>OX411797.1:6473500-7774000 GCA_948252455.1 Acleris cristana | reverse complement strand
TAGGTACATGATTTTTTCCGTACTCGGAGGCATTGTCATCGTAACCCCAAAAAAGGACTTAATCCCAAAAAGGGTTGCTTTATGGAAAACTCCGTGATATTTTTAAAATGCTTAGGTACCTTTTTATAGAAAAAAAAACAACAGTAATTCAGTTTGACGAGAATCCATAGCTATTAATAGAAAAATAGGTAAATGTGATTGTGAATTATATTATAATAGAGAAAAATCAGGCTTATAAAGGTTTGTTTCACAAAGAAACTATTTTTTTTATTTAATTTACTAAGAAAATAAATAAACAATTTCCTATTAATGGCTAAAGAGCTTAAACGCCAAAGCTAGCTAGTGTTAGACATAAAAAACTATTTTTTTTTTCAGTAGGTAAATGAAAATCAAAAAAAGAATTGTATATATTTTAGACAAACCTCTTTAAGCAAGGTTCACCTTTTTCTAGTTACTTCATTTACTTTAAGTACCTTACTTTGGAGAAAAACAGTTCAGTACTGCGTACGTAGATAGGTACATCAGCGTAAGAAACGTATTATGAAATTAACAATTGCCACCGCCATCTATGTTTGAAACATTTTTATTTCAGTATTGCCATGTCAACCTTAAAATACCTACCCAATTTCTGCAGTAAAATGTTCTATTTGAAAACTTTTATTTTCAAAAGGTTTCGTTGTAAATCACCGAACTAAATTAACGACTCGCCATTTTTTCCATTTATAAACTGAATACACATTTTAATACGGGAATAAAATTAATCCGCGGACTTTTTTTAATCCGTACTCCCGCCTCTCTCGCTCCCTTTATTTTCCATTGTCGTCTCGTTCTCGCGTAACGTTGGCAGCTGGGCGTTCTTTTTTTGAAATTTATTTTTTTCTCATTGTATATTGGCATCCCTTAGAATTTTATACGGCCAGTTGCTTTTTTAATCTTTTGGGCGGGATAAAATTAATTGATTATGCTATAATATAGCATTATATCGCGATACGAAGGGAGTTTTTTAGAGGGCAATTCAAATCAATTCTATATTATTTAGAGTCCTGTTCCTGTTTCGCTTCCTTGACCATTTCCCAAAAAAATCTTGGATATTTTTAAGAATAGACTAGGTAGGCCTTATTTCATAGGGATTTGTAAAGCCAAAAAGAAGGAGAAAGTGGCTTGTCACAGGTTAAAAAGTATTGTTGGTAGGTATTGTCCGATTTGTTATTTAATGTTTCTTTATAAGTTGGCCGTTTGTGGCCAAATGCTTGCCTATCTAAACTTATAAAATAGATTTCTATACTGAGTGTCTGAAAGAAAAAAGTCATCTTAATCAAGGGTAACCTAATGTAGGGGTACCTTTATTTGACGGGTAAAATATAACGAAGAGTGACGTCACTCAAAAGTCTCTCACTCGCAAGCTCGTCCGTTTAAACCAATACTCGGCCCGCAATTGCCTACTTCCCTGCCTAGGCAATAATGTACTTACTATTAAATGCTCAGAGGGGCTAGACAAGGTGCATTACGCTAGCTAGCGTTTCTATTCGTTACGTTTTTAAACCAATCGCGTCACTTGTACATGACGTGATACGAAAAGTCACGTGATCTACCAGTGACGCGATTGGTTTACAAACGAAACGAATAGAAACGCTGGTTAGCGTAATGTATCTTGTCTAGCCCCTCAGACCTTACCAGATTTTTAACCATAAACGTATCTTTGTGGCAAGCATTAATGTTTAATCGGAATTCCTCTACAGCTGCCAAACCCTCCCTTAAGCTAATCGCCTTACGCGCTAGGGCTTCCAACGTGTGACGGTGACCTACTTATAAGTTCGGTGTCTTAGTACATTCGGTGCCCCTGACGCGTAATGAGTCAAATTTTCATACTGTCGCCAACTAACGGCATGAACGTTTTAATTGACTTACTGCCGCACTCAGAGACGTCAATTAAATTTAATGCTTGTTTAGAGACGTGTTATGTTATTCTATTGCTATAACAAAGAAAGTGACAGCAGCTACTTTAATCAAGCATTAAATTTAATTGACGTCTCTGAGTGCGGCAATAAGGCTGGGTTTTATAAAGATCCGTTAGATCAAATTTCGGTCAGAAATGTCAAAACTTATATGAAGTTACTAAAATTTGATCTGACATATTTACTAACGGACCTTTATAAAACCGGGCCTTAATCGTTGAACATGTGTGAATATCTGTGTGTGTCGACGACACGGTTGGCTTAGTTAGATTTACGAAGCTGGCGCTCACAGGTTCGATACCCGGTTAGGGCATAAGTGTGAACACGAATATTTGTTAGTAAATAAATATCAGGGGACAATCTTACACAAATTTAATGGGTATAGGATATAGAAGGATAAGTCAACTCTAAGGAGTAGAGTGTATTTTTGTATGATTATCTCCTGATATTTATTGAAGTACTAGAGGACGCCCGCGACTTCTTACGCGTAGAATTAGTTTCCCGCTACACCCCCCATTTCTTCCCGTTGGGGTTCGATTTTCGGAAAATCCTTTCTTAGTGCTCACTTACAGCATAAAAGGAACCCCTGTATCAAATTTCAAGTTTCTAGGTACAGTAGTTTCGGCTGTGCGTTGATATATAAGTCAGTCAGGTTTGCCTTTTATATATATATAGATTAATTCAGTTTTGTCGCCGATGGATTGACTAACAGACGACGCCTAACTAAGGCCCTCTTGTTTCATCAGTAGTTAACTCAACTAATTGTTAAAATTCGAAAAAAGAATCGAAAATTTGACACATTCCCTTGACCATTAGTTATGATTTTTAACAATTAGTTAGTTGAACTACTGATCAAACAACAGGCCCTGAAGATCATCAACCTATGAGTTGTAAGGAAGTTAATAGTGATCATTTTTTTTTAATAAAAATTTGATTTTTATGGAAAGCTTTTCGATTCCATACGAAGCAAACAAAATGATAGTTAATTCACAAAATATTATTTTAAATTCTATTAAACTATGCATTAAAAAAACTCGCGCTGCATTAAATCTGCACACTTCTCTTCTTGCTCGTTTCCTCATCCATAGCTCGGACAGGTCATCGCAAAAAAAAAAACATACAGTGGAACGTATAACCTCCTCCTTTTTTGAAGTCGGTTAAAAACAACCGCAACGCGGTAATAGAACAAGATTAATAGAGTCGTATTATTATTTTATTAAATTATATTTTTCAATTACATTTATAATAGTAACCCAAAAATTCTCTATAATTAAAATTATGTTTGTAATGGCATTTTCATTAACATTTTTTTTAAATATTGTCGTTCTTTAACTGTTTAATACGAATGTCACATGCTTTACACAATATTTCACGGACATTTTCATCATAAGAGAGCTCGGGTTAGTTCTTAATCCACTAATTAACCGTTTCTAATTTCACGATATTTAAAATATTTAGAAACAACCATAAGTAAATATATAATATAATATTACTAATTTCAATTGTCACAAAACTGTTTCAGAAATGCCACTTTGACAAAATTATGGCATAATTTTAATAACTAAAAAAAATTAAATTACGATAATATCCGATTTAGATAATCATCATCTTAGGTATTACGACTCTATTGAATCTTGTTATATTTTCAAATCTGTTTTTGCGATTACCTGTCCGAGCTATGCTCATGACTGAGGGAGGCTACAGCAAACGGTTGTTGCTTGGTTCAGGCTCCCCAAACCGCTCTATCTTGCGCTTTGCACCTCACCTCTGCAAATTGATCACACATAAATTTGCTAATATCATAATAGTTTCATAGTTGTCTCCAAACCGAAAAGCCGTCAAACAACAGTTAATTTGTCTGCCACTAGAGACATAACAGCGGTAACCGACACCATGACCGTCGTCGGCTTACACTTGCGGGGGTTCGCGATCGATGCCCACTCTAAGGTTTCTTTCACCGTCTCGCTTTTAAATAGCTATTTGACTGACGGAATAGGAAAGATTGTGTTTTGGAGTTTATGCTACTTAGTTGACTAAAGCAGTTAACCTAAAGTCGCCGTCAATAGAATTTGCTAACTATGTAAACACATTAGTACTGTTTGACACATAACCTCAAATATTCACCAAGCGTGTTTTTATTAAAAATAACGTATAATGAATAGTTATTTCATCTTAAACTTAATATGAAAATAATGATTTTGTGTATATATAAATAGTTGCAAAGACCTCACTTGATCTTTAAAGGAACGTGATTATCGAGTAATTATGGTAAATTGGTTCGTTTGGTTATGTTTATATAGTTAGCAAATTCTATTGACGGCGACTTTAACTAGTTGATAGTGAACCTGCACACGAAACGGGTTTGATTCCCTTGCAAGGGCAAAAGTTTTGTGTGACGAGCGCGAGTATGCCGAATATGTTCCTGAGGCTTAGATGTTTTCTCCTTATATTGACTAAGACCATATAGTAGTAGGGGATCCGAATAGGTGACGACCTTCACCCAGCTGTTTATTCGATAAAAAATATTTTATATCCAATTTAATATGGTAAGAAACTATTATTTACTGCTATTAGCCAAAAAATTCCAAAAAATAACCGCAATTTTCGTTAACAATACAAAACTAACATTACAATTATAAACTAAATTATATTTTAAAAAGCCTATAGTCCCGAAGATGCTGGCAGCATTTCCTCGCTGGATAGTTAAACTTACGCGTTGCGCGAGGAAACTGCCAGCTCTTCGGTCACCCGTGACGTCAATGAGCCTCTTCGAAATTTCCTTGAAGAGGCTTTGAGCGCTAAACTATGCCCCGTATTATGCTCGCCTTTCTCGAGGTGGATAAAGCATCCGTCACTCTCGCACTTGCGTACTGGTTAGAATGGGATAGATGCTTTATCAACGTTTATCTACATCGATAATCACGACCTCGATACGCAAAACGTTTTTAAACTATATAAAACCATTCTCACGAAAGTATAGTAAAGTAAACTAAGTTTGTATAAGTATTATGCAACCTAAAGGCATGGAACTGTGCCATCAAACGGGTCGTAAGATTGACAAATGAATATATTTTTAATAACTCAAAGTAAAGGTGCGTCACATGCGTGAAATCGCGGCTGCCCAGTTTGACTAACCCACATAATTCAAGTGGCAGGGCCTTTATGATAACTGTATGGAGTTGGTACAACCATCTAAGTTTTAAAAGGATTTTTGCTGCTGCTTTGGCTATAAATTTAAGCTTTGCCTTAGTGTAGTGCTAGTTTTGAAAAACTGACTGCATTTTTTGATAATGTCGTCTATATACCTATATATGTTAAAGTTTAAATTGAACTCCTCATTGATAACTAACTTTGGTTAAAATATTATACAGAGTATTTATGCAGAAGGTTTGACAAACTTCAGGGACTAACTCTGTAGGTCATACTCATCAACTTTTACTATGGGACCAACATCCAAATCGCGAAAAATAAAACGGCTATTCCATACATTTCGGCTTTTTGTCTCTCAAAGTTTGTATGGAACAGCTGTTTTTTTTCGCGATTTGGATATTGGTCCCATAATAAAAGTTGATGAGTATGACCTACAGAGTTAGTCCCTGAAGTTTGTCCAACCTTCTGCCGAACACCCTGTATAATGTCACTCGCACAACCAAGACGAATCTAACTACACCTCATACGTTAAATCCAAGTCGTTTGGCCTGCAGAGCGTGCCACAGAAAAATACATACACTCGATGACATAACTCTCCTTTTCACGCAATCGGGTAAAAAATGGTAGCTCCTTACAAGATTACGATTGTAGTAGCAGCTTGATTCATACCATCATTTGTCATAATATTATTTGTCCTAACGCATCGCGAGACCGAATTATTATTTGTTCTAAACTGACTTTCAGCTAAGGGCCGATTCGACCAAACTGGAGACTTAATCCGAGATTAGTCCATACAAATTCGGCGTTTAATCTAGGTATAAGACCTTATTCCAGTTTGGTCGAATCCGCCCTAAGTCAGACTTTTTAAGTTTTCTAAAGATATCTGCGGTTAATAATCTGACCTAATCAAACTAACGACGCATTAGGACAAATGACTTTTAGGATTTCCAATATAGAAATTTTGATTATGTATATGTATGTTTTAAAAAAAAAATATCTTCGAATGTATAATTTCACCGAATTTCATTGAAAGCTATTTTCTGCTGAAGCCCTGTTGTTTTCAGGTTACTTATCTTAAATATAAATTACGTGGCTGGCTATCACAAAACCTAAACTCCTGAGCCTAGAAAAGCGTGTTGATGAAATAAAAAATATGCGATATCTATATATATAAATGGCAAAACTGACTAACTTATATATCAACGCACAGCCGAAACTACTGTACCTACCTAGAAACTTGAAATTTGGTACAGAGGTTCCTTTTATGATGTAAGTGAGCACTAAGAAAGGATTTTCCGAAAATCGACCCCCAAAGGGAAGAAATGGGGGGAAAGTAATTCTACGCGTACGAAGTCGCGGGCGTCCTCTAGTGTTCTATGAAATTAGTGTCGACAAAATAAGGATATATCGTGAATTTTATTTAAGACTGCAAGGGTAGCACTAGTTGTATTTTCTCGCTTGTCGCTCAGTGCGTCACTATCGTTACTGAATAGATAGAAAGGGAGATCCGAGCGACAAATAAGTCGCAGGCAGCTTGTGCTAGCCGTACCGTTGACCATAATGATAATTACGATTGTGGGTAAGATACTTGGTCACAACAAGAGACAAAGATGGACTTTATCGATGACTCTATGAGGCAAGTTTAATAGTTTTGGAGTAGACAATGAATAAAAAGAGAAAATTTCAAGCCGGAATTCAAATTCTAAATTCAAAATAATTTATTTAGTAAATTGGTCACACGAGGGCTCTTTTTCATATCAGTAATGAGGGAATCTACTAGCGCTTCGGACAAGACCATTGCTAAGAAGCGCGCAATAAACTCCAATATGCATAACCCTAAACTTTCTCGAATTAAATCAGCACTTATACCTACTAAAATTTAGGTTTTAATACAAAAAAAACCGTTAAAAATATGTCACACCAAAAGCAACGCAGTCACATTGCCTTCCTCTCGCTCGATTAAAAATATTACATTTATCATTTCTGAATACCGCTACCGGCGGCGCCTTTGACGGCCATCTTGCGCGGCCATGTTTGTTTTGTTTTTTTTTTTAACTTTAATGCAATGCCCCTGTCACCGTCAGCCGCTATCAGTAAACGTCACTTTTATGAGATATTTTGTTGGAAAAAGTTTTCGCTACTTCCAACGATAAACATTTTAATGTGTTTTTATAGAGACGTGCCGCGTTTTTTACGTTAAAAGCAAATTCTTCTAGATTACTATGGTATCCGTATGATGCCAAGACAAATAGACGACTATAGATAATGTTATCAATTCTTTTTTTAAATGCGGTAGCGTAACAGAACATAACGAAAATAAATTTGGGAGCAAATTCTTTTATAAAATATATCTGAAGCCCTTGCCAAGATGCGTTACGTTAACTAGCGTTTCTATTAGTTTCGTTTTTAAACTCGATGTTTTAAACCAATCGCGTAACTGGTAGATCACGTGACTTTTGGTATCACGTCATATACCAGTGACGGGATTGGTTTAAAAACGTAACGAATAGAAACGCTAGTTAGCGTAGTGCATATTGGCAAGGGCCTCTGTTATCTTTAACTCTACTTTTCTACCAGCGCTTCCCAAGTGAAGACTATTGTTGAGATTTTCTCAGCAAATGCCCTTATTGCATATGTGTACGTTTTCGTGCTTAGTTTTGTAGGAACGTGGAAAACTTTAAAACTAGTGGAAAAAAACCATACTATGCATGCGAAGTCACGGCGCTCTCTAGTACAGGTAGTATTATCAATCTTCATTTAATAATCGTTTTTTTGTTTGTTTGTTCAATCGTTGCGGTTTGAAACCTCAACTGATCATTATACTTTTTTTTTTTTTTTTTTTCGTTCCTCACTGTTAGCCACAGAACAGAAAAAACAGTAGAAGTGTCAAGTGGGCGTGTAACGTGTGGCATAGTTATGCGGAGTTCCGCATAACCTACCATGCTTTTGCCGCTATCGCTTATTGCGATATTTCGATACCTATTTCGATATTTCTAAAACATGAAATAAATCCAGAAGCATGCCTTATTGTGCTATCATGGAGTGTAAAAACGATAGCTGCACCAAAAACATTTTCCATGGTGGCGTGTTGTTTTTATGATAGTTTGAGTATTGGCGACAACAGATCTCATAAAAAACGAAGCTCATGCCACTTCCACTGCTTTTTATATTCCGTGCCTTCAGCTGTGTTGGTTTAGTAAGGATATGAATATTTTTTGACAATTTGAATGGCTTTCGTTTAACAAGATGCTTATACTGTAAAAAAATTAAGACTGTAGCTTCAACCGTTTGACTGTAAAACCTGTGCGACTGACGACGGACGGCAGATGGACACGTGAGAGACAGCAATAGGGTTCCGTTGGGACCCTTTGGGTAGGTACGGAACCTTAATGCCTTTTTATCGATCGGTCGATCAAACAAGCAAGCTCATACGAGCGAGTTTTATGCCACCTAATTAAGAATGGACGCCCAAAAATGTTGTTTGAAATGACAATTTAAACTCGTCGGATAATAATTTGTCCATCGAGTTGCAAAGTGATCCGTTAAGAGAATATAATGGTTGTGCGGTTTTTTAGCGAAAAACGCCTTCATGCCGAGTCACTGGCAAAAGCTAGTATAGCATAAAAAGCGTATATGTAACTGGTCCTCCGTTATATGACTTGTAAGACGGATGAGAGTATGTCGGTAGATAACGCACAATAATTACCTTATCCGAATTAATCAATTAATTACCTCGCAGCAAGAACTGGTGCATTCGAGAGAAATGCAACTAATTGCACTGTGTATCACCCTTATCGGAGAAGTATAATAGACATGTTGAATATTCTACAAAGGTTAACGACTTAACGAACGGTGTATAGTCTGTGTCAATTGAAATTGCCAAAGATGTAAATAAATTAGTACTGTTTGACACATAACCTCAAATATTCATCAAGCGTGTTTTTATTTTAAAGATCAAGAGCAAAATTCATTGCTAAGACCTCACTTGATCTTTAAAAGCATGTGATTATCGAGTAATAATGGTAAATTGTTTCGTTTGGTTGTATTTACATCTCTGCCAATTTCAATTGGCACAGACTATACACAAGTGACGCGAGTGGTCACGCTTGCAGTAAAAACTAGCCTTTTCGATGAAAATGACTTTGAGAATGAATCAACAATGTGCTATTTACCCATCAAGGGTATTGACACTATCTCTATATTTCACTTATTTATTTTCCTTCACCTATTCTACAAACACTTAACCGTTCACCCTCCAAGACACCGTGGGAACTAACACCCCCGCTGCCACTGGGCCTCTCGTACCCTATTCCAAAGTGACATAACATTCGAACGGAGTTTATTTTAGTAACCCCCCCACAATTTTCACTTGATTCGTTTTCTGTGTAACGCTCGGCGTTTGTTTTCAATTGATTACCGATTGAGCATTTTGATTGTTTGTTGTTTAAACATGGAGTTAAGGGTTTTATCTAAAAGCGAATGATACGGGAGACGGGAAATGCTACTTTTTTCGTCACCTTTTGAAATATTCAATGTTATTAGTAAAAATGTATTAGAAGGAACATTATTTTTTACTTTATACCTCAACGAATATTTTCAACGAGGATTCATGCCAAAGTTAGACAACGAATAGACTTTAAAAATGAATGCCAACTAAGATAAAGCTTCTTATTAATACAAAATTTAATTAATTAGCTAAGAAAATAATATATCAATAAATTTAATATAAGTAACAACAGCAAGTCCATTGTGATTTAAATCTTTACATCTTTTTATGTATTTAACGTCGTTTAATGCTCATTCGCTTATTCATCACAATAACATAAGTTTGTAATAAGCAATCATCTTAGTCCCAATTCAGGGCTGGCAACATATTTGTAATGCAGAAAAGGCTATAAGGTCAGAGTCCGCTTTCATCAGGTGGCCTTTGGTTACCCTCTACTTACCTTTTTTGTAAGTGTATAGGTAATTACTTCAAAATGCATTTCCTTCACCTCAAACATTGCACAAACTGTCCGTGTTTATTTTAAACACCACAGTTGTTGTTCGCCATTAGGGGGCGTGAGAGTGCGCGTTGTGTTTGTGTATGCGATGGGTTTACGAGACCCGGCGGCACGCGCAGGGTTAGTGGTAAAAAGTGAATTTAGAGTGTCAGTTTACATTTTAAGTGGGTATTTTAGGTTATAACTTTACTAAGTTTTAGTTGGTTCGTATAAATATTGAGAGACAACCTCACACAAATGGACCAGAGGGCTTATTGTCTAACGCACTCGCAATTGCAACCGGCTTCAAAGTTGAGCAATTGTTTTTATTTTGTATGCAGACAAGCCTTCGATTTTCAAAATGGAAAGGATCGTGATTGCGAGTGCGTTAGGCAATAAGCGTTAGGTTTAATTAAGCTCTAGGATTGTACTGGGCAAAGATAAACATACTCATGTAGAGAAATAAATAGGTACTTTAATATATAGAAAACATCTAAGACTAAAAACAAAAATCTAACATCATTTACTAACCCATTTTTTTGCTAATAAGATTATATTAATAACAATTAAATACTCGCGCTCATTACGCAAATATTTGCCCTGATAGGGATTCGGTCCTGGGACCACTACCTTTGTAGGCAGGATCATTACCAAATACTTAGTCTAACTGCGCTCTATTGGAAATTAGGTATATTGCTTTCAAATATTTAGCAGGAAATTTCAAAACCGGATCCTAAACAAGGTGCATTCGGACTTCGCTATCGCTATAAATGTATGGGATAGACGTCAGATGCTAAACGGTCACGTCGAGCGCCTACGCCAATTCCGTACATTTCAGTTTTCGTAAACCGTTTACGTTAGCGTTAAGAATAAGAAAAAGAATAAGAAACAACAACAACAACAACTAAGGAACTTGTCTAGCCTCACACGTCCCCGAGTTTAGTTTACAAATTCACAAGTAATTTTAACTCTTTATAATATCACTATATGTAGATAACCCTAGAATTCGAATTTGCACTTTTCAAGCCATCGAAAACCTTTCTTTTTTAGTTTTCCCGAGCCCCGGGCTACTCGCTAATTGTAAAGTCAACAAGTAACGTGTGCGGGACGTTTGTTTTTTGAGGGTAGGTGCTGTTTTAATGGGGCCCTCGGGCCTTCTGTTCTGGTTGTATTTTTTAACGTTAGGAACTGGATGGAATATCGAATTGGTCGTTGCCTGGAGCTTGAAAGAAATAGAGATATCATTGAATCACCGAAACTTATTTGATGGATATTTCATTGCAAGCTAATTTCTACTGAAACCTTATTGTTTTAGGTTATCTTAAACATGGGTTAGGTTAGGTTAGGTTAGGTTAGGTTAGGTTAGACCTGTGACCTCCAAAAAATTCTCCTGCACGTGTAAATGCATGTCGGTGAAATAAAAAATCGGCAAAGTAAAAATATGAGTGATAATTAGGGTTAACCAAATTAGTCACCTTGATCTTACGGTTACGCGGTCTCATTGCTAAAAGCTTCCAACGAAACAGGTCAGTTATTTTACAATGAAAAAATTACGACATCTCTCTTTTAACAGATAACTGCGTCTCTCTTGGCCTTTAAGTCCGACTGCGTTAGACGGTGTGATCATAATCCAAGCTTCCTGACACAGGTTATATATACCTTCTAGGACGTTCCAACCGTTGATGTCATAATTATAGACTTAAGTTTAAGGAAATAAAATATTTTCATTTTTTCATTTTTATTCACATAATCAGCATCAATTCATGGACTCAGTTGTCCTAGTTGGCCTTTGTCAACGAAGCTAGCAGTCCCGGGTTCGATTACCGGTAAGGGCAAGTATTTGTTTGGTGACCTAAGGAGAATCTTGGACTCGAAACAAGAGAAGCCATCCTTCCCTCTTACACACGCCAGTTGGCTGATCAGATCTTTCCGGGCTCAAAGAAGTACAAGGTGACTCCGTTATTAAAATAAAAACGGTTGTCCTAACGCTTCGCGAGTCCGAATTATAGTTTATCCTAAACTGACTTTTTGAGTTCCCCAAAAATATCAATAAAATACTAAAAAGTTTTATAATTCAGTCGGAAACGGCTTTAACATAAACGAAAACTCGGACTAACGATACATTAGGATAAATGACGATTAGTGATTCTAATATAGACCAGTACTATCGCTTTATTGTCACAGTATAATTACCAATTGGCTCAAGTTGCGATAAAGTCATCGGGCACGCGGCGACACGCGCCTGAGTCGAGTGCAATGCATTGCACATGCACACCCGGTCACCCGGGTTGCAGCGAGAAGATAACAAAGTGTGGGTAGTTGATAGTCGAATGGGCGTGATAGTGAGGCAAAAATTGAGTTAAGATGGATTGGGCCAAATCATAAGCACCTGAAACCGACGTGCATGCATGACTCGATGTATGAATGTGGAAGAAGCGAAATTGATTTGTCTGGATCGTAGGTAGCGGGTGGAAAGAATATGTGTCTGCCTGCCTACCCCTCTGGGAAATAGGCGTGATTTAATGTATGTATGTAGGTAGATAGAGTTGTGGTAGGAACTTGTACTAAAGAGACTTCCGCTTGTAATTTGTAACTTGTAGCTTCATGAAACGGGCCTAATGGTCTAAGATCCGAATAGGAGACGATTTGCACCGGGCTGCTTATTCGATCAAAAGTATTTATATCAAATTTGATACGCTAAATAATATGTGGCGAATAGGTTGGCTGAAAAATTTCAGTCCAGTTTTTTTTTTTTTATTAAAAATGAACTTTTTTTTTAAATTGCATATGCTTGTTTAATAGAAAATTACATAGGTACTAATCGAAAGTATGTAGCCTATACATAGAATATGCAAACGTTAATTTAATTTGTCTATTAAACAAGCAATATTTTTTTTTTAAGCCGAAGTTAATTTTTATTTTTTTAATTAATTATATACCTACTGGACTGAAATTTTTCAGGCAACCTATTCGCCACATATTATTTAGCGTATGAAATTTGATATAAAATACTTTTGATCGAATAAGCAGCCCGGTGCAAATCGTCTCCTATTCGGATCTCCTACTATCAGCAGGTGACCAGTGTATTCGGACGCCTTTCCCTTGCCATAAAATGGCTTTAGACGTGACTGCAAGTTTGACAAGCTTGCATGGACCATCATGCTAAAACAAGCATATCTGCACTGCCTTCATGACGAAACTTCGCATCTTTATCAAGCACGTCCTGATTACCTACCTGAAATCTACTTTAAGTCAGTCAATACATTTTTGATGGGTTTACAATAAATGAATAATATTTAATTAAATTTAGCGTTTACTCTGCAGTCTGCACCATGACAGCATCTACATTCAAACGCTGAAGCATGCTTGCACAAGCATGATAGTTCATGAATGCTTACAGCTTCCTGATACCTTCATCAAGTCATGTCCACCTAGTACTTACGTGATCGCCCTTTTGGTCATCATACATTCTACGAGCAATGTTACCCCGATTCCACTGTGAATATCATTACTGATTCGAGCTTGCAGGGAAATTTTGGATATGTAGGACCTTTTTAAGGGAGTCCCATTTTGAAGGTCCAGAACTTAATGTTGGTACCTACTAAAGTACTTGTAAGACCGAGCAAGTCTGGTTTTATTGTCAAGCCTAAAAGTCATTTCAGGCCTGAGGAACTAACAATTACTACCACATTGTTTAGCCTATAATTAAGTCTTGTTTATCCTCCGGCTGGCCGGCAGTAACGAGATAAGGCCGTAACACGACCGAACAGCTTCCTATTAACATGTTACCCGAACTAATCTCAAATTTCCACACATTACTCCCTCCACGACAAATAAGCAATAATTTATTAGATAAATTTCAATTCACCAATTCAGTTAGCGCCCCTAACGCTGGCAACATTATCACCGTAATAAAAGCTACATCCCTAATACAAAAAGTTATAAACAGAAATATACTGTGTTACTTGAGAGGTAAGGTGGAGGTTGCAATGGTTCACGGAATGGCCGCTAATCTGTCACAAGTTGTGTCGCCCCTAGGGCTGTGTTGCCAGCGCAATTTATGTGTTAACATGATTTATGCGTTGGCAACCCTCGGTGGGTGTTGCTTAGATAAATTACTATGTATTCGAGAAGTTAGTTTAGGCGTTATGTGATAAATATTTATGTGGTTGCGTATCGCGAGTGCCTGAAGATGTTATTTTGAGTCCCTTGCCTAAGCTATTTTTGAAATACAAGACCAACAAACAAGAAAATACGTTACAATTGTTGCTTAGAAACTAGTTAGTTTAACATTTTTCAGTATAAAAAGTCACTGCTTCAGTAGGTACTTACTGAAAAAAAAAAGACATGCATTTTTATCCAAATTAGTAACGCTTTAACAGCCCAATTATTTTGCAAGTGCATTTTAATCTCATGCAAAATCTTAATCAGCTAATTTAAAATATCCAAGCAACGCCCTGATCTAAAACAACAAGCCCGGATTAAAAACAAACTCCCATTACTTGTACTGCCCTTTTAGATCTGTCAAAGTGACAGTCCTTGTTCCCGCCAAAGTTATTTCTCTTTCTAATCTATGGCTAGAGTTTTAGAGTTCAAAATGGCGGACCGAGCGCGTTGCAGCTGTGTTTCAACCCTTCAGTTGTTACAACCTGTCAACATCCCTATTGCTCTTGTATTAAAGTCTAATTTCGTTTCAATTACATGCATGATTGAAAAGCCCCTTTGAAAATATTTTACACATCATTAATAGATAGGGAGGGTCGGTCAAACACCGTGAAAAACGAAAGATAATGTGTTTGCCAAGTTTAATAGGCGGTGATGGCACGTGCTGTGGTTTTTTTACGTAAAATAAAGATTATAACTTTCACCTTGCAAGTTTTTATATTAGTAGGTATTTTCCTCTTTCCGATGGTCTTCTGACAGACATGATAATAATGCTGGCATAAGTAATTTAAAGGAGTTTTACTGATGCCTGGTAGATATTATATACTTATGTACATTTGTGCAATTATTCGTCCCTTACCTCTGTTTCCATTACTTTTTCCCTTTATTAGGTACTTTGAGCCAGAATATTTAGCAGAAATAATAGTAGAAGTTTTGATGGCGACGTTTGTCTTGGTATGAAGATAGTTGGTGCCTACTAATTACTTACAAGCAATCCAGTTGTCAAAATAAAGTTTTTGGATCAAGTGAGTTAACTTAACATGTCACAGTGCCAATACCTAACAGTAACCTAAACAACTCGGTAAAATGTTTCAGAAATGCAACGTCCATGTGCTTCCATCTGTAAACTAAATTGAATTTAGAACGTTAACAGCCTGAATGAGTTAGATAAGCTAACAGCGCATTTAAAATTTGCATACAACCAACCAATAAACAAAATAGAAACTCACCCGAAGAGAAACCACAGAGACCCAAGCTTAAAAACATTATCGAAACGATCGCGCTTTCAAAAATCGAACGTAACGAGATCTCTACACGACTCCGCCATTAGCACCATAGACAACCCCGCCGTAAACAAGCGGTAGCTATCAGAAATCAGGCATAGAGATACAATCGCTCTAAAAAAACCTACGCCATGTCAGGAGGATTAGCCCCCATTGTGAACAACAACAATGGAAATACATCCGTCCTCGTCCGACCCGCGTCAGAGACGTCGCACGAAAGGGACAGATGTCACTCTATTTATTTTCACTTCTCTATGGATAGGTAATGTGACAGTTTTCGTATGAAATGTTTGTTTGGATGCCTTGAATGGATACGTTTCGGAGTTTTGGATGTATTATTCTGTTTTTAATCCGTATCGAGCGGTCTAATAACAATTTTTCGGTTCGTATTTTAAACTACGAACGCTGGTTTTTTTTATTGAACGTTTAGGTATCTGAAAAAAGTTCAAGGGACATTTTAGAAGCCGGTTTGAACATTTTTAGGCCACTCTGTGTCAATATTATTTTTTAAATCATGAAACTTTTTTTTCGTTGCTAACTCAGACGTTATTTAAAACTCATTTCATGAAACCTCTTCTCTGAATTTCATTTCACCGAACTCTATTTTCGTCTGAAACGTTTTTATCCAAATTACCGTATATCCCAATTACGACCTCTGAATAATACTAGATTTCAATTGAATGCACTGGTTTATAAAATTTAAATAGAGAATGTGCTATTTTTGCCTAGTTGACTTTTGGGCAAAGCATAAAATGTTATTGGCTGTTTAATATTGTACCTATAAAAAAAAAACTTAAACCACTAGATACACACCCATTGTATAGAAAATTTCTGTAGGTATAACATCGAGAAAATAATGATATACATGTACACGTCTATGGTAGCATCTTTGATTAATGGACGAATGAACCTTTTCGCTCGTGCCACTATTATGAAGACGTTACACTAAAGTTACACTCCACAATTATCTACAACCCACACTTACAAAAATGTCTTTCAACTCAGGAATTTCTCCAACATCATTCACAGACTAAACAGACAGTAAGACACGCTTTCGAAAGGAGGTCACATGTTAATCCTTGTAATCCTACCCATGATTAAAAATCATCAACAAACCAGTCATTTCTCAACTCTAATTACATCTAAACGTAAAAAATCGACGTCTCTATGTTTCAAAGCATAAAAAAGATTTATTCTCGTCTATGCCCGCTGTCAAATGAATGGTCATAGACAGACTGCTTGTCTCTCGTGACTTTTGTACCACAGACAAGAGCATAGACTAATTCTTTTTCATTTTCACTTAAGGAATGCCATTGTTTGGTTAGTACTAGTTTACAAGGTACTCAATAGTTTTGGTAGCTTAGTTTGTTTGGTTTTAATAAATTGTCTTTACTTTATGGGGAACGCTAGTGTAAGTTAAAACCTCTTTAAAAACCACATAATGACATGGTTAAACTTATAGAAACAATGATTTACACCAAATAAATAAATAAATAAAATTAATGCCGTAACCTTGCCTACTTAGGATTTGTTAAAGGTGTTTGTGATATAACTGGGACGAAGACAATATAGATAGGATTTCTTTTTTTAAACCTAATGTTTTCGTATATCTCTTGTTTATGTCGTTCAAAAATAAAGTATCAACTTATCTAAAATGTTTAAACATCAAATAAATGTCTGAAAACCCGAAGTACTTCCTTTTTGACCTCAGAAAATTGGGTATTTCCCGAGGGAAGAGCCATAAACGCTAAGTATACGCGGGCGGAGTCGCGGGCAACAGCTAGAGTACGTTATTAAAAAAAAAAAAACTTGACCATGGATGCTAGGTCCTTCAGTCGATCTATGATATAAGTGTAATTGTGACCAGAGTCAAATATAATAAACTTTCAAATATACGCATGCACATTAATTAAATGTCTATTAGTCAAGTCATGTTTAAGATTAGCATCTTAAACAAGTTATAAATCCGTCATTAATCAAGAGCCGTAACACAGAAGTGTTTTGCTTATTTTATTATAATAATAACAATATCATCGGGATCCTAATTCGCACGGAACGCGCGTATTTTATCGCATACGAGATAAAAAATGTGTTTTGGAACCTGTTTTGTTGTGGAAATTCGAAGTCATTTGTAATGATTAGGTTTTTTTATAATTTATAGGCTAAGAACCGGTTATTTACAATTTAATATAGTTTTTTTGCTCTATCTTATGCTGGGTTTCTTTAGGCTTATGGATAGTTTAAAACAAGAGAGTGAACCATAATGCATAACGTTAACAATAGGATTTTAACATGTCAAAAGCTATACGGTTTTACGCAGTAGAATAGAGCCCTTGAGACCGTACTATGACGTGTCAAAACCTGCCAAATACTAGGCAGAGAAAGGCATAGAGCTATATAACTGCTAGGAGTCCCGTCACTTCCAGTACCTTGGCAGGACATGGGAACTAATAATAGTCTGCATTAGAATAATTAAATACCTGGGTGCGTTTATTTAGTAGAATTAAATTCTCTCACAAACAAGAGAAAAAGACGGACCTGAGAGCTATACTCCGTTTGTTTAGGTACTTAAAAAAAATGTAAACAATCCAAACCACGTGGCATTGTTAAACAGCCAATTAAACCTGTTTTATCGAACTTTGACGTATCATTGTTCTGCTTCTATTGGCTGACGAACTATATCACGTGGTTGTTTTGTTTACATTTTTTAAGCACCTAAACAAACGCAGTATAGTTTAGATGCATAACGCTAATTTATCCGTAAATCTACAAAATGTATAGGATTGACGAAGCTGACACATCCATCCATACATTTCGAGTCGATAGAAAACCGAAACTTTAGCAGCTTCTTGGCTATATAGACCTACTAATGCAAGCAGTAGAGCTCGAATTATTATATCCCGATGTTGGGTTCCAGCAAACCAGTGAAATTACAATCATATAGATAGAGGCATTCTATCTTAGATCTCTTTGTTGGCAATTGACAGTCTTATATTGCAGCCAGATAAGATCAGATCAGATCAGAGGTCCCAAATCTCTTTTGGCTCGTAGACCACTTGGCAATTTGTTCGGTTTTGGGTGGACCCCCTGCTTACCTAATATTTACGTTGTCACGTAAAAACCAAGCAATTAATCTTCTGGATTTTTGCACGGATAACGTTGGCGGATAAAAATTTAGTGCGGAAAAATATTTTTTACTAAATAAAAACTTACACGCAGAGAAAATTAAAACATATTTTTTATAGATAGATATGTGTATATTTGTATATGTATAAGAAAAATTTACGTAAGTAAGCAGCTGCCTACTATCTGTGTGTGAATATGGATTGTTCCATTAATGGAAAGACAAAATTAAAGTCACGGCCTGTTTAAATGGGATCCACTATCGTGGACCCCCGTTTTCCTTTCATGGACCCCCATTTATTTTTTCCGCTCACATGGACCCCTTGCAGGACGTCGTCGAACCCTGGGGGTCGATATAGACCACTTTGGGGGTCACTGCTTTAGATTATAGTCTCGAGAATGCAAAATGTCTATGGGTCTTTTAGATCTCACTAGGTGTCCTGAGGGCTTATTGTCTAACGCACTCGCAATCACGATCGCTTTCATTTTGAAAATCGAAGGCTTGTCTGTATACAAAATGAAAACAATTGCTCCGCTTTGAAGCCGGTTGCGATTGCGAGTGCGTTAGACAATAAGCCCTCTGTATGCATGTTTGCCTTCGCTATGCTATAAAACTTGGACCTTCTAATTCTGAAGAACAGTCCCTAGTCAAAAATACGTTGTTAAATCTGAAACTACCACTAGTCAAAAAGGTGAACAACCTACTCGTATGCAACTTTAATATAAATGTCACCTATTAACGTTCAGTACCATCTTCCTTCATTTTCTAATAAATTAGACCCCAATCTGAGTCCTTGGCACTTCGTTAAAAGTCAAAGATCATGTTTATGGTCACTTTAGCACTTCACCAGTTCTGTTAATAACTTCGTGAACTGGTATTTAAGAAACTGGTATTTTTTAACAACACGTTGACAGATTTTACAAGTTTAGACTTATCGTGTTTGGTTCAGCTTTTAATAAAAACTAAAATTATTATTTGCTAGTTTTAGTACCCAAAGTCAACGGGACCCAATTACTAAACCTTCGCTGTTCATCCGTCTGTCCGTCGGCGGGTATCTCATGAACCGTAATAGGCCGTTTTTAAGATATGAAGAAGGCAAAATAGCACACAGGCCACCTGATTATACCTAAGTGGTACCTGTGACGCATGCACCCTTGTACAGTCACCAGCATTAATAAGTGATCATTTATGTACCTTGTCGCTTTCAATTGTTTCACAATTTTGTATAACATTTCAAACACGACGTTAAAGTGACAAGGTACATAAATGATCACTTATTTATGCTGTTGACTGTACACAGTTACACAATAAAGACTATTTCCATTTCTATTTCTACACATTTACATTATCAAGATATAGTTTTGTTCTGATACCTACTATGAGTATTAAAATACAAGTACTTTTAAACTATTAGGTACTGCGTAAGTCTGTATAAATTAAAAAAAAGTATACGTACTCAACCTACTGATATAATCAGCTAATAAAAATAATCTTAATATTATAACAATGTAATGTAATAGAAAATAATCAGAATAATTTACTAATAAAAAAATAAAATAGAAAAATACTAAATTGCATTGCGTATCAAAACTCACAAAATACGAAATTACATTGAGATCGTCAACATAAATAGGTACTAATAATCAAAGAATACAAAAATAATTAATCAACAACAATTAATCATCTAATAAAAGGTCACTTGTCCGATGTCAATATACGCATTAATAAATGTCAATACAATATTAATTTCACAATTTTAGTGCCATTATATTCATCCACAGAGTATAATGGATTATCCAATAAAAGGTTTCTAAGCTGATGTTTAAATGCTTCGTCGGATTGTATGTATTTTTTAAGTTTTATGTATTTTTTGTATGTATTTTTCTTACCCGCAAGTGCCATGCGACGGGGAACTGTTCTCAAACGCCCGGTGTGGCGGAGCTGCTTGCGAAGAATATTAAGACGCCACCTACGATAAAGTTACACAAGTGTTCGCGATCTGTGGCCCGTTTCACGAAGCTACAAGTTACAAATTACAAGCGGAAGTCTCTTTCTAACTCCTTTTGCTTGAAAGAGAGTTCGGCTTGAAATTTGTAACTTGTAGCTTCGTGAAACGGGCCTCTGGATCTCAATAACCATAACGCCTTTGTATCTGTTCTTTGGATATATTAAACTTGATAATATTCGCTTGAGACTGGCAAACGTGAAAATACGATTAGAAATGAAATCCTCGATAGTTTTTATTTTTCAAACATGACACCTTTTTTTGCATGTTTTTGGTTGAATCTTCGAAATCCTATAATCTTTAACGATGATTTTTGATTCAATACTTGAGTACTTATAACTTCTTAATCCTGGTAAACCATTTGTTTAATATATGTTTTAATTTTAAAGTAAACAGCAATTATTTGAATTTGACCCTGTAATCAAACTATTTCCATCTCACGTTCATTGCGCGGAAGCACATAAAGCCATCCCTTTTTACTCTAGTGCCGGCGTGGCATTATATGTGGCCTCTTAAATCCTTAGCGTAACTAGCACACGTTGTAACATGTTGTAACTTATATTAAAGCGAAAAACAACAACGATACGATATGATAGATGGCGTCAGGATACCCTCCGAGTATGAAAAAGTAAGCGATCACTAATTTCGTGGATCTTAAGTAGGGTCTTGGTGGCATTATTGGTAATGCGCCTGCATTGGCCCGGTTTGCCAGAGGAGATGTAGATTCGAATCCTGCCTAAGACGGACGAAATTTTTTCGCTTCAATATAATTTGAATTACGTACAGACGTTTCTGTTAAAATTAAAAAATATA
The DNA here is from genome assembly GCA_948252455.1 of Acleris cristana. Taxonomy (NCBI): domain Eukaryota; kingdom Metazoa; phylum Arthropoda; class Insecta; order Lepidoptera; family Tortricidae; genus Acleris; species Acleris cristana. The sequence goes on along the minus strand of OX411797.1, from coordinate 7,752,524 downwards.
TGTTGTAACTTGTTTGTGGTGTTCCAGGAGTCAACCCGCGCAAGCAGCGGCGCGAGCGCACGACGTTCACTCGGGCGCAGCTCGACGTGCTGGAGGCGCTGTTCGGCAAGACGCGGTACCCTGACATCTTCATGCGGGAGGAGGTGGCTCTGAAGATCAACCTGCCTGAGTCCAGGGTTCAGGTACTTACTCTTACAGTACCTTTTCGCCGTTTTCTCGCTTAACCTTGTGGTCATCGTTGACGACACCTTGTGGTCATCGTAGTTGGTAGTGACCCTGCCTACGAAGCTAGTGGTCCCGGGTTCAAATCCCGGTAAGGGCAAATAATTGTGTGATGAGCGCGAGTATTGTTCCTGGGTCTTGGATATTTTCTATGTATTTAAGTAGGTATGTATTAAGTATATAAGTAAGTTTACCATTGTCTAGTACCCATAGTACGGTCACGGACTTTAATTGATGAACAACTATGGAACCTTGTCGCTTAAAACCAACGATTAATTCCTATGTAATTTCTATCTCGTCACTTGGCGCTGTCATTATGATTCGAACGCAATTAATGTCACTTCATAAAAAAATTAAACCTTCAAGTATTTTATCAAAAGAAAGCTTCTGTTATAATTATAAATAAGTAAGGATTTAGGTCACAGATCCCACTACAATCAGGGGCACGTTTTATAAAGCTACAAGTTACAACTTTACAGGTCTAAACTGGCAACACTGCTCAAATGGCTGGTCGTTATTGGTCGAGGTTGTGTCAAATGGAAACTTGTAAATTATAATTTGTAGCTTTATAAAACAGGCCCCAGGTGGGCTGTATGATCTTCCCGTGCTATAAAAAAACTGTCTTAAATTAGTGCAACAAAATCCCTGACCTTTTAATTAATTGCATCTTAAACAAAATCAAATCCAAGCACCGATGCTTGTAAACTACTCTTACAAAATCCCAACGGAAGCCCCCATAAGCACCGAACTGGAAAACTATCTACACCCATCAATAATCTTCGAAGCTCTCGAAACGGTAGCTTTATTTGCTTCGATAATGGACGATAATAACGTTAAAATACGTTGAGTTCGGCCAAGCGTGAAATCTCCTGATTACCAGCATTCAATTAAGTCGAGATAGCGGCGGATAAGAAATATAATCCGGGGACGGAACAGCCATAGTGGACCGTCTGACCTTTTAATGACTAAAGAAGAAGTTTAAAGTCCTAAAATTTAGGAGCTTCTATTGCTCTATTAAATGTAACACGGTAAAACAATTTTGCTTTTGTCGTATTATCGTATCGTCAACGTTAGGATAGCACTTGGGTGTACTGCCGTTTGGCCAAATTATTTTTCGTCAAATGTATCATTTGGTCAAACGCTTTTTTTTCCGAAACTGTAAATATTTCAGGATTTATTTCAGAACCATCGTGTAGAATGGTTAGGTTAGTTGTATAAAAATTCTGAAATATCAACAGTTTTGGAAAAAAAAGCGTTTGACCAAATGATACATTTGACGAAAAATAATTTGGCCAAACATAGGTAAACCATTCTTCACGATAAAATAATATTGCATTTGACGTATTACCGTATTGTTTTAACTCGGCTACCATTACCAGTGCTAGGTTTACCTATGTTTGGTTTTTATCGTGAAGAATAAATACCCTCATAGATTTTAATTAGGCAAGTTGATTAAATAATGGTACAGTACAGGTTTTACCTATGTTTGGCCAAATTATTTTTCGTCAAATGTATCATTTGGTAAAACGCTTTTTTTTCAAAAACTGTTAATATTTCAGAATTCTTTAAAACTAACTTAACCTAACCTATAGGGTTCTACACGATGGTTCTGAAATAAATCCTGAAATATTTACAGTTTCGGAAAAAAAAGAGTTTGACCAAATGATACATTTGACGAAAAATAATTTGGCTAAACGGCAGTACACCCAAGATAACCTCATATATTTTAATTAGGCAAGTTGATTAAATAATGGTACAGTACAGATCAATAATAACATTATATAATCAAAATCATAAATGAAATAATATATCTATAGGATAAAGGTGTGTTTTAGTGTTGGCATTGTTGTGTTCAGGAGTGGTGTGTGTGAAATTAGTAGCATTTTCAGTCCTCAGGGTTGGCAACGCATTTGCGGTGTTGGGATAGCAGTCTTAAGATTGTAGCCTTGAGAATGCAATTGTCTATGGGTCTCAGATCCCACTTACCTTCAGGTGGCCTGTGTGTTCGTTTGTCTTCTCCATGCGATAAAAAAATACATAGAGATTAAATTAACTATGTCAGAATCAGAATGTATTTCCATTAGGTAAATAAGTAAATGAACGATATAATTAGGTAATGTATTTTATTTTAACATAAAGACTGCAGTATTGCGTTTCGCAACAAAAAATATTGCTTTTAACTCATTTTATAATTTATAAAGAAAATAATATACTTTAAATACCTTTTCTTAAATTTGTATTTTTGTGCAATAAAGATTAAATAAGTATATAAATAATTTAACAAAAGGATACACTGAAAATATTGCATTGGTCACACATATGTTGTAAGAGCAAATCCAATGCCCCTTGCATTAAAAATAATAATTAGCCAGATCCAAAGCAAATCTCAAAGCGCTTCAGATCAGCCAACATAACAAAGCGAACCGAAATGGCGGACTGACAGCACTCGTTCGTTTGACGCATCTTTAGCGGAGATCGGAGATAAGATTTTATCTGTGATACGGTTTAATAACAAACCAACTTAATCGTTTAACTTTGATCTCGTTAAAGTAAGCTTAAATATAAATTTAAAATACTTTCTTTGTCTAACGATGTTTTTTATAAACACGGATTACATAAACGCGTTGGTGCAGTTTTAAAATAAGAGCAATTTTGTATTTTTATTGTATTTTTAACTCTAAAAATGTATCGCTATGTTGCTATGTAGGTGGCAAAAAAAAGATGTTTTCTTTCGAATTTGTTTTTGAAAAACTCAAGATAACTAAGTATTAACATTATTTCAGTATTGTAAATCAAGAAAAATCTCATCCACAGCATGGCAACATTCAACTGTCAAAAAGCAACATCAAAATGGCGGTTTTTGAACTGTAATTATAGTTTCAATTTTAGCTATCGTTCTTAAAACTAGTATTGTAAGAGACATCAAGGTAACTAAGTAGGTATTAAGATTATTTCAACTTGTAAAATAAATAAAAAATCACACACATCATGGTAACATTCAACTGTCAAAAAGGAACAATGTTAAAATGGCGGTTATAGTTCCGATTCCGCTAACTTTGATAAAACTAGTCCTTTAAGAGCGGCTGTGATGCAAAATGCTGCACGTACAATATTCTGTCCCTTTCTTTATTTAATTATGTGTTGCCAAGACAGATAATGACAGGGCGTATTTTAAACTTAGGGTCCATTAGGTTTGTGTGACCGAGTGGAAAAGTGGCAAAATAAAAAATGGTGCCGTTTTGCGTCATGCTCAGTGATCTTTACGAAGTAGGGTTGAAATGGCGTACCTATAAGACTTTTTTATATGAAATATTAGGATATTGTTTACGGTTAATTTAATAATCAGTTGGTATCGAATTTTCAATCATGAAATTTAAATTGTAGTCTGCCCAGTAAATCGTGGCAGTATCTATTTATTTATATTTTTATCATGGCAACAACTTTCCCTGACAAACAAACTGTTACATTTTAAGTACCTTTCCAGTCGTTATGCATTTTGTGTTACCATTTGGTGATTATTTAAAGGAGGGTGGGCTAATTGGCCTATTATATGACCAATGAGGACAAGCGATATGTCACCGGATAGGTAATTCTAAGTTGTAAAACTATTACTATTACTATGGCAGGTAATTCGAAACCTTTGTGTGAAAAAAAATTCGCCATGCAAAGACAGCGGTGTTTCAAAGTAATTATGCTAACGTCATCTATGTAGGCTTCCCGATGTTTCAGATTTTTTAAATATTTCTCAGTTATTTGAGGTTTCCCGCTACACAAAATCGTTGTAGAATTAAAAAGGATATCCGATGATATAGTACTTATTGTTATTGGTTTCTAGGCCAGTGTTCATACATTTCTGCCCATTCTTCTTGCCACCTTTTTTTCTAAGTATTAAAGATAATAAAGAAAGATAAAGAAACCATAAGACAAACTGATAGTCTATCCCTAATACGATGAAATGACAGACCAATATCCGTCGACAGACTGAAGTCTGCGTTGCCCTTTACTTACCAAAAAAAGTCTACTCATGTCTCACTGCCTCCGTGCCGCGACAAGTCCCGCAAGGATTAACAGTTGTGGCCCTAACTTGTACGCCATTGTGTGCCCAGTTGTGGGCTATTGTGGGCCAAGCTCTGAATGACTAATGATTCGTCTTTACCGAGAGAGCAACGTTTGATTTGTTTTGAAACGGAAGGAATAATAGGTATCGCTCGTCACATTAACAGTATCCTTACCGCGGAATAGAAAAAACAGTGGAGTGGAGCTTCGTTTAGTATCAGACCTGTTGTCGCCAATACTCAAACTATCATAAAAACAACACGCCACCATGGAAAATTTGGTGCGGCTATCGTTTTTACACTCCAAAATAGCACAATAAGGCATGCTTCTGGATTTATTTCCTATTTTAGAAATATCGAAATATCGAAATAAGCGATCGCGGCAAAAGTATGGTAGGTTATGCGGAACTCCGCATAACTATGCCACACGTTACACGCTCACATGACACTTCTACTGTTTTTTCTGTTCTGTTCCTTACCATGAGCTACAATTAACGTTCTCGCTAGTGAGTCGAATGCTCTATCCGTCGCAGACCTCGCAGTAATCTTGAGTGGGTGGGAGTTGGTAATACGTCGCGTCGGAGGCCTAGTGGCGTAAGGAGGAGACTCGTGATCGCAAGGTGCCGAGTTCAAACCACCGCGGTCACCATGTACTATCACGAACGTTAATTTGTGACCTATTTCAAGAACAAATGCTTGAAGTCGTCAATGTCATTAGAGACGTCACGCCATTTGTAACTTTTAGGAAACTCAACCTTATTGTCATGTCATGTCATATTGACTTTAGACCTAAGGTGGGTACCAAATTAAAGTTCGCGACTGTACCAATGAATTTCTAACTCAAGTACATTACCCGATGCTCTTACGGTGAAGGAAAAACATCGTAAGGAAACCTGCACAATCGAACCGCTGTGTGTAGAGGATACTTGCAGAAAATGATCCTTAAGGGATCGAAGTGTATCCGATCTCTAAGATAAGAACCATACTTATTGCTTCTTACGTGCTATCGTATTGTCAACGTTTGTTTACTTAACAGTAATGGCGGCCGAGGCAAAAACCCTTTTTTCTTGGAGTTCAAGCTATCTCAATACTAAATTTCATCGAAATAGGTTCAGCGGCTTAGCCGTGGAAGCGTAACACACAAACATACCGTCAGGGTTACTTTTACATTTATAATATTGAAGCTTTTTGAATCTTTCTTTTCTATGGCATGAAGTATGCAAACAAGTAACATGATTACGATATCGAAGCAAGGTAGTCTAAACCCAAACTAAAAAAAAGTCCTGAATGGTTAGCGGGCTCGGGCCCGGGCACATTACAGATGGTTTTAGGCAGACTTGTTTACATCGATTTAGTACTAAAATAAATAAATAAAATAAATAAATAAATAAATAAATATCAGGGGACAATGTCGCACCAATTGACCTAGTGCCAAACAAAGCTCTAGGCTTGTGCTATGGGTACTAGACAACGATATAAATACTTATATAGAGAAATATATACTTAAATACAAAGAAAACATCCAAGACTCAGGAACAAATATTCGCGCTCATCACACAAATATCTGCCCTTTCCGGGATTTGAACCCAGGACCGCTAGCTTCATAGGCAGGGTACCTACCAACTAGGCCAGCGCGTAGTCTTCGTTGAAAACCTCATTAAAATCGCTATTATACCCGTAGAAGAAAAACATAATGACTCAGCTTACTATAACGTGTTCTAGTGTATCGATACAGATAATTACTTAAATACATTCATTGTTCAAAAAACAACTCAAATTAGCCACGTTTCCAGCGAGGCGTAACCCCGCTAACTCACGCTCTCCTCGCCTCATAAATCACTCGCAAATCGCAGTGCAAACACGGCGTAATCGATAGCAGGGGCGACTAATAGGGTCCGTTCAGTGCCCAACTGATCATTTTACATACAAAGTGGGGTCGGAGTTGGCAATTAGCAAGCTGATTGATAAGTCAAAGGTTTTTTGCAGCGTTTATTATGTTATATATGACTGTTAATGTTAAATTACTATAACGTGTATTGTTTTGATTAGGTAAGCGTTAAACCACATTGTCAGCTACCAGGAAGCGATTGTGATCGATGATATACGTTCATCCACTTTCGACTTAAATAAACCCGAGGGCTTATTGTCTAACGCACTCGCAATCACGATCGTTTTCATTTTGAAAATCGAAGGTTTGTCTGCATACAAAATGAAAACAATTTCCCCACTTTGAAGCCGGTTGCGATTGCAAGTGCGTTAGACAATAAGCCATCTGGTTTATGTTTAAATAGGTACATGAAATAAGTGTGTACGGTCAGCCAATTTTATTCGTATGTGTATAGGGCATTATGGACTATGTTAAAGTAACGTTGTCTACCAAAACGAGACTTATTATGATATTCATATTAATATTATTATTACATAAAAATCACAATTTAATGACATAGTTCATAGTTGCCTATAGGAATCAAATTATTTGACTGTGCTAAGATTGCAGGATCGTTAGAAAATAACTATCAAAAAATTCCATTTAAGTGAGAAAAAAATAGAACGCTTAATTTTTTACACAACTGGGTATTACATTGCGTTCAACTCAAAACTCTACGTCTATGCTAAAAATAACATCCAGCAATTTCACCCACAGGTCTGGTTCAAAAACCGAAGAGCAAAATGCCGTCAGCAACTACAGCAGCAGACAAACACGCAAATATCCAGCAAATCCTCCAGCTCCAAGTCTTCGTCCATCTCCTCCAACCTCAAGTCCAACACTTCATCATCCAAGATATCCACGTCGAAGTCACTAACGAGCTCAAGCAACGCTAGTCTCACTACGAACACATCAAGCATCGCAACGTCGTCTCCAAACCTTCCTATAACACCAACGACGTCAGTGAGCCCCCCTATAAACGTCATATGTAAGAAAGAATCCGCCCCCAACTACGATTCCTCACCGTTGAACAAGAACTTGTCAATCAACCACCACTACTCCAATGACGCTTTAAGACTCAGTGGAAAAGACTCAGATGCTATATCAAACGCTCACGGCTATGGAGTCACGCCTAAACAGGAACTATACAGCAGTCCCAAAAGGTTAGACTATTCTGGCAAAGTTGACTATTCCGAAAAGTCTTTCGGCAGTAGCCTGGTTAAGGACCAATACAGCTCAAGATTGACTGGGAATCTGACTCCGTTAGGGTCCAATTCGTCTATCATGACGACGCCCTCCCCTCCTATCACCCCCCAGAGCCTGAACGGCCCAGGCAACGTGTACCATCCGGACAGCTACAACAGCTTCCATTGGCCCGGCAGCTCGGATTACATCAGGAGTTATTCCTCGTCGCATCACCATCAGGGGTACGGGCAGAGCGCTTACAACTCACCATACTACCCCAGTCAGGTAAGATCTCATTCTATGATCATAAAGTAGTATAGTATCTTCAGTGGTGGTGAGACCTTGTGCAAGGTCCGTCGGGATCACAACCACCATCTTATCCATTAACCTACCGCCAAGCAGCAGTGTTAGCATTGTTGTGTTCCGTTGTACCGGTTAAATTCTTAGTATAGGTGCATTCCATCTTAGTCCTCGGGGTTGGCAACGCATTTGCGGTCTCAGGATTGCTGTCTTAAGAATGCATATATGTATGTGTCACTTACCATCAGGTGGCCTTTGTGCTCGCTTCTAGCTAAAAACATTAAAAAAAAAAAAAAAATTAAATATAAAAAGTCCCCGAAATAATTCGTCATACTTTTAGAGCGAATACACTTAAACAGCCTAACATTTTTTTATCTTTTCTCTAACTAAGAACCACGCTAGTAAAACTAGCTTTCAATTTTTAAAAAACCGCATCCAAATCAATCCATCAGTTTTGGAGCTACGATGCCACACTACAGACAGATACACAGATAATCATCTAAAACTTATATCAACCTTCCCTTTGCTTTGGTTAAAAAATACTTCTACATAGATGATATTATCCACATCACATCTAATAACATCTATGTAGATATATTTCCAATATATTTCTGATACAAATCTCCTAGCAAAGATGGGCCTTTATGACAACACAGATTGTAGAATATGCGGCAAATACGTGGAAACAATGAGACACTTCCTGTGTGAATGTTATGCCTTCGCTAGAGTAAGAATGAAAATCCTGGGTTATGGCTACCCAGAACTAAACGATTTCAAGGCACGCCATTGCACTCCACTATCTGCTTTCTGTGGAGGCTGCATTGGATTGAGCGCTGAATAAAAAGAGTGGTAGGTAATTACACAAAAGATTCCAGCTTAAGTGTATCCGTAAGGACCCCACCAATAAGATAAGATAAGGTCCAGGTCTAACCTAACCCTTCGTTCCAGATGGAGTACTTCAACGGCTCCTCGGTGAACCAGTCGCACGGCGCGCACCACGGCCAGCACCTGGGCAACAACCAGCTGTACAACCAGTTCGCGCCGTCGCCGCCCGCCGCCTGGCCCTCCCACAACCTGCTGTCCTCGGGCACGGAGTCCCCCGAGAACCAAGCCCAGAACTCTCCCCACTTAAGCATGCTTCAAGCGTCCCAAATAACCAACTTCTCCAACTCCGGGAACAGCTACTTTGCCCCCGAGAAGTACGGAATAAACATGGTTTAAGTATCTAGTCTTCTAGGTTTATGTGTACATAGCGCTAGCCTAAGCGACGCGGTGTCTATCTCGCCTCGGCTCGTGTTTATCGATAAACGAGGATAAAGCATTTGTCACTTTCCGACCTATATGTAAGTGTGAGGGTGACGGATGCTTTATCGACGCGATAAAAGCTACCATAATGGCGTCGTATTTTGTTGAATGTTCAAACGTTTCTCCAAATTCGATTACGTGTTCTAAATTATTACTTTTTATAGGATTTTGGGGACGTTTGAATGTTCGATCTTAATACGTTCATAGGACATATCATTCGAAGAAAATAGCGGCGAGAGATACCTCGAAGCGGGCTCGAGAGATAAGTTTTTTTTTGTAAATTACGAGCGAGGCTCAGGATTACGCTTTGCTGCCAAGCTTCAACAATATCCCTTGAGCAAAATTTACTCTACAAGTTTCTCAGCACTTTTTTTTAATTGACTAGATCCTTTACAAACTGCCACTTAAACAGTTAATTGAAAAAAAGTCTCGTTAAACTTGACGCATTGGAAACATCTAGTTAGACAGCGTGATCTTGATCCTCGCTCGAAGTTTATTACATTTTGAATGCTAAAACAAACCAAATAAACGAGAATCAACGAAATCAAAAACCTTGTTTTTAAAAGGCCTAATGTGTGACGTTTATATCGAAAGTACATCGTTTTTTAAATTTTTAGTTGTATTGTATAGAAAGTTCATTTTCATATTGTTCCCTTCCTATGTAAAAAGAACCTGAGTCATATCACTTAAATTAAAATAAATAGGCTATGTTTAGTACAGAACTCGCTAATATCGTAAATATAGTTTTTAAACCTGTAAATATTTTTTAAGAGTTTTATTTTTAAAAACAATTTATAAATGTGTGTGCTCCGAATGTATACTGTCTAGATTAAAATTTAGATTTATTTTTATGACCAGTGGGATACTGTGATTGTCATAATAATACTCCTTTATTGTATACATACATGAAAATAATACATGTTTTCATTTTCCTTCAGATTATAGACCTTTTTTTATAATTTCATTTCAAAGTAGTAAATGTCCTTTTAAAAAAGTTTAAGGCGCCTAAATTGTCAAGATTTAACAGTGTCGAAGAAACTATAATTTTATTTAAAACGGCCGAAACAAACACGACAAAGTATCAAAATTGTTTTTATATATTGCACGGGCTTAAGACAATCAGCAAAAAGACATTCCTTAAATATTTTGTCAATGTCACTTACGAGTGATCGATTCGCATTTATTATGAAATTAAATACAGAGATTATTTGATTGATATATTGATTTGTAGCTATAATGTAATGAAATTGTATTTATAGAGTCGTTATAAGCTTGGACATAGCTAAGTTAGGTATCGCATACAAGTCAGTGTATTTTTTTTAGTTAAGTTGTATGAATTAAATAGCTATTGAAATATTGAATCCGAATATATGCATATAAAAATACAATTTACTTGTTTCATTTATTGGATAACATTTCTGTTAAAATGGGAGATTTTTCTTTCTTTCTCTCTTTCTTGAAGTAGAGTTTGTACGCCACTGTACAGTCGAGTTCATAAATATGTATACACTTTCGTACCTTGTCACTTTAATCGCTGTGACAATTCATATATGGCAGTTTAAACATGACATTAAATAGACAAGGTACTAAAGTGTAACATATTTATGAACTCGACTGTACTTATACCAATTAAATTAAGCATTAAATCTAAAATAGGTATGAAGGCTTTCGGAAAAATTTAAATTAGGAAAAATGAATGTTCGGAAAAAAAACGGAACTTCAAGGTGGTCCCGATTTTATCCCGTAGGATAGAGGCCCAGGTGAAGCCTGTGATAAAGCCTCGGTCTTTTAATCATCTGTAACGAATGATTGAGCTATTCAACTCGCCACGCCCAACCCCGGCATGTCATTCACAACACCGGGCATATGTATATTAACTGTAATATAAGCGTCGATAGCGTTGTACAGTCACCAGCAATAATAAATTATCCAACTGGCGCAAAAATATCTGACACGTCTTTATTACTAGAGGTATAAGAGCGTGTCAGATATACAAGGTGAAATTTAAGTCGTGGATCGAATCATCACCTCTGTGTTACTACTCAAGAATATGAACAACTTTCACTATGGGACCAACATATCATAGAATAGTTCAATATGTACTCGACCAAAATATATGAACAGCTGATATTTTTTTTCGTGATTTCAGAGTTGGTTCCATAGTGAAAATTTTTCATATTCGTGGGTAGAACACAGAGGTGATTATTTGATCCACGACTTAAATTTCACCCAGTATTTGCGCCCAATGTTGGATCATATATTATTGCTGGTGACTGTACACACGGTAGCTCATGACGACTCCAGGCGAAGTTGGCCTTCAAAAGAATAAGTAAAACTTCGCAATATGTAAACAGATAAGTAATTTGTTCAAGATATCCTAAAATTCATTGTTTCACCAGAAAATATCAGCTAGATTAGAATATTGGAATGGAATATAACATTTCTCACAGCATAAATAGTAGGTACATTGTTAACCAAGTGCTGAAAGGGACCTATTACATACGAGCATAGCGAGAGCGCCAATATTTCGAGAATCAAATAAATTGTGACTTTCACCCGAGTTAAGCATACTTTTTATGATGGCTATGAGGAAACTTATAGAAGTCCAAGTAAGTAAAGTTTTACCAATAAGTGTCAGGATTTTAGCATGGCTGGTACAGGTAAAGGTTTTTTTTTAAATTTTACGACGGAGAGGGTGACCATTTTTTTAAAGTTTGATTATTATAATTTTACTACAGAATGGCTTTATAGGTTTCTGCTACTGCACAGGTTCAGTGACACAGTTCTTATTTTAAATTACTTTTCTAAAATGCATTTACGCATACCTACCACCCAGGTCCGGGGGGACCAAAGGTTACTTGGGACTCACCAACCGAGCGCGGCCGGAATACCTATTAAAAACCGAGTGATAAACCATCTGTGTCCTTCTGATAGGTGCCACGCGACCATGAACCTGCGCATTCGGCTGAGGCACCTCGACGCCAACGACTCCGGGCGGGTGCCTTGGTTTACTAAAGCTGGGCATTCACTACCGCTCCAACAAACCGAATAGAGCAGCGCCGCGGCAATATCGAACCGTGAATGTCAAAACTGTAGCATTTAAAAGTACTTGACGCGGTCCGTAGCAATTCTAAATGAACGGAAAGCCAGCGCGACTCCCCAACGTGCAATCCGAATGGAACTATCGTGAATGTAGAAATTCAACTTTTGAACATGCCACGCCACCGCGCCAAGCTAAATGGCGTCGTAAATGCGTCTCTGGCTGCTATTTTCTAATTGGTCTGCTCCGTGATGTCGCACCGCGTGGCGTGGTGAGCCCGTGAATGTGGTCAAAATACCTATTACGCCCATCCAGTTGTATACACTCCATCTGTCGCCGATACAAACGTCGCGACAGTGAATGCCCAGCTTAAGACTTCTGGGGTATGTTTTATAAAGCTACAAATTACAATTTACAATTTACACAATTTTACCGTAGTTCTAGAGTCCATGGAGTCGCCATTTCCTAATTATTATTATACATACCACTTTGACTGTGACCTTCGGTATTGTCATATTCCAAGACTCATTCTTTCATTAAACCGCTACACCAATTTAAATGAATTTTAGATATCTTCGCTGTGACAGCGTAATAAGCAAAAAAATACGGTCTATTCCGACTAGTTAGAGTTACATTATTAGTTCCACTGATGAATCTAGTTGTTTTTTTTGCCTATATTTATTTATTTATTTATTTATTTATTTGTAGTTACATTCAACGAAGAGGGTTTCCTTAATGGAACAGCATGGACTTTTTTTCCAAGTAGTTACATTAATAAAAAATAAATATTAATGTGACTATTTAAAAAAAAAAGTCTATCTAGTTCCATCAATGGAACTAACAATGGTACTAGTCGGAATAGACTAAAAAACTAGGAGGAATGGATAAACCGAACCAAAAATATCTTGTTAATTTTGAAATATGACAATATCTACTGAAGGTCAAAATCAAGATGGTGAACCTAGATAATAATTAGGAAAAAGCGACTCCATCGATTCTAGAACCGGTATGAATACGGTATGCCACCAAAAGTCTACATGTACAGCATATCCAAAAATGGCGGATACGTAAGTACAATTTTGCAAATAAAATGTAAGTAATTTTACTGAAATATAAAGGTAAAGCGTTCTTAAAATAATATATGGAAGCTGAAGGTTGGTTAGGGGTTCGTCATACAGATAAGTTTTCGCCGGTGGTAGGACCTTGTGCAGGGACCGTCCGGATCGCTACCACCATCTTATCCATGAACCTACCGCCAAACAGTGTTCGCATTTTTGTGTTCCGGTTTGGGGATAAGGCAGCCGGTGTAATGACTAGCCTAGAGGCATTCCATCTTAGTCCTCAGGGTTGGCAACGCATTTGCAGTCTTAGGATTGCAGTCTTGTGAATGCGAATGTCTATGGGTCACAGTTTCCACTTACCATCAGGTGGCCTGTGTGCTCATCTGCCTTCTCTATGACATAAAAAAAACATGTCCAATAATTAACCCCTTTTCACTTGTTTGGACCCAAAAATTAAGCAGATTTAAAAACATGACGTAGGATTTAATCTTTTCACGTTTACGTTTAAGGTTAAAAATCAGTATTTTAAACTAATAAGCAATGAATACATTGGAAACGTTCCGTAAGGTTCAGTAAACGTGGCCGTAACTCGACACCGGGGTAGCGGGTTCGTCGGCAGAAGCCCCTCGCGGCCGGTCGAACTGTCCTGTCAGTTAAATACAATAGGTTCATTTAACTTAAAACAGCATTTAGTTGCGCAAAGAATAACACACACTGTACTTGCAACACTTATTAATGTAGACGACGTGATAGTTGGTAGTGATCCTGCCTACGAAGCTAGCCGTCCCGGGTTCGATTCCCGATATGGGCACGAGTATTTGTTTCTGAGTCTTGGATGTTTTCTAGATATTTCTCTATATAACTATTTATATCAGCCAAAGTATACGTATAAAGCATAAGTATAGTATAAGTAGTTGTACCTACTCGTATTTATAAAAGTCCAAAATCTGAGAATAAATTTAAAAAAAATGATTTTCTGGCGCTCGACGCGCTTGGCATAGAGCATGCAAATAACCGGTTATAACCGGTTTTAACTGGTTATTTTCATACAAACATTGTTAATAACCGGTTAAATTGCATTCCCTAAGTTCGGCAGCTTACGGCAATCCTATTTTCAATACCGATAACGTTTGCAGGCATCTCGGCTAGGCCCAGAGTTCACTCAAAAACCGGCTTTATGTAAATTCATTTAGAAATCTGTTCGTTTTTTTTGGTCAGGGGACGGAATTGAAAAAAGATACGAACTCTTTTCCCATATTCATTTCTCGCTCTAATCCAGTTTTTCTAAATTTAATATTTAATATTGCTGACGTTATGACAATTCTTATTCACAACTAGCTACTACAACAACAACAATTTGATAACAATACAGAAGCAATCTCAGTTATAGGTAGTATAACACTAAAATAAATAGGTACAGAGTACAGAGGGCTTATTGTCTAACGCACTCGCAATCACAACCCGCTTCAAAGTGGAGCAATTATTTTCATTTTGTATGCAGACAAGCCTTCGATTTTCAAAATGAAAATGATCGTGATTGCGAGTGCGTTAGACGATAAGCCCTCGGGTATGAATAAGACGTCGTTTGCAATAGGTACGTATTTTGGTGGTTATAAATCAAAAGCAAAGTACAAAATAGCAACTCTAATTTGATAAAATAAATCATTGTGAAGAAAATCACGCGCATTAAAAAAAGAGCCTTCATGTTAAACACAAACGCTTCTTCAATATACTTACTCCATAAAAAAAACATAGGCCACATAGCAACACAAACCGCCATTTTGAAAAAAGAAAATCTTCAAATTTGTCTCCGGCCAGTTCTTTTAAAATTAGCTGTTTAGACGACGCGGTAAATTGTACCTACGTACCTACGTTGCTATAGCGAGCGCAAACTTTACTTGTACCTTCGTAGATATTCCCTGGAAAATGTATTTTTATTTTAACCTAGCAACCCTGTTCGCTTTACCGCCAAAAACTCTACATACAAAAATCAGCTTTAACACCATCACTGAAAGTTGAAAGTCTAACAAACTTAAACAGACGTTAAGCTGTTATGTGACGACGCTCCTAATGTTACGGTACGCAGTAAAGTTAGCAGCTGTATATAGTAAACTGTGTCCGTCACGCTCGCTCTAATGGGTAGTCGGTATAGGGTCGTCCCGGTCTGTAAGCCGCTTATCTCCTTCCCGCACGCCGCACGCCCCTCGGCTGCTGCGAGAGAGACGTATTCTGTTAGTTTTTGATCAAATTGTGGATAATATTTTTATTAATATTGTTTACCATTACGAGAAGTCTAGAAAAATAGTTTAGTTAAATGTATAAAACTATGACATCACTAATTGTTTAATTTGATTAGCTAGAACTAAAAATCAATTAAGTAAAATATTGCAAAAAGAAATGAATTTGCTACGACGTTCTACGGCGTAGAGAACCTACGCCGTAGCTCTTGGTTATTCTAACGTTAATAATTCTACGCATTACGCATAAAAATATAATGTATAGAAAATAGTACCAAATACTAATTATGTAAATTATGTAAAATGTACATCGCTGAAACTGTTATTTAGCACAAGTATTTAAGGAAGTATCATTTTAGTTAAGATGTCTACATGCATCGTTTGAATGATTTCTGAATTAAATCAATGCTGAATGAATTAAGCACAAAGCTGATACGTGCTTGCTTATATTAATAAAATAATAAACACCACGGGACAATCTTACACAAATTGACCTAGTCCCAAACTAAGCTCTAGGCTTATACTGTGGGTACAGTCAAGGACTTTAATTGTTATGCCACTATGGAACCCTGTCATAATGACAGCGTCAAACCACATGAAATAAATTACGCCAAAATTAATGATTAACGCTATGCGACAGGGTTCCGTAGTGGCATAACAATTAAAGTCCTTGACTGTACTAGGCAACAATAAACATACTTACATAGAGAAGTACATACTGTATACATAGAAAACATCCAAAACTCAGAAACAAGTACTCGCGCTCCATCACCCATCGGGAATCGAATCCAGGGCCGTTAGCTTTGTAGGCAGTGTCACTATCAACTAGGCTAACGGGTCATGTTATAGTAGCGTTTTAGTATTTTCGAAAAAAAAAAAGATTTTGCCAGCACCAATTTTTTTGACTCGAAATCTATAAAAATTTCTGGTATAAAAACAACGAAATTTCCTCATGCACTCGAGTTACATTCATTTCAAATGTCTTCAAAATCTGTTAAGCAAAATTATTTTTTTATTTAACTATGTAGACCTGACTTTACTATTAATAATATAATTAAGGATATTGATGGATGCAACATCCTTCTAATCTAAACGTTAAGTAGTAAAAAGCCGTATCCGTGAAAGTATTAAACACACTCTTTTAAAAATTCTCGTGAACTCCAATCGGTTTCCAACTTGTCTCAGAATACGCGCCCGTATATACAACGAGATGTTCGCCATACATAATGTAGTATATTGTTTACTATAGCTATAGCTGTGCTATAGCGATGCGCCCTGAATTTCAAGCACTACGTTTTGACTTCAAGGGTATTCTCCCACCTTGTAATATACAATATTATTTATTAAATATGGTTACATGAAAGATGTAGTGTTGGCTCGAGTAAGGCCAGCTTAAAAAAGCATATAGTAGGGGATTCGAATAGGAGACGACCTTCACCCAGCTGTTTATTCGATAAAAAGTATTTTATACTTATCAAATTTAATATGGTAAGTAATATATGGCGAATAGGTTGACTGAAAAATTTCAGTCCAGTCCTGTCCATAATTGAAAAAAACATCTAAAAATTAACTTTAAAAAAAATTGCTATTGCTTGTTTAATACACCAATTACATACTAATCGAAAGTATGAAGCCTATAGAATATGCAAACGTTAGGTTGACTATTTTTTCCCATCATAACCATTGGGTAGGTAGGTAAGTCGGTACTAATAATTTGCACTAAACCTAACGCTTGCATATTCTATAGGCTTCATACTTAAACTTAGACATATATATAAACACAGAAATTAATAAAGAAACTGACATAAATAATCCGTAAATACACTATTAAAAACACAATTTCCCCAACTTTAAACAATACATCGAACCAAATCAGACCACAGACCGAAAACTGCAAAGTTAACGTGCAATCAAACCGCTTTAATAATCTGGCAGCATGTGGCCACTCCATGGTCTCTCGAGAGTAATTCAAACAAATGTTCCGTTATTGACATTTCGATGCGCGGTTCCCGCCAAATTTTAGTCTATGGCCCTTTAGTTTTTAATTAGCGGGAAAGGTCTGTGATACTGCTGTTAGTCGTTCTATTGGTTTTTTATATATTAGTTGGGGGAAAACAACATTATGATATGATACTGGATAGATTTGGTTTAGGTTTGGCGTGGTGCTATGTATAAATATATAGACATTTTGCTAGACAGACCATCCGAGTTCCTGCACATTTTGCAACATAGACAATTCAATACTGAGCGTGGTTAAATTGTAGATCTGTCCTTTTCTTTGTCATAAGAAGGGTAAGGACAGAGCTACAATTTACCTGACAGATAGTGTTATCTGGAGATTGAAAATTGAGCCCTTAATGATATAAAATGACTGATTTGAGTTTTTTGGGGTGCTTCTTCTCAGCAGTGGTCCTCTTAGGAAGGGCTAGTAGATTTTTAACGTGTAAAAATAAATAAACATCTTCTATCTTTATCTTTTAAACAGAAAGTTAGTTATTAAGTAACAGAATTAGCAAAAGACTTAAGACTTACTATCGTAAAAGTGTCTAGAGCTCGTTAATTCAGTTGGCTACATCGAGCCGCGTTTAGTACCTGTATTTACCAAATACCCAACCAGACAGCTCATTAGTTGTCCGTAATCCCGTGTTTAGAGTTAGCTACATCACATAAGGGAGGCCATCTTTGAATGTAGTGGCAAAGCCAATACAACAACGATTTAGGACAAAATTTGCGCGCAAACGTAGCGGTGTATTGTGAGATCAAATCACAGTACATTACTACATGTTTACACACACGTAGTGAAATGCAAGGCTTACGTGTTTTAGATATTATTAGCAACGTATCTAATGTTTTGAAGCCCGCGTACAAACTTCTATTAGAAGTTATAATAGTGCTAGCTTAGTTTCAGGGCGATGATGTTACTATTGAACGTTCTGTTGTTTTTTCTTCTCGGGCTAAAGCTGCTTTTGACCTGTTATTGTATTGTCGACGTTATGGCTGATTTACATTATTCCAGCTAAAAGCATGCCAGTAGAAGTACATTGACGAGTTGGTTTTCACGTTTGAGGCGAGGGCTATTGTAACGACGCAATGTACTTCTACTGGCATCCTTTTTCTGAACCAATGTAAATCAGCCATTATGATAGCTCTAATAGTAATTGCGGCCGAGTTAAGAACAATACGATAGCATGTCATAAGGAATACGGTTTCACCGAGAATAGAGACCACAACAGTACAGTGTGATGTATTAAGAATATTCCTAGTACTTATTTTTAACAGCTTAACCAATTTTGAGATTAAAATATCTGTCAGTTAAACATAACCCTCCTTTTCCGTTTCATAATAATATTAATGAAAAGGATATACTTGGAAGGTAGCTAAAATTAAATCATCCCTAAGCCTTCGTGTGATGTGAGGTTCTAAATATGCTAGATAGTCAAAAATATGGTTATGGTCTATGGTCTAAGAAGAACCGTAAAGTTGGGATTTGTCCGACTTGTCTTTAAACATTGATTCAGTTACTGTGCAGTAGGTAAGTACAGTCAGCAAAAAACGAGTCGTAAAATGACATTTTTTACTAAAAGAACTTACAATATACATAGTACAAAACCGATTGTTAATATTATTACAAGTGCAGCTATAAATACACTATACATCTGACTACATTTTCCAAATAAAGCTAGCCACACAATCGCGTGCAACCCCTCTCCAGCGAAGCATGAACACTTCCTTGCACCAAACGTCCTCCCCACGTCCTTACATGTTAAAGAATCCATAAATAATAGAGTTGACGTACGGATTGTGTTACCCCCTCGTAATCACTCCTTGTCTATGGTGCACCTAATGCCGCTATTGTCTGTGGTGCGGATTTATTATTCATTTTCCTAATACATCTGACGCTTATGAGTTTTCTATTGATGTGGAGTGGGTAGGTTTCAGTGTTTAAATGTAGGGACATAAGATGTCGGAAAATATGAGGCCTTTAATGGCGTCGAAGTTTTCGTGAGCATATTGGTAAGTAATAAGTTTTAAAGTATATACCGACTTATTCTTTCTTATTAGGGGGCAACAAAACAAATATTTCGCAAGGTAATGCTTTGAGGTGCATAAAAAGATACCCTTCCAAAGGGTAGTTTAAATTGCTAAAAATTAAACGACAAGATAGTAATGGCCGAAACCATTCGGTATTCAAATATTGTGTACATACACTCCGCTATATCTAAAGTACGAGAGAAATGTTACAGTATTCTAAGATTCTATAAAACGTACCTACCTGCCTACGCATAGTTAATTCAGTGCAAAGTTCTAAACCACTAGAAACCTAATAAATAGATCTAGATTCAAATTCCTGCCAACGTGAAACGAGAACGCACTAATGCTTTCATGCCCCAAATCAACTCTTAAATTTCGAACCCAACCAACCGTCCAAATCCAATGTTAGAAAATGAGAAAACCGCGTAATATGAAAGTGAAAATTTCGCCGATTCGCCATCCACAAGAAAATAGATCAAAGAGGGAAATAACGATGCAAATTCATGCACGAGTAATGCAATAAATTTACTTTTCGGACGGTTCAGACGAATTGAATTCTACGCTTTACCGAACGCGACCGGCTCCTTTGAAATTTACAAAATTCAATTTTCTTACTCTCGACGATATCAAGTCAGGGCCCACACCTCCAAGCCGCCAACCCCGCCAACAAAAGCATAGACAAAAACCCAAATTCAAATCGGCGCGTTTCCTAATTCGAATTTCGAAACAAAATGGCCAAATGACGTTTCCGTGTAAGCGCGCGGAGTGCCAATTCTGCTTGTTTGGTAATTTTCAAACGATTTATTGAATTAGATTGAAAAATTCTTTGATGCGGGTGGCTATTGAGCGAATCGGGAATATTCGATTACGCTGAACTCGACTTTTCAATTTATCGTCCCTTTTATCGAGGGAAATGATCGGTGTAAGCTCCCCGCGAATTATCTTCATCAAACTTATAATACTCAAATATATTTTCAGATTTCGTCTAAGCAATGAAATATTAAGCGTTTTCCACTTAATCGGCGAAAATTATTCGAGATAGGTAATCCTCAACTCAAAATTTACTTATTCAAAAGTATTTAAATTGATTTTTACCATTAGTTTACATTTAATTAAATAAGATGGATCAATTGTTTACTTTAGGTGCCGTTAAGTAAGCATGTATTTGCTAATCAAATAAAAGAAAGATTAAGTGACTTAATAAGTCAGTACCTATAGTGCTCTAGGGTATATTAATGCAGTTTATACCGTATACGTTACAGTTCAAACACGATTACCCGATTACGCCGATTACCCTATGCGTTTACAATTAGCGCCGGCCTCGGGTCACTTCGGGTGCGCTCGTCTGCACTCGGATGTTTTCGCGCCGCTCGCCGATTAGCCGCCAATCCTCTTGATTTATTCGATTTTCGAACGCCGCCATTTTAGGTCACGTGCGCGGTGCAAATAAGGAGCTGATGGTTTATACAGGGTGGTTGGCCTTAAACAGGAAAAAGGTGTAGTGTTCTTTTGAAAAATTATTGAAAGATGAAATAACATTGCAATAAGTGGCATAATTTTTTTTGCAATCTCCAATACTAGGCTTTTTAAGCTAAGGTAGTCCGTTCTACTTATAAGAAGTCTTGAAATTTCATGGACGCAATTTAATCTCGCTTCAACTGAAACGATTAGTTTAAAAATGACAACTCCGCCGGTGTGCATAAAAACTTTTTTCTTAACTACTGTGATGCATGTAAAGATTTAAAAAAGCACAAAGTCTCTGAAGTACTTGAAACACTTAGATTAGGTACTAAAATTAAGGTAAATAATAGTTACCTACAGCCCTTCCTTGAAATATTAAATCCTTGCAAAAAATGGTATCATGTAAAAGTATGCCAGTCGGCTCTGAAATTTCTCCGGGTCTTTACCTGAATCATCAATAGCCACTTCACCTTTACAATCATAGACTAAAAAAACCCGCTGTACCATAGACACCCGATACCGTAATTGGAGCACTCAATTTGCGCGCCACTTTCCGCCGCGTGCCGCCGCGTGCCCCATTCAATTGTCTATGTCTCGCTATCGCCAAATCGAATGTTTTGTCTGTGGTACCCCTTTGAATTAAGAAAACAATGGTTCCCGCGCTTTTCAGCTAGAGAAGCTTCATAACTGCGGATTAGAACTCATTAAATGCTTGATATTTTAAGTACCGAAGATATGTTGGTTATTTGATGCTTATTAAAATTTTATGTACACGTACACGCATATCTTACATGCAATGAGATGAAAGTGAGACGAATGTAATTGTTCATGGTTGTATAATTATGTTGAATTATGTCATAGGATTAGTACCATATCATTAAGTAGCTTTATAACCTGCACAATCAAAGTGGTAACATCTACTGTTTCTAGCCAGAGGGCTTATTGTCTAACGCACTCGCAATCGCACCCGGCTTCAAAGTGGAGCAATTGTTTTCATTTTGTATGCAGACAAGCCTTCGATTTTCAAAATGAAAACGATCGTGATTGCGAGTTCGTTAGACAATAAGCCCTCTGGTATCGATTTAATACCCTTTCAGGCCAAGCCTATGTGATTGTTGAGTTTATTGCAAATATTGATCAACTGTATGGAGATAAGCGATTACGTTCATATACATAGAAAGCAAAAGCAAAGCTAAAAAACTCCTCTCGTCTTTAGTCTCTAATCTCTATAAAATGTCTATAATTCAGGGTGTCCTAAAACTCAATGTTAACCCGCCTAAGCCTGATAGAGCAGCTTAAAAGCTATCGATTTAACTCTTATGTATCTTCAGCGATTTTTACTAGTTTCAGAGATATTGAACATTTTAATCAACATTTTTTCTTTATGTCCATGTCACGAAAAATCATTAATTTCATTTTTTTTTCATAAGATTTTCAGTGGTATCTTACATTATAAGAATCATTACGAATCAGCGTAGTTTTTAAACCTATTCGTTCGTTTTCTTTTAAATCAACTTTTAAAGTAATAACGTAAAGTTTGTTTCTCCATGCTAGGTATCCCAGTGTTTGTTTTTACTATGTATGGAAAAAACAATTTTATGCGATTACTATGACAGTAAATTAAAAAAAACGGGAAAATAGGTTTAAAAACTTCGCTGATTCGTGATGATTCTAATAATGTAAGATACCGCTGAAAACTTTTAAAATAAAACAAGAAATGAAGGGTTTTTTGTGACATAGGCATAGGGAAAATTACAAAAATGTTGATTAAAATGATCAATATCTCCGAAACTAGTAAAAATCACTGAACATATACATAGGGGTTTTAAATCGATAGCTTTTTAGCTGCTCTATCAGCCCTAGGCGGGTTAACGTTGAATTTTGGGACACCCTGTATAATATCTATCTAGATGGCCAGCCGAGTCGCAACTTAATGATAAGCGACTCATCAACTGCCATACGATTAAATAAATAACCGGAGCAGCGTAGAGACGGACCAAAGAGGAGATTGCAGGATGACTAGGATGCGTTTCGAAGCGAATGGCGGGAGCATTCACATTCAGCGGAAAAGAGGGGAGGCCTCTGCCCAGCAGTAGGACACTATACAGGCTTAAAAAAATGACCACACAGGTCTTAATACGTTTAATGCCCCGATCCAGACTCTCGCGTGAGTCGACGCGAGGCCGAGATACACTGCCGTCTTTAAATACGAGACGGACTGTAAAACTTTTATAATAACATCAATGTATCTCGGCCTCGCGTCGACTCGCGTGAGAGTCTGGATCGGGCCTAAAATATTATGACCACAGCATAAGGAAAAAAATTGGTACAATTTAAAGATAATGCGGAAATGGATCAAGCAAAATCAAAAGCTTTCTCGTAGTGCAGGCATAGTAAAAAAGATGAGGGTGTCATTCATACATTGTGCACGTCTCTGGTGGTTTTTAGGGTTCCGTACAAAAAATGAAAAAACGGAACCCTTATAGGATCACCCGTGCGTCTGTCTGTCCGTCTGTCATAGCCAATTTGCTCCGAAACTACTGGACCGATTGTGTTGAAACTTGGTATACATATGTAAATTGAGACCCAAACACAGTAAGAGTCATTTTTAATTTAGGAAAATTAAAAAAAGTTTTGCTAACTTTACTGTGTCATAATTATATCAAATGGAAGGGCTCGTTATGAGGATTTTAAATAAGTATATTTTTGTTATTGTTGTAAAATAAATTGTTTTGATTTTATTTGTGAAAGAAGACGAAAATTGACCATTCCCGCCCTCATCTCCGAAACTACTGAGCTTAAAAATTTGAAAAAAAAATACAAAATTACATATGTACGGTATGGTACCCTCTCCACGCGAGTTCAACTCGCACTTGGCCGGTTTTTTTATAACTATATAATATCTTTTTCGTCTCCCAAATCAATGCCACAGACAATAACACGCCCGCGTCGCGCGAAAAACACCAAAGGCCCGCTGACGCAAATCCACGGGCACAGAGTAAAAAATATCGACGCAGAAAAAAAAGAGTCTATGGATTAAGAGGCACGCTACATTGCCGATTATAATTCCCGAATGTGAAGAATTGACGTTTTAAAACTTTTTTGAGACCCAGGTGTGGATTTGCAAAATATCTTTTAATTGCAACGTCTTCGCAACCCTTACGGTGAAAAAATGCACAATGTGGGGATCAGTGGGGGGTAACGACCCGGAGCATGATACGATGCACCTATATACTTTGTTACCACTTTGTTATTTTGTGTATAGGGACGGGAATTTAAAGTTTATTGAAGCATTAATAGTTGCGACGTTTTTGAAGATCAACTTTACCAACCGGCCAACCCTTCATAGTTGACAAACAAAGGATAAAAAGTGAAAAGATTACGCACATAATAGGAATTACAGCTTTGTTAGAGACTACGAATGTTACATTCATATTTACAAGTAGGGCTGTAAACTGAAACTAGTTTCAGGCAACTTTATTTACCCAAAATTCAGAGGATATTTTGCCCGGAAACGCAATGTTAAAAATTGGATACTTCATCCTTAATCAGATGTTTCCGTCGGGCATTGTTCTTGTACCGCCATAGTAAGGCACGCGCTACGCCAAACAGCTATCAGAAGCAGGTTTTACTTGTTACGTATTATTTTCACAACTTCATTAAATATACCTAGAAGTGTTAAGGTTTTGGTAGCTTTGGCTAACGTTACATTGAAATTGTTGACAGACATTTTCTTAATAAGTACCTAATGAAATAATAAATGATTTTCTAACAAATATTAAGTTGCTTGTTTTGCCCGCGTTTTCATTGTTTTTGGCTATTCCTTTGGAACTGCTTAGTTTTCCGATCTAATAAGTTAAAATTACTATGAAAAGTTACAATACCCCTCAATCGACATTTCGACTTACCTACCTAAACATGTAAATTGCCGTATAAATTCTCTCTTTATTGTCTTCGATTCCTGCTCAAAATGGACCCGATAGTTAGTTCTTTGTACTAAGAGCGTTAAGTTACGAGATGCCAAGGAATTATATGAAATATTTATTAAGTGAAGAGATAAAGGAGCGTGAAATCGATGTGAGGAGAGCTGCTATGCTATGTGAAGTAATCGAAATCGGAAAGTTTTTACCGCAATCATAAATTATGTTATACTTTTGTTATTAATTGCAGGATACTTACTTCAATTTTGATTTAGGTATGACAATTTATATTCAATTTTATGTTACAATACGTATGAAAGCAGCAGCAATAATAAGGTATTACCATGAAAAGTAGCTCAACTGATTTACACAAATCCCACCATTTCCTGTCCGACATGATCAACCCTAGTTTAGGAAGAACATCCGCTACATTAAAAAATCGAACACATTAAACCGTTCCGCCCGACTAATCCTCAAAGAACTCAAATCTAAACCAATTACAAAAAACCAGACGAAATAAATAAAATCAAGAACTATAAAAAACACAAAGGTCACCTTCCGATCCGCCAGGAAACGTCTACGTCAAAAAAAAACAAAAATATAACCTCATAATTCACAATTAAAAACTGCTACTGGTCATGCCCGAAAGTATACATAATAAATTTCTACCTTAAAAAGGTCTGACTGAAAAGGGCAGGATACTGGCACAAAAGGCGGGACGGGCGAGAGAAAAAAATAAAGTTGTTTATGGTCATTTTGCCGCCAACGCGCGGTGTTTAAATTTAGAATTATACTCTAAGATTTCGTTCGGTAGCTGTCGGGGAGAGAAAGCTTGTAATAACCGGGATAAATATTACGATATTTTATTACAAAATGTAATGCGTAGTTACAAGACAAGAATTTTTATAACGATAATTACATAACCTTTGGGGCTGTATCGTTCAGGATGTATTCACACTTTGAATAGGTACTTATGTTATAAACCTGTAAACTAAATTCAAGCACTACCATATATTCACCACTTATTAAGTTTTTTATTATATCCATTATCTAAGCGATATTGTAAACGCACGACGTTTTCTAAATTGTTTCTTTCCCATATTTATTTAGTAGGTACAGCTAGATAAAGACAAAACATAGCAATAAGTAAAACGATCGGTTTGTTTTTTAAACGGTTAAATATGTAGCCCTGGGCTGTTATTCTTTAAGAAAACATTAAAACCTTACTTGACCCGCCAAATCATGCGAATAAACGAAACGTTCGTGTGTAAGTCTCCGAACTTGGTCGTATTTTGACGCAGTTCTACCGCGCTCTACCTTAGTCTAAGATACCTATCCCATCATATCTACTTAGAGTTTCAAGTAATGATTTTAGGGCGATATTAAGCTGGGCATTCACGGACGCGGTGGTTGTCTCGGCGACGACAGATGGAGTGTATACAACTGGATAGTTTGACCAGATTCACGGGCTCGCCACGCCACGCCTCAACCTCACGGATCAGACTGATTAGAAAATGGCAGCTAAAGTACGCATTCACGACGGCGCCATTTGGCTTGGCGCGGAGGCATGGCGTTTTCCAATTTCCAACGTTAAATTTCGACATTAGAGATAGTTCCATTCGGATTGCGAGTTGGCGCGTCGCACTGGCTTTCCGTCCATTTGGAAATCCAACGGACGACGGTACTTTTAAACTCTACACTTTTGACATTCACGAAACGATTTTGGCGCGGGGCGCTGCTCTATTCGGCTTGTTGGAGCGGAATTGAATGCCCAGCTTTAGAAACAGATTTGGTTTAGAAAATAACATAGCTGACGACTTCGCTAGTTTGGAGGTCAGATATCTTATTAAAACATGTTAAAAATTAAAAACCGGTCAAATGCGAGTTGCTCTCGCGCACCGAGGGTTCCATACCGCCACACAGTAGATATTATTATATTCCAATTTGGATCGAATCAGTGCGGGCCCAACTCACACTTGACCATTTTACGTTTTTTTTTTTCGTGGTTTGTATGGGGACCCCTTTCAAATTCTTTAGGTATTTATTTGTTAGTTAATCCCCCGTAATACACATATTCTGAAAAAAAGCAACCCGCCGTCTATTACTGTTCAAAAGATACAGCTCTTTAAAGTTAGGACGGATGGACAGCGTAGGCATGTTTATAGGGTCCCATTAGGCTCCCCACGGGTACGAAACCCTAAAATTGTGAAGTGTTACAATTTCACATGGCGTCGCCACATGGCGTTATGCACTATTCTCTAATGTTTAATCTTGTAGTTCTGAGGTGACCTAACTAATGGTCTAGCTAAGTTATACGTAAGTATACGATAATACAATTAGTAAATTTAAATTACTAATAAGACTAACATAACTACACATTTTATTTCGATATTACCCTGCGTACGCTATCGTCTGAATACGTCATTATAACGGCAGTCTGACATCTCACATCTTTAGTATATTTGTTGCTTTTAACGCAGACATTATTTAGCTACAACATCGACTACAAACATTTTGATGGATAGGCAGAATAACAAATACACCTGTGTACACGGAGGTGCTGAAAAAAAGTTCATTCATAGAGAACGGAACTGCATTCTATCTTCTTTGGAAAAGGACGGATGTGTTATTGAACCCATCTTGTATATGCGTCCTTATTGATAACATTCGAAATTTGAATTTACTTTAAAAACAGAACAACAAAGCCCTTTTGAATTTGGAACGGCAACATTCTACTGCCGGACAAAGGATATCGCGGTCCATAGACGTTCCCACGTTTTTTTTAAACGGTAGCAAAATTTATGACGCGCTCTGAAAAGGTTATTGCTGCTAATAGTTGTTAATTGAGGTTTATCCGGATTTTCGATGTAATTTTTTGACAAATTATTCTATAACCTTGATATACTATTTCTAGTTTTTTAATAAATATTAGTAAGGGGGAAAATATTTATCTAGGGACAATCTCACACAAATTCACCTTGTCCAGAACTATAAGCTCTTGGCTTGTAGAGTGTATCGATCTGTTTGTCAAACAAGATTATTCCGCGTAGCACATTTTCCCCAGTTAAGATTTTACCTAGTCGCATATTTTCCGCTATGAATTTCTCTTAATCGCCTATTTTCACATTATTATTACAATGGAACAGGGGTAGGCAGATTTATGTACTTTTAGTAGTATTATTGAGTTTGGCGAACACTCCGCGAATCGAACCCATGACCGATAGCTCGTAGGCAGGGGTCACTGTCAACGAACTAGGCTATAAAAGTATCGTGAAACGTCATTCCTTCGAAAACTATAAATATCTACAAGTAACTCACGACACTGCTTAGGGAACTAACGCTAACTTCGTAGGTAAGGCGATGAGGTAAGGTCACTACCAGTACCAACTTGGCTAAACGCGTCGTAAATAAGCCAGCCCGCATGCGGAAAACGAAAACGGAAAACATATGTATGCAGCGGATGTCCGTTTGCGGAAAACGTATGTGTGCGGCCGGCCTAATAGGGTTTGCAACTCACGAAAGTGCGCCCGTCGCTCAAATTGCTTAAAAAAAACGGTCATGTGCGGATCGGATTCGCGCATTGTTGGTTCCGTACCACCGCGTAATAGGTATTATAATATTCCGGTTGGTATTCGATTTCAATTCGAATCAGCACGAGCCCAACTCACACTTGAACGTTTTTTATTTAGTGATTGTTGTTTTTTTTCAGGGTTTTTTGTATAATCATACCATCCAATCATACGCTTGTATGTTTTACCGTTCTTACGAAACAACAAAAATAAGAAAATGTTGAAAAAAAACGTTTCTTGTATGAGGACCCTGTTATTATTTCTCTTTTTTTATTATTTGTTAGTAAATCCGCCGTAATATAATAATACATGCTGAAAAAAACCAACATCAGGGAATATGCATGGATTTTTTAAATCGCATTTGTCAACAAAACATAAAAATACCGTAAAAGACATCACCAAAAGTGAAATTAAAATTAAAATCGGTCAAGAAATACGGACGATACAAGCATTTTAAACTGCTAATTAGACAGAGAGATCCGAAGTGCACCGGTGACGTCATTGTGCAGTTCGGCCATATAAACTCCACGTAAAATTCTGTTTTGCTAGAAACAGATAGGAACAAATCTTTGGTGGCTTATGTCTTGGTTATTTTTATAGCTATTCAAAAAATGTTTGGGCTGTTTGTTACATGAATCAGCGTTTATTGAAGCTGTAAAAAAAATGCATATTCCCTATTATAGTTCAAAAGATACAGCTCTTTAAAGTTAGCACGGACGGACGGACAGCGTTGGCATGTAACTATAGGGTCCCGTTGGGCTACCCTTTGGGTTACGGAACCCTAAAAATACATAGACCCGAGTGGTACAAGCTGACTAGC
The DNA here is from genome assembly GCA_948252455.1 of Acleris cristana. Taxonomy (NCBI): domain Eukaryota; kingdom Metazoa; phylum Arthropoda; class Insecta; order Lepidoptera; family Tortricidae; genus Acleris; species Acleris cristana. The sequence goes on along the minus strand of OX411797.1, from coordinate 7,723,390 downwards.
CGGTTTCGTGTCCGACGCTGGTTAGTGATTCTTTCAAAAGCAAAGGTGAGCGAACGTAGGAGTGATGTCCAAGCGGCGACTTTAAGTAGTCCCGTCAAAGCTAACAAAACACATTTCAGCGCGTGTATTCAATTTGGCAGCATGGCTTCTCGAACGTATAAGGCTGCCTAATTGAGAATGCACGCGCTAATATGTGTTTTGCACGCTCTGACGGGACTACTTAAACTCGCCGCTTGGACTTCACTCCTGCATTCGCTCACCTTTGCTTTTGAGAGAATCAATACCCTGTACGGCATCACAACAACTCGCCACAGACTGGGGCCGGTCCCTCGAGGCTCATTGTATTTCAGATTAACAGTTTTCCTACGACATACGTATTTTCTTAGAAACTTATCTCGTCATCTCGCCCGACAATCATAACTTAAGCTATGCTTAGGTATTATGCGAAGTTACACCTATTTGACGGAGTTACGTCGAAATATGAACAAAGTCAAGACAAGCACGAGAACGCAGTTTATTTGTTCTGCCGGGTAAAATTCACACGTGAAATGAGCGATGAAGTTTTTTAAAGCACACGTTTTAATTATCCAGGTGCTTTGACTTCAATACATAAATTAGCCTTAGTTATTCCTCTTCAGTGTAAAAAAACTTTCGGGGGCGATAAATCGATCTAGCTAGGTATAATTTTTAGAAAAGTTACCAAAAAAAATACCGAGCCAAGCTCGGTCATCCAGGTACCTATACCTACTCGTTTTTTAAATTAGCAAAATTGTCATATCAAATTCATTTAATCACGCACCTTACCCACCACGTGTCAATCAATGTTGCCAGCATGACCGATCCGATATTAATAAACCTGGCATACCGACCCACGTCGCCATATCCCACGCGACAATTTAAAAGTAAAAAATAATAGAAAAAAATAATCCACATCCCTAGAGGATTACACGACAAACGCATTTTAGACCTGGCCACACCGAATCGGGCTTCCAAATTCAAATTTCGAAATGCTTTTGTTTTTTTTATTCGTAGACTAGCTTATGCTTTGGGTTTGCTTGCATCACAGATTACATAATAAACGTAAAGTAGTTTGGCACTGAAAAAACGTTATATTTTTTTTAAAGATAACCCTATCTAGTATAGTTTATTGTGCGGTTTTTTAAACGAGTGTGGTCGGGAAGGTCTGTCACTTAATGCTGCGTGCCCAGAAGAAGTCCATCAAATATAAGCGGTGTTCGAGAAAAAAATCCACTGTACCTACGAGGTTAGAAGAATGAAGCACCTAATACCATCCTACTGGTCTTTTTCCATGCGTACGCACAGCTCTTCTGAAACTGTAGGTTTTCCCAAAAAAAAAAGTCTGACTGTTTTCTCATGGGACCGGAACTGGTGAACTAAGTTTGAAGCTTTTAAAATCGGGTGAACCAATCAAACAGCTGAAACGAGCTAGCCCGGGGGTTAGGGCATTTTTTTTTTTCAAATAGTTTTAAAGACTTGTACCTACATTAAACATCTATTTCTATATTATTTAAGTTAGTATGAAGGTAGTTCAAATACTTATACCTACCACCAAACTGGTATGTCAAACACACAGACGCTCATTTACAATAGTAAAGAATATAGATCTACGATCAACCTGCGCGCCACCTGTCGAGCGTGTGAATGATCCACGGATTCGATCAATGATTTGGCAATATTAACAATGAACTACTTGGGAAGCCTGCATTTGACGGGGGTGGACTCTATCGATCTACACAATGATACATCGTTAGTAATGACTTGTCTAAAAGTGCGTGTGAAATCGTTTTTTTTTTTTCATTAAATTTGGATTCTTTATACGTCAGGGATACTTGCATGTCTTGCATAACATACATACATATTATATTGAATCATTCCTGTTTCCCAGAAGGGTAGGCAGAGACCACATCTTTCCACCTGCTACGATCCTGATAAATCTCTTTCGCTTCTTCCACATTCATACATCGAGTCATGCACGCACGTCGGTTTCGGGTACTTAAGATTCGGCACTTTTCCAGTATTTCTCCGATTTGATTCGAATAAGTACGCCTAGGGTGGCACCTTTCGTTCCGACCCTTCTACTCACTTTCGCTGTTTAAGTATATCTCTTTCGTCAATCTTCTTTCATCCATCCTTTCCAAATGACCGAACCATCGAAGCATGCCCTTTTCAATCTTAGTCACTACATCTTATTTTTGTCCACATTTCTCTTTGACCTTTGCCTTTACATTCCTTGCTAGATTGATAGATCAATCAGTTTCACACCACACATACTACGCAAAGAGCGCATTTTAACTGCATGTATACAACCACTATACAACTTTCATGCTTGTCCTGCCACACCCAATTTCACTACCATACATTAGAGTAGGGGCCAACACTCCATTGTCCATTTCTTGCACAAGCGCACATTTCATTATTTTTGAAAATGATTTTGTACAGACTGGTACCTATTATGAATGATAGAAGGACTAGCTACGTTTTAAAAAGCTACGTTTCCCTCTACAACTAACAAATTTTCCGGAATAAGAAGCAATGATGTTTTTGCAACAGGGAGGGACTCTAGCTATGTTTATTGAAAAAACATGCCATTTGCATTTATAGTATAATTATTTGTTACCCTATGTCCAACCTTGGGAGTCAAGCTATCTCCATACCAAATTTTATCGGAATCTGTTCAGCGGTTTTGCCGTGAAAATGCAACAAACAGGCAGACAAAGTTAGTTTCCCATTTATAATATTAGAATGGGCTAGACTTCGCCAAGGACTTTAGACCGCGTAAAGCTCCTTTACAGCTATTATTTCGAAAAATATCTACCTAATGTTGTCGGATGATAGTACCCTATAGGTACCCTTTCCCGGCGTTCAACGGCCTCCACAGCAAACGCTATGGATGTTAATATTGTGAAATAAAATGAGACTAAATTAGGTACTACCTACGTTTACCATGTTGATAGGAGTAAAGAAGTATTCAACTTCACTGCGATGGAGTGTAACACATTATCACTTTGCACAGGCCTCTAAAGGCTGGCTGAAATTGGTCTTAAAATACCCAAGTTTCAGATTTCAATTTTTTAGACCATACCGCGTTCGTAAGCGAAGAAATACGACGAAGGTTATTTACTAAGACCGCGTTTAAAAGGATTACTCCGGCCGCCATGACACTCGAGACGATATAAAAAAAGTAAAATAATTTGAGGATTAGCTGCCAGTGTCAAAGTGTTAAATATCGAACACACGGCGTCTAATTTGACAACGGCCGGACTCGATTCCATCGCCTAAGAAAAAATAATTTGACAAGTGTGTCGTATCTCTGGTTGGGTTTGACAGTTCGATTTTTAAATCGCGCGACAGATGACAGCGCGGGATGGCTTAATGTTCGATTGTGTTTTTCAACAAAAATTATGATTAAAATTTAATAATTAATTATGTACTTACATTCGGTGGATTACAAACTCGTTCCGAATTGAACTTGTGAAACGCTGGCTATTAAAGTTAGTTGCGAGTTCGAGCTCAAGACTCGTGCTCAGGGGTTATTTTGTACAATGGGGAAATTGGGAAACTTTGGAAAGTTTGAGAGTTTTAAACTGAATAGAATTAAAATTGAACTTCTTAAAAATAAAACGTTTGCAAAAATGTAAAGATAAATAAAAATATCAGGGGAGAATCTTACACCTTAAAAGTGTATATTTCCTTAAAAATTATAATTTTGAACTACCTAAAGTCTTTACAATTAACTAAGGGAGGTCCTATTTTAGCCCTACAATTTGAATACCCAATGTAATACAAGGAACTAAATATAACAACAATAACTTAATAAGAAATCTATCTTAATTTATTCACAACCATTTTTCCTTAAACACAATAAATTTAAATACTAACCAACCCGTACAACTCAGTAGTTTATACACTCAAAAATATGTCTTTCCTTGTCACGGCCAGAAACGCTCAGTCACGCCCAAAAAAGTGACTCTATTCCAAATACTTCGCCTTTGATCGAGATACGTGAAATCTTGTCCACAAACAATGCCATTATTATAAAAAAAAACATTTGAAGCTTCCATTCGAAATTTGAAATTGAAAAAATAAAACATACACCATAGACACGGCGACGCGTTCGATTGAAATTGGAGCTAGGGGTGTCGATTCACTGGCGAATTATAATTATTTGATTATATTGGTACTATTCTGGTTTTTAACTGTTTGTGTACTCTACTTCAAATTACTATAACAACACAACGAGTACGTTTAGTAATTGATATTAAAATGTACTTTTTTTTTAATTTCCGATTTTTTGTCTTATATGAAGTAAGTAACGTTAACGTGCCTTATATCGTCATCGATAATGGCGATTGATATTCGCGTCCTAGAGTATGAATTTAAAATAATGTAAATCAGGAAAGGTGAAGTATTACGTACAATAATGTATGAAAACGAGAGTTTATTATAAGAGTTCGTGCTACGAGGATCAGAGCACGTTTTCGAATATTACCTCTCGCTCTGAAACTTGGGTAAATTTCGAGTGTATCAACAACCAAATAGTATTTTGTAAAAAATACAACCAAGATATTAGCATCTGAACTGACCTTGGTTTTTCAAAGTTTATTTCTATACAGAGTAGTGATTCCCATATACATCTCGATTAGTTAGTTAGTGAACTGACAACAGGATTTTTTTGAAAAGGTGTACCTTCTGATAAAAATTATGCTTAATAAAGGTTTGTCAAAAATATATATGATTACAGTGTAATCAGAAAAAAATGGATATTATTAATGTTTGCTACGACCCGCTTTGGAGTAGTGGTCGGAATGACGTCATTTTGTTTGTAACCGTGTTTTTAAGTCTAGCACTCCCAGTGACGTAGACCTTGTCCGTGTGGCGTTTAAGCTCTTTAGCCATTAGCGGAAGTTTGTTTATTAATTTTCTCAGTAAATGATGAACAAAAAAATTCAAAATAAGAATTGTATGCTGTTGAGACAAGCGTCTATAACAGTGTTTTTTTTAGAACAACTTTAAAAAAAATCTGTTGTCAATTCCCATCGCGCAATCTAAATTATAGTAGCAGGGTGTAGGAGTTAGTGGGGGAGGGGAATCCTATGCGGTCTATGCTCGGGGCGTACAACTCAAGTTGTAAAACTTGTAAATTACTAACTTTTTCGACAACCCTATAATTCCTATTACTCACTATTTCACGAACAAAAAAACCGGTGAAAATATTTTGATACTTGACAACTGTCTGATCTGATCGATATCTGTCGTTTTGTTCTATTTCTAAAATTCCACAACAGAAAATAGATCAAATCAGTTTTAAATATTTGGTAACAGTTGTTTAACTTGTAAACAATATTAGTCAGCATTATTATAGTAGCAAAAAATATAAAGCATGCATTTATTTCAGTAGGTACACTAACAACCGACCAAGTATTTTTAAAGTACCTACTAAGAAACTTAGTCTTCTCAAGTTGTACTGAAATCAATGTAGAAAAAATATGTATGAACCATGTATGAACCCTGTCGTAGAGTGCCAACGATTTGTGACACATTTTTACTTTCGTAACTTCTTACCGTGTTCTTCTTAGTGGCTAGGAGTAAAATAAACATATGAAAAGGATTCTTTAAAACTGTTCTCTATCTATCTTCTATATATATAAAAGGCAAAACTGACTGACTGACATATCAACGCACAGCCGTAACTACCTACTGTACCTAGAAACTTGAAATTTGGTACATGGGTTCCTTTCATGATGTAAGTGGATTTTCCGAAAATCGACCCCCAACGGGAAGAAATGGGGGGAGTAGCGGGAAACTAATTCTACGCGTACGAAGTCGCGGGCGTCCTCTAGTTGCATATAAACCCAAAGGACCATAAAAAAAATCCAAACAGCCAAATTAATTAAAGGTGGTTACGGCGATAGGGAGGCGGGGTGCGCTTCATCGTGTGTGAAATTATCTTAAAACAAGGTAGGTAACTAGTTTTTAGTAGATTGTTCAACAAGGGACTAAAACTATACTTAATGGCACGAGATGTTTAGTCACGCAAGCGGAGCGCGGGTGGCTATAGTTCGAGTGTCATTATGGTTGTTTATTTAGTCTCGCGTTAAACACTCTACTTTTCACTTTGAACGCGAGGAATAAAAACGACGTTCTATACAAATTACAATATTGATTAAAAGAAAGTTTCTTACAAATTTGTTCCGCGGTTTTTTTTTGTGCAGTGCCGCTTTAAATGCTTGCACATTTAGCCAACAGGTTCAAACTTGAACCAGGACTATGCATAATAAATAAATTTTTGCACACTTGTCATTTTGAGGTTATTTCCACGCCCTTAAAATTATCTATACACAATCACTGAAAATGGCGATAATCTCCATTCACAAACACCGTGATTGGATGTTGAGGGGTGTCCAGAGTCAATTAAAAAAAAAAACTTTAATCCCTAGAGATTAATAAGGAGGCTTTAGTCCCGATATGCAGAGACTAAAGTAACATTTTAAGAGCAAAGAGATGAAAAAAATAAAAATGTTTGAGAATAGATTGAAGTACCCGAAACCGACGTGCGTGCATGACTCGATGTATGAATGTGGAAGAAGCGAAAGAGATTTGTCAAGATCGTAAGTAGCAGGTGGAAAGAAGTGGTTTCTGCCTACCCCTCTGGGAAACAGGCGTGATTTAATGTATGTATGTATGTATGTAGATTGACGACGCGTTGGCCTAGTTGGGAGTGACCCTAACTACGAAGCTAGCGTGCCTGGGTTCAAAATCCGGTAAGGGCAGATATTTGTATAATGAGCGAGAGTATTTCATCCTGCGCCATGGATGTTTTCTATGTAGGTATTTACGTAGGTATGTATTTCTGATTTACTGTCATTAGGTACAAATGGAAATTCGTAATCGTGAAATAACCATTCCAATAAATTAATTAAGTCCCAATGGAATTGTGTCCATTATAAATTATGAGCAAAATGAAATACGCATAAGTGAATGTAAAATATAAATGTAATATAAATTGTACGGACGTATTTATAATTGGTCATGTTTCCGAGTGTACGTAAATACAAATAGACATATTTTTTTCGACCAATATCATATTGGACAATTTTACCATGGGACATGATTCCATTTTAGACGTTTTTCAAGATGGACAATTTTCCTTTTTGTTGTATTTCAAATGGTCATTTTTCTGAACTGACGTATAATTTCAAGTGGACGATTTTCCATTTGAACCTAATGACAGTACTTAAATCGTATTTCTCTATACAGGGTGGAAAGTTAAGATGGGCAGCTACAAGAACCTTGCTGCTACGCAAAAATGCTCTTTTTAAGTAATGAAAATCGACATTCACAGATTTTTGAAAAAATGTACAGTCAGCGAGAAAATCGACAGATTTGAGTAATTATTTTTTAATGCCGTACGGTCCCATTTCCGTCAAGGATTAAAACACTCTTTGGGACTAACTAACGTAGTACTAGAAAACCCACAAATCAAAGAAAACTTTTTCCATACAGTTCGTAGGGTAATTAATAATTAATTATGAAGTAAGTAAGTATTTATATCGTTGTCTAGTACCCATAGTACAAGCCTAGAGCTTACTTCGGGACTAGGTCAATTTGTGTGAACGTGGTATTTAGTTACGGTAACAAGTAAAGCGAATATAAGAGCGTGTTAAAATAGTGAACCTTAAGATACAGAAGTACTCGTCGGATTCGAACCCGAGCCCGATCGATGGCAGACGAAGCCCCACATCGGCAATGTGACGTAAGACCTCAGCCATAGATTCACATAAATGGGGATGTCGAATCATTTTTATGTCGTGGTAGGTAGGACGTCCCAAGACGCTTAATATGTACAGTCGAGTTCACAAATATGTGTACACTTTAGTACCTTGTCTATTTAATGTCATGTTTCAACTGCCGTATATGGATGGTCACAGCGATTAGAGACAAGGTACTAAACTGTACACATTTTTTATGAACTTGACTGTACAGGTAGTACTTAGTATGTGTGTGTGTTATGTACTAGCTTTACACCAGTGACTTTGTCTGCGAAAAAGTCAGAACTTTCGTTTAAAAGTACAGATACATTCACCACGTCACCTTCAATGAGTATGTTTTATAGCTATACCTACATACGTAACAAATAAATGGGCCATTCTACTTTTCGTTGTACAAAAGTTTTTAGCCACTTTCTCACTAAACCATTTTTATTTCAAAAAAGGGTAAAGTGCAGCCATTTCTAACTTTAAACTCGAAAAGAGACGTAAATAAGCTTATATTTATAATTATCCTAATTCATAAAAAGTTATTTGTGATAACTATAAAGTGAGTAACGCAGTGGATGTCGATGTCCCCGCCTTTTCTATGGAAATGGTGCAATTTACCACTGAGTTACCATGATTCTTCAACGATAATTGAGTAATTTGAGAGTTGTTTTTTTGGAAACCATTAAACATAAACATTCTAAGTTTATGTTATTTATTTAGAAGCAGATTCATAATTTGGTATACTTTTTATCGGACGATAACGACTTATGTACACTGAAAAGTAGAATGGCCCAAATACCTAAACATAACATACTTAAAATACAAAGTCGTACCTGCTTTTAAAATACTATGCAGAACCTTATTCCTGTGGCCCGTTTCACGAAGCTACAAGTTACAAATTACAAGCGGAACCCTCTTTCTAGCAGTATGAGTTAGAAAGAGACTTCCGCTTGTAATTTGTAACTTGTAGCTTCGTGAAACGGGCTACTGGAGGTTATCAAAGTGCCTACTGTTTGCGCAACAAACGCTAAAAGAAAATTTTGCTCAGAGCTTTCGTCACTCGAAGCGGAAGCGCGTTCCACATACCTACGAATTTTCTGACGGGCAAATGATTAACACAAGTTTACTACAACCAAATCAAATTCCCAGCTACCTATTATATAATTTATACGCCTAACTTTAGTTATATCTTTGTGAGCAGATAAACATAAAGTCCGATATTATTTGGTTCGGGCTGTTTCATAGGTTGAAGTACCTGTAACTCCATCTATACATAAACTTATTAACTAAATCCTGACCAAGCAAGCAACTTATTACTACTACTACTATAAAAATCCAACAGATGGCAGTACACAATACTTTTCAACTATGATTGAGACATGTTAAAATAAAACTGTATTTAAAGTAAGAAATTCAATTGAAAACCTTTATACCAGCAAAATAAAACTCTTTTTGAAATAATATTAGTTCTAATAAGTTACATCTCATACAACTATAAATAAAACAACTGCTGGGGCTCTACTTTGAAATCAGTAATTCGAACTTCGGATCGCCCCATCACTTTCTTGCGAATTAGTGACGCGTCGAGAGCAAAAGGGATAGCAATAGACGAAGTTCGAATTACGGATTTCAAAGTAGAGTCTCTGTTGTACAGGTAAGAAGTTGCTATCTCTGAAAAATAAACAGCGATGGTAGTTTATATTACTAATATACTTGTTACACTTCATGTAGTAGCACAGATTATAAGGTACTAGAGGACGCCCGCGACTTCGTATGTGTCGCGATGCGCCTCTCTATATAGTGTTTCAATTGAGTTGCTTCTAGAACTCTTGATACGATTATTGGGGGTCTAAATATAGGCGTCGCGAATTATCTAATAATATCAATATAACATACCTATTATGCCTTTATTGTAACTTCCTTCGCTTCTTCCACCGTCTACTCTCTCTACATCTGCTTCGCTCTTTCTTCTTATACTGCCAGGAGTCTGTCACCTCCTGTTGAAGTTAAAGTACCATGACCCTGATACTCAGTGTCCCAAGCACCTAGCAGCCCTATACTATATATATTCTCAACATCAATATTATTATACATAATTACTAATATAAAATCAGTATGCAGCTATCTGCCCGAGACATTCACATCCTTTCATATACAGTATTTGCGCTTATACCGTACATGAAAGGATCTTCCCTACTAATTAGGGGCAATCATATCCTCTCGAGGGATCTTTCCTATTGACTAGGAGCAATCATATCCACATAAAAAGGATCTTCCCTATACTCATAGAGGCAAACATATCCCCACAACGGGATCTTTCCTATTGACTAGGAGCAAACATATCCACATAAAAAGGATCTTCCCTATACTCATAGAGGAAAACATATCCACATAAAAAGGATCTTCCCTATATACATAGAGGCAATCACATCCACTCCACGGGATCTTCCCTATCAACTATAGAGGAAAACTTATGCACAATTGCACCACGATATCACAATTATATATTTAGGCACCTGAACAGCAGCATAGGTGTCCAGATCTCTAAGTCTTCATACTTTCGATTCTTAGGGACTTAGTCTAGATACTTAGCTTTCATTATCCTCCCGTTAATGAAACACAGAATACTTCACACACTTTTCACACCACTTAAAGGTTTTAACTTCTTTCCCCCCAATACGAATGTAAGTTATCAAAGGCGCTCACCACAGACAATACAGAATGGTTAATGTTGCTAGAGTTTAAATTACCTGTCAGATTAGCCGTATCCCATCGTGTCATTTCGCGTCGTTTCGCGTTCGTCGCGACACTCCCCACGAAGGGCTGAAGAAGTGCACTGAGATTACTCGTCCATTCTTGAATTTTCTCCAGTGCTCGAGTGGCTGCGACTCTCCTTGGTCGCAGTTCACGACAATGTTCTAATGACTCAGATGAAGTATTTGACTTAGGTTCAGGTGTGTTTGACTTAGGCTCAGATGTGTTTGACTTAGGCTCAGATGTGTTTGACTTAGGCTCAGATGTGTTTGACTTAGCTTGTTGGTTACTTTCGTCAGGACTTAAATTTATAGGTGAACTCGCCCTTGTATTGTCGTTGCCGTTTTGTGCTTGAATAATTTCGTCTTCATACAGGTCTTCGGTAATGTCGCAAGCTGGTGTACTTTCTGTGGGTTTTTCTACAGAAGTATCGTCAATTGAACGTACTGGAGGCTTTGAATTATCGTCCTTAGTTTCTGCGTCTGCAGGTGTCTTGATACAATACTCTTCACCGTCTTCTACTTCAAGAGGATAGAGATGCGCAATCGATCTTTTAAATTCAGTATTACCTACTTTGACTTTAGCAACTCTACATTGACCGTCAGCACTCTCAGTTAAAGAAATTATCTTGCCTACTTTCCATCCTATCCGGTTCTTAGAATCACCTTTAATTTGAACAATTTGTCCCACTTTAGGAATTAACTTCGATGTTACTCTTGGCTCTTTATGTCCATGCCAATATCTCTCTCGTAAACTTGGAAGATAACGATTGGAGAACATTTCCTGAAACTCACTCAGAATGACAAGTCCTCTCTTCCAGCTCTTAACAAGATCATTCTTAGTCGCTGTAGTATGAATTCCTAAAGGAACTTTCTCAGACATTTCCAGTGTAATGCATTTCCCTATGGTAAGAAAATCTGAAGGTTTTAACACATGATCGAGCTCATTATCGACACGTGTAAGAGGTCGAGTATTAATAACGGCTTCAATTTCCTTGACGACGGTGACTAGTTGCGTATCCTTCATTAGATGCTTCTGCAAGCTTCTTTTCATGCAGTTCTTAACTATCCCTATTAATCTTTCGTAAAAACCTCCATACCAAGGTGCCAGTTGTGGTATGAATCTCCAGTGTATTTCTTTATCAACACAATACTGATTTTCTAATATTTCTGCCATCAATTTGAAGTGTGTTGCATTGTCTGATGTGATTAGATCTGGTACACCTCGACTGGATATCATCCTTCTTAATGCCAGTAATCCTTCGTCAGCAGTCAGATCATTAACCACTTCAAGGTGAACTGCTCTTACAGCTAAACATGTATATAAACATATCCATCTTTTACAATTACCACTTCCGTTATTAACTACGAGCGGTCCCAAGTAATCCGTTCCGACATAAGTAAATGGAGAGCTATAGTTTACCCTTTCCGTTGGTAAGGCTGGTGTTGGTGGTAGCTTATATGGTCCTCCTCCATGTTTTATGCAGTCGGGACATTTATTTAGAATGCGTTGAACTTGGATCCTGCCTTGTGGAATCCAATATGACTCCCGAATCCTGTCTAAAGTGTGATTAACTCCTACGTGTTTATTTTCACAGTGTATTTTCATAATTATTTTATTAGTGAAATCCGTATTCTTCGGGATGAGCATAGGATATCGTTTGTCAAACGACCAATCCGCGTTCTGCATGCGACCTTTGCACCTTAGAATATTATCTATATCCTTGAATATTCCCAAATTTCGACTTAAACTTGTTACTCTTCCTTCTACTTCAAGAGGAAAGTATTCAGCCTGAAGCTTCTTTATGTCCTGAATTTTATTATCATGTGTAGCGTTACTCTGCTTGTCAAGTCCTTGTGTTATTTCGTCCATATCCGTTTTAGTATCATCTTTATCCATGTTATCAACTTCCATCGGCTCTACGTCAAGCTCTTTCGTCAGACCCTCCCCAGTCGAAAAAGAATAGGTATCTCCTACTTTAGATGTATTTGGCCACTTATCCGAATTTCCATCAAAAAACTGTGGGCCTTTAAGCCATTTCTCCTTATCCTCCTTCGAACAGGCAGGTCTGGTCCCTACGTCAGATGGATTAAACTCCGATGGAACATATCTTATTTCCAAATTGTGATTTTTCTTTATTTCTTCAATCCTTCTTGATACAAAAGGTGGCAGTAATTTATTTGACTTGCACCATTCTATGGCTATCTGGCTGTCAGTCCATAAGGTCTGTTTTGATATTTTATGTTGAAGAAATTTCAGGACGAAGTTTATAAGTCTACTCCCTATTAACACTCCTAGCAGTTCAAGTCGTGGAATTTTAAGATTTTCTTGGTCTTTGGTTGGTACAAGACGTGATTTTCCAATGATAAAACTCTTTTTTGTACCGTTGACAAGAAAAACAGAAGCAGCGTATGCCTTCAGAGATGCATCGGCAAAACAGTGTAATTCATAGTTGTTTATACTCACATCCTTCATGTAGCATCTGTTTACCGATATCTCCCTGATGCCATCGAGTTCTTCACGAATGTTTAACCACTTGTCTGATAATTCCTTCGATAAAGGTGTATCCCATTTCACTTTGGACTTCCAGAGCTCTTGTAAAAAGAGTTTAGCTGACAAAAGATGCGGTATCGCATATCCACAAGGATCGTAGACCGAAGCGATAACTTTTAAAACTCCTCTCTTTGTATTCAAGTCAGTACTTGAATTCTGAAATCTTAACGAAAGTGTATCATTCTTAATATTCCATTCCAAGCCAAGTACTTTAACAATTTCATCTTTACATGAATCAGGGATCGCACGCATAAATTCTTCAGAGTTAGAACTCCAATCTCTGAGGTTCATGGATATATCTTTGAACGCTTCTTTACAGTCTCTGTAGAGATCTAATGCTTCTTGTGTCGACTCGGAACCAGTAATGAGATTATCTACATAAATCTCGTTTGCTTTTCCTCTTACTCGCTGGTTGTCAGAATTCGCCAAGTGATGTTTAATAGTTGCATTGAGCAAAAACGGGCTTGAGATAATACCAAAAGGAACTCTACAGAATCTTAGGTAAACAAGATTATCCTTTGACACAGGTCTTGAAGTGTCTTTAACCCATAGAAACCTTGTAACGTCACGATCCTTATAATGTAAAGCTATCTGTAAAAAAGCCTTTTCGATATCTGAAGATAACCCAACTCGGCTGCTTCTAAATTTAAGAAGTAAACCAGTAAGGTCTTCAAGCATTAGAGGTCCACGATATAAGCATTGATTTAAACTCTTGTTATCGTAGTACTTTGAACTTGCGTCATACACGATCCTAGTAGGTTTTCCTGGTTGTTGCACTCCGTGGTGTGGTAAATAGTGTATTACATTATTTGAAGATATTTTCGACGACTCCGGTATAACTTCAATGATGCCTCTATCCATTTGTTCCTTTAAGGTCTTGTCGTATTCTAATAGTGTCTGCTTATTCATGCGTTTAATTAAGCTTGTCAGCCGACCAAGAGCTAAACCAAAATTATTTGGTAAATCTGGAGGATAATCTATCCATGGCCAGCTCACGGTGTATCTACCATTTATTATCTGTGTAGTTTCATTGAAGTATTGAATAGCTTCATCGTCTCTGTTAGCTTTAGGAGAATCAGTTATTCCTATAGACTCTAATTCCCATAATTTCTTTATATCTCCATTGTCTAAAGGTGGATCAGGACGATTTAAACCCATTTCACTGCTCGTTTGTGCGTATGTAATGACTGATAATTCTTGTATGTGTTCTAATTCAGCTTGACCACTGACTATCCATCCAAACGCTGTATTAATCAGGAAAAAGTTTTCCCCTAACTTTATCTTATCTTCATAGATATTGGAGAAGTAAAAGTCATTTCCTATGAGTATATTTAACTGATCATTCAGTGATCCATCATCAGCTAATACTAATGATTCTTGCACATTGCAAAGTTTTTGATGTGGTATGCCTCCCCGTGAAATAAATTCAACGCAGTTTGCTTGAATAATGACTACATTACGAGTCTGTGTTTGCATTTGCAATTTAACAACAGGACTATGTATCTCTTGCGGTTTTTCTGCGCCAAATGTAAAGATGGTTAATATGCTTTCTTCTTCAATAGTCAACTTCAAGTCCTTTGCAACTTTCCAAGTAATATAAGATCTTTGTGAACCTGAATCTAGTAATACTCGACATTTAATTTGATGAGATCCTCCTACTCTACTAGCGTAGACTATGGCTGTTTGCAGGATAGTTGGTCTTCTTGCATTAATAATCCTTGAAGTTAGTGGAACTGTCATTGTGGTGTTTTCTTTTTCTGAACATTGTAAAAATTTTGAGGGCAAAGCGCTCTGTTGTGTCCTTTCAATTTGCAATGAGGGCACTCTTTAATAGTCCGACAATTCCTGACAGCATGGCCTTCTTGGAAACAACTAAAACAGCGGTTCTTCAGTTTAAGCTTCCTATCAGAAATTGTCTTAAATTTGTCACATGAATCACTGTAATGTGCACCCTTGCAGAAAAAACAAGCTACACTTCTCCTTTTCTGGGAATAAGGGTTTTCTTTCGTTTCATACCGAATTTCTTCAAATTTTCTTTTAAGTGGAATTGTATTCTCTCTTCTACTCTGGATCTTATCTCTTCTATTAAACGTATCTTCTTGATTGACATGTCTATGTCCTAATGTTATTTGATTTGCCTGCGTGTGAAGGGCTTCTACAGTGCAACTTTCTATATCGTTGGAACTTTTCTTCTGTGAAATTCTTTCAGCATCTTCCCGCGCAGTAATCGTTTTTTCCAGCTGACTTCTTAATTCTTGAATTGATTCTGTATTTGCCTTTAATTTAATCTCATAAATTAATTCTATAGGAAACTTTTCCATAATTAGAAAGCGAAGATGGTTGTGGTTGATATCTTCTCCAAGCGATTCTAGAATTCTTAGATGTCTCTCTATTTCGTTAAGAATCTGCCGGCATTCCACGGCAGTATTAGCAGCCGTATTAATTTTGTAAAGTGTTGAATAGTGGGCATCAATGAGATAAGATTTTTTTCCATACCTCTCCTTCAGAGTATCTAACACTATCTTATAGTTCCTATTTGTTGTCTCAAATCCGTCAATTGCTTTCTTTGCATCGCCTCTCAGGGAAGCCTTGAGATATGACAGCTTGTCAACATCGGATAAACTTTTTGAATCAATGTTAGAACTAAATTGATCCCAAAACTGATGCCAGTTCAAAATATTTCCATCAAATTCTGGTAAATGAAGTTTTGGAAGCTTACTGGATATGTTAGCCTTAAAACTATCCTTATTCTCCTTTACTTTTATTTCCGAAAGAATCTGGCTAATCTTGACACCTTGTTCTGCCAACACTTCTTCAGCTTCTAGCTGAGTCACACTCATTTGCGAGATGTCATCCGAGGAAGGAGTTGTAGCCAAACGGAAATATTCATTTAAGTCACTACTAAATCTTCGCACTGAAGCTTCTAGTTTACTATGAGCAACTTGGCCTAGCATAAGGTTCTCGCCAGACAAAGTACTTGGTATATTGCCTATGTCATTTTTCATCTTATCGTGAATGAGCCTAAGCCTAGTCAACAAAATCTCGTCCATGTTCGAAGTGTCTAGTCCTGTAATACCCATAAATAAAATCCTATAAATTCCTATTCCTTATTAAAACCATCATCAACATGGACTGTCAGACCTATTTGTAATAAAATATTTTATTTATGATTTAATTATTCCTCATGACAGATTATCACTCAGAACCAACCCTATGAAACTTGAAACAACTGTTCAACAAATTCATAATATGATTTTAATTTATAGGTATTTATTTTATAATTGTATATGTCATATTTTATTATTTATTATTTAAAAATATTGCACTTATTTATGGATTAACATTTAATCATTATTAAAAATTGCAAAATTGAATTTCCAAAATCTCTATTAAATCACTACTTTCATTATATTTGCAGTACTCAGTAATTTATAAACAAATAAAAACAACCACAATGTTCAAAAGAAGGACACTATTTATAATTTTTATCATTAAATAAGAGATCATATACATTTCATTTGTTTTCCTTGAATGCTAAATATTTAAATTCGAGAACAAAATTTGTATATATGAATCAGTGACTGTACTGTACAAACTTCTCAAATTTAATCTTTTGTTTTTTAATTTATCTAAGTTCTATTGTTTCATTTATTTAATTTTCTTAAATGAATTTTAGTTAGGAAATCACTATGTTCATCACATATATTATTTTATTTATATTTGAAATTAACTATTTTTAGATCACATGAAGTAAATTCTCACTGTACACTTATCTAAAACAACACCTGTAAAAAATATTACTCAAAAACATCGCATAGGTAAGTAAAGACACTTCAAGTACAAGCCTTTATATAATACTATAAATCAAATTCATATAAAAGCTTGTCATTCAAAATAAATGTATAGGTACCCAATTATATATTCAGGTATAATGGTGTAATATTAAGCGCATTTATTATCAGTAATCATCACAACATTAAGTTTGATAACTAAATAGTGGTCTCAACCAATTAAATAGTATTTAATTTTATTCCTTTACTTAAAAAAAAATACTTGAAATGATGCTGTAAATACACATCCATACGTACACGTATCCTAGTTAAAAAAAAAAACGCCAGGTAACTATAATCGTTTTAACTATAAAAGACAGAAATAACCAAAGGTTTCAATTAAGTCTAAACTAATGTTAGGAATTCTAGAATGTAACGCCGTAGTACAAGGAAAATAAATTTATCAACCATATTTCATAAACATAAGGTTCACTTTTGCCTAATTAATATTAAAAGTTTTCCATATTTAAAACAAAACTTTTTTCGAAACAATTTTTAAACTGTACTTAATGAATGAATGCCTAAACAATATCTAAATTTTGTGAATTACACACGATTCAATCAGGATTCCATTAAATTTCGTGTTAAAACATGGTGTCAGCGGTAGGTACCTTCTTATGAACGCTATGCGACCCGCGCCGCCATGCATCATGGCATGGCCGCCGTACACAATTTTAACCATCATAGTTATAAAGTAATAAGATGTAGTTATTATACTTATAAGGCAATTTAAAAGTTACAAATACAACACGACTCACCGGGGATATACTTGATTCAAGTAGGGTCTCATCCGGGGTTTATAAACTTAATAAAGTTTGTTCGTCTAGTCCATGAGGGCGCAAATATTTATTTGGTTCTATCCATTTCCAACCTGACTTCACCGTAATACACTCACACTATAGCAGAACTATCTTATAATTACACTTTAAAACTTAATAGCACAGCCAAGGCGGACTTTTAACAATGTTTTATTAAATCTCAACTTTAATTCTCGAAGGCTATCTACTACCGGCCGGCAGAAGTGCCGGCCGGCGCCGGCGTACAGTGTGACCAGATTTAAATTGAGCATAATGCTAGCTGCTCGGGTAAATTCCGCTAAATTCTGCCAAAACGATAAAACTCAAAATTTGTATTAAAATATATATAATAAAAACGCTCATGACCGATTGTTTTATTTTATTTTATTAATAATCACAATTTAAGTATCTTTCTTTTATTAGTAATCACAACTCAGATAACCTAATCTAACCTATTAATTTGGCATATTAACATCTACATTTTTTTTACAGTCTTTGAGTTTCCTGCATCGACTAACATATTTTTGGATATTTCTCGACTGAATTGAGAAAATTGTGACATAAATGAAAATAAAAACAGTTATTTTGTTGAGCACATATTCAATTTACACTCGGCTAATAAAAAACCTGTTTGCTGCTAAACCTATGCTAAAGTTTTATTAAATTCTGCCAAAATCTGCTAACTTTTTCTATTCTGCAGTATAATCTGCTAAGTATCGAAATGGAGTTCAAATTCTGCCAAAATCGCAGAATTCTGCTAAATCTGGTCACACTGCCGGCGTAGGTAGGTAGGAAAGACTGAATGAAATGAACCTTGACCATCCTAACCTGTGTAAATAATTTTATCAATTGACTAATTTTAAACAACTAATATTATGTTTTTATTCTTATTATATTACGAAGTTAATTTAATTAACTATCCTCATTTAATACCATGTTCATGGCAAAAACGAATCACTCGTTTGCTTTCCCAAAACAAACAAGTAGACGAAGTCATAATCTACTTCCGTTGTTTTTGTTTTTTAGTAGTGGTGTACCCGTGTGAAAGTAACCTTTATTTCCGCTTGCGTTCGGTGACCGGATGTGTGAACGAAATTTCTTTCCATGCGTTTCTTTCTTAATCAACAAAACAACAAATGTTACTCTTACTTACTTTATAATAATTTCATCTTAATGCTAATCTTAATATTTAATAAAACTTAAAATTACAATTGCTTCGTAAAACCATGTAAAACTTACTTTGTAAACAAGTTTTATTTGAAGCGACTGGCTTAATTTTAATACTAGTAGCGCCATCTATGACCGGTCATCGTCAATATATGGAGTACTTTACATTATATTAATGCCTCGTTTCGCCGTTTGTGGTAATGTCGTGTCTATCGCAACATTCAAAAGTATCATTGCATGTGGTGAACTTTGTAACATTTAGTAAAAAAAAAAAAGAAAAACAACAAAATAACACCAAAACCTTGTTGGTAATAACTGTTACGCCTACAACTTACCTTAAATAGTTTTCGTTTTATAAAAATGACATGATTGTGGAAGGCGAAGGAAGTTTCTTTTCAAACTCTTATTCTTGAGTTATTATAATGCGTAAACATTATACCTCAAATTCTTTTATTCAATACAATTTGGAGCGTTCCTAGATTCTTGTGCCATCCCAGCTTTTCTTCACCATGTCGCGATGCGCCTCTCTATATAGTGTTTCAATTGAGTTGCTTCTAGAACTCTTGATACGATTATTGGGGGTCTAAATATAGGCGTCGCGAATTATCTAATAATATCAATATAACATACCTATTATGCCTTTATTGTAACTTCCTTCGCTTCTTCCACCGTCTACTCTCTCTACATCTGCTTCGCTCTTTCTTCTTATACTGCCAGGAGTCTGTCACCTCCTGTTGAAGTTAAAGTACCATGACCCTGATACTCAGTGTCCCAAGCACCTAGCAGCCCTATACTATATATATTCTCAACATCAATATTATTATACATAATTACTAATATAAAATCAGTATGCAGCTATCTGCCCGAGACATTCACATCCTTTCATATACAGTATTTGCGCTTATACCGTACATGAAAGGATCTTCCCTACTAATTAGGGGCAATCATATCCTCTCGAGGGATCTTTCCTATTGACTAGGAGCAATCATATCCACATAAAAAGGATCTTCCCTATACTCATAGAGGCAAACATATCCCCACAACGGGATCTTTCCTATTGACTAGGAGCAAACATATCCACATAAAAAGGATCTTCCCTATACTCATAGAGGAAAACATATCCACATAAAAAGGATCTTCCCTATATACATAGAGGCAATCACATCCACTCCACGGGATCTTCCCTATCAACTATAGAGGAAAACTTATGCACAATTGCACCACGATATCACAATTATATATTTAGGCACCTGAACAGCAGCATAGGTGTCCAGATCTCTAAGTCTTCATACTTTCGATTCTTAGGGACTTAGTCTAGATACTTAGCTTTCATTATCCTCCCGTTAATGAAACACAGAATACTTCACACACTTTTCACACCACTTAAAGGTTTTAACTTCTTTCCCCCCAATACGAATGTAAGTTATCAAAGGCGCTCACCACAGACAATACAGAATGGTTAATGTTGCTAGAGTTTAAATTACCTGTCAGATTAGCCGTATCCCATCGTGTCATTTCGCGTCGTTTCGCGTTCGTCGCGACAGTATGCGTAGAATTAGTTTCCCGCTACTCCCCCCATTTATTCCCGTTGGGGGTCGATTTTCGGGAAATCCTTTCTTAGTGCTCACTTACATCATGAAAGGAACCCCTGTACCAAATTTCAAGTTTCTAGGTACAGTAGTTTCGGCTGTGCGTTGATATGTCAGTCAGTCAGTTTAGCCTTTTATATATATAGATAGATAAGGTATGTCTAAAGATGTAGTAGGGTCAATGTAGGATTAGGATGATGCCTGTGTACAAACCAACGATGTCCAGTAATTTAAACGATTGATTAAATTTTGAAATGCCTTGCTTGCGTGTATTTAGGTAAAAGAAGTGTTTGAAATACGTAATACGGCTCTCACACAGTCTCACAGGGATGCGAGTAGCAAAAATTAATAAGGAATAGAAAGTTAACATCATACGAAACTTTTTTCTTTTTTAGAATTACAGTTATGGTACCGTTACAAATCACTGGCTACAAATATTTGAAGTCAAAACATTTTCTTTCTTGCTTTCAAAATGCAATTGAACTTTTATTTAGGCATTAGTTTGGTTTGGAGTAGACAAAAGCTACCATTTCAGAACTGTCACAACTCAGTAGTTTTAGCATCAGTCTACGTTAGCAACACTCAATCAAAATCAGACATGGCGCGGGTACACAGAATCCCGGAGATTTTACACTTTTTCATTTATTTCTCAGTATTTTCATGTTGTTTTTTAAACTTAGCAAGTGCAAATCAGGAACTAGACGAAAGTAATTGGAGGGATATACTCGAAGGAGAATGGATGGTTGAATTGTGAGTATTAAAAGTTCATTTTTTCAGCCGGTGTCTGGTCAAATATAAACGTGTCAAATTCACACAAGTTATAAATTAGGCAATAAGACGCTTACTCGTAATGATTTTGTTATGTATTTATAGTCAATGTGTCGGTGTTGTCTTGTGTGTGCTATTTTTGCTTAAATGGCGTGTGGGTGCGGTAAAAACGGCAACTCTATGAAGGTAAAGTTCATCAACCATCCACAAGGCCAGTAAGATCCACAAAGCACCGTTTTGAAAACCATGACGCGCTGCCTATTGTTGTCGAACTATTTCACTAAGTAGTTTTTGTAACTTTGTGACTGATTTATGTACCTAAGATTTTATTACTGTAGGCACTAAAATAATTAAGCATGAAATAACAATAAACAATAAAGATAATGGGTCTGAAGTTTCTGTTTACTTGGAAGATATGAATCACTTTACTTCTAAACTGATGTTTACAGTAAGAACCATTGTAACTTTTATAACCTCTTATGCTTAGGGACAGATATGGGTTTTTGTTAATATGTACAATATTATGCATAGAATTATTATGTAAAGAGACTAGGACTCGTTTTTTTTTAATCTGACACTTGAAAGTACCTACTTGGACAACAACTACGACTGATTATAGTGTTATAACAAGAACACAAGAAAGCAAGTAGGTAGTATGTATATCTTGGCCATAGTTGATATCCATTAATTGGTGAGTGGGAATCTAAAAAAGTCTAAAAATCTAAATTTTTTTTTTTTTGCCCGTGTGGTGCCGGGTTTATAATGTTGCCACTCCATGTCTTCCCATGGATGTCGTAAGAGACGACTAAGGGATTAAAGGCTGTGTAGTGCTGTTGGGCGATGGGTTTGCAACCTGTCACTAATACACTGGATAACATCTTAGCCTGGTTGTGCAAAATGTGGTCACAGAATTATCAACAAGTTTTTGGAGTTGTTGGTGAGTCTGTGGCTCTGCCTACCCCACTCTGGAAATGAAGGCGTGAGTTTATGTTTGTTAAAATGGTAAAAAGAAACCCTTATGGTGAGACTTCGGTGTCTGTCTGTCTGTCGGTATGTATTAGCAGTTTTCCTCTGAAACTGTAGAAGCTATCAACTTGAAATTTGGTATAGTTGTATAACTTGCTTGCCCGCATCTGTTTTGTGTAAAACAAAATGAAATTATTTTTCTAAATTTTTGAAAAGGGGTCTAGAATGGGGGGTTGTAAAATTAAAGTGATTTGATTATAGCAAACGGGGTGTTTTATGAAAGAACTCAATCTGCAAATTTCAAAACTATTTTTTATAATCATTCGTGATTTATAGCCAAGGCCCCCCCTTTTCTCCGAAGTTTATGGGACAAAAAATCTCATAAAAACCTGATTTAAAGATAATTATTTATATTTTACGCGAAAAATAAAATGAAGTTGCTATATCTTACAGTTTTGGAAAAAATATCAAAAATCCTTAAAAAGTTGTATTAAAATTTAGGCTAATCAAAATGGACCTTATTGCATAGAAAATAAAGTTCATAACAAAATGAGTATTTTCTTTTGCGTTTTCCAACCATATTGTCTTAAATAGGTTCGGAACCCTCAGTGCGCGAGTTGGAATCGCACTTGACCGGTTTTTATTTTATAAATTTTTAACTACTGATTATAACTTATAATGTGAATTATGAAAATATTACTACTAAGTAAAAATAAATTCACTAACAATAAGTCGGGCCCTAATTTTTTTTAATTTATAAAATCTAAACCGTGAGCAACGGACAAAAATGTGCGAGTAAAAAGTTGATTCATTGACCCTTTTTTTAGACTATTATTTTGGTCAGGGAAAAACTTGAAAAATTGCCTGGAAAACCGGGAAAAGTCAGGGAAATTCGAATGTTGTAAAAAGCGGCCACCCTGTACATGTCAATTTTTTTTATTATAACTTTTTGAACAAACGCACAAGGTTACTTTCTCCATAATATTAAGAACCCCGTGTTTGTTTTTGTGCGTTTACTCAAAAAGTTGTAATGAAAAAAAATTGGCATGAAGCTTTAAAAACTTTCTTAGTTCATAGTGATAAGTGAATAGCATAACACTCACTAGGGACCACTAGCCAATTTGTACGCATAGAATTCAATACCCGTTATTGCGCCCTTTTTTCACGTTAGGGGATTTTTTTAGTGCACTCTTCGGGCTTATGGAATAGTCCCTCCAATTTATAGTCACGGAATTTATATAAATTATGCGAATCAGAACTTTTGACTCGGGTATTAGGCATGGTGATTATTAAGATTTCAATATTGATGTTTTAGTAATCGAGCATAATGTAATGATTGTGTTTTATAAAAATTATTAATATATTAAATTGGACGTGTCTAACAAGGTTTACCTTGCCATTATTGTATCTACTTAAATGTGACTGGGACCAAACATTAAAATATCCGATATTTATATTATAATATATATCTGGTATATATCAGTCAATCTAACAAAACAAAGGTAATTATAACAACCCTCTTTTGAGTTGGGCGTTAAAAATAAAAACATGTGTACAAACTGAACAAATTGATACATGGCTAACCCAATGATTGCCGCATGTTCCAGCTACGCGCCATGGTGCCCGGCCTGCAACGCGCTGGCGCCGACGTGGCGCGAGCTGTCGTCCCGCGCCGGCCGCAAGAAGCTGTCCATGCGCGCCGCGGCCGTCGACGTGACGCAGGCGCCCGGCCTCAGCGGCCGGTTCGTCGTCACCGCTCTGCCCACCATCTTCCAGTGAGTCGCACGTGTAGTACACCCATAAGTTTAGTAGAAGCATCTAGGTCATAGGGTCCCAAAGTGGTCCCTACCCCCAGTGGGTTCTCAAGGAATCCGCGGGGGGGCGATAAGGCCCTTAGAATAAATAAGGGGGCGCTTCTGCTCTTATTCATAAAATATAATATGATGGATAAGAATATAAAATAAGGTACGGTACAAACAGATTGTTTTTTTTTTCATTTATATGGTACCAATTAGCTATTCCTAACAGAGAGGCGGAAAAGGAAAGCTAGCGTCACAGTATATGCTAGTAATTTCAACGGTCCCACGGACTAACAGGCAGAGAGGAACGCAGTAATTAGTTAGAATTAAAAAGTTACGCACGTCTTAATTCTAGGACCTTATCCATCATTTGTTATTATAGCGGCTACAGAAACACTGTGAAAATTTCAAACAAACGGACAGACAGACAACGGAAACTTCGGAATTTTTGAATTCAACAATTGATGATGTTGATGATGAATGGGGACGCCTGGCCGGATCAAGCGGGCGGTCGATCGGTCCTCTGGTCATACCGCCCTATTCCCCTTGGTTGAGCCGTAAGTTACTGGTCCGGCGACGCTCCCGTCCAGCATGGATCCCAACTTCTTGTTTTCCTACAGAACATAAGTGCGTCCCGTAGGTCATCAATTAAAGTTGTTAATTTCCCAGCGTGATCGAGGGAGAGTTCCGTCAGTACAAAGGCCCCCGTGACGTGGACTCGCTCCTCGGCTACGTGGAGCAGAAGCGCTGGCAGCAGACCGAGCCCGTGCCCGGGTGGAAGGCGCCCGACTCGCTGCAGATGGGGCTGGTGGCGCAGTTCTTCCGGCTGTCGCAGGCGCTGCGGGTGAGTCTTTTCTTATATTATCTTATCTGCTACGTGCACTAGAGCCTCATTGTTATAGTTTTTTAAATTTACGAAGACGCCCTCCTCCGCTCAAATTGACGTTGAGTGCTGCCTTAACCTATGGGGAAGTATCTTTCGCAGCAGCAAGCATTAAAATTTCGAATTTTTAATCCTTTGTTAATTAAGTAGGTATAAATTGAAAATTTTAATTTGATTTTTGACCTAATTCTATACACGTTTTACCTTTTCCCAAGCCTTGTCTAGATTATGTGAGCTTCGGAAAACGTTCAAATTCCCTCCGAGTGGTGGGGACTTTTAGTATGTTCGTCTCCTAACTAGTCCGAAGTCAAACTTTCTGCTTTCCACTTTTCCATCGACACACACCCCCCTTGTAAGAACTCATTTACCAAGCTGGTAAAATAAAGCAGTGGGGTGTGATATCGGTGTCTGAGACTCAGATGTTTTCTAACTCCCTTATTAATAAACGTTGAGTAACGGTGGTATAGCTATATAATGTTTTGTCCTTATCTGTCATTGTGACATTTGGATTTGACAGATAAGGACAAAACATTGTATAGCTATACACCGTTACTCAACGTTTATTAGTAAGGGGGTAAGTATTTATTTCTCCATATAAGTAATGTTTATGGTTGCCTAGTACAGTCACCAGCAATAATATATTATCCAACATCGGCCGCAAAAATATCTGACACGCTCTTATACCTGTAGTAATAAAGGCGTGCCAGATATTTTTGCGGCCAATGTTGCATAATATATTATTGCTGGTGACTGTACCCATAGTACGAGACGAGTGAGATTGTCCCCTAATGGCACAATTACACTGTGTAGTCCGCCGCATGCGGTCAATGCATTTAGTTCAAATCTGAACTTAAAATGGAAGCAGATTGATCTAAATGCGTTGACTGCATGCGGCGGACTACACAGTGTAATTGTGCCATAATATTTTATTGATTGTGGAGTCTTCTCCGCAGAACGTGCACAACACGCTGATGGAGACGTACGGGCTGCCGACGTGGGGCTCCTACCTGATATTTGCCGTCGCCACCATTTTTATCGGAGCACTACTTGGACTGGTAAGAACTTGAGAACTGAGGGGTTATGGTTATGACATAGCTATGATTACGCTGTGAGAAAGAGACAGAGCTATATAATTGCTATAGCGCTGTCCTGTTCGCTGGCAGTGAATTTAACTGTATTGCTATGTCGTAATAACCTCCCTGTAGTTTTAGTGGTAGTACGGTCCGTCCGTATACCACCATATTATCCTTTAAACTACCGCCAAGCAGCAGTTAATACTTTGTCCCTTTCTGTCAAATTCAAATGTCGTAATGATAGTTAAGGATAAAGTATATTTCAAGAACTATTACACGTTTATGAATGAGAGTTTATGAACGAGTTGGGATTTAGGGCGTTACCATAATGCGGCTGCAGAGCACCTGAACAGACCCCCTCCCACATGGTAAATGATTGCCTGTTTCGCTGTTTTCCCAGTGGTATGAAGGAGCTGCATTTTTCGCCTGCAGCAGCAATTATGATGATGAGGGTTAAAGCGCCTTCCGGCAGTTGTAGAGGCCCCTGCACTGTCCGTTCGTCGCACGATAACAGATCAAAAACAACATGGTTTTTACCGGCTAGAATCTCGGACCTGACTAGGGTTACCATCAGTCCGGACATGTCCGGACTTTTAGTCTAGTCCGGACTTTGTCCGGTTCTTTAATTTGTCCGGATTTTTTTTAATTACATGGAATATGAGTAATGAAATTACACATTAAGTAGTAAAGTCGCCGTCAATAGAACTTGTGAACTATGTAAACAAATTAGTACTGTTTGATACTAACATAACCTCAAATATTAATCAAGCATGTTTTTATTAAAACTAACGTATAATGAATATTTATTTCATCTTAAACTTAATATGAAAATAATTATTTAGTGTATAAATCGTTGCAAAGACCTCACTTGATCTTTAAAAGTACGTGATTATCGAGTTATCATGGTGAATTGGTTCGTTTGGTTTTGTTTACATCTATTGCAAGTTCTATTGACGGCGACTTTAGAGTAATGTTTCCCTTTTGTGACTAAAAAGTCCGGACTTTTATCGAAATGTCAGGCTTTTTGTCCGGACTTTTCAAATTCCTACATGGTAAACCTAGCCCTGACCCGTGTGTTACACAATAAGGTTAGCATTTTGTGAAGGTGTATGATCCCCCCCAGCTGCTGGTGTGCGTGATCGACCTGCTGTACCCGGTGCGGCGCGGCAAGCAGTTCGTGCCGCAGGCCGAGCTGGACCAGCGCGCGCGCGGCGACGCCGACGCCACCAAGTCCGACGACGACCAGGTAACACGCTGATTAGCCAGAGTAACGCACGCTTATAAAGAAACTAGCGACCCGCCCTCGCTTCACTTCAGTTTAAACGAGTTTTCTGTAACAACCGTACATAAATCAGTACAAAGGTGATATATTATTGGCCCGTACTGTACCTACAACGTCGGGACTTGGATAGTTTGTATTGCACATCACTAATGTTAGGTAGCCGTTAAACTGCCAGCTTGATAACGAGGTATATTCATTCAATTTCAATTTCAATTAGCCTTTATTTCAGTGACCAGTATTAATACATTTCATATATTTTGACATGCAGTGCAATATATTTTATAAAAGTGATTTTACACTAAACTAAACTGATTAATTAAGTATTGCTATTTGCTTCAGCTCCTTGGTCATGCTGTCGATTTTCGACATAGGCCTCCTCTAGTGTCCTCCACATTTTCCTATCTTGTGCGACCCTTCTCCATTGTGGTGGGAAGTCATCTTCCCATCTTCGTACCTGTCTTCCTCGACTCCTTTTTCCATCCCTTGGGTACCATTCCGTAATTTGTTTTGTCCATTTGTCTATTTTGGATCTTAGCATAGGTATATTCATTATGATTATACAAACATTTGCCCTTACTGGGAATTGGACCCAGAAGACTTAGGGTGTTACCAGACCAATCGATCGATCGCCGATCGACGGCATCGATTGACGTCGATCGAAGTCGATCGATTGGTCTGGTAGGAACTATCGATCGACGGATATCGTTCGACTAACCAACCGATCGATTGCCGGTCGACGTTGATCGACTGGTCTGATAGCTTTAATTGATGAAGGAACTATCGATCGACTAATCCATTCTGCCATCGATCGATGATCGATCGATTGGTCTGGTAGGAACTATCGATCGACGTCGACTAATCAATTCCACCATCGATCGATGCCGTCGATCGACGATCGATCGATTGGTCTGGTAGGAACTATCGATCGACGTCGACTAATCAATTCCACCATCGATCGAAGCCGTCGATCGACGATCGATCGATTGGTCTGGTAACACCCTTAGCTTCATAGGCTCACTAGGTTTCCTATCTCAACCTCAACGTATACAGGAGGAGCTGATCAACGAGGACATCGTGGACGACGTGCGCGCCGACAGCGACCCCGAGAAGAACTCGCCCAGCGACGTGAGTAGAACATGCCTGTCATATACGTGCATAGATCAATTATAAATCAATAAATATCAGGGGACAATGTCACACCAATAGTCTTAAACTAATCCATAGTATTTATTATTATATTTGTGTTTTTTTTTTGGAATAAAGTTTAAATGAAATCATATTTTTATCAATTTATTTGAATTTCAGGCTTTAGTACTGATCGATAAGTTAAATTAGAAAGCAAGAATACGAACTTATCCGACGAAATACGATTGTATGTTTGATTATTCATAAAAAGGTTTCAATAGTTTTTATTATTACCTTAAATAGCTTTTTTTTATAATATGTGCCTTAAAAATAACAAACGTGTTTGGCGTGGGCGTAATTAATTGCGACTTCAGTTTTCTTTAACTACTGCAGCCTTACGAACTGACTGTTTTTATTTTTTATGT
Organism: Acleris cristana; assembly: GCA_948252455.1. Taxonomy (NCBI): domain Eukaryota; kingdom Metazoa; phylum Arthropoda; class Insecta; order Lepidoptera; family Tortricidae; genus Acleris; species Acleris cristana. Next base: position 7,694,601 of record OX411797.1, on the reverse strand, counting down.
TTACAAAGTATCTTTGTTCTTATTCAACTAAGGGCCTGTTTCACAATCGACAAGTAAATTTATCTGCCACTTAAAGTCAGCCTTCTTGTCTATTTTCAAGTGTAAGAAAGGCAAAGAGCTAAATTTATTTCTCAAATATGCTTTACTATTGTGAAACCAGTCCTTAGAGTATATAAAAATAGTAGTTTATTTAACTGATACATAATGAGAGTCCTTAAAACACGAGTGTGGTTTTATGAAACGAGCCAAAAGCGAGAGGCTTAATTATGTATAGTTGGATATATTACTTTATTTACACACACATTATAAGTACTCTAAGATGGGTTCAGAATGGCGGCAAAATAAACTTGTGTTAGTGTAACGAATGTGAATGTTTTTTTTAAATCACAGATAAACTAATAAAGTTCTTATTCTCATGTTGTTCGAAATCAAATGTCGGATGATATTGTTCTAAAAAATATAACAAGCGGATGTTTCAATTGATACTAGAATTGGGTCTATTTAAATTGTGTTGGTTTTGGAAGGTGTTTCAAATTTGAAATTTATTATTTTATAATAATCAATAACGTAATTTCAAAGTTGCGTTTTAGTTGTTATTGTTGTCACGTACTACCACAGGTAACGCTGGTCATTTCCAACGGGTTTCGAACGCATAATAGAGGATTTATGATACGTGTGTAGATAAACATATTAAAGGTGATTTACTATCATTAGTACAAATGTAAAATCGTCCACTTAAAATTAAGTATGTCGGTTTAGAAAAATTATTATTTGAAATATAACAAAAAGGAAAATTGATCATCCTGAATAACGTCTAAAATGGAATCATGTGCCTTGGTTAAATTGACCAATATGATATTGTTCGAAAAAAATGTGTCTATTTGTATTTACAAATTCACAAATATGACCAATTGTAAATAGATCTTATCTGAAATATGTACAATTTATATGGTCTTAATTCATATTAGACTACATTCATTTGTGTGTATTTCATTTTGCTCATTATTAATAATGGACAAAATTCCATCAGGACTTAATTAATTTACAACGAAAATAAATTTGGTTATAAATACTTTTCAGCACAATTACATATTAACTAAATTCACTTTGGATACTGTTACTTTTGACTCAACTGAATGGTTATTTCACGGGGACGATTTTCCATTTGTACCTAATGAGAGTAAGGGCTGGAACAGACGGACTGCACTTGAACTGCAACCCAGCTGCAAAATGGCAGATCGAGGGCAGTTCTGATAGTTGATGTAACTGCATCAAAACTGCAAACCGACTGCTCAGTCCGCTTGCAGTCGGCGTCCAGTCTATCTCAGCGGACTGCGCAGTCGGTTTGCAGTTTTGATGCAGTTACATCAACTATCAAAACTGCCCGCGAACTGCCATTTCGCAGCTGGGTTGCAGTTCAAATGCAGTTCGTTTGTCCTGGCCCTAAATTGTGAAGGTATTCCCGGTGGCATCAGCTCGGTTGTTTTGTCGGCAGTCGTCGGAGGCGGAGCCCGAGGAGGGCGCGGCGCGCGGCGACGGCGGCGCGCCCGAGCTGCGCCGGCGCCGCGCGCGCCGCGCCGACTGAGGGGGGGGGGAGCTCCATACTTCACCACTGTATCATACGTTATATCTAACTAATCCGCACACAGACATACAATACCACTGATTCTCGTTCTCGACGGACTAATTATTAACGAAGTTTGAAATGTTCCGTCAGAGCGTCCAGTCGAGTTCAAAAATATGTATACACTTTACCTTGTCTATTTAATTTCATGTTGAAACTGCCATACATGAATTGTCACACCGATTAAAATGACAAGGTACTAAAGTGTATACATATTTGTAAACTCCTGTACAGACAACTTTAGGGCGTGCTCGATTAGATCAACTCGTCTATATGACCTCACTCGCTCGAGCGAGCGTTCGACTTCGAGCCGGTTTAAAAGAGCGCCCCTTGTAAAAAAAAAGACTTATTCTTTTTAATAATTGATTACTGAAGATACAATTGTATTCGATATCCGTTTTTAACTTCTCTTTCAACGAAAATGTGTGCTAAATAACAAACTTTATTCTATTAAAAAAAACTAAAGTATTCTACACTTTCAAATATCTCAAATGATGCGTAATCTTATTTTTAACAGACTAAGTAAGTGACATTACGTAGATGATCGTAATTTCAATAGTAGACGTGTTAATTACAAAAATATATTAATTTATGTAATTATAACGAATATATTGCAACCCTGTTGCTATTGTTATACGAATGTTACATTCATTTTTTGTTAATTTTCACTAAAACAACAACTCGTAAACTCAATTTACTTGGTCTGATAAAGAGTTAGGGCGCATAACGTCCCACTCTCAAAACGTCCCTCCAGCAAAATTACGTCCCATTCGCAAAACGTCTTCTCTGCAAATGGTCCCTTATGTAAAATACCTCATTCGCAAAACGTCCCATCCTTAAAAGGTCCCACCCCTTTCGCAAAACGTCCCTATGGCATAACGCCCCTATCGCAAAACGTCTCGTAGTCTGCGAAATGACCCATTCGCAAAATGTCCCGTCTGGAAAAAGCTTGTTTAAGTAGAGACTTTGAGTCGAAGAAATGTTTTGCGAACGGGTCATTTTGCGAAAGGGACGTTTTGCGAAAGTGTCATTTTGCGAAAGCGACGTTTTGCGAAAGTGTCATTTTGCGAAAGCGACGTTTTGAGAACGGGACTTTATTTATGTGAAGGGACGTTTTGCGAACGGGACCTTTTGCAGAAGGGTCATTTTGCTTAAGGGTCATTTAGGAAAGGGACATTTCGCGAAAGGGACAAAGGGACATTTTGCGAGTGGGACGTTATGCACCCTAACCTATTAAGATAAGACTTGTTGGAATGTAATCTCTCGTATGAAGAATTGTAACACTTTATTACAGTTAAATATAATTATTATACTGTGGTTGAATAGAAATATATTAAACAAATATACAGAAAGATATATAAATGAACACTTCACTAATCAGTGCATAAGTATAATATATGAGAGATTAAACTTGATTGAAAGTTCAATTTTCGGACTTTAATTTGAGATACTTGGGACCTGCGTTGAGCAGTCGTTTTTCTTACCAGCCCTAATCAGTGCTGGTGTCTATTTAAAATGAACTCTAAGACTACTAAGCACTATGTATTTTTTCCTTTGTGCTGAATAAAAAACCAATTTAATAGCTAGGAATTAGCTAGAACGAAAAAATACATAAATTACTCTGCTTTTTAACTACATTGAATTCTACCGCTTAATTCCCTCATAATATTTAAACTAGATTTCAAGCTGGTCTTTTATCCGGCACGAATATTTTTGAGAACTCGTGAACTGTACAGTCGGTCATAAATATAATGCGCGTTCCCAAGACGGCATAAATCACGGCTCTATGCCACTTACAATAAGGTCTATGTAAACTTGGACATACCGATACTTCAGGCTACAGTACTCGATGAAGTGCTCCTTAAAATCACTTAACAGATTTGTAGAATGTAAGACGCCATTGCAGACGTTCATGAAGTTACTAATAGTATTCGGGTACATCCTATCCTATATATTAGATATAGATGGACATCTCAATATAACGCACGTTCCTATAGGAGCTAATAAGACATTTCGTCTAACTTACTACATACATCAGCTTTCTTCGTGGCTCTAAAAAACATGATAATATTTTCAGAAGCGAGACCGAGCTTGAAAGTAATAGCCGATTTCTAATAATAGAATTATTGTACTTACATTTTAGTGCATTTTTTGAGACAGTAAGCTATTTCGATTGGTAACTTTTACCCGCGACTTGGTCAGTGTAGAATTATCGACATTATTCCCTATTAACCAACGTATTCCGGTATAAAAAGTATGCGTGTTAGCTTTCGAACACAATTTTAACGTGGTTGGCAACTTCTGGAATGTTAATTAAATTATATAAAATGTAATAATGCCGTACTTAGTATTTTTTTTCCTTTATACTGGACAATGTCCGGTAGCATTTAGCTCGATCTGAATTCTCATGGCTCTTCCTAAAAGTAATGAGCTCGACGTATAATGCATTTGTATCTGATTTAAGCGTATTTTTATTGCCGTTTCGATTTAGTGAATACCGAGGTTTTGCGTGTTTGGTTATCAGTGATATTTCTCACGGTCAATAAAAACAGGCCAAGTGCGAGTTGGCCTCGCGCACGAAGGGTTTCGTTCCACGCCGAAAAAAACAAAAACTGTTTTGTTGGATCCCGTATAATTTAGCTATTACGGTTCGTGAGATACAGCCCGCTGACAGAGACAGACAGACAAGCGGACTGCGGAGGCTTAGTTATAGGGTCTGGACGGAACCCTAAAAAATACTAGTTTCTATGAAATTATTTTGTTTAGTGGCCTTTTTTTATTGCTATTGAGTATGAAACCAACGAGTCTATTTCAACCGACTAAAGTGGGTGGCGTTGAACCTTACCCAGACTCTTTCCACGTAACAAATAGTCAGATGACTTTCGGCACCAGTATTATCTAAACGTGGAATTTTATACACTACATGATTCCGAAGAGTCATAATTCCGAATTGATCAAAATCCCGAATTTTCACAATTCCGAATGTAAATGTTTTGATAGAAGACTTTTGATATACTTAGCTTATAAATCAAACCTTAACCTACGTATAGCAATTGAATTATGCATTTAATCTAAAACAGCTCCAGCATAACATAGCTTTCGGAACTAAAATTCGGATAAATAAATCTTCGGAAAAAAAATCGTAATTTTAGGGTGTTCCCTATATTAAAGCATTTATAAGCAGGGGGCGTACTTTTGATGCCGATGACGTCAAAATGACGAAATTTTACACACAGGGTGCTTTGATTTCATTTGGCAGGTGTTTAGGTATGTATTAACTGGCACAAATAAAAAATAAAAAATAAGAAGCGGTAAAATAATTATAGTTAAATACAGCTTAATCGCAATCAAAACACAGATCACGGCGGCATCAAATTTTATTTCACTAGGTAATCATTACTAAAAATGGCGACTTGAGTCAATTTTCTTTTATTATGAACGTCAATGTCATAGTTTTATTTATGACAAAAAAAAAACATGTAAATTTTTACTACAAAGTAAAATAATATTTTTTAAATGATTGTGTTACCCGATGATTTTCGTTACTGCCATTCTCAATCAAATAGTTTCCACTTACATTTTAGGTATGAAGTAGGTATTCATTTTTCTATGCGTGAACAGATTACTTAATATAATAGTTAAACATTTGGAATCATACTCTATGTAGCGTGACGTCATTTTTGCGTCAACGGCATGAAAAGTACGCTCCCTGTTTATAAGGGATTCAGCTAGAGTATACGTACACTGCGTGTTTTGCAAGCGTTCCCTAGACTCAGGTTTTTTGGTCAGTTTCATACATTCTTCTACATTTGCGTTGAATATTGTATCGTCTTAAAATCAATTACATAATCCTCAAGTAATTACATAATTCTTAAATAAAGTTACTTATTATATTAGATAGTGACCAGATCTTGTTGCTATCCGCTAAAGCTCAAATCATATTCATGCTACGCTGGAACCGTTGAGTAATGCCTCGTGAAATGTTCCAATGATATTTAACTGACTTGAAACTGACCGTCGTAGAATCGCATAGTCTTTTATAGTCCTGCTACTTCTCTATTTAGTTTCGCACCAAATTTTAGTGTACACAATACTTTATTTAGATTTAATATCATTTAAGTATTATTGAGTGGTTTGCTTTAAGTTACAATTATGTTTTTTTACAGAAAATTTGTTAGTTTTACCGAAGTTCAAATCATGTGTAATCTTATCGAAACATTCCGGATGGTAAACGAATCGTCTATTCGCTACGTACTTATGAAAACTATTTGCTCTAATATGTATTAATACTCAGATTAAATGTAAATTGTACATTTTGTTAACACCCATTGTCGTCCCATAATTAACTAACGAAATGCGAACGGGGAGCAAATTAAATTTATAGAATCAATCATTTATTTCTTTGACTTAACGGTCATAGTACAGTGGGGAATATAGATTCAACATTTGTAGTAGAGTAGGTCCGACAGTAGCGCGGGCGGTTGGAAGTGGATGAAATCCTCTTAAGAACGCAAAGCGTTCGAAATTCTTTAAGTGGCTTCGTTAAGTAAAGTTTAAAATAGTTTATTGTCACAGCTCATAAACAAGCCTATTTCACAAAATAGAACGCTTTGCTGTATAAAATGTTAACTGATCCTATTGCATGTGTTTGTAAAATATTTAATCAATGTTTTATAGTCGAGTTTCGAACTGCCCGAGGCCTTCAACATTGTCTAAACGATAATATAAACGCTTGTTTTTCAATGGTAATTTTATTCCTTTTGTAAAGAATAAGACAAAGACATAGACAAGAAATAATATTATTTAGACAATGTCTTAGTATAAGCTGGCTTACCTGTTTAAATATTCATGTATGGACCCTAAAATTGTACAGGACGACTTGCTCAAGTTGTCCGCGGCCATCCCTTTCTAACTCGTCTGTAACGAAAGACGCACGTGACATGCGAGAAATAACACTATGTGCCACCCGCTCTGGAGGCCCGGACAATGCATACCGGTAACGTAAACTATTTTCGAAAACTGTCTGAATAGTTGTGAACTTGTGACTTAGCGCTTGGCGCGACCGTCCGGTAGCTTACGTCATTTTCGATGACGATTACGCTCGCCGAATGCAATTTGTCTAGGTCCAATGATTCTACAGTAAACCATAATGAAACGATATCAAAATGACGATCTGAATCAAGTTCTACGATTTGATTGATTAAGTCAGTGACAGAGTTCCATTGTGGCCTGCGAGTCGCCAGGCGTGTTCAAATACGATGGGGATCTATTCTACTCGGTAAAACCATGTTGCTTTCAACATGTTATCATATTATCGTTTTGATAGCTCTTATTTACTTAACTGTAACGACGGCCGAGTTGAAAACAAAGCTTTTACCGATTAGGATACAGCCCCTGCTTAAGCCAGTAGGTGTCGATCGCCCGCGCCCGCTCCCCGCGCGCCGCGTATGCCTTGTTCAAAGACTTGAGATTAAGTGTTGCGTTTGTATTAACTATTGACATAGTAATTTGCTGAATAAATTTGTATTTATATGGATGCGTTTTATTTCCCTTCGTCAGTGTCGCCTCGCATAATTTTGTACCCCTCGTCTGTGTATGACGTCATCGCTGTCACGTGACCGAGTTTAAACCTTCCTATAGCTCTCATCTCATGTGGTTTCGAAAGTGACGGGGTAGTGGTCCAACTGACTAAAATTAGTATCATAAATATGAGGTAGGTTTAGGTAGTTAGTTCTTCAGCTGCCCGGAGGGCCAAAACCCAGAAATAGGAGCTCCGTCGAGCCTGTTAATTTGATATTCAAATGGAAATTATTTGTCAGTTGGACCACTGCCCCGAAAGGGTAATTTCGTGGTATGATTTAGGGTTTGCCCTCTAAGCCTATTGGTAGTGGTATCACAAATTATAAAGTCAAAGCAATTTCAGTCCTCTTGTTAAGAGTAAGGTTGTGATTGCTACAGGAGTTTTATCTGAGATGCCGTTACCGCCATTTCAGGACAGCACAGCAGCATCTGACGCAAAGAAATAAAATAAACAGCAGCTCGTTCAAATGTTTCTTTATTATTTACATAAAATAATTAAGTATTGAGATAATTTCACGTAATTGCAATATAATATTAGTCAATAATTTAGATTTACATACAAATTATAACATATCGGTATGTCGTTACATACAGGGAAGATATTCAGGTAGGCTAATAATATTTAATACTCTGGTAATTTATTTAAATGCGGCTTTCGTCACCAGAGGAATGGAAACGAATAAACCTTTTCAACGCTTTGTCAAATACAAGACGAAACTCGCACACAAATGACAGCTTAAAACCAGAGCGAATGCCAACTTTGTTGTTTATCGCATTCACTGCCAGCAACTCATATAAGCGTTCTCGTGACTTCCACCGAGTGCCCTCAACGCACATGTGCGTTCTTACAGTAGGCAAGCTCCGTATAAAACAAAAGATGTGGCACTTGGTCTATTTCGCGCTGGCAACCGTGACAGTAATATCCGTCGTTGGATTTTAACCAGTGGTGCGGATATATCCGCAAATGACGACAAAAAGGATAAAAGAACATCCACCATCGTCAGTAGCTAGTGTTTTACAGATTCTTTCCTGAGATTCTAAACTTGATTTAGTTCATTCCAACGGTATGAGGGATATTACCAGGGTTCGTAAAATGCGAGCGAAATTCATTGAAGTGCTATGTTTGTCACTTGTCGAATAAATTAGATTAAACGGAAGAATGTGTTAATACTATGAAAGCACTTGTTATCGTTATGGTATAAAATTGGCCCTTATCAGTGTTCATAGTTTATCTATAATGTTAAACTAAAACTTTTGGTTTGAAACTGTAAATATAATAAAAAAATATACTAGGCAGTAAACTGAGTTTCGGATTGTGTTCAATTTCATCAGTTAAATACAATTTATTTGTATTAATTTAAGTATAGTGCATTCGCGTTATGAAAATAGTGACTCATCAGTCCAACTGCCGGGTAAGGGTGTATTCGCTAGATACACAACCGTTTTGTTCGAAGGTCTGACTTCAACTGGTCACTGTGAACTCGACTTTATAACTTCAAGCATTCTAATTGGCTAGGGGGCGTGGCCAGGTCGGCGGTCAACGATGAGTCACTATTTTCTTAACGCGAATGCACTATAGTACCTAATATTTTAGAACCATCGCACAATGGGGAAAAATGATGATTTAGCTGGCAGAAAATCGATTTCACAAAACTCGGCCCAGGTACATAAAAATTACTACCGGGCAATTAAGAAAAGACGGAGAACAAAAAAAAAAAACCCCCCTCCTCCTAATGACCATGTGACAACTGTATTGTCTGTCGGAACTTGGTCCTCGCTCTCAGTGCTTGTGTCAATTCGCGGCTTTCGTGAAAAACAGTTTACTTTGGAAGTGGTTATTGCTTGTTTGCATGGGTTTTTTAATAAACAAATCATGGATTCTAGTAGCCCAGGTAAGAATTTATACGTTTTTATTATTATTTTGTCTATTTGAACGTACTTACTTGTACTTTAACGCCTCAAACGTCATAAGTAATATTTTGCATATAACAGACATTTTTTATTCTTCAAAAAGGTTTTAGTTACATGTCTCGTCGTTTCTCGAAGTTATTTTTTTCATTATCATATTAACACGGGTCTTTACTGCACAAAAACCTTAAAATTGGCTGCAATTTTTTTCGAAATTTTATTTTAAACGTATTTGAATGACTTAGGGTGATTTGATACAAAATTAGAATTCTATTTAAATTTAAAAGAAGTGGTAGACATGATGGTTGCTGCAGAGCCCAACTATGTTAGCTCTGACCCTAACGTTTCAGAGATTTCAGCGGTAGACTCTGGGGATGAGTTTTCTTCTGACGACGAGCCTTGGATATCATCATCATCTTAGTTTATAAACTTTTATTTTTATATTAAATGTATATTCTTTAAGTCGTTGTTTTCTTGTTGAGTTTAAGCTGAAATATTATTAATAGATATATTATCAACACACAGACACAAAACAACACAATAAGAATTTATGCCAGCTAAATCATCATTTTTCCCCATTGTGCATCGCCAGCCCTAACTGGTTGTCATGCGTCATTTCAATCGATTTTGCTCGCATTTTACGATCCCTGGATATTACTTCACCACAACGTTCCCGATCACGATTGGGTAAGGTCCAAAAAGTTGGACATGTAACTCACACAATTAAATTTTCTATGAAACTTTTCCGTTGTGAGACGAAAATTTGCCATAGAATTGTAGGGATACTTTTCGTCACACAACGGAACTTTTTCGACTTCGTTGTTTGTATGGTTAACAACGCTTAACAATGGTCCAACTTTTTGGTCCTCATCCGATTTCCAGAGCAATATAGACCGTGTAGCCGTGAGGTTGGAACTCGCGGTGCCTTTCAGCTGTTTAAGTTTTTCAATAGGGGTGCATTTCAAAAATATTGTACGTTTTGGAAAAGTTAACTTTTCCATAGTGTAACGAAAATATGACAAACAATTACATGGTTAAGTTTCGTCACACATTTCATTAAGTCCTTAACTATGTACCATTATAATCTAAACCCGTATTTGAAATAGCGTTATAAAGGTTAACAGGGTTTTTTTCATTTCCTTTCCCCTATGTATAACCTTCAGAACAATAGTGACCTAATTGAGAAATTTTAAATTTCGAGTTAGGTCTCTATAATAATAAATTTATGACTTAAAGTTCTAAAGCTGAAATTTTGAATTAGGTCACTATTGTTCTGAAGGGCGTGTGGCTGTCCAAATTAAAAAGGTCCATATGGCGACTGGCGGTAACGCTGTTCTAATTCTTGTAACTATACAAATAATAAGGTAACGATAATAAGAACGGCGTAACCGCCTGCAGACCCTTTGGATTTGGACGGCCACATATAGTTAAGTTGGTGTGACCATGTTTCTCATCACACAAGGAAAATACTTGGTTGATGGCTAGAGTGGAATTCAGCCCTTGGCTGACATGAACACCAGTAATGTGGAATTGTAGTGCTTTAGTATTTTCTGTTGTATGATAATTTCTTGGACTTGGCAACATTCTATAGATAGGTGACTTTCTTAACCAATTTCTTTGATATTTCAAACAAGACGCAAAACAAGCCTAAAACATCGAAGCGGATTGATATCAATATATGTCAACAATTAATACAGTTGAAAGCTAAATCGATATCGTGGTGAATACAGCCGCTTATAAAATGCAATTTTATTGATAAATTTAGCAAAATCTACTCCTAATCGGTACATTTCTCATGGGATTATAAAAACTTGTTTAACAATACAGTTCTTACACTAGAATAATTTACTTTCAACAAATTTCGAGTTTTACCATATTATTAGGTTATACACTATCTGCCAATGATTTCCAACTTTTCAATATTTTCTGTTCTAATAATTATAATATCAATTGACAATGAACATGGTACTTAAATGCGTTGCGTAAATGATCAGAGCCCCGAGCGAAGTCCTTCCGACGCGCTTGATTTTATTAAATATCGTTATAGTCTATGGTTCCAACGCGTCGCAAGGACTTGTCTATGGTGCGAGTGGAATGGCGCTTCCTACCTAAACGATCTGCCAAAACTTCAAGATACAATTTCCAATACATAATTATACACAATTAACAAAAAAAAAACAATATACAATCAGTTCTTTCTGGTACACATTTTTTTTTAAATATACTTTTAAAAAACTAATTTCACTAATTTAATTATTACACGCTTCGAATAAAACAAGAATGATAGACAGATCTTTGGATAACTTATTCGTATATGTCCGTCGGCTAAAACAAAACACGTGTACAACTTGTTCTAGGTTTGGAAGCTTCTTCAAAATGGCTGCCGACCAGCAACCAACATACCGTAAGCTAAAATCTCATTTCACTAAGCAAAACTATTGTTATCCTTAAAAAATTAAAAGGCAAAATCATAGTCACAATAATACATTAAGGTCATAAAAAAAGACTAGATTGTTAAAAAATAATTACATATTAGTATAACTTACGGTTAAATAATACTATAACAACGAATTATAGTGACATTCTGATTTGATAGATCGATATATTTCATTCTATTAACGCATATCAAAACTTATTGCGATTTAACTTATTTAGGTAAATAATAAAATTATTAAACTCACTCAAGGTTCAGTTAAAACATAAGACGCAGCATAAGACATTAACTAAATTTATAAATTAAACCATGCAATCGACTAAAGTTATTAAATAAGCTTAAAAATAAAATGTGACAGTTGTTTTGGTAACAGACATTCTGCTTGCCGACCGACCTTCAGCATTTGGGGTTGTTATGTCAACGAATGAACATTTAAAATAAATTCCACCTAAAAAGCAAACTATTGTACAATCATATTATTGTGTAAGTATAGTTAAAATAAAACTTGCTACTAATAAAAACAGATATCATAAAATGAACACAACATAGACGTTATTTTATTGTCATTCGTGTCAATTTTTAATGTACTAAGCTTTCTGAAAACATATTTTGTATCAGTAAAAACTCTGCACTAGGGCATTCACAACAAAACCTAAAGCCATCTTTGTCCTTCGCATGGGCCACAAATAGATATTTGTGATTGTTGTGAACGTCAAAGCATTTGTGAACTGTACAGAGGTAGCCAGATGAACTAGCAACACTCAATACCAAATTATCATCACAGTAACGGTGTTAGGGTAGGGCGCGGTTATTTAATAAATATTATCCCTTTTTTGTATGGGTTTGAATGGCAGATAGGGGGCGCCGTAGAAATCGAAAACCGGTATACATGAACAGTAAAGATGAATTATTGTAACACGAAAATGAGGTTTTATATGGTCATGTCACTGTAATTTGGTATTACGCGTTATTAGATCAAGGGACGACGAAATACTACTATAGTAAGATTTTTTTATGTTGGAATCTACTTGGGAGATTCCCAAGTGAATTCCGACATAAAAAAATAAAATCTTACTATAATATCAAAACAAAACAATAAAATGAACACATTGGATATTATATAATCAAATAATTTTTGCTCTAATATGACTTGAGACCTTCAACACTTTAAAATGAAAATGTTTTTAATATTGCACTGCGCTACAGAAATTAACCTAGCAATAAATATGTAAATAGATTTCATATTTACGCATAAAGTATACAATCGGCGGTACACGATGGTGTAAGCGGTGAGCTTGGCGAGTATTATTAAACAATTAAAAGGCTTTTGATAAGCTATGTGAAAGCCTTGCCCTAATTCTGTGTAGTTACGTTGGCAAAAATAAACGATTACTTAATTTTTCATATTAGTCATTATAACACGACAGCGGAACTTTCGATATCACATTACACTACATTAAAGACAATGTATCAGAAGCAGAACCAAATGTCCCACTAACTAAATTAAAACTAGCCGCAAAGTCGAGGTCCTGTCATTTTTGGATATGTTAAAAAAGTTTATGTGCCCTTCTACTTTTCAGTGTACATCTTTTGTTATCGTGCGATAAAAAGTATACCAAATTATGAATCCGCTTCTCAATAAATAACATAAACTTAGAATGTTTAAGTTTAATGGTTTCCAAAAAAACAACTCGTAAATTACTCAATTACCGTTGAAGAATCATGGTAACTCAGTTTCAAATTAGATAATGCTGCACTTTACCTTTTTGTAAATAAAAATAGTTTAGTGAGAATGTGGCTAAAAACTTTTGTACAACGAAAAGTAGAATGGCCCTTTTAAATATGGTATTAATATGATCTTTACAACAATCGCTTTCCGCGTCTATCTGTCTGTATATCCGCTAACCCCTAAACCACGCAATGGATTTTGATGCGGTACACCATCAGTTTGATAGTTTCTCACGAAAGGTTATTATTGTATAATAAATTCCGGTTTTCTTACGGGTGTTACAGAAAACGGCGAAGCGAGGGTGGGTCGCTATTTTTTTAAATGGCCGTTAGAGACCGAAACGTCACTTCAAACTATGGCCATTAAGAACTAAATGCACAAAATTTCGAACGAATCTGTAGAATATAGCCAAAAATTAATACCCGATTATTTGTAAGGTATCTCAATTTTTATTGGGCTTCTTTTTACCAACGTAACGACACAAAAAAGGTAGCTATGCATGCCAATTACTTTACCGTAACCTATTAATAGTATTCCATATAAATTCCGAGCTAACCAACTCCTAATCTAATTGACCTACAATCCACGCAGGGTTCGAACCTCGCCCCACAACACTAATTTATTATCAAATGGAAGTATTGATATCTTCATACCGTACAATATCGCTGTATATATATATGTATAATAGAGATTGCTATATATTTTAGGAACCAAATAATTATGCTTTTAACATATTTAGTATAAATACAGCTTAGCCTAGTTTGATATATTCGAAAACATAAAATTGATCGCGATTGAGTCAAAACCCGTTTTTTTATTTGCCCAAGCTATGTTGTTAAGTAACTTCGGGTTAAATTTTGACACATTTCGTATATGAACTTTTAACACAAAGTAACTAATTCTCTCCACGATTTGAATTTAGGGAAATGGAGAACAGCCGGGTTAAAGGTTACTTTTTGACAAGTAATTTCCATTCAGATTGTTAATAAGTACGTCGGTTGTATAAAATTTCGAATCATTTTAATAATAATTGGTGCGTTTTATTTTTGAGTCATAAAATCTTTTACGCTTTGATTGTCGCCCATATTGTGTCGACGGCAAGATCAGTCGGACGATAGTCTCAACTTAAATATATATATTAAATATATAATATATCACAATTATCAAGCCGACAAGTGTGTCTCTTAAAACGTCAATAAACTAGTCTTAAGCGAGTTTGGAGTCCCAAGACTCATCTGAAATGTCAGTGTTCTATGACATAACATCGGTGATTGTGAAATAGCGTAACTAACAAATTAGATAAGGAGAGAAATGCACCTTACTGAATTACTGAGTAAGGCGCATTTTGCTCCCTATTAAATTTGTTGGTTACGCGTCATCGCACTATCCCCAACCATTTACTTTGATCTTAAAACAGGCCACTTAAGATCAGATTATTATTACCACGGTTCGGATTTTTCATAGCACGGTAAGACGAAAGAGAACTGTGGAGTGGACATTAACATTAAAATTCAACTCTTACTCATACTCATACTCATACGTTTATGTAATTGCAATATTTAATTTTATTATAAATATGGATAATGACTTTCACTTTTAATATTCATAACATTGTGAGATTAATATAAAATAATATGTACAGTCAACCAATTTGATTTCTAGGCCACTTTGGACTATGTTAAAGTAACGTTGACAACCAAACGTTACAGACTTCTTATGATTTGGTTTACAAAGTCAATAGTGGCCTAGGAATCAAATTGGTTGACTGTACATGAAAATAATTTTATTTAAAATTGTAATTCATTACTTAGCTTAGCAGCTTTACCCAGGGGCTCAGGGCGAATATAAAAGCATTTTGGAATTAAATCAACAAATGAGTACGAGTATGAGTAAGAGTTCAATTTTAATGTTGATGTCGACTCCACAGCTTTCTTTCGTCTTACCATGCTATGAAAACTCCGAACCCTGATTATTACAGCTCTCTGTTTACCATAGACACAATCGTCCATCTCTTTGCTCTAAAGAAACGTACGCTTTTATTCATAATAAACGCTCATAACAGATTTCAAATACAGACGGCGCGCCCCCACATTCAAATAGATATTACATAGTTGCGTCATATGAATAATGAAGTAGTCGTAAGTTTAAAATACTTCAACAATGGACGATATCAAAGCTTTAAAATTAAATAAAAGCACTGAAATTTAAAATTTTGGCCCATGACGTCATAAGTCAGTTTTTACCGACCTACGCCCCGAGTAAATTTATTAAAAAAAACCTAAGCAACAGGTGGGGCTAAGCCTCAACATTAACAGTCCGTTCAAACGGTAACATGCCTTATTATAAACGGACTAAGGACGAATTGGCATGCGTTTGACGGACCGTTTTTTAAAGTCGCCATGCTTGGACTTGGGTATTATCATGAGTCCAAGTGATATAGAAGGTTATCTAGATTTATTTTAGTATTCCCACATGACCTAAAATGTAAAACGACAGAGATTCTTTAATTGTATGCGTTAATATTTAAGAGGGAAAGTCCAAGCACGGCATTATTCTAAATATTGAAAAAATCACATCTCAAAAAACCATTTTAAACGTAAAAATCTCATTACTTTTACAATTTAGACCCTTACTTTTCATATTGAATAAATATTATAACCTAAAAAAAAATGTCTAAACAGCTTCTCTATATAGTTTATAACCCTCCTTTTTGCTTCGCCGTAGTCGAGTAAAAACAAAGTCGCTTCCCGCCGTCCGTCCCTCTGTATGTACGCTGAGATCTTTCAAACTACGCAACGGATTTTAATGCAGCTTTCATCAATACATAATGATTCAACGGGAATGTTTTTATGTATAAATTCTGGGTGTTACGGAAAGCTCACATAAAGCGCAGCGAAGCGAGGGCGGGTCGCTAGGTTTATTATAAATCAAGGAACTGATGATTGATATTGATGATGCGCATATGCCTCATCAACAAACCTCGGTATATACGGGGCAAAATTAAATGACAGTTATTGCCTATATTGATAAATTCAACTATCGATAAACTCAATTATCGATGCTTTTCCCATATACTAGTGATCGCTCCAAGATTTGCTTGTAAAAATAATTATAATTAATTTTATTTAAAGTATGCAAATGAAACAAAATAGCAACATAATTCTGGTTCTTCTTTATTTTAAAAGGATTTTTGAAACTTGACTCATCATCATCATATCTTTTCCCTCATTGTGTATTTTAGAATTACTGTCCCATTAACTATTGTTAAAATAAACAATCATAATTTGCTCCAAATTTCCGGGCGTTCAACTTCTCCGTCTCGACCGATAAATCCATTTCAGGTGGCTTAAAGACTTTTCAATTTCAGTGGAAGTTGTAGGGGTCAAAAAATACACACTAACAAACAATGCTGGGGCGATCACTAGTATATGGGAAAAGCATCGATAGTTGAGTTTATCGATATAGGCAATCTCTAGCTGTCATATATTTTTGCCTAGTATATTCCGAGGTCTGCACATTATAATTTGTCTGTAGTTACTTGATTAACAATTTAAAGTTGTTTTACATTATGTTACTGTTAACTTATAGGTTAGAATTTTATTTACACGGTTATGTAAGGATATGCGTAGGTTATGTTTTTGAGATGTGACTTCATTTAGTTTCATATGTAAAGACGCAGCTTTAGGACGAATATCATTAGAATTGCATCCTAGGTTAACCATTGTACAAGCCGAGTCAATACCACATGGTATATGTTTATTTAACGTTTAGGTATAATCTCTTCTAAATCACTTAGGCCATGTCAAAACGACGTCTTTATCAATGAAATATTTTTGTTTAATCGCTTTTTTAGTCTTTCACATAATTATGTAAACACCACTGGTACTTGAATTCTGAACCTTCCCTTAACTATAACCAACTGAATTTAAGCAATTTTTTTTGCGTTTTTGGTGTTGCGTAATCATTCTACCCTGGTGTATACACCAGTTATAGTTACGATATCGTTGCTCGTAACAATGATATTGTAGTTTACACTGTTGTTACTCTCACAAGGCCCACTATACCACAAAAACTAAGTTTTTTGAACGTACCAGCAAGGCAATAAAGTTTAATTACGTTTGTTCAATAATGCCATGCTCAGTTCATGAAGATGGGTAAATAAACTTTATTCCCATTGCGATACAGTTCAACTTGAATAGCCTTGATTATGTACACCACAATACACACTGGGCCTTAAAAGGTTTATAGTTTTGTAGCCTCGGTGCGACTTCAGCAGAAGCAAGCGTAAAAACGCGACATGTCTAACGTCTAGTTGGTTTCTGAAATTGAATTTTTAATCATTATTAGTGAACAGCGAACGGAAGAGGGTTTTTTTGGGATAGCTGCACTGTTGGATGGAATGCTTATACGGTTTTACTACGGGTATATTACGGTTATAATCAGGGATCGGAAATTAGGTATATCTTTAGCGACGGCGTTGTTGTTCAGTTGTGTGGAGGCGGACTTAATTTTATTATAATAATAAAATTCCCGGCATTTCTGAATACATAAATAACGCCAACATAAATCCATAATTAAGGATACCTATACATTAACTATTTGAATTTATTTTTTATGTAAAGACTTACCAATTTTTTTTTAATTTACCGGTAACTCATATAACCTAGCCTAACCTAACGAAGTTTGAGGAGTAAATTTACGGAATGTTTTATCCTACATGTAACATAGTTAATATAAACGTTTTGTAGAATCCCGGAATCCCGGAAGTTATATTATTAAAATAATATTTTTAAGAAACCAACGCCATGTTCGCTTAACTTTTTCCGGGGTTTTGCAAACTTTTGGTAAATATCGTATCGAATTTTCGATCCCCGGTTATAATAAATATCAAAGGTCAGTCTTGCACAAATCGGCCTACTCACAAACTAAGCTCCATACCCCTACTTTATTAACCACTACTTTTTGTAATTAAATTAAAAAATCCTTAATTGATAATTTTATACTAAATTTGCCCGAATCATATATCCTCATTCTAGTTTCATACTTAGGATGCCATCTATGCCCATGGTTAAAGTATTCGTTATGACTTTTTCGGTAAATTTAAATGTCATAATGACATAATAATAAAGTATATTTTACCACACGTTATCTATTGCACGTTTATGAATAAGAGGGAAATTATTTAAGAACTTTCTCGTCTCGGTACTGGTTCTGCTAAGAATTTATTGTTTTTTTCAAACCTACACAAGGCTGTACCGGGTAACCGTTCAGCATTCCCCAGTACGGTGTAATGCCCCTCTGCACTATCGGCGATGATCGTTGATGGTCTGTCTATCAACACGATGATCGTGCAAGCATCCACACTATCGCCGGTAGTAGTTTTCGAACGGCAAGCGTACAAGATGGACGTGGATTGTGTTGCTGCTTTATTATTTAGTAAGTAAGTAAGTAAGTAAGTAAAGTAAACAAAACATTTATTCACAACAATAACACACAGACAAGAAAAAATAACAAAAAAGAAAAAGGAAAAGAGATGACTGTAGTGCTAGTGTTGCGAAACGGTCCCAACTCAGCATGTGCTGGCTGTGAAGCCAACGCTGGTCTTCCGTTAATATTTCGAGGAAAATAAAATGGTGGTGCTTGAGCATTAATCATGATTAAACGAAGTATGTAGATACAACAACTATACTATAACTATATAATACGATTTATTTTTTAATTAATTGTCCACCGGGGAATCAATGATCGGCGACAGTGTGGGCGGCTCAACGAACAACGCGGCGATTCCTTTTGATGCGTGCCCAAATCGACAAATCACGGGTCGCAGGCGATCATAGACGATGATCGGCGAATACAGCCGAGTATGCCCTCTAAACTATCGTGCTCGCCCGTAATCGTCTGTATTCGCCGATAGTGTAGCGGGCCCACGGAATAGAAAAAACAGTGGAAGTGGCATGAGCTTCGCTTAGTATCAGACCTGTTGTCGCCAATACTCAAACTATCATAAAAACAACACGCCACCATGGCAATGTTTTTGGTGCGGCTATCGTTTTTACACTCCTAAATAGCACAATAAGCAGTGATCGGAAATAGGTGAGCTAATTTACCTAAACTTGACGCATATTCATTCATGCGTGAGTGAGATGGGAATACATTATTGAATGAACATGCATCAAGTTTAGGTAAATTAACTCACCTATTTCCGATCACTGACAATAAGGCATGCTTCTGAATTTATTTCCTAATTTAGAAATATCGAAATATTGAAATAAACGATCGCGGCAAAAGTTTTTTTTTTTTTTTTTAATTATTATTTATTACTTTATTACCTTGTAATGTTACTTTTAAGTATTATTGTATTTTATGATTGGAAAAGATGACCTTCTGCTGGAGTTTCTTGCGGCGCTTCTTCTCCGCAATGATGGTCTTGTCCGAAGCGCTAGTAGATTCACTACATATTACCGACGTGTAAAAGAGCCCTCATGTGGCCAATTTACTGAATAAATATTTTGAATTTTGAATTTTGAATTTTTGAATTTTATGCGGAACTCCGCATAACTATGCCACATATTACACGCCCACGTGACACGTCTACTGTTTTTTCTGTTCTGTGAGCGGGCCCACGAGGCGGCCGCGGCGGCACTCACCATCAGGGGTCGGCGGGGTGCGGCGGCGAGGGCCCGCAGCTGCTGTCCTCGGAGTGCGCGTCGCCCAGCTCGCAGCCCACCTGCCGCCACACACTCATTATGCACATACTCTCACGTCCCGCACTTTTGGCATAAGGTGGAAGTACTAGTACTCGTCGCCATACTTTGACTTGGGATAAATAAAATAAGATTAACATTACTTTTGTCACCACCTCATTTTAGCGATGGGAAATGTTTGTGGCTTTGATATTTCACACGCCAATTTTTTAATAAAGAAAAGGACTGCCAGCAAAAGTACCTGACATTTACTCATACTTTCCGATTGACTAGTTATTTTTTTCATTTTGATAAATTTATATATGGTAACCATATAAAACAAATTCCAACTAATAAAAGTAAAGGTCGTATTTCCCAAATCACATGTAAATGTTTTGTGTAGATGTATAATTGAACATAATATCACGACGCCAAATAAATATTTTCTGTTAACATGTCGAGTATTAGTACTTCCAACTTACCAAATGAAAGAGATGGATCAAGAATAACAAACAAGTCAAATTGTGTCGCCATTAGATGTAATAAAATACCTTAAATAAACTCTCTACGACCACCTGGATAGGTTCGTTAATTACCTTGTGCCCTTCGGGAAGAAAAATAGAAGCCCCGCCAAGCGGGGCATCGTCCGGTTTTGTAATGGGTACTATTGGCCTTGAAAGACATTAACATTTCTACACATATACTTGGTATATAATAATTTTATAGCTTTATGCGTAGATTCTACGTTCTACTACTAGTACGACGATTTTTCTCGAGACATTCAAATATTATACCTTAAATTTTGAACTTTGTTGTTGGAATAAGGGTCATTAGTGAAGGTTCACAGGTTATTATAATTTACCTTCAACACGTCGTGTAGCGAGCTCATGCTGCCCAAACTCAGCGGCGTGATAGATCGTTCTAGAAGGGAGCCGCTGCCCGCCGAACCGCCACCGATCGATCTATAAACATGGTCGACATTCGTTTGGATATGTATAATTGACATCAAAGATACGTGTGTGTGCGTGTGTGTGTGTGGTTTGCAGGATCTTATCTTATCTTACAGATGGGCCCTTTCGGATACACTTTTAACCTTTAGGCTCTTTTGTGCAATTACCCTCTTACACACTCAGCTGTTCGGATGTGCAGGTTTCCTCACGATGTTTTTCCTTCACCGTAAGAGCGTCGGGTAATGCACTTAAGTTAGAAAAACTTATTGGTACACGGTGACCGCGGGGGTTCGAACTCGGTACCTTACGATCATTTTCATTATGCCATATGAACAAGTCCCCCTTTGAAATCGGGGGTGAAATTGATGTCACCATGGCAACGAGCTACAACAATAAGTAGATTGCTCCATTGTGTGTGTGTGTGTGTGTGTCAGTATCCTGTCACCTCTCCATGGCGCGCGCGGCGGCGGGCGAGGGCGGCGCGTCGGGCGCGGGCGGCGGCTGGTCGCGCGGCCGCGCGCTGCGCCACGAGCCTGGGCAGGGACCGGCGTTACATGATCACAACTGATACAGTGGTGGTCACATAATTAGAGACACTTGTTTTTTTCCCTACAAATATTACTTTCCAATTTTGACAACCAGCCAAAAAGTTCTTAATAAGTTTTATCTTTAGTTACAGTTATTGTTTACAAATAAACTAAAGTTTAAATGTATGTACAATTTATCTCTGTTGGAAACGAATCTTTCATTTTATAAGGATTTGAAAAAATAAATATTTGGCGTTCATACAAAGTTGTAAAACTTTGTATGAACGCGTCAGCACTAAGTTTTTAAATCCTTATAAAATGTAAAGTCCATTTTTAACAGCAGTTCACTGTACATCAGTTTAAACCTTAGTTCATTATCTAAAGCAAATAGTATTTAGCAATAAAATTAGTCGAGAATTTTTCGATTGGTGGTCAAAATTGAAAAGTCATATTTGTAGGCAGTTGTATGAGAAAAAACAAGTGTCTCTAATTATGTGACCGCCACTGTATATATGGCTTACCGATCTACCTGCGCAGATGACTTACACCCGTATTCACAAACAATACTTAAGCGATCCTTCACTGAGTAAACGCACTGCGTTCAATACAGCTTTGTGAATGGTCCTTTTTGACAGATCTTTTGTTTATGAGACGATTTGAACCACCCTGTGCGTTTGTGAGCACTGTGAGACCTCATAGTGACGTTTGTGAATACGGATGTTATTTTCTATACCCGGAAATCAATCACGCGTTGCGCGTCTTTATACTGTGCTATTATTGATTATGGGTATCAATTAACCGGTCAGCAAAATATTCTCATTTTGGTGAACAGAAATATGTATTTGGTCAGCCAAAATAGCTAGTTGGTAAGCAACTTATGGTTAGCAAACATTTATAAATCTGTCAGCAATTAATGATATATTGGGCTGCTCTAAATTATTTTGGTCAGCAAATTAAATATTTGAGCTGCATTGAACGACCCACAGATAATTAAATTTTGGTAAGCAATCAGAAGGTAAGCAAAATAATTCATTTTGTCCAGCAGAAAAAAGGAAGCAATAAAATCAAATTGGTCATCAACAAAATGGGCGCAACTATTACAAAGTTCATTCAAATATACTCTCTTTTTTTGTAAATTATTCAATTTATATAGAATTATTCCTCTAGGGCACACTTTCCTCGCAGATACACCCTTGAAAAAAGTTCGCCTTTATTCCTTATAGATCCCCTTTTTAAATACCAATGCAGTGTTTCCTAATAGATACACTTTTGGGTACAGTTGTGTACACAAAGGTGTAATTAACAAATTTACTGCCGTGCCGGCAACACACACATCCCAAACCCACCATCAAATTTACAAATTTAACAGAGTCGACGGAGCTCTGCTCACGCGGATCTCCTATTTCTGGGTTGTTCTGGCCCTCCGGGCCTGATGTAAAAACGAACCTAACCTAACCTACCTCATATTTATGATACAAATTTTGGTTAATCTAGGGTGTGATTGTGATAGAAAATTGTGTGACAAAACTTAACTTGTAAACACTGCTGACTTTTCAAACTAAACGCAATCCACTTCTATATTATAGATGACCATTATTTGAATATGCATACCTTTTAATTAAACTGCTTACAGACATGTTTTCTCTGCTGACCAATTGTAAAATCTTGCTGCCCAAATAATTATTTTGCAGCTCGACTGTTTATTAAGCAGACAAATGACAAAAAAAGCTGATCGAAATTGTTTAAAATGTTACCCGTTTATAAATTGTTTGCTGAACAAAGAGTTGTAGCCCGATTTTTATTTATTGCCACCCAAATCTTTTTATGCTGCCCAAATGAATTAATTGCTGATTTTTTTTGCTGATCAATTTTAATAACGGCTGACCATTTAATTACTTCCCATTGATTATTAGTGAAGTCATGTTGACGCGCACTAGCGTGTCATTCAGTCGGCCGTGAGCGAGATGGAAAAAATATTTAAATCAAAAAACCAATTAGACGCACTAATAAAACAGACAATAAATAGACCCGTGAAACTAACATTGATTTTGAACCAATTTATTTTTACACAAACAATACAAAGAGATGATTACCCTACCCATCGCCTTAAATCGATTTCGTAATAAAAAGTCTCATTTTACTCTACCTATATGAAGTATAGCGCTCTTTTTGCAATCTATTAAATTTAACCCTTGACAATTGACTACAACTATGAGTACAATCGCAAGAGTAATAATTAGTGTAAATACCGTTGTACGAGCCAGTCCCGTGCGATATGGTGAGCGGCGACGTCCGTTTACTGCTCTCGCGACTGCTGTACATCTGTAACCAGACACCGTAATTTAGTAAGTGGAAGTTGGTAATGTTTGTTACTTCTTCACGCTGAAATAGTTGCACGTATTTAGATTAAATTTTAAATAGTGATAGATGTAATCTGAATGCTACAGTGTGCCAGCATCGTATGCTGTCCTACTTCGATCACATAGCTAGACGAGCAGGCGCTGCGAGTGGATGCGGTCGCTCGGGCCCATGTGCGACAGGTGCGTTAGTGTATGAGTGTTGTGTAAGAGTGTTGTGTACGAGTGTTGTGTAAGAGTGTTGTGTAAGAGTGTTGTGTAAGAGTGTTGTGTAAGATTGTTGTGTATGAATGTTGTGTATGAGTGTTGTGTAAGAGTGTTGTGTAAGAGTGTTGTGTAAGAGTTTTGTGTAAGTGTTGTGTAAGAGTGTTGTGTAAGAGGGTTGTGTAAGAGTGTTGTGTATGAGTGTTGTGTATGAGTGTTGTGTATGAGTGTTTTGTAAGAGTGTTGTGTAAGAGTGTTGTGTATGAGTGTTGTGCATGAGTTTTGTGCATGAGTGTTGTGCATGAGTGTTGTGCATGAGTGTTGTGTATGAGTGTTGTGTATGAGTAGTGTGTATGCGTGTTGTGTATGAGTGTTGTGTATGAGTGTTGTGTATGAGTGTTGTGTATGAGTGTTGTATACCGTGTTGGCGTCGTCGGCGGTCTCGAGCGTAGTGGGCAGGTCGAGCAGGCGCTGCGAGCGGATGCCGTCGCCCGGGCCCATGTGCGACAGGTGTGCGAAGTTCGTCGGCGCCGATATCAGCCGCGAGCGCCGCTCCGACCTGTACACATGACAATTAACTTAACTTCTTGAACTCCATAAGTCAAATACAATTAATTATGTGTCACTCACACGTCAAACATGTATGCTATGCTAAACAAAGTCTCTTTTCTTTTAATCTGGAACTTGTGACGGCTGTAGCCGTCGTGGCATCAGTGAGGCGACGTTCACTTGACGACCAGCGCAGTTTGCGGCGTTCAAAATGTGAAAGGGGCCACACTAAGACCGAGTGATGCAACGCCAGAACTCTTAACTATGTATATTGTGTGGACTCACAGCCGGTTGTGCGCCTCGTGCGCTTGGTGGGACTGCTCGCGGATGGAAAACCGTCGTTTGCTGGAGCCCCAGAGCGCCGCGTGATCCACATTTAAAGGGCCCTCTGTAATGGAAATGAAAAATGTCCGTCGGCCGATCTATACCTATTCGTTCCCAGTGGGGACAAATGGGATAAACATGCCGTTACTTACCACTGGGGATAACTGGTAAGAAATAATTCCCATTTGTTACCACTAGGGATAAATGGGGAGAAATAAGTCCTATTTGTTACCACTGGGTACAACTGGGTAGAAATAAATTCCATTTGTTATCACTGGGGACAACTGGGACGAAATAAGTCCCATTTGTTACCACTGGGTACAACTGGGAAGAAATAAGTCCCATTTGTTACCATTGGGTGCAACTGGGAAGAAATTAGTCCCATTTGTTACCAATGGGTACAACTGGGAAGAAATAAGTCCCATTTGTTACCACTGGGTGCAACTGGGAAGAAATTAGTCCCATTTGTTACCAATGGGTACAACTGGGAAGAAATAAGTCCCATTTGTTACCACTGGCTCCAACTGGGAAGAAATAAGTCCGACCTACGTAAACTTTGAGGGGAGAAATGGGAATAGACCAGTCTCAGCCGATATTAGCCTGTTAGTTCATCGCAAGTTTCTCTTCATTTTACAAACAAATAAATTCAAAAAGATGCATGATACGTGAGAATGAAAAGAAGTGGGTCATGAAATTAAACCTGTTAGACAGAGTTTTATGGATGAGGTATATGAATTCGTGATAGGATAAAAAAAGTATATTGAATACAACTGGGAAGAAATAAGTTCCATTCGTTACCACTGGGTGCAACTGGGAAGAAATAAGTCCCATTTGTTACCACTGGGTACAACTGGGAAGAAACAAGTCCCATTTCTTATCACTGGGTACAACTGGGAAGAAATAATTCCCACCTACGTAAACTTAGCGGGAAGAAATGGGAATAGACCAGTCTCAGCTGATATTAGCCTGTTAGTTCATAGCGAGTTTCTCTTAAGGCGGTTTACAAACAAATAAATTCAAAAAGATGCATGAATCGTGAGAATGAAAAGAAGTGGGCCATGAAGTTTAATGGATGAGGTTTATGAATTCGCGATAAAATAAAAAAGTATATTGAATATTTTAATAAAAAAATAAATGAGTATATTGTATAGTATTGAATAGTCATAAATGGATAGAAGCATTAGGTCACAAAAAAAGAGAGGTCATTTAGCGACTCAGACTTAGTGAAATGTAGTCGCAACGCGATCTGGTCGTATTGCGATCTAGGCACAAAGCGATTTGGTTGTATTAGCTATCTAATCATATCGAGATGTGGATGGAAAGCTTCTATCCCACAAATACTGTGTATAGTGTTGGACAGTAATTGGGTGAGAGTGTATACTGACGGTGCAGCAGCGGCCGCAGGTACACGAGGAAGGGCCCGGCGTCGCTCGAGAACGGGAACCCGTTGCTGGCGCCGCCGCACACCACGCACAGCCAGCCCGCCGCGTCCAGCGGCCGCGCGTTCGCTAATCAACACACACACATACTTTAAAAAAAATGTCCGGAACTGTTGACATTACTATATACATATTGAGACGCGAAGTACATAGTTTACTGACAGTTCCCAAATAAATAAAAAGAACATTGCGTGCTCGCTACACAAGCCCGCAATGTTGTATACAAATTCCATTACTATTTAGCCTATAACTTTTTAAAAAGTGAAAAGGGCCATAATAAAATGTGGGCACGGGTTGACGTAAGAAAGACCAATATCTAATTAAAACCCGGACACGACATGTAGATAGTCCGTAAAAAAAACGAAACCAACACACACATGAGCTGTGAGACCTTTCATGATTCTGGGTCAATGGAAAATAAAGGTTTTCGATTTATGGAAGCTTATTGTTTTTTTGCAGACTAAGTATTCAAGTTAATACCTTGATGCGTTCCTAATAAAAAGGCTCTTGACAGACATACAGGCTACTTATAAAAAAAGAAACACTTACGTATGTTGATAGTCTGCACCCACTCTCCGCTCTCGATATCGTAGATATCTATGTGCGTCGTTGTGAATATTAACAGGTGGGTATCGTTGATGGCTGGAAATAACACATTTATATTGAATTTAAATATTTTAGAGTATACCTACTGATTAATATATAAACAGTTGATTAATATTTTAAAGTCCAAATTTGATACTAATGCAATAATGCTATTATTAAATTTACAATACAGAAGAAATCTTTTGTGGCCATAATTTTAAGTCTAAAAATCACATATATATTTTTAATTGAAGTCTATTACAGAAAAAAAATCATCTACGTAAATATATAAACAATGACAGGCCCAAATGAGATCCCTGAGGAACGCCTGACGTAATAGGTAGAATATTTCTAGCAAAATTGTGTATACTCCTAGCCTTTTTCCAAAACAGCGAGAGTTCAGTGACGAAAATATAACGTTTTAGAAACTTTAATACGAACAATGTTCTTGTAACCAAGCTTCTTAATCATTAATCATCGCGAAACTTTGTCAAAGGCTTGATAAAAGTTAGTAAGTAGCGTTTGGTATTTTTTTTGTTACCAAACAGATTGTGAGCGAAAGTATATTCTTCTACGAATATAATTTAAAAAAAAAGTATGTTACTCTTATTTGTTTGTGTTTATAACGCTTACACGGTAAAACCGTTGAACCATAAAACAAAGTTTCGCTCCACTACTTCTTTATTCATACATCAAACCAAGCTATAGTAAAATAGCTCCCAATAAAAAAAACGGCGTCCTAATAGGTCCATGACTTTGCCACAGATAGATGCAGACTTATATATCCAGTATCAGGGTTTAAAAAACCTAGGGCGTATTGCATAAAAAATAATAGCTTATATTATAAGCGGAACTCCATTTCCAACAGTATGTATTAAAAAGAGACTTCTACTTGTATTACAAGTTAGAAGCTTTTATGAAACGGGCCCCTAGTCTCACCATGGTGGCTCGGTTGTTGCGTGTACATCAGCTCCGTGTCCCTGGCGCGGTGCCCGTGCCGGTCCACGTACAGCGCGAGCGAGTTGAACACGAGCAGCATGTCGCCACTGTTGGGCACGCACGCGACGCACAGCGGCCGCGCGCCCGAGTGCGACAGGAACAGGTTCACTTGGTTGTCTGGGTGTACTAGTGCTGTGGGAGAGAGGAAGACATTAGTACATAATTACTATGAAACCAGCAATGATTAGGAACAATTAGCAGTGTGGATAATGAGGCCATATGATGAAACCTAACAAGATCTAGGTAGACGTGCGCGGTCACGCAGTACCCGAGCAGCAGGCGCCCGCGCAGCAGCTGCACGCTGTGCACCTAGTTGCAGTATGCACACGTCACTACTCACAGACGGCGGGCTGGTCGGGCGCGGCGTGGCGCGGGTCGGGCAGCGCGTGCGCGGCCACGCCCCCGCGGTACCCGAGCAGCAGGCGCCCGCGCAGCAGCTGCACGCTGTGCACGGCGCCTGGCGCACGCAGCTCCGCTATGCGCACGCGCCGCGCCGCCGTGCGCGTGATCGAGTACACGTTTACTATGTACGCGTTCTGGAACACATCGTTACACAATTACAAGAACACAGTTTTTTTTCTAGATGATCCTCACTTGACCCAAAAATGTATGC
The DNA here is from genome assembly GCA_948252455.1 of Acleris cristana. Lineage (NCBI taxonomy): Eukaryota > Metazoa > Arthropoda > Insecta > Lepidoptera > Tortricidae > Acleris > Acleris cristana. Next base: position 7,666,096 of record OX411797.1, on the reverse strand, counting down.
CAGGATTTCTCCATTCTCCCAGTAAAAAAAAACACCATGGCGTTAGTGATCAGCAGATGTAGGTACCTGCCGCTTGCAGACGACGGCGAACCCGTACGAGTTGGCCTTGAGCTGGCCGGCCGCGAGCAGCACGCAGCCCTTGGACTCGGCCAGCTTCACGCACTCCACCTCGGAGCACTCCAGCGCGCGCACCGGCACCAGCCGCACGTGCCGCCCGCGCCCCGCTATCACCACTGCCGGGGACATCCAAGTAGTTAGTACAAACTTATTGGTAAAATAACAACGGTCAACATTAGACTTGTTGGCGGAATTATTATTCCACATCACCTATTCGGAATGGGCACTTTGCTTCCCTGCTAGGAGGGAGCAAAGTGGCACTTTTCTGTTCAAGGACATTTTGTTGCAAACTTGACTTGACTTGATTTTTTTTATTTGTACATAATCTGTTACGTGTATTACTATTTCACTAGCATGATGATGATGATGATGATGATGATGATGATGAATTGACGATGATGGCGATGGCGATGACGATAACTATGGCGATGGCGATGACGATGACGATGGCGATGACGATGACGATGTAGATGACGATGACGATGACGATGATGATGATGATGTTTTATTTTCCTCATAGGTGATGTGAAAAGCAGTATGTGTCATACGGTAGCAAAATTATTTCCACCTTGGGCGTTAACACTTGAATCCCTCACTACGCTCAGGATTCTATTTTAGAATCCCTCGCTACGCTCGGGATTCAATTATAGAATCCTTCGCTTCGTTCTGGATTCAATGTACGCCCTCGCCGTAAATATGTCATTTTGCTCCCTTGTGACACAAATAACTAATTATACGGCGGCTAGCTTTGCTCCAGGACCACGCAGGAGCGCCCTGTAATAGACTCACCCAGCAGCTGTTCCTCGGGCACGTACGCGGCTTGCGCCACGGGCGCGTGCTGCCTCCTCGGCGTGATCTCGCCGCGCTCCAGGTCTATGAGCGCCAGGCCCGCGTCGCCGCCCACGCAGAAGCGCCCGCCCTCGAGCACGCATGCGCAGAGCGCGCCGCGCACCGCGGCCGCCGCCGACGAGTCCACGATCACGCATGCGCTGTACACCTGGAAATAAATACGTAGTATTACCCTTCGTATATTTCTGACCATGCGAGATTCATACATTTCGAAAGCGAATCATAAAGTCAAAAAATTGCAAGACAAAAATTACGGCCCTTCTGCGAAACTTTCCTTCTGCTTAATGTTCTCTTCCCAAATTCCCGTCTGCGAAATGGCTAAACAGAAGTATCGACTATAGAGACGCGCTGAGCGACAAGCGAGAAAATGCAACCTGCGCTTGCCGCACTGGCAATATTTGTTACCTAGAAGCAATCCCAGGACCACTAGCTTCGTACGAACTGGGTTAACTGCGTAGTCAACATCAATAAGGGTGTTACCAGACCAATCGATCGATCGCCGATCGACGGCATCGATTGACGTCGATCGAAGTCGTTCGTTTGGTCTGGTAGGAACTATCGATCGACGGATATCGTTCGACTAACCAATCGATCGATTGCCGGTCGACGTTGATCGACTGGTCTGATAGCATTAATTGATGAAGGAACTATCGATCGACGTTGACTAATACATTCTGCCATCGATCGATGCTGTCGATCGACGATCGACCGATTGGTCTGGTAGGAACTATCGATCGACGTCGACTAATCAATTCTACCATCGATCGATGCTGTCGATCGACGATCGATCGATTGGTCTGGTAACACCCTAAGCAATCAACTCACGCATTTATCAGGCAGGTTGTTCCTCTTCAGTATCCGGTGCAGTTCGCTGAGCGCGACCACCCATTTGGTTTTCTCGGACTCTGATTCTGCCAGCATTAGCGTGTGGGAGCGCTTACCGCCTTCTAGCTGGGACGTTGATATCTGTGGGAAAATAAGTACAAATTTAAAAAAGTTAATCAGATAGTTTTTTGATAATAAGTTTAAAGGGCTAAATAGACTAGCGATAAAAATGGCAGAAGTTGATTGGCTGTCTTACTTTAACTTTAGTTCTAGAGCAAGAAGCACAATTTTGCCGTCTTTTTCTAACTTAAAAATTAGAGTAAGACAGCAGTGAACTTCTGCAATTTTTATTGCCAGTCTAAACCTCGCTTTTGTCGATGGTGTCCATAGTACTTAATACTCAATACTCAATATATTTAGTGCCAAGGGAGTTAAGACAAACCAAAGTGAAGTGAACTGCAGGTGGTGATCAATCACTTAACCCCTTACTATTAAAACGTTGAGCAACGGTGATATAGCTATACAATGTTTTGTCCTTATCTGTCATATCCAAATGTCATAATGACTGATAAGGACAAAACATTGTATAGCTATACCACCGTTACCCAACGTTTATTAGTAAGGGGGTAAGTTGATAGGTATTTGAAAAGGAAATTAGCTGTAGGCGGCAATTAAAGCTTAATTAACTAATTAAGTAAATAAAAAGTGTTGATTTTCTGTTGTGGATAATTAATTTAGTATTATAAATATGAGAGCAAAATTTTTGGTGTACTTTATTTGCCTACCCGAGTTTATCTATTCCTAATGTTTATTTTAGGACCTCTTCTATTAGCCCTTCAAGCGGCAAGAAAACTATAGTTAGTTTAAATTTTAATTTTGAGTTAATGTCATAAAGTATAAATTGTTTTTTGACAGCAGCCGTTATACGGTTGCTTGCCACTCGAAGGGATATAAAAGAACCTACTCACCCTGAATATGCAAGGGATATCCCGTTTGTTTGCATGTATGACGTCAGAGTCTTTGACAGACGCCACGCTGAAGTCCGGATCCCGCATATCCAGTACTTGGCTGACACACACTGAAGGCAACGCGTTCCTGAGAAAAACTTTCAGCTGTAACGTCTTTTTTTGGTAAGTCGTTGAAATAGGAATATATAACATTGAAATAGTATTTGCACTGTTGCATAGAGGCATTTTTCATTTATTTTTACACCCTGAGACCAAAATGGAAATGGGCAGGACATGTGGCAAGATACAAGGATAAAAGGTGGACCAAACAAGTAACCGAATGGCAGGGACTGCTAGGAAAAAGGAGTGTTGGCAGGCAAAGAAAAAGATGGGCAGACGATATAATACAGGCGACAGGGAAAGAATGGATGAGCATCGCCACGGACAGAACTAGATGGCTTTAAATGGAGGAGGCTTTTACAAATAAAGCAACTAAAAAACCTTAATAGAAACAACAATATATTTAGCATTATACGGGAAATAAAGCTTAATAATAATAATAAATAGAGGCATTTTAAAACAATACATTTTGAAAAGCATATTTCTGTTTTGGGTAGGCCGCATCAATTTAAATAGAGTAGCCAAATATTACCTAAATATGAGCCGGTGGGACACAACAGGGCAATTATATGTACAAAACACAAGTTGCATGTGGTTGTAACATCTGTAGACCCTTTGACATTCTAAATTCTAAATTTGATGTAAATTCCATATTAGTTTTGCACAACTACAAGCAAGAGGGGCTTTACTTCAGTTTTTTACCTAAACAGATATCGCAAAAGTCTTGACCCATAAAGGGTTGCCTTTTTGGTCCCATATTTGGGTTGTTGAGAAATTATGATTTAAGGAGAATAACATATTGTATTCGAATAACCTTTGTATACAGGGTGTTCGGCAGAAGGTTGGACAAACTTCAGGGACTAACTCTGTAGGTCATACTCATCAACTTTTACAATGGGACTAACATACAAATCGCGAAAAAATAAACAGTTGTTCCATACAAACTTTGAGAGCTAAACAGCCGAAATGTATGGAACAGCTGTTAAGTTTTTCGCGATTTGGATGTTGGTCCCATAATAAAAGTTGATGAGTATGACCTACAGAGTTAGTCCCTGAAGTTTGTCCAACCTTCTGCCGAACACCCTGTATACTGCAACGACCTTGAAGTTTAATTTGGAAAATTAAACTCACCTGTCTTGCGTAATGTCGTAGAGGAATAGTTTGAAATCACAGACGACTACAAATTGTCTCATCCAGCCTTTCTTCACTCCGCCCGGTTTCGGCACCTGTAACGATCAAATATTGTTCATATAAGTCGTAGATCTGACACGGAGTACGCTTATCTACTAAGATGTCGCAGATTATGATCACATCATTTTTGAATATATCCGCAGTAACGGTACAACGATAAAAACAGATAAATCTGTCATGGTTTACAGTGAAAAATTAACTTAAGTACCTATGAGGTGTGGTTGAAATTGACAAGTTTCTTTTTTGACATGGCAGAGGTTAATTTAATGCATTTTCTGCCACCCCTTTGTCCAGGTTTTTTATACTGTTAAATGTATATAGGCGTTTCATTGAGAGTTCTACGGGAGTCAGGAAAACGCTTATACGCGTTCATCATCATCGTCGTCGTCGTCGTCGTCGTCGTCGTCGTCGTCGTCGTCGTCGTCGACACTAGTCCTCGCCCAAGGCTTGCCACAAGGACCGGTTCTGCGCTGCTTGAATCCAATGGTTTCCCGCAACCTTAGCATAGCCCTCTCCATTGCCCTTTCAGTGACCTAGAACTTTCTACGCGTTGCCAACAATAAATGTGTGTTATTGAAAGAAAGAAAATAATTTTATTGACGCAAAGACATATTTTTACCTGTGCCGTAGGTTGCGTCAATAAGGGACCCGCATGCCGAGGCACGAAGCTGATTTTCAGGGGGGCCCTTTATCTATAATTGTCTCGGGCGCAGGCAGTGGGCAGTGGTGGCTTCGCTCGCAGTACCTTGACGTATCCCTCGTAGGCGGTGCCCTGTCCGCGCGCGGGGTCGATGCCGAGCGGGCGGCGCGAGCGCGACGCGGGCAGCGGGCAGCGCGCCGCCACGCGCGCGCAGCAGCTCGTGTGCACCGCCAGCCCGCACGTCTCGCACACCACGCCTTGCCGCGTCAGCCCGATCTACGAAACATCGCATTTACACATTACAATAGTGCTCACAAAAACCAAGCTTTAAAAAACCCGACTTTTGCTAATCAACTTTAAATGCTCTTGACGCATAATGCCCTAAATCTGGAAAATGAAAAAAACGCAGAATGACCTAAACGCATAATGTCCTAAACGCAGAATGACCTAAACGCATAATGTCCTAAATGACACAATATGTAGATTAACAGAATCGACGGAGCTCCGTTTCCTATTTCTGGGTGGTCTGACCCTCCGGGTCTGCTGCAAAACTAACATAACCTAAACCTACCTCATATTTATCCCGTTCGACTGTAGTTTGTGTTATTTAACCGGATATGCATGCGTGTCATTTTGCGGCTAGGACATTTTGCGTCTAGGACATTTTGCGTCTAAGGCGTTTTGCAACTAGGGCATTTTGCGTCTAGGGCGTTTTGCGTCCATAAAATAGGGCATTATGCGTCTGACTTCAAATCATTATAAATCATAAATGATCGTTCAAAATGAAAAATGAAAGATGAGTGAAATCTAAAAAGGATTTTTAAATACCTATTCAATACCCACTTGTCACTAAATGGAATTGAATTTAAAAGGAAAATTAAGGGATGGTTACTTAGCAAAAGTATTTAAGATCTAAATGAATAGTTCACTGTTACTTTGTAAAATTGTTTAAAACTATTACCATTAGTGATGTGCAGTGGTTACACTTGGTGGGGCTGCTGAACGTCCTCACTAAGAACTGGTGGAGCTTCTGTTTGCCCGGCGCCGCGGGGCCGAGCGATGCGTCCTGCAACGAACAATACTATAATTAATTTGAATTCTGAATTATTTACTAACACTGTCAACGCGATTGAGGTAAGCATCCATGATTAACGTCAACCAATAGGTCCTATCCCACAAAACTTAGCAAGCATCCAGTTTCACGAAAATATAAGGTTTAACCTTGAAAAACTTATTTGTTTTATTGACTTGTGTACACTTGTCACAATGTCAATAGATGAACTAAGGTCTACCAGGTCTTTTTCGGCTTCAAACAATTATCAATCTTTGCAAGAGAGGAAATCAAGAAAAAGAGAATAGACCTCATTTAAGAATAAAATGCGGAAGCTGCTAAGCGCTGCTAACTGCTGCGAGCCCTGCTCCTGCTGCAAGAACACATCCTGGGCAGAAGCCTGGTGCGTCAGGATCTTACCGTGGACATCTCGCTCGGGGAGCTCTTGCTGGAGGCCAGCGTAGCCGCCCTGGCCTCGAGCTCGTCTTGGGACTCCACGAAGCCGTTGAGCGCTGCTAACTGCTGCGAGCCCTGCTCCAGCTGCAAGAACACATCCTGGGCAGAAGCCTGATGCGTCGGGATCTTACCGTGGACATCTCGCTCGGGGACCTCTTGCTTCTGCCGCCCTGGCCTCTAGCTCGTCTTGGGACTCCACGGAGCCGCTGAGCGCTGCTAACTGCTTGCAAGGACACATTCTGGGCAGAAGCCTGGTCCGTCAGGATCTTACCGTGGACATCTCGCTCGGGGAGCTCTTGCTGGAGGCCGGCGTGGCCGCCCTGGCCTCCAGCTCGTCTTGGGACTCCACGGAGCCGCTGAGCGCTGCCGACTGCTGCGAGCCGTACATCAGCTGCAAAAGACATACAATATAAATACTGGGCAAAGCAGGATCCAGAGGGAGACCAGGCCTACATAACAAAGGGGACAGGAGACATTTCGATATACATTTGAACATCAATGAGTTCCTACGTCACTGGGCTTCATATAAGCTTCGCAATGTACATCAAAATGTTCATTGTCACCATAAGGCCAGGGGGCCACGATCCTCCCTTCCCTATATATCAGAATGCTCTATACCGGATTTCCAAAATGTTATGTCAAAATAACTAAGAATTTTACTGAAAATGTGGTACACTGAAAAATTTGTGAATGAAAGATGAATATGTACCCCAGGATAGTTTCAGTATATTTTCAGTAGGTTCAACCTAGGCTAACCTCATGAAGAACCTAGCCTGATCCGAAGGCTGACCTTAAAGCACTATGGTATTCATAATAAGATGAACTAGTTTATAAAAATGTATACGAATGGCGACTTTGTAGACACATTGTTATAATTTGTGAACTGCAGATCTCTTTACTCATAATTTGGATTTCTGATTGCTGCTGCCTACAGACTGCTCGTATCACTTATTTTTCTAATTTTATATCGTTCATTAATTCAATTTGTCATGCCAGATGTAAAACCCCATAAAATAGGTTTTATATTATCAATAAAAAAATAGCTGGCAGCATGCCGATCAACATATCTACAACATTTACATGCGTTACGTATAGCAAACATGCGTCTACGAAAAACCAAGCTGGACTGAGCCCCGCCTCGCTCTTTTCTCCACAAACTATTGCTGGACATTCCTCACTATTACGTGTAATAAGGACTAATAATAAAAACCGGACAAGGCGAGTCGGACTCTCCCACCGAGGGTTCCGCACATGACACGGTTAACTCAATTCAAAATTTACACCGCCGCCGTTCCTTGCATAAAGACCCCGTTTTTTTTGTGATTTAATTGAAAATGTTGGGTTTTCACTTTTTTTCCTATATTTGTAGTATGAGACGGTATTACTTGGCAAATTTCATAGTTCTAGGTCAACGGAAAATACCCTATAAATTTTGATTACATTGAGAGTTTCGAAATATACGTTTTTAGAGGCATAAACGGGCGTATCTATTTTTTACATTAACTTAGAAGTTTGTTTTTTTCACAGGTTCAAGGAACTGTAGACTTGAGTATATGGTTTAAATTTCAACTCGATACCTCCACGCGTTCCCGAGATAAAGGGTCTCACAGACGGACAACAAAGTGATCCTACAAACGGTTCCGTTTTTTCCTTTTAAGGTGCGGAACCCTAAAAACTGAATATCTTCAAACAAACAACTTAGCTCCTCCACCATTTATTTAGCCAATACATGCACAAACATACGAGCATACTAACAAACAGACAACCTATAAACCGTATACCTGTGCGTTGTAACTATAGTGCGCGCTTCCGTACCGATACTGCGGTGACATCTAAAAGCGGACGGTTCGACTAACCAATCGATCGATTGCCGGTCGACGTTGATCGACTGGTCTGATAGCTTTAATTGATGAAGGAACTATCGATCGACGTTGACTAATCCATTCTGCCATCGATCGACGATCGATCGATTGGTCTGGTAGGAACTATCGATCGACGTCGACTAATCAATACTACCATCGAGCGATGCCGTCGATCGACGATCGATCGATTGGTCTGTTAACACCCTATTATGTCAGGATCAGGATTGACCTTCTTATCAGGCGAGCACTATCATATAGTATATTCGCTTGTAAAAAACCAATCATGTTTTGTTTGTCAAGAGAGACTGAGATTAGAGAGACCAAATTGTTGTCTTACCGGTGCTATACTTTCCCAGTCCCCCGCCACGTTTGCTGTCTGTATTGTGTATTCGTGATGATTTCAAAAACTACTGAACGAATTTTCAATCGGTTTTCACCATCAGTTAGATTATTTCTCACTGAAGGTTTTTATGTATAAAAAAATACGGAAAACTCACAGAAACCAAAGCGAAGCGAGGGCGGGTTGCTAGTATATTAAAATCAATGATAAAAACTCATAAAAATAAGTATGGTAATGGTTTTAGTTAAACTGCAGCAAATTAAATATACACGTAAATATTTATAATAAAGTTTAGTGTGTAAACGAAACGCGCCTGTCCCAAATAGACTGGTACAAACCTAACCTGCCTATTGCTTAGGTCAAAACATGCATAAATATACAAACAAACAGACAGGCAACCTAAAAGCCGTATACCTGTGCGTCGCAACAACGCTGCGCGCTTCCGTAACGATACTGCGGCGACATCTAAAAGCGAACGGAAATAAATCAATAGCAAATTAATAATAAAAAGCTAAAATGTAATATATTACCCAACTATAAAATAATTAAAACACAAAGAAGAAATAAACTATTTCACCAATACTGCTGCAAATTAATTATAAACGTTATGTACATTGATTGAAAAAACAATCCTTCAGGGGCCCGTTTCATAAAAGCTTCTAACTTGTAATACAAGTGGAAGTCTCTTTTTAATACATACTGTTGGAAAGAGAGTTCCGCTTATAATATAAGCTATTATTTTTTATGCAATACGCCCCTGGTTGGTCTAAAACACAGATATAGGGCAAATCATCTAATTATTGGTAACCAAAATATTAGTTACTAGAGGACGCCCGCGACTTCGTACGCGTAGTATTAGTTTCCCGCTACTCCCCCTATTTTTTCCCTTTGGGGTTGTTTTCGGAAAATCCTTTCTTAGTGCTCACTTACATCATGAAAGGAACCCCTGTACCAAATTTCAAGTTTCTAGGTACATTAGTTTCGGCTGTGCGTTGATATATAAGTCAGTAAGTCAGTTTTGCCTTTTATATACACCGTGCCCGGGACGTACCCGAAGGATTTTATCCATCGATTTTAGACCCTATTTGGAGTATATAATGTGGTATAACATGTAGTCCAATAACGCATAATTTCCGAGATTTTTATTATTTAAATAACCATTCCATAGTTAATTTAATTTGAACTCTGTCACCTTAACCTAAAGCATTATTTACTAAGAAAGATTCATGTTGTAAGTAGCAATATCACAACGTACAAAATAAATTAATTGAATCAATTTCTTAGTAAATAATGCTGGTAATTGGTAAGGAGACGGAGTGATGAAATGCTATAAAGTATAAACTGACCTTTTCCTCATTGTTGACGATGGGCACGTTGTCATAATGCCGCTCCGTAGGCGCTTCTTGTAGGAACTGATCGAGGTAACTCATCTGGGAGACAGGCCGGTCCAAGACTGAAAGCACATACGAAATATAAACATATCTGTAGCGATTGGGAGCGAACTAAGCTATTGGGAAGTTTACTTTATATTGGGTAGTTGATTTAATTTAATTCGTTATTATTTGTGAAACTTAAATAATATTCTGAGATGCGAACGAGAATCAAATGCAAATGTTTGTAATCGCATTATAAATACAATTAAAAACCGCTCTTTACTTTTCAACTTGGCGGATATTGTTTCGTTTTATAATAAATAGATATTCGTCTACTTATACAAAGGAAGAAATCGAGTACTGGACAAATTAACAGTATGATCTACATTTAGCGTAAATAAAACTACAGCGTGTTCACAAAAATAACGAATTTTAGATCAGGTCCCTAATCAATCGTTTAGTTAATTTCCCAACCGCTGCTCAGTTCGTTCCCTGATGTAAGAAATCATTAATATTAGGGGAAACACATAAACCAATCCCAACCAAAACCAACACGAAATTAAATTTATTATAGCTTGTACAGTTGTTGGTAAAAATAAAAATATCTTCGGTGCCTAAAAATATTTGGCTTGAGCTTTACTAAAGTCTATAGCAGCAATGCATTGAAAATATCTTTCAAGGTAACCATATACTCAAGGGTATTTTTAAAACGCTGCTACAGTCGTAACAAATATTTCTAAGCACTGATCTGCCTTTTATCTTTACCGTGACAGCGCTAAAATCAATATGGCAAAAAAGTAGGACAATGTTATCAAATAATTAAAAAATATTGTAACACTGAGGATTTAGTCAAAAGGGACTAGACGAATATTATAAAAGACATTTATATTAATAATTTTAACTCTGCCTGTTTAGAGCTTTGCTTGGAAAAAAATAAAAACCACATCGTTGTATCTAAACAAACACGAGTTGAAAAAGTATCTTATCAATAAAACATGCACATAGGACGAATACAAAATGGACACTGTACACACTAAAACCATCACGAGCCCACATTGACATTAACAAAGCCATCATAAGAAATAAAATAAAAAATCAACCTGTAACTTAGGTTGTTAATGATATGACTTCTGTCTACAAAAAGCAACAGAATCTGATTTATTTAGGGGTCAAACCCCAAGACTCATAATAAAACTAGAGGACGCCCGCGACTTCGTACGCGCAGAATTAGTTTCCGCTACTCCCCCCATTTCTTCCCGTTGGGGGTCGATTTTCGGAAAATCCTTTCTTAGTGCTCACTTACATCATGAAAGGAACCCCTGTACCAAATTTCAAGTTTCTAGGTACAGTAGTTTCGGCTGTGCGTTGATATATAAGTCAGTCAGGTTTGCCTTTTATATATATAGATTAAAGATCCAATCACTGGATGGTGCGAGGTGCCCAGTTTATTTTTAACTCAGTTGTCGCACGTTGCTGAAGAGTAAATGGGGTCAACATATAACGGTAGTTTTAGAGTAATATTATCGAGAATGATAGGTATATATGATGATTCAAAACTTAAAATATGGTACATGACAGGAACAAAACAAATATATCATTAGAATACCGCCGATTTTTTTAGAGACTAATAAATACTTATTAACTTGTAAATGTACCTAATAAAGAAGTAATATTTCACCTTTTTTTGTATGGAAAATCTCAAATGATCTATCATCTATGACCGTTCCGTTATGACTATATGGACTCGTGATAAGTAACTTCACAAACTCGATTATAATAAAACAGATTAGTCAATAAATGATACAAACAAGTGTTAAAGAAAACCATCGCTCAGTGCGTTATGTGGCGGTGGATGGAGCTGTCACTGATAACTTAAAAAACCTTAAACTAAGGCAAAACAATTTAAGGTCCTGCGCTAGGACATCCTGTAGCTCTTAAGCTACTATAGACAGACCTAGGGCCCATAGGCACGGCATTTAGTGTCTCCCCATCTCGAAGCCAGTCTTTTGGGCTTATATGATGGTTCCGCCACTGGGACCCCTAGGTTTACTAGGCCCCTAAGCCGGAGCCTAGCCCTGGTGTTGATTTGACAAGATCTGTCAATTATTTTTCTCATATGGATTATTTGGATGAAAATTCAACGTAATTTCAACTTTTTTACACCTAAAAGCTAGTATAGTTGTGCTAATAAGAAATTTGATAACAGGGTGATGTTACGTAGGCGATGTACACTTCAAAATCAGTAGGGACTTTGACTAATAAATGTAACATTACATTCCTAAATACGTGTTCCTGAAATTATATACTGTACAAAATGTATTATGCCAATGTTAAGTCCATAACTTCGAGTATGTTGGATGAATTTATAGTTCGGGCTGGTCGGTGATGTTATAGCCACTTCCATGCCACCGCAACAAGCTCAAGCAGAAGCGAAGCGAAGAATCAACAAACACGTTGTAATATGCCGAATGTGGATCCATCACTGTTTCGAAGTCAACATTTTCAACTTATGCTAGAATAAAACTAAACTGTGCATTTTACCAGGCCTCTACCAGGGTGATGAAGTGGTATTATGAAGTAAAAAAGAGAAGTTTTTTTTTCCAGAAATTAATTTTGGGATAAATTATTCGTAATTCAACTTTCGGGCAAGATATACAAATATTTTTTCATTTTTTGCAAATGACATTTCTACCCTAGAAAGGGGTGTCCCAAATTTGAGCTGCTGGTAGAAGTCGGGTTAAACATTATACAGGGCACAAATAGGTCATAAAAAATAACGCGAACTTACCAGTATTTAACTAACTGCCACACTCAGAGACGTCAATTAAATTTAATGCTTGATTAAAGTAGCTGCTGTCACTTTCTTTGCTATAGCAATAGAATAAGACAACACGTCACTAAACAAGCGTTGAAATTAATTGACGTCTCTGCGTACGACAGTAAATAAGGTCTTTAAATTATTAATTAACAATATTAATGAAATAATAAAAAAACTAACCAAACATACACTAACCAAACATAATAAACTGAATACAAAATGAAAGATCGAATGAAATATCTTTCCTCATTATTACACATGTGACCCACAAAACAGTGATGTAGTTAATATAAAATATAATTTTCCTTGACACTTGCTCGTATTTACAAATAGAACAATAAAAACTAGTTCTACTGCGAGGCACAAACAATTAACTAACACCTCAAAAATATACAGATTGTCCGTCGGTACTTTTGCGATAAGCAGAAAAAACGTTGTTTTAAGTTACACTGGGAAAACAAGTGTCTATTTTAACAAAAAAATATTTTTAACCTTTCGCATTTACTTAATTTTTTCGCGTTATCTTTATATTTTATTAGCAAAAAAAAATACATTTTTGAAGAAAAGCAAAAATCACAACAGACAATATTACCGGGGCAAAAAACAAATGCACAATCACATACAAAAAATACTACTTCTCTAAGGACGAAACTTTTATGAAAAGGAAAACAGCAGCACACTCCTCTCTTAGACAATTATCATCGATATAGCTAACATGTTACATTTTATTTGCGTCATAATTAATTGAAAATTTCTCCATAATTTTATCAAGTACGGAAATTTACATTAAAACAAACAACCAGGGCCGGTATTCCAGGCGCTAAAAACCATATCGTCTTTGATCTGTTATCGTATTGTCAAAATTTTGATAGATCTTATTTCTTTCACAGTAATGGCGGTTGACGTCATAACAATACCGTAACAGATCAAATACGATATGGTTTTTACCGCCGGGAATAGAGGCTCTGTACTTCTTACTACGCATCTAAATTTCGAACGTAATATTTTTAAGCGGTTATATAAAAAAAAACTTTTGTTTTTACACAAAATTGTTTTAGTTGTCAGTATTAATATTCTGATAAAAACATTTGATTGCTATTGAATCCATACAAATATGTGATTATCCAATAAAAAAATAGCGGAGTGTGCTGCCGTTATTAACGCGGTAAAGTCATAACGTTATAACATGTAATTACGTTTTTACACGTTACAACGTTATTAACGCGTTAGTAAAAAAAACAACGAACCATTTTCTTCCTTCCCTGCCCAGTACGTCGACTTCGTGGATCCTTGCCTGGCTGCTTGCGCACAACTTACAACTTTAATCGAATGACAATAGAGCTTGTATTTTAACAATGGAGTGAGTGGTTGATACGACATGTATCGCGAACTTATCTGAGTAGTCTATTGAAAGTAACATCTAAGTTTATATTAATTAGTAAGAAAGTTTGTAGAATTAGATTTTTTTTAATTAAACGTTTTAGTAGTTAAATAAGATTCAGTGCTTAATCGTGGACGCCTACGGAGAATGTCGTGCATAGACCTTCACTATTAAAATACACTGCGTTAATACTGTAAACAATTTTTTTTTTAAAGTAGATTTATTCTCGGACTCATTCCTGCAGTCAAACTGTTCTAACATGCGGGCCTTTAATATTATTGTACATACCATGTTGTTTGTTTTTAGTAAATAAATAATAAAAATATTTCGCGGTTATATTTTAATACTTATTGTAAAAACCTAATTTACAGAAAATTGAATACATATCTGGGTTAAAAATAAATAATAAATAATTTCAAGCGTCTCAACTCAGATAAGTTCGACCTAGTAAACATTTAAAAGAAAATAAACGACAAACCATTAAAACAACTTTAATTATGTACAAGAACATAGTACTGTACACCAGTTATACAAAAAAAATACGTACATCGAAAAAAGTAATGCAAAATAAAAACATAAATGCAAAGAAACTGTTAAAATTAAACAACGCGAAAATAGTTATCGGAATAACTTTTTTTTTAAACAAGAAGGCAATCGACTACACAGGCCACCTGATGGTAAGTGGGATCTGTGACCCATAGACATTCGCATTCTCAAGACTTCAATCGTAAGACCGCAAATGCGTGGCCAACCCTGAGGACTAAGATGGAATGCCTCTATCCTCCTAAGGCCCAAGGTCCTACCCATAGTACTTATTGACTTTGTCATTCAGACCCAGCTCCATAGCGTACCATGGTCCTACCAGTAGGACTTAATAAAAACCCGCCAATAGCGTAACACAGTCCTACCAGTAGCACTTAATAGAAAACCCGCCATTTTGTTTTTCAAGTACTTGGGTCTGAATGAGTATAAAACAATAGTACTACTGGTAGGACTACGGGCCGTAGTGACTACATGCTGAATTTTTCGTTGGGCCTTAGGAGGCTATGCTAGTAATTTCACTGGTAAACTTTTAAAAGAGTAGATCACAAGTTCTTTATTTGTAAATGCACTTAACGCCGAAGTTTCTTTGTGGACGCTAGTCTTAAAAAGAAAATAAATGAGATTCTAAAATCTAAATAAAATTAAACTAAGATATAAATAAATCCTGCGTTGCGATGTCGAAGGAATATATCTTTATAAAAGGGGATAGATACATTATTTTTAAATGATTTTTCTTAACATGCTGTAAGTCAAACATGTGCTACTTTACAATTTGAAATTTAATATTATAATTTAATTAAAACCTAACCTAATAAAACTTTCGGCTTAGATAGCAGCGCACGCTAAAAAATCAGGTATAAATTCACTTCGTACCTAAATGTACATATATACTCATACGCACGCATTTATAACACTCGTGAAATTGCTGTTAACTTTAGACTATTTATTAGTTAATTTTTTTTAAATAATGAATCAATCCCTCTTAGTACAGTCAAAAACAAAAATATAGCAGCAGTCAAGGTTACATAGCTCTAAGCTTTAAATTATACATATTTCACAAACTTTTTATTTGTCTGTATGTTTAGTTCAAATCTTTAAATAAATTTTGAACCAGTTCTTAGGTATTAGACGTCGACTGAAACTACGAATACATACATATGTAAACCCGATGACAATGCAATATTATGGTATATAAGAGCTGATTCGATAATCCGAGTCAAAAGCTAAGACCCATCGAGTTTGGACTTATTAGATGTTTTCAATACGCCATGATGACTGTAATAAAGTCAGAAAATAACCTACATACACCCGTGTTCACAAACAATACTTAAGGAATCCTTCACTGAGTAAACGCACTGCGTTCAATACAGCTTTGTGATTGGTCCTTTTTGACCGACCTTTTGTTTATGAGACGATTTGAACCACCCTGTGCGTTCGTGAGCACTGTGAGACCTCATAGTGACATTTGCGAATAGGGGTGCTAGACTCAAAAATATTGTTTTTGATAGAATCATATTGAGAACTTTATCTGCTACTATATCATTGTTATTTAAAATACATATCGACTTCCACAATGACTAGTTCGAAAGGTTGAGAGCTGAAATCTTTGGTATACATGGGACTAGAATAAAACCCGGACTAGAGGTCTCCTTCAGCGAGACTAAATATAACATTTTTGAGCACTAATAGCGAATAATAAATTTGTAAATGTCAATAAATAAATTTACAACTAGAGTTATTTATAAAATAAAAAAGGTAAAAAGCATGTTAAAATCTACAGCTGCTGCATCATTTCAAACAATAGGAAATATTCGTGACTTTTTCCACAGCTTCAATAAAAGCTGATTCATGTACAGTGTTTTTCAGCTACGAAGGGTTCTGTGACGTTTCGAGTTTGACAGTTTTAGAGATGTCCCATTATGAAAGCCTATCGACTTTTCTTATCTTTTTTTTCTAACTCATCCTGCTTTTGGAGAGATTTCAATATATTTTATCAGATTTGCTGTGGTTCAAAATCTTGGATCAGCGTTCGCGTACACTAGTATGATACGTGTGCGATGCAATATTTTAAACTGTCAATGTAAATGTCAGTAATACATTTAATTTGTAGTATCGAAAAATCTCGCTAAGTTTTGTTCAAAATTTCAAATATCTACGTATTCACTGTTTTCGAATAATGGATCGTGGCAATTGTCGATTCTGTTGTGTCCCAACTCTACTCTGTTCCGTTTCAAACATTGCGTACTTTAAAAAAGAAATATTTTTCTATCGTATTCAATTAAATGTAATTAATAGACACATATTTTGATATATATTTCAAGAAACATAGTTTTTATATTTTTTTGGTTATATTGCTACAAAATAAAGTGACTGTTAAAAAATATTTTGCGAAAAAATAGTATGCGTAATTCGGAAAATTTTAAAGTGTCACAGAATTTTTCCTAGCTGAAAAACACTGTAATAAACATTTGAGTTTTTTTTTATAGTATTAAAAATAACCAAGATATAACACAACAAAGATTTGTTCCTATCTCTTTCTAGCAAACAGAATTTAACATGGAGTTAAAATGACCTGTTACGTGACGTCACAGTGCATATCGGATCTCTCTGCCTAATCGCTGTCTAATTAACAGTTTAATATGCTTGTACATCCGTATTCTCATATTTTGTTGAGAAATGTGATTTAAACAATCCATACATATTCCCTATTCGTCACGTTTAATGAAGCGGTTAGTTTGGTAGACTCACGGAATAGAAAAAACTGTGGAAGTGGCATGAGCTTTGTTTAATAGCAGACCTGTTGTCGCCAATATTCAAACTATCATAAAAACAACACGCCACCATGGAAAATGTTTTTGGTGCGGCTATCGTTTTTACACTCCAAAATAGCACAATATGGCATGCTTCTGGATTTATTTCCTATTTTAGAAATGTCGAAATATCGAAAAATAAAAATAAGCGATCGCGGCAAAAGTATGGTAGGTTATGCGGAACTCCGCATAACTATGCCACACGTTACACGCCCACTTGACACTTCTTCTGTTTTTTCTGTTCTGTGGGTAGACTGCTAATGAAACAGAAGCTAGTGGTTCTGGGTTTGATCCCCGGTAAGTGCAAATATATGTAATTAATGAGTATGAGTATTTTTCCCGAGTTTCGGTTAGACCCTCCAAAAAGCCGTATAAACCAAAAGGCTCTTGACGCATAATGCCCTAAATCTGGAAAATGATAAAAACGCAGAATGACCTAAACGCATAATGTCCTAAACGCAGAATGACCTAAACGCATAATGTCCTAAACGACACAATATGTCCTTAATCTTAACAGAATCGATGGAGCTCCGTTCAGAGCGGAGCTCCTATTTCTGGGTGGTTTGGCCATCCGGGCCTGCTGCAAAACTAACATAACCTAAACCTACCTCATATTTATCCCGTTCGACTATAGTTTGTGTTATTTAACCGGATATGCATGTGTGTCATTTTGCGGTTAGGACATTTTGCGTCTAGGACAGTTTGCGTTTTTAACCTTGTTGCACTGTACTCTTCATTCAATATTTATATATTAATGAAAAAGATAAACACCCTTTAATATGCCATGTCGAGTTTTTTAAAGGTCGCCACTCACATGCAATACACAGTGAAGTGACAGATATGTGTCGACATTGGCTCCGTCTTGGTGTTTAGCATTTTTTTTAGGATGTAGAGTTACTTCCAAAATTAAAAATGCATTTCCAGTTCCAAAAATATGTATGTTATCATCAGGGATCGGAAATTCGGATCGATATTTACCTAAACTTTCGCGGCGGCGTTGTTGTTCAGTTGTATGGAGGCGGTCTCAATCATATTACTCATTAATAAAACACCCGGGATTTCTAAATAAATAAATTACGCCAGCATAAATTAACAATTAAGTAAGTATTTATATTAACTATTTGAAGTTATTTTCCACGTATAGATTTACCAAATGTTGTTTAATTTACCTGTAACTCATTTGCCTAACGAACTTATAGGAGCAAAACGGAAGGTTTTATCCTTTGTAAAACTATTATTATTAACGTTTTGTAGAATCCCGGAATCCCGGAACTTATATTATTAAAATTATATTTTTTAAGAAGCCGACGCCATGTTCGCCTATCTTTTTCCGGGATTTTGCCAACTTTAGGTAAATATCGATCCGAATTTCCGATCCCTGGTTATCATGATCCTATTGTTCAAAAATAGTATTTTTTAAACTTAGGATGCTATCCTATTTTTGTAGCTGACTTTACACCTTCGACTCTCAGGGTCGATATCAACGACAGCGACCGTTGACGGTCAGTAAAAACGGCGGCGTAAAAAACGTTAAATTTTCTACAGTCAAAATAATGCAGCAACTGTAATATCTATAAATATCAATCGTATAACTGATGATAGACTAGTATAGCCACCCCCCATAAGCAAGACGTCACCCCTATAAAGAGGGGGAGGTACGGCCTCAACCATGACCGAACTATCATACAAACGCAGGATTTACCATAGACAAGATTAAAAGAGTAAAACATGGCCGCGTTACACGCAACCGTAAATGCCACAGATAATACAAAAGTTACACATAAATGCCGTTAACAATTAACATATTTACAAACATATAACCAAATAACATACCAATAAACAACGATAACAACGTTTTGGAATTTTTAATCACAGTTCCAATTTCAAATTTTCACATTGAGAACGATAGAGTCCATAGATAATTTTGAACCATAGACACGGGTTTATTTTCGTTTTTTCCGCCGTTGGCGACGTGGGACTTTGTGGTGGGAGCCAAATTCCATTTGACAAATAGTTTGGTTGGTGTGACGTCATATGGGCATAGATTTTGTATTGGATGGGATTGAGAACATGTAACGAAAACAAAAAGAAAAGGTGCACTAAATAAACATATTAATTGTATATATATTGTGTTGTGCTGAAAATACATATAATATTCGTCTGTAAAACAAGATAAAAGTGCTCGAAATTGTAATAAGTGTGTAAAGCATAAAAAAAACATTAAAGTACTCATACACAAAATTGACAACAGAAAAAAAATACGTTATACAACCCCCAATATAATATAAAATTATTAATCGATATATAAAATGTTTTTTTTGATTCTTTCCAAAGATACCCTAAAAATCTCTTTCTCCGGGACTCGTGGAAAATTCTAAGCATCAAGAAAATAAACTACAAAACAAATATAAATAATAGTTTTTTTAAATTCAATTTCAACATTTGAAAGTCTAAATAAATGAAAAAATCGAGTTATCCCCCAATATTTATTATAATAATGCTACGCAGGTGTACTATATGAGTATACTCACAGGAATTGGAAGGCTGGTGCGGTGCGTCGAGTCGAGTCTGCAGGTCCCTTATCAGCTGTTCCTTGCGCTTCATTTCATGCGCAAGCACATCGAACCGTTGCCGGGAGTCTAGTAGCTCTCTGAAAAGAAACATCAAGGTTAGTTATGGTTCTTTATGGGGGGCACAGGAACAACAGGCCACCAGATGATAACCTGCTGCTTGGCCTGTATCTCGGAGTGCAGGCTGGACTGCAGCATGAGGATCTCCATCTCGTCCAGTTTGTATCTGTGTCTACTGACTGCACTGACTGAGTGACCGACCTCTGACTGTGCAGCAGCTCGGCCCGGGTGCGGCTGAGCTCCTCGCCGACCTGCTGCTTGGCCTGTATCTCGGAGTGCAGGCTGGACTGCAGCGTGAGGATCTCCATCTCGTCCAGTTTGTATCTGTGCCTACTGACTGCACTGACTGAGTGACCGACCTCTGACTGTGCAGCAGCTCGGCCCGTGTGTGGCTGAGCTCCTCGCCGACCTGCTGCTTGGCCTGTATCTCGGAGTGCAGGCTGGACTGCAGCGTGAGGATCTCCATCTCGTCCAGTTTGTATCTGTGCCTACTGACTGCACTGACTGAGTGACCGACCTCTGACTGTGCAGCAGCTCGGCCCGTGTGTGGCTGAGCTCCTCGCCGACCTGCTGCTTGGCCTGTATCTCGGAGTGCAGGCTGGACTGCAGCGTGAGGATCTCCATCTCGTCCAGTTTGTATCTGTGTCTACTGACTGCACTGACTGAGTGACCGACCTCTGACTGTGCAGCAGCTCGGCCCGGGTGCGGCTGAGCTCCTCGCCGACCTGCTGCTTGGCCTGTATCTCGGAGTGCAGGCTGGACTGCAGCGTGAGGATCTCCATCTCGTCCAGTTTGTATCTGTGTCTACTGACTGCACTGACTGAGTGACCGACCTCTGACTGTGCAGCAGCTCGGCCCGTGTGCGGCTGAGCTCCTCGCCGACCTGCTGCTTGGCCTGTATCTCGGAGTGCAGGCTGGACTGCAGCGTGAGGATCTCCATCTCGTCCAGTTTGTATCTGTGTCTACTGACTGCACTGACTGAGTGACCGACCTCTGACTGTGCAGCAGCTCGGCCCGTGTGCGGCTGAGCTCCTCGCCGACCTGCTGCTTGGCCTGTATCTCGGAGTGCAGGCTGGACTGCAGCGTGAGGATCTCCATCTCGTCCAGTTTGTATCTGTGTCTACTGACTGCACTGACTGAGTGACCGACCTCTGACTGTGCAGCAGCTCGGCCCGGGTGCGGCTGAGCTCCTCGCCGACCTGCTGCTTGGCCTGTATCTCGGAGTGCAGGCTGGACTGCAGCGTGAGGATCTCCATCTTGTCCAGTTTCTGCGAGCGTCGGTTCCGCCAGCCTCCTGTCGCGGCCCCGGGCGCGGCGGGCGGCGAAGCGGGCGCCAGGGCGCCGGATCCGCGAGTCGCGCTCGCTGGAATAACACAGTCATGTATAGGTGGACTTTTTGTCTCTAGGGACTATTAGTACTTTTCTATGCGCCACAAAGGACAAGGTGGAGGTAGAGGTATCGCCGGAGAGGGCTTTAGTCGTGTAACTCGCGTGTGTACACCTCCGCCGCCCTCTCCGTCGACATAAGCAACATGTACCGGGTTGTTTGTGGCGCATGGTATAAAAAACCAGCCTCATATTTCACAATCCTGACAATGCTAGATGAAAGGGAACAATTCGGTATACATTGCATATGTAACAAGTTTGAACATTACTCATCTTCATATTAGCTGCGCTATGTACACCGTAATGTCACCTGCAAACTGTACTCACCAATCTTGAGATACTCCAGCTCCTCCGTCATCTTGGTGGCGAGAGCTTGCAAGTAACCGCGCGCCTCTTTCTCGTCCGACACCCATCGGATAATATCCGCTATCTGCAGACAAAAGTTTACTTTCAACATAATATCAAACAAGCTGTGGCTCTCGACTCCGTCCGCGTGGAAAAATTAAATATAGCCTATGTTAATCAGTTGTTATATAGCACTACACGTGAAAGAATTTTCAAACACGGTCCATTTGTTTTACTACGTCAGAAGCAGGGTTATTGAGTTTATTAATTACGAATAAAAATACAAATCTATCTCTTTGTAATATTAGTGTAAATGTAGTAGACGACGCGGTTCAACTGATGACATTCGGTTTTGATGATTCTGCCAATGTCGAGGTTGAACAGTGCACTGCCATTTCATGTTTAAAGGCGTTGCCAACCCTGAGAACTACTTGGAATGCCTCTATGCTCGTAATTTCAGTCTTGAAAATGCAAATATCTATGTTTCTAAACGGGCCATATTTTCACTGCAATATGTGGCCGGCAACTATTGGTGTCTTTCTCTAACATACGAGTAAGAGAGGGATACCAATAGTTGCCGGCCACATATTGCAGTGAAAATATGGCCCGTTTAGAAGCCCCTTAAGATCGCACTTCCATCGGGAGGCCTGTGTGCTCATTTGCTTTCCCCTTGCCATAAAAAAGATAAGATAAGATGTTTCCACGTGCCTGAGTCTCCCAATGCTGCATGGAGTCCCGCTTGGCGCGCAAGTCTTCGAGTTCCAGCTCCATCTGCCTCCGCTCGGCTTGCCAGCGCCGCCCGTTCTCTGCCATCTAGCGACGACGCAGACATTATTTAATATACTAATATTGAATGATTTATTGCGTTCCAAGTCCGTTTGGTTGCCGGCTTAGAATAGTACCACTCCATGACTTCCCGTGGTAGTCGTAAGACATCTTAGCCTGTTGGTGCTGTGGTTACAGAATTAACAATAAGTTTATAGAGTTGTTGGTAATTCTGTAGCTCTGCCTACCCACTCTGGGAATGAAGGCGTGAAGGTATGTATGTATTGCGTTCCTAATTTGTACTTAAAATAACTTAAAAATTAGAAATCATTATGAACCCTGCTCATTTATATGAAGCGATCTTACATTGTTTTAGTTTACTTATTCTTCTTTCGAGTTCTGTTCTAGATCTACACGCCCTTTGAACGCCAAGAACCACTAAAGTGGTCGTGTACTGTCGTGCCTACCACGCCATCGACCTATAAAGTGGTCACAGATACAGTGCAAAATAGACCCGAGTATTTGTGACGTAAGGTTGACATTAGATGTGGTTTTCAGCTGTCATTGGCGTGTGAGGACGACGTTTGTATCAAGTCAAAGGCGTTCAAAAGGTTAAACTTACTTAAATGTAAACAGATAGCTCGGAAAGCTAAGTTAATTAATTATGTAATTAAATGTAGTATTGTTTATTTATTAAAGTAGGTATCTAGATATAATATGAATTAAACGCAGTGCCCTAACAGGACACAGGACAGGATGGGGATGTTGGACATGAAATATTTTAAAGACCATTTGTAAACATATAATGCAATAAATGCTATGACTATGGCCCAGTGAATGGAAATAAAACATGGAAGCATTCTGACCGCTCTATTATAGCGCAAAGAAAACTATACCGCGGTGGGCAGTCCTTATAAACTCTACCGCATACGACTTCAGTTCGATCGGGATGACAGTGAGTGACGGACGGCTTATCAAAACAAGATTTTTTAACATTAAAAATGCATTTATGTGTTGTGAAGGGGTGCAAAAATCATTCAGATCATTCCAAGGACAGTGGGATCACTTCCCAGATGTAAATTAACCGATAACTTCGGCGAAACCTACAAAAAAATATCACATTTTCTCTATAGGGATGACATTATGCCAAATGAAGTAGATTAATTTATGAATTTATTTTATTTTAATATTATCTATATTATTGTTATAAACTCCTACTAACAGATTTGGTTTCTACTTTTCTTTTTCACGGGATGGTGCTATGCAAAACGAGTTATTTTAAAATTGGTATATAATTTCGCTCATATTAATTTATTTCGTTATGCCTATCGCAGTAAACATTTTCAGGTCTCTTGTCCAAACTGTGGGCTTCACTTTGGTGTTCCAGGTCATGTGGAAGATTCAAGTGAGATGCTTTTTCATCGACGACAACCATCGCCGCTATGGCCAAAAAATACGGACAGAAAACTATGTGTTACGCCTTTAAACATATTATAATCTGATATTGATTCAGCTTTTAATACACCGAAAATTTAAGAAATCTAAACCTAAAATTTTACATTTGGACTAGCTTGTCCCCGCCTGCAATACCTTTTCCAATATTCAAGTCAAATTTAAATTGTTATAAATATCAATAAGTACATTGCTCTTACATTTTTTTGTGAATTAAAGAGCTTGTTTTTCGCTTTTCAGTTGTTTTTTTTATTGCAGTCGGGTTTTTTGTTAATATATATCAAACTCGATATTGCAAAAAAATCGTTTCAAACAAATAGCCTTTCACCCTATGAACTTATTTTTGAATGATCATTATTGTATTAAACCATCCATGTGACAGCCGTATTCAAGTAGTCAGCTTTTTAATAAAAGAAACTGTTGGCAAATCAAATCTCATGTCAAAATGATTGTGACCAATGAAAGCATCACAAACTTTTTTCATTGGTGAAGAGGTATTAAGCCTTTGCAAAACCGCTGTCTACTCAAACACGTCACCAATATATGTGATAAACTACTTTTGACCTAAACATAATGTTTATTAAGTTGATTATTAAAACAACTCGATACATAAGTCGTTTTAGCTATAAACATTGTGGGAGACGGGACATATTTCAACGTCATTTTTGTATGGCGTTATGTTTCCATGTTTTATTTCCGTTCACTGCTATGACCATGTCTATAAGCATAGGGTAGAGCCAGGTTGTAAAAGAGAGAGAACGAAGGGGGATAGAGAGGGAGGAAGAAAGAGGGAGATGGGGAGAGAGAGAGAGAGAGAGAGAAGACTCACGGCATCGAGATCTTTGGCAAGTTTCCGGTTCTCGTTGACGATCATCTGTCGGTCCTCGCTGTCACTCATCTGCTCCAGCCGCCGGCTTTCCAGCTTCTCCTTGGAAGTTTGCAGCTAAAGATAATACATGATTGTGAGTTGCAGGGTGGTAACTAACGGGGTAGTAGCACAGTATAAACAATCTTCAAATAAAGGTATAAAGCGGGGCTTGCATGTGTGCAAGCAAACTCAACAGGAGTAAACAAGCCGGTTTAGTCGGGCCATACCGTCACCGCGTTTAGTTGCGTGCGTATTAAGTATCGAACGACGCATCGAAGCAACCCTAGCGCCCGAGCGGCAATAGGTAACAGAAACCCCTAAAAGGCCGGAGACAAACTATTTTTTTTATTTATAATTTAGCAGTATGTACAGAGTAATATAGAATTGTCTACCATAATTATTTTAGTCATAATCTGTTTTAATTAATAATTATCGCAAATCATAACTTTTTTTCGGAAACTGACTCTTTTCTGGATTTTTGTGAAATTTCACGGTTCCAGACATGTAAAAATTATGACTACCAATCATTATGTCAACAAAGTACCCAATTATGACCAAAAAAATTTGAAAACAGCGGGCTCCCAGGTACAGATGGTACATATTGTTTTTCACGACACGGTTGATTGTTTGCTTTTTTTGTATTATAGAAATAAAATCATCGGACAGTGTGGCATACCTCTCTGTTGAGCACGCTACGCAACGCGTCGCCCTCGTGCAACTGTTCTCTAAGCGACGAGAGCTCAGCGTTGTACCGCGATTGTTGCTGCGCGATGGATTCCTTGTACTGCAACTGTAATTGATTATTTTTATATATTTAGAATCCATGACAGTAATTTATAAATGTTATAAAAAAGCAAACCAGAATAATTTCCTCGAAATACTTGAAACACTAACGATTTACGTTGATAACCAAATTAATGACGTCGTCGCAAGGTTTGTAACAATGTAATATTTATGAAACGTCACAGAAAGAAATATTACGTGTGTAAACACTTATGAGCAGTCAAAGGGATTATCCTAAAGCGACCGAGATATAGCATGGCAAACCGCTGCCTGCCCGCATACAGAATTGTAATGTATGTGTTACCTCGAGCGCGTCCACTTCGGCCTGCAACCGCGCCACGTCGGCGGCGGCCGAGCCGGGCGGGCCCGCGGCCTCCACGCGGACAGACCGCAGCGTTTCTTCGCGAAGCTTCCGCTCCTGTAACGACGCGACTAATTAAAGCGACGCTCTTCAAAACTACCGCACTATTTTTCACTGGCACGAAATCCGGCATTTTAAACTCCAACTCTTGGACTAGTTTGAATGCCATCGCGTCGCACGGCTAGTAGATACATCGATATTGCTACATATTTTTGATGCCACAGAGGGAGATGCAGAATTGAATACCTTAGTAGCCTCTGAGATGGCGGTGTCTAGCCTCGCTTCGAGCTCCCTCCTTCCTTTATCTGATCGTCGAATGTCCTGCCGCAGCGCGTCTATTTTCTGCATGGCCACTTCCAACTCTTCCTCTTTGTCTCGAACCTAAAAAAGAAATTAGAACAAATTTATCAAAAAGCTAAGCCTTAAACAGTTTTTTAAGGGAGTTTATAAGATGTTTCAGTTGCTATCCTTTGTTATATGTATATTTGACGAAACTATTAAATTTAGTTCCTAGATGAGTGCCCTGAGGTATAGTTGGTTCCAGTTTAAATGACGAAAATGCACTTAAAACCAACCATTACCAAAATCTATTGTTCAATTGTTATCTTCAAGAAGGGTTGTAAAACAATTACGAAGGTGCGTCGGTACGGCCAAAGTATACTGTGAACAAACAATCTTGATAGTTTTTTATTGCATGTTAGCCATAAGAATAAGCGATATGTATTAGTGTTGTGTTGATTTATTATGTATCAATAATGACAATTTAAAATTATATTGAATGTTACATAATATAGGAATATTTATTAAGTATATTTTTGCATTACAATATAGACGGCTTAACGGCTACTCAAAGGCACGTGCCACACTTCGGTCGTCCCTTTGTTATCTTTTTCTTTCATATTTAGCAACAAAAGAAGTTGTTAAATCCCGCGTTAAGTGCATTTTCATCATTTAAACTGGAACCAACTATACACCCAATTGATATTGTAAATATTTGTATACTGATTTTATAAAAAAAGGAGGTTAAATGGGTGGTTTTAGTTGCTTTCCATTGCTTTCATCATTTGTATATTCCACGAAACACTTATTAGGTCCTAGATGTGTGCCCTGAGGTACACCAAATTGATTTACAAATACCTGTCGCGATAGTTTCTGCTTCTGTTGCCGTAACTCTGCCAATCGGTCTGTGACTTCGTTGTACTCCGTCATCGCGAGCTTCCGTTGTGTTAGCGCGTCTTTTAGCTCCTTATCCTAAAAAAAAAACAATAATAACATTATGAGAGGGGTTTTATACTCCATAATATTATGATGGGGTCTATATCGGAATCCATAATGGTTTTTTCGCATAATGTATCATACGGCATAAAATCGTTAGACCTAAAACGGTATTTACAATAGAAAGGCTTTTATTTTAATAACTTTAATAAACTAACCTAACCTAACCTAATCTACACAATAGACGTTTATTTTAATTATTTTAATAAACTATCCTAACCTAACCTAATCTACACAATAGACGTTTATTAAACTCTACAATGTCAGCCTAAAAGGGTGTTATGCGAAAAAAAAATATGCGATACAATCGTTAGGACAAACAATCATTATGCCATACGAATGAGTCCCATTATGATGATGTATTTAACTAAATGGTAACCAACCAAACCATGTGGCTCTGTTCAAGAGCGTTCTGTACGTACACAAAATGGAGTAAGGTCAAGCGGGGCTATTGTGACAGAGGGGTAACTCATCGCTTAATTTTTTCAAGGGAATTTAACATTTTAAAACTATTTATGCTTCCTTTTATAGAAATTAAGGTACTTAAACTAACATAAAAAGATGCAAAAATAGTTTTAAAACGTTGAATTCTCTTGAAAAATAAGTGACTCATTAACCCCCTCTGTCACATTAGCCCCGCTTGACTTTATAGGCCAACCACGTGGTCAAGATGGTGATCTCTGATAAAAAGATTTGCGATTTATCTCCTGCCATCAGCCACGAGTCTCATCAACCTAACGAGGATAGGTGACAAGTGACAATTCCATGTACAGTGAAAAATCTTTTTTTTTCATTGTAGTAAGGTGCAAAAATGTATAGATATCTTTGACATCCACTATACATAGCGTAGCTTATATCAATCCCAGAAACTTACACCTGTATTCACAAACAATACTTAAGGGATCCTTCACAGAATAAACGCACTGCGTTCAATACAGCTTTGTGATTGGTCCTTTTTGACCGACCTTTTGTTTATGAGACGATTTGAATCACCCTGTGCGTTTGTGAGCACTGTGAGACCTCATAGTGACGTTTGTTAATACGGGTGTTAAAGAAATAAGTTAATTTTTCTAATCCTATTTTGTAAATATTGTATTGGGATTTTGTGTTTTATACAATAAACCCCTTACTAATAAACGTTGAGTAACGGTGGTATAGCTATCCTTATCTGTCAAATTCAAATGTCAAAATGACAGATGAGGTCAAAACATTGTATAGCTATACCACCGTTACTCAACGTTTATTAGTAAGGGGGTAAGTATTTACATACATACATCCTTATCAACCCGTCCAAGCGATGTATATTTATTTGTCACCATCACCCATCGCTGTCAGATTGGTGAAAAGCATGAAAAAGGTAACAGTGAACAGTACCTGTAGCCTGAGCTTCTCGGCGGAGTCCGTCCGGTCTTTGGCCAGGTCATCTTTCTCGAGACGCAAGGAAGTCACCAGCAGCTCTAACTCTCGCGTCCTTGCTACCAGGTCTTGGGGTGCCGATGGATCCTGCAGATATACGGAACACACTGTTGTGAATTGTGTAGCTAAAAATGTTCATACACAATGCGAAAACGTTACTCTTCCCTTGAATCTATATTACAGATATTATGAAAAACAAGTCTGTCTGTTGCTTTGAAAGAAAATATGCTTTGGAAAGAAACAAATGTTTATTTTTCTGTTAGTTGCCAAACTTTTTTTTTTGCCATGATAATACATACCACATTTTGCACAATAAGGCTGATGTTTACCAGTGTATTAGTGATAGGTTAGCGTAATTGTGCAAAATGTGGTTACAGAATTATTAACAAGTTTTTGGAGTTGTTGGTAATTCTGTAAGCTCTGCCTCCCCCACTCTGGGAATAAAGGCGTGAGTTTATGTATGTAATACAAGCTGTTGCCGGCGACTCCGTCATCGCAGAAAAATAAAACATAGACTATGTTACTCAGGGATAATGTAGCATTCTAATGGTGAAAGAATTTTTAAAATCGGGCCATTTTTTTTGAGTTAATTCGTTACAAACATACAAAGATACAAATCTTTCTTATTTCCTTCATGTGACAAGAAAACAATAAAGTGAGTTGAAATTTGAATTTTGACTTAATGTCATAAAGTATTAATTGTTTTTTTGACAGCAGCCATTATACGGCTGCTTGCCACACAAAGGGTTATAATATTAGTGTGGATATACCTGTGACGCGAGACCGCTGTTCAATTGTTCGTAGCATCTCACTTGGGCCTCCAGCTCGGCGTTCCTTTTCACTAATGCCGCTACTTCTTCCTTCAAGTGTATTGCTTCCTCTGTAAAATGAGACAACTCTCTTTAATTAATCTATATATATATAAAAGGCAAAATTGACTGACTGACATATCAACGCACAGCCGAAACTACTGTACCTAGAAACTTGAAATTTGGTACATGGGTTCCTTTCATGATGTAAGTGAGCACTAAGAAAGGATTTTCCGAAAATCGACCCCCAACGGGAAGAAATGGGGGGAGTAGCGGGAAACTAATTCTACGCGTACGAAGTCGCGGGCGTCCTCTAGTATTATATAAGATTCATAAGTAGGGAAAAACATTGGTCATATCATTGGGGTCGGGTTAATTGATTTTTTTACTGTATACGAAATAAGTTATGACAATATAAAAACTAGTAGGCAGGCGAGGATTCAATAGGGAATATTTATGATTTTTTTTACAGCTTCAATAAAGTAACAAACAGTTGAGAAAAATCATTTTATGAACAGTCTTCTTAGCAAAACAGAATTTAACATGTAGTTTATATGGCCGACCTGTTACATGACGTCACAGTGCATATCGGATCTTTGTCTAATCGCTGACTAATTAGCAGTTTAAAATGCTTGTATCATCCGTATTTCTTGGCCGATTTTAATTTTCTTTTGGTGATCTTTTTATGGTATTTTTTCATATTTTGTAGAGATGCTATTTCAAAAATCAATGCATATTTCCTATCGACGATTTTTAGTCCTTTTTAGAGCTTAGTTTGGGAATAGTTAAATTTGTGTAAGATTGTCTACTAATACTTTTTTATGTGAAATTAAAAAAAGGCAGACGAGCAAGTGTGCCACCTGATGGTAAGTGATCAGCGCGACCCTTAAACACCCGCAACAGCAGAGGAGTCGCAGGTGCGCGTGCGCTGCCGGCCTTTGAGGAAAGAGTAGGCTCGTTTTTTGAAGGCCCTCAAGTCGTATTACAAGGATAAGGTGCGTGGCAAGGCCTTCGAAAAACGCACGGTAGTGGATTTAGGGTTCTGAACCTTAAAAGCAAAAACGGTACCCTTACAAGATCACTAGAGTTAAGACTTTTGGTGGCATATCATGGTTCTAGAATCCATGGAGTCGCTATTTCCTAATTATTACAATACCACCTTGATTCTGACCTTCAGTATTGTCATATATTATAAATCCATTCATTCGTTAAATCGCTAAACCAGGGCCTCTATTCAACACAGTAAAAACAATATCGTTTTTGATCTGTTATCGTATTGCCACTGTTTTGATAGCTCTTATTTACTTGACAGTAATAGCATCTGACGTCATAACAATACCATAACAGATCAACTACGATATCGTTTTTACCGTCGGGAACAGAGGCGCAGTTGAAATTAATTTTGATTGAGATTATATATCTGCTGTGAAAACGTTACAAACAAACAAATATTTGTAGGTATGGATAAATTGAACTAAAAGTGTATTTAGTTCATTTTTGAAATAATAATATGGCAATATTGAAGGCCAAAACCAAACTGGTAGATTTATAATAATTAGGAAATAGCGACTCCCTGGATTCTAGAACCAAGATATGCCACGAAAAGTCCCAACCACAAAGATCGCTTTTGTGTCCGTCCGTCTGCCAGAGGTTCTTTAACTTACCGCTGCCAATGTCCAAGGGCTGTCCGCCCGACCGCAGCTCGGCGATGGTTTGCGCGAGCAGCGCGTTCTCTCGCTCCAACGCCTTTAGGGCTGCTCTGTCGCCGGCGTTTGAAGGGGCCTGGAATTTAACATGCTTATTAGTTACTAGAGGACGCCCGCGACTTCGTACGCGTAGAATTAGTTTCCCGCTACTCCCCCCATTTCTTCCCGTTGGGGGTCGATTTTTGGAAAATCCTTTCTTAGTGCTCACTTACATCATGAAAGGAACCCATGTACCAAATTTCAACTTTCTAGGTACAGTAGTTTTGGCTGTGCGTTGATATGTCAGTCAGTCAGTTTAGCCTTTTATATATATAGATTGGCAAATTCTGGTGTTTTTCGAGGTTAAAGGCGAGTTTTAGATGTACTTCAAAAATAAAATCGTTAACGTGACACATGTTGGTCAAATTAAAACATTGGTTAAGTATGATTTTTGACTTACAGTTGAGTTTAACTATGGATGAAAAAATTTCTAAACAGGTTTCGTCCGTAAATCGACTTTACAGACCACCGATTTTTTTTCCATACAAATTTAGCTCTGGGTGATAACGTTGCTCACTACTTAAATTATGTCCGATTTTCACGATTTTTTAATATGTTGTAGGTATTATAACAAAGTAGGTTTGTACGTTTCTGTTGTTTTTTTAATTATTTGTTTCTTTCCAAGAAATATTTTCTTGAAAGGAAACAAATAGTTTTTCATAATATCTAAAACATATTCAAAAATCGTTAAAATCTGACTAGGTTTAAGGGGAATAAACGCTATCGCATTTTGTATGGAATTTTTTAGCTTCACAGTTCTCTTAGGTAATGTAAATTGTTTAAAATTTAAATATAAAGACACGTGACATAATTCGTCAGGTGCACTTTTTGATGCTGCATCAGGACTGCCCTCGAACTGGCATTTAGCAGTCCAAACGCTATCCGCCTGAATCGGGCCTTAAGTAGTCGTTCGGTGTACCTGGCTGGGCGCGTTCTTGGCGGGGCTGAGCGGCGCGGCGGCGCCCAGGTCGGAGAGGCGCGAGCCGGCCGTGAACGTGAACCCCACGAACGGCAGGTGCAGCCCCGAGAACGCGGGCGACGGCGGCGGCGGCGGCACCGCCTCCGACAGCCTGCGCGAATACTGTGGTCACTTACGGCGGTATGACGTGCAGGAGGTACCAATGTAACAGCTGATACAGCTGATGTAGTTAGTCAGAATCAGACCATTAGTATAACAATGCTATAAAGTTTATAGTTTAAACCTTGACATTTACTTATAATTCTGCTTACGATGCATTATCGTAAGTTCCACACCATTAACCCCAAGCCTAGATAATGAATAGAAACCATAGTATATAAGCAGAACATTTTACCAATAAAGCACAGTATTCTCCAAAACTCTTGAGTTGTCATTTCAACCTATTCACCTACACTTCGCCACCATGATGGTAAATGGACTCTTAAAGTTAGACATAAGTTTACACGTATGATTTACAAATCATACATTTACCCTTACAGGGTTTACGTTGTGTTACGTTACGTTATCTAATGATTGAAAAAAAAAACATGATCGCACAGTACGAACGTTCCACGGTCGAGAATACCCCGATGGTTGGATAAGGCGGGCTGGCACTAGTTAGTGGCCAGCCCGTTCACCCGACTTAAATCCCCAAGATTTTTTTTACTAAGGAGGCGAAAGCCAATTTTTACTCCAAACATTAGAGTTAAACTTTCAACTTGTTTGAAAAACACTTTCTTTTAGCGCTCCCTAGTAATAAAAAGAGTTTTAGTCAGGTGAACGGGCTGGCTACGGAATAGTGCCAGCCCGTCCTATCCACCTGTCAGGGTATTTTCGATCGAGGAGCACTCGTACCGTGCGAGCATGTTTTTTTTCTCAATCATTAGACAATCTAGCAAGTACCATACCATTTCGAAATACACACTAAATGCGCTAACTTTTAAAGCTGCAGCTAGCAATTAATTTATTTTAAGTAAGTACATACATGGTTAGGTTACAGTTTAATTTTGAACTGTAATTTACAGAAGGCCAGATTTACACATGTAAGTTATTACTATGTGTAAGAGTGAGAGGCAAATATCGGCATCTCTGTCTTGCGTATAACTTTATTTCAAAACCTACAATAATTACTTACAAGTGTAAATCCGGCCGAAGAGTTATTCAAGGTTATATATCACAAAATAATTAAAGAAAAGTGAAGATATGCAGTCACAGCACTTGGAAGATCATCACTGGGTGTCAATTTTCTCGATTTTTGTTTGAGTAGGTATAATATTTCAAGTACATGACTAAGTTTTTTTATGTCATCATTTCTGTCATCGATCTCCTTCGGCTTATGTTGATTTTTGAGACACTCTGGTTAAGCTGGTAGGACATACAGCACGTAAAACACTCTCTGAGCACTCAGGTGCTTCGGGTTTGTACTTCTCCTTCACTCGCTCATAATAAGAGTTAATGAGAGCCCATGAGAGATAACAAACCTGAAGCATCTTCTAAGTTATCGTATAGCACTGTACAGTCAGATTTAAATTTGTGACTCACCTTAGGTCCATAGTCAATCTGACATTCTACTACAACAGTTGAGCTTCCTATAAGTTACAAATGACTAGTCATCTCTAATGACATATGCCCGGTTTCAATATTCAAGAAACGAATGGTTTTCCTTACGTCTCGTTAAAATTTGACACATTTTGTACGTAGCAAATGTCAAATTTTAACGAGACGTAAGGGAAACGATTCGTTTCCTGAATATTGAAACCGGGCAATAGACGTATTCACGAATATTGAATGTAAATCGGTGCTTAAATACAAAAGCGCCACAAATCAAAAAAAAAATTAGTTTAAAAATAAATTAAATAGCATTCCGAATTTAAATATAACACAAACACATTTTGATTTGTGTTCCTTTCGTAATTAAGCAACGAAATGTGTCACAGATGAATGTGGGCGCGGTACCGGATGTCGGCGTCGTCGACGTCGAAGTTGGAGGTGTCGGTGGGGCTGGCCACGTCGGGCACGAAGGGCGCCGCCGCCTCGCGCAGCGCCTCCCACTCCAGCCCCGAGAACCAGCCG
Organism: Acleris cristana; assembly: GCA_948252455.1. Classification (NCBI taxonomy): domain Eukaryota; kingdom Metazoa; phylum Arthropoda; class Insecta; order Lepidoptera; family Tortricidae; genus Acleris; species Acleris cristana. Next base: position 7,631,907 of record OX411797.1, on the reverse strand, counting down.
TGGCTCTGCAAACAAACACAGGACAGGGCTCAACACACCACCGTTACCGACTAAATATGCTTTATCTACATCCATATCATAATTTCAATATAATATGTTCAGAAGCGATAAGCAAATGCCCTACATTATGTTACCTATATCTGTGGTTGCACTGTAATGTTAACATGTCAATAAAGTATCGGTTATCGCTGTAGTTGAATCATAATGTTCACTTTACAGTATAAGTGACCTGCACTTTAATGTGAACATTAAGATGCAGGTACATTAAGATGCAGGGTAACGACGGATACAGGTTTCTCACATATTGTAGAAAACTTATGATAATGTATGTAGATAAAGTTATGTATGCGACTGTACGCATAATTAGGCATTAAAACACTCGTGTGATCTTATTATGAAACTCGCCTTACGGCTCGTTTCATAAAACCACACTCGTGTATAATGCCTCTCATTATGCACCAGTCACATAAATAACTATTATCTACACTCATACAATAAGTCCTCTATAATGCGTTCAGAATCCAATAGACAATGACCAGCATTACAAGATACAATTTTACTATGATATGTTTTCTTATCTGTAGCTATAATGATAAGTTAAAATTACGATACAACTTTTGATAAAGTAATGTTGTTCAAATTTGGAACATCTTCCAAAACCAACAAAATTCAAACAGGGGGCCAATTCTAGTATCAATTAAACGTCGACTCGGTATATTTTAAGTAAAGTGTCGTACGCCATTTTGATTTCGAATGACATTGGAATAGGGACTTTGTTAGTTTGTTTATGATTTTTTTTTAAACATTCATATTCGTGACACAGGTTAGCTTTGCCGCCATGTTTGTTCTGCCGCCTACTGAACGCATCTTAGAGTACTTATAATATGTGTGAAGATAAAGTAATGTATGCAACTGTACATAATTAGGCCTTAAAACACTCACTCGTGTGATCTTATTATCAGAGATCGGAATAGGTAGAGCTAATTTGCCTAAACTTGATGCATGTTCATTCAATAATGTATTCCCATCTCACTCACGCATGAATGAATATGCGTCAAGTTTAGGCAAATTAGCTCTGCCTATTCCGATCTCTGCTTATTATGATACTCGCCTTAAGCTCGTTTCATAAAACCACACTCGTATTTTAAGGACCCTCTTTATGTATCAATTACATAAAATACTATTATCTACACACATATCATAAGTCCTCTATTATGCATTCAAAACCCGTAGGCAATGACCAGCATTACCTGTGGTAGTAGGTGACAGCGATGACAGCTGTTAATTTTGGATGTTCCAAATTTGGATCTCATTACCTTAGAATATTCGACAACGTAATGAAATTACGTTACAGCTGTCATCGCTGTCAGGTAATGCTAGTCATTTGCCTTTCGGCTTCTGAACCCACCTTAGAGTACTTACAATATGTGTGTAGATAAAGTACGCAAGCGTCACGTTTACTACTATTGAAAAAGTAACATGTTAGTAACATGTTTAGTAAACAGGCCGTCCACGATGTTCCGAGTATTTAGTATTTTTATTAGTGTTTTAAAAAGTAGTTCAGAAACCAGCAAAATTTTTATTCATATTCCTAATTTTAAAGAAGAGATCCGACTAAGATCTGACCGACCATATAGGTGTGTCAATACTGAAATATCCCAATTTCCATATAACATAACTATTAAATTTCATTCAAATCCGGCTGGACTTTGTCTGTACAAGTGTCTTGTATTATAATTTCTACTTTAGAATAAATATTCTATAGCCATACCATATAGTATTTTTTTTCTTAAACTACTTAAAGTGGCTAATTTACCTTGAAATCCTGTAGACCGTTCCTGCCTAACCGAGTATCGGCACTACATATTAACCTTCGAATGAGATCTTTCGCTTCTTCTGACACCTGAAACACAAAACAATCCATATTAATATAGGATATATATATATATACAGGGTGGAAAATTAAGTCGGGCCCTGGAGGGAAACTACCTTAAATCCTTAAGTTGGCTCATTTTACTTAAAGGAGACATTCTTTTATTTTTGAAAAGAAACAAAACTGCATTCAATGAATTTCTAAAATCGTTTGTCTCACCCAGGAATCGAACCAGCTAAAAATTCAAAAAATATACACTCCCTATAATTACTGGTAGTTTTCACGATCTTTTTTATTTCTAAGACCAAATGTTTATTAGAAAGATTTTATCCTGAACAATAACCCTATCGATTAGTAGAATAAAAAAGCCAGTTCTTATTTTTTTAATTTTTAGCTGGTTCGATTCCCGTGCGAGGCAAGCGAGTTTTAGAAAATCTTTGAATGCAGTTTTGTTTCTTTGTTAAAATAAAGGAATGCCTCTTTTAAGTAAGATGAGCCAACTTAAGGATTTAGGGTAGTTTCCCTTCAGGGCCCGACTTATTTTTCCACACTGTATATATATATATATATATATATTTATGGTATGGAAAAGGCAAACGAACACACAGACCACCTGATAGTTAAGCGGGATCGGAGACCCATAGAAAACTACAATCTAAAGACTGTGAAAGAGCTCTCACTAGTAAAAAAAAATCGAGTGGATTTAAGTCGGGTGAACGGGCTGGCAACAAAATAGTGCCGGTCCGCCTTATCCACCCGTCGGGGTATTCTCGCTCGAGTAACGCCCATACTGTGCGAGCATTTTTTTCTTAATCATTAGTCAATCTAGCAAGTGCCTTTCCATTTTGAAATCCTCATTTAATACACCTTCTTGCTAACGTAGTACTTTTTTTTCATTACAGTCACTTAAAGATGAAACATTAATTAATTTCGAGTAAATGGTTGAAAAAAAAGTAATATTGAATTTAAAATTTAGATAGTTATAGTTTAATTTTCAACTGCAATTTACAGAAGAATTGTTCAGGGTTACAATCACAGCACTTGGAAGACTCCATTTTTGTTTGAGTGGCTATAATTTTTTCAGTACTTCTTCTTCTTTTTCTTTTTAATTTTCTCATTTCTGTCGCCGCTTGCCCTATTTCCTCCTTTCGGCTTAACGTTGATTTTTGGGACAGCCTGTATATTATGACCATTATGTATTATGAGTATTATGACCCAATCTGTATTTTGAACTTTATACGGATACGCAAGATTTACTGTCATTAGGTACAAATGGAAAATCGTCCACGTGAAATAACCATTCTGAAAATGGGTCAAAAGTAATAGTGTCCAAAGTGAATTTAGTCCAAATGTAATTGTGCTCAAAAGTATTTACAACCAAATTTATTTTCGTTGTAAATTAATTAAGTCCCAATGGAATTTTGTCCATTATAAATTATGACCAAAATGAAATACGCACGAGTGAATGTAGTGTAATATGAATCAAGACCATATAATATAATATAAATTGTACAAATTTCAGGTAGGACGATTTTACAATTGGTCATATTTCTGAGTGTACGTAAATACAAATAGACATAATTTTTTCGTCCAATGTCATATTGGACAATTTTACCATGGGACATGATTCCATTTTAGACGTTTTTCAAGAAGGACAATTTTCCTTTTTGTTGTATTTCAAATGGTAATTTTTCTGAACTGACGTATAATTTCAAGTGGACGATTTTCCATTTGAACCTAATGACAGTAAATCTTGGATATAGAAATTGGACAAATATATTGGACAAATGGAATACCACCCGGCGAGGTGTTTGTGTGAGATTGCCTCGTATTTTAGTTACCTGGGCACACTCGTCGGCCGGCGGGCACTGGAAGGAGCGCGCGTGGTTCATGATCTTGCCGTACGTCTCCACCAGGGACTCCGCGTAGAACGGGGTCTCGCCGAATAACATCTCGTACATGCATACACCTGTCAAACGAACGTATATTTTACGTAACACCTGGCCGTAATGTGAGTTTTATCGCACGCTGCGCGCACGGTAAAACTCGCATTGTGGCCAGGTGAAGACGTAAAATTGTGTACTCATCACGGGCAGTAAAAAAGAAAGCCCTCTATCGCATATTTACAACCCTCGCCTACGGCTCGGGTCTCAAATACCTGTGATTTCGGGCTTTCTTTCTTTTACAGCCCTTGTTAAGTAATATACTATTATACCCCTGAGGCAAAAAAGGGGCGAAGTTTAACATGACATGTCTATCTGTGTCTCTATGGCATCACCCCAAACGGATGAACGGATTTGGAGGCGGATTTTTAAGATAAAAGCTATGAAATAAACATGAAATTAATGATTTTTCGTGATAAGGATTTTTCGTAAAATTACAAAAATTCAGATTAAAATTATCAATATCTACGAAACTAGTAAAAATCGCTCAACATAAATAGGGGTTAAATCGATAGCTTTTTAGCTGCTTCATCAACCCTCTCAGTGGCGTTGGTTTTAGGGACACCCTGTATAATTTATGTCAAAAAGTACTAACCTAAAGACCACCAATCGCATTCAGGACCGTAGCGACCTTGTCCGTCTTCCATTGCCTGAAAACATAATTTATATAGTTGCTACAGGAATATATGCAGATAAATTAGTAAAAAAAAAACAACTTAAGGAGATGGCTCAAAACGGTACACTGGTTCCAATCCAACTCTTATTGAAGGCCAGCTGCCTATTTCACAATTCTGACAATGATTGGTGACAGGTGACAAATCGGTATACATTGCAAGTGTAACAAGTTTTCACATCAGTGGAATTCATATAAACTGCACCTACACTGAAATGTCACCTGTCATCTGTTATTGTTAGGATCGTGAAATAGGAGGCTGCATGGCTAGCACAAGTTGTATTTACACGTCATGTTTTTATGGCATAAATTAAAATGTATTTTTTGTATGGAATTTCATATCTCAAACTTTTCTTTATCCTTAACTTAGTAAAATATTTAATAGTTACGGCGTATAAACTTACCCTAAGTATTTCTGGAGATATGTAATCAGGAGTTCCTACTGCAACATTGCTTTGAACCTGAAAAGTAAAGTGTTGATATTAAGTATATTATTTACGAAGAAAAAAAACTGAAAAATTATTCATAGCATATATCAATTGTTTTGTACCACTTATTCAGTAAGTAGCTGCACGGGTACTTTTACACGTCAGGAATCTACCAGCGCTTCGCAAGAGAAGACCACTGCTGAGAAGAAACGACGCAAGAAACTCAGCAGTCAAGTCTTTTTTAAACATATTTCTTATCACATTATGGTACTACTTAGTCTAGCATTATATAAAGCTATAAATATTAAATTAAATCCGCCGTAATAAAATATATTCTGCAAAAAAACAACCCGTTATCTAAAACGGTTCAAAAGATACAGCTCTTAAAAGTACAACAGACAGACGGACGGACACCATAGGCATATAAATATAACGGGTCTATATCGGAATCCATAATGGTTTTTTCGCATAATGTATCATATGGCATAAAATCGTTTGACCTAAAACGGTTTTTACGATAGAAAGGGTATTATTATTTGAATAAACTAACCTAACCTAATCTACACAATAGACGTTTATTAAATTCTGCAATGTCAGCCTAAAAGGGTGTTATGCGAAAAAAATTATGCGATACAATCGTTAAGACAAACAATCATTATGCCATACGAATGAGTCCCAACTATAACACAATATAAATAAAAATACTGTACTATACCTTCCCATCGTCGCCGAGCCGCAAACACGAGCCGAAGTCCGCGAGCCTGATATGTCCGCTCGCGTCCAGCAGCACGTTGTCCGGCTTGATGTCTCTACAACACGAATAAAGCAAACATAAACTCACGCCTTCGTTCCCACTGTAGGCAAAACTACAGAATTACCTAACTCTAAGGGCTGCCACCACAGAACAGAAAAAACAGTAGAAGTGTCAAGTGTAAGTAAAAAGTGTGGCATAGTTATGCGGAGTTCCGCACAACCTACCATACTTTTGCCGCGATCGCTTATTTCGATATTTCTAAAATAGGAAATAAATCCAGAAGCATGCCTTATTGTGCTATTTTGGAGTGTAGAAACGATAGCCGCACCAAAAACATTTTCCATGGTGGCGTGTTGTTTTTATGATAGTTTGAGTATTGGCGACAACAGGTCTGATACTAAGCGGAGCTCATGCCACTTCCACTGTTTTTTCTATTCCGTGGCTGCCACACGATCAGTAGGACTGACAGGCAAAGAGGGACGCAGCTATTTCTTAGAATGAGAGACATATTTAACTTTCTCATTCTATCAAATAGGCACGTCCCTCTCGGCCTGTCAGTTCGACTGATCGTTAGTGGCGGCCCTAAAAATTTGTTGACAATTCCGCAACCATATATTGAACAATGGGCTAAGATTGTTGTTGATGTTTGTTTGTTTGTTTGTTTGTTTATTTATGAATAACGGTAATATTTTTAATGCGAATGTTGGTTAGAACGTTTGTAACTAAACTCAGATTGTTAATAAGATCCCGTCAAACCTACCACGGTGTTGCCATTGAAATGAAACATTCCAAAATTAGTAAATTACTCTTGGCGAAAAAATGCATGCAAGTAATTAATTACTTAGTAATTTTAAGAATAACATTTAAATGCTGTTTAAATAAAAATGCTATATATGCTGAATGCCGGTCCGAATTGCGCTATATCAACCTCTTTTGTGATTTTACATAAAACAAACCTCTCCAATATTTTATTTTATAAGTACAATTTAGATATCTAGCTGACACCTACGTTTGAAGACAGCTGTTGTCATATCAAATTTATTTGATTAAAAATTGACTGTTATTCTTATGACGAAATTAATATATTAATGAGACCATTTCTCCTTAAAGTTATGTGTGATGATGATGACATAATGCGAATTTATCTACGCGGACGAAGTCGCTGGTAGAATCTAGTTTTATTTATTTATTTCTTTCTTTAATATTAAACAAGAAACAATACAATTTAATACCTAGTGTTCATTTAAAGTCCTAGTTTTAAATAACATGCAATAGACATGGTTACTTGAGCTATTTGACGCCCATTATAAACCTTACATAATATCAATAATGATGCTTAGTATTAAGGATTAACAATTAATACTAGTAATGTTAACTAGTAACATTATTAAGTTTATGCTCACTTTTCGGAGATCGCATTTAAAGCATATAATAAGTTTTTTTAGTAAAATCGTTTCACCTGTGCACGTATCGCAGCTCGTGCACGCTGTGTATGGCCAGCACCATCTCCGCGATGTAGAAGCGCGCCATGTCCTCAGGCAGCCGGTCCTCGAACTTGGACAGGAGCGTCAGCAGGTCGCCGCCGCAGTAATAGTCCATCACCAGGTACTGTACGAGTTTAAAATGTTTTATTATGATGCTTTTTAGAATAAATATCGAGGGACAATGTTAGAAAAATTGCCCTAGTCTCATACTAAGCTCTAGGCTTGTACTATGGGTACTAATTAGGCAACGATAAACATACTTATATAGAGAAACACATAGAAAACATAGTGAGGAAACCTGCACGTTTCGGCATTCTATAGACCACAGATAGCCAGCATCCACATGAAATGATAAATTCATGTTTTAAATTAGCTATAATTTGTTTTTGTTTTCAAAAAATTAGGTGTGTAACCCCACGTGGTTGAGGGTCCAACGGAAGACCAGCGCCGACTTAAATGCCAGCATCACGCTGAGTTGTGACCATTTCGTGACTACATTCTAGTGCGTATTCCTCTGTTCTTTGTTGTTATTTATCTCGAATAAATGTCCTTCCCTATATCTGGGTTAGTAGTACAATGGCCAGGTCGCAAAATTACTTAATCGCAAAATGACCACATCGATTGTATCCTGCATCTCAAAAGTCTTGAGTCGGAAAATGACCACCTTTTTTTTTCATTTTGTCTGTCTTAGGGTGGTATTCCACTTGTCCAATACCTTTATCCAATGTGTATTTGCGTCTGTTTGTTTAAAAAATGTGAGTCGCAAATACACATTGGACAAAGGTCTTGGACAAGTGGAATACTACCCTTAGCAAAGTTGACGGAGCCCCGCATGGCGGGGCTCCTATTCCTGGGCGATTTGCCCTTTGGGAATTTGAAGTTGCCTAACCAACCTAACCCACTTAGTAACATTAACACAAACGAAGTGGTTATTTTGGGCATGGACATTTTATAATGTAGACTAAATATCGGTGATTTTGCGTCTTAGTCCTTCTGAGTCTATTCCGTTTTTTCTTTCTTTCTTTTCGTTCACTTACCAAGTTATGTTCGTCCTGGAAGGCGTAGTGCAAGTTCGTGATCCACCTCCTGTCCCCGAACACCAGGACATCCCTCTCTTCTTGAAAGCACGCAGTCTCGGCCCGCTGCAAACCAAAACAGTTGGATCCATGATTTTTAGATGAAAAATGATTTTTACAGTCAACAATTTACTTGCTAAATATGTCTAACTGCCGTACTCAGAGACGTCAATTAAATTTAATGCTTGTTTAGTGACGTGTTGTCTTATTCTATTGATGTTGATAAGAAAGTGACAGCAGCAAGTTTAATCAAGCATTAAATATAATTTACGTCTCTGAGTGCGGCAGTAAGGATAAAAATTGGTGAATTTCAAAAATATTGTACGTAGTTAGGGACTCAATCAAAAAGACCTTAATTTTTTCGTTTGTGTTACGAAAATTAGCCATATGATTGTGTGACTAATTTTCGTTAGAAAAAATTGAAGAAAGTTAGCGTTGTCTCAACTACATACAATATTTTCGAAATTCGCCCAATATCCCCAAATTATTGTGATATTTTTCAATTTACTGTGTTGCGATATCTACATTGCAAGATATCAAAATAATGTAGGGATGTGTGTAGGACCCTGTCGCAGAAAGACAATCATGAATTTTCAGTAACGCGTGTCAGTCAATGTTATGAGGGCGTTGTTTGTCATGTTACGACGTACTGTCGCGATGCGACCCATCCTGAGTGCATGATATACACTGTCCACATTTAGCGTTACAAGTCATGTAGATTTCCCACGCAGTCCGATCCGATGGGGCCCTATAGAGTGAACCCACCTTTAGCCCGCGACTTGTTTGCCTTTGTACACCTTTCTAACTAGTCTGTAACGATAGAAACAAGATGCGCTAGCCGCTCGGAGCCCGTATTATGCCCGCTTCACATTATTCCAGTCCAGTAAATTGGATAAGCGAAAGGAACATACACATAACGATTTTTTTGGAGGGCGCATTGGCACATATCACAGATTTTATAAAAATCCGACGTGATATCCCATAGACATGCATGTTCTCTGTATAAAGAAACAAACTGAAGAGTTTCATTCTCATTCAACTTCATTAATCATTATTACTTAATCAAATTACGGAGCTTGTCCCCAAAAACAACAATATCGTATTCACTTGTTAAAGTGCAATCCAGCACTGGATTGGCTGTCTACACTATTCCAGTGGCGCTGGATTGGGCGAGCTGGAACGAAAAAGTAGACGGTCTCTCCAGTCACTGGACTAGATTGCTCACTGGAGGTACATTCCAGTGTATTCCAGTGCCGGTTCACATTATTCCAGTAGCATTCCAGCACTGGTTTGGGTCGCTGGACTGGAATGCTACTGGAATAATGTGAACCGGGCATTATGGCGGTGGATAAAGCATTCGTCACTTTCGCACTTTCATATTGGTCTGTAAGTGACAGATATTTTCCATGTCCATCCACTTCGTTAAGCACGACTCTATAGGGTGGAAAGTTGAAATGGGTCAGTAAAGGCAGCTACTACTTTATAATTGTCTTACAAACTGTACGGAAAAAAACTTTGATTTGCGGGTGTTCTAGTACTCTAACCTTAGTCCCAAAGAGTATTTTAATACCTGACAGGAATGGGCTCCATTGGTATTAAAACGATTTTCTCGCTGACTGTACATTTTATCAAAAATCTGTGAATGTCGATTGTCATCGCTTTAAAAGTCAGTAAAGGTCTCCTAAGGCCCGGTTTTATAAAAGCCCGTTAGTAAATATGTCAGATCAAATTTTAGTAACTTCACACAAGTTTTGACATTCCTGACCGAAATTTGATCTAACGGATCTTTATAAAACCCAGCCTAAGAGTATTTTCGCGTAGCAGCAAGGGATCAACTAGCTGCCCTTATTGACCCATCTCAATAGGCTATTTGACTAATTTACGACAACCTTTTTAAATTATTCTTTATTACATAAGAATCACACTACATTGATATTTCCGCGAGATTCTACTGTATTATCAATAAAAATCTATGTTAAAGTTTAAATTTTCAAAACCGCGCTCAAAACGCTGTTTCTATCATGGCGCTGGCCATATGACAAGGGTGACGTCACACGCAAGTAAACAATAAAAAATCATTTGAAGAGATACGCCCTTATGATCTGTGGCTACTTGCGTGTGACGTCACCAGGGAGTAACCACAGCTACAAAGCAATCACATAGCGTTTCTGCCACAGATAAAATTTCAAAAAATATTACTTACTACTTTTTTCGTGTAATTTCCAAAAAAATATACATAATTTAGTTTAAAATAAAGTGAAATATGTTGTTTTACGCTATTATCTAATAGGATGACCACAATTTGTAGTATATTTCCAATGTTGTCAAATAGCCTATTGTCCACGCTGTATAGACCCGCCGGTGTACTAACCTTAAGCATCTCCCACTTGTTGAGTATCTTCATGGCGTACACGCGCTCCCCGGTGGTGGCGGACACCGTGCCGCCCGCCGCGTTGGTCCCTATGTCCGCGCCCTGCAACATACGGACAATACCATACAGACACACTGTCAACTAATCACAAACTTGTTAGAAAATCTTGGATGGGAGTCGATTATAACCTATAATCGACTCCCATCCAAGATTTTATTAAGTTTAAGAGAAAGCAAATAAGCACACAAGTCACCTGCGGGCTTAGCAAGCGAGGCGAGATTTACTGTCAGATTTGACGTTATCCATGAATTAGTGTCAAATAAAGAGTTGCTCAGAATTAAATGACATTAAATCCCACTTCAAGATGCTTAATAATAAAAGGACTCAAGTCACACAAATTACACTTTTATTTAAAACCTTAAACGTTTACTCTTACGTTAGAATATGGAATAGACATATTTGACACTAAATCGCGTTTGACGAATTTTGACGTATAATCCTCACCTCGCGTGCTAAGCCCGCTGATGGATAACAAGTAGTAAGAAAAACTAAAGCTGCAATACAAGTTTAATATTTACGGTGTTTTACATAAAAACTTTGACACGCCGCCAAAGTGACAGTTTTCTTTGGATTTACTAAAAATGTGTCCAACGGTTGTTTAAGTTTTAGTAAAAACACCATTATTTTTTAATACAGCTGCTCAAAAAGTGGTACTCTCTGTAGTGGGAATTGTGTAGAAAATTAGATTTATCGAACTAGTGCTTTTAACTTTTTGTAGCTGCATATCGTGCGGAAAGTTGGATTTTTCGCACTAGTATCTTATACTTTTCCTTTTTTTCCTCTTAATTCTTTTCTACAGTAGGAATTAAGTAAAATTGATACTTTTAATGATTATTTTCGTTTTTTTTTTCGCAAATTTGCTGTTTCGCAAATGTGCTAAATCAAAATGTACTATTTCAGTGTTGGAATTAGGGAATGCAATTTAACCGGTTATTAACCGTTTTTGTATGAAAATAACCGGTTAAAACCGGTTATAACCGGTTATTTGCATTCCTTAGTTGGAATGGATCACATACCTGCATAAAGGAAGCCCTGACGACGCATACTTCGCCGAAGGCACCTCGCCCGATCACCTTCACCAGCTCGAAGTCGTCCCTGGTCAGACGGAGGCGCTTCAGAGCCGACGCTACTGGCTTCACTGGAGGAAACGATTATTTTTAACAAGAGTGAAGGACCCACGGGACAACTACGAGGCACAACTGACCAAAATTTGTATCATGAATATGAGATAGGTTTAGGTTGTGTTAGTTCTGCAGCCGTCCCGAAGGGCCAAATCGCTCAGTAATAGGAGCTCCACGATAGTGGAGCTCCGTCGACTCTGTTAAATTTGATTTTGAGATATAAATCATTGGTTAGTTGTGCCCAGTTGTGCCGTATAGTTGTGCCGTGGGTCGGAAACGTTAACAAGAGTTCAGCAAAAAGGCTTAGTGCAGTTTTCACCAACTATTAAAAACGGTCGGTTAGCGGTTTAACGATTGTCAAATGTATTGACTAACAGCTGGTTAAGACTTAACCGTCTGTTAAATTGGTTGGTGAACTCGGCCCTTAATATAGAGCAAATCCGACAGAGGGGTAAATGCGTCATTTTTTTTTTTAGAGGAATACAGCATTATGAACCTATTTTTGAGCCCTTTTATAGTAGTGTACCTACTTACATTTTTACAGGATGTCCCTAAACTCAACGTTAACCCGCCCAGGGCTGCAATGATAGAGCAGCTAAAAAGCTATCGATTTAACCCCTATGGAGATATTGATCATTTTAGTCTGAATTTTTGTAATTTTTCCTCATGTCCATGTCACGAAAAATCATTAATTTCATGTTTTATTTAATTAAGATTTTCAGTGGTATCTTATCGAAGCATTACGAATCAGCGTAGTTTTTAAACCTATTTACTCGTTTTTTTAATCAACTTTTTAAGTAATAACATAAAGTTTGTTTCTCCATACTAGGTATCACAGTGTTTGTTTTTTACTATGTATGAAAAAAAAACACTTTAGGTTTAAAAACTTCGCTGATTCGTGATGATTCTAATAATGTAAGATACCGCTGAAAACGTTTTAAAATAAAACAAGAAATTAAGGATTTTTTAATGGTCGGGGGGGTCGGGGGTCCCGCGATGAAAACGACACGCTCGGCGCCCGACCCGCTCCCGCCCGCTGTGTGAATTGCGCTGAAGTGCGTAGCTGTCGTCGCTAAGCAACGCCGTAGTGTGGGTGTCTATACGCATTACAACTACAAATATGGCCGACCCGCTTTTAAAATGAAAAGTGTACTACTCGTTCATACGAGATGTCACAGGGATCATCCTCATTGACCCTAGAACAGCTACTAGTAATTGTTGACGTCGGAATAGGCTATTTGACAGTGGAAAAAAAAAAGTAATCATTATGTAGGTACTTATATTCGTATAAATTATGAGTTTTAAAAGCGATTTAAGGTATTACTAACAAAAAAAATGGATCTTCTATCCAAAAAACCGGGATAAATATTGATAATTTTTATCTGTAGCCATTTTATCGAAAACGGTGGCGAATCTATGATGACGTCACAGGTCTGTAAATATCATGTCGTTCTTACTGAACAGTGACGTCACTGATTCCTGTGCAACGCCATATTGCCCAAGATAGCGTTTTGGCGGCATATTTTAAAACTGAATTTTCATTTGCTTTTCTAGAAGAAATACTTGAAAGAATTAAAAATTTCTATTTTCGCAGTACTCAATAAACATCAATAAAAAATCTCAGATGGTTTTCAGAAACCTGTCAAATAGCCTACTAATAACGCTATAGAATTCAACTCACCATTAGGGAATGCAAATAACCGGTTATAACCGCTTTTAACCGGTTATTTTCATACAAAAACGGTTATTAACCGGTTAAATTGCATTCTCTACTCACCATATTGTATAAAGTCCGCTATCGCCTTCTCCCTCCTTAAACTACTGTTGCAACATTCGTCATACAGCACCAGCAGTACGTCCAGGAGTGATTCAACGCTGAGCCCGTGGGTTCTAGGACTCTGGAGTCTATGCGCTAGGAATATGGTCTCGATTTGTTTAAGCCTCTTGACGCCCAGTACTGGAAAATAAGTTAAAATGGGTGAAACAACTTTTCTTAGTAGCTCGTTCGTTGCCATGGTGATGTCTCCTGGGTCACTCTTTAAAACTATGATTTCAAAGGATATTAGTCCACTAAAAATCAGTTTTATTGGCAATTACAAACCCACTCTTTTATGGCTTTTCTCCTGAGTGTGCTAGAAGTATATATTATAAGTAACATTTTTTCTAAGAACCTTTATCACTGTTGTCTCTTGGCTTACAGGACAGAATAACAACAACAAAAAGTTGATCCACCCAAATAATAAAAAAAGTTTCCATCAAACATATCATTATTGAGACAAGCTTTTGTTGCTGACTGTACTTGTTTTTGCAAAGTCATTATCTGCTTATCAAGACCAATCTAATGAGTCCCATCACGGTGGGACTACGTTAAGTATAGCGGAGATCCTGTCGCCACCTTCCAACTCTACCATCAGATCAGCTCTTAGATGCCATAATATTGCATCGTCATCGGGTTTACATTTGTCGTCCAAATTTCAGTCAATTCCATTAACGGGAACTGCTTCAAATTAGTTTGCAAATTTTGAAGCCGACAACTATGAAACTACCTACATACGAACAGTGCAAGTTAAATAAAAGCACTGAACAGAAAAAACAGTAGAAGTGTCAAGTGGGCGTGTAACGACGTACACGCCCACTTGACGTCGTGTGGCATAGTTATGCGGAGTTCTGCGCAACCTACCATACTTTTGCCGCGATCGCTTATTTCGATATTTCGATATTTATAAAATAGGAATTAAATCCAAAATAATGTAAAAACGATAGCCGCACCAAAAACATTTTCCATGATTGCGTGTTGTTTTTTTGATAGTTTGAATATTGGCGACAACAGATCTGATACTAAGCGAAGCTCATGCCACTTCCACTGTTTTTTCTATTCCGTGAATAATAGCTTGAAATATCACGGGGCCATCTCACACAAATTGGCCAAGTCCAAACTAAGCTATATGTTTGTTATTTTGTTTTAATAATTGCTTGTGACGTTTTTAACTCGGTCGCCATTACTGTCAAGTAAATAAAAGCTATCGTAATATTAACAATAAGATAACATCCCAATGGCAATATGGTTTCACCGTAAAGAATAGAATTACAGGATTGACTTCTTATCTGCCTAGTAATATAGCGGTAGTTTACAATGTCGGAATTTTCTCGCACGTGAAAATGAGGCCTTATCGCAGGTATTTATAGCTACTCTACCCAGTAATCAATGCTATCACATATAACACCCTCAAAGGCTCGCGATACAACAAAATTTGTCAATTAAATGAATTGTCGGGATTCAACTGAATTCCACATTCTGCCGGAAATATACCTACAAAATATATAAACATATAATTCTGCTTCCATCAGGCGGATAAGTCCAGTGTTCCACTATGAAAGTAAGTCGTAAAACTTTTATTTTATTTTTGAGCATGATTGTTTGCTTTTGTAAGTTCTAAAAACATTGTACGTTAATAAAATTACAGTCTACTTTTCCGCCAGAAAATAGTCAATTATTTTGCGATAAAAGTTACGCGAACGAGGACGCGGGCCAAAACTAGTTTAATATTAATCTAATGCTATCCGCTTACGTAGTTGTAGCTCCCTAAATCCGCAATAACCCTGCATTCAACACAACCGCCATATTTAAAAACAATGGGCAGGAAACACAGCGCTCGCCTAATTGTAAAGGATATCCCCGTTACCATAAATGAACGATACGCCGCAACGGTAGACAGAACGATAGCGATTTAATAGCCGAAAGTACGATCACATTGTTAGAGGTCCGTAATCAAACTAGGAACCCTTATAGTTTGTCCGGATCCGGATGTCTGTCTGTAATTCTGTATGTCACGCTCACTTTTTCTCAGAAACTATCAATTTCGTAATTTTATACAAATTTGGGCGTTTCTTGGAAAGTTTGTACCTAGTTAAGGACTAAAATTAAGAAACGTTAACTTCTCCGCTGAATTACGAAAATTATTCGTACATTTTTAAAGTACTCTCAACGCCAACGCCAAATAGCAGTGTCTCTAAATGAAGCAGATTCAATCCTCACAGGTTAGTAATATGCTCGCACTTGCTACAGGAGTTTTGTCTGAGATACCACCATTTGTCTTATAATAGTATAGCTAATTCTCGTAACGCAGCGGAAAAGTTCCAATCAATCAATCAATCAATGAGCCTCTCTTCCTGAGCTTAATTTGTAGTGCATTTGTTTTTAAAGTATGTCTCTTAGCTCAGTGTGCCTCTTGGCAAAGGCCTCCTCTAACATTTTCCATTGATTTCTGTCTTTAGCAACCCGTCTCCAGTTGGGACCGGCTGTGAGCTTCAACTCATCTTCCCATCTTTTTCGTGGTCTACGCCGGGTTCTTTTTCCATCTCTAGGGTACCAATCTGTCACCACTTTGCTCCACTTTTCCTGGTTTCCTCTTAATAAATGGCCGGTCCATCTCCACTTCAATTGGTCTATTTTGATGAGCACGTCTGTCACTTTAGTCTTTGATCTTATGTAGGTGTTTCGTATTTTGTCCTGTTTCTTGATCCCAATCATGCTTCTCTCCATAGCTCTTTGGCAGTACTCCAGCATATCTCTGTGTTGTTTTAAGAGAGACCAAGTTTCACAGCCATATATAATGCAAGGGAGGATGCACGAATTGAAAACTTTGCGTTTTATTCCCATGTTGAGATCAGTGGATTTCATAACTTCTTTCAGCGACCAATATTTTTTCCAACCGTTAGCTATACGTCTTTTTATTTCCTTTGTAGTTTGATCGTTGTGGGAGATGATCTGACCTAGGTAGGTATATTCCTGTACATACTCCAGAGGTTGGTTGTTGATTATGATTTCATGATTTTTGGCATTGGTTAGAAGCTTCGTTTTGCTTGCGTTCATGTGCAGTCCAACGCTTTTGCTTACTTTGTCTAGGTCATGTATCATTTTTTCCAAGTTTTGTGGGTTTTCTTCGAACAAGACAATATCATCCGCGAACCTGATGTGGTTTAGTTTCCTCCCATCTATGTTTAGTCCAAATTGTTCCCAATCAAGTTTTCTGTATATATTTTCTAGTACTGCAGAGAACAGCTTTGGGGATAGCGGGTCACCTTGTCTGACACCTCTTTTTATGTTGAAAGCTTCGCCTATGGTTTCGAGCCGAATTCTCCCCTTGCTATTGTTGTATATGGTTCTCGTGATATCTATGTATAAACTGGGAATTCCCTGGTTATATAAGCTTTCCCATATAGCTTTGTGACTAATACTATCAAAAGCTTTTGTATAGTCGATGAATGACATGTATAGTGGTTTGTTGTACTCATTATATTTTTCTATAATTTGCTTCACTGTGTGTATGTGGTCAACTGTAGCAAAGTTTTTTCTGAAGCCAGCTTGTTCCACTGGTTGGTTTTCGTCTAGTTTGGTGGTAACTCGGTCAAGAATAACCTTGGCAAATACCTTGTATATATTAGACATTAAACTTATAGGCCTGTAATTTCCTATGTCTTCCTTTGGCCCTTTCTTGTATATGAGTATTATATGGGATGTTTCCCATTGATTCCAGTTGTGACGCATCTAAATTAGGCTTTGGTGCATTGCTTGTACACCAATTGAATAATGGAATCATAATAATATGGATGGTTTTTAGTTGTTCACGCCTGATCTGACGCTCAACCCATCTCTTTCTAACCAGTAAGTCATAGAAAAGAGACTCCCTGATGGATTATTGCTAGCTGTGCGGTTAGGGGTTTCTTTGAAGCACAAAATTCAAAACTTTCACACATCTTTTTGAGAACTAAATCAAAAGAAACCAACAGAGTTATGTCGCATTTTTGATTCTGTTTTATTTCATTACATAATCATTGAATAAAGACTGTATATGAAACTACTACTAGATTAACATACGTAGTAAAAACATGCAAATTACGTATAGTTAAATGTCCAATTTTAACCTACAATGCGCAAAACAAACTGTTTATCGCCATGAATCACTTCACAACACTAATGAACTTGGTCTACTGCATTAATTGCCTGAATTATGTAATGTATCCTACAACAGGATATAGCGCAGTAATAATTGACAAGACTAACATGCAATAATGAACTTTTATAATTCAGCATGAGGTAAAAATATATAATTAGTAGCAGGAAAGTACAAGATATAAATAAATTAGTCAAGTCATAAATACTTCTCTAGTGTCAATATTGCATATTATAACACATATTTAACAGTGGATGTGTTTCTGAATAATTATATCTTGAAAATCTCAGCTTCTAATTCTGATGCTAATTGAGATTATGTAACATATAAAATACTATTATGGACATTATGGACATAATATAGTATCATATGCGCATCTCTAATGAAATTTAATTTCTCTTCACACCCAAACTTGGGTCATTAGTAAATTTTGGAGAATATAGCACAATACAAGAATATTGTTATATATATAAAAAAACACATAGCATCATGAGTAGTCAGAAACCAAGAGATATCAGCGGGTTTCTACATTTATGCCATAGGGTAATATGAGGCAAAGCAACGGAACGGAATGCACTGCAAAACAGTATCAGCGCAGCACAATTAAGGTAACATCTAGATCCTATCCTACAAGACGAAGTATACAAGACAAGAAAAAAAAAGATTTTAGACCACTCAAAGGTAAGTAAGTATACTAAGTAGCTAAATGCCACATATGTAACTGTATGTGATTTGAATGTTTAACACGTTTGGCGGCGGTACCCAAATTATGGAATGTCCTAGAATGACGGTAAACGTAGTAGACTTGTAGGAAGTTCTTAATTAATACTGCGTTAGTCGTGCTGTCAAATAACGTGCTACACGTTTTACGGTCATAGCCGGTACTGCCGCCGAACGTGTTAAGGCATATGAGGGTTAAAGGGTGTACACAATAAAAACATAAACTCACTTGGGACATTATTTGTGGGCACCAGAGCCCAATCCGGGGATGAATCCTCATCGTCTGACATCCTTGAAACTCACACTAGCACTTTCATGTCCGTACACTATACACTATTATATGTAAAAAAGCTACCGTAAAATTAAGGCAGTTTATTGTGTGTTTTCGTTTGTTCCATCATTGTTGCGAGTACCTGAAATTAAACATTATTAACCTGTTACAAAGGATACGGTATAAAAAGAGAATTAATTTTAAGTGATAGTGTCATGGAAGTAGCTTAGAGAAGAATGTACCAAGTACCCAACAGTGGTTTTACATTTTAAAAAATGAAGAGCAAAAATAACAACACTAGCACTCTTTTAATGCCTTTTAAAAGTGAATTAATAATTCAAGTGACTTTTCATCATTGTAATCTGAAATACAATGATAACTCACTTACTATATCCAGGCATATAAGTATCTGACATTGTTTCAGGCAATAGATAAGTTGTAATATAAAAAATACACTTCCTCTTACTATAAAATGAACCAGGAAC
Organism: Acleris cristana; assembly: GCA_948252455.1. Lineage (NCBI taxonomy): Eukaryota > Metazoa > Arthropoda > Insecta > Lepidoptera > Tortricidae > Acleris > Acleris cristana. The sequence continues at coordinate 7,612,694 of OX411797.1, read as the reverse complement.
CAGAACAAATTATATTTAAAAAACAGAACATTGCATTGCACATGTTGCAGGTTTTGTAAGGTTTTTAATTTACTTTAAAAACCTGCAACATTTCCCATTAGAAGTTAAATAATTAGTTCTCATCTGTTATCACTTAATATACATATTTGTTTACTTAAATACAGCTGCTCATAATCAATGGTTGTAAAGTTACCAGGCCATAGATAACAGATAAAAATAAATAAATCAGTAGGTTTTCAAAACTCCTGAGTCACAAGCCTACCAAAAAAGGAATAGTAAGTTCACAACAATGGATTTCCAAGATGAAAGTTAATATTAATAATATACGCAGAACTGAATAAAAAATGTCTATAGGCGCAAAAAGTTATACGCCCATTGCAGACTATAAGCAGGAAATTAAAGGCGATTTTCACCATTGTCTAACAACACAAAAGGCAACGAATTACTTTCTATCTATTGAACGCAAGGTTGCGGTGACACTCGATATCAAAACTCTTTCGCAACCCAGTCCAAACGCAGATTTGAATATAAATACCAAATCATTATTTTCACAAAAAAACTATAGTTAGAACACCGATGACATATCGATACGTTTCCGCATCGAGCCTATAAATAAACAATAACATATTACTTGCATGAGACGAAAATAACAGCCCGTTGTAATGCTAGATTTCCAGTTTTTATTTTGTATTGTTCCGAATCCTAGAGCAGAGATCTTAACCTAAATCTATTCTATCGATTGTTATATTTGTTATGCAAAAACACTGAGATGACTCATTGTCGCCACTCCATATAAACACTTCACCTTCAACTTGGTAATAATCACCTGATAATTTAGATACGTTTTAAGGGTCGATAAATTAGTTAACAAGTCCCCGAAGCGGACATTTTACTCGGGGGTAGCCAGAGGGCTCGGTCGAATCCATTTTGTTTGACGTTCCTTGTCAAACTTGCTAAATTTTACGCGGTTCGTCTGAAGGCTGCGTTTGGACCTTGTCCCACAAGAAGTCACATCTAATCATAAACATAAACTGCGTTGTACGAACCGTAGTAACCATAGACTCAACCTTTATCACAGAATATAAATTCCATCGTTTCAATACACGCAACTGTCGTTTTCGTGCCAAATAAAATCAAGCGTTTTTACTTTTTTCAGTTGCTGTTATAAAACTTATATAAAATTTATTTAAATAACGACCGCATATCTAAAAACAATAATTTAAATTCGATTCGATCAAAGTTTCCAAGTGTTTATTTAAATTATAACAACTTACACTCGCAATTAATAAAAGCGCTCCTGTTTTAAAGATCTTGAAAATTTGTTTAATTCTAAGCAAATTCCTGAATGATTTTGTCCGCAAATACCAATATCATGACCGCGAACCCCGAGAGTGCCCCAAGATTCATTCCAACCGGTTCGCTACCTGTGATTGCTAAATTCGGGAGCATTGTGCTGGCAATATCCTCCCCGGATATAGAAGCGGAAATTCTAGGCATAACTGTGAAACTAATTACTTGCATATGAATAATTTTTAGTTTTATGCATGCTTTAAAGTATTCATAATTTGTAAAAAAATATTTAATGTTACATTTGATTCCTTATTCTTACTAAAATAACTAAAGTTAAGAAAATTCCAATGATGAAAGTATCTCAACTGAATGAGCGTCATATAATATAGTACGTAATGGAGTCGAAGTTCTGTTGAACAGAGTTTTTTCTAAAACAAATCGTGTTTTCCCAAGAAAATTCACATAAAAGGTTGTGAAACTGTGCATTATTGGGTTACAGTGAATATTATACTGCAATATATGGATTCTTCCGATAGAAACACCCATTCTAACAACCTCGCTCGACTGTCAATGGTATGTGTGCCATCAAAATATTTTGGAAAGTTCATTGAATTTCTGTTATAAATGGTTATAATATGTGGTATTTAACTTGAATCCAGTAGTATAGACCACAATTTAACGATTGTATTCGTAAATATGAGGTCTGCTATGAAACATACACCAAATATGCGTTGGCTTTGTAGTCCGCGTAATTGAGTAGCTACTTTGAAAGGTCACGCATTCATTTTAGCCTTTTTGTTTCCAGCTTGCCGTTCGGTGCGGTTCGAATCTAATTTGGTTCCGCGAACGGTGTAACTCATAAAGCCAGGCTGCGCGCGATACGGGTTCATGGTTCTGCGAGGGCACTTGGATTACGAAGCGCATTCAAATGAAGGTATGGCTTCCGATCAACCCGTGAAAAAGAAGCAGCGTATAGATGCGCCCGACATCGACGATGGAAGCGACAGGTCCGCTGAAGAAATTACAGACATCTTCGACTCAGAATCTCCACCTGTTGAAACGTCAGAAGATTTTCCTCGAAATGGTGAGTCTCCGGATAGTGGGAGAGTCAGCGAAGACGCTGTTGACTGTGCAGCGATCTTACGGCTCCCTAGTGTTGAGATAATACCATCATGCTCAAACACAACGCAACAGTGGACTGTGGCTGATGACAAACTACTTGCAGAACTAAGGATACTACAAGAAAACCTAGTAGGTCAGTGTTTATGTCCCGTAGAAGATAGCAGGGTATCGCAGATGTTTGACAGACGTCTCCACATAGTATCCTGGCCTTTAACATGCTCTTTAACTTATCTGTCAACTATGCAGCTAATGTTTGATATTTATCTAAAACAAAACAATACTGGCACAATATGTTCTAAGTTAATGCAAGCCTGTGACATGCTTGTCAGGAATAGGCATGACTGGATCACAGAAGTGGTAGAGCTTGGAGATCATAAAAGCAAGTTTGTCACATTTGTTGCTAGTAGAGTACTTGCTAGCTTTCTTATAGTAGCTAAAGACACAGTGGATGTGAACTGGCTCCAACAAATTGCTGAAAACATCTACCTATTTGATAGAATTAATAGAATAACAGTACAAAAAATTAACTTTAGTCTTGATATTATTAAGAGAATAGTTGAATGGAAGGATGTTGAGCAGCATCCATTGGAAGACAGCAATTACATCAACTCCTCTGGTAACATGCATGTTCAAGAAGATAATCCATTCAGAAGCAGTGTGGGTTACGGCAGTACAAGTCAAGTGCCATCATCTAGTACTCACGATGACAATTTGCACAATGAATTTTCTAACTTACAAACGCATGGCGCTCCGTCAACATCCTCAGGTGAAAAACCTGCTGAACCAAAACCAGTGACATTCAAACTTCACGAGCCAGTTTTTAAGTTCCCTATGGATCAGCAGATTGGTGAAATTGACCAGCCAGAGTCTCCTGAACCTCCTGCTTCAAGGATGGAAAGGGTTAATGAAAATGGTTGTGTAACAGTCATTCTGACAGACTCAGAATCGTTTGACACTTCACATATCAAATGCTTGACAATAAAAACCCTAGAGGGCCACTGGCCGGTTTTAGTCAAAAATATGAAACTTCTACTACTTAGGTACCTGAATTTAGCTAATGCTGAAAACTGTATACTAACATTCTTCTCACTATGGGAGAATATCATAAGTGTAAAAGCAAACCTTTCAGTGATAGATACGAAACCATTTTATGCTGATCTGCAGGGCTTTGCGGATCTACTGAGGAACACTGTCCTTCCAGGTATGGTGTACACACATTTACTTAGTTTATTCAATGAGGTTCTGTGCTACGGCTCAACTTTAGCCTTACAAGATATTCTGCCGGAAGAAATATGCTGTTTAGCTCATTCAATTGTAAGATTTGTTAAAGACTTCAGGCTTTTAAATGATGTAAGAGTACGGAATAGTAGAAGTGCGTTTGGCTTCTTGGGTAATGACTGCACAGTGTTACGAGACTATTCCTTAGGCCCTGCAGTTTCAGCAATGTCATCATCCATTCAGTTAGTGGATCAAAGTTATGGAGATGATGAAATTGAGGACTCTGCTCAGTCCAGTAGTGAAGTAGACAAAACAATGTTGCAAAGAATGTCCCTGCTAGTACTAAAATCGATAGCAGTCACTGTCAAAGAAATGCGATGTGATTCATCAGATAGTTCAATAGACTCATCTGATTACAATGCAATACAAGATATGCAAATTGTTGAGAGATCTATACGCGACGTCTTGAAGAAACTAGATGGTTTCATTAGAAACACTATGGAGTTCCACCCTGAGACACCATTTACAAAAATGCTCATACACTTATTCAGTGAACAAGATGATTATTTGATTGAATCCATGGTGTGCACTTTGGACATAACAGTTGGTATTGTCTATCGGAATTCTGTGTATCCAGATTTAATACCTATGTTAAATCCTATCGCATCATTTATAGAGTTCTTGAAAGTGGTCTCGCATGACAGTGATGTATTATTAGACTACTTAGTGAGCAATGAGACATGTTTTTTGCTCTATTTGCTAAGATTTCTAAAATATGTGCGCAGAAATTGGCCAAAGTTCATTGAGACTTGCCAGCATACGGATTCTGCAGGTAGTAGAGGTCTAGATGATACGATGAGGGTTCTAATAAGACTTAGGTTACAGATCAGTAGGCTGGTTTCTAGGTCCCTATTCCCTTATAATATAAGCCCTGTGTTACGACTACTGGAAGTCTGCGAAAGCTTGTATGAAGGCAATGAGTTCAGCTGAAGATACTTTGAAATCCTAGAAAACATGGTTATGTTAATAAAAGAGGTCATGAATTAAAAAGTAATAATTGAATTCGGAAAGAGGAATTTCCTTAATAAATGCACAACTTGTCCATAATGCAGGAGTGTAAAGTTTAAAACTTATCTAGCGCCTGGTATGACGCACCTTTCAAATTTGAAATGCCTCATTTAATAGATTCTATCCAGGAGCTAAATGAACATTCGACTTTTAACATAGAATGTTAAAATATATTCTCCCTTTCGTTTTGTGCAGTCAGGTTGAAAGGGATCATGTATGGGATGAAAATAAATTTACTAAATACAATGCAATATGATCAAACATCCAATAAATCATTTGATGATTAAGCTTGCAAAGACTGCCATCATAAATAAATTCATTCCAAAATATGTTACTTGGTATACTTAGGTGTAATTTAATTAAGGTAATTTATATTAATTATAATTCCCTATATTATTTTTTAGTTTAGTTAATGTATGTTAAGAGATTTATATCTCTTGTGTAATTCTTTATACAACGTCTTCCCTTGAAACTCTTAAAATTGAGTTTTCAGAGTACCTATGTTCCAGAGAGAACTATCTTATATTATTACGGCTGGTCCACCTTTATTTGCACTAAAAGTGAATTAACGCGGGATACGCTCAATTATGTGCCTTACCGTAATATTAAGAGAGGTGCTTTTAACATTTTTATTGTGTGCTTTTGCACAGATTATAAAGTATACTAAAAATGCATTTTGCTTTGCATAATATCTATAAAATTAATACTAAGATTTAAGTTATTTTAGATTAGCATATAATTATATACATAAACGGTTGTATTATAATAATTGAATTTAATGTTGCTAATGACAATGTGGGTGTAAATAGCATACTAAATTATATTTCATGCCACACCAATGTAAATAAATCGCCATTTATTACCATATTATTAGTAACTGTAATATCAGTATTAATGAAATGTCCTAATTTATTAAATATTGTGCGGTTTTTCTTGGCTGATCTGACTAGATATATGTAGTTAAATTAAAGTTTACCGCGTGTTTCACAATCGACAAGTAAAGCTTATTTGACAGATAAATTTACCACTTTCTCTCTCTTCCACTTGGAAATAGACAAGAGAGAGCCAGCTTTAAATGGCAGTTAAATTTACTCGTCGATTGTGAAACAGGCCCTTAGTCTCGCTTATTCTTAAACAATAGAAATACCTACCTTCTAATGAAGTTGTAAATTGCCATGTACCTTTTTTGACTTTGTTCTTACAGAAAAGGTTTTTTTTTTATTTACTTGTCACATTTAAAAATCCAGTAATATGGTTGTGCCAATGGGATAGAACACCCTCTATATATTATATATAAAAAACGAAAACCCTATATACTTTTAAAAGCTTGTATTTACATTTATTTCATATTAGATTTAAAAATAGTTATAGATTTGCCAATTTAAATCGCACTATCACTTTGACTACGGGATCTTTTGTTAGCATAAGAATATAGCTTTAAGAGTTAGGGAACAACATACAGACTGTTTTTATATTTTAGGTAAGTGAATATATCGAGTAAAATAGATAATTTGAAGAAAACTATACAGCCATGAAATATTTTGCAATTTAAGTTGGACATTTCCAAATATGTATGATGAGAATCTCAGTTGATACATTTTTTTTAAATAAAGCTTATGTTACCAGATTGGACCAACCTTCCTTCTTACATCCTTAGCGCTCTAAATATATGTCAGAAGTGATAATTTGGATTGGATGCATGAATGGATGAGGAAAGAGACGGGTAAAAACCTTTTTTTTTTTTGGATTACGTTACTTACCATACTTTGATGAATATTGAATAAATTAAAGACAGATCTTGCCAACAAATCCCTAAATCTGTCTACTTAAACGTTTGTCCACATGAACTTTTTGGGTAATTTTTTTTGTAAACTTATAGAAATTCTAAATTTTGTATCAATTTAAGTTAACCGTAAGTTGTTATTGTTAAGTAACAATAATTTAATTAAACATCAATAAAGCGAAATATTTTTGGGTAACTACTTTTTTTCTATCATACACCTTCCATACACATTTTTAATCCGAAAAATCGATACTACTGGAATAACGGGACAAATATGGCAAATAAATATATCATCATAATTTATTAAACACCAACAGCATCAAGTTAATACCTAAAATAAAAAACTAGGCATTGTTACGTATCACCAAACTGTATTTCTATCATAATTTACAACATAAAAACATACAATACAGATTGTACACATGTGTAGTTGAACGGGACTTAATTGTGTAAAATAATCATAATTACAACGAATTAAAAATTGAAACCAAGTGCGGGTAGTTTTGAAAACCAGTAGCTTGATACCCGCCCTTTCAGTCGGCATGACAGTTAATAAGTTTGATTTTACGCATAAACTTAGCGAGCAGACAAACTATGTACCCGGAATACCTGAACACAACAATGCGAACACTGCTGGGGCGCGTTTCACGAAGCTACAAGTTACAAATAACAAGCGGAAGTCTCTTTCTAACTCCTTTCGCTAGAAAGAGAGTTCCGCTTGTAATTTGTAACTTGTTGCTTCGTGAAACGGCCTCTGGTGGTACTGTTTAACGTGCTATTGTCATATTCATATTCAGCCAACTGTTTATTAATACGGCCCTAAGGGTGTTACCAGACCAATCGATCGATGGTAGAATTGATAAGTCGACGTCGATCGATAGTTCCTACCAGACCAATCGATCGATCGTCTTTCGATGGCAGAATGGATTAGTCAACGTCGATCGATAGTTCCTACCAGACCAATCGATCGACTTCGATCGACGTCAATCGATGCCGTCGATCGGCGATCGATCGATTGGTCTGGTAACACCCTAAACGATAGATGGTATATTATACAAAGTTCGTTATAATACTCATAATTATACGCGATTAAGTCCCGTTTTATAACAAATATGCGTGATTGTCGTGAGAGTTCAAGACGAATGGTTGTATTGTATTGTACACACTAATCTAACAGTTTTCTATACAATTAACTACACTAAACACTTTATTGCTTCCGAGTCATTCAGTGCGCAGTCTTACCGACAAAGGTTACAAAGGTGAACAATTAACTTAAAAATAAAGCTTAAAATCAAATAACTCATCAGTGCCATGGTAACTGATTGCAAAAGGTTTGGGTCGGAACACAAACTGACCGATCTTTCACGCTTTTCCATAAATACTTAATTACAGATAAACTTTTAGATCTAATTCGTATTTCTAGACTAAGAGCTGGCACATTGACTTGATTAATAACTTGATAATCTTAATTATTAAAAAGTATGTGTTCAACCTTGGAAGGCTAAGTCCAATTCATGTAGTTGGATCTAAAACCTAAAGAAACGTCTGAAATTAGTGAAATTACCATCAAATTTTATGTATTTCTAAATAAATTTGGATAAGGTTTTTTATTTATTTACTAAAACGCTAATAAACTAAATAGCTACAAATTTCGTTGCCTAAATTGTAAAATAGCGCATAAAACTTCAAAATAATAAGAAACACCATACTTAATTGTTGCTTTGATATTTAGACAGCTGAAAACCTACTCTAAGAAATTATAAGTAAACCATTGACATTTCAGTAAATTTATAGACAAAAAAACTATTCTTGGGACCCCCTTTTTTTAATATTTGTTATCTAGCGGCAATAGAATTTCACACTCTGTGTAAATTTCAACTGTCCTATTACGGTTCATGAGGTACAGCCCGCTGTCAGATAGACAGATGGACGGACAGTGAGGCCTTGGGTACGGATCCCTAAAAAGCATGTGAAGTAATTACAAACGAAAAAATTTTTTTATCACTTTTCTTGTCAATGAGAATACTAAAACAATTAAGCCCTCTGCAACAGTCGTGACTTAAAAAAAAAACAGTCGGACATTATTTTTTATAAAATATATAAAAAAAATCTAATGGTTCAATGAAAAGCATTGTTTATTTAGTGCATAGCATGATTATTTAATTTTAATGCGGAATTTATAATAAACAAGTAGGTATATGGGCTTTTAAATAAATAAATAAATAACTACTATTTTTTCACAAAGGTTATCTTATAATGCCGCGAGTCGAGAAGGTACAGAGGTATATCACGCTATACGGCGATTTTTTTTGGCGACGTCTGATAGACGTCACGTCTGTCGCAGACTCGCAGACAGAGAGTTAAGCAAAGAATATGATACTATACAAGGTTGACCATAATTTCAGTTACGTCACATATTACTATAATAATATCTTCGCAAGTACACGAAGAATCAACTTGCTAGCTCTTTGCCCGTCATAACAATTTCCATTCAATATTACACTACAAGTTAAATAAGAAGCCGGTCATACATCGAAATTTGCAAATCTCGTGAGGCCTACCATACTGAAAACAAGGAGATTATTGTGTATGGGAATTTGGAATCTACTAATAAGGAAATAAAGTTCATTTACCTTTGCACTAAAATTACATTTTCCAATTTAAAACAAAGATAAATGAACTTTATCTTCGTTACAATAAATATAGTTTAATATAGGTAGTTAATATGAATCTTTATATGAGCTGTCACAGGACTCATTTTAAGTGAAAAAGAGTAGTCAATGGATTGCTACAAGCATGTAGGCTATAGGCCAATGAAAATGCGCCATTGAACAATGGCGTATTTTTAATGTTGCAGATATTAGTTTTATCATGAATTTATGCCAGCTTTTTGAAACTATAGTTCGAAAAGTTCACGCGCGACCGTCTCTCAAGGTGGCAGGTGTTGGGGGGAGGCGGGAACACTGTCAGTTGCGCGCGTTTCTCTTCCCCTCTATGTAGCGATGCCTCGTTCCTTAGTCTGTCGCCCCGCGGTGCACTACAGTGCACATTTTATTCATTAACCTATCCTCCAAAAACGTAATATGAATCCTTTGAGTAATTATGTATACTACTAGAGTGGACGCCTCAACTTGATTTTTTGTAAAACCTGTTAGAGCCGATCGGCACTAACTCGCTCAGTCTGTGCCGAACGGCTTTGGCAGCTCGACGCATGGGAGAGAAAAGTGTTACGCTTAAATATGCGTTCATGTGTACTGAGGTACTGTAAAACTGCTCAGGAAAATCAAATAAAAGTCAAGGAGTGACTTTGCACACGTAATTTAACTGCATTTACTTTAATCACGCTTAATTTAATTATTTTTCTATCAATTTTAATGCATGTCGACGCGTCATTTGGCCGCCATGTTTCGTTGAAACCAAAGAGTAACAAAATAAGTCTACGCAGACCTGACAAGATCGACGTGCAATGTTAATACAGATAATGAAGTTAAATAAGTTTAGTTTTAACTTTTAATTGTATTCAATTTTGAAGTTCCCTATCAGACGTTTAATTATATATAATACTTTTTGCCGACTACGAAATTAATAGTTGAAGTTGTTAAAAATATTAACACAAAGTATCGAAGGGAAGAAAAAACCTTCAGCTCATACACGCATATATGTTCCGTGCATTTTAAAGAAGACCAAAAATATACCACAAAAACAGGACGAGTCTACCTTAAGAAATATGCATAATATGCAGTACCATGTCACCAATCTTGAAATTTACTAAACGTCAGAAACTGACAAAACTTATATTGTGTGAAGGAAATTAAATATGCAGCAGTTTGAATTATTTTATTTTATTATATCTGCACCCATGACATAAAACCTCTATAATGGCTTCTAACTATTATTCCCATTGTACACCGTGAATTACCATCGTGTATGTAGAACAAACTGTAAGTCGCCTCTGTTGCGCGCTCACTTTATCTATAAGAAAACGAACACCCCCGCACACACCGCGCATGCCCCTCCGTCATCAAGTTACTCCGTGTCTTTTGTTTGAAATGTCTGTTCTAGTGTAACGTAATAATTCAATGTATGAATCTATTGTAAATGAAATAGAATGAATTTTTCAATTTGATCATGAGTCATAAAAACAAAAGAAATTCCATTGTACTTCCTTTGCACTAGATCTTTATTTCAATGGACGTATTTTGTACTATTTTCAGTAGGTACAAGGAAACTCGGGAGGCTATATGCTCATTACCACTTATGCCACCAAGACCCTACTTAAGATCCACGAAATTAGAGATCGTTTTATTTTTCATACAGTAGGTATGCTGACGCCTAAGACCGACGAATTTTTTTCGCTTTAATATAATTTAGAATTTCGTAACAAACGTTTCTGTCAAATTAAAAATCTTTTTCACAACATTGCTCGGAAATATGGCCATATGGTCTTGTTAGGGGTCACAAAACGTCACTTATAAGGACAGACCAAGAATGTTTTTGTCGGCATGTTTACTGATTGGTCGAGAACATTGTTGTCCAACTTTAAGAACCAATAAAAATCAATCAATAAATTTTTGTGTCATAGCTCCTAAAAATGAAAAATTTAAATCGACCAATCAGAACACACCATTTTGTGTCGTAAAATATTAACACGTTTCGGCCCTCTATATGACTCGTCTAAAAATCGCGTACTTTCTATCCTCTGCAACGATGTACTATATATGCTCATTGTTCCCAAGTCCGGACTACAACAATGACAGAGTTGTGACGTCACGCCAACGTTCCACATACAGAACACAAACACAGTTTTCCATGTATGACCGGCCAACTTCAGTCAACAGACGTGACCTACACAAACATGAACGCTAAACATCAAACTACTTCAATTAAAGTAATTTTTTTTTTTCATATTTGTTCAGAAACAGTTCAATATTTAGATAGAAAAATATTAGGTATAGATTCACGCTTAGATAATTATTTTGAGCGGTAGTTAGACTTGTTGACTCTAAAAAGGATCGATAACCATTCGAATAAGAAAGAGAGCATAGAAGTAAAACTCGACTGGGACAACAAAATGCCGTTTTTTTAAGGTAAGGTCTAGTCAGGGCTTGTCACCTAGCGTGCTCTTTGATTTGGCCACATCCACTTAAATAAAACAATTGTATTTAAACAAAGCAATTGAACTGCGGCACGCGATAACAGATCTTCGTAAATATCACTGCAACTACCTTCACTTTAGCAGCTAGCTTTCTAGCATTCGCAGCTTAAAAGAAATTTCGTTCGAGCGGCATGATGCGGAACGCGTTGTGAACATCATTTTTGTTTTAGTGCATTTGTAATCTATAATTTAGAGTCTATATTGTATTGACTTTTAAAGTGCTTATAATCCCTTCGTACTGCGTGGTCTTACACCCGTATTCACAAACGTCACTATGAGGTCTCACAGTGCTCACGAACGCACAGGGTGGTTCAAATCGTCTCATAAACAAAAGGTCGGTCAAAAAGGACCAATCACAAAGCTGTATTGAACGCAGTGCGTTTACTCAGTGAAGGATCCCTTAAGTATTGTTTGTGAATACGGGTGTTAATCTAGCTTTGTGGTAAATCAATACAATGTCATTGTTCAAGTACAGTATATTGTTTTCCTTTTAAGTAGATGCGGCGAAAACTAAAAACAAAATATCTACTATAATTTAATGATCGTTTTAATAAATAGTGTGATGTGTGCATTAAATAGGAGAATAGGTGACAGCCCTGGCGCATGGCGGCATTCTGGGTGACAGCTAACAGCACTGCACGGCCTGAAAGGGAAGTAGGTCCATGGTAGGTGATATGACTCGACGTGCCCAGTACGCGGAAAGATTTTACTTCTATTACTTACTCTTATGTCAGAGCCCTTTTATTTACCGCCTGTTTCACAATCGACAAGTAAAGCTTATTTGACAGATAAATTTAGCACTTTCTCTCTCTTAAACTTGCAAATAGACAAAGAGAGAACCTACTTTAAATGACAGATAAATTTACTCGTCGATTGTGAAACAGGCCCTAAGACATATTTATATTATAACTTTCAACAAATTATTATCAACACGCAACGCAATTTATAATATAAATCTCGATTTAATTGACTTTTAGCAAATAAGTATACAATAGATTTCATTATTGAACAATAGTTAATTTCTTATTCTATTCGACTCTCGACGCTAATTGTTATAAACATAAAAAATAAATATGTGAATGTATTACAGCACTCTCAATTTGTTTGTAATGTATGACACATCTTAAATACAATATATAGGACACATGATAGGACGTACCATACAAGAAAATGTGTAATAAAATATTAACTAAAAGAACATTGAACTTTGTTTTTCAACTGTACTGTGTGGTAGATTAACTTTTGATACCTCAACAGCAAAGGCGTCCAAATCGTAAAATAACAATATAGTTTAAGAAAAAGTAAAATAAAAGCCCAGAGCACAGTTATCTATCTATTATAAAACAATATTTTTTTGAGATTACATTGGAATTGACGTTCTATGTCTAGCGTTGAAAATGTCGGAAAAAATCAAATGTTTTTTTCGGGTTTTTAGCAAAAATAACAAATGAATAATGACAATTTATTCATAGTCAATCACTGTCACTCTCGCTATCTATTTCAATTGCTTCTTTGCAATTAAAATAACAGCAGAAAAATTCTTTGGTTTTTTTCTATAAAAATCCGAAAAAAACGATTTGTTTGGAATAAAACAGGTTTTTTTCCGGACTTTTTCAACGCTATCCATGTCAAACACATTAACACTACATAGACATTTATTTCTTTTTTTTTACATACACTTAGGATAAACAGACCTACTAACATAGCTGTTATAAAGCAAATAAAATCTTAGTTTTCTGTTCGTCAAGCCGACACCAAAAAAATAAAGCAAGTTGGGTGGCCCATAGTCTAAGTTAGGTCCTACATTCTAGCTGCGAAGTTTCCTTTTGAGTAGTTCCGTACCCAGAGGGTGCCAAAGGGACTCTTATACTAAGCCTCTGCTATCCGCCTGTTTCTAAGCGCGCTGTATCTCATGAACAGTAATAGGTACAATTAAAATTTTAACAGTGGGTTACATTATGTATCACTAAAGCCGCTATAACAAAACAAAAATCCTAAAATAAGTCAAACATTAAAGTAGGTTACAATACAAGAAACGCATTTTTATCGGCGTAGTACGGAACCCCTCGTGTGGGGGTCCGACTTTTTTGGTGTCGACCGTGACGAAACCACAATTTTTCTAAGACAGTCATATTTTGCATTCACGATATCTTCAAAAATAAGAGGTAGGTCTGTATGAGTGACTTAGCCCTTTGACAGTTAGCGATAATAGTTTTGCGTTAGGCCTAATTATTCCCATATTTACTATAGTCCAAAGAATAACGCTACCGTCTTGCGCGGGTGACAGATGTTGAGGGGGGTGGGCGAGGCAACTGCTAGGTAGTTAATTGTTGTCGAGCTTTGACGTATCCGTAAACTAATATCACGTGGTTATAGATAGATACTATACGTGTCTTCCATCTACACTATTATAAAGATGAAAAAAATGTATTTTCAAAAGTACTGGACCGATGTCAAAAATTCTTTCACCATTAGAATGCTACATTGTCTCTGAGAACCATGTTATGTTTTAATTTTCTGCGCGGATGGAGTTGCGGACAACAGCTAGTACAACATAATATTGTAAGGGCAGAAAGTTTTTTTTTCTTATACAAATTGATTCGGCAGTCGGCACGCAATGTATCGGTAACAAGTTACCTGCCAACTGAAATCGCTAAATAAGGTACACATTAAAAATTCAATGAATACAAAATCCGCTTCTCAAAATTGTCAAATAAAATTTTTGCTGCTCAAGAAAACTTTAATAACTTAGTTACGATATTATTATCATGAGTAGGTAATTGTTATATTATTATTATAAAATCGTTAACAGTAAAAGTATCATAAATTAAAATTTATGTTCGTATGGAAGACACGTATGCCCTGCTAAGCTAATAGGCAGTATCTCAGATAAAACTCCTCTTGCAATATCAACCTTATTATTAACAAAAGAGAATTGAAACCGCTTTGGTTATTGAATTTGAGACACTGCTTATTACCTTAGGAGGGAATTGCCTCGTTCCCCTCACCGTCTCCCCCTGCGGGAAGATCGCGCTTGAACTTGTTGGCTTTTTTGGACAATATCTTCCTTTAACATTGGTTACAACTCCACAACAAAGCCATTGTTTAACTAGTTTTAATCTAGACACCGGATTTATGATGAAATATAGACTTTACGATTTATGAACAATCTATCTACTCAGTATTTACACATAAACTACTAATATATAGACATTAAATGTGTGCAAGTGAGAAAGTGATATGGCAGTGTCACAAGACAGAGAAAATGAACACAGCGCCATTGTAAATTGCAACCTGCTTTTGAGTGACAGGACATCATAAGTTGTTACAGATGTAGTAAATTTTCGTATTTTATCTCATAAGTTCGTCTTTAGTTAGTGTATCGATGGATACAGATATTCTATTACACGAAGTCCGTTCGGCTCTGTACGGCTAACGCAAGGTGTATTTCCTCGCTTGTCGCTCAGTGCGTCTCTATCGTTACTGCCTAGATAGAAAGAAAGATCCCAGCGACAAATATATCGCGGGCAAGATGTGCCCATCTGCGAGCCTAGTATGGTTGCGTTTATCGCGTGATAAAATGTGGATAAAGCATCCGTCACTCTCGTACTTAAGTACGTGTCAAAAAGTGACGGATGTTTTATCCACATTTTGTCACAACGCAGCCATATTAGGCCTCCTGGTTGTAGTAGTGTTGAAGTCACGTGTGCCGATAAACGCGCTTGTGTGTGTTAAGATCGTGACAGCGTGCAGCGTGCTGGTGGTTGCGCACACTAACACCCGTATTCACAAACGTCACTATGAGGTCTCACAGTGCTCACGAACGCACAGGGTGGTTCAAATCGTCTCATAAACAAAAGGTCGGTCAAAAAGGACCAATCACAAAGCTGTATTGAACGCAGTGCGTTTACTCAGTAAAGAATCCCTCAAGTATGCCTGACAACAAAGTCAAACGGACTTCGTGACATTTGATCTGTAATTAAACTAACTGAGAAATTAAGCTAAATACGAACTTATCGAACAAAATACGATGCCGTTTGCGTCTCTATTCTACTGGGTAAAACCATATCGCATTTGACATGTTATCGTATTGTTTTTAACTCGGCCGCCATTAATTACAAGTAAATAAGAGCTATTGTAACATTGACAATAAGATAAAAGGTAAAACAATAATGCCTTTGACGTGTTATCGTATTGTCAACGTTACTCGTAGCTCTTATTTACTTGACAGTAAAGGTACTCACAGACGTGCTCAAGTCATTACTAGCACGAAAGCATGCTTTTATTGAGCAAGTGCTCAATAAAAGCATGCTTTTGTGCCATTGCATGGTACGACACACGTGCTACTAATGAGCACTTACTCAATAAAAGCATGCTTTGGTGCTAGTAATGAGCATATCGTTTTACCCAGTAGAATAAAAGAAAATAATCACACGTCATTAAGGTCACTTACCGTCTTTACGCTAGAAAATTCTCAATCTATTATATTCCATGATATTTTAATTTTCATGGTTTTTTGACAGCTAAATAAGAGTCGTTGTATACAATATGTTTATAAATATTTTTACGTTAATAAATCGACTCTTGCAAACGTCACCAAAGGAGAATATAGATGTTTTTTGGATTATAGTAATAAACATAACATACATATATTATTATGTGCGTAACAGCGTAGGATACTTATATGCCAATGATACAAACTTATTTAAGATAAAAAAGTTCGATTTTATTGTTCGAGAGGCATTCAAAAATTGATTATACATCTTCAGGCCCACCATACAACGATGTCAATTAAATATGACCCTATTGTGAATATCATAGAGTCAATTTTCTAATTCGATTGTCAGTCATAAAAACAGGAAAATCCATTTTATTCCCTTTGCAATTGATCTTTATTCCAATGCCTGTAATAAGGGGCTTCTAAATGGGCCATATTATCAGTGCAATATGTGGCCGGCAACTATTGGTGTCCCTCTCTTACTCGTATGTTAGAGAAAGACACCAATAGTTGCCGGCTACATATTGCAGTAAAAATATGGCCCATTTAAGCCCCTTTATTTACATTTTTTTGTACGCGGGCTTTACGAGATTAAAACCTGTCTTAAGATCCAGTTTCATTGGTTGATAGCCGAAATGCTTGTAGAAATACATTGACGAGTTGATTCAACATTATTACGCTGGAAGGTATTGCAGTAACGCAATGTACAGTGAAGGACTTTAATTGTTATGCCTCTATGAAACCCTGTCATAATGACAGCGTGAAAGAAATTACGCCAAAATTAATGATTAACGTTATGTGACAGGGTTCCATAGTGGCATAACAATTAAAGTCCTTGACTGTACCACTAAAAGCATGCGGGATATTGATTCATGAAACTTAGGATTTACTTAGTCTATAACCAGCACTGAGCGCTTGAATTTATGTTTATGAAACTTTGGTTTGCAGTAATAAAACCATATAAGAGTAAAAAGGTTGTAAAAAATACCACAGGACTTGCTAAAAATTGTCCAAGTCTTTAATTTCTTTATTGGCCTGAAAAGGTTCTCGTTAAAAAAAGGTTCATTATGAACGTTGCATACATTGAGTTCACTTGATTTCTTGATTTTGTAGATATACGTAGGAATTTTATTTAGCAATTAAGTTGAGGCATATTATAAATGCATTTGTTTTCTTCCTCGAAAATAGTCTATTTATTATTTAAATATGTATATAACTTTAGACTAACAACACAAGAACAAATGTATTTATGAATATACAAAGAAAATGAAGATCTACATTAACATTCTAACCTAATTAGACTTCGTACAACAAAACAATAATTGTCACACATTAAAAAAACATACCACACACACATGGTAAATAATACAACATAGCAACATACTTACCATCCAAATCAAATCTTACTTAACACCAATGAAAAGAACTGACCAGTTACACAAAGAAAAAAAAACATAATTAAAAACTACCATTTCTCATATAGCCACACAGACGCTTGACTAATACAAAAATCATTGGATAACAATTACGACGTCAAACTTACAGAATACAAAAAGACAAAAAAAAAACAAACAAGCTTACAAACATATTCAGGTATCATAGTCTTCGTCGATCTGCAAATTGCCAGAGTTCAAATGGTCTAAATCTACCAGCGGGACCGCGGGCGTGGTAGGTTTTATCCTCTTCACGTGCTGCTTAGAATTCTGCCTCTGGATTCTAGGTTTTTCAGGAGCAATATTGGAACCTAACACTTTAATTTCGGGCACCAAGCTCTTGGTAAAATCAATGTTCAATATTGGTGTGACTGGAGTCACCGGAGAATTGTTGTTTTGTGTTACATCTACGAAGAACTTACGTTCGGACTTTGGCACGGGGAAGTCGACGCTCTGTTGGACTGTGGTCAGGCTTGTGTAATTAGAAGTGGATGGTTGCGGACTGGCGTAGGTTGGGTTGGGGGTTATGACGCTGTGATGCTGGACCTCGTCTGGTAAGGTTTCCTGGTAGAAGTTGGCGGTCCGGACCGGTTTTTTGGACAGGTCCATGACGGTGTCGGTGGAGACGATGGTGGAGGTGACCTCGGCCCGCGGCCGGTGCAGCTCGGGGTCGAGCGACACGCTGCGCGCGGGCGGCGGCGCGCGCGGCAGCCGCGGCCGCACCTCCGAGCTGGTGGAACTGCTGGAGTCCTCTCTGGTGAACCTTCGGGGCGTTGGAGCTTCGGGAACTCTGTAAGCATACCGTTGGCGATTTTTATTTATCCAAAATGGGTTTGCGTTTAATTTCAGTGTCGCCTGATGTTATGTGACGACGAGGTTGAAGTTATGCTAAAAAGTTGTTCTGCAAATAAGCAGCACCCACACAGCCAGCAAACACAGAGCTCTATAAATTGCACATCAATTGTTTTTACAACCCCTTTGTTGCCCATCCACTCTCACACCCACCGCTGAACAGCTGCCAGGCGCCCGAATTAATTACAAATGATAGTATGGCACACTACTAGAGGGATTTCGTTGCTCTATAAATTGCAAACCTATTTCCGTAGCTAGCTCTCCGTCCATCTGTTACTTGTGGCGTATCAGGGGTTAGATATAGGTACTGACGGTAGGTACTGAATAAGAAGTGATTCTGCAAGTATTATGCAAATATAGCCCCTTTGTTGTCAGCTTCCCGTCGCCTCGTGTCATTTATATTTGCCACAGAGTATTTTGCATACATGAATTATACATTTTCAGAATCTGTACATTAAAATATTTCATTTGATACCAAAGTAACTCCCCATAACATTTTTATTACAAGCTCAGACCTGTTTTTTTCTCGAAGTTAAATTTGCAGGCAAATTACGATTGATAATTTGCGGCTTCGCTATCCAATTGTTAAGTATATCGGCAGTAGATACCGTCTTTACCAAAAGGGCATCCACACACATAGGGCCCCTATGTGTGTGGATGCCCTTTCGCGGTCCCTATGATAGGGGTCGCGAAAGGCAACGTAATAAATATAAAATAAAAGTAGTTTTTTTTACCTTACTACGACGACGACGACGAAGCCATTATGTAGTCGTCGTCGTTTTCAATTCTTGTGTGGCTAAGAGCCCCGACATGCCCTGTATTGTATATATATAGGTGTACACAGTCAATCATATATGACTTTAGTGACGCCATAATTAAGTATCAAATGTACCTGGCAGAAATGGGAGAATCTTCGGCACTCAACATTTCTTTTTCTTCCGCCGCTGAAACGTCTGGTATATTTTGGACCTAAAAATAAACAGTTAAAAAAATTATTCACTGTTCGGATTTGGTACTCTCAAGCATTTTACCTCTAGGTAAGGTTCTAAAGCTTTGATACGAAAAAATCATGTCATTTCAGCTTAGAGATTTATTATCAAAAAGATATGCTATATTTTGATGATTCTGAAATTCTCACTTCAGATTTACCTTTAATGAGTACACATTTGGGGCTGAGTATGAAGCTATATCACGCAAGTGAAAAACGTCGACTGTAATACTTATAGCCGATTTACATTGGTCCAGCAAAAGCATGCCAATAGAAGTACATTGCGTCGTTGCAATAGGTCTCGCCTCAAACGTTAAAACCAGCTCGTCAATATACTTCTACTGGCATGCTTTTGCTGGATCCATGTAAATCAGGCATTACATTACCATGAGGTAATGCTACCATATTCGGGTTAAAAACAATCCAAAGATCGTAAAAATAAATGAAATTCACAACTGCTCTTTGTTCCATGTTTGTTCCTAACCAAATCGAGATGTAGTGCAGACGCAGAGTAAGGTAATTAACTTAGATGTCTCCTGTACCACATCAGATGCAATGCACTACGCTACGCCGCATGGCGATTCATTGCCTTTCTGAGCAAACAACAAACAGCTTTAGGATGCGAGGTGGTGAGAGGAATCTGAATTAAGGCAGCCAGCTTTGCGGGTGGTAGGACCTCTTGCAGAGGCCCTACTTTGAAAATCGAAGTTCGCAGTTACGTTAGCACCATCCCTTTCGATTTAGTCTCGAATGAAGAGTTATAGGGATGGAGCTCACGTTACTTCGAACTTCGATTTTCAAAGTAGGGCCTCTGGTCCTATCCAAATCACTACCACTATATAAACTATCTTACCTGATAAACTACCTAGCTGCAAAGTTCGTAATGCTGCCTTTCAGGGATAGGCAGGACAGCCAAAGAAATTACTAGCTTGGAGGCATTCCATATTATCCCTTAAAATTTGGCAACGCATTTGCAATTTTGAAACTATATAAGTCCATAGGCCTTAAAGCTAATTTACCAAGGCCTCTATTCTAGGCGGAAAAAAGCATATCGTCTATGACCTGTTAAGGGGTATTATTTTTAACTCGGCCGTCATTACAAAAAAGTTGACAATGCGATAACAGTTTAAAGACGATATGGTTTTTACCGCCTAGAATAGACGCCCTGCGGGCATAGTATGGTTGCGTTTATCGCGTGACAAAATGTGGATTAAGCATCCGTCACTCTCGTAGTCTCGTACTTATACGTGGCAAAAACTGACGGATGTTTTATCCACATTTTTTCACGCGATAAACGCAGCCATGTTAGGCTCCCTGGTAGGTATATGCCATGCAGTAGGTGAAGGTTATCTGAATCTACAGCTATGACCTAGACGAGAATGTATCATTAATGATTACGTGGCGACAGTGTGTATGCACTCACCAGGTCCCTCAGGAAGTCGAACCGCGACTCAGACAGGATGCACTGCTTCACGTGCGAGGGGCTGAGGGTCTTGGCGCTGCGCGCCATGGTGACCCGCATCGCCTTGCTGAGCAGGGACTCCACAAACAGCTCCAGTGTGCGAGGTGGTGAGAGAAATCTGAGTTAAGGCGCTGTTGGGAACTTTGGAACTTATGTGCTACTGAATTGTTTCATCGACATAAAAAGGGCATACCAGATTATATTTATTTAACTTTCTTGTTTTGCCATGTAACAATCAAAATAAACTTTGGTTGCTGGTTGATAGCCCGCTCGTTCTTCCGTGAGAGAATTTCTTTGTTTAGATGTAGTATAAAGCAGTACATATTATCACTGGCAAAAATACACACTCGATGAGTAATCTGTGCCTAACTGCCCTGGGTGAATAAAATACTATCGTAACTTTATAGTTTTATCAACTATAAAATATCCCGATATAAAATAATATAAAACCCCTATGTATTTCGACTTGAGCAAACACAATAACTAAGAAGCTAAAATCTACTTATATCTTTGATAAGAGAATGAATGCGCGCGTAGAATTAGTTTCTCGTTTCTCCCCCTATTTTAATCCCTTAGGGGATGAGTTTTCGAAAATCCATTAGTGCACCCAGGATATCCAAAGAAATTTCAAGTCCCTAGGTCAAGCGGTTTCAGTTGTACTTTGATCGATAAGGAAATCAGTTCCTTCTATTATTTATGTACTAGCCTCCTAAAAAAATATGTACAAAAATCTTACGTACAATAACAATAATTACGTTTGTAAGCCGCTCCATTACGCGTATGCCACACCCTGCCAGATACTGCATGCCGCTTAATTATAAGTATGCCTCTTATAATTTACGTGTGAAAAGCACGTGATAAGTCCTCAAGGCATTAAGTCCGCCATTTGTACTTAAATTATGTATTTTGCAATAAAGTTTAAATAAGTATCTGGCGCGAGTACATTACAAATTTGGTCACCGTAAGCCCGTTTTTCTCAGTGTAGGCCCACCATACAACGAAATTTGTCAGCGCAATATGAATCTATTATGAATGAAATAAAGTCAATTTTCTAATTTGATCAAATCATTAGTCATAAAAACAAAAGAAATTCCACTTTATTGCAATAACCGTATTATGTACTTCTATTAGTACAAGGAACCTTAAGAGGCTAGAGGACGCCCGAGCTTCGTACGCGTAGAATTAGTTCCCCGCTACTTCTATGTACTTACTTACTTCTATAACTATGCTATGCTATTTCTTCCCGTTGGGGGTCGATTTTCAGAATTTTTTTCTTAGTGCACCCCTAGGCCTCATTAGGAATTTCTAGACCCGGTGGTTTTGGCTGTGCGTTGATATGTCAGTCAGTTTCGTCATTTTTATATTTAAAAAGATATAGATTATCTGTAGTACCTACTCTGCCATACGAACGAATACCCAACAATAACCTCAAGAATGTTTTTAACTAGACAACAACTGTGTCAATAAGGCATTTAATTAGGCGTATTAGTACAAAAGTACAAAGGCCTCTATCAAACTCACTACGGCCTACATTATATATTTGAAACATTTTACAACTCAAGGGTATTCCAGTCCGTTCTTCTATGAATAAAAGTATTTGATGATGCTTTTGTTTATTAAGGCGTGTGACTGTGACTGTAATGTGACGCCCTCGCCGGAGTAAGTATGAAAATCCTTTGTTGTGGATACCCAGAACCAAACGATTTCAAGGCACTGCCATTGCACTCCACTATCCGCTTTTTGGAAGGGGTGGAGGCTGCACTGGATTAAGCATTTAAAGAAAGAGGGGTAATAAGTCCCTCCTAAGGCACACCATACACCGAAATTTGTCAGTGGAATATTGATCTATGTGAATGAAATAAAGTCAATTTTCAAATTTGATCACTAGTCATATAAAAAATAGAAAATCCACTTTACTTCCTTTGCACTACGACCCCCAAGAGTTGACGTCAGCAAGGGGTCCATGTAAGCGGGAAAAAAAATGGGGGTTCATGAGATGAAAATGGGGGTCCGCGATGGTGGATCCCATTAAAGCAGGTGGTGAGTTTAATTTTGGCTTTCCATTAATGGAATAATCCATATTCATACACAGATAATAGGTAAGTACCTACTTACTTACGTAGTACTTTCTTATAAATTTATTAATAAACACATATCTTTCTACATAAATTACGTTTTAATTTTCTGTGCGTGTAAGTTTTTATTTTATAAATAATATTTTTCCGCACTAAGTTTTAATTGTACCGTCGACGTCGTTTTTTTTTATATTACGTAAGCTCCCCAGCTACAGTCTAACCAAAACCGAAAAAATTGCTAGTAGTCTACGAGATAAAAAAGTTTGGGGACCTCTGCACTATACTAGACCTTTATTTCAATAGCCACATTATGTACTATTTTTAGTACAAGGGCCCTCAGGGGGCCTAATATGGCTGCGTTTATCGCGTGACAAAATGTGGATAAAACATCCGTCACTTTCTGACACGTATATAACGCAGCCAAACTAGGCCCGCAGGAGGTAAGTGTGCTGCGGGCCTAGTATGGTTGCGTCTATATCGCGTGTCAAATGTGGATAAAGTATCCGTCACTCTCGTACTTATTTACGTGTCAGAAGGTGACGGATGCCTTATCCAAACTTTGTTACGCGATAAACGCAGCCATGTTAGGGCCCCTGTGCACCAAGTGCGACTTCATTGTCGACAAAATCATCGTCCTCCAAGGGCGTTAGTCAAGAGCAAACCAATTATAAATAACTAGAGGACGCCCGCGACTTCGTACGCGTAGAATTAGTTTCCCGCTACTCCCCCCATTTCTTCCCGTTGGGGGTCGATTTTCGGAAAATCCTTTCTTAGTGCTCACTTACATCATGAAAGGAACCCATGTACCAAATTTCAAGTTTCTAGGTACAGTAGTTTCGGCTGTGCGTTGATACATCAGTCAGTCAGTTTAGCCTTTTATATATATATATATATATATATAGAAGATAGAAGATAATAAAAAAGACTAGTTCATTAATGAAAGCTCAAGTTCTATTTTAATGACAATCGATTCGTTGTCCGACCTTCTCGTAAGGGCGAGGAGGTTGCCTCTGTGGGTACTATTGATCGCACAAAGCCGAGGTCGAATCCTACCACATGCTGCCCACGGAATAGAAAAAACAGTGGAAATGGCATGAGCTTCGCTTAGTATCAGACCTGTTGTCGCTAATACTCACACTATCATAAAAACAACACGCCACCATGGAAAATGTTTTTGGTGCGGCTATCGTTTTTACATTCCAAAATAGCACAATAAGGAATGCTTTTGGATGTATTTCCTACTTTAGAAATATCTAAATAAGCGATCGCGGCAGTATGGTAGGTTGCGCGGAACTCCCGCATAACTATGCCACACGACACGCCCACTTGACACTTCTACTGTTTTTTCTGTTCTGTGATGTGTGATGTGAATAAAAACGTCTTATTGTTAAAACCCAGGAAAATAGAAAAGTATTTATATATTCTTGACGGACTTTCAACTACATGCCTTCGAAATTGTGAAACTTTCGCTGGGCACGTAACCACTAGTGTTGCCAGACGTCCCGATTTCTGCTGAAGTTGTCGTTGTTTACAATACCTAGTGATTACTTGTTTGAATGTTTACTATGATTTAGATCAAATCTTCAAAGACGACTCTCAATAACAATTTAGAATACATTTGTAAATCAATGACAGTGCAATATTATGTCATGGCGTCTTAAAACTGTTCTGATTTTGGAGTGGCAAGGTGACACAGCAGAATTTCCACTGACTCTCATGAGTATGCAAAAAAAAACAGTAGCCAAAACAAACTTATTACTAATTTATTTAATTTTTATTGCACAATAATAAAGTACAGTCAAAAGCATTAATATCAATATAAGGTGCTAACAAATTAGTCACGGATATTTTAATCATCGATTCTAGAGCCTATTTGGAGTAAATAATGTGGTATAAAATGTAGTCCGATAACGCATAATTACCGAGATTTGCAATATTTAAAAAACAATTCAATAGTTAATTTAACTTTGTCACCTTAACCTAAAGCATTATTTACTAAGGAAGATTCATGTTGTAAGTAGCAAAATCATCAACGTACAACATAAATAAATTCAATCAAAATCTTAGTAAATAATGCTTTAGGTATAGGTAGCAAAGTTCAAATTAAATAAACTATTGAATTATTTTTTAAATTATGAAAATCTCGGAAATTATGCGATATCGGACTACATTATTTACTCCAAATAGGCTCTAGAATCGATGATTAAATTATCCGTGACTATAATTTGTTAGCACAAGAGGAGAAAGGTTGGGTTTTAAGACTAAAAAGATCGCGTAGTTAAATTCGATGTCGATTTCGAAATTTTCGACTAACATTAAAGAATAGGTACTTTAGTACTCAGTCGACCCACCCATTTGTAGCGTGTAGCCAGGCGCGCCTTCGTCGGGTATTTATTATCAAAGCACAGGCCAGGGTAGTGATTCTCTCAAGAAGCAGAGGCTCTACTTTGAAATCAGTAATTCGAACTTCGGATCGCCCCGTCACTTTCTTTCGAATTAGTGACGCGTCGAGAGCAAAAGGGATAGCAATAGACGAAGTTCGAATTACGGATTTCAAAGTAGAGCCTCAGAGGTGAGCGAATGAACGAGTGAAGTCCAAGCGGTGAGATTAAGTAGTCCCGTCAAAGTGAACAAAACACATTTTAGGGCGTGCATTTTCAATTTGGCAGCATGTCGTCTCGAACGTATAAGGCTGCCTAATTGAGAATGCACTCGCTAATATGTGTTTTGTTCGCTCGGACGGGACTTCTTAAACTCGCCGCATGGAATTCACTCCTGCGTTCGCTCACCTTTGCTTTTCAGAGAATAACACCCCAGGGAGGCCGCCACTTGTGGCTCTTTATATCGTCGGAGACACGGCAATTCCGCGTAACTAGCTAATAAAATAAGGTGCAAAATGCACCTTAATACGTAATCAGTAAGGAGTACTGGCGTTTGACCAAATTATTTTTCGTCAAATGTATCATTACGTCAAATGTTTCATTTGGTCAAACGCAATTTTTTCCGAAACGGTAAATATTTCAGGATTTATTTCAGAACCATCGTGTAGAACCCTTATATACTCGAAACTCGAATTCAAGACCAAAATCTGACAGTTCACATCTTGATTATTTAGTTATTTTAACATTATTTCATAAAAACATGAACGAGAACTCGTGTAACCAGTAATATTAGGGTAAGTTTTATTGATAAAAATACCTACACTTAAACCAAAATGCAGTAATCACAGCGAATGTGCGCCCGTTGAGGTTAGGATTTTGGTCTTGAATTCGAGTTTCGAGTATAGGTTAGGTTAGGTTAGTTTTATAAAAATCCTGAAATATTTACAGTTTTGGAAAAAGAAGCGTTTGACCAAATGATACATTTGACGAAAAATAATTTGGCCAAACATAGGTAAACCAATCAGAAGGTAAATTTTTCAACGCATTGATGTTGTTAGTTACGTGGTAGGTATTGCAGTACCAACGATATTTAACAAGCAGTTGCTCGCGACTCGTACCGCCTACGTTTAAAAAGTACCCCTTGTACCCTTTGGGTTTAAGCTGTCTACAGACCAAAAAACCCCTTGACAAAAAGAGTGGTGTTCTAAGTTGAACGTGTGTATGTGTCATCTTTAGAATTATAATGACCTAATTAACAATTTTTGGATTTCGAGTTAGGTCTCTATAACAATCAATTTATGACTCGATGTCGAAAGCTGAAATGTTGAGTTAGGTCACTATAATTCCAAAGGTGCGTGTCCGTGTATTTGTCTGTGGTATCGTAGCTCCTGAACAAGTCAAAGACCGAAGTGGATGCGGTTAAAAGAATGCTAGTTTAATCGGGATGGTCCTTATCTAAGTTAAAGATATAATAAACACATCGAAAAAATCAAAACATACACGAGATCGTTTCTAAACACACACTGCCCAACCAAAGAAGGCGCTAACTGCAATTTAGTAGTCGAAGCATTCTATACTCTATTAGTAACCACATTAAACTTTACTATTACTACGCAGATAGCCGCGTTCTTTGATAGTACGCCAGCAAAATTTTTACCAGCAATCGATTGACGAAACGTTATCATTAAAATCCCGGACAAGGACCTCTTATCAGTTCGCCTCTCATCTCTCACTGATAATGACACCATCTGTCCAATGTTCAGTTTCTGCAATACCTATTGCGATTTGCGTCTCTCTTGAATACACGGTTGTCTCGATTAGACACAAGATTACGCTATTTCAGAATATGCGCATTTATTTATTCTTTGCAAATTGCAACCCATGGCAATATAAGGTGACCTTAAAGCTCGCTTTACATTTGGCTAAATTCAGTGTGCTTAATGAAAAATACTCTAAAAAAAGACAAGTGTAAAGGCAGTTAGAATGTTAGTCAAGAGGACGCGCTTATCCCTGTCTAAATTTAGCACACTGAATTTAGCCAAATGTAAAGCGGGCTTAAGGTCACCTTAAAATCCATTCATTCATATCATTATAGGGCATCTTACTATTATTAAGTTTTGTAAAGATGCATGTATGCGTTTTAGGAGGCCACATAAAATACCGCCGATTGCAGTCAAATCCAAATAATGGTCAATTCAAAATTTGCACCGCCGCCGTTCCTTGCATAAAGATCCTGTTTTTTTTCGTGATTAAATTAAAAATGCTGGGATTCAGATTTTTCCCTATATTTGTAGTATAAGACGGTAATACTTGCCAAATTTCATAGTTCTAGGACAACGGAAAATACCCTATAAATTTTGATTCCCTTGAGAGTGTCAAAATATACGTTTTTTGCGGCATAAACGGCCGTATCTTTTTTTACGTTAACTTAGAAATTTGATATTTTCACAGCTTCAAGGGACTGTAGATTTGAGTATATGGATTAAATTTCAACACGATACCTCCACGCGTTCCCAAGATAAAGGGTCTTGACAGACAGACAGACGGACAGACGGACAACAAAGTGATCCTATAAGGGTTCCGTTTTTTCCTTTTGAGGTACGGAACACTAAAAATGGTATACCAGGATTAAGAAGTTATAAGTACTCAACAATTGAATCAAAAATCATCGTTATAGATCGTAGGATTTCGAAGATTCGACCAAAAATATGCGAAAAAGGTGTCATGTTTGAAAAATAAAACTTTGGAGGATTTTGTTTCTCATCGTGTTTTCACGTTTAGCAGTCTCAAGGATATATGACTAAGTTTAATAAAGCTTGTCCCAGAAAAAAATGTTGCTTATTATTAAGGCACAAACTTATGCATTAGATTGGGCAAACGGTCCGGAAACTATATGCCAAAAACAATCAACTTAAAAAAAAAAAAACCTCTAAACTCAGCGCCCCGGACTAAGAGTTAATAGTAGATTTTACACCAAGGGGATAAAGCACTGTTTAATGTCACGGGCGCGATAATGAATCCTGAGCAAATGAGGGACTCCAGAGGCCCGTTTCACGAAGCTACAAGTTACAAATTACAAGCGTCAGTCTCTTTCCAACTCCTTTTGCTAGAAAGAGAGCTCCGCTTGTAATTTGTAACTTGTAGCTTCGTGAAACGGGCCACAGATTTAACTCCCGAGCGTAGCGAGGGTGTTACGAGTTAATTCCTGAGCGAAGCGAACCGAGTAGAATAGAGGCTCTGCCTGCCGGATGCCATCTGGGGCCTGTTTTATAAAGCTACAAATTACAATTTACAGGTCACAAAGTTTCCATTTGACACAACCTCGACCAATGACGACCAGCCATTTGAGTAGTGTTGCCAGTTTAGACCTGTAAAATTGGTACTTGTAGCTTTATAAAACCTGCCCCTGTAATGCAACCTTGTTGCCAACGGGGTAGACTCGAACCTGCTTTAGCCATTGAAATTAGAAACCACCTATTGTCTTAGTAGAATTATCGACCTGAAATGCTAACGTACGAAGTGTATGCGTCAGGCTTACTCAATAATGCGGAGGCTAGGTCATATTGAATAAAATATAAAATATTTGCTCGGCACGTGGAAGAACTCTGTCTAGACCTATGTCTAGCTGTAGACATGTTTTGGCTAGTATAATGATGATATTGCAAGAAGTTCGTGCCGCGACGACCATATTTCTTTTAAATGTTTTCGCTTTGCTGTCGCGTCTTAATATTTTTAGGGTACCGAAGTCAAACAAGAAACAAGTCTAACAAAAAGGCATGTTTTGAAAACCCAACTGCTTTTAATTTAAATCAAATCATTTATTTGTTTTTCCAGCATAGGTTTATACATATAGATCTTTAATATAGTTAAGGTTATGTCCCTTTATGTGGTACTTCTCGGCATACAAACATGCTGTGCATCGCGCTTATACTAAAATTACATTGCATTTACATTGCTGTTGTAATAATGTCGTCAACATAATGTTAGTTTTCACGCCGCGCAATTTAGCTCCAAAAATCCGCCATTTTGATTTCCAATAATTTTAATATAGCCCATGACACTCTAGTGGTTAAGACGAATCTAACCACGTATAATTTATTAAAATCGGTTTAGCCGTTTGGTAGTTACGAGTGAACATAGAGTCGGACATACATACGAACGAGGTCGTCTGATACAGGACTCTTTAGACCTACTAGGAGGTCTCAACGTCTAATAACATGCTCTATTGTTGTTAACCTATATTTTTTTTATATACAGGTCAAACACCTCCCTCCTCCCTCCTTTTGGGCTTTGCTGCAGTCGGGTAATATTAAGGGTCCTTGTTTCGCCATGTCCGTCTGTCCGTCTGGCTGTCTATCCGCGGTTTAGCTCAGACACTCTTGGTACTGCATATGTGGAATTTGGCATTGTTATGTTATTTCCATTAAAATTACGCGGACAAAGTTGTAAAATAAATTGAAGTTTTTTTAAAAATATTGAACTAGAAAAGAAAAGAACTCCATCATTGACTAACAAGGTTTAGTTTGATATATGTTAGAGAGCAGTCTTTTTTTTAGCTGCCCTATCTCTACATACAAAATACCGTAAAGAAGAGATCACCAAAAGTGAAATTAAAATTAAAATCGGCCAAGAAATACGGACGATACAAGCATTTTAAACTGCTAATTAGTCAGCGATTAGACAAAGATCCGATATGCACTGTGACGTCATGAACAGGTCGGCCACATAAACTCCATGTTAAATTCTGTTTTGCCAGAAAGAGATAGGAAAAAATCTTTGTTGGCTTATATTATCTTGTTTATTTTTGTTTGTTACATTAATCAGCTTTTATTGGAGCTATGAAAAAACATCAAGCGCCGCAAACATTCACAATTATTAAATAATTATGAATTTGTGGCGCTTGCAGTGGAGACCATGGGACCTTGGTCAGCTGATATGAAAAGCTTTATTAAGGCCCTGTCATCCCGGCTCATAGACACCTCCGGAGATCCTAGAGCTGGTGCTTAGTACCTCTCCCGAAGGATTGGGCTAGCTATCCAGAGAGGTAACGCAGCCAGTGTCATAGGGACCATGCCGCGAGCGGACCTGCTAGAGGGGGTGTTCTTTTTATAGTGATGATTATTTTTTACATCTTCAATATTTGAGTAGCTTAGTTTTATTTTAATTTAAATAAGTTCAGTTTTAACTTTTAATTATATTATTTTAATAAATGAATATTCCCTATTCTTGCGTAAATCATACGACATTAGATCGGTTCAGCTGTTCGGGCTCTAGACGGTGGCAAGACGAACAGCAGACAAAGGCTTTAACGCATTCCCCTTTGTTTGGACTGGAGGATAATATCATTACAATTTTTAGTTCAAACTTTGTCCAACGACGAACACCTGTTCAAAGACAAAGTAAAATGTAGCTTATAAGTAGTTATTGGAAAATATCTCTTAATACTTTGTGATAGAGTTTGTCGTTATTACGTTATTAAATGTTAGTCGCTTTAATTGTATTGTAAAATAATTTATGTTGTATAGAACACAAAATAAGAAGAAAAGAAGTATGGATGTCTGGTCTGTTCATACGTAGTTAAAATGGATTTAAACGAGTAAAAATCCACCATTATTAATCACCTCGACGTTTAAATAATAGTGCTACAATTGCTTTAACAAGAACACTGAAATATAACCTAACCAACAAAAAGTTGGAAAACCCCCGACATTGACATTTCAAAGTTCAATACTTCAAAAACGGCTGAACCGATTTCGATATAAAATGTCTAAGAACCACCGCTAGAAAACCTGCTTTCAAATAAAAAAAACCGCATCCAAATCGGTTCATCCGTTTAAGAGCTACGATGCCACAGACAGACACACACACACACACACTTATACGTCAAACTTATAACACCCCTCTTTTTTGCGTCGGGGGTTAAAAAGCGAGCATGGCCCGACTCCCGACCTACCAAAGAAAACATATCTAAGCATTTTGTCGCAGTTCATCCATACCCAATTGCTAATAACTAGATTCCGTCGTTATAATCCATAATGTCGATAGCTTAATATCCGTTTTCACGGTTGAAAACAATTGTTGAGTAGAAATGGTGATTCGTAGGGAGGATTTTAGTGCTATGCTGCCGTCCAACCAAAGAAGGTGGCTAATTTCATAGTACCTAATAGTGTAAGCATTTTAAATTGATTTACTGTCATTAGGTTCAAATGGAAAATCGTCCACTTGAAATTATACGTCAGTTCAGAAAAATGACCATTTGAAATACAACAAAAAGGAAAATTGTCCATCTTGAAAAACGTCTAAAATGGAATCATGTCCCATGGTAAAATTGTCCAATATGATATTGGTCGAAAAAAATATGTCTATTTGTATTTACGTACACTCAGAAATATGACCAATTGTAAATACGTCCTACCTGAAATTTGTACAATTTATATTATATTATATGGTCTTAATTCATATTAGACTACATTCACTCACAAAATTCCATTGGGACTTAATTAATTTACAACGAAAATAAATTTGGTTGTAAATACTTTTGAGCACAATTACATTTTGACTAAATTCACTTTGGACACTATTACTTTTGACCCATTTTCAGAATGGTTATTTCACGTGGACGATTTTCCATTTGTACCTAATGACAGTAAATCTTTAAATTTAATGTGGCTTCCAATTGAGAACAGAATTCTTCGTCTACTACATTGCAGTTAGTCGCCTTTTTTGGCAGGACGGCAGTATGAAGCACGATCCAATGCTTTAATGGCGTAAATAAATACAGTTCTTATTGAATATTTGCTTAGAACTGTTTCAAATTTGTCAGTTATTGACCCCTTTAATCGAGGCAAAAATTATCGTCTTATTTCCGTTTTGTTTGAGAACCTCCAAAACATGGATGGTTCTCACAAGTCATGCTCCATTGACCAGCGAATTAATATAGCGTAGATCACAGAACAGAAAAAACAGTAGAAGTGTCAAGTGGGCGTGTAACGTGTGGCATGGTTATGCGGAGTTCCGCGCAACCTACCATGCTTTTGCCGCGATCGCTTATTTCGATATTTCTAAGATAGGAAATAAATCCAGATGCCATATTGTGCTATTTTGGAATGTAAAGATAGCCGCACCCAAAACATTTTCCATGGTGGCGTGTTGTTTTTATGACAATTTGAGTATTGGCGACAACAGGGCTGATACTAAGCGAAGCTCATGCCACTTCCACTGTTTTTCCATTCCGTGGCGTAGATGGTGCTAAGAATAGGTTAGGGTTTAAATAAAGGACCGTGCATTGGTTGCTGAAAAAAAAGTGCGCGTAAGGGAATCGTTAGTTCTCGCCCTTAACATTTAGCCAGACATCGCGAGCTAGACTACAGTCCTTTTCTAGATCTTATCATGTACAAAATGAAGACGTCACGAAAACTGTTTAAACTCCTGCGTCCTACAACGTTAATTACTTTACTGACCTTCGTTGTAGATCTAATTTCGCAACAAAAACATAATTATTATCCATAATTATTAGGCTTTACCGGTGCCACCACGCCATCCGTCTGAAATTAGTTTTGTCCTCGGAACAGAAAGTAGTTGCAGTTTCCGAGTAGGACCATCAATTCTGACGTCATTTTCAGTTCTTCAGCAAGATTTTTTTTCCCACATGTATGCCGCGTGATATCCTCAACTTACCGTCTAAGTTCTTTCGAGTCGGTAGATTATCGTTTCCCACACGCTACTCATTACCACTTCGTAAGGTTTGGTGTCAAAGCGTAATTTTGCCCTTCCTCGACGTTATAGGGAGTTATAAATTGTTGAGTGGTGGTGGTGATAACAGAAGAAGAGCATTATAGTACATTACTTAACAAGGGCTGTAAATAAAAGAAAGAAAGCCCGAAATCGCAGGTATTTGAGACCCGAGCCGTAGGCGAGGGTTGTAAATATGCGATAGAGGGCTTTCTTTTTTACTGCCCGTGATGAGTACACAATTTTACGTCTTCACCTGGCCACAATGCGAGTTTTACCGTGCGCGCAGCTTGCGATAAAACTCACATTATGGCCAGGTGTTACGTAAAAAATATTATTTGCGGAAAGATTGCTGCATAGTTAGACGATGTGGAGGTAATATGTGTTATAGAAATAACAATAAAAGTAAATTGGTTAATTTACCAAGTATATCCAGTCGGGACATAAGTTCTGTTACTGAGATTTATTACAATTAAAAAAATACATCAAAGGAGTTTTTCATAAACCTGTATATTAATTAAAACTTTGATTTATATAAAATAAAAAAAAGAATGCAATTATTGCACTATTTTTTTAAAGCTTTTGTAGCTAGGAAAAAGAAAAAAATTAAAAATCTTAAAACTGCGTGGCCTAACATGGGACAAAAAAAATAGCACTGTTTTTTTTTACACACTGACCCTATGTCAATTTGTACTGGACGAAGATGACACAAACTCCGCGACTCCGACGAGTTTGTTGTGGTGCATCATTTGTTTCTTGTAAATAATTCATTACGTGTTTGTTTGCGCCGTGGATTACTTATCGTATAAATAGATATTTTGAGTGTTATTGTGATACAGTGATCTTTGTATGTAAATAGTTGTTTATTGGGAAATCCTTATATTACTCTTTATCTTAGCTCAGCTTATTAAACTAAAATAGCCATGTAAATGCCATTATGTTATGCCGGTGATACGTTTTATTATAGGTAAAGTTTCTCGTTTTATAACAATATTCTTTATTTATCCAGCGAGGTTCCATTTATTGATAGATTATCTAACAAGGTATTAAAAAAAAATATTAGCCGCGTAGACTCAGTTTCTATTGTTAAGGCATTTAAATAGCTGTTTAAAAAAAACTGACGATTTATGGGGAACGTCAGTTAAAGTCATCCATCATGTCATAGATATAATTGCACCTCACTTAGCTTTAATCTACAATAATTGCATTTCAGAGGGGGTCTTTCCAAATCTTATGAAATAAGTCTTACCACTTTTTAAATCGGGCGAGAGGAGTGATTTAACGAATTTCCGTCCCATTTCTATTCTACCTGGTTTTATTTAAGTACTTAAAGTTTTTGAGAAGTTAATGTTAAAAGATATGTTAGGTCACTTCAATAGAAATAAACTGCTTAACAGTAATCAGTTCGGCTTCACCAGAGGACGATCCACAACTGATGCAGCATCGGAACTCAATTAATATATATACAATATTTGGGATACATCTTGTGATGCAATAGGATTTTCTTATTTTTTCAGAATCATCATCATGTCCTTTCATACCGTATCCGGTAACGACGAATCCTGCAAAAGGTCTGGTCCGGGTGATGTGCTCTAATGTTACTGGCAAAACCGAATTTCGCTTTAAAGCGCAATTCACACAGCGGGCGGGAGCGGGTCGGTAGTTCGGCGGGTGTTTTAACATGGAGTTATATGGAAGCATTCACACACGCGGCGGGACTGGTCGGGCGCGGGTCGGGACCGCCGCTCCCGCGACTGACCCGCGACGGACCCGCCGCGCCCGCCGCCCGCCACTGCCAGCGTGCGGGCCTGCCGCGGTTCGGCGCTATGTGTGAATGCGACGACCCGCGGGGTCCCGCGATGGAAACGACATGCCCCGCGCCCGACCCGCTTCCGCCCGCTGTGTTAATTGCGCTTTAAAGTGCGGTTACAGGTTACAGGGTACACAGAAGAGTTGGCCAGCCGAGTCATAGCTGTAGTTATAGGGCTTAGGTAACCTAAACCCTATAACTAACCTAAGTTAGGTTAGTCTTAGGTTAGTCTTCCGTACATGGCGCTTTGCATCAGGGTCTTCAAGACGCTTTTGCTCGAATGCGTTCACCTTTGTGTGAATGTTCCGACGCCATTCCGGTCTGTGACTTACAAACTCCTCCCATGTATCTAACATGTAACAAGTAGGACTTGACAGAAGCGCGTGGAGCAAACCCAATGTGCTTCTGTTTAGTCCACCAGAGTAAATCTCTTTAACCGAACAATTGTTCTCGCGTGTGACATCCATGGACTTGTGTCTCTAATAAGTCCATGGCGATTGTCTAAAACTCGATACTGGCGAAATACACCTTGTTA
Organism: Acleris cristana; assembly: GCA_948252455.1. Lineage (NCBI taxonomy): Eukaryota > Metazoa > Arthropoda > Insecta > Lepidoptera > Tortricidae > Acleris > Acleris cristana. The sequence goes on along the minus strand of OX411797.1, from coordinate 7,577,293 downwards.
AAACAAGAAGTGAAAGCCATTAATTAAGAAAAAAAAAAGTAACAAGTAACATTATATTGACGACATTATCCAAACAGCAGTTGGGTTTTTATTTTAGAGCTTGCTTGTAAACACATGTATGTATACTCGTGTTTAAATTCACGCTTTCGATTAGTGTCAGCTCTTGTGAAATGACCTGTATGAAAACATCCCCCATATTTAAGATGCCGGTGCTGACGTGACGTCAAAGTTATGCAAACGGTGAAAATACCTTTCTGCGTAAGTACGCCTACGTCCGAATTTGCAGGTAATTTCTATTTTAGAAATACGTTTTATAAGGGCTCCGTACAGGGGCGTGAGCCGTGGGCGGCGAGAGGCACGGCTTCGCGGTTCGAAGGGCTTCGCGTCTCGAAGGATCTTGTTAAAGCCATGAATTGGACTATTTTTTATTTAATAAAATCAGATTTGATGCGTCACCAAAGGGCTCGCTAAATTTACGTGCTTTAATTAATGCGCTTTGTCACTTTAACGTCATGTTCGAACTGCTGCGCTTATCTGTCAAAAGCGTAAAAGCGGTAAGGTATTATCCTTATCCACGTCTTTAGGTCTTGCTCAGGCGCTGGTTTCGTTACTAAATGGTAATAAATAAATAAATATGAGGGAATAATCATAGATAAAATTACCTAGTCCCACACTAAGCTTGTAATGTAGGTATTACCTACTAAGCAAGCCCAAGCATAAACGTAGGTTCTATACAAATGAATAAATATTAATGGACAATATCACACAAATTGAGATGTTTCCAACACTAATAATATGCCCTTTATCTATACTGTGTAATAAGGCTTGTACTATATGAGTACCTACTAGGCAACGAAAAACATACCTACAAAAACACTATACAGGGTGTTAGGCAGAAGGTTGGACAAACTTCAGGGACTAACTCTGTAGGTCATACTCATTAACTTTTATTATGGGACCAACATCCAAATCGAGAAAAAAAAACAGCTGTTCCATACAAACTTTGAGAGCTAAACAGCCGAAATGTATGAAAAAGCTGGTTTTTTTTTCGCATTTGGATGTTGGTCCCATAATAAAAGATGAGTATGACCTACAGAGTTAGTCTCTGAAGTTTGTCCAACCTTCTGCCTAAAACCCTATATAAGTATAAGTACATTAAACATATTCTAGACTAAGGAACAAATACTCTCAAATATTCTAGACTAAGGAACAAATACACTCACACACAAATGTATCTTACTATGGTATTAAATGAATGTATGGTCAATTCCCATTTAAAAAAATGTAATATTTAATAGTAGCTCGTTTGACTACTCTGGTAAGTCACGATTTGAACACGTGACTTAGGTACTCAGCAGTGATAGGGTAGCGGTGGTAAAATAAAATGTGGGCATCGGCAGAGGGTATTCTTTGACCAGCATTCTTTGAATGACAGTATATTAAAATTGATCATGAACTTAGGTTCAAACTGATTAATTATGGTTGTAGTGAAATAAGTTTATTAACCAAGGCAATACATGTATTTTTTGACAATTGCATTGTTTTGATTCCTCGCCTGACTCCCCAAAATTGACCAATAGATATTAAAGTATTAAACCAATGATCGTAGTAAACCAATGATGAATATTTATATTTCAAAGTGTTACAATAATGATGGCTATTGAAACGTGTTTATCTTGTGGCCTGACGCATGGACACACTCTTATCTTATTTCTTGCACTCATTCAATTTCAGACATCATTCCTAGTTTAAAATACATAAACTAGGAATGATGTCTAAAATTGACTTAATCTCTCATAAGCTTATGCATGCTTAATTAACATACATGTAGATTTTTTTTTGTATTAAATCAAATTCCAAAGAGAGTAGAACTTGGTATTTTTTTACTCCTTGCCTGAATAATGAGGTTATTTATTAATCACAACTAGTCATCTTTATTATTATTACATTACATAATTATAACAGTAGTTTATGCAACTGATGCATAATGAGGGGCCTTAAAATACGAGTGTGGTCAGCGAGTTTCATAATAGGATCACAAGAGTGTTATAAGGCCTAATTATGTACAGTTGCACTACTTTATTATATTAAGATGGGTTCAGAAGCCGACGACTTTACGCCAAAAATGGCGTGAAACTTGTGCTGTGTCAATGTCACGAATATGAATGGTTTTTTAAATCATAGATCCATCATAGGTCCATGGCGATTGTGTAAAACTCGATACTGGCGAAATACACCTTGTTAAAACAAGGAGTGAAAGCCATAAATTAAGAAAAAAAAAAACAGATAAACGAATGAAGTCCCTATTCTCATGTCACTCGAGATCAAATGTCGTGCGGTTTACATTAAAAAAACATACTGAATTGACGTTTCGTATCGGTAACAGTTTTAATATCTATGGACACTCTTTAGTTTAGACAGCTATTCCAAATTTAAACTCATAACTTTACAAAAATCAATACTGTTATTTATAACATTACAGTACAGATTTTACCTGCTACCACCAGTGTTGTTAAAAGACTAGTCTTGAAGACTTTTGAACCTTAAAGACTTCCAAACCTTGAAGGTTCAAGCTTTGAAGACTCGAGCGTTAAAGGTTTGAGCTCAGAAACGGTTCAGAACCTTAACGACTCAAGCTTTTTATGAGCTCTTAAGAGCAAGTCTTTAAGACTCGGGGTTCATAGACAGCTCAAGCTTTAAAAACTCGGCTTATTGAAAGCTCAAGGCCCGGAACCTCGAAGGCCTGAGTTAAGCGTTAAGAGCTCAAACAATGAGCGTTATAGGAAGAAAGTATTATTGTACGGTCAAGTGCAAAAATACGTATCGATTTCATCCTCTCATAATTATGTATCGAGGCCTTATTTCGCTGACGTTAAGCTACTATGGGACATATTTTTTTTGGTTATGTGCACCTATATTTTTACACTTGACTGTACCTATATTTATTTTTAACCCTTAATTTGACCTCAGGATTATGCTGTTAAAATCTCTCGGGTTCCTCACGGGCATCCTGTATAATTATCAAATATGGCATAGATAACATAAATTAATCTACTTTGTTAAAAGCTTTTAAGACTTAAATGCTACAAACCTTATAGACTTAAACCTTCAAAGCTTAGGAGGCTTGAAAGCTTGAGGCTTTAAGACTCTGAGGTTTCTGTGCTCGTAAGCAACAACGCGAACTTATTAAGTTGAGGCTTATATGGTCGAGGCTTTAAGGTTCGAGGCTTCTAGACTCAGAAGTCGCGACTCAAGTCTTGTAGTTTACGCCTCGAAGCTTAAATTCACAACACTAGCTACCACGGACAAGAAAGTTCTCATAGCAAAATTGGTTGTAATAATGCTGGTTATTTTCTACGGTTTTTGAACGCATTTTATAGCACTAATGATATGTGCGTAGATAAAATCATCTGTCTGTCTTTCTGTACATCTGCTAACTCCTCCTAAACCATGCAACGGATTTTGCTGTGAATTACAACATCAATTCATAAATTTTTCACAGAATAAATTCTGGTTTATGTTTCTGGGTGTGTGTACGGGTGGGTGTGAAGCTTTAGTTCTATAAAATCCTAATATTCTGTGAGCGGATATATTATTAGAACAAGTACTCTGCTCCATAGACTTTTTTTAAACATTATAATAATATAATGGCTAAAGAGATAATTATATAGCTTTCAATTATCACAAACCAATATCGGCTATTACTGTATAAAAATAATTATGTTTTTTTTTAATGGTCGACGTGGTTTCAGAGCACTTTTAAAGTAACACTTAGGCCATGGCGACATAGAGTTCAAAATAATAGTCATGACATCTGTGAGACGTATACCATACCATGTCAGTTAAAGGTTAAGCTTTTAGTTGGTGAATATAGATTATTTTATTTCTTCATTATTTTATTCTTTTTAAGAGTATGGAGAAGGCAAAGGAGATGACAAGCCACCTGGTGGTAAGTCAGCTGTGATGCCCCTATAGATTTTTCTAGCTCTTTTTTTCTTTTAGTAAGTAGTAGAAGTGCCAGTACTTAATGGCTTGTTTTCCTTTTGATCGTGAAGTAACCACAGACAAAACACAGAACTTAAACATTGATTGTTTTTATTATTGTATTTATCATTAGAACTATATGAAATTCATTGATTTTCTTCCTATTTCACCACATTTTTGCTAAATAATGGTCTGTTATGTTGTGGTCTCCTGGTAAAATAAATAAAAATACGAAAAAATGCAATGTGAAATGCATGTATGGTGTAATTTAGTTTATTTTCGTGAATGTCTAAAACTGTAATGTAATGTAATGTAATGTGTCTTGAAATTTGAATTTTTGAATTTTGAAAATTAATCTGTTTGTAAAGCTTGGGAAAAAAGTGTTTGTTGTAGACGGGTGGAACTATATTCTCAAATCTGCCGTATAACAAAAGGTGGCTAACTCCAATGTAAATTCAAAGCACTCTATACTCTGTTTCCAATTTGATTCCAAACAATACCTACAATCATTTTATCCAAACTTTTTTACTTTACACTAGTTTCTGCCCGCAATTTCATCATTGTAGTTTTAGATTATTGTTATTCCTTCAGGAACTTTTAAATTTTCCGGAATGAAAAGTAGCTTATGTGTTAATCCAGGGTATACGCTATCTCAAATTTTATCCAAATCAATCAGTCTAGCCGTTGCAGCAAGAAAGAGTACCAAACTAACACATGCACAAACTTTCGCATTTATAATATTAGTAGCTGTCTATACAGCTGGTTGTTTAAAGCATTTACGAAGTTCACACATTGTTAAGACTTATTTTCGATTTATAAATGCATTTCTACAGCCTCTTAATACACCAACAGCAGTATTAACATTCATTTAAATTATCTTAACCAACATAACTTATAAATTAGTGGGTCAATAGAATAATCTTATTTAAACATAAACAATAATTAATAGGATGCTAATTTCAAAAACGTAGTAGGTGCAAGAGAATCCATAATAGTCCTTATTACTGCTCTGTATGTAAATCATTTTAGAGTAACTAGTTCATGTGATATAACATAACAAATCCTAAAATTATCTTTGGTTATAAGAAGTTATGAGCAAATTGTGCTACTTAGTTCCCACTGGTGTCATAGTTCATTGTTATAACGATTGTCGAAAGCTTAAACAGAAGCTCCAAAACCTTTGTCTAATAATATCTAACACTAAACAATTAGAAAAACAAATCAACTGAAATACAAATTGACTAGCACCCGTGCATTGAAAAGGATATAAATTATGATTGGCACGGCCTGGGCCACTTTTCCGACCTCCTCGTCGGTCTGCATTATCTTCTTGATTCGCCCCTACAAATAAACAATATCACGACAGTGCAACCAATCCAAAAACAACACCTATTTCATTCAATTAACGCCGTTTTAACAACAATTTTATACTCACGGCGGGGAACCTGGCATTGTATTTTCTTTTCTTAGACGGCATTTTGGTAATCCAATCACTTTATCACTAATTAAGGACGAGAAAAAGCTCACTTCACCACAGGAGATTGATGCATCTCGCGCATTTTTGAGGTTATAAAAGGGAGACGTTTCGCAGCCTTCATTTATATACGATAATGACAGTTTTGCCAATTTTTTTCATAATTAATTTTTTTATAGTTGCTCCATTTATTTTACTAGGTGAAATAATTTCAAAAGTACATTTTTTTTACATCTAAGTGTTGAATGAAATGGTTCAAATAATGTTTATGTTCATTATTTTAATCTTAGAATAGTGGTGGTTATGGCAGTATTGGCAGTTAATAGAACTCCTTGGTCAAAAAAAAACATATTTCGTTCAAAAACTGAACAAATTCAACAATAAAATTTACAATATTATCTTATATGGTTATAGAAAAAAAAGTAAATATTATTTTATTTTATTTTATTTTATTTTATTTTGTCACAACAATTCACCGCCTGCCTTATTTGCATTTTTTTTGGGCAATAAAAATCACAGCAAACTAGAATCAGTTTACGATTACAAAGTTCTTGAACGAATACTTAACTGTCTGTGATGTATTTGCAGAAGAAAAAGGCAAAGACAAAAGACAGCTACATAGGTACGTATAATCTAATCTGTCTGTCTGTCTGTGGGCAAAAGTAAAAATGGCGTCGTTGACGAGGTGTGTTGTGTTATTTTATTATTGTAATTACATTATCATATTTATTCTATTGAATAAACTTGAAATTTTACCGACATTTACACTGTGCTTCAAATTGACAAGCTTTCTGGGGTCTAAGTATAGGGTTTTATAGGCCTAATGTAATTGTGTTTACTGTGTGGGTCAGTGTTTTAGACGTAATTTCGTTGAGAATAAATGATAATTATGCTAATTTCTCCTGTTTCTCAAGTGTCTTTGATACACCTACATTTCAATGTTTCCTCATGTTTCTATCTCGAATACATCCATGTCGTTGATAATCAAAGACTAGCATGGTCCAGATGTCAAAACACTTAGCATATCCAAATTCGCGTTTCGTTTCAGCTTGCTCCCTGCGCCGACGCAACAAGTGTGGGATCGCGATGATGAGCTCAAGGCCATGCGGGTCGGTAGCGCGCTGGTGGTCTCGCAAACCAGCGTGCCGCCGTATGAACAGAGGAAGGGCTGGGTGCCTCGTTGTGAAGAAGACTTTGGAGGTCAGTTCGTACATGCGATACGATGCGATGCGATGCGATTAGATTAATATTACACATTTTTAAATACGTTAAAGATTAGACTCTGAATAGGGTAGAATGAATACTACTCCCCTGATAAGAGTAAAACATAGCTCTTGAATGAGTGAAGGACGCATATTTCAGGGGACTATACACTAATTAGCCCAAACCTGTAGTACACTAGGCTAGAGTTGTACCTTATCTTGTCTTACAGATGGGCCCCTTTCGAATACACTTCCTTACACCCTTTAGGATCTTTTGTGCAATTACCCTCTTATACACTCAGCTGTTAGAGTGTAAAGATTTCCTCACAATGTTTTTCCTTTACCGTAAGAGGATCGGGTAATGCACTTAAGTTAGAAAAACTCTTTGGTCCCCCGAACCCACTACGCCTCTCATGCTCTTAAGACTTGTACCAAGATCAGTAGACAAGCATAATAATATGTACTGGGAGCAAACTTCTATCGCGCCTTTAGTAGGACAAGTTGTGCCCTTGTTCTACCGAATGTTAACTATTTTGTGAACCCAGGGTCGGTTGTCAGTTAGTGTCACATCAAGTAAATACTTTGTTAAAACGTTTCATATCCAAATCAATGTAAATTAACAAAAAAATGAGATGGAATTAATGTTATTCATTATCAACAGATGGAGGAGCATTCCCTGAAATTCATGTGGCCCAGTATCCCCTGGGAATGGGGGCCCGTGGCAAGGAAAGCACTTCTAACGCCTTAGCTGTGCAACTAGATGAGTCTGGAAGGGTCAAATACTCAGCCATAGCGCGGCAGGGGCATGGAGCTGATAAGGTAATAACTGTTTTGTGTACAGATTAACATTCAGTTTTTTTTTTGGAGTAATGAAACAAAACCTATACTAATAGATGTACACAACATATTTAAAGATTTTAGCATACATAAAAACAATGTTTTGGCTGTGTTTTCAGTTGATACATGGGTTTCTTATATTAATGTTAAATCTTGTATTGAGTGTCACGTTGATGATATTACTGCTCTACAGATAGCATTTTGTTTAAGATCAGCGCCTCTATTCCCGACGGTAAAAACGATATTGTAGTTGACCTGTTATGGTATTGTTATGACGTCAGACGCCATTACTGTCAAGAAAATAAGAGCTATCAAAACGTTGACAATACGATAACAGATCAAAAGCGATATTGTTTTTACCGTGTTGAATAGAGGCCCAGGTCACATTCCTTTAAATATATTTTTTAATATAATGATAGTAGTTCAGTCCCCTTAGTGTAAAAGGTGCAATACAACAGAAGACCTTACATTTTTTGATAGAATGTGACGAGAATAAAAGTCTCAGGAGTCACCTGAACTTACATAATGCGAGGGTTGAGAGGTCAAACCCGATAACTCGATATAACTTGTTGTGTCAAAAAGAACATTAATGAATACATCAAGGCAATTGAAATTTGAAGAAACAATTATTTCGATTTATCGGGTTTGACCACGCAACCCTCGATTATTTATGGTGCAGGGAACACAGTGCTACACACAGTACTGTCTCGTTGTCTAGAGATGCTATTTTGATTTACAAATTTTGTAAAGCACTCCTTTATTGCCAGAGATTCTCGCTCTGAAGGGTGTCTATTTTTTTATATAGTCTCCTCATGAGGCTGACATAGTCACGTATGTGTACTAAAGCGTCTATAAAATATTAAATTTAAAAAAATTAAAAATAATTAAGGAGCCGCGGGCAACAGCTGCTAAAAATTTATATTGAAATAAGCCAGTGTCATAGACTGAGTGTTTTACTGAGTTTTCCTTAATTAGGTATTCATGATAAATGTTTACAAATCTGTGACCTACACAAACGTGTTTTATCCTTCTTTTTGTGCAGGGGGTAAACATAGGATTTAGAAAGGTTTTTTTTGATATGTGCTACATCAAATTATAACCTTTTCTTTGTACAATGTAATTAACTATCATTTTAATCTCTTCCACAGATAATTTACACAAAACTAACAGATCTGCTACCATCAGAGGTGTTAGCTGAAGATGATGAGACCCTGCAGAAACCAACTGATGATGATATACAGGATATCACTGAAAAAACGAAGCTTGCCTTGGAAAAACTTACCAATGCTAAAATATCTGCCGCATTGCCTGTCAAGGCTGCTCCGAAAGCTGTAAGTTGAAATGGAATGTTTGAAATTGACTAGAGTTACCAGATAATAACACAAAGCGCAGCTGCATCACGTGGATGAGGAGGTTACAGTTAGGGATGTTACGGAGGTGGTGGAGTTGTTATCGGAACAGTAGTCTGAGTCCGAGTTTTAAAATTTGGTTATTGTGGCACGCGGGATGCGGGGTTGGCTGCGCGACATGTAATAAAATAACTTGTTATATGTCAAGCACCAGTCAGTGTCATCGTGTTTTACCGTGAGTGATTTTCATCAAAAAATACAACGTTAAATAGAGATTACGACCTCAAAATAATCATGAAGACAATGATTAAGTGTATAAATAAATAATATGACTATTGTCAACCTTCAAAAGTACGCGAATAGGAGTTATAATGGTAAATTGATTTGCTTATAAGAGTGACGGAACGAATAGGAAGAGACTTTACACTTTCGCCAGGTCATAAAAAACATGGATACACACCTGAAAAACCTTAAGGGCCTGTTTCATTAAATCTATGTGCCAGTTAAAGTTAGCTCTCTCCTTGTTTGAGTGTAAGAAAAGGAAAGGGCTAATTTATGTGTCAGATATGCTTTACTTGACGATTGTGAAACAGGCCCTAAACCTAGCAGCTTATTTACCCCTTTTGACATGGTAGCAACGCAGGATCCTTGACTATTTTGGTTTTTCCGTACCTGTAAGACTCAGATCTTACAAGCGCTTGTATAGTAAATCCGGTTTCAGGCCCCAGCGCAGTACATCCGGTACACTCCCGCGCAGCAGGGCGGCGCTTTCAACTCCGGAGCCAAGCAGAGGGTCATCAGGTTAGTCAGAATATTAACAGGGTACAGTTCCGACCATTTGCGACACAGACGCAATACAGTCCCGATGCTGTCACTGTTTGAGTGCGTACACGCCTGTTCTCCACTAGAAGCTTGTTACTGTAAAGGTCTGGCGCATGCTTTAATAAAAGATGTTGATGAGATTATCTTTGGTGAATACAATTCAGCATGCGCCAGACGGCATTCTACCACAGTTTCTGCCAGGTGACCTCGGTAGAAGCGGGGTAGAAGCGCTGCTGTCTACATGGTTTAAAACAAGCCCCAAACTTCAGTGTGCTTGGAGCGCTTGTGCTGAGCTAACGTCGTGCGCAAAACTCCTATAAACGCTATGGCTCCTTATTTGTCTGTATGTACCTATTATTAGTATGTTGTATGAGTTCCGTAAGTATCTCACGTTCGTTGGCCATCCTTGCGCGCGCGACGCGTCTACACTCGGAGCGTGCGGCTGCGAGACTCCTTCGAATGGTTTACAGTGCAGCAAGCGGCCAGACCGTATTCTACCACTGTTTCTGCCAATGGTTTGAAGCGCACGCCCGTCTACCAAGGGCGTTTAAAGGTCAATCGAAATTTGGTTTAAAACCACTGGCTACATGGTTTAAAACCACTGTTTTTCTACCAAGGTTACCTGGCAGAAACTGTGGTAGAATGCCGTCTGGCGCATGCTTTATAAAGATCCGTTAGATCACGGTTAGGAATGTCAAAACTTGTATGAAGTTACTAAAATTTTATCTGACATATTTACTAACGGACCTTTATAAAACCGGCCATGAATCAATCAAACCTATCAAGACATTACTTTTTATGTCAAATTTATATTTCGAAAAAATAAAATTTATATGTCAAGCACCAGTCAGTGTCATGATATTTTACCGAGAGTGATTTTCATCAAAAAATACAAGGTTAAATAGAGATTACTACCTCAAAGTAAACATGAAGACAATGATTAAGTGTATAAATTAATAATATGACTATGCTCAACCTTCAAAAGTACGCGAATATGGAGTTATAATGGTTAATTGATTTGTATACAAGAGTGACGGAACGAATAGGAACAGAATTTATATCGGCCGATATATCGGCATCGGTATCATTACATCGCTAACCGAAACCGAGCAAAAGATGCGAATATGCCGTTCTGAAGTGAGTGGTCGTCTCCGTCCATTGATTTAAACAACTAGATAGGGTCTTCCGATCAAAAATGTCACATATGTTTGGCCAAGAAACAGTAGCGACATCAGTCTATCAGATTGCTTATAAACTACGTCAAACTACATAGAACTGCCGTAACGTGGCCGGGTAACCAAACAACAGCTGTATTTACAATAATATTAAGAATGCTTAAAAAAATGGTTTAACTCGAGTAATACATTACTTAATATGCTTACCGGAAAAAAGAAACTCCATCCTTGGTTTTCGATAACTTTGAGGTATAATTATTGGACTTACTTATGACGCAACATGGCATTTTTGATTTCACTAGTACGTGCGACTTGGTGCGAGGTTGTAACGTCACTGTCACGATTTGGTGCTAGATTCTTAGATTTAGCACCAATTTAATCGCCCGTTTTTTTGTACTAGAGGCCGGTACATACGAAGTAATATATTAAGTCTATGTCTCCGTCAGGATGGTGGAGGCGCAGAACGACCCGATGGAGCCGCCGCGGTTCCAGATCAACAAGAAGATCCCGCGCGCCGCGCCCTCGCCGCCCGCGCCCGTGCTGCACTCGCCGCCGCGCCGCGTCTCCGTCAAGCAGCAGCGCGACTGGAAGGTGCCGCCCTGCGTCTCGCACTGGAAGAACGCCAAAGGTACACTACACTGCACACTACACACTACACACTACACACTATGGGTCATACGCAAATTTAGGTTAGCGTCTTTCCTGTGGACATACCCGAAGTTAACCTTTTTAAGGCCTAATTTTCTGGCTGAACCCACATCCGCATCAACGGCGTCAGGTCTACTTTAGTCCTATCCAATTAAAACATTTATTATATATATAAAAGGCAAACCTGACTGACTTATATATCAACGCACAGCCGAAACTACTGTACCTAGAAACTTGAAATTTGGTACAGGGGATCCTTTCACGATGTAAGTGAGCACTAAGAAAGGAATTTTCGAAAATCGACCCCCAACGGGAAGAAATGGGGCGAGTAGCGGGGAACTAATTCTACGCGTACGAAGTCGCGGGCGTCCTCTAGTTTTGTAAATTTGCCTTTTCACTTGCGTTGTCCTTGCTTATTCTACTCCAAGGTTAACTGGAAGAGATCCCATATGGGATAAGTTCGCCAATGTATATATCTATAGTGATGCAAAAATGTTTTGTAATTGTTTATGTGCAATAAAGAGTTAACTTACATACATACATACATGTGAATACGACTATATCATATCATCCGAGTACAAAATTTTCCTGCATATCCATACTAATATTATAAATTTGAAAGTGTGTCTGTCTGTCTGTCTGTTACCTCTTCACGCTTAAACCGCTGAACTGATTTAGATGAAATTTGGTATGGAGATAGCTTGAGTCCCGGGGAAGGACATAGGCTACTTTTTATTCCGGAAAATTATACAGATCCCGAGGGAGCAGCGATAAACGACTTCTACGCGGACGGAGTCGCCGGCAAAAGCTATTCCTAATACATACATACATACATACATTAAATCACGCCTGTTTCCCAGAGGGGTAGGCAGAGACCACTTCTTTCCACCTGCTACGATCTTGACAAATCTCTTTCGCTTCTTCCACATTCATACATCGAGTCATGCACGCACGTCGGTTTCGGGTACTTAAAATTCCTAATAATTGTATACTATTGTCCCCAGGTTACACAATACCCCTCGACAAGCGCCTCGCCGCCGACGGGCGTGGCCTTCAACAAGTCCACATCAACGAGAACTTCTCCAAGCTCGCCGAGGCGCTGTACATCGCCGACAGGAAGGCCCGAGAGGCCGTGGAGGCGAGAGCGCAGCTCGAGAGGAGGCTGGCGCAGCGGGAGAAGGAGAAGAAGGAGGAGCATCTGAGGGTGTTGGCGCAGCGGGCGAGAGACCATAGAGCTGGTGAGTCTTTGTTACTGATGTGCAAGTTGCGGGAAGTTTCCAAAAAGATGGAAAAGTTATAAGAAATTTCCGGAAACTTTCACTAGAAATATAGGAAATTTAAATATAAGAAACGGAAAGTTTCAATCCCCACGTACAATTGTGAGAAGTTTCCGAAATATTCCGCACTTTTGGAAAGTTTCGTTTGGCACATCAGTAGTCTTTGTACAGTCACGAGATTTAATTTGGTACCCGCCTTAGGTCCAAAGTCAATCTGACATACTACAATAAGGTTGAGTTTCCTAAAAGTTACAAATGATTTGACATCTCTAATGACATTGACGACTTCAAGCATATTTTTCTTGAAATGGGTCAAATTAACGCTCGTGACCGTATATCGTCGATGATATTGCAAAATCGTGTAACTAACAGATTCAATAAATTGCAAAATGTACTTTTCACTTCTCGTGCTCGTAAAGTCCTTTATGCTAGGTATAGGCTGCATAAAATTGCATTTTATCCACTAGTGCGTAAAGTGTTGTCATCATCTAGCTAGACTAAGACAATTAAGCCCTACAGCCAGACACAAGGTGACTGCATTAAATAAACTTTTTATTTGAATACATTTACTTTAATATTTACATGCCTTCTATGTTGCATCTGAAAACTATTAAAAACAAGCATAAGCACAAAAACCAACAAGAGAGCCAACTTTAAATTTCAGTTAAATTTAATCGTCGATTGTGAATCAGGCCCAGTGGCCAGAGACCCTACTTTGAAAAAGACCCTTTTCCTCGATTTAGTTTCAAATGACGAGTGACAGGAATGGAGCTAACGTACAGTCAAGGAAATTGATTCCTAGACCATTTTGGACTATGTCAAAGTGACGTAATCATCAAAACGTTCTTCTTGAGATTTTATGTTAGTGGTCAAGGAATCAATTTCTTTGACTGTAACTTCGAAGTTCGATATACAAAATACGGCCTCAATTATAGACCATATTTACCTTTAACATTTCCTTACCCTCTTTAATCAGTATAGTCTCGTTGCAGGTATCAGAGCGCCAGAAGAAGAGGGCGAGGCGCCGGCCGAGGTGGACGAGAGCGGGCTCACGGCGGGAGAGAGAGACAAGCTGAGGGCTGACCGACATAAGGAGCGGCAACGGGACCGGAACCTTGCCAGAGCTGCCCCCGACAAAAGGTCAATATGGGTCTATATTGTCTGCCATCATTATTTTTTAGTCATAATGTGTTTTAGGTCATAAACATAATCATCGCAAGTCACAACGTATTTTTTTAAGAAACTGTTACATTGTCAGGATTTTTATAAATTAAACCTAACCTCATTAGTGAGGTCTTGATAAGCAGATAATTACTTTGCAAAATAAAAGTACAGTCGGCAACAAAAGCTTGTCTTAAAAATGAAATTTATGCCGGAGACTTATTTAACCCTTGGAGCGCTTGAGGCTCGAACGTTTGTAACCCGTCGAGCGCCGTGTTTTGACGTCATAGTAGTCACATAACCGAGTTTAAACGCTCCTAGCTGTTTGTCAAACCGCATTAAAATGGTATCGCATTTTATATGGAAAATTTATTTTACATTATAATGAAAATAACATAAAAAATGATACGTTTCCAGGTCGAAGCTTGTGAAGGATCGGGAGCGAGACATCTCCGAACAGATCGCCCTGGGGCTCCCGGCGAAGACGAACCAGGGTGGCGAGTCTATGTTCGACCAGCGACTGTTTAACACCAGCAAGGGGATGGATAGTGGTTAGTACCAATCATTATCATTTTATGAAGGTTTTATGGGGGATAAGCGGGCCTAATATGGTTGCGTTTATCACGTGACAAAATGTGGATGTGCTATCTGTCACTTTCTGACACGTATATAAGTACGAGAATGACGGATGCTAAAAGCAGCCATACTAAGCCCTCAGATCCGGGACGTATTAAGAAAGGGCCAGGTCAGGGGACTCTAAACCGACGCACGTGTATGAAGAGACTTAAAAGTGTGGAGGAAGCGGTGGGAAGTTTGTCTTAATCGTAGCAAGTGGAAGGAAGTGGTTTCTGCCTACCCCTATGGGCTTATTAGGTCAGAACGTCCACATTTCCATAGCAACCAATGCACGCACACGCTAGACACGGCGCCCACGTGGGTTCATTGGTCTATACTCCATCTGTTTATGTACTTAACATTAGATAAAATAGGTCATGTCTGTTTTCGTTTACTCCATGTAGGGCTAAGGGACTGTTGCCCATTCCGCCATATAAGGACGGGCATGGAAGGCTTTGCGAATTTATGAGTTTTACGTTTATTTTTATTTTTATCTTTTTCTTTTATTATTTATGTTTTGTGTTCAAATAATTATGTGTGTGTAACCTTCCGTGGTTTCACCTGATGGTTCCAACGGAAGACCAGCGCTGACTTTAAAGCCAGCATCACGCTGAGTTGGGACCATTTAGTGGCTATTTTCTTTTTCTACGTTTTTATCTGTTCTTGCTTATGTTTGTCACGAATAAATGATTTTCTTTCTTTCATATATTTTCATACATTAATAGTACTCGTTTAATAAAAGTCTTATCCATCTCATGCTTTCGTCACCATATTGCATCCGTCAGCCGCCCTTTAGTTATAAGAAAGAGACCTATACCCAACAGTGGGTGATTTACGTTGATAATATGGATCTATGGAATGGAATGTATAAATATGAATTGTTTAGGGTACGCGGACGACGAGGCGTACAACGTGTACGACAAGCCGTGGCGCAACCAGGACACGGTCGGCGCGCACATCTACCGGCCCACGCGCAGCAAGGACAGCGACAACTACGGCGGCGACCTGGACGCCATCGCCAACACCCGCAGGTAACGTGACGTTCATCCTGTCCACAGAACAGAAAAAACAGTAGAAGTGTCAAGTGGGCGAGTAACGTGTGGCACGGTTATGCGGAGTTCCGCATAACCTACCATACTTTTGCCGCGATCGCTTATTTCGATATTTCTAAAATAGGAAATAAATCCAGAAGCATGCCTTATTGTGCTATTTTGGAATGTAAAAACGATGGCCGCACCAAGAACATTTTCCATGGTGGCGTGTTGTTTTTATGATAGTTTGAGTATTGGCGACAACAGGTCTGACACTAAGCGAAGCTCATGCCACTTCCACTGTTTTTTCTATTCCGTGTTCCTGTCCATGGCGTGGAGAAAGCTAACTAGCATAGCATGCAGGCTGGTGGCGCAGCCCAGGAATTATTGTGTGGCAACCTAGCAATATCTACCGACAACTTGTAACAACCAACTCTCGCCAGCGCCAACAGTGTTAGACAGCGCAACTAGTGTTCTACATCGCGCCAACTAAGTTTGTCCAGTCAGTACGTAACTAAAAATTAAATTGGTTAAGAACGTTTTGATTGGTTGTCAAAATTGAAAAGTTATATTTGTAGGCAATTGTATGGAATAAACGCAAGCGTTCCTAATTAGGTATGTGCCCACCATCATGTACAACTTCCAACTTCATTCCAATGGACTTTGGTCCCAAGACATAGCACCCGCCTGGAAAGAGATCTCTCTATTGTCCTCTCTTTCTACAATAGCATAGTATAAATATAAAAGTAGTTCGTCTCCAGCCCTTTAGAAGTTTCTGTTACCTATTGCCGCTCGGGCGCTAGGGTTGCGTCGATTCTCGGCGAAATCTCGTGTTTTTGTTTAGTCTGAGCAGAGTTCCTTAACATTAATACTATAATAACAATCACAAAAACTACTTCTTTCGAAAAAAGGGCAAGTTTAAACGCTGGGCTCAAACATATTTCACACGCTCTTTTGCCTCTAGCAATAGGACGTGTCAGATATTGTTACCAGTGACTGTATAGTTGGCAATGTTTTGTAGTACCTCATTTTATTAGTCGATGAATGAATTCTCGCCTGTTTCAGATTCGTAGCGGACAAAGAGTTCGCGGGCACCAGCGCGGGCGCGTCGCGCGCCGGCCCCGTGCAGTTCGAGAAGGACGCGCCCAGCGCGAGGGACGACCAGGTGACCGACACTATCACACTAACGGCCGAACCCTATATTCAAACCACGGATAGATAAGGCTTACTTCGGGTTAAAAATTGACATTTGCCCGTACAAAATGTGTCAAATTTTAATCCGAAGTAAGCCTATCTATTCGCGGTTTGAATATAGGGTTTGGCCATAAATATACAACAAAGGAGACAAGATGGGTCCATTCCGTTTGACAAAATATTACATGTATCATTTTCAATAAGTTGTTTCCTGTCGCAGTTGATTTATTTTTATGTAGTCACGTAGTCGACGTAACAAGCGGTTTAGATGTCCCGGATATAATATAAAAATAATAGTAAATGTTTTTTGGGAAATGATACATTCGACCAAAAATATTTTAGCCAAACGGCAGGCTTCTAGACAAAATCCATGTTTGAAAGTAACAAATGTGATGTCAGAATGGAATCAATAAAGGCCAGTATACGCTTGAATGCGACTAACTGGCGCACTCGAGAGTCAGTAACGATTATGTCGTTACTCCTTCACGAAATTTGGAATGGAGATAGCTTTATTAACACGGGCTACTTTTCATGTCGGATTTTTTTTAAGTTCCCAAGGGAATAACGATTATCGAAATCTTCGCAGACGAAATCGCAGGCGGAAACTAGTTGTCTCTAAAATGTCTCTCGAGTACGACGGTAAACCGGCCGCACTGGCTCCTTTCTTAGACCTGAAGTAAGGATATCTATCCTCTTACCGACTAAACTAATGTTGACAAACTTTTTTTCTTTCTACCCCTGTATGCTAGAAGGATATTCTTAAGAAAAAGTTCTAGAATCATGTTCGAGGTTATATTTCGTATTGCGTTGACAGTTGTCCAAACTGGCCTCTTTAAACGGAGCAACTATATGTTCCGCTCCTCGCATTATAAATGATAACCATGTTGTTGCAGCCTTCTCGCGCGGCGCCCGAGGCGGACTTCGACCCGTTCGGGCTGGACCGGTTCCTCAGCGAGGCCAAGCGCGCCGAGGCGGGCGGCCGCAAGCGCGACCACGAGCGCCATGCGCCCGCGCACCAGAAGCGCCGCCGCGACTAGCAAGTGAGACATCTGTCATTATTATAAAGGCGCGTACAGATTATGCGCGGCAAACGCGGCAGACCTCGTCTTCCCCGACCACCGGACCCGATCCCGTCAAGAACTCTAAGTCCCACCACTGCGTGCGGCAGAAGGAACGACCCCTTCCTCCACCAAACTTTAAATTTTCAAGTAGATTAAGTACAGAGCCGTGACACCCGCAAGCGAGCGCCCCCTCATCATCAATTGCGGAGGTGTTACGGTGTGTGACCACACCAAAACCAAAGAGTCAAACCAAAAAAAAAAGCGCGACTAACGCACGGACATTGGCTCGCGCGGCGGCCGCGCGCAGTGGGGACGTGGTTGCCGCGAACGAGCGTGACGCGGGCGAACCGATCACTGTCAGTTTTTGAGGCCGCATCAAAGGACCTTCAATCGCTCGCGCGCAGTTGGGAAGGTGTTGTGAATGAACGAACTAAAGTGGCGCGGGCTATTGGGTTCGGTCGCTCGCCACTTCCGGTCTATAAACTCACATAAATTATTGGCTAGCGCGGCAAATGTTCGCTCGTTCATTGGCTCGCGCGGCTGCCGCGCATAATCTGTACGCGCCTTAATGCGCACCACGTAATATAACATGGTGGTTCCTAGCTAGATTTCATGAAAATCGGCTCTGATGGTAAAAACCCTTAATAATGGTGGCCATTATTAAGGGTTTTTTTTATCGAATTACTGTCGTTAAGTACAAATAGCAAAATTACATTCGGACTTAATTAATTTACAACGAAAGATTATAAATATTTTTCAGCACAATTACATTTTGACTTAATTCACATTGGATAGTATTAGTTTGATCCAATTTCCGAATGGTCATTTCAAGTGATCTATTTTTAATTTGTACCTAATGACAATAAATCGATAAAAAATCCATTATAATAGTGACCCCTTCTTTCAGAATTGATATCTCTTAAAGGGCTCAACCGATGTTCGCTAGAAAACCTGCTTTCAAACAAAAAAACTTCATCAAACTCGGTTCACCCGTTTAAGAGCTGCCACAGCAGACAGAGACGCACATAAACATAGCGGTCAAACATATAACACCCCTTTTTTGCGTCGGGTTTTTTTTTTACTATCATGACATCAGTATCATACATAACGTAGAGGACGCTATACTTACAATTATAAGGAGAAATAAAACTAACCATTTTGTTTCTATTGTTTCAGATTACCTCAATTGCCTTATTTTTACGATGTTTGTACGCATTAAATATTATTTGTATAAATATTAGAATTAAGATCTACTGCTTACATAAATGTATAGAACACTTAACATGGACGATGATGTTAAGAAAACATTTTTATAGATAAATTAGTTGAATAATAAATAGGTACTAAAAGGTTTGTGTTAGTTATATGCCTAGTTCGGACTATGACATGTCACATCAAATATAACATTTCGATGCGACGTACAAATGAAGTGAATCAAAGGACATCGTAACTGTAAATTTAGACAAGATGCATGCTAATTGCGAACGTAATAGTTATCTACACTAATCTATATATATATAAAAGGCAAACCTGACTTACTGACTTACATATCAACGCACAGCCAAAACTACTGTACCTAAAAAACTTGAAATTTGGCACAGGGCTTCCTTTCATGAAGTAAGTGAGCACTAAGAAAGGATTTTCCGAAAATCATCCCCCAACGGGAAGAAATGGGGGGAGTAACGGGAAACTAATTCTACACGTACGAAGTCGCGGGCGTCCTCTAGTATTATAATAATAACAACAAAAAGAAAGCTTTAAAAAACCCGACTGTTGTTGCAGACCAACTTTAACTCGTTATAAATCCTCGTAATGATCATTCAAAATTAAAAATGATTTAAAAAACCTAAAGATGATTTTTGAATACCTATTCAATGATACCCCATTTGTCATAGTTCGTCGACTTTATTTTGTTTCTTTTTTACAATATGGCGTCTAGCTGCCACCATATTGAATTTTAACTGTCATATTTTTAGTGACACTCACAATTCCACGAAACCCGTCCCGCAGAGTCTCCCTCGCCAAACTTGACATTGGTGAAATCACTGCGGAATGCCATAAACAAAAAAGAAGAAGAACCTGTAGTGTACCTGACAGATTTTAATTGAAGCATTAAAGCCCGCTTTACATTTGGCTAAATTCAGTGTGCTGAATGAAACACTAAAAAAAGACAAGTGTAAAGGCAGTTAGCATGTTAGTCAAGAGGACGCGATCCCCTCCACGCCGCCTGTCTAAATTTAGCACACTGAATTTAGCCAAATGTATAGCGGGCTTAAATCTCGATTTTTAATCTTTTGCCAAAAAAAATTTAATTCAAAATCTTAATTAGAATGACTGACGCATAGAGCGCCACAAAGGAATGTACATACATATATAGGCTGATAAACACATCACCCTCCTCCATCGGCAGTCTCGTAAAAAGGAAAGATTTGATTGTTTGTTATTATTGAATAGGCTCTGAAACTTCTGGACTGATTGAAAAATCTTTCACCATTAGAATCCTACGTGATCCCTGATGAACATAGGCTATGTTTTATTTCTCTGCGCGGACGGAGTCGCGGGCAACAGTTAGATGAAATGTATAGAATTGATGTAACTGCCGCGCCGACCGGTCGCGTCCAGAGCTTATTCCAGTTCCGTACATTAGTTTTGGAAAATTGTTTACGTTAGCGTCATGCATCTTGTCTGGAATGTTCGTATTCATTTTGCTTTTTCACCTTTTAGAAAGCGAGACGAACGATATAAAGAACGGTGACGGATGCTATGAATTCGTGGACAGAGTAATACGTAAAGTCGCCGTCAATAGAAATTGTGAACGATGTAAACAAATTAGTACTTTTTGACACATAACCTCAAATATTCACCAAGCGTGTTTTTATTAAAAATGACGTCTAATGAATAATAATTTCATCTTAAACTTAATATTAAAATTATGATTTAGTGTATAAACCGTTGCAAAGATCTCACAGACTGGACACGAAAAAATAATACAACGAGTAAAAGTGAAATATTTACTACTTCTCTTTTACTCGTTGTATATTTTTTTCGTGTCCAGTCTTTGAGGATAGACATGTAAATAAGGAAGACGGCATCTTTACTTTCTATCTTTGAAGCCCGATTTTGTTTCGCACAATGGTGCCAAACGATGCAGTGAATTGTTACTTTTATATTTTATTGTGTTTTGTATATTATGTGTATTTCTGTAGGTTTCGTAGATATATGTGATTTGAATTGTTGTATTTGGGCTGCAAAAGCCACATTACTCGAAAGTATGACAACAAAGTTTCACCGATAATAATTTCTCATGATAAACCGCCTTAACAAGGTAGACACTCAACGACAGAATCTTTGTCTGCTAAACGTGATACGTGTTATGGTCGGGTTGTACTGTATTTCTATCTCTATGGATGCGATGAAGAGGCCAGTTTTTAGGCCAGTAAGGCCGCATTTCACCATACTTTGAATAAGACTTACTCCGAGATTAGTCTATACAAATTTGGCGTTTAATCTAGGTATAAGACCTTATTCCAGTTTGGTGAAATGCAGCCTTAAAAGAAGCGTTAAACTAGTATATGTATACAATTCAGCCGCAAAAAAAATTATATGTCCTGCAAAAAACGTCAATATGTAGCCAGTTATTGTTTGCTGATTTATTCATTGTGAAAAATGTACAAGCCCTCGGGCAGAAACAATTTAAATATATAATATAATGTCAAATATTAAATTGGTTAGTTTTCTTTATCCATCTAGATTTCTATTTAAGACACATCGCACACTTCGTCGTCCCTCTTCATCTGTGGTACGCTTGGTTAACCAGAATTTATATTTCAAAATCAAATTTAACAGAGTCGACGGAGCTCCGCTATGGCGGAGCTCCTATTTCTGAGTGTTTTGGCCCTTTGAGCTGGCTGAAGAACTAACATAACCTAAACCTACCTCATATTTATTGGTCAACCGGACATAGCCAACTGTACCACGTGAAGCCACCTGTCGTCGTGACGCAACTTCGTCATTTGAGAGGTGGATGCACATGATTTTAAACATGTGAAATGTAATTGAATACGAAATTATTGCACACATAAATCTAATACAGTATAACCAGAGTATTAATAGCAATCGGTGTTCTTTTTTAGGGTTCCAAAGTCAAACTAGGAACCCTAAAAGGGTTTTGCCATGTACGTCTGTATGTCTGTCCGCTGTTTAATTCAGGGAATCTTAGTATTACATACACGTAAATGTAAATAAATATATTTTTTTACCTTATCGTGCGAGATATCTCTTTAAAATCTGTAAATTTATTATGTAAAATTGTTATGTAATTGTTAGCTACTAAAAAACATCTAAGACAGCACCAAATAACATTAAATAGAAAATTAGTCCCAATACTCGTTGTTTATCGATATATTAACGGCGTCAAAACCCAAACAGGAGCATGGTCCGACATGCACGAAACACGAGTGACAAATAATAATTAATATACCTAATGTCAGTTGGAAGGGTAAGTGTGACAGCGATAAACATCAGAAAGCTATAAACTGGGACTATTGTGAGTAACATTACCGCCTCCTTTTTAAACCATTGCCAACCTAAATGTCACGGGCATTTCGGTCGCTTTTAGAATGAATATGTGAACATTGAGATTCTTAAAGAAACTGCCACTAAAATGCCTATCTTCTATAGATGGGTTTTTAGATAATTACAGTGCTACCATTTTCTTAACCCTTCGTCTGTCTGTTTAGGATCCTGATTAGACCGCATGGGTGTGTTTAGGATCCTTATTATTGCTACTTCTGCCTATTTTCGCGATTCTATACCGTTTCTTTTTGAAGATAGTGTTCTAATTTGCTTGTAGAAAAATCTTAAAAATTCAATCTATAGAAATAGATAACATTCAGTTTTTCGAAACCACATGAGACGAGAGCTATAGGGTTTAAACTCGGTCACGTGACAGCGATGACGTCATAGTCACACAGACGAGGGGTACAAAATTATGCGAGGCGACACTGACGATGGGTTAATAGCGATTGGCAACCTTCGTTTTTCTATGATCGACGAGTGACAAATATACTGTCAGTTGCGAGTGCAAGCGTGATAGCTATAGCCAGCTGAAAGATATATATAGGTACCCTTCTTCGTATGCCGTGTTCCGGATCCGTCTGCTGGCTTATTGCCTAACGCACTCGCAATCGCAATCGACTTCAAAGCGGAACAATTTTATTGTTTTCATTTTGTATGCAGAGAAGCCTTCGATTTTCAAAATGAAAACGATTGCGAGTGCGTTAGGCAATAGCTACCTATATTCCCTTAAAAGAAAATGACGCAATTACCACACACCTTACCTAACCTACACTATTACAAGTAATGTATTATTTGTTCCGTTTCACGTCCGAGGTCCGCTATAGAGAGAGACATCGCCGTCGTTCAGCTAAGGTCGCTAGATGTCGCTAGTTCCATACCATAGATTCCCACGTCACTTCACCTTCCCGCCAATTTGTCCCGCCATCCAACCTGTCAAATAATCTTACGACTAACGAGCCGCCATGTTAGTTTTCATTGTTGCGTCGACTGCCGTTCGGTGCAGAAGGTTCGTATTTGTCGCTTTATTTCACAGTATCTGAATTTGAAATTCATTTATTTTGGGATTACAAACATTTTTCGTTTAATCCTTGTTACTGTGTTATAATCAAGTGTTCAATTTCGTAGTCATATCGAAAGTTTTCTTACGAAATCTACCTACATTATCATGGTTTTATTAAAATAATTTTCCGTAAGATATGAACACGTGTTCCAAAAGCGGGGGTTTTTCCGCTAAGAATACTTTGAAAGTCGCCGTAGTTTAGTAGATCTACGACGAAAATATTTAGATTTTTCGAGATTGAAGTAGAAAAATCTACGTAACGAATTCTTTCTAGGAAGAAATTTCGGAGTTTCTTGCTAATATAGTTTCGTCTGTTGCATTATGAGTCGCAACGGAAGTGTTCCCGCGTCACAAGAAATGGATCGAGCGTCACGGGGCTGGCGGAGTGTCTACTCGGGCGGCTCGTCCCGGGCCGGCAGCCCTCGCTCGCGCAGCAGGAGCTGGCGCCGCTCTCGCTCGCGCAGCAGGAGCTGGCGCCGCTCTCGCTCCCGCAGCCCCGCCGAGCCCGCGCCGGGGCCCAGTCGCGAGCGCCACAAGCGCCCCGAGCGGCCCAGCCGCGACCGTCACGAGCGCCCCGAGCGGCCCAGTCGCGAGCGCCACGAGCGCCCCGAGCGGCCCAGTCGCGACCGCCACGAGCGCCCCGAGCGGCCCAGTCGCGACCGCCACGAGCGCCCCGAGCGGCCCAGTCGCGACCGCCACGAGCGCCCTGAGCGGCCCAGTCGCGAGCGCCACGAGCGCCCCGAGCGGCCCAGTCACGAGCGCCCCGAGCGGCCCAGCCGCGAGCGCCGCACGCGCTCCCCGCGCTCCGACCGCGAGCGCCCCTCGCGCCCCGCGCGCCCCGCCAGGCCCGGCCGCGAGCGCTCCGCGCGGCGAGACCGCGAGGAGACCGAGCCGCGCGCGCCGTCCCGAGGTTCACGCGCGTCGGGGGCTTCCCGCTCCACGACTACTACGGGTCTCGACCGGAGGTTTGAATTCCTTTCGAACCAGCTGGTGAGTCAGCTGAACGATATTTTAAGTGAGAAATTGCATCCTCGCGCGCCGATAGACGCTCCCGCTCGTGAAGATACGCCGGAGCGCGTGCCGTTCCCGGAGCGGTCGCCGGGGCCGCCCGCCGAGCCGCGCCCGGCGCCCGCCGGCCCGCCGAGCTGCGCCCTTCCGGTGCAGGTGGTTCCGGTCGATCGAGGTACGCGCGTCTTCATTCCATCAGAGAATTTGCCGACGCGCGATGTGATCACGGATTTAGTTGTCTCTGTTAAAGAACCGGTCGTTCCGAGATCGATACCCGATCGAGTTGCTAGAATTTGCGCTATGTCTAGATTTAACAGTCCCGAATGGAAATCCGTTCGATACGCCGAGGCGCAAAAGAAATATCTAGCTTCCCCTGGTTTTTACGAACGTCGAGTTACGCCGACTCGAGGGTCCCGCGCCATCGCGAATCCCGCGGGGTGCCCTCGCGGAGCGTAGCTTCGCGGCCCTCTCAAACGCGTGTATTGCTCAAAATGAGGCCATTAATTCGGCTTTGTCTGACCTTATTGAATGGTGTGCTAATTCGGAGGTTACTAAATCTAAAACGGATTTGACTAATAAATTAAAGGAATTATTTGACGGCCAATCTGAATATAAAACCATCTCTCATGATATCCTTCAGATTGTTTCGGGAAAGCGAGCCGAAGCTCTGGCTGATCGGCGATTTTATTTGCTTAAGTGTATAAAAGATAAATATGTTCGGGAAGACATAGATAAAATTCCACCGACGTCGGAGTACATGTTTAATCCCGAGGCCTTGTCGGCGTACCTACAAAAACAAGGCGGAATTGATAAGATCCATAAGATCCCCCGGTTGCCGGTGCCCGCCCGCCGACGTTCACCGCCTCCCTCTAACTCTCGTCAAGGTAGGACATTTCGGCGTCCAAGTAAGCCCAAAAATTACAAAAAAGTTAGTGAACCAAAACAGGATCGAGGTGCGATCCCAAAGAAAAAGGGGGGGGGGAATCGTAAATATAGTTCCAAGCCAAAATCCAATTACCGTCAATGACTGGGCCGGGTTTTCAGGGGGTTGTCTTCGACATTGTGTAGATTTTTGGAAAAACTTAAATGCCCCCAATGTCATTTTAAATCTAATATCCTCTGCTCGAATCCCATTCGTTCAAAAACCTCCGTTAGTTTATCCAAATTTGGAAGTAATAGGCACGTTTCAGACTCCGGAATCCCCAGAAATGACTTTAGAGATTCAGAATCTAATTCAAGACGGGATAATAGAGCCAGCGCCATTTACCCCAAGTTTTATTTCGCCTCTTTTCCTCCTTTAGTCCGTTTTCGCAATTGCGGTTTCACAATTGGCTGCGAAAGTAGAATTATTTTTCACTGTTTCGTAATTAATTGTCAAACAAGATTTTTTTTTCCGTTTTCGCAATTGCGGTTTCACAATTGGCTTCGAAAGCGGAATTATTTTTCGCTGTTTCGTAATTAAAATTGTCAAACGAGATTTTTTTTCCGTTTTCGCAATTGCGGTTTCACAATTGGCTTCGAAAGAAGAATTATTTTTCGCTGTTTCGAAATTAATTGTCAAACAAGAATTTATTTTCTGTTTTCACAATCAAGTTTCGTAATTAACTACGAAATCCATATATCTTTCTAAAGCATTTGATTGCGTAGATCATGCGACCCTTATTTTAAAATTAGAACATTATGTATTGTCCAATAAAGCTTTAAATCTTATGTCTTCTTATCTAAGTGATAGAACTCAAACAGTTGTTGTAAACAAAACGCAATCTGTTGGAGCTACAGTAAAAATAGGAGTGCCTCAAGGCTCTATTTTAGGTCCTTTTTTATTGTTGGTTTATATAAATGACTTACCACCAACAGTAGATAAACTTTGTGACATTGTACTTTTTGCTCATGATACTTCACTTATTTTCAAGGTAGATAGAAAATCCGTAGACTACAGTAGGATAAACGCCACACTAGATAAAGTACTTAATTGGTTTACTAGCAACAATTTGCTACTAAATGCTAAGAAAACTAAATGTGTTAGGTTCGCTTTGCCTAATGTTAAACGGTAGATTCAAGTATTTTTCTAAATGACGAGTGTCTGCAAATGGTAGATAAGGCAGTTTTCCTAGGCATAACAATAGATCAAAATTTGCAATGCTGCTTTCATAGCTGCTTTTACTGGTTTCCAACTTGGAATTTGACTTTTAATCATCCGGAATAATGTCTCATATGTTCTTTCATTCTTGTTTCATAAGAACGCAAAAAAAAATGGTACTACCTTTTTTGCTTCGACATCAAATCCATGTATACTATATAATTGTTTAAACGGAAGTGGGCATGATTTAAAAGTACTATCAAGAAAAAAGTGCTGAAAGCGATGTATTATTTGTTGCGTATCAGGGGAACCAAACACGAGGATTCTCATATCGACATCATTGTAATCGGCGATGAGTAAATGTTCAAACTTAATCAGCACTATTACCTCTTGAGGCGATCTAAATTGTAGTTTTGGCACTCCCAAGTTTTTGTATCTTTCATTGTACAAACCGGTTTTGATGTTCTGGAATTTAGGTAACTCGTGAAGAAAGTTCACTCCTTTATCGTTGGGTTCACTCACCATTTCGTCAAATTGTTTCTGAATAGGATAGTTGTTAGTGCACACTTTTTTTTTCAGACCTCTAAGTTCTTGTTCAAATATGCATTTAGCGTCATTTGCCAAACAATCAACATTATGATCCTTTGATTTTACTATGGAGTTTTCTTCCCGCAGCGTTACGCTACCCTTGCATGTTGTTTTGCTGAAACACTGCCAAAATGTGTTACGGTCAGCGTACGTACTCTTTTTGCGATATTTACGGCCATTATAAAGCAATGCTTGGCCTCCTCTTTGTGGGAATGAACCGAATTTCATTACTCAAACTATTTGACGCAGTGCACTCGGAAGAATCAGCCATAATACTGTTGTCTTGATATAATGTATTGTGAAAATTGGTTTTATCAATTCCAAGTGCACTTAAATCTTAGTCACATTTCACATAAGTTAATAAGAAATTAATATTTATGTTTAAACTCTCTCTTTTCATTAAATTGATGTAATAAACATGTAATAAATAAAATGTCACAAACGTTTTTTTTTCTTTATTAAGCTGAAGGAAGGTTAGTTTCGGACCTCATTAAGTAATTTATTTATTTACCAAGGAGTTCCAAGTGCGACTAATTCTTATTTGGTAATTAATTGTGAAAAAAGAAAATGAAGATGTGTTTTTAGTAATTAACTACGAAAGGAGAAAAAGTATTCGATTTCGAAAACAGCCAAAAAAATCTTGTTTGAAAGTGAATTACGAAACAGCGAAAAATAATTCTTCTTTCGCAGTCAATTGTTAAACCGCAATTGCGAAAACGGACTAAAGGCTTTTCCTAATAAAAAAGAGCAACGGCCAATCGAGAACGATTTTCAATTTAAAGGCACTAAATTTATACCTGAATCCGACACATTTCCGGTTATTCAACCATCGACAGATGCACAACTTTTTGCAACTCGGAGACTGGATGGCCAAATTCGACCTCAGTCAAGCTTACTATCATGTCCCGATACACATCAACCACAGAAGATTTCTGCGCATAAGTTACCAAGGTCAGTTACTGCAGATGACGTGTCTGCCGTTCGGGCTTGCCACCGCACCAAAAATGTTCGCAAGTATCACGAATTGGGTGGCGGAGGTGCTACGCAAACAAGGTATGAGAGTCATTGTCTACCTAGACGATTTTCTACTCGCGAGCCAGTCCAGGAGAGTACTCGTAAGGCAGATACAGCTAGCCAGAAGTCTTCTCACCAACTTAGGATGGTGTATAAACGAACAAAAGTCCGTTACGACTCCAACGCAGACTTTAGAGTTCTTGGGCATCACGTGGGCCGCCCAGGACAACGCTCGCTCCTTGCCACAGCAAAAGGTCAGTTCCATCCAGCGCAACCTGCGTGCACGCCTGGCCGCCGGCCGCTGCAACCTGAAGCAGGCGCAGCGCTTGCTGGGGACGCTGAACTTCGCAACGTTCGTTACCCACAGGGGAAGGTTACATTGCCGCAGTTTACAGCTCCACTGCCGTCTCCTGCGCAGAGCCCCGCGCACCTCGCTGCCTCTGCCGAGCCCAGTCTGCAAGGATCTCACGTGGTGGGTCGAAAACGTCGTCCAGGCCTCGCCCATACATCCAGCCGGGACACTGACAAACTTTGTCGTCACGGACGCATCGGACCGGCAGTGGGGAGCCGTTGTCAACGACCGCAAGCTGCAAGGTCCGTGGAGCGCTCACCAAGTGGCGTGGCATTGCAATTGCAAGGAGATGTATGCGGTAATAGCGGCGATCTCTGCAGAGGCCGGAGTTCTAGCGAATTCGAGGGTGATTTTGCAGAGCGACAACAAGACTGTCATCGCATACATAAAGAACGAAGGTGGTACAAAGTCCCTCGCGTTGCTGCGCCTGACACGTCAACTGCTAGCGCTGGCGGACCGGCTGCGGTTGACGCTGCTGCCGCACTACCTGCCGGGCCGCTACAACACCGAGGCCGACGGGCTGTCGCGCGGCGCCCGCGCCCCGGAGTGGCGCCTGCGCGCGGAGGCCACCCGGAAGATATTCGCCCGCTGGGGCGTCCCGGACGTCGACCTCTTCGCATCCGAAACCGCGCACGTCGTGCCGAACTATGTCTCGATAGACTTATCAGACTCGAACGCGCTCTTTCACGTCCGCGTTCAGCGTCCGCTGGCGATTCGACCTGGCATGGGTGTTTCCCCCGCCGGCCCTCGTGCCGCGGGTGCTGCGACACCTGGTCGCGGCGAGCGGCCGGTATATCCTGGTGACGCCGCGCTGGAGCGCCCCCTTCTGGCGGCCGCTGGTGCGGGCGCGCGCGCTGGCGAGGCCGCAGCGCATCCACTCGCTGCCCCGGGTGCTGCTGGACACGCGCCCGGGCCGCGCGCCGCCGCGGGTGGCCGACCTGGAGCTGGAAGCCTGGCTTGTTTCGGGTGGGACCGCCTGACCGAGGACTGGTCGGAGGAGGAGCGCAACCTGCTGGCGTCCCACTGGCGCGCATCCACCGTCAACACGTATGCACCCATCTGGAGGCGGTGGTCGGCGTGGTGCGCCCGGAACGAGGTCGACCCCCGGGTGCCTGCCCCGACCCCAGGTTGCGAGGTACCTTGCGCAGTTGTTTCTGTCTGAGAAGCTAGCGTATCGAACTATCTTAGTTCATAAGTCAGTTATAGCCTCTATATGTGAGCCGATGTCGAATGTTAAAATATCTTCGAGTCTTTAGTGCGTCATATCTTAAAAGCGATAGACTTTATCGAATCCTTTACCCCCGAAACCACCAGTGTGGGATGCAAGAGATCTTATTCGATATCTTAAGGAGACCGATGTTGACATTAACAACCTTTACGAAGTGTCTAGAAGAACGGCTGCACTTTTACTCTTGGCGTCGGGCCGTAGAGTGCATGACCTTTCTTTGTTGCATTGTGATCCTGTGAGCTTTATAGATAACAGTGGTTCGATCACACTGCACCCCAAGTTTGGCTCTAAAACCGATTCCGCGTCTTACCAACAGTCTAGTTGGACTCTGTTGGAAGCTCAAGATCGTAATATAAACCCAGTTTTTTTGGCTACGCCAACTTGTTTCGGTTTCATCTGGAGTGCGGGGTGATTGTACTAGCTTATTCGTATCGATTAGAGCCCCTTGTACGGGCGCCAGCGCCGCGATGATCGGAGGCTGGCTGAAGCGCCTGCTGGCAGATGCCGGCATTCAGGCAACGCCGGGCAGTTTTCGATCGGCCGTGTCCTCGCTGAATTGGATTGAAAATTACCCGATTAACGATATCCTTGCCAAAGCAAATTGGAAACACGAGGCTACTTTTAGAAGATATTACCAAAAAGACATTCGGTCTTCTCGATTGGATTTAGATTCTAGATCTCTATCAAACTTGTTCACAGTATGACTAATGCCAATCTGTTATATTTAACTATGTTGTCCTGATTAATTTTAATGTTTTCGGCAACATGATTTGCATAAAGTAGTAAAACTAGCTACAACAGGTCGTTATTATAATTAAATATCAAAGATGTTTTTTGATTGTACGATCGAGTTCGCCCATGCAATTATAACAATAGTAATATAATATTTAATATAATATAATACAATTAAAAGTTAAAACTAAACTTATTTAAATTAAAATAAAAACTAAGCTACTCAAATATTAAAGACGTAAATAATAATCACCACTATAAAAAGAACACCCCCTCTAGCAGGTCCGCTCGCGGCATGGTCCCTATGACACTGGCTGCGTTACCTCTCTGGATAGCTAGCCCAATCCTTTGGGAGAGGTAAGCACCAGCTCTAGGATCTCCGGAGGTGTCTATGAGCCGGGATGACAGGGCCTTAATAAAGCTTTTCATATCAAAATATAATTGTAATATAATTGTTATGATCACAAATTTTTTCAATCTGTCTAAATAAGGGTAACACGCTATTTTACTTGTAGTGTATATCAGATTTGGTTAATTTGATCCTGTTCTTTAATCATTATCTGCTTTCTACGTTCGTAACGTGCCGATTCCGATTTAAATTCATTTGTAACCTGTCATCTTAAAGAATTTATTTTTTCACTCTGTCTATGCTGTAACGTACGGACATATTCATTTGAAGAAGAGTGTGAAGGAATCAAAACTATTTACAAAGGATGTTTCTATAATTATTGTATTTCGTATGGGCCACATTTAAAATCCACGAATCTTGTAGTTTTATTCAAGCTTATTAAGGCCATAGATGGCGTGCATAGACGCCCTGCGTCTCTCCTTTGGTTAATGTATGTGATTTCAATGTGTACTTATGATTAAACAGGACAGTGATTACATGTCTGAAATAGCTTTATTTACTGCCTACCTGAATGATTTGTTGAATCAGGTAAAATTACCTTATATCAATTTCTGCAGGTGATTTCATTAGCAAAATTTTTTATAGTCACATTATTGCGTCTCGCTCCTAACTTGCCACCAGGTGATAACAGACAATTCTCTATAGCGGACCTCGGACGTGAAACGGAACAAATAATATAAAATTTTACCTTCCAATAAAATTATTATTATTTTTCCTGAAACGTCCGAGGTCCGCATAATGCCTACCTGGTGGTACCACCAAATGCATTACGTACTTAACAATGAAAACTAACATGGCGGCTCGTTAGTCGTAAGATTATTTGACAGGTTGGATGGCGGGACAAATTGGCGGGAAGGTGAAGTGACGTGGGAATCTATGGTATGGAACTAGCGACATCTAGCGACCTTAGCTGAACGACGGCGATGTCTCTCTCTATAGCGGACCTCGGACGTTTCAGGAAAAATAATAATAATTTTATTGGAAGGTAAAATTTTATATTTTTTTCAAGTTTGAAATACAATCATGCATTTAAGGGCTAAGCCTCTCGAATGAAATGATAGACTTTAGATGTCATCATGATAACAAAATAAATATGTAGTACCTACACGTGGTTTAAACGTGTTTGTTTTATTCCTTATCATATCATCCACTCGATGATCCGATTATAAATGGAGTCGCGAAGTTTCAACTCTAATTCAATCGCTATTAAAGTTTATTTTATAGCATCCTTTTGCTTATGGACTAAATGTGTGTTGAAGGATCGAGTTCTTTCCACTTGAAATGGGTTAAAAGGATCATATACCGCCGGAAGTATGGACTCTGGTCGAGATAATTTTTCTTGCCAAACTTGTTTTAAACAGAAAAAATAATTTCAAAATCTCAAGTTATTTTAGAAATGTAACGTACCTAACCTCGAAATGGAAATAACTGGTCTCTTGAGTTGAATGGACCTATCCCTACCGATAGGAATTAATACAAAAACGTGCACTTATACCTACCAGGGGCCTGTTTTATAAAGCTACAAATTGAAATTTACAGGTTATAACTTATAAGTTTCCATTTGACATAACCTCGACCAATAACGACCAGCCATTTGAGCAGTGTTGCCAGTTTAGACCTGTAAAATTTTAACTTTTAGCTTTATAAAACGTGTCCCTGTAGGGATAGCTCGGTAGAGATAAGCTTATTAGCTGGTAATCTTCACAAAGATCATTTTGTTAATATTAAACAAAAGGTAATAGTAAAACTGCCCTCGTTCTTCAAACAGCACAGTGGTTAAGGTTAAGGCTAGGTCCGGTAAGTCTTAACTCAGAAAAAAAGATCGCAAAGTAGATAACAGACGGCCAAATCATATTTCCTGAACTATGATGTGACTAAATATTCTGCACAAATTTCGGTTTAACGCGATCTTCATCGGATCGTCTCTGTCTACCTTGTAGAGGTCTGCCAATACTTCGCTTTCCTATCGCCACTCTAAAACCTTACCGCTCCAACAGACATTGGTCCTACGATAGATGAGAGGCCCAAAACTGACCATTGTATGGAGCTAAGGAGCAGGTCTAAAAGTCCAGCAAACCCTAGCATGCAAGGGATAAGATCTGACAGGTGCTAATACAGTTGCTGCCGCACTCAGAGACGTCAATTAAATATAATGCTTGTTTAGTGACGTATTGTCTTATTCTGCCTCCTACGGCCCACCATACAATGAAATTTGCCAATGGAATATGAATCTATTACGAATTAAATAAAGTTAATTTTGAAACTTGATCATTAGTCATAAAAACAAAAGAAATTCCACTTTACTGTCTTTGCAATAGATCTTTATTTGAATGGCCGTATTTTGTACTATTATTAGTACAAGGAACCTCAGGAGGCTATTGCTGTAGCAATGAAAATGACAGCAGCAACTTTAATCAAGCATTAAAATTAATGACTAGAAAAATAAACGAATTTTTGTGTTTACGATCTTTTATTGATGTTATAACAATACTTTTACGTTACACGTACGATACATAAAATGCAAAATACTTTAAACAACGGACTATTTTACACATGAATACAGCAAAATTGTGCTAAGTATTTAAGACACTTCTCGGCGTATAAAATGCTAATTAAATAAAAACCTTAAAATAAATATTATGCGCAACTAATCACACAACAAGCCAGCTACGTTGTATCTACCAGAGATAAGTGATTGTGACCGATTTAAAAAATAAAATAAATTCATTTGGGGCCGCGCAGTCCTGCACTTTCAAGTTGAGCAGATTTTTCGATAACAGGGCTCGGAACTCAAGGAAAAAGTGGTAGAAAGACATCCCGATAGCGTCGTCTAGTACTTATTAAAGTGAGGTAAGAACCTAGCGGAAAAGGAGACAATTCCGCGGCTTTTGCTTAAAGCTAGCCCCGAAGCCGCAATCTAAAGCATCAGTGTGTAGTCCGTTGTTGAGATTATTGAGGACTCTACTTTAACTTAAGAATGGTGTTCTTCAGTTTGTCGGCGTTAGCGCCTGAGAATTCCTCGATTTTCTTACTGTTCTTGATGAACACAAATGTAGGCATGGAGTTTACATTGTATTCGGCGGCGATATCTTCGTTCTCGTCGACATCGATCTGTAAAAATGGAAAGATTACGTTAACACCTTCATTCAGTAAAGCCAAGTCTATTGCAGACTGTACATAACAGAAGAAACAAGATGTTTAGTGGCTTGATGCGGCACGACGAGTACAGTCAACCGATTTGATTCCTAGGCCACTATTGACTTTGTCAATGTGACGTTGTAAACCAAATCATAAGAAGTCTGTAACGTTTGGTTGTCAACGTCACTTTAACATAGTCCAAAGTGGCCTAGAAATCAAATTGGTTGACTGTACATCAAGACGATAATAGAAGAAAATATAGAAGGCGAAAGGGGTAAGTTCACCTTTGTACGGTCACGAACGTTAATTTGTGACCCATTTCAAGAAAAATATGCTTGAAGTCGTCAATTTCATTACAGATGTCAAGTCATTTGTAACTTTTAGGAAACTCAACCTTATTGTTGTAGAATGTCAGATTGACTTTGGACCTAAGGCCGGTACCCAATTTATGTTCTTGACTGTACATCTCTGTAAGTAAACATTGTATTTCGGTAGAACAAGGCACAATGTACAGTATGACAACAAGGGCAATTGTGCCCTTTTCCTACTGAAGGTGTGAAACATACATACTTTGATCAAGTTGAAAAAAAAAACCGGGCATGTCGTGCCGTATTAGTGTCTCCTGGAAAGAAACGTGTAAAAAACAGAACCTTAAAGACCTAGTTTTTCATAATTTCTAAAACATATTGAAAAATAATAAAAATCGGACTTGATTAGGAGGTGAGCAACGTTATCGAATAGAGCTAAAACTGTAAGGATATTTTTTGCCAGCTACGCGATTTAAGCGTCGCTTCGCCTCACAATACTCCTAAATTCTGATGAACGCAGTCTATGGCAAAGATGTATCAAAAATCAAACGAACCAATCTACCATTATATATAATCACGTAGTTTTGAGGAAGTGAGATCTTTGCAGTGATTTATACACTTGATCATTACTTTCATTTACACTCATATTATAAAGAGATATAAATACAACGTCGCGTGACGCAGTGCGGCGCAAGCGCCATCGACAATAAGCTCCCTTTTCGTAGATAACGCCACATATGGTGATAAGTGGACCTACAATTTTCTTAAGTAGCAACCACTTCTGCATCATTTTGGATCATGCTGCCAGTTATACTTCTAGCAGCGCCCTCATTTTTACGAAGCTATACTATAGGCGTGATGGCAATTGAAGCTCAAGAAAGATGTCAACTTGAAACTTCCGAATGCAAAATACAGTGCAAGAGGTCTTAATTTTTTTGTAACTATAGAAGCGTATCAAAGTGTTGAGACATTACAAATCAGTTTCAAGAGCTATAGTACCGTGTTGTATTCTAATAAAAGTACTTCTCAATCTGATATCAGTGACGCTTTTCAATCGCGTCATTAAACCAGTTGCATTGTTGTGTTCATGGTAATTTACTTAGTACCATGAGGTACAATTAACGTGCTCGCTAGAGAGTACGGTTATTGTAAATCAAGGCAAGGGTACTGAGATTAGGTACCGTTCTAAATGACGAATTCCGCGAACTAGTGCGACAGTTCAATACGGGTCCTGTTCGTATCGATATTTAAAAAAAGGTTACGGCTTCGGAATCTAGTAATAACCAGTTAACTGTTAACGACGGAGTTTTTTGTTTTAATACTTTTTAATTAATTATAAAATCATCACTTGTAATTTGAAAATCTAGATTGTATGTCTGAATCAATTTAGAAATATTAAATAGTAAGTAATTAAGCATGTTTAATCGATCACCTAAAGATAACAAATTTATATGTAGTTTGTAAATCAAATTGTAATTATTTATCCTGATGAATAAACCAATGACATCTACTTTAAATGCTATTTTGATTGTAACTAGGTGCTAGAATGTGGTCAGTTGATACAAATCATCAAAAAACAAGGACAGTACGCTTTGCACGACTTCATTGACTAATTACCCTGGTAAGTAGCCAATTAAAGTGCCTTATTCATGCTTGCATAGCCGAGGTCATTCATTCTCGTAATTCATCATTGAAATCAATCATCTGCAATCAATACGCTGATTGCGAAATCAATACACGTTTAACTATTCTCGAATTGTGTGTTTGATAAGTTTTCTTTTAGAGTTTGTATGGGAGCCTTTCGTTTGATATGTACAATCAAGGAAATTGATTCGTAGACCACTTTGGACTATGTCAAAGTCAAGTAATCAATCAAAACGTAAGAGACTTTATGATTTTATTGACAGTGTCACTTTGACATAGTCCAAAGTGGTCTACGAATCAATTTCCTTGACTGTACCTGTGACATTTTAACTGTATAAAAGAGATATACGATCATAGAGAGTATGATTTTGTATGAATTTCGTGAACCACTGAAGTACCCTAGAAATATTCCCTCGAAAACAAGAAACTAGGTTCAGCAGTTTAGACTTAGTCTGTCTTTCAGTCATTCAGTCACATAGGAGTTTTATTATATAGAACGACAGATATATTCTCTGATATGTATTACGTCCAGAGCGGATAAAATGGCGGACGTCGATCGCGGCGTTAGGTCCAGTTTAGTCTATGGCCTTGAAAAACGTTCAGTTGTAAGATACGGTCTCTTTGTTAACATAATAAGTACATATTTTATTCATGACTAGCAGTTTTTCCGCTAAAAATATTGTTCGTGTCGCCGACGATGACATCACACATTGTAATTATAATAAAGTACCTGTTATCAAGTTGAATTAACACAGACAATGTTTGTAGCTCAAGTAGGTACAAAGATAAACTATTCTAAGGTACAGTAATACTAGAATATTATTATTAATAGGACTCGGTTGTCTATAGCTGTCACACTCTTTTTGACATGTATATATATAATGCTATGCTAGAGAGTGAGAAAGCCAAGTACTACTGCTCTGGTTTTATTGTACTGTAGTTAATTCTACCATTAGTAAGATTGTCAAGTTTTTCTCAATAATAAAATAATGGACTGAAAACAAACCGCAAAATGAAAAATCGACAGCCGTTTGTTATTATCTTTAGAAGGGCAAAACAAGAGATAAGATTAAGTATTGAAACGGCAGTTAGTTGTTTAAACTGTGTGCCTACAGTATTTTAGCAGTATTGTACTTGAAAAATAAACATTTGCAGAATTACGATTTTGTATTTGAAAACAACGCTTCGAAATGGATATTTCCCAATACGTTGCACTGTAAACTAAAACTGTAAACACTTTATATCATATTCTATTATACTAGCAATATTAGTTTGTAATCGCATTCTCGAAGACTGCTTCAACGATTTAGATCAAAATAATTGCAGAATAGGGGCTTTTTGGGCCAAGAAATTGATCTATCTGTGTTTAATTATTATTTTCGTGATAGTTCATTTTCGACCGTAGTGACGCTTTAGTTTAAAATATTTCTTTCTTTATTATATATTTAACTTCACGTTTACACAAATTAAAACTGTTTTGGGCCAGTTCTAACTTTTAACCTACATTCACGCCAATTAATACCATGCCTATCAGTACCTGCACGATATCACGCTATGATAAGCGAGTATTTATTTAAAAAGCGTGATGCGAATTATTTTTATATCACGGAGAAGGCTAAAGATCACAGACTACCTATGCTGCTCTACTAGGGAGAAAAGGCACACGTGCAATTAATTCATAGAAGCATATCAACTCTCAAAGGTCTAAGGTTGAAAGTGCAATACAATACAAGTAAAAGTAATAAAAGTAAGGTCGCCGTCAATAGAACTTGCGAACTATGTAAACAAATTAGTACTGTTTGACACATAACCACAGATATTCACCAAGCGTGTTTTTATTAAAAATAACGTATAATGAATAGTTATTTCATCTTAAACTTAATAATAATATGACAATAATGATTTACTGCCGCACTCAGAGACGTCAATTAAATGTAATGCTTGTTTAGTGAAGTGTTGTCTTATTCTATTGCTGTAGCAAAGAAAGTGACAGCAGCAACTTTAATCAAGCTTAAAATTAAATTGACGTCTCTGAGTGCGGCAGTTAGTGTATAAATCGTTGCAAAGACCTCACTTGATCTTTAAAAGTACGTGATTATCGAGTAATCATGGTGAAATGGTTGGTTTGGTTTTTACATCTTTTGCAAGTTCTATTGACGGCGATTTTAGGAGGGCAGTATGAGCGGGTGCCCTCGGAATCTCTAATAACGTTTATCCTAACGCATCGACTGTCCGAACTATTGTTTGTCATAAACTGAGTTTCAGCTGCGTCAGATAACTTTTTAAGGTTTCCAAAAATACCTGCTGTTAGGTTAGGTTTGTATTATAACAACACAAAAAAAAAACAAGCTTTAGGATAATCACACATTCGGACAAACGATGCATTAGGTCAAATGACGGTTGCATCGCAATTCCAATAAATACCCCTATGAGCGAATAAGCCGATCGTTTGTCAGCTATAATACCCCTCTCGGGGGTTAAGCCCGATTTACATTGGTAAAGCAAAGGACAGTGGAGTGGAAAAATAGAAAGCGATTCTATTCGGATCCACTGGCAAGGCAACTTGACTCGCCACTGTCCGATCGGCTTACTCTACCGTACTGTCCACTGTCTACTGTCCGTGACCAATGTAAATCGGGCTTTAGAAACGCTGCAAGAAACTCCACTACTGACCTTGAGGACAACGAGGTAGTCAGCCATCTCGATGGCGAGCTCCTCGAGTTTGGGCCCAATGACCTTGCAGGGCCCGCACCAGGTGGCCATGAAGTCGATCACCACCAGCTTGTCCCCCGCCTCCTGGAGCCTGGCCTTCAGGTCGTCAGAGTCTTTGATGTGGATGGCCATTTTACTGGAATAAGATGGAAGGTTCGTTTAGGGAGGATAGGCAGATGCGTAGGATTGGTTTCTAGGTTCCCGTACCCAAAGGGTGCCACGGTTAGGATGCGGGACCCTAATAATCAGCCTCCGCTGTCCGTTCACTGGTCCGTCTGTCTGTCAGCGGTTCAGCGGGCTATCTCATAAACCGTACAGTTGAAATTTCTCCCAAGATTGTGTTTTTCTATAGCCGTTTAAAAAAACAAATACAAATGGCCAGTTTTTTTTGTATTATTTTCTTTTACTCTCCAAGAGGCAATACGATGAATGAATCGAATGAAACAAAAAATTCGCGATTAAAAGTTTACACAACGGCGAGGTTTATGGTCATCTCTGAATCAGTACATATTCTCATAAATAGAGGATTAAAACGTTGTCCAACTGATCTATTGACGATGCTCTAGGGTACAGGGTGGCAAGCGAGCGGAAATGTCCCATCCCATGACTGTTTTGTCAATCGATAATCCCCCTTCCAAATAATGTAGGTTGACGTGTTATTGCGTAGGTAATAGCATCCAGTTAGAAGTAATAAAGCTCTAGTCAATCCTTACAAATCTAAGCTAATACCATACTGAGCGTCAAAACTAGCATAGTCGATGTTGGCGTAAAAACCGCCAGTGGCATTGGGCCGGTCACGTTTGCTGAATGCACCCAGGTGGGCACAGATATTATCTGAGGGCCCTGCCAAGATGCACTACGCTAACTATCGTTTCTATTCGTTTCGTGTTTAAACCAATCGCGTCACTGGTAGATGACGTGATACGAAAAGTCACATGATCTACCAGTGACGTGGGTCCCACAGGACTGTTACCGGTGCCGTGGTCCATGGTAGACCAAGCCGAGGGTGGCGGGATGACTTAAACGCATTTCAAACCGACTGGTTAGAGATTGCTCTGGATAGACAGGGTTAGAAATCCGAGAAGGCCTTTGCCCAGCAATGGGAAACTAAACCAGGCTATTAAAAAAACGCTTCGGGAGTTAAAATGAATGGCTTCGCTAGACATAGACCTACAGAGTTAATATTTCATTCTATTTGATAGCGTCCGTATTATTGATTTAACGTGACTCATGACTTTAAATACTAGGTATTTGTTTGCAATGCGGTTCAATAATTGCCAAATGGAAAATAGATTTAATAAAGTAACTGTTACCCGCGACTCCATGCGTAGTTTATCGCCGGTCAAAAATATCCTAAGCTATCACGTTCGATGCAAAATTTTGTAGGATCGGTTCAGCGATCGAACAGGAGAGACAGAGAGATAAAGTAACTTCTTACATTTACAATGTTAGTATGGATTGATGTAAAAGAAAAAAATACAGAAACGACGTCACAGTACCTAGGTTACGGCTAGGCTGCGGTTAATACCAAAGAAGGCGGCTAACCTAACTGTCATGTAGTAGTCGAAGCATTCTATACTCTATTGCAACCACATTAAATTTAAAATGTTTATACCGTTACTATGTAGGTAGCCTTTTTTGATATAGGTTTGTCAAGCTTCAATAGTTTGGTTTCAGTCTGGTCAATGTCAATCAATTATTTGCCATTATCGGAACGCGAGGATAATCCAAGGCTAGGGAACCAGGTCAACCAGCTTGGCTACGTTTGACCTACGTAGTTATAACAACGGAGAGCAAAACATTTGATCAAGAATATCGATTATCATAGTAACGCCCGCTGCAAAAATGTTCATTAAAATTGGAACATTTGTCATATGAATAAAGTTTGAAATAAGTTGGACAGAAGGCCTTTTAAAAGCATTTAGGCGTTAAGAGTATAACTGATGCGAAAAAAAAAGAACTTAACAATAAGAAACTAGGGTTAAAAGTGTAGCTATCGAGTGTGCCTCCGTCCCCGCAGAACTAAGTTATCGCTATTCCCTCGATAACTGTCCGATGTCCCATTATAATAAAAATAACCCTAGATCGATCTCCAAGCTTCCTATAGACTATCTGTACCAAATCTCACATGGCTCTACAGCAGCTATTCCCTCAGGAAATATAAACAAACCATAGTTACTCAACTAACTTTCAGAGCGGTTAAGATTATGGTAGCGACCCGGAGCCAACAAACGTTTCACCGAATTTTAACTTCATCGAAAGCTATTTTCTGCTGATGCCGCGTTGGCTTTAGGTTCAGGTTATCTTAAATACTCGTATTTATTGCGTAGGTTAACTAGGTAAGACTTGTGACTAGATAAGATGTCTCCTTCGCATAGAAAAGCATTATTTTTTATAAAATACTAGCGACCCGCCCTCGCTTCGCTTCGGTTTATGTAAGTTTTCAGTAACACCCGTACATGTAATAATCCAGAATTCAAAACTTTCCTGTTGAATCGCTCTTTTATCTATTGATAAAAACCGCATTGAAATCCGTTGCGTAGTTTGAAAGATCTAAGCGTACAGAGGGACAGAATTTGTTTTATACTATGTAAAGATGTGTCGACAAAACAAGGATAAACCCGTATTAAGTTACACTTTGTTTTTAACCTCTGTCGGGAGCCAATTATCGAAGTTTTTTTGGTCAACAAATAGGTATGAGTATGTCTGAGTCAGCCGTTAAATATGGCCGCATAGTCATCATTAATCATTAGCAAAAAAATATATAATGGTCAGTGACTAACCTATTTAGATGTCATTGTTTACTACGATAGTATTCCTATGTTAATAATCAAACGGGTTCGTATCTCGGTTAGGAGTCTACATCGGAATCCATAATATCGTTTGTCCTAATCGTCATTTGTCCTAATTCATCGTCTGTTCTAAAAGCCATTTCCGCCTGATGTTTAAAACTTTTTAGTGTTGTCATAACCCAACTCTAACCTAACCTAACCGCGGGTATTTTTGGAAAGCTTAAAAAGTTGTCTGACTCAGCTGAAAACCAGTTCAGGACAAACGATAAATTAGGACAAATGACGGTTAGGACAAACACTAGGTACTACCTAAGGATCGCGAATGACAACCTTCGGTTAGAATATTTTGCGAGTTCTAGCGAAGGTCAGGAGGTAAGAACTGTTCTGCCCTGCTAAGCCAAGTACCAACTTCAATAAAATTCCCAAATTGGTTTAGCAGGGCAGTGTATGTAATTTTTTATAAAAAAAATACAAGTATTTAACTAAATTACGTGATATCATTTGGTTTATTTTTGTTTCATATTTATTGAAGTAGTTAGTTGGGATAGATTTGTTAATATTATTAGGTACCTATTAATTAAGGGAACACCTTAAAATTCTGAATTATTTTGTTCCGAATATTAATTTGTCCGTATTTTCGTTTTTCCGAAAGCTATTTTAGATTAAATGCATAATTTAATTGTCATGTGTAGGTTAGGTTAGGTTTGATTTATAAGCGATACCAAAAAGTTAAGTCTTCTATAAAAAAAATGCGTTTGGAATTGACGCACCGTAATTTACGCACCGTTAAGCTCTGGTGTGGCCACACCGCCGCGTAAAATACGGTGTCGTTGCGTAAACAAAAGATGGGGTCATAGTAACAACATGGCGCCGTTTTTGACGCACCGAAATTTACGCACCGTTAAGCTCCGGTGTGGCCACACCGCCGCGTAAAATACGGTGTCTTTGCGTAAACAAAAGACGG
This sequence comes from Acleris cristana, assembly GCA_948252455.1. NCBI lineage: Eukaryota > Metazoa > Arthropoda > Insecta > Lepidoptera > Tortricidae > Acleris > Acleris cristana. The sequence continues at coordinate 7,534,856 of OX411797.1, read as the reverse complement.
GGTCATAGTAACAACATGGCACTGATTTTGAGGCACCGTAATTTACGCACCATTAAGCTCCGGTGTGGTCGCAGCCTAAAAATTAGACTTAGGACGTTTGGACACGGCACACCAGCCTAAATATAGAACACAATACAATATAATTTTTGCACACCACGTAACAATGTGTAGGTAATTATTTATTTATTTATTTCACAGTACAAATGACATTCTATACAGGACAACCACTAGGCCTTATAAAGAATAGTTGAGGTGGTCCGAAATACCTATTTCATACAGCCTGAGAATATGTTATTGTTGGGTCCATATTGACTCTCATAATTATTTTTACTCATAGTGTTTTAAGTCATAATTATCGGAACTCATAACGTATTTTTTTTGTAACTTCTGAAAAGTTTACGGTTCCAGCGATAATAAAAATTATGAAAACAAAATGATTATGAACAAAAAAAGTTAAGTGAAAAATGCGCTCGCGTTGTTGTTATCGTACAGCCTGAGAATATCAATAACTAAACACAAGACGGACGGAAAAAATATGTGTTAATTTGATATTTAATGGAAAAACCATCACATGTCGATCGATTGCATCATATCTATTTTTATAATGACTAGTAATCGATGTCATACGCAGGAATGAATCGAGTGAATGCTATTAAAACTTCCTGTTACTTAATGTAATATTCAGGAAAAACCACTGATTCAGTATAACCTCCAGGAAATTATTGGCATAAATAATGCCAAAGAGAAATGTGATGGGGCTTTTCCCATACAAATACTTGTAATTACGTGGTGATTTGATCATGGAAAACACCATCACATGACATGTATCGGATCGATTGCAACCACGGAATAGAAAAAACAGTGGAAGTGGCATGAGCTTCGCTTAGTATCAGACCTGTTGTCGCCAATACTCAAACTATCATAAAAACAAAACGCCACCATGGACAATGTTTTTGATGCGGCTATCGTTTTTACACTCCAAAATAGCACAATAAGGCATGCTTCTGGATTTATTTCCTATTTTAGAAATATCGAAATATCGAAATAAGCGATCGCGGCAAAAGTATGGTCGGTTATGCGGAACTCCGCATAACTATGCCACCTATACGCCCACTTGACACTTCTACTGTTTTTTCTGTTCTGTGATTGGAACACATCTATTTTTATAGTAACTAGTAATCGATGTCATACGCAGGAATGAATCGAGTGAATGGTATGCGTCGTACAAACCATCGTTATGAAATTAGTCGAATGACAAATCGATACTATGTTCTAATTTTAGTGGCTGTGCTACAATTACGGAAGTTTATACAGTAGTGCAGTGGTTTCTTGTTTGACAAATCGTCGGTGACACTGCAAAACCGTAACTAACAAATTTATTGTAGAGCAAAATAAACCTTAACATCTTAGAAAAAAGGTGTTGTGCTCATAATTAAAATGTTACTTAAGCGGTTTTGCAATTTCACCGGTGAAATAACAAATCTTTAGCTTATGAAAAGAGACGTGTTGACGATTGTATTATATTATAGGTATTTTGGATAAAAATTGGATTATGTTGCGAAAAAAAAACTCCGAACAGCGCCCTCAATATTTTCAAAGTCTGTTGCAGTTATCGAAACTATGTTTAATTTTAAAAACATTTCTGCTTCTATACAAAGTAACTCTGTCTGTTACGCTTCCAAGGCTAAACAGCTGAACCGATTTCGATGAAATGTGGTATGGAGATAGCTTAAACCCTGAGTAAGGACATAGGGTTCTTTTCACCCGCGACCAACGACGTCTACACGGACGTAGTCGCGGGCAAAAGCTAGTTGAAAATGATTTAAACAAATTATCTAGTAGAATTAATGGACAATGCTACATTTTAAAGAAAAATACGTGATTTAATTAAAAGTACCAACTTAAGGCCAATTTACACCAGCAAAACGATTTTTAAAAATATCATCCTTATAACAAACCTACTTAATAACAAATTATAAATTCGAAAAGCTTAAATCTCTAGAGACCTTACAATGATTTAACAATTATCTTGTAGAATCCAATCACCTTATGGAATTAGATTAAAACAATGCAAGTATTTTAATTAAAAGTATGAATTTAAGGCCAAACTACACCAGTGGTCTCTGCCTACCCCTCTGGGAAACAAGCGTGATTCAATGTACCTATGTTTATATGTATGTACCACTAATACGCATGAAAAAAAAAACCTTAAAACAAAATTACCTACTTCATAACACACTGTAAATTCGAAAAGCTAATCCTCTTTAAATGACCTTACAGTGGAGGAAAAATTAAAACGCCTACCGACTTCCAACATTGATTTTTAATTCATAATTAATGATCAATGTTGGAAGTCATAATTCCGAAATGAGGTTTTATCTAACACAAGGAAAAATCAAGACTCGAGAATTCCGTATCCGTCATGTGATGACCAATCTCGTTTGGTAGTCCGCAAAAAACCAAGCACCGATTTGGCCGGCGACCAAAAAAATCGCTTAGAACTCACTTAACAATCCAATTCATGTAACCACTACACAACGGCAAATAAATCAACCGCAAACACTCACCTTAAGGGAAAATAACTAGAAATATATCACAGATACGAATTAATACAACTAAATATAAGTTGTCGCGCGTGCTACGCGTTCAAAACGCAATGACCAACTAAGTATCAACGCCTAGGGCGTTTTATATAATCAAAACAGGATGACGTCAGCATGAATGACTCAAACCACGCGATATAACGCCGATCGTGATTTTGGGATGTATTACTAATTGGGTTTTTCTGGAGGGCAGGAACGAAGGACGTGGTGGATTTTAGGAAAGCGACATTTATTAACAAATATTGCGCAATCTGAAGTAAGTATTTAAGAGGGAAATAGATCAGCAGTAAAAATGGCAGAAGTTTTTTAGATAAAATATATAAATAATTTAATTACACAAAGCAATGGACAAGGACAAAAATGTTGGGCACTTGATTCTTATTTTATGGAAAACTTTTATAAAATATGCTTTTTACTTTTATGACGACGCGCTGGCCTAGTTGGTAGTGACCCTGCCTACGAAGTTAGCGGTCCTGGGTTCAAATCCCGGTAAGGGTAAATATTTGTGTGATGAGCGCGAAAATTTGTTCCTGAGTCAAGGATGTTTTCTAACCCCCTTACTAATAAACGCTGAGTAACGGTGGTATAGCTATACAATGTTTTGTCCTTATCTGTCATTGTGACATTTGAACTTGACAGATAAGGACAAAACATTGTATAGCTATACCACCGTGGCTCAACGTTTATTAGTAAGGGGGTAAATATTTAAAGACATATATAAAAAACATCCATGACTCATGACAGTAATTTACTATTTTTGGTACTAAAAGGTATATGTTTAAATTAAACATACATTACTATATCTGGTGTTCCGTTAAACATATGCCATAGGAAGCTGACAAATTGTATGGAATATACCTACCTACCTAGGCGACGACGACACGACATATTACGTCAACCCATACGAATTCTTTGAATTTTACTGTCGATAAAGTTCGCAGAATGCTAGTTGACTTATCCAATGGTCATTATTTATGTCACTACATAAATCCTACGTGTCATTCTGTTTGTTTTTGCACTATGACAAGGAAATGAACTTATATGGACAACATACACAACATTTCAAGGTAAATATGTTTTTTTTTTCAATGATTATTGAGTGACCTCTCCGATTCCCACCGGCATAAAAATAAAATAATTTTTAACTCAACGCTTACAGAGGGGTGTTATAATTTATAATAATCTATATTAATAATTTCGTACTGGTCTACGGTAGACTTTAACGAAATGCACATGAAATTGAAGAGCATAAAAAATTAGTTGATTCGAGTCGACAACTTATAGGCGGAAAATTATGATTATCGGGTATTTTCAATATAAAAATGAATAAATTGCTATAATATAATGGCGTTGCGAAGTAAACATGTCAATGTCCTCAATGTGGCGGTGGTTTGTATTTCGTTCTCCATTGTGATGTGACCTCTAAGATCTAATTTCTTTGATCGTGAGACAGAGACTTGGGTAAGTAAATAAGATTTAAGACTCCGGCACACCAATCGCGTCTCGTGAGCGTCGCGTTCGGAATGACACGCTGCGAGGCGCGCGCGCGAGCGGGGCGGCAGCTAGCGTTAGGATGTCGAACGACACGGACTCCAATGAATAATATTTTTATTTTAGTAAATAATAATTTTGGTACATGATATTAATACCGGACGGGAACAGTATTTGAACAGATTTTGAAATTTTTGATTGTGGAATATTAGGTATTATGTATGAGTCTACATTTTACCCGAGCGAAGCCGTGTTTGCATCTAGTATAAGTATAAAGGTGTATCTCTGTGATTGTTTTTTTAAATAGAAATATAGTTTAATCGGTATGTTTCTTAGCTAGTTTTGATGACAATTGGTAGGAATGTTTAAGAGACATGAGCAGCCTAATTAGTCTAAGAGTTAATCAGGCCCTGGGACCCTATTCTCGTGACTTCGAGATGATTTTTCATGCGATATGCAATGTCAACTGCGTACATTTTTTGACATATCTCGCATGAAAAATCATCTCGAATTCACGAGAATTGGGTCCCTGCGTAGAGTATGTACAAGTTAAGAACGCAGTTACCCTGAGGGCTGAGTGGTCGGAGCCCCGCCGCAAGGTTAATTTTAAGTCCTTTGTGGTGAGAGTACCGACCAAAGATCTGTCGACCTATTAACGGAGGAAATCTGGCCGTGGGGTGTCATATTTCGGCGATTTCATGGCCGCCGGCTAGCTGACGCCGCGTAAGTGCATAGTTGTTACGTATGTTAGTCTGTAAGGTATTTGTAAATTTGGGTCTTGTTGGCTGAAATAAAGTTATTCTATTCTATTCTATAACTGGGCAAATTGAAAGAAACTTGGAGGCACATACCTACCCAACGGTGGGCATTCAAACAAAATGCTGCAGAGGAAGAGAGAAAGTGTGGTATGAAAATTATCTCCGTACTTTGGCGTAGATAATTACGAATTGTACGGCCACGGACTAATTGATGAACCACTACCTATAGAACCTTGTCGCATAAAACTAACGAACATTTCTATCTAATTTCCATGTCGTGATTTGACGCTGTCATTATGACAAGGTTCGATGGTGGATCAACATTTAAAGTCCTTGATGGTACGAACGCACCATTTGCTGATATGAAGTAATTTCGCTCTCACTGCACGGCTAATAAATCAAGGAATCGATAAGCTAACAAGGCAATGAGTTGCATCGTTTAAAAGTGATTTTCCGACGTTGGATATCAAGAGCGGCCAGAAACTTAAACTGATAAAGTCCTTTTTAGGATTCCGTAGTCAACAAGAAACCCTTATAGTTTCGTCGTGTCCGTCTGTCCGTTTGTCCGCGGTTAAACTCAGACTTGGTACTACAACGCCGTAATTTGGAATAGTTATACATTTCCCCCCTTACTAATAAACGTTGAGTAACGGTGGTATAGCAATACAATGTTTTGTCCTTAACTCCTTATCTGTCATTGATAAATTTGGATTTGACAGATAAGGACAAAACATTGTATAGCTATACCACCGTTACTCAACGTTTATTAGTTATTATATAGTATTACATATGAAACTCTAACTATACCACCGTTACTCAACGTTTATTAGTTATTATATAGTATTACATATGAAACTCTAACTCGCTGATAGACGTTGTCTACGCACAGCCTAAACCGCTGGACCTAGGGACTTGAAATTTGGAGGGAGGTACCTTGTTTACCCTAGGGGTGCACTTATATAGGATTTTTCGAAAATCGACCTCCAACGGGAAGAAATAACGGGAATAGCGGCGTCGTCTAGTTTATAATATAATATAATAAGATCTATTCTAGGAATCTATTGGACTTCCCTATCTATCTATTTCCTATTGTATTTCCTTTAGCGGCCCAGTCTGTATGTGTAAACTCTTTAGAAAAGGACAAATGCTTAAAATACGCGATAAAATGATATCATGGCAGGAAAACAGGAAAAACGCTGAAATAAATCCGAATCGAAGCGCAGTCCAAACGTTCAAAACAATATAAACAACTCGCCAAATGCAACACAATAAATCATTGTGAAATAATCCCATAGCACGTGATTCATAGACGACTTTGCATTCAATTCAATTCAATCATTTATTAATAAAATATATTTTTTTACAAGTCATATTACGTTTAAATTACACATATAGCTATCACTTAATGCTAGTTACAGTTTACATGTTTGTAACATGTAACATGTTTGTAAGGCAAGGCTGAGCCCGCGAACCAGACGCATTTGGATGTTGAAACCTATTAACCTATAGATCTACTATAGAAGTTAGTTCTCGAAAAATGCATCGACTGAGTAGTAGGTAGGCGTTAGATGCCAATTTTGATTTAAGTTCTAATTAATTAGTTTAAGTTAGTTAAGTAGTTTGCATTAAATACCTATGGCGTTATGCACACGGTTACTTCAAAACCAGCAATGAATATCATACTGTTTTATGTCGACGCATTAACGCGACCCGAAAGGTCACACCGCAGACGCAGATGCCAGCCATATTAGTCATGGTGCATAGGTACGATTTATTATTCCATTTCGAAGTATTGTGCCGATGGGATTTTCAGATACCGTGAAGGAATGTATGGAAAATATACTCTGATGAAATATTATTATTGACCCGCGACGCAAAATAGCCGTGTTACCTATCCAGACTCAGAAACTTTCGCATTTATAACATAAATTGGCTTCTAAACGAGCCATATTCTCACTGCAATATGTGGCCGGCAACTATTGGTGTCCCTCTCTTACTCGTATGTAAAGGGGCTTCTAAACGGGCCATATTTTCACTGCAATATGTGGCCGGCAACTATTGGTGTCCCTCTCTTAAACGTATGTTAAGAGTAATACACCAATAGTTGCCGGCCACATATTGCAGTGAAAATATGGCCCGTTTAGAAGCCACTTTAGAGAAATACACCAATAGTTGCCGGCCACATATTGCAGTGAAAAATGGCCTGTTTAGAAGCCCCTTTAGTGTGATATAGTGTGATGTGAACAGTTCACGACGTGTCACCAGAATAGTCATTCAATGACTATATAAGTACACGCTTGTTTCAAGTCCATTATGAATGATTATGAAAATAAGACACTTAAGTCGTAGACGTCTCATTGCGGCACGTCTCGTACTAATAAGAGTAATAAGCGTCCCCAAACAGTGGCCATAGTATGCGTGGCGGAGGCATTTTGGCTGCTTAAATACAAAAGCGCCACAAATCAAAAATAAATATAGTTTGATTTGAAACGTAAAGTAAATAGTAAATAGCATTCCGAATTTAAATGCAATACAAACACATTATGATTTGTGTCGCTTTTGTATTTAAGCGACGAAATTTAGCTCCGGACGATAAGTCAAAGTCAAAAGTAAAAATATTTATTTCACTTGATTTTAGATACAATGCGATCATTGAAAAAAAACATTACGTAAGTATGACTAAATTCTACCAAACAAGACGTGCGGGATTTAAAGATTCAAACCGCGGACAGATAAGGCTTACTTCGGGTTAAAATTTGACATTTGCCCATACAAAATGTGTCATGTTTGAATCCAAAGTAAGCCTATCTGTCCGCGGTTTGAATGTAGGGTTCGGCCATAAATCAAGTTTGATTTCAAGATTTTTGATTGTCTAGTTAAATAATATGTACCTAATTAAGTTTGTAAAATGAATGGTTTCGGATTTAGTGGTTCGTAGTCACCATTCTGCCCTCCTAAATAAAAGGACGCATGCGCAATTTGATACTCAAAGTAAATTAAACCCCCCACTTTAAGGAATAAGGTCACTATTTAATACATAATGCGGTTCTGAGACATACGTCCTTTTTTAGGGTTCTGTACCTCAAAAGGGAAAAAACGGAACCCTTATAAGATCACTTTGTTGTCCGTCTGTCCGTCTGTCTGTATGTCAAGCCCCTTTATCTCGGGAACACGTGAAGGTATCGAGTTGAAATTAAAACCATATACTCTGGTTTACAGTCCCTTGACGCTGTGAAAAAAATCAAACTTCTACACTTACGTAAAAAAAAGATACGGCCGTTTATGTCGCCAAAAACGCGTATTTCGACACTCGAGGGAATCAAAATGTACGTATAGGGTATTTCCCACTGACCTAGAACTATGAAATTTGGCAAGTAGCACCGTCTTTCGCTACAAGTATAGGAAAAATCTGAAATCTGTACATTTTTAATTAAATCACAAAAAAACAGGGTCTTTATGCAAGGAACGGCGGCGGTGCAAATTTTGAATTGAGTTAACTGTGTCATGTGCGGAACCCTCGGTGGGCGAGTCCGACTCGGCTTGTCCGGTTTTTTCCAAAGAGGGCAGCTCACCATCCAGTCCACTGGACGAAAATCGGAGCTGGACGGAAAACCGGCGCAATTACCGAGCGCCTCCAAATTTGGAATAATGAGTGTAACATGTACCTATGCAAGTATGTTATCAGACGACGGATGTTCACATCTAGCTCTTAGACTAATAGGCCGCGGAGACGAAGTCAGCGGGCTGCGGGGCGGCGGCGGCGGGGCGCGGCGCGTTCTAATGTATAGATTTATATGAAGCAGGCCACGAGGGCAGCGGCGCGGGGAGCGGCGCATGAGCGATGCGCTCCAGTCAAGCAGGCGCCTCGCGCCGCCGCCGCCCCGCAGCCCGCTGACTGCGTGTCTGCGGCCGTGGATTGATGGCAAATGGGGTGTCTATCGCATAATTCATCAGGAACGTGTAAGCGGCATACGTTTTCCTGAAGGGAATTTGTAAGCGGGCGCTTAGGTATAGGTTATAGATAGGTTGTGGCAGGCTCTTTGCCCAACTCGACAACTTAAAGTGCGCCGCCTTGTGTAGCAAAGAGGCGACGCTTAAATGGCGTAGGTACTGTCAAAAATTTAGCTCGAGAGCGGTAACGTATCTCACCCCCTAAATCCAGTCCGGATTCCACGATTTTTGAATAAGTATGTTGTTGTTCTAGGACTATTTAGGAAACTACTATCTAGGAAATATTTTCTTTGAAAGGAAAACGTACAGACCTAGTTTTTTTTATACATCATATTCAAAAATCGCAAAAATCTGATTAAGTTTAAGCAGAGAGCCTTGTTAGAATAAAGTACCTTAGTGGCAACAAAAAGGTACTTATTACCTACCAAATTATGGTATATATTTTTTACCCTCGGCCTTATTTGTAGCTATCCTTGTCAGTCGGCCAAAAATATGGTCTACCACCCTACGGTTAAAGTTCATTTGCGAGTCATGATAGGTACAGTCAGCATCAAAAGTAGCTAAGCAGAATAAACTGCTCAAAATGATCTAGACACGACGTATTCTCTTGACAATAGAGTCGAGTGCAGATCATTTTGACCTATTCGGTTGCGTAGCTACTTCTGCTGCTGACTGTACAATACAAGTTCGTTTTTCGCTTGCAATAACATTATGACAGTGACAAGTGTTAATTAGATCTCACAGAAACTTTTGTCAAAACCGGTAGATCACATTCTTGGCCGACCGCACCAGCTACCTTGTCGGTTTAACAGATTAGTGCAGCAGTTCTCAAACATGACGTTAAAGTGACAAAGCACTAAAGAGCTACTAATAAGGCCGACCGTACGTAGCGTACAGTCAAAGACTTTAATTGCTTTGCCACTATGGAACCCTGTCATAATGACAGCTTCAAACCACATGAAAGAAATTACGCCAAAATTAATGATAAACGTTATGAGACAGGGTTCCATAGTGGCTTAACAATCTAAGACCTTGACTGTACTACCTATAATCTAATTTCGTTTAAATGTATTTGTTATAAATAATTAAATGAAAATGATAAGGGTGCGTCATACTAGTCCCCAATCGGGCATTTGTTAAGCCAATGTCATGCATGATCAAGAGCAAGGTTATCACGAGCGGGCGGGCGCCGACGTCGATGCATCTAACACATTGTATAGGGTATTTGCCTAATATAGGGCCATTGTATTAAGGGTTTTTACCCTTCCGAATACCCTAGTATAAATAGTTTTTTAATATCTTTAAAAATACAAAAGATATGAATGTTTAAAACTTGCTTTTAGACATAGGGGAAAATACAGTAATATATGACGTCATATTACTCAACCGCCATAAGAATTACACGCAAAACATCGTTTTGTGAGAAAGAAATAGACAAAAATCTTTAAAAGGCTATAACTTTTTTATTTTATTACCAATTTCAAATTTGATTTTGAATTATTTTATCCAAATTAATATATGAAATTTAATATCAGGCAAATACCCTATTAGGAACATACATTTATCATAACTAGAGAATGCAATTCAACCGGTTATTAACCGTTTTTGTATCAAAATAACCGGTTGAAACCAGGTATAACCGGTTATTTGCAGTCCCTAATCATAACATAGTAAATTGGTAGGTATATTGAACTCCGGAAGGGGCGGATCGGATTAAGTTACTGGTCATTGGGAATTAACTATAGCTAGTGCAGGCTTCCTGTATTAAAAAGTTTTTTTTTTAATAATTTTTACACACTTCATTGCCGACTGTAGGTACTTATTTTGTTCTTACACTGATATAGCCAGTGATCGGAATTAGGTGAGCCAAAATACGTACTCTTCGCAAGAGGACATAATTAGAGTGGTTACCACCGGGTAGAAAAATGTTTTTTTTTTTCTTGAATACCGGGTATTCGATATTTATCGGGGTATTAGTCGTAATGTTAAACATAAACGTTTTTACTTTCAGTACAGGATGTTTTATGTTAATCTAAAAGTTGTAACGATTTCTAATTGTTTTTTAAACTTCAAAGTGTTTCTTCAAACAATTTATTTAACAATTATAACAATTTAAGCAAAAAATAAACTTCTTATCCCATAGGCGCGCCCCTTTATTTGTTTCTCAAGTATTATGGTCACATAAAAAAAAACTTAAACAGGAGATGCTTGTATTATCATATTCTACATGGTACATAAATAAAAAACAAGTGTTATATTGACATCATTTTCACACCACCAACAATTTTCTAAGTACCTGAATCTTTGTAATTTGGACAGTCTATATTCCAAAAGAAGCTTCGTTTAACATATTCTACACGACACATTAATAAATAACATATGTTATATTCTGGGGATCAGGGGATCTAGTGAAAAAGGGTGTAAGTACACTCACTCTCATAATAAAAACGGTATACACATAATCGGGGTAAGTAGTAGACTTAAACCCTTTTTCACTTGAACTTCAGGAGACTTACACCCTTCATCACTGATCCCCTGATCCCCTGATTCCCTGATCTTTATTAAATTTCCCTAAGTTTTCCCTGACCCACGAAATTCCCCGACTTTTCCCGGTTTTCCAGAAGGTGGCCCCCCTGCATCTACTATATGAATTGTACTGCACTTCCAACCTTATTATAACCTTTGAGAGTTTAATATGCTTCTATGAATTAATTGCACATGTGCCTTTACTCCGTAGGAGGGCAGGCGACCATTACTTTCAGAGCTAATAACTCTTAAACAATCCAACTGATTGTCATCAAACCTGGCTAAGAATGCTGCCCTTCTAAATGAAAAGGATGCACGTAATTTGATAGTCAAAACAAATTGAACCTCTTGTCTTAAGAAATAAGGTTAATGAGTCATTTGTGATTCTATGAGACATACACCCTTTTTTCTAATAAGGGCAGAATGACCCTAGCAAAACTAGCTCTTTATTCAATCAAAACGTCTAGGAATTGGTTCATCTGTTTAGGAGCTTTGACGCCATAGACAGACACGGACACACAATAACATCGCAAACTTTATAACATCCCTTTGCTTGCCTAGGGTTAATAACTAAATTTTTTGGTGATATTATAAAATACCAAATTAGGCTATTTATATTATTATATATAGAGAAGACATAGAGGAATAATAAAGGAAATAGTTCTATACTAATCATTGATGTTATAATATGATGCAAATTCATTGAAATAATTTTAATGAAGAGATAATAACAGTAGTTGACATGGGAATTTCAAATCAGACAATAGGCCATTTAGTCCAATGGGTGCTTACTACAGCAGTAAAAAATAATTATTTTCTACGTTATTTTGCCTCTCTTAAGTGGGTATATTGATATCGTAGTAACTGTACAAACTGGAGCCCACGCCGCAGTGGATCGAAGGTTACTCTACGTCGATACACACAGGCCACAGGGCTTAACAAGTGGTAGAACATAACTTATACAAATCATTTTTATCAATTTTATCAAGTCAAGATAATCAAACGAAACGCTCTAAATGACGTTGATTGAAATTCAAAACTTATTTCACATCAAATGCAAATGATGTAGCTAATTGAATACGCTGTCTAACACCTAAATGGTTGTTGACCGTGGAAAACAAGAAAAAAATACCGCGGCTTAAGTCATCGGCATAATTTAGAAGATACCGGCGTATTGACGAAATGAGGGTAACGTAGAATAATGGAGCAAAGACTAAAATAACTGCGGTCTTCAACAACTAAATATTACATAAATGGTACTTACAAGAAGTTTTGAGGGCGAGAGAATATAATATCACACGAAAGCACGCGGTGACACAATCGCTAGTCGCCCAGGAAGTGTCAAACGAAACGTCGCGTCGAAATAACCACAGGAAAAAACTCACCGGACGGAAGAACTGCGCAATAAGCATAATAAAAGTATAGGTTTAGTGTTTATTGGATGTTTTAACTTAATCACCTATTGGAACCAATCACAACGCTACGGTTAGGCCGGCCGCATACATTCGTTTTCCGTATACGTTTTCCGAATACGTTTTCCGCATTCGGACATCAGCGGCCGGCCGCATACATACGTTTTCCGTATACGTTTTCCGAATGCGGAAATCGTATTATGCTGCCGGCCTCGGAAAACGTATTCGGAAACCATATACGGGAAACAAGAGTATGCGGCCGGCCTTATATTATCATTATTATGCCGAAAATCACAACCACAGAAAAAATGTTACGGCGTTAATTGAAACTTGAAACAAAAATAAAATTCTAATAATGGAGTATTCCGAGTATTTTAATACAGCATAGGTCTACCAGAATGTCAAGACATATACAGGTCTACCAGAATCTAATGAAAAAAAAGGGAAATTCAAATTTAGGGCTTGCAACTCTGGGGTAATAGGATTTAAATGTCTTGATACTTCATTTTTTACCAGTCCAATAAAAGTATGATGTGGTGGACTCAGTCCGCGTAAAAGTATTTATTTCTTTGGAAATTATTCCATTTCGAGGATAAAAGGCCATGCCAGGATAAGCTAAGTGAATCTGCCCCGAGCGAGTTTTGGCTTGTAATTTTTTTTTTATGATATTGCTTTCTATTAGTAGCAAGTATGCAAAATTTCAGCCCCCAAATTTTATAGTTTTTTGGTAAAAAGAAAATAATGAAAAATTATTCCTCGTCAATATTTATTTTTCTAGCCAACCGAATTATATTGTGCATATAGTAAACACATTTATATGACATCTACAAAAAAATTAAAAAAAAAATAGTTCGGTTTGCCCTAAAACGACTGGCGAGGATGGTTCTTGTTGATATGGTCCGGCCATGCTATTTCGCAACAGTACATGTACGGGATCAAATTGTGGAAACTAAATCCGCCAAACCACACTTTCAGTAATTAGGTATCTTGACGCTGACTTAACTTTTAATTTTGCACGTGGCAGTGCAACCACGAGAAAACCTAGACATAACTCCCAGAATCGATGCCCCGCGCAGGCACATGACCCGCAGCGTGCGCGCCGGAAAGCCGTCGCTCGGTCCACACAAACTGTCTAAATCCCCAAAGCTTATCTAAATCATGGGTCCTAAGGTGTACAACCACCTCCCGGATGACATTACCACTACGCAAAGCGCACCATTATTTAAACGTAGGCTTAAAAATGACTTAAACTGCCATATATGAATAGTCATAGCGTTTAAAATGACAAGGTACTAAAGTGTGCGTACACATATTTAGGAACTCGAATGTATATATTTATCAATAAATAAATATTATGAATATGAATATCTAATAAGTAATAAGTACCAAGACCTATAAATCCTATTATCCCAGAGTTGCTAGCTATCAATTTCAGTTTCCTTTTTTGTTATAAGATTCTAGTAGAGAAACTCAAGGTAGGTAGAGCTAAAACTGCTTAAACTATTTAATGTTCTAATCTTTAAAAGCGTTGCGTTTAAATCGCTAACATGTGAACTGCTAGTCTCAATCAACATTCTTTTATAAAACGTGCATTGGAAAAAAGTTCGTGTGCGCAAGACTTTATATTTTGTGCGATGTCGTCTGTCAGATTGATTGTCAGATTCATTATAAAATTTCTAAATTCTAAAATTTTCGTGTGGTCGTTCAACGAGCAAGCCGTGTAGACGGATTAATTACTCCGGCATATTTTTCTGTTTATATGCAGTTAATATTACGCCGCAGTAAATTGATTTATAGCAATTATAATATTGTACGTGCTAGTTCATATTCTAGCAAAATGTCCGTGGACGTCGGAACAATCGGTGTTCAGAAAGTCAAAAGGATACCTAGTGGAGAGGTAAATATTTAGCAACTTAACTATATTCTGGCCGGCATTACATACTTTTTACTTAAAGTATATAAGCCTTGTAGTAGTATCTATTTTCACGGCTTCAAAAACTTTAAGTTATGTATATTTTTTATTGCGTTTTATCGTTTCAATAACCGGTTGCGGCTATCAAGTACCTTAACGTTTCGTTATGACCGGAATTGTTTAGTAATTGCTAGTTCCATTGTGTAAAAATGCTGTTTTTATAATTACCACTGGAATACTTATGTATCTATACCTGAGCTTGTTGGTTTCATTCAACATGATGTTTAAGCCTGCTTTGGTAAACTGAACTTTGTATTTAAATAATCCTTGACTCAAGTGCGATCTCATGTTTGTAAGGTTCTTGTTTGTATTTATTATGGCAGAAGTCATTTCCCGTAAAACAGGTGGAAAGTTTAATCATTTACGGGCTCTATTCTTCTCGGTAAAGCCTTATTGCTTTTGACATGTTATCATATCGATGCTGAAAGGCTAATTGACTAAAGTCCATTTGAGAAACATTACGTTACATTACAAAAGGAAATCATGTTTTTAGGGTTCCGTACCAAAATGGTAAAAGACGAACCCTTATGGTGAGACGTTTGTCTGTCAGTATGTCACAGCAGTTTTTCTCTGAAACTGTAGAAGGTATCAACTTGAAATTTGGCATAGTTTTATAACTTGCTTGCCTACATCGGTTTTTAGTAAAAACAATATGAAATAAATTTTATAAATATTGGAAAAGGGGTCTAGAATGGGGGGGTTGAAAAATTTAAGTGATTTGATTTAGCAAACAGGGGGTCATATGAAAGAGCTCAAATTGCACATTTCAAATATATTTTTTTTTATTTTTCTTTGTCATACTTAATGATTGATAGCCAAAAATTTACAAAAAAAAAGATAAAATATAAATCAGAATTCCATCTTGCTGTAAATCACTATAACTAATAATTAACATAATATCATATTATTTTTATCAGCTTTTGGTAGTATTGTCAGCTCATTTACGAAATTATCTTTTCAAGTTTATCTGGCATAATCAGTTAACATAGATTAATTACTGATCTTGGAATATTTCCAGTCTTCAACCTAATGCTGATACAAGCTTCTGTAGCTAATAAAAAAAATTTGCAGACTAAAAATATTTTTTACCCTATTGTTTATCGAGACAAATATTATGATGTACAAACTTGGGGAATCTATGTAAAGTACAGCAGAGATCCAAGGCCCTGGCCAAGATGCATTACGCTAACTATCGTTTCTATTAGTTTTGTTCATGAATCACGACACTGGTAGATCACGTGACTTCGTATCACGTGAGTGATGCGATTGGTTTAAAAACGAATTGATTAGAAACGCTAGTTAGCGTAATGCATCTTGGCTAGGGCCTTTGTTCCGACTTCAGCAACTGAACGATTCGGGAACTGGGAAAAATTTACTTGCTAAATTTTAACTGTCTTAAAAGTTATTAAAAAAAACCAAAACAATGGTGTAATATGTGAAAAATATGTAGTCATTCAAAATAGAACTAAAGTCATATTTTCTATTGTATGGAATTACAACCTGTTACATTTATGTCTAACTTACAACCATCACACATTTGATTAAGTTTAGTTTAAAAAATTAAGACCTATTTTTTTTTAATGCATGATGGTTGCACCGTTGGAAAAAAAACCAGATAACTTACCAAAAAACAATTTTGTTTTTGTGATTGTGTTTATTGTTATTATTTCTATTTTAATTTAATATGATTATAAATATACAGAAGAAACAAAAAAGGTATGTTAATAGTAGTATCAACAATGCTGTTTCATTGGATGTATCTGTCTTGTTAGTAAGGTAAGATCAGGTTAATGTAAGAAGCACCATTATTTTTGACTTGACTCCTTCTTTTTTTCAGGCTCTAGAGCTGAAGAGTTTATGGCAGGATCAGAACGTGGTCCTAATCTTCTTCAGGCGATGGGGCTGCATGCTGTGCCGTCTGTGGGCCAAAGAGGTATTATACTGCTTTAGTGTGGAAATTGTTTTTTTTTTAAAGTGATTATTCCAGTATGAATATGTGTGAATAATATGTAAGATGGAAAAAAAACGGTCGCTTTATTTATGTTGAATATACCTATAAATTATCTTTAATTATCTAGCAGTTACTTAGATATCTGTAACTTTTATAATGGGAAGAAAATATCCTGGCTTCTTCTTCCACTTCCAATTTACATAATGAGTTATCAACTTAAGTGATACCTTACAGTTGGGTGAGATCGCGCCTATTCTCAAGAAGAACGACATCAGGCTGGTCGGGATAGGGGTGGAAGACAACGGCTCCAAGGAATTCATTGATGGGAAATTCTTCGACGGAGGTCAGTTTCTCACAAAAGCCTATTATTATTGTAATGGGCGGACGACGGATGCAATGTGGTGACGAAAGCACTAGATGGATAAGACTTTTATTAAATTTCGAGTATTATCTATGTGTGAAAATATATGCAATTTTTGTTATAAATCAGTATCACTTTACGAATACGCCCCTTTTACGTCTAAAGATGTGGAAAGGTCATTTTACCTATAGTAGTAGATAGTGAAAGGAATAAAAGGAATGTACTGAAAATACCTATTAAAGAAAAAAAAAGATTATTTTCTTCAACAATCAATTCTGTGACGTTCTCTTTTTTAAATCAATTTTAGTCATATCCATATTACGGATATCGTTCGTCATATTTTGCATCCATCGTCCGCCCATCAATTGTTAGAGAGATAAATGACTACGCTGCAACTTGACTATATCCTGACATTGGTAAAATGACTAACATAGAGGCATTCCAACTTAGTTATTTGCCATTAAGATTTCAATGTCTATGGATCTCAGATCCCACTTACCATCAGATATACATTTGCGTTCTCAAGACTAAAATCTCAAGATTGCAATCCTATGTCTGCGAAAGCGTTGTCAACCCTGATTACTAAGATGGAATGCCTCTATGCTAGTAATTTCACCGCGAACTGCTTCTTGATGGTAGGTTACATGGTGGTAGTATCTGGATAAATATGTGCAGTCTGTGAGAAAAATGAAAGATTTGTGTGGATCAACTTTTTGTTGTTGTCATGTCCCATAAGCCAGGAGTAGGGTTACCATTTAGGAATTTGAAAAGTACTGACAAAAAGCCTGACATTTCAATAAAAGTCCGGACTTTTTAGTCACAAAATGGAAACATTACTCACTTAGTTACAGTGGTATGGTAGGCATTTAAAATGTGGTTTTATTACTCGTATTCCAGTAAACTAAAAAAAACCCGGACAAATTAAAAAGCCGGGCAAAGTCCAGACTAGTCTAAAAGTCCGGACATGTCCGGACTAATCCGGACGGATGGTAACCCTAGCCAGGAGACAACAGTGATCGAGTTTCTTAGATTTTTTTTTGTAATATATACTTCTAGCACACTCAGGAGCAAAAGCCATAAAAGAATGGGTTTGTAATTGCCAAAAGAACTGATTCGTAGTGGACATGTATCCTTTAAAATCATAGTTTTAAAAAGTGATCCAGGAGACATCACTATGGCAACGAGCTGCAACAAAAAGTTGATTGACCCTTTTACAAACTGTTGATCGATGCTATTTCTATCAAGGATCATAAGATAAGCACGAATTAGACTACAATAAAAATTGCTGAAATTGATTGCTGAATTATTTTAACTTCAGTTCTAGAGCAAGAAACACAATTTTGCTGTCTTCTCTAACTAAAAAGTTAGATAAGACAGGAGTTAACTTCTGCAATGTTTATTGCTAGTCTAAATCTCGCACATATTTAGCGCAAAATCAAAACGCTTGGCGTTGAATTTGTTAAGACTCTTTGAGACTCAACCAAGGTAACGTTACTGACACGTCTTACTTTTTATTTGTTACGTGCACCGTACCTCGAGCACGAAGTTTTACCTTCATTCGAATAAGTAACTTTAACGTAACGAAAAGAACTAAAAAAATGGGGTCGGGTCCCGTTGGCCTTACTTGCATTTAGCCTTGGCGAGCAGAGCACCTTAGTTTTATTTTGTCCGGGTAGCAAAATGCCTTGGTCTGTAAAACGCCCTCATTGCTATAAGGCATAGTATAGACGGAATGACTTGGCTGTAAAATGACTTAATGTCATAATGTTCTAATAGGCAAATGGTCTCGATAATCTTCACATATCAAGATAATACAATCAAGACCTAACACAATTGAGTCATTCTGCTTACTGGTGCATTTCACGACCTAGACGTTTTGCTAAGTAAGTCTTCTTGAAACTAAGACAATTTTGTAACTATGGAATTATATAACCAAGTCATTTTGCATACTTGGTCAGTGTACTACTGAGCCGTTTTGCTCGCTAAGGCTAAAAGCAAGTAAGGCCAACGGGACCCGACCCAAAAAATGAATGGCGATTGGAATCAGTGCTGTGTCCGTATTTAGTACTAAAATTGCCGTTGACATTAACTTTGAATTTCGTATCGTCTTCTGTTTTATTCGTATTTCTGTTTTAGGGGTCCGTGCCATAGATAGATTCCAGAAATGTTAAATCACGTTTTAGAATAGTAAGGGCCATTAAAAAACGTGTCGTATGATTGAAAAATTCTTGTTAGAGCCACTGACCTTGATGCACTTGTTTTTACAGTAATATCTTTGTTATTGTTAAGTATATTATTTTTAATGTCATTCATTATGATCGATAGCTAGGGTATTGAACTGATAGGTGACTGTTTTTATGAAACTTCAACATAACAAGTATTTTTCCATTATATGACAGCATTATTTACATTATAAATCTATTTTTTTTTGTTAGATTTATAATTATTAAATAGATAAAAATATGTCATAAAATGGAGACCCCTACTAAATTACGTAGATATATCGTACACAATCGGAGAAATACTGGAAAAGGGCCGAATTTTAAGTACCCGAAACCGACGTGCGTGCATGACTCGATGTATGAATGTGGAAGAAGCGAAAGAGATTTGTCAAGATAGTAGCAGGTGGAAAGAAGGGGTCTCTGCCTACCCCTCTGGGAAACAGGCGTGATTTAATGTATGTATGTATGTATCGTACACAAAACTATTATTTCATCAACACAATTTTTAAAGTTTGAAATCCACCACCGTGCGTTTTTCGAGAGGCTTTTTGCCACGCACCTTTTCTATGTGGAATTAGGGCCTCTGTTCTTCTGGGTAAAACAACACGTGTTATGGTATTTTTATTAACTCGGTCGTCATTACTGTCAAGTAAATAAGAGCTATCAAAACGTTGACAATAGTCATGTCAATAACAATAAGGTTTTACCGTGTAGAATCTCTACCGTGTAGGGCTCGGCGCGCGGTGTCTGTTTAAAAAAAAAACGATAATGGGTTTGCGTTTGACCTGCCTATTCACTCTTGCCTTGAAAACACCAAGGTTATATGATTCCGGGAACGCAGCCGAAAGGGTTTACCCTTGAATGGCCGACACTCATTTCACCGAATTTTCATTTCACTGAACAGGCATTTCCACGTGCAGGAGTTATAAATTTTTGGCGGTCACAGGTCTAACTTAACCTAACCTACGTAACCCATGCCTAATATAACCTAAAAACAATAAGGTTTCAGCAGAAATTAGTTGTCGATGAAATGAAAATTCGATGAAACAACGCATTCTTGAATTGAGTGTCCGTGATTCAAGGAGCATCCCAGCCGAAAGACTCCACTGCTGGACATAGGCCTCCCCCAAGGCTTGAATCCAACGGTTTCCCGCAACCATACTAATATGTTAACATGGACATTCCAGAGCTGTATTACGTGGAGGAGTTGGCCACCTACGAGAAGTTGGGATTCAAGAGGTTCAACACCATCAGCATCATCACATCGCTGTTCTGGAAGCAATCCAGGGAGGCCATCTTCAAGGGCAGGGGCATGGGTAAGTCGTACATGTGTTACGTAAATTGATCAACCTGTCACTAATACGCTGGTCATCTTAGCCTAATTGTGCAAAATGTGGTTGCAGAATTAATAACAAGTTTTTAAAGTTGTAGGTAATTCTGTAGCTGTGCCTACCCCACTCTGGGATTACAGGCGTGAAGGTATGTACAGAGGTCGGAATTTTCGTAGCACTTTCGAGCATAGCTTTTCGTCATAGGGACTTCTCTTTTATCGACTTCCGATATACATATTTTATCGATACATTATAGAACACAACATATTAAAGAAGATTGAATGTAGAGGTAAACAACAGGCGGTCTTATCGCTAAAGAGCGATCTCTCTTTCAAATAACTTTTGAAAATGTGAAATAGAGATTTGTAATGAAAACAATCGATACCTAGCAATTCTTGTTGCAATTTCTCTCGAAAAATATTTCAAAGGCATACGAAATCCACAAATTATTTATAAGAAACAATAAAACATTATTATTTTAATATCTATTTAAAATTTCCAAAAAGTTGGTAAGTATCTAAAGGTCATGACGAAGAGACCGCCGCGATAAGACTGCCTGTTGTTTACTTATACTCGTAGTCGAAGTTAAAAATTGTACTCTGTATTTATCGATAGACATGTGTATGTCGGAAGTCGATAGACGAGAAGTCCCTATGACAGCTCAAAATTGCTACGAGAATTCCGGCCTCTGTATGTATGTAATGTATGTATTTTATAGAAGGTAGCTAAATCAAATTAAGTTAACAAATTTGTAAGAGAATCGAATCGATCACATTTCCTTTACAAACCTTATAGATAATCTAAAAAAAATGCGATTTTAATTAGCAGCATCACTTAATTTGCCAAATGACATATGTCACAGGTACAATAAGATATGAAAAATGTTATAGTTGCATGCTTGTAGTATTATTAGAGTAGTCAATGACGAAAAACGACTTCGGAATCTAAAATTAGTCGGACAGACTTAAACTGCTCGGCTAGGGCTTGGCAGACTTACGGCCAAACCCTATATTCAAACCGCGTATAGATAAGGCTTACTTCGGGTTAAAATTTGACACATGCCCATACAAAATGTGTCAAATTTTAATCCGAAGTAAGCCTATCTATCCGCGGTTTGAATATAGGGTTCGGCCATTAATTTACCGCCAAGTCTCCAGTCTGTACGATGTCTAGCAGTCTGACTGGAAACCTTTTGTATTAGGTCAGTTATGTATATTTAGATAGATGAACTGACAAAAAATTGTTACAGTTTCGTAGTAGTAGATAAAATTTAGCCCTTGCTTAAAATTTGGGTCGCCTCCAGGTATCGATACGACATTAGTCGGCGACAGTCTACAAAATGGCGGCGGTTTATTAATACAAAATGGCTTCCCGACGAAACTCTTCGTGCAACGTGGACCGGCCGATCACTGGTCTAACTTGGACATTCTAAAGGTTACTTAGCCTCGTTTTCTAAGTAGTTTGTTTTGTTTAGGTTTAGGAGGAGACCTTAAAGGCGATTGGGTCCAAACTGGGGGTGCCACGTTGGTGGGGAAGGGAGGGAACTTGCTAAAGCATTTCGTCCAGTCTGGACCCGGGGATCATTTCCCCAATAAGGACATCTTGGAGGTGAGTTATAGTTGGAGTTGTCCTTATTTTTTTTTAAAGTTAAGTTTGGTCTACGATCTACTTGTAGTCTTGTACCTTAGGGCCCGTACTAATCTTACTGTGAAACATGCTTTATCTCTGTTTCTGTTTTAGTTACCTAAATTATATTGCATCTAGTGGAAACTTTATTGGTGTTCATTCGAAGTGTTTTTTGTAACTTTATTGTACTTTTTGTGCCCAAATAAAATAATAAAAAAACATTGGGTAACAACTGAATAATCATGGGTCATCATTAGGGGTCGGATATTCAAGGGTTGTGTTAAAAGCTGTAGTTTAGAGCACTGTCTATTATCGATGCTATAGAATAGACACACCAATATTAAAAAAAAAACCAGTCATGTGCGAGTTGGACTCGCGCACCGAGGGTTTTAAGTTCAAGTTTCAAGACAATATGGTTGGAAAACGCAAAATAAAAGAAATATTATTTTTGTTATGAACTTTATTTTGTATGCAATTAGGCTAGTCAAAATGGAAAAAGTTACCGTGTGTTAATTGAAGTCCTTAACTACGTGCGCTTTTTTTTGGAAAACGCCCAACACTCAAATTGTGTTTTAATAATGAGAAACGTCATATATCGCGAAGCTAAACTAATACTTTCGGCTTAAGTACCAGAATTTATTGTACTTAAAAACCTTCCGTGAAAAATTATCTAACTGATGGTGAAAACCGCATCAAAATCTGTTGGGTTGCTTAGGAGGAGTTAGCGAATATACAGACAGACGCGGAAAACGACTTTGTTTCATACTATGTAAAGACTATGTTGTATGATTTATTGCAGGCCTTTGGCTTGGGACATGAGTACATCCCAGAAACCATGGCTAACAAGAAGCCGGAAGAGAAAGAGTGCACGGTACGTATATTATTAAATTATAGCGCGACCATCTTAAGGACGGCACTCCTATGGTCTGTGGGACGCGGGAGGGGAAGAGGGATGCGATCGATTAAATGGGTCGATTAACTTTTTGTTGTACAGTCAACCAATTTGGTTTCTAGGCCACTTTGGACTATGTTAAAGTGACGTTGACAACCAAACGTTACAGACTTCTTATGATTTGGTTTACGTCACATTGACAAAGTCAATAGTAGCCTAGGAATCAAATTGGTTGACTGTACCTCGTTGCCATGGTGACGTCTCTTGGGTCACCCTTTAAAACTGTGATTTCAAGTACACTTAAATTAAGTTTTATTGGCAATTACAAACTCATTATGGGTTTTCTCCTGAGTGTGCTAGAAATATATATTGTATATGTATACACTATAAAAAAATCTAAGAAACTCTATCACTGTTGTCTCCTGGCTTACGAGACAGAATAACAACAACAAAAAGTTGATTGACCCAAATATGCAGTGCCACGTCATTCAGTGTGTCGCTTCGGCAGTCGAGCTATAATTTATATTAAGTAAATTTATCACTCGATTGGCGTCTCAGCCAAGAGTTTGTATATTAGTATATATTAACTACAAGTAGATATACCTACATACATTTATGGGTTACCTATCTTAAGTTCGAAAAACTTTTGTCAGCTCTTTCATTTGTCCGAAATTTTCATTTGTCCGGAAACTGGGGCTCTACTTTGAAATCAGTAATTCGAACTTCGGATCGCCCCGTCACTTTCTTGCGAATTAGTGACGCGTCGAGAGCAAAAGGGATAGCAATAGACGAAGTTCGAATTACGGATTTCAAAGTAGAGCCTCTGGTTCTCAGATGAGTCAGGCAACTTTTTAAGTTTTACAATTATATCTGCGGTTCGGTTAGGTTAGGGTTGTATTATAACAACACTAAAAAGTTTTAAAATTTGAGTGGAAATTGCTTTAGGATAAACGAAAATTCGGACAAACGATGCATTAGGACACATGAAGATTAGGGGAACCCTATCCTAGACTAGGCACCAGTAGTTAGCCATAGCACTAATATCGGTGTCACATGCCCGCCGTGTTCCAGCCAGACTCGAAGCCCTAAGCCGTGGCTGCGCGCGCTGCACGACCGCGCCCTCAGCCCCATCCACTCCATCTGGGCCGAGCGCCGCTGCAAGCAGACCCGGGTGTGATTCTATACATTACTTATTTAGTTGTTGTCTTTAGTTGGAAAACTAACTACCCGCTCTTCGGTTTATACTAAGTTTTTCTGTTACACGTGTATACTTCCGGAAGAAATTCTCCAAATTTTTGTGAAAATTGCATGAAATTCTGTTGCGTATTTGTTTTTATTAAAATAAGGCCGCATTTCCGAGATTAGTTTATATAAAAATTCGGCGTTTAATCTAGGTATAAGACCTTATTCCAGTTTGGTCGAACGCAACCTTAAGGCACTGGTCCCACCGCCGGCTACAGACTATAAGCTAGTAGAACTATAAACTACAAAAGAGTGGGCGAGTGGCGAGAAGCGAGTAAAGTTTTGATAGTTTTGACGCTCGGCTATAAAGCGAGTGTTCGCGGACGACTTAGCTGAGCTAGTTTTATAGTTGATAGCTTTTATCGCTGCGGTCAACTAGTAAACAGCGGTCCTACCGCCAGATATCGGCGAGTACGGTTAGCAACTAGTAAAATTCTGTACTAGAAACAGTTGACAATCGGTGGGAGGCTAGTAAAAATTCTATGGAATTATAGCTTACTCGCCGGGCGTTGGGAGAGTGTCCTCGCCGGCAGTGTGAACAGCTAGCGATGAACTATAAATATATATCTCTCTCTTTTATTTACACGGAAGCGATTATCTTTTGTTCGTTTCTTGGGCTAGAAAAAAGTCGATAGTTCATATCTCACTCGCCGGCGGTGGGACCAGTGCCTTAGGATGATTTCCACCAAACGGCTCGCATCGCATCGGATCGGAAAGGATACGGACGGATGCGGCGACAGCCGATCGCGTCTAGTAAAATTATTATTGTCATTTATGACGGAGCCGATCGCGTGTCGCGGAAGACGCCCGCGGTCAAGTTGCTGTGCGCGGCTTGGTAATATAGACTTGAAATACTGTGAACATGATTTAATATTGTTTAAAGACCATACAATTCTTTCCGTTCCGATCCGTTGCGGGCCGTTTGGTGGAAATAGTGCTTTAGAGAAAGAGGCAAACTAGTAGGCATGCCAGAAAGTAATGGATTGTCAGTACCTGGATATCTTTAATTAATGTGAACAAATTGCTGCTTAGTATAGGGTTCTTTAGGTCCCTTGATTTGAAAAACAAGGCTCAGTGCGAGGCTTTTTGATAACTTAATCGAAAAATGAGGCTCAATATTGAAAAAAATGAGACTTAGGTTTGTAGTAGATAGGAGCTTCCAAAACTTTGCTGACTGCAGGGGAACAATAAAAATAAATCATTATATTATATAATGAATGAATAATGAATTTAACGTAAAGAGTGATTCGATTAAGGTCCTTTTGACAGGATAAAAAAATTTAAAGTGTTATTTTTAAATTTTAGTCTTAAAATATTACCAAAACGAATAACTAAGTAATGTATAGAATTGAAAACATCTTCCATACATTTAAGCTTTTTTTTATGATATTTTTTGGCGGTATGCTATGGTGTCGGTGTGTCATATAGACTGATAACCTAGGTGGTTTTTATTGGTAAGCTATTTGATTAGCGTAGTCTTATAACTTGATAATTATGTCCTGTAATTGTCTTGTGGTGTTTGGTTAAGTTATATTATGTATTTTTATAAAATTTCGTTTTTAAACACCTTCTTAGCTACCTACTTTTTTGAAAGTGTAGGCTCAAAATAAAATGAAAGACTGATTTGTTTCCATGTTTATTAAAAAATGTATACAAGTGAAACTGTAGATAAAGTAAGTCCCTGACGTATTCCATTATTCAAATAACGAGTTTATTTAATGCAGTCACCTCGTCTGTCTGGCTGTAGGGCTTAATTTTCTTAGTCTAGATGAATTAACTAAATAATATAAATATGTCTATCGCTTGTTGGCTGAACATTGCATGGTTTAAAAATAGTACACGTTCCCGATTCTTTTATTTAACTTAATTAAAATATAAACGATTGGAGCCTAACCGTAAAGCCCTTATTCATAGAAGGATTGCCAACAATACAATACAATACAAAACACTTTATTGAACTTCAAATATAACAAGGAATGGATTTATAAATTAAAAAAAAAGAATAAATAGTGAGTCAACAGCTGTTTTTAGCTATCGTACGTTTATGAATAAGGCCCGCTTGCGCCTAAATGTTAACCCTAGGTTAACCCCGGGTGAACAGGTTTTTTTTAAATTGAAACTTTTTATATGAATCTGGCATTCTTTAATAATTTAACCTGGAGTTAACCTAAGCCAATAAGCAGTATCCCAAATTCAATAACCAAAGCAGTTTTAATTCTCTTCTGTTAGTAATAAGGTTGAAATTGCTACAGTAGTTTTGTATCTGACATACTGCCTTTTGGCTTAGTAGAAGAGTGAGCTAAGCAAGACGTGTAACGTATATTTACATCTAGAAATATATTTTCTTCTACTTCGTTTAATCGCTATAAAATATATATTGTTATTGTCAAACAAAAAACTTAGTAACTATTTATGAAATATTTTTTTAAGAAGTGTTTTGTTAAAAACGGAATATTAAAGTTTTCTTAATGAATGAGTTTATTCTTATTTTCAACCGATGCGATGCCTCTGCTGAGTGCTTGTTTAACCCTTTGTACGCCATACGTCAAATACAAAATGTGTCACTCACACGCCAGACATGTTTGCTATGCAAATTACACCTTATTGATACGAAACAGTCTCTTTTAATCTTGAACTTGTGACGGCTGTAGCCGTCGTCACGTCATTGGTACGACTTTCAGTTGACGGCCAGAGCAGACACAATCACCAGGATGGTTACCGCGAACGACTAAATTCAAAACTTCGAGTGAGAGTCCCTGTCACTCGTCACCCGAGACTGAATCGAGAGAAAGGGATGGAGCTAAGCTAACGTAACTTCGAATTTCGATTTTAAAAGTAGCATAGTAATCAACTTTGAACTAGTTCTGTTATAGGAATGGGCTAATATTTGGAATACATAATGTAAACTCGATAACAATGAAATATTATAGCGTCTTAGAGCTTCTTTTTCTTTTATTAATGACGGTAAGGAATGCAAATAACCGGTTTTAACCGGATACTTTCATACAAAAACGATTAATAACCGGTTAAATTGCATTCCCTAAGGTCTGATTTTTATTCCCACGGAAAAAATGTAAACAAAGGTGTTGCCGCTAACGAAAAACATTTCCAGCATTCAAAATATTTATACTTCCCACTTTTATAAGCAATCGACTTAATATAATAATAACTATATATTGTAATCAAGATGAAAGAATTTAATTTGTTGATGGCAAACTTTATTTTGAAATATACTCTTTGTTATATTAATTTAAAACGAGAATACTATTTTCGTATGCATAATTTATTTATTGCACTGGTATGGTATCACTGATTCGATACACCCGTCTTAAAAAGTCGCGGGCCGCTTGGCTTGATTCACGTCACTTCACTCGCTTCACAGTTAGTGCTCCCGTCATATTAGCTTTCCAGTTACTCTTGTTAAATTGTTCTGTTAAATTTTCATTGTTGTTACGTTTTTTATTGTTATTACGTTGTTCGTTGTTACGTTTTCCGTTGTGTTTTTGATATTGTTGTGTGGTAGGATGGACATGCGGTAGGTGGATGGTCTGTTAATAAATGTAAAAAAAATATTGCTGTTTCATTTCACAGATTTGTGCGATTTGAATTTTAATTATTTCTCAAATTTATTTTTAATATCACTGTTCCAACGACATGATAATATCTAATATTATTTTTCTTGCTGGCCCGTACTTTGAGATCCCCTGAAATGTCACTTTGACAGTGACGTAACTTTGTTTACATTTTTTCCGTGGGAATAAAAATCAGACCTTAAACATGACGGTCCACCGCAGTATTTCGCAGTGGTTTCGCCAGTGTCAAGTGAGTAGAGTAAATCAGTAAACGGAATAAATCAAAAGGAAAAGTCGGACATGTTTAAATCGGCCTTCTTCCCCCCCGGAAGGTTACCGGAAGACCGTCTTAGGCATCGTCCTAAAGAACGCGAATGCGCGATCATCGTACGTTTGCGCGAATTTTATCGTACGAACGCGCGGTCAAACATATTGAACTCGAATAGGTGTCCTAACTGACAATCGCACGACGCGGTCGCGCGACTCAAACACAACTCAAATGTTACCAGGGGTCTACTTTGAAATCAGTAATTCGAACTTCGGATCGCCCCGTCACTTTCTTGCGAATTAGTGAGGCGTCGGGAGCAAAAGGGATAGCAATAGACGAAGTTCGAATTACGGATTTCAAAGTAGAGCCTCTGGAATACTGCGACTCAAATGTTTGTAAATCTATTCGCGCGAACTTAGTTCGTACGACCGCGCGATCAAACATATTGAATTCGAATAGGAGTCCTAATTGAAATTCGCGCGATAATTGCGTCGGCGGGGCTCGCGTCGTCAATTCGCGCGATGATCTAGATGATTAGTTTTAGCCATCGCGCGAACACGATATTTCTGAGGCCAAATGCATACCTAATGATAATAATATAAGCTTTATTTATTGATAGGTTTCATCAGTTATGCTTTTAATAAATAAATAAAAACTAACGTTTACTATGTGGCCCACACGTTTATTAAATAATTGTTTTGTTTGAATAGTACAGTCTTTTTATATTAATATAGTTAGTAGGCAATGCAGGGAACGCTGCTGTCCCCAATATATTAAAATAATTTAATATATTTTTAATATTATTTGAAGTGTTCATTATGCGAGATTTGCAATTTTGACGGTCCGATTAAATTATTAATAAATTATTGTCATTATCAACATTTATTAACCATCTGAAAAATTAATCTTAACATTAATTGCTTATTCACTTCACGATTCAAAATTTGTATCCCCTTGTTTAGCGACAGTGACCCGTATTCTCTTCTTGCCGGTCCGTTGGTTAGTTACTTTACACCTTCCATACGTGGGCCGAAGGAAGAACAAGCCTTGGCTATCAGAGTCATAGTAAATCACATTATTAATATTATCAAAGGCAAACTTCAAAGGTGTAGGTGTACCCACACCAAACGCACCCACGCTGACCATACCACTGCTGCTATAATCCAGTTTATACACTCCACAAGTCGCCGTTTGAGTAAAGTACGCGTTGCCATATCTATCCGTGGACAGAGTGTACACTTCTTCATCAAATCTTTCCGGAGTTTTTCCATCCTTCTTCAGTCTGTAAAGTGTCGTGTCGTTTAAGAAATAAATATCACCCAACTTATCAACTACAAAATCGATTATCCTATAGTCCTTTAATGCAGAAATAGCAACTGATCGTTTGTTTTCTAAAACATATAAACCAGGCTCAGAATGAACGTTGTAATACAGTTTATCCGTATATTGCATATGCCATATAGTTTTTTCTGCTAAGCCGAATAATACTGTGTTATTGGAGTTTGTTGTGTGTTTGTATATTCCTGTGGTAGCGGACATGTATAGGTCTCCGTTTTTCTGGTCAACCGTGCGGGCGAATGTGAACGAAATTCCTGGTACGTTTGTATAGATGGCGTCGTTTAGATTAAATGCTATGGAGTAGTCTAAACTCTGGTTTTCTGAATGGAAGTATAGTATGTTTTGGGTGCGGTCGACGGCTAGCTGGCCGGTGACTCTGCCTTCGAAGAGCTTGCTTCGCTGGTAGCACACTCCGAAGAAACAGCTGTGGCACTTTGTGGTATTAGCGATGATTGCCGGTATGAGGCAGTAGAGAAGCAGGATGGCCCTCATTTCTCCGAGTCACTACAAAATATGTATATATATTTAGTGGTACAGTCGGCATTATAAGTGGCGCCACACTTTAGTCTCTTTAACGCCTTTGATAGATTAGTGCAGCAATTCAAACATGACGTTAAAGTGACAAAGCACTAACTCTTGAACTACCACATTACCTATAAAATTACATAAGTATCTCTTTCATTTTACATCTCAAGAATGTGGAGGATGGCTATATATTTAACTAGATATATAGATAAGAGATAGGGTTGAATATCTGGGCTGAATCCGCCGTCAGTTAACTTGACATTTGTATGTACCTAATTGCAGCCTAATTGTAGATAAGTTGTACATACTAACAGAGATCTAATCACGCTCCTGAGATTTACGATTTCTTGTAAAGCTTGGCAAAATAAGAGTTTAGAAAACACAGGAGTGAAATTCAATTGGCAACAATTTCCACCGAATTTTAATGAAGCAAATCGAAGCTGACGCTGCGTTTACGCAGTGACGCATCTACTGCGGCACGTCTAAGAGCATCTTTTACGCTGACCGTGTTGTGGTCACGTCTAAAAACACGCCATGCAATTACTTTTTGCAATTTTGATGCCTTTTTAATTTACGCAGCGTCAGTGTGGTCGATACTGGGTAAAATCATACAGCCTTTGGCACAGAACAGAAAAAACAGTAGAAGTGTCAAGTGGGCATGTAACGTATGGCATGGTTATGCGGAGTTCCAACAACCTGTGTGAACCAGGTAGGGCCTCTATTCAACTCGGCCGCCATTACTGACAAGTAAATAAGAGCTATCAAAACGTGGACAATACGGAAAAGAGGACCTTAAAATTTCGAATTACTTTTTTCCGAAAGCTAGGTATGTTACGCTGAAGCTATTTTATTTAGGTTAAATGCATAATTTAATTGTCATAGGTACGTAAGTTAGGTTAGGTTTGATTTATAATTATAAGCGATAGCAAAAAGTTAAGTTTTCTATCAACAAATGGCGTTTGGAATTATGAAAATTCGGAATTCTGATAAAATCGGAATTAAGACTCTTCAGAATTATGTAGTGTACCCTACGGAAAAGCAATATGTATCGTTTAACCGAGTAAATAAATGTTAAAATAATGTTTTTCTATTTTATTCTATTCTAAATATATGAGACAAAACAATCACTTTCATATACTTACATGCCTGTTTCACAATTAACAAGTAAATTTATCTGCCATTTAAAGTTGGCTCTCGCCTTGACTATTTTCAAGTGTAAGAAAGAGAAAGGGCTTAATTTATCTGTCAAATACGGTTTACTTGTCGATTGTGAAACAGGCGGTTAATATAATAATATAAGCAAACAATAACTTACGCGTTATTCAGCCAGGTTTTCGAGCTCGACTGATTTCTTATTGCTAACAATATTGTTTGTTATTACTTCTCAATAATCGCTTGACCTAGTGTCAATGATATCTAGATTAAATTGAAAAACAGCGGACATATGTTACAATGTTTTATTTATCAAATTGGAATGTTACACTTACACTTTAATTATAACAATATTTCAATAAATATATAATTTACACAAATGTAGTGAAACATGTGAAATTACACAAAAACGCCATAGAGAAAACATCGCGTTTCGTTGAGAAGAAAGGCAGCGTTGAAGTAACTCTATTTCTCCCTAATTACTAGATTCACACCCGTATTCACAAACGTCACTATGAGGTCTCACAGTGCTCACGAACGCACAGGGTGGTTCAAATCGTCTCATGAACAAAAGGTCGGTCAAATAGGACCAATCACAAAGTGATTTCAGAGTTGGTCCTATAGTGAATGTTGTTCATATTCGTGGGTAGAAGACAGAGGTGATAATGGTGATTACCAATAAAAAATCACCGTGTATAAGGCTAAATGCTTCAATCACCAATACCACCTGATCAATAGTAAAGATAACTTCGGAATGCTTTTTTTAAGAAAAACAACCTCCTTTGCGTTTTATCTATATATATAAAAGGCAAAACTGTCTGACTGACATATCAACGCACAGCCGAAACTACTGTACCTAGA
This sequence comes from Acleris cristana, assembly GCA_948252455.1. NCBI lineage: Eukaryota > Metazoa > Arthropoda > Insecta > Lepidoptera > Tortricidae > Acleris > Acleris cristana. Next base: position 7,502,802 of record OX411797.1, on the reverse strand, counting down.
AACTTGAAATTTGGTACATGGGTTCCTTTCATGATGTAAGTGAGCACTAAGAAAGGATTTTCCGGGAAGAAAAGGGTGGAGTAGCGGGAAACTAATTCTACGCGTACGAAGTCGCGGGCGTCCTCTAGTATGAAATATAATTTCAAACGATTTCGTGGTTTTAAAAATAATGAGCGAAGAGTTTCAAACGATTCTTTTCTTCTAACTTCGGGGTTGTTCTGAAAAGAAAATTTCACGTTGAATATTAAATACTTATACAAACTAGCTTTTGGGGCCTAGACAGGATGCATGTCGGAAGTTGTCAAAATGGTATCCTAACTTTTTACCAAATCATGATTTGACAAACTATATCATTTTACAAACTTTAATTTCGCAAAAATGAATTTGTGATTAAACCATTACATATTACGTAGGTTACATGGGCTTATTAAATAAGTTAGGTTAGGTTAGATTAATGATCACAAAAAAATAAAAAATCATTAGTGAACCTGTCAAAATATATGGAATTAATATCTCGTTGCATAGCTAACAAAACCGCGTACCTAAGTCAACGATTGAAGACGCGATTAGGAATTAATTTAATGTCATACAAAGTTCATAACTATACAGCCAATAATAATGATTAATTATTAATTATTATAAAAATGTATTTTATTTTCATCAAAACAAGTCTAACCTTACCTAACTTACGTAATTAATCAATCGATTAATCAATTTATTTATATTTATATTGTAAATATTGTAATTATTTAACAACTTATATACAGAAATATTATAGTTATTTATTTATATGTAAAACATAGGTAACAATAATGGTACAAATGTAATGCCAGGTCTACACACTCGCGCGAGTCGACGCGAGGCCGAGATACACTGCCGTCTTTAAATACGAGACGGACTGTAAAACTTTTATAATAACATCAATGTATCTCGGCCTCGCGTCGACTCGCTGTGTGAGTGTGAAGACCTGGCATCAGAGTGGGTAAGTATCACTATGTTTGGCCATGAGGCATACAATTATGACAGCATGCATCATGCATTACTTAAACTTGTCTTACATATAACATGTCTAAGATAAGGTGTCATGTTTAAGATATCCTGAAAAGATCATGGTTTCAGCAGGATATAGCGTTCGATCAAATGAAAGTCGATGAAATGATACAATCGATGAAGTGAAATTCGATAAAATGAGAAATACATAGGTACCTACTTAAATACGTAGAAAACATAAAAGACTCCGAAATAAAATACTAGGTACCTTAGTGTCGTCTAAGACAGAGACAGCATTCTTTAAGAATATTTCTACTTTATATATCCATTTCTTTATTATACCTACCTTTAGGTAAGTGACGGGAGGAAAAAACATGGCGAAGGACTGACTAGCTATTGTTTTCGTCCTCGGGTTCCTCGGCCTGAAATATAAATTATATTTTTAATACAATACAAAACACTTTATTGTACACCAAACAAAAACATTACACAGAAAAAGTACATTATTAAAAATAACACAGGTAAAAAACAGGCAGTCTTATCGCAGATAAGCGATCTCTTCCAGACAACCATAGTAGGGATACGGTGTCAAATTAAAAAAAAATACACAGTAGGTGGTGTGTGGTATGTGGCTCTGCTCGTACCTTATTGCCTGAGTAAGGGTATTCTATTCTTTTCTGTATTCTACTAACTCTTACCTCCAGAATTGTTATTTCGCTGTCAGTGTTCACCATCTGATCCGACAGATACTGCGTCACGTGGTCTTCTCTATCCACTACGTCGACATATTCGTCCGTCTTCTTGTGAGGGTGCATGTAAACATGAGCTACCCTCTTCATTTCAGTTTTGTTTGCGTGTTCCGGTTTTTTTCCGACATGCCCCGTGTATTTGGAATCGGGGATAGACGCATCGACTGCGAATTCAAAACGCTGCGGAATAGGGGAGACGGAGATATAGATATACTGGTAAGTAGAAACGATATACGAACTTATTATTATCAGCTATCTTGGGCTGTATTCTATGAGGTGAAACACAAACAGAAAATAGCAAAGCAAAAAAGAGACAGTAACACAATAGGTAACTATGTACAAAGGCGAACTTATCCCTTTAAGGGATCTCTTTCAGCCTTTGAGCGGTTGAGAAATAACAAAACAGCGGATGGCTTTTTAACAATATAATTATGGTTTTATTTTTAACAACACAGACTTGTCCATATTAGTCATTACGTTTGACATTAAAGTGACATAAAATGCTACCGGTCGTCGATCATTAATCATTACGCAGAATTTTCATTTCATCGAAAGGCATTTCACGCCACATTTTTTTGGTTTTCAAAAGTCGAACCTAACCTAACCTACGTAATTAATGTTTAAGATATCCTGAAAACATCATGGTTTCAGTAGAAAATAGCGTTCGGTGAAATGAAATTCGATGAAATGATACAATCGATGAAGTGAACCTCGATAAAATGATGGGTTACCAAGTTCACTCCATCGATGGTATCATTTCATTTGACCGGTAGCATTTTATGTAACTTTAACGTCAAACGTAATGACTAATATGGACAAGTCTGTGTTGTTAAAAATAAAACCATAATTATAATTGTTAAAAACTCACTAAATTTAATGCCTTTCGGTGAAATGAAAATTCTGGGTAAATGATACGGTCGTTGAAAGGTATTAAGATTAATATGTACTCAATAAATACATTATAAATACACATTCATATAATTAATGGGATAAATAAACTAATATATACTACAATAAAACATTTCGTAACAATCTAATAACAATGTGTTTTAATTAACACAAAGTGAAGTACCTAATCAATGTCTTCTTTCTTAGTTCTTAGTAATTTCTATATTTCTATTTCATACAAAAGCACAGCTGATTTTGCGTCGCCGTGTGAACCAAACAGTACTTTTGTATGAAACCCAATGCAGCAGAAATTATGCGATCGAAAATACGCGACACACAACTCAGAAAATTACGCTCGTCTGGTTTCACACTTAAGGTTTTAACCGACTTCAAAAAAGAAGGAGGTTCTCAATTCCTCGGGTTTTTTTTTATTTATATTCCACGATTCCTTAAAGACCGCAGGTCCGATTTGAAAAATTCGTTTTTTTGTTACTTGCTAATTGGTCCCATTGTCAATAGGTAGGTAGGTACGTCAGGATCTTGCGACGATGGGTTCTTGGAGAAATCGAGGGATGGCGTTGCTTGCGGCGAGTTTCGTATTAATTGAGAAGTGGGACTTTATAATAGCATAATATTATTACGATCACTTAAAACTATATAACTATAAAATGAAAAATAGTTAAAAAACAATTATGAACTTGCCTGTGGAATGATTTCCATGTGCAGCCTAGCATGGACCACGACGATAATCAAAGCAATCGTAAGCTCTAGCACGGTCTGCGAACGAAGAAACAATAATAGTAGGAGATCCGAATAGGAGACGATTTGCACTTGGCTGTTTATTCGATAAAAATATTTTATATCAAATTTAATATGTTAAGTAATGTATGGCGAATAGGTAAATAGGTAAAAAATAGGTAAAAAAAAACTAAACATGAACTTTAAAAAAAAATGCTATTGCTTGTTTAACAGACCAATTACACACTAATCGAAAGTATGAAGCCTATAGAATATGCAAATGTTAGGTTGACTGTTTTTTTCCACCATAAATTCAATTCATTGGGTAGGCAGGTAAGGCGGTACCTACTAATAATTTGCACTAAAAAAAGTTCATTTCTAGTTTTTTTTTTATTATTTTTTAATTTGATTTAAATTATTTTTATCGAATAAACATCTGGGTGAAGGTCGTCTTCTATTCGGATCTTACTTAGACCACAAGGACCAAAACTAAAATAAAGAAAAATCATTTGGAAACATGAAAAAACTGAGCTAAAAGTGGTTAAATGATTTTTTCATAGCAAAATCTATTTTCAATGATCCTGTTTATTTTCGGGTGGATTCAGTTCCATATTATGATGATAAGGAGTTTTGTGTCTCCATAGAAAAAAATCGTAACTTTCCTGGAATATTACAAAGGTGACAAAGAACAAAATTGTGCAGATACTTATAACGTCGACGACCGAACAATTCGTACCTACATATTTAACAAATTAAGGGCTGATTTAACAAATCAATCCCCAGATAAAGCTGTCCTTTTCTTTCATATGACTTCAGAAAAGGATAGTACAATTAACTGACGGTTAGTTTTATCTGGGGATTAAAAAATCAGACCTTAGACAATCTATTCATAAAAGTTAATTCAATAGTCAATAGTTATCTTGACTTGTCACTTACCATTAAGTGTGACGCCCACATGGCCAAACACTGGTGTTGGGTTTTAAATTAATTAAATATATTAACTTAATAACTCCGTATAACGCCTGTGGAAGCTCGGAACAGACAGTGTAATTGACACCCGATTGAATGTTAACATTTGGCTGGCACGAGTTGAATTGGCTGCGAGAGTTCCGTGTAAATATTAAGATTAAGGCTGCGGCTCCACTGAGGCGGAGATGAGCGGAGATGAGCGGAGTGGAGCGGAGCTGTGCCAATATTATCCAATAGAAGGCGCATGCGTTAGTTTAGATTCTATTGGTTAATATTGGCACAGCTCCGCTCCACTCCACTCATCTCCGCCTTAGTGGAACCGCAGCCTAAATGAGGGATGCAGTTTGCCTTTACAAAACGCTTTCTAAGTTTGCTCCCATTTTAGTTTTGTGTCGCTGTATCCTCGTAAGGCCCACCGTCCTAAAAACAGCTAGTTTTTCGTCAGTGGGACTTTGGACCTACCACGAAGGCAATTAAATTCAATTACGATTGCTCGAAAATGCCATGAACTTATGAAGAAAGGAAAATACTTTTGGAACTTAATAGCGTTGAAATAGAGTCGAAAAGTGACGAACCTTTTCTGACCGTGAGCCTGGTACTCTTACCCCTACCGAGCTATCTCTACTGGTAGAGATAGCTAATAAGTGCACGTTTTTGTAGATTTATTTCTACCGGTAGGGATAGGTGCACTGTCCATTTCCACTATTCGCTACTCTATTGCTAATTAACCAAAATTAGTATCATAAATATGAGGTAGGTTTAGGTTATATTAGTTTAGGGCCAAAACACCCACAAGTAGGTTCAAATATAAATTATTGGTAGAGTAGCGAATAGTGGAAATGGACAGTGCACCTATCCCTACCAGTAGGGATAGCTCGGTAGGGATAAGTGTACTAGCTGGACTATAGCCTATACTTGGCCTCTATTCCACTCTCTTAAGAGGAATGAGAACCGACGCCTAATTCGCGTAGCTATCAAAAAACCATACAAATGTAGCTAACGTTTCACGATTTTTGAAGGGGGGAATCATTATAGCATTTTGTATGATTTTTTTAGGTTCACAATCGTATTTAAACCATATTAAAGTGGCGACCTACTACCAGTTTCTTAATAGCGATCGGTGATATTTTCTATAAAGAACGAGTGACAAATATACGGTCAATTGCGAGTGCAAGTGAAATAGCGATAATCATACGATTCCGTTATGCAACTGGGAGAGTAATGTTATAATACTCCTTTGATGTCAAGTAAAATAGAGCTACAACGTTAACAACATGATAACGATATAGTATAGAAACCAATATTGATACCCTAATCTGATGCCTTAAAACAAATGCTCCAAGGAACCCTAAAATTATTTCCCACCGGTATCCAATACTTCTTATTAATCCCATTCATTGGATGTTATTAAACATTTGAATTGTCTCCGTGGTATTTACTTCACACCATTCAAAAGTAAGAAATATTGTGTAATTTTTTTTTATTGTTCTGTTAAGAGACTTTTATTCAGTGATAATACAATACAAATTAAAAATTACGAACTAAAACTAAAACTATGGCAAATTAAACCAAAAATTATAACTAAGTTAAATAGAACAATGAAATTAAAACTAAATAAAAACTAAAAAAGAAAGGGGTTCCCGTGGCAAAGTACCACAGATGCTGGCAGAATTTCCTCGTTGTATAGCAATGCTAATTCGTTGCCAGCTGCCAGCTCTGTGGTCTCCGGTTGTTTCTATCAGCCTTTTTGAAATGTCCTTAAAAAGGCTGATAGCACCGGGTCCCCACGGACCAAGGGTCTCGACGCCGAATGGAACGAAGTTATATTCTGCGCCGAGACCCTTGTAAGTACTTATTCTAAAATATAATTGTGTACTTATATTTTTTCATTTACATTCATATCATAACTTCCCCACACTAGCACATTCCGACTTGTTTGTCGCTCGGATCTCCCTTTTTATCTAGTCTGTAACGATAGAAACACACTGACCGACAAAACTAGTGCTACTCGTAGAAACGATAAGCAAATGGCCCATATTAAGAAACCTGTAAGTATCTGTGGTTGTATTTTAATGTTAGCATTAAAGTATTGCATTTGCATATCATTAAAGTATCGGTTATCGATGTGGTTGCATCTTAATGTTCACTTTAAAGTATATATTACATACCGATACTTTAATGTAAACATTAAGATAAAAGGCAATAACAGATACAGGTTTCTCACATATTGAAGAAAATTATGTTAGGCATGTAGATAGAGTCATGTATGCGACTGTACACATAAATAGGCATTAAAACACTCGTGTGATCTTATTATACACCAGTCATATAAACAGACATAGGAATCCAGGGGGCAAAATTTTATGACAAGTACAAGGTACGTCCCTATATCGATGAATTCAATTAATTATCGATGCTTTTTCCATATACGTGATAAGAAAAGTCACGTGATCTACCAGTGACGCGATTGGTTTAAACACGAAACGAATAGAAACGCTAGTTAGCGTAGTGCGTCTTGGCAAGGCACTCTGTTTAGTGGTTTAGCCGTAAAAGACCAACAAGTACCTAGGAACTCTTTCATTTTTAACAGACTTCAAAAAAAGGAGGAGGTTCTCAATTCGTCGGGCTTTTTTATATTATGAAGATATATATAGATGTTATGTTCCGTAGTAATCCGTAGATATATATATATAGTGAAAATTACAACATGACCATTGATCAAATTACTCAAAAACTGCTTGCTAAATGTGGTTCTAGTCGCCACTTAAGACGGATGAACGAACGAGGGAATGTCGCAGCGAAAAAAACAGCAGTCGCAGTGTAGTAGTCCCGTCAGAGCGAACAAAACACATTTTGGCGCGTGCATTCTCAATTAGGCAGCCTTATACGTTCGATCTGATCGACAGAAGCTATGCTGCCAAATTGAAAATGCACGCGCTAAAATGTGTTTTGTTCTCTTTGACGGGACTACTTAAACTCGCCGCTGCGACATTCACTCGTTCGTTCGTCCGACCGCGTTTTTGAGAGTATCAACTTGCTGATGGGATGGTACGGTCGGCCTTATAAGAAGCTGCACACTCATGTTTGAACTGCTGCACTAATCAGTCAAAGGCGTTAAAGCGACCAGGTACAAAAGTGTGCAGCTTCTTAGAAGGCCGACTGTACATAGACATTTGCATTCATAAGACTACAATCTGAAGACTGCAATCCTAAGTCTGCAAATGCGTTGCCAACCCTGAGGACTAAAATGGCCTTTATGCTAGTATTTTTTTAGAATATTTTCTAATTTCACCATTTGACGAACACGGAAAAAAACTACTAGAAGGATGATTGGCCAAAACTATTGGTTTCGAGCAATAAGGCCGCATGCAAATCGTCGCACGCGCAGCGCCGACCTCGACGAGATGCGCATCGCAATGGAATAGGAGCGACCTTGACGCTTTTGTAAGGCAGCCCTTGGAGGAATATGAATGGAGAGTTTTAATTATACTTTTACATTTAGTCGCTTGAGTCGTTTGTCTTCCATGACTCAGCTGCCTAATTGAGAATGCACGCGCTAAAATGTGTTTTGTACGCTTTGACGGGACTATTTAAACTCGCCGGTTTATATGAAAAGTGATGCGCTTAAGAAAATCATACCCCAGGAACAAATCGCGCTGATAAAAGTCTGCTGATATGAATGTTAAATGGACTTGCGCCTTTTTGGTACAGCGCAGCAAGCCATGAGTCAAACGACTGGCAACACTCCAGCGAATTCGTTGTAACAGTTGGCAGCAACGCTTCGTAAATATTCGAGGTCCTATTTGGTTTCTAACACAAGGTTTAGGTAATAAATGGGAAAATAGCAACATTCGGATGCAGAAAAGATTGGCTGTAAAGTTCGCCACACGTACGTTTATATTTAAATGGCAGTATAAGATTAAAAAAATACGGTTAAACAATTACAATAATTCTTACTTATTTATTACTTTGGCTGCCTTGGGGTTTTTTTTATCCCGTAGGTATTTTTATCCTTCGACATTCTGATGTGTTTAGTTTCAGATTGTTCACATATTGGATTGCTCATCCTGCGGGCCTAGCATGGTTGCGTCTATATCGCGTGTCAAATGTGGATAAAGCATTCGTCACTCTCGTTCTTAATTACGTGTCAAAAGGTGACGGATGCCTTATCTAAAAATATATATTTAAAGGTTTTAACGCTGCCAATCTGGAGCCTCTACAAACGCGTCGTGAAATTGGTGATGGAATATTTTTATTTAAAATTTTAAATGGATTTATTGATTCTCCAAATCTTTTATCATAAATTTCGCTTCGATGTCCTGATCGGCGAACTCGTTCCTCAAACTTATTTGCAATTCCCGCTGGGCGTACGGCATATGCAAGAAATAGATTTCTTGTCAGAGCGTGCAAAACCTATAATGAGAAATTTACTGACATATTTCATTTGTCTTTGCAACTATTTGTTTCTGCAATAAGAAATAAGTATAAAGCTAAATGTAATTAAAATATGTTATACCTATACTAACTTGTTAACTATAATTATTAACCTGTTACTTACTATCACTTAATTGTTATTTGTTTTTTTTTCTAAATAATGTGTACTTAAGTCTTGTCTGAGCAACAGAAATGTTTTAGTTATAAGTGGAAACTGTTTTGGCTTTTTGATTTGAATTTGACGAATTGTCTAAATTAATTGTCTCTGTGTGCTGTATTTGCCTGTTTGTTTCCCAAAATAAATAAATAAATAAATAAATAAAATAAATAAACTTTGTCACGCGATAAACAGTGACTTCCTCGTGCTCCTACTAATTGGTCCTACTAGTCAAAAAGTTAATCTAGTTTTGGCCGTTTCCTCCTGGTCCTAATATAGTAGTCCTACTGACTTTGATATAGCTTGTAGTGTTTTGTTGCTTAACTTAGGTCCAAAATAGTCAACCTCTTTTCGTCTTCTTTTTTCAAAACAAAAGCCGTTCTTTTCGACCAAATTAAAAAAAAACTATTATTTAGCAGCAGAGTGAAAGGTTCCAGGCATAGGCATCCCCCATGGTGGTGCACAAGGACAGGTCCTCCGCCGCTTGAATCCCGCTATCCCGCAACTTTTATGCCCACCTTCCACTGCGCGTTGGCTTGATCTTGCGTGACTTTTAGTGCATTCTCAATTAGGCAGCCTTATACGTTCGAGAAGCCATGCTGCCACATTGAATACACGCGCTGAAATGTGTTTTGCTCGCTTTGACGGGACTACTTAAACTCGCCGCTTGCACATCACTCCTGCGTTCGCTCACCTTTGCTTTTGAAAGAATCACTACCCAGGATCCGCTCCGCTCGCAGTGCAAAGCGGGTATTAGCCATGTCGTCGGTCCACCTTGTTGGAGGTCTACCCACGCTGCGTCTTCCGAGTTCCCATACGCGGACGCCACTCGAGAACTCTTTGACCCCATCGGTCATCTGTTCTGCGAGCGATGTGCTCCGCACACGGCCACTGTAAAGTAAATAAATCGTTGCATTGCAAAATTTCTCTTGTTCTATTTTCAAATCAGTAAAAATGCGCGCAGATAAAAAAAACTGGCCAAGTGGGAGTTGAACCCGCGTGGAGAGGGTTCCGTACATACGTTTTTTTTTTAGATAGAATCCTTTCTGTACTCTACAAGCAATGAACTATATTTTGTACTTTTTTCAAATATTTTAAGCTCTGTAGTTCCGGAGATCAGGGGAATGGTCAATTTTCGTCTTCTTTCATGAATAAAATCAAAACTATTTTTATTTTACAATAATAAAAAATATAAATTTGAGATTCTCATAACGAGCCCTTTCATTTGATATATGACACAGTAAGGTTTGCAAAACATTTTTTTAAATTTCCTAATTTGTCCCCCGAAAATGATCCTTGTTTAAAAATCCGTGTTTGGGTTATCAATTTACATAATGTGTACCAAATTTCAACTCAATCGGTCCACTTGTTTCGGAGCAAATTGGCTGTGACAGACGGACAGACAGACAGACGCACGAGTCATCCTATAAGGGCTCCGTTTTTTCATTATTTTTACGGAACCCTAAAAACAAAACGAAAATTTCACACAAATTGATCCTTTTTTGCCCGAGTTCCTACTGCCTATTCCTACTGACCAATGATTTATTTTTGAATATCAAATTAACAGGGTCGACAGAGCTCCGCACAAGCGGAGCTTCTATTTCTGGGTGGTTTGGCCCTCAGCAGGCCCGCCTGCTGCATAACTAACATAACTTAAGACCGGCTTCACACTCATAAGTTTTACTTATGTAAGTAGGGACACGGCCATCTGTTAGAATGAGAAAATAAAATTTCTATCTAATTCTAACAAATAGCTGCGTCAGTTACGTCAGTAAAACTTACGAATGTAAGACCGGCCTAAACCTACCTCATATTTATGATACCAATATTGGTCAGTAGGACTATGCAGTGTGACCACGGGCAAACCACCAAAATTGATCAAGTCCCAAACTTAGCTCTATCTAGGTTTGTACCTACTATGGATACTAGACAACGATAAACATACTTATTATAGATAGATAAATACTTACGTACCTATACAGGAAAACATCCAAATTCGTGTTCGAACCCAGGACCGCTAGCTTCGAACGCAGGGTCACTACCAACCCAGCTTACCGTCACGTCACAAAGAGTTTTCCCAATTTAAACCACGGAACCCTAACATTACCTAACATAATTCCTAACGCCTGAACGTTATATCTCTCCAGGGCGCGATGCGAACAAACTCGCGGCATCAAACAGGCATTAACATATATTTCGCAAAAAGTTCTTGCCTGAACTTATTGCAACTTGCGAAGATTTTTTTAAGAAAAGGCAGGTCAAGGCCTCCTGCTACACGGTAAAACAATATTACTTTATTTTCATTTTATTTTAGCACCAAATAAACCATTTCTATTCTATTTTATACTTTTGTTGTTTATTAACTCAGCCGCCAAGTAAATAAAAGCTATGAAAACGTTGAGAATACAATAGAAGGTCAAAGACGATAATGTGTAATATTAGGTCCTTACCTATGAAATTGGCGTTTTATATGGAGAATTTTATGAAAACGGTCGTTTTCATACATTTAATTTTGTGGATTATTTAGTAACGTCAAATGCAAACCAAACAAAATTCTGTCAGGAACAGTACATACCTTAATTACTTAAAAATAGTTAGCTTCGTAAAACTCTTCGTAATTGAAACACTTGAACGCGCAGCACATGAAAAGAGACGAGTTCACACTTTAATTTTAAACACTAAGTAAGAAATTGAACCATATTATTTGTATCTAAAACCTTTGTAACATAGTGTATTAATGAAATTTAAAAAGAATTTGGAAGTTAAAATTGAAATGAATAAATTCCGTACGAAACACGTAAAAATAATGCCAATTTCATAGGTAAGGACCCAATATATAAATACTGTACAGGGGCCCAACATGGCTGCGTTTATCGGGCCGTTTCCTCGTGGTCCTACTATAGTAGTCCTACTGACTTGCGACGGAGCCCCGCCCTTGGTGGTTTTGCCCTTCGGACATCTGAAGAAACCTAAGAAACCTAAGCTACCTACTTTTACAACCACAGTTAGTACTTAGTGATCAAAACTAGGTAAACTTTTTGACTAGTAGGACCAATTAGTAGGACCACTAGGAAGTCACTATTATTCAGTATTTTTGAAGTTACTCTCTGATTGAAGAAGTAATATTTATTAACAACTGTATGAACATAAAAGTTTAAAAAAACCAAAAAACCGCCTTCAAAAAGCAAAAAATAACTTCATTTAAAATGGTAATGGTAATGGTAGGGTAGGTAGTCGAACTGAAGTCTGCTTTTGGTTAAAATATTGTTGGACGCCGACTTCAGTTGGACTGACCTATTACCTACCATTTTAAATGAAGTTATTTTTTGCTTTTTGAAGGCGGTTTTTTGGTTTTTTTAAACTTTTATTTTATTTTATACTTTTTAGTGATCATAATTATACTGTTATGTTATGTAGTCCCACTTTAATTAATAAGAATTATAAGAAACTATAGAACATTGAAATTCAATCTCGCCGCAAGCAACGCCGTGGGAAAGTCATAGTCAAATACTTAAACATACATATGCTTCGTCATAGTCGCTCAACTATCTTAATCGAAATATCTTGTCGCCACCCTTGAAATATATACCGTTTAGGAGTTCCGGTGGCCATCTGTGGTTTTCATCATCAGTTCCACTTTACCAAATAGTGTTTTCCAAGAGCAAATACACGAGTTACAATGAAAAATACCAAAATCGCTATAGGTGTGCCTATAAATTTTGAAGAGTTCCGTCGATTCCTCATGGACTCCATCATCAAATCTTCATTATGATAAAAATGGGACCAAATGGAAAGCACCAGCTTTCAAACAAAAAAAGAATCTTCAAAATCGGTTCACCCAGTCGAAAGTTCTGAGGTAACAAACATAAAAAAAAAAAAAAAAAGAACATACAGTCGAATTGAGAACCTCCTCCTTTTTTGAAGTCGGTTAAAAAGACTGGTGGGCGGGTATTTTGGTCGGTGAGTGGATTCACTAATGTTTGAACAAAATCATCATTTTGCCAACTAAGTATATCATTTTACAAACTTTCATTTCGCAAAGGGATACTTCCCACCGCAATATTTTACAATTGTATGTGGTCAAAAGTTAACGTAACCTAACTTTTTTACTAAGCCCATGTAACCTATGTAATAATGGCTTAAGTACAAACACGTTTTTGCGAAATAAAAGTTTTTAAAATGATACGTTTACTATATGTAAATGAACGGACCCCGTGTATCTTAATACATATTCGTAGTTTTCAAAAAATACTATCTGAATTTGTCCAAAGCTTTTTACAAATACTTATAATCATGTTTTTGTATCATTTCCTCGCATTGTTAAGCTTTATATGCCTCGGCGGAAATGGGAATTGCCTGATTCGGATTTTAGCAGGCCGCGCCGGCAATTCCCTACTGTCCGGGCCTAGACAATAATGTACTATTGCTCCTCCTTAAGAGGCCATACCTGACTTGACTATCGTAGGCCGTAGGTATAGTTACCCATAATATATTTTCCAAAATTGCGCACGTAAACATCTGGCACACCTTTATTCCCTAGTAATAGAGATGTATCAGATATTTTCGAATCCATTGGATAAGATATTATTGCTGGTGGCTGTATCGGTGGATCTGAGCATGCATAAAATAATTACTCGTTCTAGCTTTATTGTTCTACAATTTCACCCTAAAATTGTAACAAATAAAATAACCCTAATATCTACCTAAAATATAACAAAATACAGTCACTGGCATAATATTATATCAATGACATAACAGACACAAATCAGACGAAACAAACGTGCCAAACATGTAAACCGACCAATCAGGACCGACCACAGAATACAAATCAATCTAAAGGTGTCATACCGTCCATCGCGTCATCATAAAAGACCTTTTTCCAGAGACAAAAACATCTTGGTACTTTAACGAATTTAAAGTGGTCTTTGTTATAAGGACGGTAGATCTAGTATTGTTTGATTTTAAGGTTTGAAGGCGTTGTTTTGAGGTTATGTCGGTAAGGTCGAATTAGTCCGAGACAGGAATGATAAGTGTGTAATAGTATTGTCTATAAAAGAGGCGCCCGCGCGGCACGGGCAATCGAAAGTGGACGAAAATGAAGGTGATAACACGTCTTTTGTTTTCATTTTGATAATTAGCGTTTTGTTTTTGTTGGTTTTTAAATTAGTGATTTAAATATTTTGCATGTAATTTATAATTCTTAAATCTAAATAAATTGATTATTTGGAAGTGATATTAAGTGATAATGATAAAAAACTCCTCTCATATTATTTTGTGATTTTTATTCTTTTTATTGGGTCTATATCGAATGGCATACAATTATTAGTCCTATCGTTGTGTCGCATAACGTCTTTTGTCCTAATAATGTGTGGCATACACTTTGTTCCGCATATTTTTGATTGTCCGAAATTGTTGCTCCTATTATCGTTTGTCCTAAATATTATTTGTCCTATCGTTTGATGTGGCTAAGATTCAACTGTCGAATGATTGATGTGCATAATTGTAATATTCCTAATATTTATTGTGCTACAATTGTTTTGACTACATGTCATGTCAAATTGTCAAACTTGTTGGTTCTGGCGTTTCGCTCGCTCGTTAGGGTCACAGTTCTACCTAACACTCCTCCTCGCTTCGCTCGTCGTCGTACCTAACCTAACCGAAATCTGACCTGCCTGAAGGTAGAATACGTAACGATTCTGACTTCACGCCTACCATAGTTTAGTTTAGGTGCTGTAATAGTAGCCAGTTTAATAATAGGCAAAATAATTATTAGGACAATTCATGTTAGGAATATTATGCTTTAGGTAATTAGACTTTAGAGTTATCAATATTAGGACAAACTTGCTTTAGGACGCTAAATGAGTATGCGCAAAAATTATTAGGACAATCGAGTACTATGCCATTCAACAGTATGCCAAACATTCTCGGCCTAACATTTTTAGGACAAAAAACGTTATGCGAAACGACAGGCGCCCCTTTTTATTAGCTTCAGTGTTTGGCGTTTTTTAGGGCTTACTTAAGAAGATACTGAAATAAATATTTTTTCATTTTTCATTTTCATTTTATTATAAGGGTGGATTTTTTGGCATTTCTATCATTTTCAATTATTATGTTATGTTTTTCTTTAATCGACCATGAAAATTCCATGTCTTGAAAAGTAAATTGAAATTATAAGTTCTCAATATCTGTATCATCTTCATCTTTTATTTTCTCGTTTGTCGCTCAGTGCATCTCTACCGTAACAGACTAGTTAGAAAGGGATACCCGAAAGTTAGCCATCCTGGTCACGGCACCATGGTTGAGGATTGTATTCACTTCCAAGTGACGAAAACATGTAACTGCTACAGCGCTGTCCTTGGGCCCTAGCCAAGATGTAAACGCTACTAACGATTTTTTTAGCAATCAAAATGTATGGAATGACATTTGACCACGTCGTTTATCGTAACGCACGAGAATGTCATCCCATACATTTTGAGCAATAGACAAAAAAAACATTAGTAGCCTTTGCATCTTGGCTTGGGTCTCTGCACTTTAAAACACGGCCACTCAACTTGCAGGGTCTATTGGCAGTGTTATTGATCGGCTGTGCAGTAGCAGAGCCCCCGGCGCCCTACGCGCCCAGCGGCTGGAGGCCTGCGGGGCCCACCTTCGAACTGCCTCAGCGTGGACAAGTAAGTGCTTTTAGTAGCGGATGGCTTGGGTCAGTTTTGTATAGATATCAGAATGCACTAAATGTGTAAAGTAACTGGTTATTCAAAAAGTTTTGGAGGCTGGTGCATGTATGTCGTGTTGATTCGGGATTGCAAGGTTCCGCGTTAGAAACCCGGTAACCACCGTTTACCTTTTTAAGCCACGGAGAAGGCAAACGAGCATACAGATCACCCTGATAGGTAGTGAAGTCTGAGATCCATAGACATTTTAATTTCATCAATGGTTTGAAGACTAAGATGGAGCGCGTTATGGGAGTAATTTCACCGGTTGTCTTCTCCCATCATTTATATTAGTTCTTATGACTTTGTTAACATTGACTGAGTGCCTTCTGTAGTAATCGATGTTCTACAATAACCAACAACAACAGGTAATCGTGAGGAAACTTGCACATTCGGGTAACTGGACGTAATGGCACAAAAGGTCCTGCAGTACCAAAGTGTATTCGAGTAGGCCCAACTGTATAAATATAATCAAAGATATGATAGTCCACATTCAAAATTGCTACACCTCACTGGCCTTTGGATCGCGACCTCTGCCCTTTAACTTGCCGCCAAGAAACTCCGTTTCCGTGTTCCTCCAGCACTTCCATCACATTTTTCTTATAGCATGGAGTATCTTCTTCTTATTAATGCCTCTCCGACTAACGTAGGTAGGAAGTCAGCTCTACACTTGTAATGGAGAACCTTCTTAAATTAAACTATTTATTTCCAGAACACAAACTACCTCCCACCCCTCGACCCTAGGGTACCGACATCAGTTCCTGATGCAGAGGAAGACGTCAGCGTCCAGGGTCTGCCGCCACGACAGGAGCAGCGGCCGCTCTTCCAGGTCTCGCCCATCAGTGGGCAGCAATACGTGGGGCCAGCGTTCAACCGCGATATTAAGAACTTGGAACAGAGCCAACAGCAGGCACAAGTAAGTACATGGGAAAAGAGATCTTATCGTGAGATCTATCTGGCAATTTAACTTATAATCTTATGTGTCATCGTGAAAGTGCTTTCCATTACACCAACAAAATGAGAATTTTCGAATCGGACAAAAATATGCTTAAGTTTCAGATTTGAATATAAATATTTGTCAACTTGCTAAAGTCAAGATACATGGATAGTATTGATTACTTTTGTTAGGTATCATAAATAAAGTTAAAAATGAAGTACAGTCTTGTCACTTAAAATAATGTACTCGATAAGAATCACTAAAGAAGATAATAAACCTTTTCTTGCTTTTTTCTAGTTCCAGATCCAACAGGACAAAGCCCGCGAGTTCGCTCGCCAGAGACAAGAGAACGAAGCCAGCCGGCAGTCAAGCACGAACGTGCCGAGGCAATTCGTCCCTCGCACCACCGTCAATCCAACTGAGCCTTCCTTCTCACCACGACCTGACTTCAGGACACAGAATCCATCAACAACTGAATCCGAACTAAACGAGGGAGAAACCGACGAGGCCAGATCACCAGCTATCGCTGAAAAACAAAAGGTCTCAGTAGAAGTATCTAGACAAAACATACAAGAATATCCCCCAGAACTGTTCCTAAATCCTCTTGCGCAGTTGCGGCTACAACCAATACAGTTTGGACAGTTAAGATCTCCATTCGCACCTGGACAGGATGTATCCCAGAAACAGGTATCCGGTTTCGATGCCCAGACACATTTCGCAGCTTTACCCTCAATCTTGGCTCAGCAGCAGTTAGCTCAGCAACAAGCTTCGGTTCAAGGCCAATTTCCTCAAAACCAGGCATACGTTATCCGAGGACAGACTTCAGGCGCTGGTTTCCTTATCCAAAGCCCGCAGCAACTTCAAACGATTGTCAGTGGTCAGTACGAGCCTTTGATTCAACCTGTAGCTGCTATCCAGGGACAGAATGTAGTATTGCAGCCGCAAGGTGTTAATCAGGTTCAGCCAAATACTTTTGCGCAACCTAAACAGCCAGAACAAGAGGATGATGAGCGTGATGACAATGATTCAGACAGACAATCTCAAGATGGAGTCAATTCTCAAACTCAAGTTTACCAGCCACAATTTCAAGGAGTTTACCAGCCACAACCACAACTGATATACCAAGCTCAACCTCAGGCTGCGTACCAACCACAAGCTGAAGGAGTTTTCCAACAACAGCAACCGCTGGCTTATCAACCGCAACCCCAAAATGTCTATCAATCCCAAGCCGAAGGAGTATATCAGCCGCAATCAATTATTCCACAACAACCTCAAGTAGCTTATCAACCTCAACCACAAAATGTTTATCAACCACAACCTCAAGCCGAAGGTATCTTCCCACAAGTTCAGGCTTTCCAACCACAAAATGTATACCAACCACAAACTGCATACCAACCACAAACTGCATACCAACCGCAAACTGCATACCAACCACAAACTTCATACCAACCACAGCTTTACCAGCCACAAGTTGACCAACCACAACTGGTCTACCAACAGTTTCCTCAAACACCAGAGCAACAAAACGTCTTTACCCAAGGTCAACTAGTGAACCTACCTGGTCAGAATTTAGACCAATATTACCAGCAGCAGCTTGAATCCCAAAGGCAGAGACAAGGTCAGAATGCGCTGCAGAGCGGCTTCAATGTAAACCAGCAAGGAAACAGCGTGGAGATTGAGCAGAAGGAGGAAAATGAGGATGCAAATGAAGATGGAGGAGCAACGGCTACCGCTGTAGCTACTGCTTTCGGAACGAGGTCAGTATTTGAATGCTTGTAATAATTGTTTTCAAATTAAAGATTCATAATTATGGAAATTTCAAGTAGTGCTTCATTAAAGAATGAGTCCATTAACAACTTCGTCCGCGTAGATTTCGAATATCGTTAAAAAAAGCGTTTCACGTATGGGGACCACTTTATTATTACACTTTGATTATTATTTCTATTACGATTCAAAATAGGAACGAATTCAGGTATATTAATAGGGTCCCTTTAGGCTCCTTTGGGGTACGGAACCCTAAAAAACAATACAAAAACCATGACTGAAAGCTATAACTATACAACTGCAGCTCTGTTTTATCATTTATTATCATATCATACAAGCTGCGGAAGGTCATTATAATGCATGCGTCTTTTTGAATAGAACAATTTAAAAAAAGATTATTTTAAACGAATCAAAGTTTTCTAGAAATAAAAATACGCCCTGTTTTTTCGTGGGCCCACTTTTTTGTCCCATTAATGGGACCACGAGGAAGAACTGTTTCTCGTAGTCCCATTAAAATTTACGGTTGTGGAAATTTTCGTCCTGTATGTAAAATATAATAGAATACGTAGATAGGTTTCGGTCATGTTAGTTTAGCAGCAGGCCCGGAGGGCCACACCACGCAGAAAAGTTTGGTCTGCTGCTAAACTAGCATTACTAGGAGGTAGGTTTAGGTTATGTTAGACCTTCACCAGGCCCGAAGGGCCAAGAACACCCAGATGTAGGAGCTCCGCTGCCGCGCAGCTCCGTCGACACTGTTAAATTACTATTGGTTCGGAAAAATTGGTACGGTAGTGCCACGCAGTAGTGCCTTGGGAAATAAAGGATAAACAGACAATGAGAGGGACAGCGATACATAACTCATATAGCACTATCACTCTTATTGACTGAAACTTGGCAGATTTATACAGCTCATAAATCTTATAATACGGACGCTGTCGTGTCTATCTTGTGTCCCATCGTCTTTCCTCTTCCTGTATTTACTATATCGCTACAATCAAATTATCCGTTGATCGGCTTATTCTATTGTTTACGTATTTGGATAAAAATAACTCGAAAGTTCTTTGCAACAAAAACGGCGTATAGTTTAAGAGGGTGGGTTTACAAAAGTGAGCTGACAACTTCGCCATTTTTCTTTATTCTTGATTATTGAAATGAAATTAGGTTAAATGCTCAAATGTAATTTATTCTTCTCTGTGCTCCAGAGGCTCTCCGTTCTACACGGTAAAACGATATTACTTTTGACGTGGTATTGTATTGTCAACGTTACGATAGCGTATTTTTTTAACAAAAGATTAAGTATCTGTCGAAATGCATCGCAAAAAATTATGACTTGTTAAAAAATTGTTGTGAAAAAATTAAGATTTGATGACATTGTTTGTTAGTTAGAAGTGAAGCTATAATAAAAGTAATTAAAAAAACTGGTCAAAAATATGCGACGTAGTTAAAAGGGCGAAATAGACAAGCAATAAAAATTGCAGAAGTTAGAGTAAGACCGCAGTAAACTTCTACAATTTTATTACCAGTGTACGCTGCGCTTTAGAGCCCTTTTAAATATTTTTTTCCTATCTAAATCTCTTTTAACAGTTAAAAAAGGGTGTGAAGGCTACTCGAATCAATTTATTATGTCAATAGCGTAACCAGATATATCGAAGAATATAAATTAGAGAATATATTAAAACGACTAAGGTCGAAACGTATGGGGTTTTGAGGTCAAATGACGAGTTGGAAATGATCTGGTGCCTGGAATGCTAATGTAATATTGGATTGCAGAATTTTCCTTATACGATACTTTAAAATCTGTAAGTCACATTTTGCGAACTTAAACGACTGCATGTGCAGTCTTAGGATTGCATTCTTAACATGATTCTTCGTTGAGGTTGTAGTCTCAAGACTACTAAAAAAACAGAAAACATTTATTTCAAGCGAGACGACAAGAGAAATAGTTACGAGTAGCCAGTTCGCATTGTTGTGTTCCGGTGTGGGAAGAAGAAAACCAGAGAAACGATTAGCATAGAGGATAAAGGTCAACTGGTAGAGATTGCCATTAGGCATTAAGTTTACCTTTTGTACTCTAATTTGTAATTTGGTACAATAAATATTAAATAAATAAATAGAGGCATCCCATCTCTTCAGTCTCAGGATCGCCATCTTGCGATTGGGTTTCGTCTATCATGTGGGTCTCAGATACTTCAGGTGGCCTATGTGCTCGTTTGTCTTCTCCATGCCATAAGAATATTGTTGTGTAGGTACAAAGTCATCGTTGTCATATTTAGATATTACTATTTTAAATACTACACGATATGTTTTTTTATAGGACTCAGCCCCGAGTGAACACCGTGTATGGAGCGCCGGCGCCGCGGCCCCAGACTTCCACGGAACCCGCCCAAGAAGTAAGAATACAAACACTAAAGTTTGGGTGGCCCTCAGGATCACCCGACCTGTAGCCACACCATGTTCATAGGGTATTTTTTGAACGCTTGGGAAATGAATTTACGTATAGCACCGGGGTCCGGAGGGACCCAAGGTGGTTATGTGGGACTCAACAACTGAGAGCGAAAGGAATATAGTGGGATAGATGGAGTTTATGCCTAGTTTACACGAGCAGCTTGTCGTATAGTATCAATCTTTAGGCGCTAATCATTTGCGCTTAAAGTACTAAGCTCGTATAAACTAGGCATTAAGAACGTGTGATACTAGGTCGTTCTATGGTTTATTATTAGGGTAATGGGATTAATAGGATTACCTATTACACTTAAATATAGTACCGTAAAACGGGGTAAATAGGAACTAAGGGGTAGATAGGGACACAACCTAAAATGAAGCATACCTAAGTATGTTACTAATTATACGACTGAAATAATTTCCAATAGAACGTAACGTTATTTTGTTTGTAACAAGTTATGCTTCATTTTAGGTTGTATTCCTGTCTACCCCTTAGTTCCTAATCACCCCGTTTTACGGTATGTATTGTTAAACGAGTAATACTTGTTTGTATACAGGGTGTCACAAGGAATGTCAATTTTTTTGAAAAATCTGTGTCACATTGTCGGGAAAATTCGTTTTCAACCCGAGTGGCGCTCGGTCTTCCAGGTACTGTACTGTAATATGAGGATACATTTATTTCAGGTTACAACTGAGGACGCGCCAGTCATTGCTGAGGCCACCGCCGTCGCTGGAGGTCGGCGAAAAAGCGCCAAACTGAGGTATGTCGTGCTGAGACCACAGAGTAGATGAAATGATTGCGGTAAAACGGGCCATATTTTCACTGCAATATGTGGCCGGCAACTATTGGTGTCCCTCTCTTACTCGTATGTTAGAGAAAGACACCAATAGTTGCCGGCCACATATTGCAGTGAAAATATGGCCCGTTTAGAAGGCCCTTTATGAACGAACGAATGAACCACAATGAGGATAGGCTTAGTGGTCCCATTACTTTTTGTCCCACTGCTATTCGCTTTGGTCAGAAATCATTTACCACGAGTCCGGAATCCAACAAAAGTAGGGTGATGGCACCAGTGTTGGACACTTTAAGCTGACAGGTACCAATAATGGACGCTTACCCCTTAATTCAAAGAATCTAGGTCATAAATTAATTGTTGCAAAACAAATGAATAACCCTTATAATATCTTCTGTAAAATAAGAATCAAGTGTCCATTACTGCTTCCATCCCCCTAGGTAGGGTACTGGGTAGGTTAGGTCAGCTGCCCGAAAGGCAAACCGCGCAGAAATAGGGGCCCCGCCGTTAGGCAGGCCTCCGTTTAATAACAGTGGGACAAAAAACAGTGGGACCACGAGTTCGGAACCATACAAAGGATGCATGGTTATTTTTACTAGGGTTTATTTAGAAAAACCACACTTCACGAATTACTGAAGTAGTAGGCGTGCGCGATCTATTTCCAAAAATATGTGATTGAATTAACTTAAATGGTAGAGATGGTCTTCTAAGGTCAGTTTCGCGTGGCGGCGAAGGTTTTAGTGACTGCCCTTGCCGACCCATCTTAACTTTCCATCATAAAAACTGGGGTAACTTTTCCACGGCGTTTTGATCCGTGATATTTGTTTACAGGAACCGCCGTGTCCGTCCCGTCTTCACCCTGGATAGATCTGGACACCTGGTGCTAGCCGAACAATAATATTTCCGAACTACAATAAATTATTCTAGAATCTACTCGAACATGAGCACGTTATTATCAGAAATAGCTAAAAAATTTGGCTAGCCGCGACTCTCTTGGAAAATCGCTTGGAAAGATACATCAACGGATTCTATCCCTCCACTCCATCTTTTATCCGTCCGATTTAATCCCTTATTGATACATCTATACAAAGTATACTTTAGGACCGCTCTCTTAATTAAAATCTACTAGATGAGCGAATTTCAAAAATATCGTATATTCTTAGTTACAAAATCCATTAAAATGACCTTATTTTTGCCATTTAGTTACGAAATTTAACCATAGCAATGCAATGGAAGAAAGTAAAGTAGTCTCTATTAAATCATTAACTACGTACAACATTTTTGAAATTCGTTCATGTAGGATGACGGCATCAATTATGGACACTTTTAGCTGACTGGCACCAGTAAAAGACACTTCTCTTAATTTGAATTTCATACGGTCCTAAATTGATAATTGCAAAACAAATGAATAACCCTTATCTCCTGTAAAATATGAATCAAGTGTCCGTCATTGGTTCTTGTCCTTTACTGGTTCCGTCACCCTATGTTTTATTCATTAGTTTTATTACGTAGCTTTATACACTCGAAGGGTAAATAACCTAGAAAAAGTCTCCGCCTTGCGGGGCTCCGTTCATTGAATTTATAATTTTATAACAATCATTTATATTATAATTAGGTATTCTTTTGGATTTTAGTGGATAGATAACACCTAAAAATTTACCTACTATAGTTGTATCGACATGGGATTGAAGTGGTCATATAATTCTTAAAATAGTTAATTGGCCAAAGGTCAAAGTGGTAATTGCACCCCGAGATATTTAGGCTGCACTAGTACTAGCGAGTACGCCTATAGTTCGAGTGCAATTGACACTTTCAACCGACAATTAGACACCACTTTTTGTTTCGTTTTTTTTTATTAAAGAGAATCTCATGTTATTGTGAAGAATTTACATTGTCTTAATTATTATTTACACTGGTTACGGTTGGCCTTACAAGTAGCAGCACACTTTAGTACTTTGTCATATTTTAACTGGTTTTAATCTGTCAAAGGCGTTAAAGTGACAAGGTACAAAAATGTGCCGCTACATAGAAGGTCTTAGGATCAAAAATATCTCTACATTCTTTTGATCTTTTGCATTATAGGTACTGCGTTGCGATACAGTACATTTGTGTTTGTAATAAAAACTTTGCGTGTTGAATTTGCGCTCTTCAGTGTTTTAATTTAAAATGAAATAAAAAAGCTGTGAACAATGACTTTTAGTGTTTCTTTACTCTTCTCGGTACTCATGTAATTAATGTAGTTAGCTGAGGGATACCCATCACACGAGAGTCCAGTCCTATCAAACTGAGAAATTTAACATTGGAATCCACAGGAAAGAATTCCTCATTTAATAACAATATTACCTATTGACATCCGGGGGTTGGGTTCGTAAGGACTAGATTGCATAACGACTCTATAAGCAAAACGTCTTAGTTGCATAAAGTCTTGGTAAGCACAATGTCTTTTTTGCAGAATGCCCTAGTGAGTAGAATGTCTTAGTTGTTCGATTGACAACTATAGCAAAACGCCCGAAGTTGCAAAATGACTAATAGAGTTTACGTCCAAGTTATTAATAAGTCTTGATTGTAAAACGACGCATAAGGAAAAGTGTCTGGATAGCATATGGTCTTGGTAGCAAAACGTCATGATTGCATACCGGCTAATAATTTGCTTTAATAATATTATTGAAAGATAAAACTCAATTGACAGTTAAGATTGTTTAACAATAAGTATATTATCTTTGATTTTAAGTGGCCAAGCAACTCGACTTTGAAGTTTCTTTATCAAAGAGTTCCTCTTGTCATTCAACCATCTAGTCGTTATGCCATTTAGACGTTATTAATTTTTGACGATATGCCTACCTAGTCGTTTTGCTATTACAGCATTTTGACATTAGGGCGTTATACAAACAAGACGTAATAGAACTAAGTCCAATCTTAAACCCGGGCATTCTACTATTAAGACGTTTGTACAATTAGACATTTAGCAACCAAGACCTTATGCTACTAAGACGTTTTGCTTATAGAGTCGTTATGCAATCTAGTCCTTACGAACCCAACCCACATCCGGAGCCAACCTCTTTCTAGAAAACACCTCCACTGAACTTTTGGCTGGAAAGACGCTTAAACCATGGTCTAAGAGAGAGAGACAGTGTTACTAAAATGTACGACGGCAAATATATTACTAAAGGGTTAGTAGAATACCTGGGTTGAAGATTGGACTTAGTTCTATATCGTTTTGTTTGTATAACGCCCAAATAACAAAATGTCCCAGTTGCAAAATATAGTAAAACGAATAGGTAGGCATATCGTCAAATTGATAACGTCTAAGTAGCAAAACGACTAGATGGTTAAATAACAAGGAAATCACAAACTGTAATTTGTGAAGGAACTCTTGTTATGCAATCACGACGTTTCGCTACCTAGACGATTTAAAACCAAGACCTTATACTATCTAGACACTGCATAATGAGTCATGATGCAACTAAGGCCATGAAAAATTTGGATCTAAAGCTACTTTGTCATTTTACAACCATGACGTTATGCCTAATTAGGCGGGATTCCCTTCTTTTGTAGACAGAGTTAACAGTCTTTGTGGGTTAAGACCGGAGAGGTTTTGACGGTATACTTCCACCTCAGCTCTCGCAGGAGACTGAGGTCGTTGAGAGTCCGTCACACCCCCCCAAAAAGCTACCCTAGCCGGGGGGGACGATACGTAACGACATTTCCTCTCCGTCAAAAAAAAAAGGTTAAGACTTGTAACCATCACAAGATAAACTGAAATGGGTTCAGCAGAAAATAGTTTTCTATGAAATTAAAATTCTGTGAAGTGATAGTGTCTTTGAAATGAGTGTCTATAAAACAAGGGTAAACCCTAATTAGGCATTGCTTACAACCTAGACATTTTGCTGACTAGGGCATTGCAAAAAAGGCGTTTTGGTTAGTTGGTCGTTATGCTACAACGACGTTTTGCTTACATGGTCGTTTTGCAATCTAGTCCTTACGAACCTAACCCCTTAGACACAAGGAGAACCAGAAAGTACAACAGTGAAAATTGTAGTAAATTTAAGTAGTAAACTACTTAAATTTACTACAATTTTCACTGCCGTACTTTTCGCGATAGCAATAGTGATTCGTACAACTAAGAGGAATGCTTCCCGCACTACTTAAATCTAAACCTTAGCAAACACAAGCTAAATTTGGAGTTTTAGGTAATTTTATTCAAAATCAACTTGTATAAAACATTAACGCGCTTAAAAAGGATTGATTATAAAAATAATAACCAAGTAAATAATTATAATTACAGAGAAGAAAACAGGCACACTAGTCAGAACAAAGACGTTTTCTCTTAAGAAAAACCAGGTGTTGCTAGCCTTTAGGCGATGACACATTCGCCACTTCTTGACGGACGGTCTCACAGTTTCCGTAGAGATGGTTATCGTTAATCCCTTTTGTTCCGGCTCCGCTACTTTAGGCTGTTTTACGTGCTCTAAATTACTAAACTTTGGTTCTGTTTGGAAGGAAACTCCTGGTAAACAAAGTTGCTCATCCCTAGCTTCCATTTTGAGGAGCAGTTCGTCTATGGTTTCATTCTGCACTAGGCAACACTGTTGGCCTTGGTGAGGTCCACTTAAAACTTCATCAACATTTATTGCTTTGTTAGACGAGCATATTTTTAATTCGCTTGAAGCATCTATTTTCATGGGACGGTCTGCCTCAGAATCTAATGATGGTTTATAAAATTGAAGCATGCTCATACACTTTTTCATTTCATTTATAATTTTGTCACCAAGTCTATCTTCGATTGTTCTTGCTTTTGAATCCAGAGCTACAAGCATTTGTTCCCAAAGTTCGCTCAAACATGATGGATTTGGATTACTACACACAAAATCATCTGAGTTTTTTTTCTTCCCGGGTTTCTCATTTTCATTTAACAACTCCTTGATGTCTGCCTCACAAGGAAGATTTATAATAATTTTTTTGAGTTCCTGATTTTGATCATCGCCAAAAGGTTTTTGTGTAATGCTCATAGAAACCGTCTTGCTGTTGTTACTTTGATCATCACTATCACCACCTATGCGTTGAATTTCTCTTGCATTGGGATTGCTTTGGATAAATTTATCAGAGATTATGATATCAAATGGGTATTCGAGATTACGGGACATCTCGGGAAATATGCCTAGTTTCATGACTGAATCTAAAAGCAATGTCTTTCCTGGATACACGTCGGCTGTAACGGAGTCTGGCAAGATCGAGGTATCAAAGCTTTCCAACGGTACTGTAACTAATGGAGAAAGTCCCAAATCTACTTTTTCAAAAAAGGAGCTTGATTTTGCAATAAATAACGAGTCATACTCATCATCAGATACTTCTGTCGTCGAAGTTCTGGTTGCACAAGTGAGGGTTTCTAGACTCAAGGTCGTCTCGCTTGTGTTAATCATCGAATGTGAGTTACTGTCACTAATTATTTTAGATGAAGCTCTACTTAGAGTACTTTGTGGCTCTGATGACAATAGAATATCAAAATTTATACCTTCAGTACTTGAAAGATCAATTCTCACATCAGAATCTTGTTGGGTAGAAGCTGGCGTGATATTTTCTGTAGCGAAAGGATGCGAATTTACCACAGCTCTGGATACATTTATGGGGGAGGTTTGAAACTGGTTATCGTATGTTACTTGCACAACAGATTCCACGCTATCACTTTGAGATACATCACCAGGTTCGGGTAACGTTCTACTATCTTTGTTCGTCAAAGTATCCTGGCTGCTGTAGCTAAAGAATGAGTCATGGGCAGTAACAAACGATGCCGAGTCAGAGGCGTCATTACTCCTTTCGAAGTCTTTTGAATCTTCATATTCAATCAAACTTTCCTTAGCAGAAACTTTTTTTAGCATTTTTGACCTGGAGACCATGTCAATGGTCTCTGAATTGATTTTGTCCGATAGTACGTTTAAATTCACCGTTTTACCTTGGAAATACTGCTCCAATTTCTTATTCATAGTTTTTTCTTCCTTGTTTTTGTTATAAACATTTTTTGTTAATTTATCGGTGTATTTGTACCTTTTCTCTTTCTTTGTTTTTCTTGGTCGCATTTTCTTATCCGGAATTGAGTTCCTATGAATATCCCGTAGCAGTTTCGGTTCGATCTCTCTATTGTTAACTACGATGTAGTCGGTTATTTTAGAGACTTCTTTCTCCGTACCGCCAACCTCTTCTCTATCATTGGCGTCATTGCCAATGTCCATCATTAGACTCTCTAATATGTCCGTGACGTACGAGTTTTGCGCATTATTGCCAGGTTGCACATTCGGAGCTGAATTTTTTGGCGTAATCGAATGACTGCTTCCTTGAGGACTTCTTTTGTAGCAAATCATTTTTTGAGCGGTCACCAGGTCCTCATATGTTTCATGAAAAGCGAAACCTACGTAAAACGTAGGTGTGAAAGGTGATTTTGGTATAACGTCTCGTTTATTTATTTTTTCGCAAGATGTCATTTTCAATATTTTCACGTTTTATCTCGAATACTGCAACAAATTAAAAATTAAATAATCCTTGGTAACTAAACTTGGTAATTTACGTGTATTGATGTTATAAATTTATATAATATATATGCATTATGTTTATTTTAATGCTTTAAAAGCATTATGTTGTTGATACTTAATATCTGTAACCATGTAAAAAAAAGCGTAGGTATGATCTTTTTTTTTATTGTGGTCATTCTGAGAAAGTTCAAATATAGCCGTGCGAATCATTTTTTTAAGTTATGACAAAGTTTGTTTCTCCATACTAGGTGTCCCAGTGTTTGCTTTTCACTTTGTATGGAAAAAATAACTATGTGATTACTTAAAAAAATTATTTAAAACAACAACGAGTTAACGGTTTTAAAAACTTCTCTGATTCGTAATGATTCTAATAATGTAAGATACCACTGAAAAAGTTATGAAATAAAACATGAAATTGATGATTTTTGCGTTAATGGACATAAGGGAAAATTTAAAAATTCCGATTAAAATGATCAATATCTCCGAAATTAGCAAAAATCGCTGGACATAAATAGGGGTTAAATCGATAGCTTTTTAGCTGCTCTATCAGCCCTCTCAGTTTTATCGTTGGTATTAGGGACAACCGGTATGACTAATCTTCATTTACTTACATAAAGGAAAGTTTAGGACTAACAGCCACACTCAGAGACGTCAATTAAATTTAATGCTTGTTTAACGTGTTGTCCTATGGGGAAACTCCACGGATGCCAATAGGGTGCTGCTTATGCAAAAGCGTGCCTTACGCACGTTAGCTGGGGTGAAACCTAGGCACTCTTGCAGGGGCCTTTTCGTAACGCACCGCATATTGACGCACTACTCAGTTTACATTTTCCAAATATTAATGTTCGTAAGAAATAATATTTCCTCCTTCGCACGCGTTAATATTCTTGGCAAGGAGCTCCGCCACACCGGGCGTTTGAGAACAGTTTCCCGTTGCATGGCACTTGCGGGTAAGAACCCGCGTGTCATCGGTCCCACGTACTATGAGCGTCTACCCGCCAAACTTAAAAATGTACAATCCGACGAAGCATTTAAACATCAGCTGAGAAACCTTTTATTGGATAATCCATTATACTCTGTGGATGAATACATGGAACTGGATATGTAATTTTTTTTATTGTGTTGACTTTATTAATCCTTGTACATATATTGACATCGGACGGGTGACCATTTATTTGATGTTCAATTGTTGTTGTTATAATTATTTATAATTATTAATTATTTTTGTGTTCTTTGACTATTAGTATTTATGTTTGACGATTTCAATGTAATTTCGTATTTTTTTTGACATGCAATGCAATTAATATTGTAATATTACATTGATGAATAAATAAACTAAACTAAACTTATTCTATTGCTATAGCAAAGATAGTGACAGGAGCTACTTTAATCAAGAATTCAATTTAATTGACGTCTCTGAGTACGGCAATTAACAACCCTTTTTTAATTGAGCCCTTAACTATGTACAATATTTTTGCAAATCACCCGTGTGGCTTTTCATATTTACTATGGTAGTTTTTACACGATTTTACTACGCGAGTCGGCATTTTCAATGACGTAAAATTAAATATCACTCGTGCTGTGGCTCGACGCGTAATGGCGGCGGGTTGGTGTACCTAGTACATCTGTGAGACGATAGATCGTGTATGACGGAACGAAATGGTGTACCTTGCATACTTCACATCTTTTTAGTGCAACGTTACGTCCGTATTTTTTTTAGGCCCGTGCATAACGTGCATATAGTTCTATGTTGCTGTTTAATTTGTTTTCACTTTTAATTTTTTTGTGTGTGCTTATGATAAATAAATCTATCTTATCTTATCTTATCTTATTAAAACCCGTCGCCGTTCACAGATAGTTGTTAAGTTACCATATTCCTACAGACAAAGACGGCAATCTTTAGCGAACACGGTTTTTAGAAAGAGATAAATAGTTGTTTCAAATTTCATTGACGTTGATGCTGGCGTAGCAGTGGCTGGGGTACAACTGATTGGCAGTAAGAGAATAGTTTGGCGATTTGCCCTCGAATTTAATGTATATATCCATTTAAATATAAAATATCATTGTGGGCAGGACCTGGGTGAAGTCTAAATCAAAGTTAATGGTATAAACTGGAACGTGTTAACATGGATTAGTAGTTAAGCTACGGAAACTTTCTCATTTAAACGCATTATTGTGGTTAAACTGAAATGTTTGGAGCAGAACATATAAAAAATAATAATATGCATCCATGTGACCATCATACGTAACATTTAAGTGCGGTAAAAGTCAAAAAGAATTCGAGATCTTGCCAATGGAATCTAGTAGATGGCGCAAAAATCATATGCGTAAAAAGAACAAGATACGGGCATAATGAATGATGTTTATTTAAATATTTTTTATAAAGTATGTAAAGAAAACACCAAATCAGAAAAAAAAAACAATCAAAATCCCAAATCAGATGGTTTATAACTGAGTAAATCTTTGCTATTCTTCAGTGTCATGTATCTGTTCACATAATCGATTCGAACGACTAGGAGGTAAAAAAGTATTGATAAAATTGCTAATGGAACCAAAAGCAGCAAAACACAGTACGAAAGGCCTTCATAGCAGCCAAAGTTTCTTCGCCTTGGAAGGACCTTGCAACAGTCCTCCATTTTTGTGTCAACGTCACTTTTAGGAGCTATCTGACAACATTGTACTCCTAGCTCGGTATAACGGTACCTATCTGTGAAGTCACTTGTATTAGGCATTTGCACTAGTACTGATGACATGGGCGGTTTAGTTGAAAGGCCACCCATGCATGCTAGTCGTTGAATACCGCACCCACGGCAACTTAACGATTCTACTAATTCGGATCGGCATAGGGTGCTCCGCCGACTAGGGGGGTCAGAAAGGGGACGATATTGACCACCATCACAGAAAAAGGTCATCAAATTGTTCTCTTTTTCAATTGGTGTTTCGAAATAGGATTCGGAACCCGGTATGGAACAAGTTAAACCTACATCATTTGGACCAGTGCCTTGAAAATTATTAGCATGCGACGTCATATCTGTAATTTTTAAGACAGACTCACTATCTATGATATGATAAGTGGTACTTTTCTCTGTTAGTCTAGTGTAAATTTCTCCTGTCTCAGGCATTTTAGGATCTATTTTTACTTTGAAATCCGAAAAATCGTCGTTCTTTAACATGTTCTGTGTAACGTGTACACCTTTAGATTGGTTCGTTTGCATTTTACTTGGCGAAGTGAGAGTCTCAGACTTTTCTGTTGAAGTGCCCGCAACAGTGTAATTGTACAGAATAGTTGATTCGCCCTGAGACTTTTTTTGTATTTTTTTCTTTTTGCCCTTTATGTGTTCATTCATCAATTTTTCCGTTGTCGCAGCCAAGCTTTGAATAACATTTCTGAGTTCATTAATTTCATGTGTTATTTCTACTTTAGTAGCGGTATTACACTCTGTTACTTTAGTGTTATCTGACGCTATAGTATGTCCTGACACTTGAGTGCTATCTGACACAGTATTTTCTGACACTTGAGTGTTCTCTGACACTTTAGTATGTTGCGACACTTTTGTATTATCTGAAACATTAGAACATATCTGATTCTTGGTATCTTCGACAGCTACCTCATTTTCAGACATTATAATGTATTTTGCTTGACTAGCAGCCCCATCCAAAAGCGTTATAATTTCTGGAGAAACAATGCTTTTAGAATCTTTAGTTTCTTTTGTGGAACACGGTTCGGTCTCTTGGCATTCAATAAGAGTATCCAAATTTCTTCGATTAGAATTGTAAGTTACTGAATAACTTGCTTGGTTGTCACGAACTTCATTTTCAGGTTTAGCCTTATAATCAGCAAATGGATAAACGTTTACGTGTACATCTAGCCTGACATTCTGTCCATAACGTCCAGCTATATATTTAAATATATCTTGAAAATGATCTAAAAATTCACTGTCATCTGTCAACTTTTTGTTTACTTTGTTGTACAAGTAAGTAAAATCCTTGACAGAACTTGAGTTTGAACTGTTTTCTGTATACTTTTTTAATCTAGCAAGGTTTCGTTTTTTCCCATCGCGATTATTTCTATGAGAAGATCTTTTGGATATGTTTTTCAGAGTGTTTTTCAATTTAGAGCTAACCAAATGCGGGAATTCGAGGCTGCGGCCTATAAAGTCAATCGTTACCATAGGGTCACTGCAATCTTTTTCCCTCGAGAAATCAGAATTTTTGATATTACTCTTACAATATTTGAAATCAGGACATTCATTGGACTCGCTAGCAGCCGGACCAGTAATGTTAAGAATGCGCGAACTAACATGATCGGTCATTGTAAAGTTATCATTTTTTAGAAAAAAATAACTTGTATTCGGCTTTGGTGATATATCTCCGTAAATATTTTTTACAAGGCTAGGTAACTGGTCAAAGCCCGTGTCTTTACGAAAGTCTAGTCTTGGAATCGAATTAGCTTCCGTTTGCATGGAAATTGTAGATTCATTTGGGTTTTTATTGCGAGGTTTTGGCTGGGTAGCGATATTACGTTTTATTTCTTTTTTCTTGCTCTTGTCATTATAAGTGACGCAACGTTTGGTGAACGATCGTGAGGATATTGTTAAGAGATTAAATGTGGACGAATCCACGTATAGATCTTCAGGCTTCTTTAATAATACAAATATGTTTTTGCGACTGACTTTGTTGATTCTGTACATTAATTGTCCATTAGAATCTTTGTTCATTAAAACTGATTTGTCAAAGTTTCTTGGAATACTGAGCGTGGAGATAATCCGTACATTTCTACATTGGAATGGAATTGTGTAACACGAACACTTCAACACGGACGTTGGCTTATCTTTTGTTTTAGTTATATGCTTCTTTTTCTTCTTTATGTTGTTGAATCGTTTCTTTTTATGTTTATTATTTTTACTATTGTGAACAAATGTCGAATTAGATGTATTCTCTCTCAACGAATTTAGTTCTAATCTGTGCATCAAAGAATCGCGGACAGTTTCCATTTTCTGCAAATTCTCATTATCTAAAATGTATTCTCGTATCCATTTGTTGAGTAAATCCTTGAAATTTTCTACAATTAGTGAAACAACATCTACATTCTTTAAAGTGTCAGCGCTATCCCCTGCTTCGAATTTCTGCTCGATATTGCTAGTTTTGATTT
This sequence comes from Acleris cristana, assembly GCA_948252455.1. Taxonomy (NCBI): domain Eukaryota; kingdom Metazoa; phylum Arthropoda; class Insecta; order Lepidoptera; family Tortricidae; genus Acleris; species Acleris cristana. The sequence goes on along the minus strand of OX411797.1, from coordinate 7,469,554 downwards.
CTGTATCTTTAACACTACGGTCAGGAGACAATCCTTCTTGGCATGCAAGTTTGTCCAGTTTTTTTTTATAATACCTTCTAAGTATACATACATCAGTCTCTATACTGAGATCCTTCTTCTCTTTTCCACTGTTGAAATAGTACCTGTTGGCTTCTGCGATATTTTTTTTCACGTGAATTATGCCGCTTCGTGTGAATGTCTGTGACTGGCTAGAAAAGGTCCTTGAATGAGTGCGTATAGAGCTGATCGACTTCTTGAAGAGAACTCTCGTGTCATCCTTGTCACTGGGCTCATTCGTCCGTTTGCCCATCTCTGTCGCTGCAGTCTGGAACCAAGCATATTAGTACTCCGTTCATATTGCTTTATTTCTTTCTTTGAAAACGCACACAAGCACTGTATTTGTACTTGGAACAATATCATATCGGTAGACGTTGACAAGTGTGATGGTGTCACAGGAAATTAATAATAAGGTTAACGATATTAACGCGATAGTCTATAATTTTTTGATTGGTATTAAAAACTAAGTGAGTATTGTCTATAATTCAATTAATAAAATCATACAGAAAGAGGTATACGGTAATTTTTTGATAGAATTTCTTACTTATCTAAATATATAAAAGAAGAAACTGAAATATTATACCAGGATTACACAAAACTTTTTAACCAATATTTTCCTTATAAGACGGAGAAAAATTATGCGAAAAAAAAATTCGGCGTAACTATACATTCGGCGTAAAAAGTTTCGGTGAAATAGAGGGAACCCCCCTATCGACATCATTAATAAAATAGGTAGGTATGTTTGTTACTTTTATGTGTTAGAGCAGATAATAGGAGCTCCGATGACTTTTCGTTCGTTTCGTTTTGCGTGCGGAAATCAGCGTTAATACTTAACTCAAACGTTAAGTATTCGAGTCTAAACGATGAGACATTAGGCATTGTGAATATTAGGTAAAGTCAAGGCAAAGGTTGGGTTGGATCTTAAAATAATTAGCCTTGTTTGTGAATAACTAACGCTCTGTGAGGTTTTTTGTGTTGTTCTTAAACGATTTAAAGCAATTTTAGCCGCCAGAGATAATTTGTCACAGAACCAAATTTGTCAACCCCGACTCCACATGGTTTTTGTGGTCCCTACCCCTAGAGTGTATATAAAAGCCCCGAGGCGCGGAGGGAGGGCAGCCCCCGCCCGCTAAAAAGCCGAAGCTGCGGAGGCGAGCGCCGGAGCCACAACGGAGTCCACCTCATCCTCCCCCCCTCTGCATTACAATCTTTGGCACTGTTATAACCTCAAATTATAACCATGAATAATTCAGAAACCAAGCATCTCCGCGGAGGGAAAGTTGGAGGGGGGTTCCTCCCCTCGTCCTTCTTCTCCCCCTTTCCACCGTTCTATTAAAGCGACCTATTTTAAGATTTTTACCCAAAGGTTTATAGAGGAGGGGCTCGGGGCCGTAGCCCCCTTCATTAGAAATGCACCGTACCGACACCACATAGCATGGACGAGTAACAAAATTAAAACGGTGAAACCTCGGCTAGCCATGTTTGGGTAGTTTTTTTTATTTCTGTTTACGTTTTTCACCCTGAAATCCTTTCTTGTATTCATTGATGTGTGCGTTCACAAAAGTTACTAAAGAAACACTTTTAGTTCTCCATATACGAACTAGATGGCGGTACCTCTGATTTGAGCTCGGTATCGAATCGTTGCCTTGGTGTGGTCAAAGTCACTGGGTGGTTAAGCGATTTTCCCTATACAGCGCAATTATAAGCTTTATATTTTATTCTCGGTTCTGTTAGAAAAAACTTTTATTATTCTTTCTGGTAAGATCAAATTCTGAAGTCCACGCAGACGAAGTCGCAGGTAGAAGCTAGTACCTACTGCTATAAGAGAGATGTTGGTATCTCGAACAAAACTCCTGTAGCCAGTGAGACCATATTACTAACGGGTGAGGATTGAATCTTCTTTTTATTGAATTTGAGATACCTAGCGCTTTTCGGCGTATGAGGTGAGGGCACTTTTAGTATGATTAAATTTTTGTGACTCACCATACTAAAGTTACCGGCGTTTCTTTTAGTCCTTAAACATCGAGCGTTCAGATTGGTTGCTCATTTTGAACACCAACGCCTATTTCGGCGAGCATCAGCACCAAGCGCAATGCATATGAATAAAATTGTAAAACTACAAAAGTACCCAAATATATACTCACTTATTTATATTGTATTATTGCAGTGTCACTCACTTCATGACTAACATACAAGGGATTTTGGTGTTATTTGAAAATAAAGACAATTTATTCAGATGTTAAAGAAAAATATTATTGTCAGCATGAAAAATTTGCGTTGGACAATTAAGCTTGATGTGACGTGTTAGCACTTGTCTAGATTATTTAGCTGCCAGAACGTTTTTATGGTTTGGTGTTATTTAAAAAAGTTATTGCTCATAGAGTCTGGTAAAAGACCGTCTTTTTATGGCATAGAGAAGCACAGTAGAGAAGGCAAGCACACAGGCGCAGTATTAAGGTGTCGCACCTGCGTCACTGCGATTCCGTACCGTCACCGTTTTTTAAGCATTGGTGTGGGCGTACCTTTAGTTGGAGAGCCGACTGCAAAATTTCCTACCGACTTGACATCGCGATGAAATGCACAATGGTTTCCCATAAAAATGATGCTAAGTCCTAATTTGATTTCACGCCGATTTTACGCCGACGCGACATAGAAAAAAAATCAGCGGCGGCGTATAATCAGCCTGAAACCGCCGCGGCGCATATGTCTAGTATCCACGTTCTGTTAAAACCCGTAACGCGGTACAATTAAGTCACATTATGTTCATTCTAAACTCACAGGGCCCTGCCAAGATGCATTGCGCTAACTAGCGTTTCTATTTACGTTAGCGTTAGCGTTTCTACGTTAGTTAGCGCAATGCAAGATGAATGTCAGGGCCCTCTGTAGATATTTTTTATAACCTAACACAGACCTTCATAATTATTAAACGTGCAATAAAATAAGCCTACAGTAATTAAAATGTCCGTATTCTGTACAATTTTAAAATAGGAGTTCCACGTCAAGGTATTTCGGCAGAAAACGCCTTGGCAGACTTATATATTCCTGGAATGGGGGTTCATACCTATCGACTGGAATTGGTTTCATTCTGGTACCAGGTGGATTTATTTAGGGGTCCCGATGGTTACCTTTGAAAGGGGTATTTTTTTTTAATGAATTCCAGATTTTCGGTACTTTTCTGGTATTAGTCGTAATGCTTAATAAACGTAACATTTACTCACGGTACGAGATATTTTAACGACGACGCGAGGCCGAGATACATTGATGTTATTATCAGTTTTACAGTCCGTCTCGTATTTAAAGACGGCAGTGTATCTCGGCCTCGCGTCGACTCGCGCCAGTGTGTAGACCTGGCATTAAATAAAAATTCTTCCCAGACGAAAACGGTTAATGGTATGCATATGAGAAAAAAATCATGTTTTTATTACCTCCGGCTTTAAAAAAGTTATGGGTAAAGTGCCGTAAGTGCGATTTGTTCCAGTCGGTATTTTTTGGCGCCAAAACCAATTTGCAACCTATTTGTAACCTGCAGCTCCACTTGTTCCAATTCCACTGGCAGCACTACAGTCGCACGTACACGGTTTACCCGGGGGACGGTGTTGCACTTTTAAATTATGTACTAGCCTAGCACTAGCATCACAGAACAGAAAAAACAGTAGAAGTGTCAAGTGGGCGAGTAACGTGTGGCATAGTTACGCGGAGTTCCGCATAACCTACCATACTTTTGCCGCGATCGCTTATTTAAATATTTCGATATTTCTAAAATAGGAAATAAATCCAGAAGCATGCCTTATTGTGCTATTTTGGAGTGTAAAAAAGATAGCCGCACAAAAAACATTTTCCATGCTGGCGTGTTGTTTTTATGATAGTTTGAGTATGGCGACAACAGGTCTGATACTAAGCGAAGCTCATGCCACTTCCACTGTTTTTTCTATTCCGTGACCAGCATAGAGGCATTCCATCTTGGTCTTCAGTGTTGGCAACATTGCAGTCGACTTGTACTGCCGCACTCAGAGACGTCAATTAAATTTAATGCTTGTTTAGTGACGTGTTGTATTCTATTGCTGTAGAAAAGAAAGTGACAGCAGCAACTTTATTCAAGCATTAAATTAAATTGACGTCTCTGAGTGCGGCAGATAGTCTTGTGAATGCAATTAGACGACGCGTTAGCCTAGTTGGTAGTGACCCTGCCTACGAAGCTAGCGGTCCCGGGTTCGATTCCCGGTATGGGGAAATATTTACGTAATTTTTTATTACTATTTAAATTGAAGCTTTTTTACCTTCCGAATAGCCGAGTATAAATAGCTTTTTAATAATACAAAAGATATAAATGTTTTAAATTTTGCTTTTAGACAGAGAGGAAAATATAGTACTATGACGTTATATTACTCAACCGCCATATGAAAATATCGTTAATCGATGGTTCAAGGTTTAAACAACCTTTTAAATTTTAAATATCTGTTGGTGAACTCGGCCCGTCGCCTCACGACAATCAACAAAGAGCAAAATCTTTATAAGTTAACCGAAATTCCATTGAGATTGATTTTGCAATCAATGTATTTTAGGGCTTTCACAGCAGTCTATGGTATTATTTGACAGCCATATCATATTCCTCATAGGAATATATTTATTTTGTAAGTTCTAAATGGTTCTAATAATATCCAATAGTAATCCTTCCCATTTTTCTGTCATTAAAAAGGTAAGTTATTTTGTTGATCGGTGGTAATAGTACATTATTGCCTAGGCAGGGAAGTAGGCAATTGCGGGCCGAGTATTGGTTTAAACGGACGACCTTGCGAGTTGGAGTAAAATCTTCATCGCTTGAACTCAATTTTTGAATTGCATACAAACAGAAACTTCACGACAAAAAACCATCACTCTTTACCGCCTTTTTGTTTATTTCAAGGAAAAACCATGGAAAAACGCAAGCTTTATTTAAAAAAAACCTTTGCTTTTCCAGACACAGATAAAAAACTTATGTTTTGATGAACAAGACTTGTTCCATCTTGTACCCTCATTTTATTATGGGCCTTTTCACTTTTTAAAAAGTTAAAAGCTAGATAGTAATCGAATTTGTATGCAACATTGCGGGCTTGTGTAGCGAGCACGCAATGTTTTTTTTTACTCTCTCACTAAGTGGGCTGTCAGCTTAAAATGTTTGTGAACCTATAATTTAGATTGTACGCACTGACGAGTACGGCTACTTAGGCTTATGGCCAACGAGAAGACGAGTTATTAAAGGGAATAACACTCCTCCCAGTGTTTGCTGCCGGCTAAAATGTTTGCCTCCACATTTATTTCCCAGCCGGATTCAATCCGACACAACTTTTTTTGGTCTCAAACAAGCATTCGAAATAGTTTTCTCTTAGTAAATATCAAAAAGTATTCTAAAAGCACTATGAACTGAAATCATAGACTGTAAGAGTGGTTGGTCAATACAAAGTGTTGATTTTGTCACAAAGAAAATGATGTATTTACGACGAGCGATTTTATTGCGAGAGCAAAGCGAATATGAATGACTACGTGAGTGGGTCTTTTTTGGATCAATTTAGAAATGAAGAACGGAATAGTTTTTTATTCTAATTTGCTAGCTAAAATAAGTATAACAGTGAAAGATGCTTTATCCATATTTGACACGCGATATAGACGTAGCTATACCTACTAGGCCCGCAGAATAAGTAATATGGATAAAATTATAGGTATTAGAGAAATAAAAGGATTGCGATGTTGTTAGGGTTCGGTAGGGAGCTCAAAAAGAATACACGGATCCCTTCTTCATAACAACCGATTCTACTAAAAAAAAATTACACGCAGTGGAACATAGAACCTCCTTTTTTTAAAGTCGGTTCAAGATATGGATTTAATAAGCAAGCTGGCGACTTTGCATTGAAATTGTTTTTTTTTTTATTGAAAACCTGTGTTATGCAATATTTTGTCATTAAATATCCATGAAATTGCAGCTTTGTGTCTGATAGTTCCTGAAAAAAGTATCTGTGACATAAACTACATACCTACAAACATTAGAAGGACAGACAGATGGACAGACGGGTTCGTAGTTAAAAAAAATTATCTGAATTTGGAGCATTTTTTTTAATTGCATGCTTTGCCTTGCTTACTTACTAATTTATTTAGGCAGGTTTTTACGATGGTCGATATCCATTATTCTATCCCTTTTCCCATCCCGCGGGGATAACAAATACGGGTAACGCATCCTTGCACTTAACCTAATTAATTAGCATTTTCGTTAGTTTCTACGATATTGTTATTTGTTGTTGGTTAAATTAATTATGTTTGTGTTTAGTGTTTATCGATCCACTGTGTTTGTTCATCAGTTAAACGTATCCCTTTAAAAACGGGGAGTAAGCTGGTTAAGTACTCGTTTTAACTTCCGATGCAACCAGCGGGCCTAGTATTTTTTATGGCTGCGTCTATATCGCGTGTCAAATGTGGATAAAGCATCCGTCACTGTCGTACTTATTTACGTGTCAGAAGGTGACGGATGCCTTATCTAAACTTTGTCACGCGATAAAACCAGCCATATTAGGGCCCCAGCCCAGAGTGTTATAAGTTTACGTGTGTATCTATCTGTAGCTCCCAAACGGATGGACCGATTTAAATGCGTTTAAATGAAAGCTAGTTAAAAGACTTACAGAATACAGTTGACGACAATGGCGGCTATATTTGTACTTACCAAGGCCACATGGACAGATATCAACGCGATTAAAAAAAAAACTAACTGAACTGGAATGGTTCTTAGCTAGGTATGATAGAAATCCCGCCGTTTAACGTGGTTCAGCTTTGACAGTAGGGGTTGCAATTATCCTATATATGTACACTATTAAACGAGCGATATTTAATATTTGTTTTTATATACATTTTTTATCACGTTCTCAAAAACGGCTCTAACCATTTCATTTTTTAATTTTTACTTCATTTGTGTGTTGTGAATAAATGTCTTTCTTTCCTTTCATTGCGATGAAATTTGCAATTTAGGATATTCCGGGGGTGGAAAATCGACCCTTAAAGTCGGCATCTTCGGAAAAACTACTTAAATACCCAGGTACCGATTTTTTTTTTGGACAGTCTCCTATTTTGTAGGACTTGACCTGGCAACACATGTCATGCTGAGACTCATAGATATTTGCATTCTCAATAATACGTCGAGAGTTTTAATGTATTTAAAGTACATACTAACACCATTATGTTGCCAGTTGTATTTTACTCCTAAATCTATTTACATAATAACGCGTTTCCTTGCGAATTGTGTCGACAGCGTTCACCTCTGATTTATACGCTTCCCATCAACAACGACACAACTCAAAAATCCGCACTTGCGATTTAAACCTTATCGGAGAGCGTTACGGTTTTTAATCGGATAGCGACTTGTTGTGACTTGTGGCGTTATTTACAACTCAAGATTAAGAGAATCTGTGATGATGGATGCGAAGTAAGTAGCAGGTGGAAATCAAGTTCTGTTGAACTAGAAGGAAGTGATTTAGGTTTATCTGGAATAAGATCTTGAGTATAGTGGTACAGCCAATGTAACAATGATTTATAGCAAAACTACCAACCAGCGGGCCTAATGGGGTTGCGTTTATCGCCGCGTGACAAAATGTGAATAAAGCATCCGACAGATGTTTTATCCATATTTTGTCACGCGATAAACGCAGCCATATTATTAATAATAATAATAATAATAATAATAATAATAATAATAATAATAATCACTTATTCATATATATGAGGTTGTACAAACAATGACGGACAAAGATATTTCTGTCAAAAAGGAGTTATAAACAATTTGCACAAAATTAAATTGTTGTAACTCTGACCTCCAAACTAAGCAAAAGCTTGTATCTTGGAGTTTCAGCGTTCGACGCGTTACAGCTGCTTGAACAGTTTATAATCACTTTTACTACAGACTAAAACTAACAGATTAGGTTTGAGTGCGCATGGGCGCATGTGTGTGTGTGTGTGTGTGTGTGTGTGTGTGTGTGTGTGTGTGTGTGTGTGTGTGTTGTGAATCATGCCGTGTTTGGTAAAATATCTTCAGTGTGGTCATAGCTATTAGACTATTTTCTCGCTCAAGAAACGAACAAAAGATATAGATCCCGTGTCAATAAAAGAGACAGACATATTAATTGTTCGTCGCTGGCCGTTCACACTGCCGGCAAGAACTCTCTCTCCAACAAAAGATATAAGTATAGATCCCGTGTCAATAAAAGAGACGCATATATTAATAGTTGATCGCTGTACGGGTAGCACAAGTTGTATATTCTCGCTTGTCGCTCAGTGCGTCTCTATCGTTACAGACTAGATAGAACGGGAGATCCGAGCGACTCACAAGTCGCGGACATGTGCTAGCCGTGCTGATTCTACCCGCTTCTCGCTCATCGTCAGCGGTGGGACAAGTGCCTTATGGTCGCCTTTATCGCGGTGGATAAAGCATTCGTCACTCTCGTACTTACATACTGGTCAGAAAAAGTGACAGATATATTATCCACAATTTTCATCATCGATAATAATTTGAACCAAACCTAACGTTTGCATATTCTATAGGCTTTACACTTTCTATTAGTATAATCTTCGATATAATGATTGGTCTATTAAACCAGCAATTGCAATGTAAAAAAAAACTTTTGTTTTAAAATAATTGTGTAAGTACTGCACTGAAATTTTTAAGCCTACCTATTCGCCATATGTTACTTAACATATTAAATTTGATATAAAATACTTTTCATCAAATAAACAGCCCGGTTCGTCTCCTATTCGGATTTTAGCCCAATAGGTCGAGTTTTTTTTTAATATAACAGTGGAAGGCAATCGAGCATGAAGGTTACCTGATGGGAAGTAATCACCACCTCAAACACCAGCAACTCAAGAAGAGTTGTCGGTGCGTTGCCGACCAATTAGGGTAATAGCTCTTTTCTTGAAGGCGCCCATGTTATAACTGGTTGGAAATACGGCCGAAGGGAGTTCGTTCCACAGTTTCACTGTACGAAGCAAAAAGTGCCTAGTGAAACGCACGGATACCATAACAAGTTAAAAGCGATATTATTTTAGCCAGTACAGAGGCCCACATCATGAGAGGCAGGTAGAGGCGGAGGGCAATCATACCGGTCGCCCTGTAGCGACCTGTAACGACGCCGGAGGAAACGACGGGATTTATAGCGCTCCGGGGACTGGCTGCAGCCACGCAGCACCAGGTATCTGACAACGCAAATGTAAAAGTAAACATGCTTAAAATAATCAAGTTTGTAAGTACTTACGTATTTTAGATCAAGACTATTTTGCTTTTGATTAACATATTCGTTTTTAGGGTTCCGAAGCCAAACTAGGAACCGGGGTAGAAAAATCTACAAACATTTCATCGAATGTGTCATTTCAACGAATTTCATTTAATCGAAAGCTTATCTCTGCAGAAACCTTATAGTTTTCAGGTAATCTTAAGCATTCGTTACGTAGGTTAGGTTAGGTTAGGTTATGTTAGTACCGTGGGAATGCGTGATCACGTTTTGCAGGAAAGCAATCCGTTCAAAATCCGTCCAAGCAATTAGCACTCGTGGACTTTGCAACGTATTCAGTACTAGCTTCTGCCCGCGACCACAGAATAAGTAATAGCCTCGTAAGGCCCAGGGTGCGATAGGATGAACATAATCAAGGCAATTAAGTTTGAACCGTTTTACAATGGGAATAAAGTTCATTTTCCCATCTTCTTAAACTGAAAATGGCATTATCGAACAAACGTAATTGAACTTTATTGCCTTACTAGTAGATTCATAGTCCCACTCACAAAAAACTACCTGTTTTTAGTATGGTGGGCCGTGGGTGGGCCTTACGAGGATAGGACAAGCGCGACTTCGTCCGCGTAGTTTTCGACTGTCCTTATTCCCTCGAGAACTTCTCAATTTTCCGGGATGAAAAGTAGCCTATATGAGGATATCCAAAGTATAAGCAATCTCCATTCCAAATTTCATTCAATTCCGTCCAGCCATTGCAGCGTGAAGAAGTAACGAACTAACACACACGCACACACACACACACAGACGTGCTAATTGCACAAATTCGGGCTCGCTAGATTTATAGGCAGGGTTGTTCGTCAAACCTTTTTATCTTAACTTGCGAATCATTACATCCTTTAAACGTATTCGAATAAAAAAAGGAAAATGGAGGCTTCTAAACCTTACATAATTACAGTGGACAGCTTCCCGCTTGTTACTTTAAGTCTGTTAACAGTTTGTTTTGAAGTAAAAATAACTTTTTATTTGATCTCCAGTTTCTTATTAAAAAGTTTCTAATTAACCAAACTTAAGTCTTCTAAGAAGTTGTTGAACTAAATATTCCCTTGAAAGGATTTCGCTTACTTTTTAATGAAGGTTTCAGTAAAATTCACAACTAACTATTGATAAATATTTTAACTAACAAATATTTACCAATAAGGAGTTGTGAACTTCTCGTAAAAAACCTTTTTTTACGCACACACAAAAGGTACTAAAGTGAAGTGTATCCGAAAGAGCCCATCTGTAGGATAAGATATTTGGTTGTGGTATATTAATATAAATAGGGGGAACACATAATATTATCCAATTTTACCTACTTATTTGAAAGCTATTTTCTGCTGAAACTATGCTGTTTGCAGGTTATCTTATATTAATTACGTGAGTTAGGTTAGGTTAGACTTATGACTAAAAAAAAAACAAGTCGTGCTGCGAGAAATTTCATTTCAATTAAATGAAAAGTCTGTGAAATGATACGTTTGATGAAAGTTCTTTTGATAAAATAATAGGTACTAATAAAAAGACAAACAGTGTGTGCACGTTTTAATTCATAGTTTTCATACTAAAACTACGTATTTTATTGTTGTTAGACAAATAATTTATGTATAAAACCGGCCAAGTGCGAGTCGGACTCGCGCACGAAGGGTTCCGTACCATTATCTATACAACATTAGCAAAAAACGGAAAAAAACACGTTTGTTGTATGGGAGCCCCCCTTAAATATTTACTTTATTCTGTTTTTAGTATTTTTTGTTATAGCGGCAACAGAAACACCATCTTCTGTGAAAATTTCAACTGTCTAGCTATGACGGTTCTTGAGATACAGCCTGGTGACAGACAGACAGACGGACAGCGGAGTTTTAGTAATAGGGTCCCGTTTTTACCCTTTGGGTACGGAACCCTAAAAATCAACCGTGACAAAAAATGCGAAAAAAATAATATACGCGGTGTTGAATTTGATCAGTACGAAATATGGTTCCAAACACTCAATAGAAGTTTTGAATAGAAATGCAAAAGATACATAAAATATGTGACGCTCCTTTTGTGGGCCGATGTATTTCACAAACGTGGAAATATGATCGTAGCGTTACGGTTAGAGAGGCGGGTTGTGAAATGAGAAATGTTCCTGCCATTGTGTTAGGCAATATACAGTGTGTTACCAGAGGCTCTACTTTGAAATCCGTTATTCGAACTTCGTCTATTGCTATCCCTTTTGCTCTCGACGCGTCACTAATTCGCAAGAAAGTGACGGGGCGATCCGAAGTTCGAATTACTGATTTCAAAGTAGAGCCCCAGAACCCTGGCTTTTTTTAAAGGAGGTTAAAATAACGTATATTTGTAACGTAACTATGACATTGATTTAATTAATTAACAAAATTTTAGGCTCTATCTAACAAAATTTTAATTGCCAGCTATGTAAAGCACAGCACAGTTTTTCGCCCCCGTACCACGACATGCCTTGTACTAAGCAACAGCGATACAGATAACGATGAACACGCAGCACATGCACTACATTAAAAATGTACAGTAGTTAAGAAAATTAATTGTGAAGTTATTTTAATATTTTTTTAATTAATAATACTTGCAAACAATTGCTATAGCAACATTTATCGGCAGTTTTAATAAATGCCCGCATGCCGGTAACACACTGTATGTATACATATTATTACAGTACATAAAGCACTTCAAGTCTTTCGGGTCCAGGTAAATAGCGAATGTGCATTTTAAATCGCATTTCTCAACATAATACCGTAAAAGATATCACCAAAAGTGAAATTAAAATTAAAATCAGCCAAGAAATACGGATGATACGAGCATTTTAAACTGCTAATTACACGGCAATTTGACAGAGAGATCTAAGATCCGATATGCAGTATATGCACTGTGGCGTCATGTAACAAGTCGGCCATATTATACACTCGCTATGCTCGAGCGCCAAAATACCTCGTGTGAAATAGGTGCCTTTCATCCCTTGGTTAACAATATACTATTACCGTGTTGAATAGAAGGCCCTTGTCCATTACTGGCTTCATCCCCCTACGATATCTTTCTCTCGCGCGCATACTATAACGTGACAAATACTTAATCTAATTGCGATATAAAATAGCTTCTCAGCATGACAGAGCCGTCGTAAAATGTCGCCGCCAATCAACCGAGACAACCACTCTTATTGCCACACGGCTACGGTTCAAAATAATATTGGCAATATCGTAATGGGTAATAGTAACATAATGTCGCAGCGTGTTCGCCACGACAGGCTTTTATAATATCAACGGCGGGGAGAGAAAAGAGGTTAAAGACTTTTTTTTTTTAATGTGTAGTTTTTAGGGCTCCGTACCCAAAGGGTAAAAACGGGACGCTATTACTAAGACTCCGTTGTCCGTCTGTCCGTCTGTCTGTCTGTCTGTCACCAGGCTGTATCTCATGAACCGTATAACATATACTAAAAACCAAATAAAATAAGTATTTAAGGTGGGCTCCCATACAACAAATATGTTATTTTTGCCATTTTTTGCTAATGTTGTATAGATAATGTTACGGAACCCTTCGTTTTTTACTTTTAGTTTGTACTTGGATGCCAAGTTTTTGCTTTGTGACTAAACAAAAAATAGGTTTCTTTCAGAAAAATCATTTTGAAATTGGGAAAATTGAGTAAAATTGCTTTTATATGCGGGTGTTACAGAAAACTCGCTGAAACTGAAGCGAAGCGAAGGCAGGTCACTAGTCTTCAGTAATATTATAAAGAGGAAAGATTTGTATTTTTGTATGTTTGTAACGAATAAACACAAAAACTACAGGACCGATTTCAATAATTCTTTCGCCATTAGAATGCTACATTATCCCTGAGTATAACAGGTTATTTTTTATTTTTCAGCGCCGGCGAATCCGCTGGCAACAGCTAATATACAATACAAATATAACTCTTAGCCTTCATTGGCTATAATTAATGAAATTTTTGCTTTATCAGATAATTTCTCATCACGTTTTTTTAAATAACCTGTACTAGTGTCTCACCGCTGGGCTAATGGTAGCCATACATGAAGCGATTTACTTGCGCCAGTTTAGACTTGCACAAATACAAGTTATTGTTATAGTCAGAAATTTGCGCAAGCATCTTCCAATACACGTTACAGTATACTTGTGCAAGTCTAAACTGGCGCAAGTAAATCGCTTCGTGTATGGCTACCACAAGCCTTTTCCCTCGCATTTTTTGAAGCTTTAAGATCTCATATTTTTAAAATAACCATCTTTTATTAAATATTACAAAACGATCCAACTATGTCCCACCAAACTCACCTTTTTGTATTAAAAATACTTACGACACTTTACTGCTCAGCCGTGGTATTTACGAGCGCGTCGATCGACAGCTGACGCGCCGTATATTACTACTCTGTAGCTGCTATACGACTAGTTGCTGTTTTACGGTTCTCTTACGTGTTTATTACGGCTACGTATTTCTTTTGGCAACGAAACGTTTGCGCCATGCAGGATATATTTCAAGTTTATTATACTTACCTAGTTTTCTGGTGGGAACGCAATATAACTGTTGCAGTAACATATATGAAGGTAAAAAGTGAAGCAGGAAGTTTTATTGAAGTATAAAACTAGGTCATGTGTTCTTGTTGATAGTTTTGTTTTGGTTTATAGGCTAGCTATAGGTCCTTATAATGTGGTCTAGGTCATTAATTAAAAAAAAAAACGTGTGCCTCTCGGGACGCCCGACAGAAGTGATTAAGTTAGTTTAACTAATCTAAGTTGAACTATATCGCCCTGCCCCGCCCCGCTGCCGTAGGTATGCGTGAGAGAAAGGGAAGCCAGACCGACTGGCGCCGTAACGCGTTACGTAACGAATAGGGAATGCAAATAACCGGTTATAACCGCTTTTAACCGGTTATTTTCATACAAAAACGGTTAATAACCGGTTAAATTGCATTCCCTAGAAGCGGTTTACCCTCCCATAAGAAGTTATCACTTCAACAAAGTAAAATGCACTGGATAATGTCAAAAATGATGTTTACATAATTATTATATTATTCTGTATTATCTTAAAAAAATATATGTTAATGTTAGTTGTCGTTTCAGTCATAGAACTTGTACAGTCAGCGTCTTATATAAGGTAACATTCAAAACAGGGCTCGGAAACGTTATTCAAAATAACGTTTTAAAAACGTTTCGAACCGTTCTTTGTTCAACATTTTGTTCGGAACGGAAACGAAACGAGAACGTTATCAAAAACCGGTTTAATCCACGGGACGCGGCCGCGCGCGGCGTTCGGCTGCAAAGCGGCGACAAGCATGAACTTGTTTAGTAATCTTAGATCTGCCCTACCGACCCTACCGTATGTTTTGATTGCATTTTCATTTCATCTTTCATCCCGATGCGTGTTGTTGTCGTTTTGTGCGACTTGTGATTGTGAGTGATTATTTAATTAGTGAGTGGTGGTCCTTTTTAGGGTTCCGTACCAAAATGGTACAAAAGGAACCCTTATGGTGAGACTTCGTTGTCTGTCTGTCTGTATGTCACAGCAGGTTTTCTCAGCCACTACAAATGCTATCAACTTGAAATTTGGCAAAGTTGTACAACTTGCTTGCCCGCATCTATTTGTAGTAAAAAAAATATGAAATTAATTTTATTAATAATTGAAAAGGGGTCTAGAATGGGGGGTTCAAAAATGAAAGTGGTTCGATTATAGCAAATGGGGTGTCATATGAAAGGTCTTAATCTGCACATTTCAAAACTATTTTTTTGAAAATTTTCTGTGATGTACTTTTTGATTTATAGTCAAAAATGTACAAAAAATGACCGTTCCCCCCCTTAACTCCGAAGTATATTAATTAAAAATTCTGAAAATAATCCTGACGTATAGATAATTACTTATATTTTCTGGGAAAAATTAAATAAAGTGTTCATTATTTACAGTTTTCGAGAAATAACAAAAAAACTAAGAAAATCTGTATTAAAATTTAGGTTAGTCAAAATCGACCTTATTGCCTGGAAAATAAAGCTTATAACAAAATGAGTATTTTCTTTTGCGGTTACCAAGCATATTATCTTCAATACGGAACCCTCGGTGCGCGAGACCGACTCGCACTTGACCGGTTTTTTTCTCAAAATTTAAAATGGGACTAAAGAGAAAGAACATGATTTACGCTTATTACACTCATATAATGAATTACGCATTATTATGTCCTCTTCATCTCCAGTAAAAAATGGTTGACTGTCTTGTAAAGTGATTATTGCATTCTCATCTGAAATAAATTTCATATACCTAAGTAGGAACATCAACATTATCCTCATGAACTCGTTTAAAATTTTGCTTTAATGATGCTCGTAATGGACTAGAGGTACCTGAATCAGCCATGCTTATTCACCAATTATGTACTCCTCACAGAATAATGGTACTTTCTATGTGTCCAATAATAATCTAAGCTCTAAAGAAACAAGCAAAGAAAACCGCGTCGCGTGGCTGCTAAATACTAACTGACTGGATGATATTTGTAATATTCCTACCGAACCCAGCAAATGGGAAAAAAACGGTTAAAAACGTTATATGGATCAAAAAAGATTTCAATTTCGTTCTTGTTCAAAAACGTTTTCTATAACGTTATTTGCGAACGAAACCGAAACAAATCGTTCCTTAGGCATTTAAGACGAAACCGTTTCGAAAAAAATACCGTTTTCCGAGCCCTGGTTCAAAATGCTCAAATAGTTAACTTATAAGTATATGACACTGACTGTACGACTGAGATGACAGCTTACTAGGGTTGACACTGTTTGTAATTTTTTTTTAATAGTACAGAATAATATAATAATTATGTAAACATTATTTTTGTCATTATCCTGTGCATTTTACTTTGTTGAAGTGATAACTTCTTATGGGAGGCTAAAATTTCTTTTTTTAGGTAGGTATTTTTGTAACTCGTATACAATGTCCCATTAAAACCCCATGAATCGCCTGATTCCAAAAGACTTAATTCCCATCCTCCCGATAGTTATCTCCGATATCCCATCAATCAATGGGGATTGCAAAAATCGCCGACAGCCGAACTCGACGTCTCTTATTTATCGAGTGGAGACGCGGAATGTTTTTGCCGTGGGATATTCACTGTTCAGTGTATATTTAAAACGAGAGGCAGGATTGCCTTTCTCTTTTAATATGTGTAGGGTGATGGCACGAATTCTGCTAATAAGAAATAACGATTTTAGAAAATTGATCTAACAAATCGGTATACTTTTCAGGCATTGTTATTTTCAGGCAACTCGCTTGGTATTCATTATACTTCTTAGGCATAATGCTTGTTGGTATCTATATGTATGTATGTAAACTCTTTATTGCACATAAACAATAACAAAACATTTTTGCATCACTATAGATAATGTACATTGGCGAACCTATCCCATATGGGATCTCTTCCAGTTAACCTTGAAGTAGAATAAGCAAGGACAATGCAAGTGGATAGGCAAATTTACAAAATAAAAAAAAGGTACATATGTACCTACATCCGAAAACAGATATATTAAAAAGTTATAATATCTGTCTAGTCATCTTGCTTTGTAGGCAACTTACTTTGTAGGCATATCAAGTAAAATATTTCTAAAAGAACCATAAATATTGCAGTAGATTTCGATCCTCAGTAAGTACGTTTGATCAGAACGATATTAAAGAAACATTTAGGTACAAATCAAACATTTTCATTTCATTTCGAACCTTTCAAACTTGCATTGAAATATTATGTGTATTTTTAAAACGAACAAAGGTCACGGCAGTGCCGCCGCCAAGACAGTGTCACCGCACCATTCCAATCTCGTAGAAGTTACGTCAAATATTGTTTGAAGAGGGAGAGCAAACTCCCCGCGTGACAGAGATCATAGTTGCAAGCCCACAAACTTGGCTTATTTATCTCGAATATAGACGAACATTCTGCATAAGAACAGTAGAGGAACGATAAAAGTTTAAAATGATTTTCGGTAAGGTGTGCAAAGGGCAACAAAGCATCATATGGTCAAAAAAGACGAATTCCAAACGAAACTGCAAAATGACGTCACCTGGTCACTTCGGATATCTCTGTCTAATTAGCAGTTTAAAATATATCATCCGTATTTCTTGACCGATTTTAAATTTTCTACTCCCGAAGCTACTACCGACCGTAATGAGTTTCTGCGGGGTGCCTCACTGGCGCAAATAAATGCGTTACGTCTTCAATGAACTTGGCCGTTGTTTTCAAAGTTTCGCTTTGTTTCGTTTTTAGCTGTTGCATGGATGTTTTAATTTGTATGCAATAGTGCCAAATTGTTTATAAGTCGATGCGTTGGCTTAGTTGGTAGTTACCCTGCCTACGAAGCTAGCGGTCCCGGGTTCGATTCCCGGTATGGGCAAATATTTGTGTGATGAGTGCAAGTATTTGTTTCTGAGTCTTGGATGTTTTCTATATATTTAAGTATTTTCTATGTAAGTATACCGTTGTCTAATACCCAGTACAAGCCTAGAACTTAGTTTTGGACTGGGTCAATTGGTGTGACATTGTCCCGTGAGATTTATTTATTTATTTATTTTATTTTTATTGAACTGTGTGTTAAATTGACGTCATCAATACAATTGTGTGAGAATTTTAAGGATTTTGACTTATTGCGTCACTTAGACGTACCGTAAAACAATAACAACTATGGTCCTGACCTACAACAATAGTCCAATTTTACTTATCACATTATTCTAAAAATATGATAGCTTTAGCTATAGCTAGAGTTTAGAGCAATCGATTTTAGGCCAAACAGTACATCACAGCAATAACAGCAGTAAGGTATCATATTTTAGAATCATGTAATGAGGAAAATGGCTAGGACCATAGTTGTGTAGTTTACGGTACTTGATTGACTGTACATTAGATGATGGTTTTTGACAAGTCTAATTTGACCCCAAGAGCGCATGAGGACCCTTTGTCCACTGGGATCCAGTGACAGGATCCATTAATGGGGTCAAGTGGACTTTTTGTACAATAAAATCAGTTCACTCAAAGAGAAGTTAAAAAGTTGTGGCTGGATGAGTAGTATTATGCTAGTTTTTTATTTTTTTATTCTTATAAATAAATATAAGTATATAAATCTGGTCAGTAATGTTTCATTTGGGTATTTATGTATTTATTTATAATTGTATTGTATTTGTATTTATTTATGTATTTTTTATTTTTATTTTTTTTATATAATTGTATTTATGTATATGATCTTTATTTATGTGTTTAGTTTATGGATATTTAGCTGTAGAAATATTATTTTATTTGCACATCCTTGTAATCTTGCCTATCCTCGTACAGTTTCCTCAGTCATGGTCAGGTTAACTGGAAGAGATCCCTTATAGAGATAAGTTCGCCATTGTACATGTTAATCTTAAGTTTATGTACGAATCTGTAATTGTTTTTTTTTTGTGCAATAAAGAGTTTACATACATATGTACATATGTACATAAAATCCATTTATGGAGTCGAGTGGGATTTAATGTACACTTAAATCCATTTGCATTCATTTACACTTTAAGACGCTGGGATCCAAGTTCCTATGGCCACCATTCGTGTCCATCATCATCAGCTTGATAGTATATTGTTGTATTCTCGTCAAAACCGCATGTGTATGCAATTTGAAGTTAATCAGATGGCAATAAATTTAATTCATCACGTGTATAACTGCTATCGAAATAAAGAGACGTGATCCGAAATGGTGGAGGACAATAGGATATTTGCCTATTTTTTATTATAGAATCCGAATAGCCTAGTATAAATAGTTTTTTAATATCTTTAAAAATACAAAACTTGCTTTTAGACACGGAGGAAAATACAGTAATATGACGTCATATTACTCAACCGCCATAATATATACACGCAAAACATCGTTTTGTGAAAAACAAATAGCAAAAAAACTTTAAAAGTCTGTAACTTTTTTATTTTATTACCAATTTCAAATTTGATTTTGAATATTTTATCATACTAACTACTTATATTGATATATTATCCAAATTAATAAGGCCGTATTTCACCAAGCTGGAATAAGACTTACTCCGAGATTAGTCCATACAAATTCGGCGTTTAATCTAGGTATAACACCTTATTCTCGCTTGGTGAAATCCGCCATAAGTATATGAAATTTAATATCAGGAAAATACCCTATTACTCACTTTGGTCACGGTATATTAAAGTCTAAAGGATTAATAAATGGATTAACGAAAGGTTCACAAATTCCCTGGAACTCGCGGAACCCTAAAACGCTGCGAAGTTGAAGAGGGTGCTAACAGCCCAGCCTGATTAGGACGCGAATCTAATCCGAGAGATATATTGCCTTTATTTTCCTTTTATTACCGGCCTCTGGAGAGAAAGGCGTTCAAATATAGATATGATTCTGTTTGTATCTGTTTTTGTATACATAGACATTTATTTTTGAGTGCAAAATTGTTCAATTAATGGGTCATTATTCGAGCGTTTCAACCGCCTCACTTTTGTGGACATATTTTTGAAGAATTGGGCGTATAATATTGATACCGTTTTTGGATATTTGCTACACGTCCGGTAAACTTAGATACCTACCCATGAAACGAAATCGAAATCTGCAGCCACTTGAGCCACTTCTACATAAATGTGACCACGAATGTGATTCGGAACAAACGCCCAAAAAATGACCCGAATCATTCTACCTAGTTATGGCTTTTGACGTAGAGACCTCGTCGTGTTGTTCTCATAGTCTTTATTATTAGTTTAAGGTTTATTGACCATACATTTGTCATAATAAAATATTCATTGTTTATTACTTTATTATACCTTATTATTACTTAATGTGACTTACTTTTAAGTATTATTATGTTTTTATTATTGAAAAAAATTGCCTTCTGCTGGAGTTTCTTGCGGCGCTTCTTCTCCGCAATGATGGTCTTGTCCGAAGCGCTGGTAGATTCACTCAATGTTACCGACGTGTAAAAGAGCCCTCATGTGGCCTATTTACTGAATAAATATTTTGAATTTTGATTTTTTTGAATTGTTAACATATGATTACCTATCTTATTCTTTAATCTACTGCCAAGTAGCAGTGTTCGCATTATTGTTCTCCGGTGTGGGGATAAGAAAACCGGTGAAATTAGTAGAATTGAGGCATTCTCTATTTTACTGGGTAAAATCATACTTATTGCCTTTGTCGTGATATGGTCTTGTTATAAATTCTGTCGCCTTTACTGTCAAGTAAATAAGAGCTATCGTAACGTTCACAATACTATAACGCATTAAATACAATATGGTTTTACCCTGTGGAATAGAGACCCTGTAAGCATATTCATTTACCACGCGAGACATTTTACAATTCCATGGCGGCCTTTACACGTAAAGTTCGGACCGCGGGAAACGCCACGCGCCGTTGCAATCTTCGTTCCAAACCGTACATTTTTAACTATTTTACTATTACAGTTGCATTAGTTGTTTTACTGTTACACGTACGGTTCGGAACCAAGATTGGAACGGCGCGTGGCGTTTCCCGCGGTCCGAACTTTACGTGTGCACTGTGCAGGCCGCTAATATAAAACATTATTAAACCATTTAAAGTTATCGGCATATTGCACAGCAGTGTGTACCGCTACTATCGCTTAAGCCTATATAGCGGTTGTATAAGCGGATTATGAATCGAGTGAAAACGCTCGGTTAAAATATAACACGTTGGAATTAAATTATTCCGGACTCTGTGTGAGATGTGAGTGATTTTAAATATCTATACTTAAAACCAATGTGAAGGTGTCATCTTTAGGTTTTTTCATCATTTTTAATTTTTAATGATCTTTTAGGTTTTATAACCTTTTAAAGGTCTTGATATTGTTTTTTACGCAGAAAGGGTTTTTGACTATATGTATTTATAAATTTATTTTGCGTCCGGGTTTTAACGTACGTTTCATTCACGGCCACGTAGAGTCGCGAACTTTAATTTGGTAAAGTCAATCTGACATTCTACAACAATAAGGTTGAGTTTCTTAAAAGTTACAAAAGACTTAACATCTCTAATGACATTGACGACTTCAAGCATATTTTTCTTGAAATGGTTCACAAATAACGTTCGTGATAGTACGTCAAGTTGTATGATTTTTTTAATATGCAAAGCGTGTCAATGGCCGAAGCCGCATTAAGGTTCAAAGTCGATTAATCGTGTGGAACATTAAACCACGGCTAGAGCCTTATCACTAATTAAGATGCAAGAAGCGTGCTCCAGTTGTTTCCAGTAAGTAAAGAAGCATAGTTTAGTTATGGTAACGAGTTTGATTTGCATCTATAATTTCCTGCACGGCGGTTTTTTAAACGCTGTCTTTTGTAGATCTCGTACCTATTGGGCAGAACAGAGCTCTATTTCGGTTACTGCTGTGTGTCAGTTTGTCACGGGTTTATCGAGTGACAAAATGTGGATAAAGCATCCACAATTTGTCACGCGGTAAACGCAACCATACTAGATCCTTATATTATAACCATATCATTACTCTCGACCTATAACGTTATTATTATAAACGTTACAATATGAGTCGCTTTACTTCAAACTCGGATAAATCCATGCGAAAAGACAACGGTATTTGCGTCTTTTTTCACACAAGTTAAGTTTTAAATTTGTATACCAAATTTCAAGGAGATAACCAAGTTTGAAGTGCAGCGACTCAATATAAAACTCGGACCCATTCATCATAACGATATTTTAAATTTAATATCGATATATGATAAAATAACGATATTTAAATAACGTTTTAAGTCACCTCTATTATGTTTGAAAAAAAAAATAAGAGCGTTTTAAAAACCGCCATGCTATAGTGGTGTGCTAATACCAGTTTGGTAATTTTTAATTGCAAACGGCTTTAAGTAAGATAATTGATTTAGCAATTTTCTTATCAATGTCCGTCACTCAAGTGGCGCTTTTGAACGAGTATACTCGCAGGCGAAAGTGTTATGTTAGTAACCATTCAAAAGAGTTATAAAATTTTCGAGGATTAAAAATATTTTAGGTGTTTAACATGTAAGGTCCGTAAATTTGGAGGTCTGAATATTAAATATTGATACAATATTATTAAACATAAGTCACCAGGATAGTTTTAATACTGCAAAAGAAAAGGAGTACCTTAAAAGTTGATTCACCCATAGACTGAGCATCGCAGTGCAGCGCGGTAACGCTGCGAGTGTCCTCAATATTTTATCTTTTAGTTTTATTAATAAAATAAGGAATAAAAATATAATATTAATGATATTTACAATTTAAGTGGTTAATGTAGCGAAAGAAAACCGTGTATTCATATGCTAGTTAGACTTAAATTAAATAAGGTGGTTGTCTAAACAATAACATAATTGTCTAGCGCAATGTCTTGTTATCTTGTTAGTGTTGTAACATTACACGAGTATAAATAGGCAGAATGTGTGTGTGTAACTTTAGGCTGCGGCTCCACTGAGGCGGAGACGAGCGGAGCTGAGTGGAGTGATTACAATGTAGTAATGCAGTTACGTCTCCTCTCCGCTCCGCTCGTCTCCGCTTGACTGTTTCCACTGAAGCGGAGCGGGGACGAGATGTGGATTTCAACTAATATGATTGGTCGATTCCTACACGTCTCCTCTCCGCTCCGCTCATCTCCGCTTGACTGTTTCCATTGAAGCGGAGTGGAGACGAGATGTGGATTTCAACGAATATGATTGGTCAATCCCTACACGTCTCCTCTCCGCTCCGCTCGTCTCCGCCTCAGTGGAGCCGCACCCGTAGGCAGGCGATAATCAGATTTGCGTCAAATGCCGCGGCTCATCCCTAACCCAATAATGGGACGTACGGACAGACAAATGTACGCCTTAACGTGTTTATCAGTGCTTTTGGTATACCATTTTTTGTGTAATAAAAATAGTGTTTCGCTTTCGAGTTTAGCCAACATAATATAAAAATATACACGAAGAAAAGTTTCTTTTTCTCATCGTTTAAAATGGCACAATGGTTGAGATAACTAACGCTTTTAAAGCATTCTTGAATGAATGAATGAATGAACAGTTTATTTGCATAAAACAAGCGTATATAAAAGGACCCTTGAGGCCCGGTTTTATAAAGGTCCGTTAGTAAATATGTCAGATCAAATTTTAGTAACTTCATACAAGTTTTGACATTCTTCTTCTTCTATTTAAGGTGCCTCTCCGACTTAGCGAAGGTTGGCAGTCAGCTTATTAAGTTTTGACATTCCTAACCGAAATTTGATCTAACGGATCTTTATAAAACCCAGCCTGAGTGTATCGGTGTAGCTCGATAAACGTACCTACTTCTTCGATAAGCGTAAAAAAGGTAAAGAATGAACTTCCCTCCTCGATGTTAAAGTACTATGGCATGTCCTCTTTTAACGAAGCTTCAAAAGAGTATGCACTGAAAGGCAGCAACTTCTTCTTCTCTGAAAAGCAAAGGTGAGCGAATGCAGGAGTGAAGTCCAAGCGGCGAGTTTAAGTAGTCCCGTCAGAGCGAGCAAAACACATATTAGCGCGTGCATTCTCAATTAGGCAGCCTTATGCGTTCGAGAAGCCATGCTGCCAAATTGAATACACGCGCTGAAATGTGTTTTGTTCGCTTTGACGGGACTACTTAAACTCGCCGCTTGGACATCACTCCTGCGTTCGCTCACCTTTGCTTTTGAAAGAATTACTACCATGATGTTTATGGGCGACGGTCCGACGGTGACCGCTAAGCATCATATGGCCCGTCTGAACGTTTCCCTTTTAAGGCTATAAAAATAACTAAATTTAGAAACTGAAATAAACATTCGAAAAGCAGAAACTACAATGCTTTCGCCCATCTTTTCACACAACCGCTCGAATTTATCACCACCCTTCAAACGCGCATTTGTGACAAATGGAGCGAATGCGATGAGATATATGACTGAGCGTGCAAGGAAAGGGAAAAGGGCATAGATGTGCATTTAGTTATATCTATACACAGGGCGGCGATTTCAATACATTCAAAATTGTAGCCGATGACAGACTTTGCCATATTTAGGGTGAATATTTGGGTATTTCAACCATACTATATTACAAAAATAGAATCTTATTCAAACAATAAAAACTTGTAAAAATTATCTGTATTAATAGTAATAAGCGAAGATGACGAATAATCGCCCAAGGATTTCTTTTAGGCGTATCACTTTCAACTAGACGAAGCTATATTAACCGACAAGTTTAAGTAGGTACGAAGTCAGGGCGTACAAAACACATTTCGGGCGTGCATTCTCAATTAGGTACCTTGATACCTCATAGAACTCGAGTCACTTGATTGAAACAGAACGCTACTACATACTTTACTTGTATTGTAAACCTCTATTTTAAATAGTATTATGTTTTTGTTTTTGTGGTGTTCAATAAGAAGAAGGCATCATGTTGTATTGTTATTTAAAAATATTGTATCTATTAGCGCCTAAAATTCTTCTGAATCTACGACTGTCTTGTGTTTCTTTAATTAAATACCTACAAATACATATATGTATAGTGTGTAAATGGTAAACGGGCGTTCCTTTTAATTGTGGTCAGTACTTATAACCCCTAATGAGCACATTGAGGCAGCTTTTTTTAAAATTAAATAAAAAAAAAACCATACAAAATAATTTAAAACGCAATGTATAACAAAAAATTCAATTAATTAAAAACGCAATGAATGATGTTTTAAAGTTATGACAGATGGACTTAGATGTACATTGCGGATAGTATGTTCAAAAATTAATAACGGTGTATACGTTAGCGTCATCAAAATAATTATTTCCGTTTATGATTAGTAGAGTCTTAATCTATGTCCATTTTTAGGGTTCCGTAGCCAAATGGCAAAAAACGGAACCCTTATAGATTTGTCATGTCTGTCCGTCCGTCCGTATGTCACAGCCACTTTTTTCCGTAACTATAAGAGCTATACTATGGAAACTTTGTAAGTAGATGTATTCGGTGAACCGCATTAAGATTTTATACAAAAATAGAAAAAAAAAACAATAAATTTTTGGGGTTCCCCATACTTAGAACTGAAACTCAATTTTTTTTTTCATCAATCCCATACTTGTGGTGTGTCTATGGATAGGTCTTCAAAAATGATGGAGGTTTCTAATATATATTTTTTCTAAACTGAATAGTTTGCGCGAGAGACGCTTCCAAAGTGGAAAAATATGTGCCCCCCCCCCGTAACTTCTAAAATAAGGGAATGATAAATGTAAAAATAATATATAATGTACATTACCATGCAAACTTCCACCGAAAATTGGTTTGAACGAGATCTAGTAAGTAGTTTTTTTTTTAATACGTCCTAAATCGTAAACCGCAATTTACCTTTCACGGAACCCTTCATGGGCGAGTCCGCCTCGCACTTGGCCGCTTTTTAATAAACGCCATTATACCATTTACACACTGTATTACAAATACTATTTCTTTGAAGCACTTCTGTAACCGACAGTACCGGCTTAAAAGCGCCAATGCCAATCAAGTTGTAAAGTTGCCCACGGAGTAAACATTGTGAGTGTAAGCTTTGCCATTGCTTGAGAGCTTTATTGTGTTGTGGTACCCCGTCGCATAACGTTAATCATTAATTTTGGCGTAATTTCTTTCATGTGGTTTGACGCTGTCATTATGACAGGGTTCCATAGTGGCAAAACAATTAAAGTCCTTGACTGTACCTTAAAAGGAAAAACAGAAACCTTCATGTCTGTCTTTCCGTCTAAACTATATGAAAGCGAAAAAATTTCGTCGGTCTTAGGCAGGATTCGAACCTACATCTCCTCTGGCCCTCCGGGCCGATGCAGGCGCATTACCACTTATGCCACCAAGACCCTACTTAAGATCCACGAAATTAGTAATCGCTTGCTTTTCATAGGTCTTTCCTTCTGTTATACCGTTTCATTGAGAATGAAAAAGGGCATTCTCATGCCTTGTCAAAATAAGTTTTAGATCCGCTTTCCGCTTCAAACTTAAGTGTGATCTAGTTAATGATTGACTCGTCTATAAATATTTAGATCCCTATCAGTCGATCTTAATTTATCGATCCATGCAATTTACTATATTAGCTAGCCTGCGTGGCGATTAGCAGGACTCTTTCTGGATATCTGGAAATCATTTTATTATAGATTATTATTAAAACGACGGGAGAACAACTTAATTAAAAAAAACTGTGAACTGGTTTGATTGACATGGAGGTTGAGAGGGTTCCGTACACAGAAAAGAAAAAACAGTAGAAGTGTCAAGTGGGTGTGTAACGTGTGGCATAGTTATGCGGAGTTCCGCATAACCTACCATACTTTTGCCGCGATCGCTTATTTCAATATTTCGATATTTCGATATTTCTAAAATATCTAAATATCGAAATATTGTAAATTTGTCTGCCATTTAAAGTTGGCTCTCTCCTTGTCTATTTTTAAGTGTAAGAAAGAAAAAGGGCTAAATTTATGTGTGAAATATGCTTTACTTAACGATTGTGAAACACGCGGCTAGAGCTTCTTTTGCTTAAATTTAGGTTTTTAAACTACTACAAACGGGCGCATGTACACTCAAAAAAATGTGAGCTAACCAAGAGAGGTTTTCTCTTAGTTGACATAAAATGAATACACTATTCATGATATTAGTTATATCAAACAAAACTTATAGTAAATACAGCAAGTTCTTTAGCGATTCAACTAACATCTTAGTTGATGCGTCTAACGTCTTGTTAGGCTCGTATGGATTCAAGACGCCTATGCACAACAATCACAATCTTGTTAGAAGCGACCAATATTTTTTTTCAGTGTATAGTTCTAAAACGTTTCATTCCCTTAAAAAAAGACGCATGTACCCATCTTCTTCTTTTGAATAACTTTTGTTGCAATAAATTTTCCGACTATTGGAATATCCACGGAAAATGCAAAGAAACCCAAAGCAATCTGGTAAAATACAAAACGATATAAATCACATCTGTCCGTTCGTTACAAATAGAAAATGCTTACTATGCTTATTAGGAACGCTGTATGCAATGCATTGGTTATTACAAAAAGTGTGCCCCGGAAACCTTTCATGACACTTGTCACCCTATATCATGTCCACCGCGCTACAACCACGGACGGTGCGCAAAAAAAACATTTTAAAATATTTTTATTTTTATTTATGGCAATGGCAAAGTCAGGCTTTTTTTTTATTTTAGTTTTATTCAACACTAGCGACTCGCCTTCGATTTGCTCTGGTCTTAACAAAACAAAAAGAAAAAAATGAAATTGTTTTAGTACTTCCCAGATATTAGCTCTAATATACGATCAAACAAAGAAATTCACAATTAAATTAAAAATATTAGTATAGACACGTTTTAGTCTGCGGGAATTCATAATACAAGTACCTATTAGGAACTTTCGCATAAACTTTGGTCCTCTATTTGTACAGGGTAAAATGAAAATTCTGCCTAATACGTTCGTTGAAAAGTGTTTCGATAAAATATTTGGTTTTATCGATTTTCGTTTCGTCAAATGCTATTTACTGCTTAAGCCATGATGTTTTCAGGATCTTCCAAACATTATATAACGTACTTAGGTTGGGTTGTATTAAACTTGTGACTACCAAAAAAAAAACTTGTTTGGCGAGAAATGCTTTTCGATGAAATCAAATTCTGCGTAATGGTAGTTTCGTTGAAAGGTGTTTCGATCGAATAATAGGTACCCATATTGATTTTTAACGTATGTAAAAATAATGGTACCCGGTAAAACCTTGTTGCTTTTGACAATACGATAACAAACCAAACGCAATATGGTTTTACCCAGTAGAATAAAGACCCTGTATGTTTGTTTGTTACGCTGTCAGAGCTTAACCGCTGAACCGATTCCAATATAGTGGTGTAGGACGTAGTGCAAGATCCACACGTATCGCTACCACCATCTTATACTTAAATTTACTGCCGAGCAGCAGTTTTAAAAACAATGGTATGGAAATAGCTGGAACCAAGGGTAAGTACTTTTTACCTCGTAAAATTTACAATTCCCGATGTCTTGCAATTCTCTTTACACCCGGGTGTTTTTTAAATACAAATAAATACTAAGCTTGCGGACGGTACCGCCGCGGGCGCCCTGCCAGCTAGCTGGGCAATATCTGAAGTGACATCCACTGATATAGGTATTTTCGATCCCTCCAGATATAATATGACGGCGCCGCACCATGCTTCAGGGGCACATCGAATATCATGCGGGATATAAACGTGTAGTAGTTATATAGAAAATGTATGCAAGTTGCAAGACATTTTGCGGGTTTTCAGGCTGTAGCTGTACCATTTTTGAACAAGGAGAGTTTTTATTTTAATAGCTGCACATTTAAAAACATTTTTGTACAATGAGAGTTTTTTCATGCATATAAGCCTGAGTAGTTAAAAGGGTTTAATTCTTTTTTATTAAGTCATTTTTTTTTAAGTTTTAATTTCCGTTTTAATTATTTAATTGATATCTTTACATAGTATAAAACAAAGTCGCTTCCCACCGCCATCTGTCCGTTCGTATGTATGCTTAGATCTTTCAAACTACGCAACGGATTTGAAGATGAAGGTTTTTATGTGTAATAAATTCTACAGAAAACTCACATAAACCGGAGCGAAGCGAGGGCGGGTCGCTAGTAGTAATATTATAATGTTCAGAGTTAATTTAATTTTAATATAAGTATTAGACTGTGTTATATACACAGAACAGAAAAAACAGTAGAAGTGTCAAGTGGGCGTGTAACGTGTGGCATGATTATGCGGAGTTCCGCATAACCTACCGTACTTTTGCCGCGATCGTTTATTTCGATATTTCTAAAATAGGAAATAAATCCAGAAGTATGCCTTATTGTGCTATTTTTAATGTAAAAACGATAGCCGCACCAAAAACATTTTCCATGGTGGCGTGTTGTTTTTATGATAGTTTGAGTATTGGCGACAACAGGTCTGATACTAAGTGAAGCCCATGCCACTTCCACTGTTTTTTCTATTCCGTGGTTATATACGTATTCGTTTTTGAGATAATAATGTTCAAACATAATTAACTAATTGTTTATGAAATAAATGAATATGCTTCATAAAGAATTGGGATCATTTTTATACCTACAGGGTGATTGGTTAATGGTTATTCAATACGTCATGTCAAGGGGGTAAAATTGAGGTTATTCTCAACAAAAAAGGTTTTTTATGGCAAGAAGAAGGCACACGAGCACTCAGCTCACCTGCGCCTCTAATCCCGACGGTAAAAACGATATCGTAGTTGACCTGTTATGGTATTGTTATGACGGCAGCCGCCATTACTGTCAAGTAAATAAGAGCTATCAAAACGGCGACAATACGATAACAGATCAAAAATGATATTGTTTTTACCGTACCTATTGAATAGAGGCCCAGGTGGTCTGAAAGGTGAATGAGTAACAAACACTATAGGTAACACAAAAAAAAACGCATTTATATTAGTGAGATTGTAGGCATAAGTATGATTTTGAACATGGTTATCTTAACCTAAATGTAACCAAGGTAACAACTGAAGATTGCAAACAAATTGGGCTGGATTTGTCTGGGAATCAAACCCGGGGCGACGCGGAAAATGAAAAATTTATCTCGCAACTACTACTTATTGAAATTATCAACAATCTGTAGCGATAAGCTAATAATTATATAATAAAATAACGGGTAAAAAAGAATCAAGAAACTGCAGAGGTTCCGTAGAAGGTATATTTTACTGGTTGATATTAAATTAACATTCCACTATAAATTAATAAAAACTAAATGAAAAACATGCGTCACATTGAACTTCAGTTATTTACAAAAAATTGTCTTCGCTCCCGAAATGTAAAATTCATTTCAGTTTGGAATATTTGTTATTATATAATCAATTCCACAAATTAATAACAGTACCTAAGCCGTGTGTGAGCCTAGGGCTGATAGAGCAGCTAAATAAAAAGCTATCGATTTAACCCCTATGTATGTTCAGCAATTTTTATCTGAATTTTTGTAATTTTCCCTTATGTCCATGTCACGAATAATCATTAATTTGATGTTTTATTTCATAAGTTTTTCAATGGTATTTTACATAATTAGAATCATTACGAATCAGCGAAGTTTTTAAACTTATTTGCCCGTATTTTTTTTAAGTATTTTTTTAAGTAATCACCTAATGTTGTTTTTTCCATACAAAGTGAAAAGCTAACACTGGGACACCTAGTATGGAGAATCAAACTTTATGTGAATACTTAAATAAATACTGAAAAAAAAACGGGCAAATAGGTTTAAAAACTTCGCTGATTCGTAATGATTCTATGAATTCGTAATGATTGTGTTACGCTTTAATATTAACTAATTTTTTTTAATATTGTACGGGACAGTACCCTAATTTCGATTCTATACGAGTGGTCGAGTACACAGCCTGGAGCCATGCTATAGCAAGAATCTGTTTATCTGATCGTTTCGCTATTTATTGCCCGCGTTGAATGCAGGCTGTGGTTGAGATTGCATCAGTACTTTGTTTGTGTCACTCCTGTTTAATAAGTGTATTTGAGATTAGTTGCGCGTCCATTTTGCTAGATGTAATTTTAGTTTAGCTTAAAATCTGTTATTATATTAAACTAGCTTCTGCCCGCGACTTCGTCCGCGTAGATTTCGATAATCCTAACTTCGTCGGAACTTTAAAAAACCAAAACAGAAACATACAGACCTAGTTCTATATAATAACAACAACATATTCAAAAATCGTGGAAATCGGACTTGATTTAGGGGTTGAAAAGCGTTATCGCCTGGAGCTAAATTTGTATGGAATTTTCTTGACAGCTACGCGATTTTAGCGGCGCTTCACAACACTCTTAAGCTGCCGCCAAAAACCAGTGTTCGCCTTATTGTGTTCCGGACATTCCGGTGCGAGCGTAAGACTACGGATGGAATAACTACCATAGAGGCATTCCATTTATAAGTCCACAGGGTTGGCAACGCGATTGCAGTCTTGAGATTATCGTCATAAGATTGAAATATTAAGATTGAAGGTGTTTACGGGCTTTAGAGCTTATACCATCAGGGCCTCTATTCCCGACGGTTATAACGATATCGTCTTTAAACAGTGGGCCTAGTATGGTTGCGTCTATCTAGGTATATATCGCGTGTCAAATGTGGATAAAGCATCCGTCACTGTCGTACCTACTAATTTACGTGACGTAATGTGGGTGAATTTTTGACGGCAAGGTTTTTCGTCATTTCGGTGGTGTATTTTTTTTTCAAAATTGGTTTGCTACTAAAGTATTGTCATTATAACGGTGTTTTATATATATTTAACATTCTTATTTGAATATGTAATCATCAAAACCTAAAAAAAAAAAATTGCCACCGAAATGACGAAAAACCTTGCCGTTAAATATCCGCCCACATATTTTATTTTTACCCGACTACGGCGTAGCCCAAAGGGAGGCTGTTTGACCTGTCTGTATGAATGTCCGTCCCGATGTCCCCTCGTAACTACTCTACCGGACAACCGATTTTGATAAATGATGCGTTATTAGATTCGTCTTGATTACCTACACGAGTTTCACTGGGTACAATTCATAAAAATATTTTTTCAATCGGATTGTATGTGTTTAAATGTTTTTAACATAATATCGACAATAAAAGGTTTTTAAAGTTGTTTTTGTTTAGTTATTTAGTAACTAAGCCGTACGTTTACCTTGGCAACCCCGGAAAACAATGCATTTGCTAAACTGTGAGTAATGGGGACAGGACGCCATTTTGGGTTCATGCCGCGCGGACATATTTCAGCCTAGCATATTAGTTGCAACGACATTTAGACTAATAGGGGGGTCTGTTTACCTGAATATCGAAGGAGGGTACGGGCCTGTTTCACAATCGTCAAGTAACGCTTATCTGACAAAAATTTAGCCCTTTCCTTTTCTTACACTTGAACATAGACAAAGAGAGAGCTAACTTTAACTGATACATAAATTTACTTGTTGATTGTGAAACAGGCCCTAATAAAACAAAACTTATTTAGGACTAAAAACTTTTTATATCACGGTAAGACTAAAGATAGATATGGAGTTGACATTTATTACTTGTTTAAACTACGTGGTAAACCACATAACAATATATCCTAACCAACATACAGGATGCTCTAACAAGTAGAGATTTAGGAAATTCTTCGCCAGTTAAGTTTCCTAATGGCCCCAGTATAACGGAAAGTTTATAACACCCTCTATCTACAATGTCGCCACGGAGGAGAGAAGCTTAAGGAAATGAAAGTTGTGTATAACTAAGTAGTCAATATTTAAATAAATAAATAAATATCAAGGGACGATCTCACACAAATTGACCTAGTCCCAAACTAAGCTCTAGACTTGTACTATGGGTACTAGACAACGATATAAATACTTATATTGAGAAATAAATACTTAAATACATAGAAAACATCCAAGACTCAAAAACAAATACTCGTGCTCATCACACAAGTATCTGCCGTTACCGGGATTTGAACCCAGGACCGCTAGCTTCGTAGGCAGGGTCACTACCAACTAGCGCGTCGTATTTAATTACGTTGTGTAGAATATTTGTATTGTATTGTATTGTTATTATGTACTGGCACATTTTACGGTAGCAAACTAACTATTTTTTCCCATCATAACCACTGGGTAGGCAGGTAAGTCGGTACTAATCATTTGCACTAAATAAATCTAACGTTTGCATATTCTATAGACTTCATACTTTCAATTAGTATGTAATTGGTCTATTAAACAAGCAATAGCAACTTTGAAAAAAGTTCGGTTTTAGTGTTTTTTTAATTATCGACTGTGCTGGACTTAAAATTTTTAGTCGACCTATTCGCCATATATGTATATATTACTTACCATATTAAATTTAATATAAAATATTTTTTATCGAATAAACCGCTGGGTGAAGGTCGTCTCCTTTTCGGATCTTAGTCCACCTCTTTTTGCGTCGTAGGTTAAAAAATTCAATAATATGACTATTTAATGGAAGGAACGACCGAATCCTCCCCTCACTTTTATACTCCGTGTCATTTAGTTTGTGAGTTTAGAGGAACATTCACGGTTGCGTGACGCCGTACAGCTTGAGAGATAATATAAAGAGCTTAAAACCTCTGCTGGCGGTTTGTGTATGACCATAGAACATGATAACAGTACAAAAATAATATAGATTCAACACGAACATTTAAAATTTACGTTACGATTTCGAATCGACTTTAGTATTCGAAAACGTTGACTATAGTTTTACGTAATCAATCCGTAGCATGACACTAAAATAGACTAACGTTTTCATAACTACTCCAGAGGGCTTATTGTCTAATGCACTCGCAATCACGATCGTTTTAAAAAAAAACGATCGTGAGGATGGGTTTACATATGTGGTCCAAATTAACGGTAACTGGTTCAAAATAGGTTTGCAAATTTTGACAGACAACTCAGAGGTACAGTCAAGTGCAAAAATAAATCGATCGAATAATAATCGAATAATATCGAAAGAATCCTCTCATAAATAACTATATTACAAAGTTCTGATTACACTGGACATATTTTTGAGAGGCTGCAACCATATTTTTACACTTGACTGTACAAACATACGAACAGTGAAAGTTAAATAAAAGCTTGTAAAAATATTTACTGCCAGTATAACACAGTTTTTTAAATACGCTCTTGCGGAGCTCCTATTTCTGAGTGTTTTGGCCCTTCGGGCCAGCTAAAGACCTAACATAGCCCCGTATTTATTATGACATGTGCGGATCGATTGGTGAAGTTTCATATCCTTATATTGCGATAAACTCATATTGGCCTATTATGATTTGGAGTTGGTTCATTATTACAAAGTATTTTTCTTAAGTAATCGGTTCAAGTCGCGGGAAGTACAGCTGCTATATAAGACTCCGTTAAAGGTCGTGACTTTAAAGTTAGTGCAACTAACTTGGGTGATGGAACACTTGCACCGGCGGCAACCCTCGCGGGACGAAGTTTTCACGATAGTTCCTCGTAATATGATTACTTAGTAAAGTTATTTGATGTTATCCAAACCGACTTTAAAGGCTTAGAAAATATTTTCTTGTTATTGGATAGTAGACCACGACTCCGTAGGCGTAGAATTAATTTTATCTACACACATATCATAAGTCCTCTAAAATTATGCGTTCAAAACCCGTAGGCAATGACCAGCATTACAAATTTGGAACTCATTAGTCATTACCCTACAATATTCGATAACGTTATGAAATTACGTTACAGCTGTCATCGCTGTCACCTACTACCACAGGTAATGCTGGTCATTTGCCTTTCGGCTTCTGAACCCATCTCAGAGTACTTGTGATATGTGTGTAGATAAAGTATTGTACGCGACTCGGCGTAATTGGCATTACGCAACCGTAACGTAAACTACTATTTCGCTACTCCCTATTTCCTCCTGATGGAGGTCGATTTTAGAATAAATTTATAAAATTAAAAAACCCGATTGCGTAATCAAACAGTGTAACTTATGTACAGTAACACCCCAACACAATACACCTTTAAATCATTATAATTCCTAAATGATTATTCAAAATGAAAAATGATGAAAGCAATTATAAAAAAAGTGGCCGTTATTAAAAAAGTGCTTTAACGACGATGTTACGAGTAAAACCAATATAAAAATAAATTTGTTTTTATTTAATAGTCCTACGCAAATGAGCTTACCACTGAAATGTAAATTAAGGGATTTCATTTGTCAAGAGCCAGTAAATACCATTCCAATGATATTCGTATTCCGTAATGTAACAGCTACTTGAGTCAGTCGACCAGATCTACGACCTACCAGTATAACTTGAGCCTTGCAAATAAACTGACCATTTGTGCATCTTGTCACCTTGAAGTAAGGTTCACCACTTTTCTTAGGGCGGACTCGACCAAACTGGAATAAAGTCTTATACCTAGATTAAACGCCGAATTTGTATGGACTCGGAGTAAGTCTTATTCCAGTTTGGTCGAATCGGCCCTTAATCTATATATATAAAAGGCTAAACTGACTGACTGACATATCAACGCACAGCCGAAACTACTGTACCTAGAAACTTGAAATTTGGTACAGGGGTTCCTTTCATGATGTAAGTGAGCACTAAGAAAGGATTTTCCGAAAATCGACCCCCAACGGGAAAAAATGGGGGGAGTAGCGGGAAACTAATTCTACGCGTACGAAGTCGCGGGCGTCCTCTAGTCGTGAATAATCGTGATGCTTTAGTCACGGTAAGAAAAGGTTCGTCACTTTTCGACTCTATTTTAAAGCTATTAAGGTCCAAAAGTGACGAACCTTTTATTAGCGTGCCTATACCTATCTATCTATAGGGTGTTAGGCAGAAGGTTGGACAAACTTCAGGGACTAACTCTGTAGGTCATACTATGGGACCAACATCAAAATCGCGAAAGAAAAAACAGCTGTTCCATACAAACTTTGAGAGCTTAACAGCCGAAATGTATGGATCAGCTGCTTTTTTTTTTCGCGATGTGGATGCTGGTCCCATAATAAAAGTTGATTAGTGTGACCTACAGAGTTAGTCCCTGAAGTTTGTCCAGCCTACTGCCTAACACATCCTGTATTGGGTAAGTTTATGTTGAACCTTATAATATTAGCAATAAGATCTTTTATCCACTTGAGTGCTCATGCGATTTTGATCGACCTTATTTACATGCAAAAAGCTATCACTATCACTTGCAACTCTGGTTGCACAAAGCACGTGAGCGGTTATACAAGACTTGAGGACGCCCGCGACTTCGTACGCGTAGAATTAGTTTCCCGCTACTCCCCCTATTTCTTCCCGTTGGGGGTCGATTTTCATGAAAGGAACCCAATGTACCAAATTTCAAGTTTCTAGGTACTGTAGTTTCGGCTGTGCGTTGATATATAAGTTAGTAAGTCAGTTTTGCCTTTTATAATAGAAGATGATCGAAATAAAGATTTTGATTCGATATGGTTTGATAGGTTCCTACCGCCGCCCGTCTCTACATTTAAGCGACAGAGAATAACGCCATAAAATATACATGAATATTCAGAGAATTAAAACATATTTTTGTTCGCCATGTCGTTCAAAATATGCAAATGACTACGTGTGAAAATATGTACCGATCAATAGACTTTTATTCCAGACTTATTGAATGAATTTGCATATCGGACGATATAATGGCATTGCTAGAGTTTTAGGGTGCTTTTCCACTAGAGATATGCTATGCAGCGAGCTATGCTGCGAGGATGTGCAAGCTACGCGTTTCCACCAGTGCTATGCTATGTAGACCAGGGACCGTCCCGCTATCCCATTCAAGGGGTTTCGAATGGGTTTTTATAAGGGTTTATTTAGAAAAGCCATATCGCTTGAAGCCGTTCAATTTGCTTTTTAAAGCGTTATATTTTCAGTGATACCAATATCCCTTTAACTTAAAAAAGTCATTCGATTGGCTTTTTAAGCGCTAGTTATAAGGGTAACCCTTATAAAAAGCCGTTCGATTGGCTTTTTAAGCGCTAGTTATAAGGGTAACCCTTATAAAAAGCCGTTCGATTGGCTTTTTAAGCGCTATTTATAAGGGTTACCCTTATATTTCGTTATCAATTTACTGCTGACGATCTGAGCTTTAGCTATTTAGGTTTCCCTTATGTGAATGTTTAGTTTAACAA
The DNA here is from genome assembly GCA_948252455.1 of Acleris cristana. Lineage (NCBI taxonomy): Eukaryota > Metazoa > Arthropoda > Insecta > Lepidoptera > Tortricidae > Acleris > Acleris cristana. The sequence goes on along the minus strand of OX411797.1, from coordinate 7,432,604 downwards.
ATAACTAAGTCATATATTTCCAAAGGGGTTATTCTTTTAGTGGGTTATACTTTGAGAGGTAAGTCTTTTAAAGGCTTTTATCGGGGAACGGGTGGTCGGGTCCCTGATGTAGAAAGATGAATATAATTGGTGGATATCAAACACGTCCATAGCAACTAGCGTAGCACATCTCTGCGGGCCAAGTATGATTGCGTTTATCGCGTGAAAAAATGTGGATAAAGCATCCGTCACTCTCGTACTAATAATAATGTCAGAAAGTGACGGATGTATGTATCCACATTTTGTCACGCGATAAAGGCAGCCATATTAGGCCCACTGGTGGTAAGGCATGATTTTAGAGAGTACAATCCTAATTACCACGTTAAGGTGCGACCTCAACGCTGCTTAAAATATGGAGACGGTACGGAATCGCAGTGACGCATCGTATCCGTACCGTTTTTATCGCATGCCCTCCACACCGCTGCTTAACGGTGCGTGAAAAAAAGGTGCCATGTTGTTACTATGACCCCGTCTTTTGTTTACGCAACGACACCGTTTTTTAAGCAGCGGTGTGGGGAGCGTGCGTCAAAAACAGTACGCAAACGATGCGTCACTGCGATTCCGTACCGTCACCGTTTTTTAAGCATTGGTGTGGGCGTACCTTTATAAAGTTCGGTTTTAGGTGTTTTAAGAAACTTGTTCAAATCGGTGCGGTACTTTTTGATCGCAAAAATAAACAAACATACATTCTTTCTTTCTTTCATAATTAAAGCCTGACCAGAAAAATTCAAAACGTCGCAATATTGCGGAAATTATATTGAACTGTCATTTCTATTGCAATTCACGAAACACACACAAAAAAGGATTAGTGGCGACCTCATTACAGAGGCCCTTGCCAAGATGCCCTACGCTAACTAGCGTTTCTATTCGTTTCGTTTTTAAACCAATCGCGTCACTGGTAGAAACGCTAGTTAGCGTAATGCATCTTGTCTAGCGCCTCAGGTTTTTTATTTTTCTGCTTAGGCTTAACATACGTTTATAACGACACTGGACTTAAGTTAACACGAACTTTGTCGCATCATGCTCGACACGTTGCTGTTGTTTAACGTTGCCAAGAGCGCGGGAAGAGGTAGGGAGAGAAACAGTTACGTTTTCCTCCTGGGGCAAAGGACCGGGGCACACAGCGACCGTTAAAGATAAAAGATAAAAAAGATAAAAGATGTTTATTCAGTAGGTAGACCGCACAGGCACTTTTACACGTCAAAATCTACCAGCGCTTCGCAAAAGAGCACTGCTGAGAAGAAACGCCGCAAGAAACTCGACAGTCAGTCGTTTTTTAATCATTGCTTATGATATTGTACAATTAAAAAAACTTAACCTAGCATTATATAAAACAATGTATGTAACAAAATATATATATTATATCATGCGTAGTTGAGCAGGATAATGTGTCAAAACTCAGAATTTCCACAAGAACTCATAAATAGTAATATAATAATAATAATAAAATATACTTACCTAAGACGGTGCAAAACAATGTAACAGATAAAAAAACTTGTTTTACGGCAAGCAGACAACCTGTGCAGACGACCCACGAGCTCACAGACCTGCTGATGGTAAGTGGGATCTGAGATGAATTGACATTTGAATTCTTAAGACTACAACCATGCTTTGTCCTTATCTGTCGTTGTGACATTTGAATTTGACAGATAAGGACAAAGCATGGTTTAGCTACACCACCGTTACTCAACGTTTATTAGTAAGGGGGTTAGACTCTAAATGCGTTGCGTTGACGAAGAAGGAATGCCTCGATACTTGAGTTTGACTTTGACTTTGAATAGTATTATAGTAATTTCAGCGGTTGTCTTATTCCCACACCTTAATAAAGAACTTGCTGTTCAATTTTGCTAGTATTCTTTCACTATGATGCGATTTTTTAACAAAACGAATTTACCTTTGTTTTTTTTTTATTATAGGTAATAAGTTTATTTATTAAATTTCCTTCATAGTAAATTTCAGGTTCATTAATAATTAAACCTTGACGGTCAATCAAATGTCAAAGCTAGAAATTCTTGAAAACATCACATTTAAAAATCTGACAGTTCTCAAATACGTTTCTAAAATATTGAACTGCACTTTTTTGTCTAATTATTCGACGGAGCTTCTATTTCCCATCGAGAAATTTTGTGATGCTCCCAAGACTACTGGGAAACATCACACTGGATTTTTTTCTGGTTTTTTATTTATTTATTTGACCAATAAGTACCTACACTTATCATTTCACTGTCGCATCATTAAACCACAATGAAATGTTTGTCTCGATTAAATTATGCCACAAATCACTTTCCTTCTTACTTTAATCTGTCAGTCTTCGAAATAGTTTTTGAACGACCTTATTTAGAAACCACAAACATTGTAAAAATATAGTTCTTTAATTTGCAATGTTTCAAACTAAGAACCAATAAATTGACAATTTTCACAAAGCAAAAATAATTGAACTCTTTCTCTGGTTGAAACAATACAATCCCAGTTTCAGTTTTTACATTTTATTTCCCTTCTTTTGTTCTTGTAATTAACAATTAATACGTACGTATTTGAATTGTATTGTATTATTCCGCTAGCCCCCAGTGTACCCCCGGTCGCAACTCGTAAAAAGTAATGTATATTTATGTCCGAAATAAACCTTTTAGCCTAATTAGAGACTAACGTATGTCGCAAATAAATCTCGTTCGGATTACGCCGTCCGTTCGTTTCGTTTATTTAGATTTAGATACGTAACGTAAGCCGCTAAGATTTGTGCACTAGGACGCTTTTAGGGCGTTATAGCACAATAAAATGTTGTACTTAAAACTCTTTACTCTTGCTCTAAAAATATACCTATTATCCAAGTAGTTTATTATAAGTATACTAGCTTCTGCCCGGGACTTCGCGTAGATTTCGATTATGGTTTTTCCCTGGAGAACTTTTAAATTTTTCGGGATGAAAAGTAGCCTATCTGTTAATCCAGTGTATAAGCTATCCATTTCAAATTTCATCAAAATCCGTTTAGCCGTTGCATCGTGAAGCAGCATCAAACTAACACATACACATAAACTTTCGCATATATCGATGCCAATATGTCTTGTAATTATTTATGTTCAATAAAGAGTTTACATACAATGCATACATAAATAACTTACTTTTACTTCTAACTTGGGGTTATAATTTGACATTTAACAATACAACATGTGTCAAATTTTAATCTGAAGTAACCTTTATCTATCCGCGGTTTGAATATAGGAAAAGAGGACTTATTGCCTAACGCACTCGCAATTGCAATAGTTTTCATTTTGACAGTCCGAAGGCGAGTCCGCAAACAAAATGAAAACAATTGTTCCACTTTGAAGCCGATTGCGATCGCGAATGAGTTAGGCAATTAGGCCAGCCGGTCATACGCTCGTTGAATACAAAACGGACACATTCCAAAATAATTTGCTCTTGCATTGAAAATCTTATACGAACAGCTTACATACATACATACATAAACTCACGCCTTCATTCCCAGAGTGGGGTAGGCAAAGCCACAGACTCACCAACAACTCCAAAAACTAGTTGATAATTCTGTGACCACAGTTTGCACAACCAGGCTAAGATGTTATCCAGTGTATTAGTGACAGGATGCAAACCCATCGCCTAACAGCACCACACAGCCTTTAGTCCCTTAGTCACGAACAGCTTCTAATTTTAAAATGCAGCACTGACTGATTTTGGAATGTGACCGTTTTGTATTCAATGAACATTTAGTCGTTCCCTAGCCACTTGATCGCTCGTGCAAATTTGATCAACCTTATTTATAAGCAAATAAGGGCTGTCACTGGTAACTCTGGTGACGATTTTGCATAAAAGTTTGAAAAAGGAACGAGTTAATTCTTTCTACAAATTGCTGCTTAAATACAAAACCGCCACAAATCAAAATTAAAAATACCTAGTTTGATTTCAAACTTAAGGTAAAGAGCATTCTGAATTTAAATGCAACACAAACACATTTTGATTTGTGGCGCTTTTGTATTTAAGCAACGTGTCTCTTGAGTACCTACAGCAGTTATCTCTTAACATTTTACTATCTGTGCTTTCAATTATTCAAATTATTCGAACGTCAGCTGAATCAAGCAATTTGTTACAGATCGTTGGCGAGTTAATTTTCATTATCGTTTTCATTTTCGATTCAATTAATTCTTAGCCTATCGGTTGATAGATTGTTGATTAAATCATTCCGATCAGAAAGCACTTACTATATCTTGCGCGTTTTAATTCCATTGTTTTCTTTGACATTCTTTCTTCAGATTAATTCATGAGATGCTTTATGCGCAGTTACTTTTTTTTAACAGGTCTTTAAATTGATTTCTATTTCAAAATCAAAACCAGACTTGACGGAGCTCCGCTCTCGCGGATCTCCTATTTCTTGGTGTTCTGGCCCTTCGGGACAGCTGAAGAACTACCATAACCCAAACCTAACTCGTCTTTATGTTGTGTTAGAATGACTAAGGGCCTCTATTCAACACGGTAAAAACAATATCGTTTTTGATCTGCTATCGTCTGTTATCGTATTGTCACTGTTTTGATAGCTTTTATTTAATTGACAGTAATGGCGTCTGACGTCATAACAATACCATACCAGCGCCTCTATTCCCGATGTTAAAAACGATATCGTAGTTGACATGTTATGGTATTGGATTTTTCGATTGCGTTGGTCCTTTTCAGGACTTTTCATTTCTACACATGGCAACCCTAAACCCGCGTAAGTCCATAACACAAGTGTAAACTGTAACAATGATAATTCAACGCGGCCATTCGATAAATTAGGGGCCGCAGAGGCCGTTAATTGGCGGAATTTTAACCGCGGCGGGTGGGACTCCAACTTTAATTAGCAAATTATTTTTCCAACCTGCTTTTGGTCCAAGTAAAGGCGGGCGTAAATGTATTTTTTTTATGTGAAAATTGAGGCAGACGAGTGAGCGAATTATCTGATGGTAAGTGATCATCGCGACGCATAAACCCCCCCAAATCAGCAAATCGCAAGAAAATTGCAAGTGCGCTGTCGGCCTTTGAGAAAAAAGTAGGCCCGTTTTTTGAAGGCCCCCAAGACGTAATGGTGCGGAAATACAGACGCCGACACCGGGAGCTGATCCCATAAGGTGCGTGGCTAAAAGGCTGTCGAAAAACGTACAGTGGTGGATTTCCAACTATCAAGATGGTGTTGATGGTGTTTGGTACTAGTTGTACGATGGTGGTGATGGTTGTATAAATAAATATAAATAAATAAATAAATAAATATCAGGGAACAATGTCACACCAATTGACCTAGTCCCAAACTAGCTCTAGGCTTGTATTATAGGCACTAGACAACGATATAAATATATAAGAAAACATCCATGACTCAGGAACTTCGAGCTCATCACACAAATATGTGCCCTTACCGGGATTTGAACCCAGGACCGCTAGCTTCGTAGGCAGGGTCACAACCAATTAGGCCAGCGCGTCCTCACTTTATCACAATTTATTCAGGCTCTATTACAATTTATTATAGCTCTTACTGTCGAGTAACTAGACACCATAACGTCTCGTAGGAGACTTGCATGACAGAAGCGCGTGGAGCTGACCCCATGTGCTTCTGTTTAGTCCACCAGAGTAAATACTCCTTAACCGAACAATTGTCCTCGCGTGTGATATCCATGGACTTGTTACTCTAATAAGTCCATGGCGATTGTCTAAAACTCGATACTGGCGAAATACACCTAGTTAAAACAAGGAGTGAAATCCATTAATTAAGGGAAAAAAAGTCTCGTAGCTCGATCATTTACATTTCAATGATACGTATTAAAACGTTTTCGAATAGTAGGTAAATGCGTTTCAAAAACTTGTTCTGTCTGAACCTATCCGTAGTACGAACTTCTGAAACAGACTCAGGTTTTCATACATGATTTTACTTAATATATTTCACCTTTACAGCTCGATGACGATACGAAAATCCAGTATAAGTATTCAATTACGAGTCATTTGTATAACTAATACCCGTATTTACAAACGTCACTATGAGGTCTCACAGTGCTCACGAACGCACAGGGTGGTTCAAATCGTCTCATAAATAAAAGGTTGGTCAAAAAGGACCAATCACAAAGCTGTATTGAACGCAGTGCGTTTACTCAGTGAAGGATCTCTTAAGTATTGTTTGTGAATACGGGGGTTAGTAAGCCAACCAAAGGCCGAAAAATAAAACTGCCCAAATTGGGTCTTTTTATCAGAGGAACTTTCATTTGTAGCCAATTGATAGATCTACGAAGAGTTATCATATTAATATCAGCCTGTAGATTTCCACTGCTGCCCCCCCCCCCCCCTCACCACCCTTGCCGGTGGCAAGATGCCCCAGCATTTTGTGGCAGCATAGCAATAAACTCCCACGAAAAGCAGCCAAACAGTAACTTGGACAAACTATAGTAGAATGAAATTGAATGAATTTACCGAGAAGAAAATTGCCGATAGCCCATGGAATTGGTACATTTTGCCTTGCATTAAATCGGGTAGTTCTGATTTTTTTATAATTACCTATGTTCTATGTGATGAAGTGGTTATGGCAAATCCAAGTTTTCGACCTCGAAAGCACTCCGGATTTAATGGTTTTTCAAAACATTTACAATGATCCGGAGGGCTTTCGAGGTCGAAAACTAGGATTTGCCATAACCACTTCATTGCAGAAAACATATAAAAAAATCCTTTTAGGGAACGATTTCCTGCGTCTATATCGCGTGCCAAATGTGGATAAAGCATCCGTCACCCTCGTACTTATCAGTTATCAACGTGTCAGAAGGTGACGGATGCCTTATCCACACTTTGTCACGCGATAAACGCATGCCATATTAGGCCCCCTGAAATCATCACGGGCTAGGCATGAGCGCTGACGATGGACTTAATAATTATAATTTACATAATAACATTAATAATAATCAATACGCTTCCGCTCATATTCTAAGCCGTCTCAGAATTATAACTGAAGGGCGGCTTTTTTCATTTCATACTCTTTCCGTCGCTTGACAGTTTGTCACTTGAAATTAAAACAGGAGCTTTATTCTACTTTGTCTGTGCACGTATTGTCATTGTATTGTTTTCAACTCGGCCGCCATTACTGTCAAGTAAATAAGAGCTATCGTTGACGATACGATAACATGTCAACAGGGGCTGTATTCTACTCAGTAAAATCATATTGCTTTTGACATGTTCCCATCTTTAAGGTAGTGACTACCGAGATAACGACTAATAGAGAAGTATGGAAGGAAATTACATGTTGCGTCGACACCAAGTAAGTTGGGATAAGGGCAGGAGAATAGGGATGATGATGATATCGTATTGTCAACGTCAGGATAGCTCCTATACTCGTAGAGCCTAATGATTGTTTATCCTAACGATTGTATCGCATTTTTTTTTCACATAACACCTTTTAGGCTGACATTGCAGAATTTAATAAACGTCTATTGTGTAGATTAGGTTAGGTTAGTTTATTAAAATAATTAAAATAAAACCCTTTCTATTGTAAAAACCGCTTTATGTCAAACGATTTTATGCCATATTGTTACAGATTAATCTATAATGCTGCTATTTTAGAACCGGTGGCGACATCTCTGGACAACAAGAGATAAAACTTCGACTCGCCGATGGCTCGGTGTTGCCGCTTGGTTTAATTCGTAACTAATTTCTTCTGCATTCAAATAGATGTTTGTTTTATTTTAGGAAAACCCTTCTGGTAGGTTCTATTTATTATTAGATATTGTTAGGATCGGTTTCTGCTAATTTATTTAAATCGAAATATCTGATCGAAGTGTCAATCGATATGTTTAACTCTAGGTTTGATCATAGACGCTTGTCTACGGTAGGATAGTTTGGGAATAGGCTTGTCACTCTCGCAGCCGCTACCATTATGTGAGCACGTCCGTCACGATTACTGGAGAGTCTCGCTACGGCCGTATGGCCATTTTGTAATTTAGCTTCATAGAAATTTAACAAGCTCAATGCATCCTTGTTAAATACTAAGTGTTTCTACGTAAGTATCTCGTGTGTGCTAGAACTTGGTCGACATTGTCGTCAGGTGCTTTTATTTTTGTGAATTGACGGGATTTTCTTGTTGTAGAATGAAGATGTAAGGAGGACACAATATTTCTAAATTTAAGGCGAACATCGTCTAGAACATGGTAAAGTCGCCGCTGCCTTGATATTTCTTTAACCGGGTAAGTGTATTTTCCTAGCTAAAAAGCCTGTCTTGTTTTATGAAACGTGTTGTTTATATTGTGACTTTCGTTTGCTTAAAGTTTCTATTCGCAGGAATAAAACTTATGTTTATACAAAGTGCTAATGCCAACAATCTTTGCAGCTACAAACAGCCGGTGTGGGTCTCTGTGGGTCTCTGTGTGTCTCTGTGTGTGCGAGTGTGTCCCTCTGGTCACACCTATCTGTGTGAAATCTACTTCTACGCTCTTGCCACGCTGTCTTCCTTTCTACGTGGTGCTGCTGCGGTCCATGCTTCTCTGTGGATCCACGCGCTGCACTTCTCCTTCATCTACACTTCTTCTTCATCTTGTGGCTGGTGACGAGTGAGACACCGAGAGGCGTCATTTGGTGATCCACGTCTAATCATAAGGTGAACTCGTTTCTTACTACACTTGCAGACATAAACAAGAACGCTCGATAAACGTAAAGAAGTAGGATTTAACTTGCCCTGTCACTGTTACAGTGGAATAGTATGTAAGAAAACACATGATAACGTAGAGAAGTAGGATTTAACTTGCCCTGTCACTGTTACAGCGGAATAGCTTTTAAGAACGCTCGATAAACGTAGAGAAGTAGGATTTAACTTGCCCTGTCACTGTTACAGAGGAATAGTATGTAAGAAAACGCATGACAACGTAGAGAGGTATGATTTAAGCAACCCTGTTATTGTACAGTGGAATTTTTATGTAAAAGACTTTAGAAGGTACTAGTACGAAGGTACTATCTAACTTGTACTGGGTTTCTTTTCTAAACAAAACAGATAATAAACTCTGTTGACAAGGTTCATGTTTGTTTACTTTTAATCTCTCTCTAGTTTAAACTTCTATCCCTATCTTTCTGTTGGTTTAGATTAAAACAGATGGCGCCCTTTTCTTTCTAATTTCTACTAAACGCTGCACCAATTTTGTGCCACATTTTGTGATAAGTTGTTTTCATACCGGACTGAGCTCAAGAATCCACGACCCTAAATTGAGTCAATCAGCCACGGCCTAACATCAAGTGTGGACAGAGATCTGTCAAGTCACCTCACACATCAGTAACCACTCATACTACAATATAGTGTTACATTTTGGCGGCCCAACGCTAGGGGCAAAGCTTAGTTTTACTAACAGTGTCGGTGAAAGCAACTTATTATACCGGTTTCTTTAAATAACTATTTTATGAACCTTAACAACAGAAGTTCTCTTTCTGTATTTTAATTTATACTATGTGTTAACAGACTGTATGGCTCTCTTTTGACTTCTTTGTGGATCTGATAAATATTCTGCTTTTACTATTAACTTTTACTTTAAACTTTTAAAAACATAACAGTGAATTGAATTTGGTCTTAAAAAATTAAATTTTGTATCTAAATGTACATTAACTGAATTTAAAAAAAAAAAAAAAAAGATATATTTTGTACCTAAAGTCTTATACTGCATAACTATTTTTGTTTTTATAATTTTAACTGACATATTTAGCCATGGCATTACATGTAGATGTTGACTGTTTGAATAAGGATGAGCTATTGTTTGAACTAAGATCCCGGGGATTGGAACCTGATGAGGAGGATACTGTAGACGATTTAAAACGTCGTTTGAGAGCTACTAGGGGTATAACACTCGACACTGACAAAGTCAATACATACATCTTAAGCTTGTCTTTTGACAACGAATTTCAGATCTGCAAAGAGAAAGTTGAGATGGTGCTTCAGGCTGATCACTCTTCATCGTCGTGTCGTCGCAGGTGTCTATCGAAGTTGTCACACGTCATATTAAGGTTGGAGAAACTTAACTATTTGACATCTGAACAGCAGCTTGCAAAGATAGCTCTTGTCTCACAGGCGTATCACGCAGTTGAAACTCTCAAGTGTAATCAATCTCCTGGTCAATCTTCTCAAGCTGTTGTGAGAGAATCTGTTGTGGTAGCTCCTTCAAATTCTTGTTACAAACGTGCTTCTCAAGTTCTTAAGTGGAATCTTATTTATGATGGTCGAACACCTGTTCATGATTTTATATTTCGGTTGCGTGAGTTGAAACACTCCTCAGAGATCACTGACATTGAGCTTTTAAGGAACTCTGTTCATCTTTTTTCTGGTGAAGCGCTGATATGGTTTAGGACTAATAGGTCTCACTTCGAGTCTTTTGAAAATTTGATTGAATCACTTAAAGCTGAATTTCAACCCATCGAATATGAACGTTGTTTGTTGAATCAAATTAGGACCCGCTTACAAGATAAAAGTGAGAATATAAAATCTTACATTAACATTATGGAAAGTTTGTTCTTACGTCTGTCTAAACCGTTGAGTGAATCAGAACAGCTGGAAATTATTATGACTAATATGAGTCCTTTCTTCATATCTCGTTTAGCTTTAACGGAGGTTAACTCGATTAGGGGTTTGAAGGATATCTGTTCACGTTTAGAGATCTCTAAATTTAAGTGTGAGAATAGAGGGTTCTTAAACACTGGCAAAGAGTCTATTTTGCCAAATTTCTGTAGCGGGGGTGAAAATTTCAATTCATCAACTTCTAATGCTAGGATTCGTGTCACTAATCTTGAACAGAAGAATACTACTGTTTTATGCTTGAAATGTGGAGGTGCACATCATCACTCTCGGTGCGATGTACACAAAACACCAATATGCTTAAAGTGTAAGCGACCTGGTGTTATTACTAAATATTGTCCTTGTTCAAAAAACTAAATAGTAGGTCGGAGGATCCTATTACTACTATAGATAAAAATATTACTTCTAATTTTTCTAGTACCTCTGACCGGTACACTCAAACAAATTTGACAATGACTAATTTTGATGACAACAATAATTGTTCTCTTTTATTTAAAGAAAATGTGGGCGATCCCAGACCATTTCTTTCTGTAGGTATTTTAGGACTAGAGTGCAATGCATTGGCTGACAGTGGAGCTGCCGTGTCATTAATAAGTGAGTGTGCCTACTCCTTATTGCAAAGTGAAGGTTTAGACTTTCCCTTGCAGACATGTGATACTGAACTTGCTGTTGGAAATGGGGCATCTCTGGAAGTCTTAGGAAAGATAGAAATACCTGTTTCATATAAACATATTCTACATTATATAAATTTTTATGTTTGTCGTGATATTAATACTCCAATTATATTAGGGGTAGATTTCTTAACTAAATTTCATCTCTGCTCAGATATTCTTAATATCAAACGGTCGATTGAACAATACTCTGTTCTTAGCTTATTGAAGGATCCTAATATCCATTTACATGACTTGGAAGATCTCAATCCTGAACAAAGGTCACGGTTGAATAGCGTGGTTCTAGATTTTGAATGTATTGCGGCTACTAAGGACACGTTAGGTTGTACCACTCTGGAAGAACATGTCATTGATACCGGAGATAATGCTCCAGTTAAACAAAAATATTACCCGATACCTTTTCACCATCGAGAGTATGTTCGTGGGGAGATTGATGATATGTTGAGATTGGGCATAATCGAGAGGAGTACTTCTCCATGGAATAGTCCTATTTTGCTAGTTCCAAAGGCCAATGGCGAACTTAGAATGTGCTTGGATAGTAGAAAGTTGAATAGCTTAACCAAAGTGGATACTTATCCAATGCCTAGGGTACAAGAAATACTGGACTCTCTCAATAATGCTAAGTTTATGAGCTCTTTAGACTTAAAGTCTGCTTTCTTTCAAATTATGTTGTCTGTTGAGTCGCGAGAAAAGACTTGTTTTTCTGTGCCAGGCTTGGGAGCCTTTCAGTTTAGAAGGTTACCATTTGGCTTGGTAAATTCAACTGCTCGAATGATGAGACTAATGGACAAGGTATTTGGTCCGGAATTTGCTAATAATATCTTTTACTATGTCGATGACATTATACTTATCTCTGAAACTTTTGATGAACATATCATATTGTTAAAAAGAGCTTGTGAAAAGCTACGGCAAGCTGGTTTAACCATTAATCTTGACAAGTCAGTTTTCTGTCGCTCATCTTTAAAGTTCTTGGGTTATGTTGTTGATCGCAGAGGTCTGAGGACGGACAAGGATAAAGTTAAAGCTATAACTGAGTTCCCTACCCCATCTTCTCAAAAGGAACTTAGAAGATTTCTTGGCATGGTGTCTTGGTACCGTCGTTTCATCGATAACTACTCTACTGTTTGTGCTCCTCTTAACAAATTAACTAAAAAACTGCCTAAGGGATCATGTTTTCAGTTTACTTCTGAAGCTGATACAGCTTTTAGGGCTGTCAAGGAACTCTTGGTTTCTGCACCTATCTTGTGTGTACCTAAGTTTGACAGACCATTCATTATTTCGACGGACGCTTCTGATGTTGGACTTGGTTGTGCCATATCACAGCTGGACGATCAAGGTCATGAGCATGCTGTTGCTTATGCCAGCAGAACTCTTACTGGCTCTGAGAAAAATCACTCTACAACTGAGAAAGAGCTAAATGCTTTAATCTTCGCTTTAGAAAAATTTAGAGGTTATATTGATGGTTCTCCTTTCAGGACACAAGTGTTCACTGATCACAGTAGCTTAAAATGGTTGGTTAGTCTGAAGTCACCAACAGGACGCTTAGCTAGGTGGGCACTTCGGTTGTCACAATTCAATTTTGATATTCAATATAAGAAAGGTTCTGAAAATAAGCTTGCTGACGCACTTTCTAGGGCACCCATTCCAATCGAAACGGTAGATTTCATTTCTCCTGTAGACTCAGTCACTGATACGTGGTACACAAATTTATTTGCTAGGGTTAAAAGTGCTCCTCATAAATTTCCTGATCTTAAGATACTAAATGAAAACTTGTTTAAGCGTGTTAGATCTAAAAATCCTTTAGCTAGGGACTGTGAATGGAAGAGAGTTGTTCCACAGGAGCTGCGACAGGAGGTACTGAAGCTATGTCATGATAGATCAGACGCCGCTCATTTAGGCGTTTTCAAAACACTCAAACGTGTTGCTCAAAGCTACTTTTGGCCTAAAATGCTGGGAGATATAAAACGGTACATAAAAACCTGTCAAGTTTGTTTAGCTTATAAGAGCACGAATGAGGCTCCTCCAGGTTTAATGGAGAACCCGAAAAAGGTTCAACGACCCTGGCAGGTTATATGTACAGATATATTAGGACCCCTTCCACGTAGCCCAAAAGGTTACAAATTTATCTTGGTTGTGTGTGATTGTTTTACGAAGTATATTTGTCTATTTCCTATGAGAAATTCTTTGGCTAAAACTGTAGTAGAACTAATAGAAAATAATATCTTGTTAAAACACGGTATCCCTCAGTGTATAATAATGGATAATGGTCCACAGTATATTTCTAAAAATATGCAAGCACTGAGAGAAAAATATAAGATACCCAAACTTTTCTATAACTGTAGATTCACTCCTCAGAATAACCCTGCTGAACGAGTTAATCGTGTGGTGGTGACTGCCGTTGCATCTTATGTCGGCAAGAATCATCGTACGTGGTCTGACGAACTGAGTGCAATTGAATTTGCAATTAACACCGCTGTGCATGAAGTGACTGGATATAGTCCATATTTTATGATTAATGGACGGGAGGCTATTCTTTCTGGCGAATGGTATCCATCAGCGCCTCTGCAAAGTGATGAATTGCAATTCACTGATAGAAATTTATATACTTCCATGCTAACACATCTGAAGCCTATCTTTCAGAAGGTGAATGACCGCCTTCAGAAATCTTATCAGCGTAGTAGAATTTACTACAATCGTAATAGAAGATTTATAGAGTATAACGAAGGTCAGGTTGTCTGGAAAAAGGAATATCCGTTGTCAGACGCTGACAAATTCTTTACAAAGAAGTTAGCTCCTAAATTTAAAAAGTGTGTTATACGAAAAAAATACTCTCCTGTGACGTATGAGTTGCAAGATATCGAATCTAAGAAGTCGCTAGGTATTTGGCATGTCAAAGACATTCTAAAACTACAATCTATGAATTTATAGGGTTAGTACTATAGGACGCACTAAGGGTGTAGGGTTCCTTCTTTTCCTGTATTCTTATTTCTCTTTTGATCACAAGGTGGCTGAATATACTTTGAACTTAAATAATTTAACTTTGAGACTATCGTTTGGTGTAGAAGATACTTCTTGCTAACTTTGTGTCTTGTTATTCTGATTCTCTTTACAAGAGAACAGATGATGCTTCACTTCTTTTTCTGTGTAGCATTTGATCTGGATAGCAAATTTTTTTTTGGGTAAATACGTAATAGGTAAATGTAACGTTGCATAGAGTCACATGGTGTTTTCCAGCCTCATTTTCGTTGAATTCTAGGTATTGCAGAAATCGTCAGCATAGTCTGCCTTCCAGTCCTATTCCAAGATGCATTGTTAATAAAGTCAACGTCTAATGCAATTTAGTTTAATAAAGTTGAAATAGCGTAATATGGAGTCGACTCACTAATTCATTGCTAGTAAATCATAAGTTAACAAATACCGTGTAATTTTTCTTTAGGGTAGCTGTCCAAAACATAGTCGTTAATTAGTTAAGTTGTAGTGTGAAGAGGTTTAGGTTATCCGTGGAACGTTAGGAAGCCTACTCCACGACACATGATTTCACATGTCTGCCCAGATGGCACAGACAATCCAGTATTTATTTTTTTTGGACTTCTCTTGTGTTGTCCAAAATATTGTCGTAAGCATAGTTCGTTAGTTAGTTAAGTTGTAGTGTGAAGAGGTTTAGGTTGTCCGTGGAACGTTAGGAAGCCTACTCCACGACACATGATTTCACATGTCTGCCCAGATGGCACAGACAATATTAGTTAAACTGTAGTGTTGTTGTGAAAATTCTGCGTTGCTTAGGTGATAGATGATCTTTATGGTCTAGGGTAGGATAGAGTTGTAAAAAAAAAAAAAAAAAAAAATTTTTTTTTTTCTTCAAGCAGGGAGGTAATGTTACAGATTAATCTATAATGCTGCTATTTTAGAACCGGTGGCGACATCTCTGGACAACAAGAGATAAAACTTCGACTCGCCGATGGCTCGGTGTTGCCGCTTGGTTTAATTCGTAACTAATTTCTTCTGCATTCAAATAGATGTTTGTTTTATTTTAGGAAAACCCTTCTGGTAGGTTCTATTTATTATTAGATATTGTTAGGATCGGTTTCTGCTAATTTATTTAAATCGAAATATCTGATCGAAGTGTCAATCGATATGTTTAACTCTAGGTTTGATCATAGACGCTTGTCTACGGTAGGATAGTTTGGGAATAGGCTTGTCACTCTCGCAGCCGCTACCATTATGTGAGCACGTCCGTCACGATTACTGGAGAGTCTCGCTACGGCCGTATGGCCATTTTGTAATTTAGCTTCATAGAAATTTAACAAGCTCAATGCATCCTTGTTAAATACTAAGTGTTTCTACGTAAGTATCTCGTGTGTGCTAGAACTTGGTCGACATTGTCGTCAGGTGCTTTTATTTTTGTGAATTGACGGGATTTTCTTGTTGTAGAATGAAGATGTAAGGAGGACACAATATTTCTAAATTTAAGGCGAACATCGTCTAGAACATGGTAAAGTCGCCGCTGCCTTGATATTTCTTTAACCGGGTAAGTGTATTTTCCTAGCTAAAAAGCCTGTCTTGTTTTATGAAACGTGTTGTTTATATTGTGACTTTCGTTTGCTTAAAGTTTCTATTCGCAGGAATAAAACTTATGTTTATACAAAGTGCTAATGCCAACAATCTTTGCAGCTACAAACAGCCGGTGTGGGTCTCTGTGGGTCTCTGTGTGTCTCTGTGTGTGCGAGTGTGTCCCTCTGGTCACACCTATCTGTGTGAAATCTACTTCTACGCTCTTGCCACGCTGTCTTCCTTTCTACGTGGTGCTGCTGCGGTCCATGCTTCTCTGTGGATCCACGCGCTGCACTTCTCCTTCATCTACACTTCTTCTTCATCTTGTGGCTGGTGACGAGTGAGACACCGAGAGGCGTCATTTGGTGATCCACGTCTAATCATAAGGTGAACTCGTTTCTTACTACACTTGCAGACATAAACAAGAACGCTCGATAAACGTAAAGAAGTAGGATTTAACTTGCCCTGTCACTGTTACAGTGGAATAGTATGTAAGAAAACACATGATAACGTAGAGAAGTAGGATTTAACTTGCCCTGTCACTGTTACAGCGGAATAGCTTTTAAGAACGCTCGATAAACGTAGAGAAGTAGGATTTAACTTGCCCTGTCACTGTTACAGAGGAATAGTATGTAAGAAAACGCATGACAACGTAGAGAGGTATGATTTAAGCAACCCTGTTATTGTACAGTGGAATTTTTATGTAAAAGACTTTAGAAGGTACTAGTACGAAGGTACTATCTAACTTGTACTGGGTTTCTTTTCTAAACAAAACAGATAATAAACTCTGTTGACAAGGTTCATGTTTGTTTACTTTTAATCTCTCTCTAGTTTAAACTTCTATCCCTATCTTTCTGTTGGTTTAGATTAAAACAGATGGCGCCCTTTTCTTTCTAATTTCTACTAAACGCTGCACCAATTTTGTGCCACATTTTGTGATAAGTTGTTTTCATACCGGACTGAGCTCAAGAATCCACGACCCTAAATTGAGTCAATCAGCCACGGCCTAACATCAAGTGTGGACAGAGATCTGTCAAGTCACCTCACACATCAGTAACCACTCATACTACAATATAGTGTTACAATATGATACATTATGCGAAAAAACCATTATAGATTCCGACATAGACCCGCGCTTTCACGTTAGGCAGTTTAGTCATGCGACTAAGCAACGCGGCAGTCGCTCTGTTTATTCGCGTGACTAATGTGACTAGTGACCTTATAATTTCTCACAAAAAAAATGAAAATCTAAACTCTTTTTAAAATAAGAAACATCCCAGTGACGAACGGACATAGGGACGAACAGCGTACTGTAATAGTCCTACTGGTACAGTCAGCGTCATATATAAGGTACTTAACATACAATAGTTCAAATAGTTCGGTACACCATATTAATTGTATGGTGTACCGAACTATTTAAGCACTTTGAATGTTACCTTATATATGACGCTGACTGTACCTTTTGCCCTTTAGTTAAGGAACCCTAATCTTACAAAGTTCTAAAAGGCACACGCATACAATAACTTCCAAGTTTTTGATTTATAGCGAAAACTAAAAGCGATACAAATCATACGAGATACGGTTTAGGTAATCGTTATTTACTTTTTATCGGAAGGATAGTTTTTTCACCTCAGCACGTCAAAAAGGCAGGTTTTGCTGTCAGACAGGGAGCAAGATTCGACTTTGCTGCGAGAGGGGGCAAAGAAACTTTTGCATTTAAAAAAAATGCCTTGAACTGTACTGAGTAAATAAAGGGTGGCTGGGAGGGTAAATATACATGTGGTTTAATTTTTACCATACTGTATTTTTTCATGTATTATTATGACTGACTGGATGTTTTTTTTTTGGTTAGTTTACTAAAACTGAAACCTAGCTAGATCGATTTATCGCCCCCGAAACCCCCTGCATACTAATTTTCATGAAAATCGTTTGAGCCGCTTCCGAGAATCAGATTATATTATATAATACCTCTACAAAAATTCCATCTATGAGCATTTCTCTTTTTTTTTGCCACTACGAGTGACATCTCCAGAATTTAAAAAATAGTGGCAGTTATGTAGAGAACATCAAACTATACAATAATTAAATAATATTCTAATGTGTCCCAAAATATTTGTATGGAAAGTTCCTTTTGTGTTACCAAAAACGTATGATAATGACGTTTCTGTTAAAATTAAAAAATGTTTATGCGTACTAGATTAGATAAACCTTCTTTTTAATAGTGTTTGAATGAAAACCTACCGAAGGAAACAAAGTATAAGGTAAATTAATGTGTTTGTGTTCGATACAAGATCTAGGCATCTTTCTTTAGGAATGTGTTTACCTAAAAAGTAGCTTTGATTGTAATTCTATTTATAGACCGAGATTAGGGGGTGGGGGTGCAGAGGAATTTGTTAATTATCTTCAAATCAACATTTTATTCTCTTTGGGAAAAAGGCCCATCTCCAAACAATTTCCAAAGCAAATGTAACCTTTTCTATTTAGTAATATGAACGCTTTTGCAATAAAGGTCCTGCAGGAGGTATGTCTTTGTTTCTAATCTGGACAACATTCCAATGTTTGTATTCCCCAAGGCAACGTTAGAAACGAATTAAAGCTTTCTAAGAAAGTTTTGCACTTAGTGAGTTTTTATAATTAATTCTTTAATTCTGATGTTTTAAGCATGTAAGTGGTTTTTACCCGCTTGCGGGTATTTAGTTCAACTGTCTGTCTATGTACGGTAAGGTAAGACTACCAGCGCCTCTATTCAACACGGTAAAAACAATATCGTTTTTGTCCTGTAATCGTATTGTCAATGTTTTGATAGCTCTTATTTTCTTGACAGCAATGACGACTGACGTCATAACAATAGGTACCTTAACAAGTAAACTATGATATCGTTTATGATATAACGCCTAGAATAAAGGCGCAGATGAATACAGGGTGTCCCAAAATTCAACGTTAATCCGCGTAGGGCTGATAGAGCAGCTAAAAAGCTATCGATTTAACCCCTATGTATTTTCAGCGATTTTTACTAGTTTCGGAGATATTGATCATTTTAATCTGAATTTTTGTAAGTGCGTGCGTGTGTGTGTGTATGTGTGAATCTGAGTGCGTGAGTGTGCCCTGCTTATACTTATTGCTCTAATTATGCTTTCCCTAAAGAAAACTTTGCCCAGATGAAATGGGTGGAGGATCATACGACTAAGGATACAGAAGCTAACAAACGCCAATCTCAAATACAGATTATGACCTGTTTAGACCCTTGGGACCAAAGGGTAGTAAGATAACCGAGCCCGGGCGATAATACTTTATGTCGTGACTAATAGTCACCCCCGGGTTGCAATTAAAACATAGAGCGTCCTAACATAAAGTTTTAGGGTGCCACACCGGACTGACACGCTGCAGACAAGTTTAATTGTACTCATATAGCATGACTATGCCCACGACGCAAACAGAGGCGTATTATAATGTAGGTATTACAGTACTCCCAACTTCTTAATAGCTTTCGGCTGGCTATCGCCCTCACGCTTGCACTGGCAACAGACAGTATATTTGTCTCTCGTGTGTCATAGACAAACGATTTTTTCCCGCCCGGGCCCGGGGGTAGTATCGATTCCATTGAAAAAACAAGACATTTATAAATCTTGAATAATATGCGAAGACAATAATGATGGCGGTTAAAACGCCGAATAATCACCCTGGTGCATACAGCCCCCCGTGCAGAGTTTGTATGGCGGTAGAAGAGACTGCTGACGTCATCATGGAATATCCTAAAGTGGCTACACACCGGGCGCGACATTTATGATTAGAGCCGAGGTCGCTACCAGTAGCCGTCGGCAACATCATAGGTCAGCTAGGCTTCCTGGTGGAACTGAGTTGGCAAGAGTAGTGCCACCAACCCCAAAATAGGCGCACATTTTATGTCGTCGTGTTGTGGAAAAGAGAACGCTACAACCTCTAATGGTACGGCTCCACTGAGGCGGAGCTGTGCCAATATCAACCAATAGAAGGCACATGCGGTCACGTCGAGTGACCCTTTCTCACGATAGTTCAGATTCTATTGGTTAATATTGGCACAGCTCCGCTCCACTCCGCTCATCTCCGACTCAGTGGAGCCGCAGCCTTACCCTATAACATACAGTGTGTAAATGGTATACGGGCGTTTATTAAAAATGGACATAGATTAAGACTCTACTAATCATAAACAGAAAGAATTATTTTGATTACGCTAACGTATACATCTAAGTCCATCTGTCAGGTAAGTAATTTTAAAGTGCACCGTGCATGAAAGAGTTAATTCTTATTAGGAGTTAAGTAATCTCAGCTTTAATAATACTTAACTTTGAAACATCATTTATTGCGTTTTTAATTAATTGCATTTTTTGTTATACATTGCGTTTTAAAGTATTTTGTAAGGTTTTTTTTTTAATTAAACTTTAACTAAAGCTGCCTAAATGTACTCATTAGAGGCTATACTAACCACAGTTAAAAGTAACGCCCGTATACCATTTACACACTACAATATTCGATAACGTAATGAAATTACGTTACAGCTGTCATCGCTGCCACCTACTACATTATTTATTTATTTACACTTTATTTGTATTATCATATATGTCATCATTAATCTTTGATATTAACAAGAAAAATATAACCTTTTGTTCTTTTATTGGTGAAACCGAGATATCTATAACATTGTAAGCCTATTAGCGAAGAGTTATGGAGTTTAATAAATAATGTATTACGGAACGTCTATAGGAAATAAGGGCTACGTACCGTGAGCTCGTTTCCTGAACCATAGAACACGTAAAAATAGTCCTATTTTATCTATTTTATTTCACTTATTCACTCTAATAAGCCACGTAGATGAATAATTGTTCTACACTGAAAAAAAAGTAGTAGGTATGCAAAACCGAAATTTTATTTACAAACATAAAAATTCATTTGTTTTTTGTTCTACTGTTTGAAGTAGTTTTTTTTTAGTTTATGTGCTATTGTTGACTATCTATCTCTGTGCCCAATTTCATCCAGATCCGTTTAGCCGTTCTGGCGTGATTGAGTAACAAACATCCAAACTTTCGCATTTATAATATTAGTAAGATGAACTACAAGAGGACGCCCGCGACTTTGTACGCGTGCAAGTACTTTCCCGGTACACTTTAGCCCCTTAGAGGATGAATTTCCTAAAAACCCTTCTTTATGCACCCTTAGGATATAGGTCCATTGGTTTCGGCTATGAGTTGCTTGATCAGTTAGTCATTTATTGTAATTAAGTAATTAAACGAGACAAAATCACGGATATATAATAGTAGTTTACGTGACGGTTGCGTAATGCCAATTACGCAGAGTCGCGTACAATACTTTATCTACACAAATACATATTATAAGTACTCTAAGATGGGTTCAGAAGCCGAAAGGCAAATGACCAGCATTACCTGTGGTAGTAGGTGACAGCGATGACAGCTGTAACGTAATTTCATTACGTTATCGAATATTGTAAGGTAATGAGATCCTTTGGAACATCTTCCAAAATTATCAGCTGTCTTCGCTGTCACCTACTACCACAGGTAATGCTGGTCATTGCCTACAGGTTTTGAACGCATAATAGAGGACTTATGATAATGTGTGTAGATAAAGTATTGTACGCGACTCTCCGTAATTGGCATAATTTATAATATCAGACACATAATTTATTATATCTGTGGACTACATATAAGGCAGACTGTACAATGCCGTCATCAAGTTTGATTGACATGTTGTAAGTCGAAAGCCCTTGACACAGTCGCTAATTGAGGGCTGACTTTACTTCAAAACTGCTCTCAATAGGCCAAGTTTTCTCTCGAAATTTGTAATGACGTCGTACCATACGTTTTCAGGCGGTCGGTAAAGTTACAAGATTCTTGCCGGCCAAACTCTGCCAATTAAAATAAACTTAAACATTTTATGTGCTGCCTAAAATTTGGGATATAAAGGATCTGCCACACCGAAGCTTGACGTACTGTTACGTCGTCGGTGGATGAAGGCGTCTCATTTTCAATCGTGATTTCTTGTGCTTTTGAAGCGTTCTACTCGCGATCATCATACGAATATAGTTAGCTATAGTTAGCAACGGAACACCAGAGGCCCTTCCCTCTGTAGATGACGTGATAAGAAAAGTCACGTGATCTAGCAGTAACGCGATTGGTTTAAAAACGAAACGAATAGGAACGCTGGTTAGCGTAATGCATCTTGGCAAGGGCCAGCACTGACTTTGATGTCAGAATTACGCTTAGTTGGGAGTATCTCGTGGCAACATTTTTTTGGTTTTTTTGTCTTTAAATTTGTTGTTCGTCACGAGGATTTTTTTCTGTCTTTCATTCTCTAGTAATTCACGCGTATTCATAATTTTTAGTGTAAAGAAACAGCGAACTAAAATTATTAATTAAATAAATATTAGATGAAATCATGTAAAACCGCAAAACAATTGGGTTTCATTCCATCGAACGAATGAATAGCCTGATTGCATTTTACCACAAAACAAGTGTTTATTCGAACCATCCAAAAGCAATTCAGGTCAGCGTACGTAACAATTGACGTACATAGTGACTATTTCCATTGCTTTCGGGAGTAAATTCGGGACCAAAAACTCAATATCAGGCTCAATTTGTATGGACGTTTGGAAGGCCGGCGGTAAATGATAACTGATTCACATCACAGCATTTATGAAAATGCATTTTAGCTGCAATTTAAATGATTTCCACGTTTTAATTTAGGTTTGGAGTCAGTTTTATATAAACTAAACATACAGACAAATAAATATAAAAAACAACATGGTGTAGTAAAGTGTAGTTAAGTAAAAACTTGTAAAAGGTGTTGATTTTTTTTGTTTTTCATTTTTTAGCATATTGGTGCAAAGGGCATGTGAACATAATTGTATTTTTTTACCCGGCACGTTTTTTATGGTTTAACCTCTTAATACACATACCTAAATAAAATTAAAGCGTTTTTAATAATATCCGAGAAGAGATATTAAAGGTTTGTTTTTAAAATATATGCTACATACATTCGTTTATACAGTTTCGGCTCCGATGCACGTAAGAGTATTATACAAAATAAGCATATTTTTTTTAAGATATTTATCTTAATTTTCCACTTCTACGAATGGCCGCTAACGTAAAAAAAAACAATTTTACAAATGACAACTCTTTTACCCAAACCCTTACAAAGACATGTGTAATTCGATGAAATGCTTGCCGCCAAATAAATGTACCTATTTATCACACGCAGAATTATATTTTTTAAGTCTACAAAACAAAGCACAGACACCCGCTACAACAACAAAAGAAAAAAATGCAGATACATAAAAACTTTGGTTCCGTATCACTAGGCACATGTCAAAGTTTCTCAAAGTTTGACGGCAAAAAAACCGCGGAGCATAGGGTTTAATATTCCATATTGGTGTGCTGAATTGAATTTTGTGTAGCCTTTGTAAGGTTCGGAATGGAGGAGAGATAGAACGGTGCGGTGTTCTCCGTTTAGTTTTCCTTTATTTATGTATGCGTTTGATACACAATGTTGTAGAGGTTAGCAATTATTTTAATCACTCAAGGCCTCTATTCTACGCGTAAAAACAATATTGTTTTCAACATGTTATCATATGACCTTCTGCTGGAGTTTCTTGCGGCGCTTCTTCTCCGCAATGATGGTCTTGTCCGAAGCGCTAGTAGATTCACTCCATATTACCGACGTGTAAAAGAGCCCTCATGTGGCCAATTTACTAAATAAATATTTTGAATTTTGAATTTTGAATTGCCAGCGTTACTAGAGCTCTTATTTACCTACTTGACAGTAATGGCAAAAGTTAAGAACAATACGATAGCATGTCAAGGCTTCGGCACACCAAACGCGTGGCGCGAGACGCGCGTCTCGGTGTGCCGGGGTTCCATTTGTTTTGTTGTTTTACAACTCCCTGACGCCACGCGACGCTACGCTCCTGCTGCCACGCGTTTGGTTTGCCGGAGCCTTCAAAGGCAATATGATTTTACCCAGTAGAATGGAGGGGTTCCCCTATGGAATCCCTAATCGTCATTTGTCCTAATGCATCGTTTGTCCGAATTTTTGTTTATCCTAAAGCCATTACCGCTTATAATTTAAAACTTTTTAGTGTTGTTATAATACAACCCTAACCTAACCGAACCGCAGATATAATTGGAAACCTTAAAAAGTTGCCTGACTCATCTGAAAACCAGTTTAGGGCAAATGAAAATTCGGACAAACGATGTATTAGGACAATCGTTGTTAAGGATTCTGAAGGACACCCGAAAAGAGGCCCTGTTTTTTTGGTTATAATAACCCCCCCCCCCCATCCAATTGTAAGAAGTGTTGTGTGTTAGACTATTTTGAATGTGTATTTGTATATACTTTAAAGGTACTGTCAGCGCTTGCTAATTATAAAGTAACTGAGTCACGAAATAACTTTGCACAGTTCGCAGTAAACTTGTGGAACATCCTATATAAGCCGTAAGCCGTGTAAGTTTGTTTACGGTTTTCCATTTTTCTTTCGCACGCCTCGTTCGCTCGCGGTTTTTTGAACGACACTGTATTCAGAACGCCTCGAGGGAAGTTTATGATAAAAATATTCTTCGTTGAATGTTTTATTTCGAATGCTTGTGGTAGTTAAGGCCAGAGCAAACGGCCCGATTTTAAAGTGAGTGACAATGTCAAGACCAATCTTAATACTGGAAATGCGTGACCTACCGCGACTAAGATGGAATACCAGGGTAGTGATTCTTTCAAAAGCAAAGGTGAGCGAACGCAGGAGTGATGTTCAAGCGGCGAGTGGTTTTCTTATACCCACACTGGAACATAATAATGTGCTTCGCGGTCATAGACTTAATATATTACTTCGTATGTACCGGCCTCTAGTACAAAAAACGGGCGATTAAATTGGTGCTAAATCTAAGAATCTAGCACCAAATCGTGACAGTGACGTTTCAACCTCGCACCAAGTCGTACGTACTAGTAAAATCAAAAATGCCATGTTGCGTCATAAGTAAGTGCAATAATTATACCTCAAAGGTATCGAAAACCAAGGATGGAGTTTTTTTTTCCGGTAAGCATATTAAGTAACGTATTACTCGAGTTAAACCAATTTTTCAAGCATTCTTAATATCATTGTAAATACAGCTGTTGTTTGGTTACCCGGCCACGTTACGGTAGTTGATAAGCAATCTGATAGATGTCGCTACTGTTTCTTGGCCATATATATGTGACATTTTTGTTCGGAAGACCCTATCTAGTTGTTTAAATCAATGTTCGCGGTTGGTTAAAGAGCGAGATGGTGGTAGCGATCTTGGCGGACCCTGCTGCATAAGGTCCTATGTACCACCATAGAATCCAAATAAAATTATATTAAGTAGTTTTTTTTGTGGCAAAAATAAGGCACAATAAGGCTATTGGATCCACAGAACAGAAAAAAACAGTAGAACTGTGAAGTGGGCGTGTCACGTGTGGCCTGGCTGGTTATGCGGAGTTCCGCGTTACCTAGCTCAGTTTGCCGCGATCGCGTGCGTGAAAGTTGTGCGAATAATGTTTCTAAAATAGGAAAAAAAATATAAGCATGCCTTATTGTGCTATTTTGGAATATAAAAACGATAGCCGCATCAAAAAAAAATCCATGCTGGCGTGTTGTTTTTATGATAATGTGAGTATTTGCGACAACAGGTCTGATACTAAACGAAGCTCATGGCACTTCCACTGTTTTTAGGGTTCCGTACCCAAAGGGTAAAAACGGGACCCTATTACTAAGACTACGCTGTCCGTCTGGCCGTCTGTCTGTCACCAGGCTGTATCCCATGAACCTTGATAGATAGAAATTTTCACAGAAGATGTATTTGTTGCTGCTATAACAACAGAATAAAATAAATATTTACTGGGGGCTCCAATACAACAAACGTGATTTTTTGCCGTTTTTTGCTGATGTTGAAACGATCCCGACGAATTGAGAACCTCCTCCTATTTTGAAGTCGGTTAAAAATCGAAAATACTTTGAGCGCTTTCCACATTCTTATCGCTAACGTTCATTATTGACATTCGAAGCTACCGCAGTCATCCATTTTGCATTGGCGGGCCGCCGCCGCCATGTTCTTTTTTTACTTTTTAAATTTCGAGCGGACACCGGCGCACGATAATTGACAGAGGCGTCCAGCCTGTGTGCAAACTTTTTGCTCATTTTTCTCAAAATTTATTTGGCTCTTAATATTATACGGCAGGCGGAAAGGTTTTATATATGACAGGATTAAAAATATCTGTTACTCGTTAGTGCTTATCAGAATTTTTATTCAAGCATAAACAGCATCAATTTAATCAATTAAAAAACAAAAAAACCGCCTTCAAAAACGCAAAAAATAACTTCTACTACTAGGTACTTAGTAGTAGGTACCTATCCTATTAGGTTAGTCCAACTGAAGTCGGCTTTTTGTTGAAAATATTGTGGTCGCCGACTTCAGTTAGACTAACCTAATAGGATAGGTACCTACTACTAAGTACCTAGTAGTAGAAGTTATTTTTTGCGTTTTTGAAGGCGGTTTTTTTGTTTTTTAAAACATTTATTTTATTTTACACTTTTTAGTGATCATAATAAGCTTATGTAGTCCCACTTCTTGGTTGATATATGAAACTTTAAGACATTTCAAGCTCGCCGCAAGCAACGCCGCGGGAAAATCATAGTCATTTTAAAACAATTAAATGTGCTTTGTTGTAGTCGCTCAACTATCTTAATCGAGATATCTTATCGCCACCCTTGAAATCGGTACCGTTGAGGAGTTCCGGTGGCCATCTGTGGTCTTCATCATCAGTTCCGCTTCACCAAGTGACACTTTCTGAATGCAAATGCTACACTTGTTACTAAAAATACTAAAATCGCTATATGTTTGCATACAATATTTGAGGAGTTCCCTCAATTCCTCACTGATCCCTTCATCAGATTCAGATTTGCTGACAATGGGACCACCTCGGAAGTATACTCTATCAAACCAAAAAAGAATTTTTAAAATCGGTCCTCAATTGACGGAGTAATCGGTGAACATACATAAAAAAAAAAAAAAAAAAAAAAAAAAATACATACAGTGGAACGTATAACCTCCTCCTTTTTTGAAGTCGGTTAAAAAGTAATTGAGATTGCGAATTTGATTCGAAAGGTTTGAAAGTGCGAAATATATAGTGATTAAATTCGCAAATTAAGTCTTTGAACTTAGAGGGTTTAAACTCAGTTTAAGATGTTAATAAGTAGGTATATGCAGGTCCACCAGCGACGCGCCCATTTTCTTCGTTTTTTTCTAAATTAAATCAAAATATAGCCCAAATTAGTCGGGTAGTTATACGATAATATTCCGTCTATCCCATTAGTCCCATTGAGTTGTCCCGTCATGGGACAACTGAGACTTTTTCGTCCCAGTAATCCCATGAGACAAGTGGCACTAATATTTTTATAATACTAATAGCTGCTGCCCAGCTAACATAACCTGAACCTATCTGGGACTATTGAGACAAAAATATTAGTGCCACTTGTCCCATGGGAATACTGGGACGAAATCGTCTCAGTTGTCACATGATAGGACAACACAATGGGACTAGTGGGTAAGACGTTATAAATGGCTTCATATTATCGTTAATAGTCGTTTACAATAAATGATCAAGATACTTGCCATCCTCCTTTCTGAGAACTAGACCCCGTTATCAATTGCTCAGTTTGGGGGAAAACGTCACAATAGGCTAGTCTAGGGGCTAAATGGAACGGTGTTCAACACTACAACCTAGTGTATTGGTGTTCGCAACGGATTTTTTTTATAATCAGGCATTCATGATATAAGTTACTTATAAGTCAATTGTCAATTGATTAATTTAGCGGTTATCAAAGCAGGATTTGTAACGGTTGCTTGGATTTATTTGTATTTCTTGACCTGCATTAAGATCGTTAACGTTACGCAACGTGGCAAATCCGTCCCTTTTTTTAATACAAATCTCAACTTTTCATATATTTTTCGTCTTCTTTCGTGCAGAATTAATTTTCATAGCTCGCTCTGTATGTTATCCGCTATCATTTTTTTTTATGAAATTTATTTCTCTTTGAATGTTTGCTTTCAATATTGTATTTTTTGCCTCTCTTATAATAGTTTGATTCATTAGAGCTTTCAGAATCTATTGTTAATGTGGTTTAGAACAACTTTATCATTACAAACGGTTTAGTCATTTAGAACAACTTCTGATCTGTTACAGATACTCAGTTAACGAAGAAACAATATTGATAAATTAATCAATTGACAATTGAGTTGTAAATAATTTATTATTATAGTTTAATTTATATCGTGTTAATGAACACCGTTCCATTTAGTCCCCAGACTACCCTATTGTGACGTTTGCCCCCAAACTGAGCAATTGATAACGAGGTCTACTGAGAACAATTGCATAATTAAATAAATTCTAGAATTGAAATTCAAACTTGAGCAAATTGAAATTCAGTTTGGGTGACATTTTCGAACTAAGTTCTAAGTATCTCCTTAGTAAGTACGTAAGTTTGTGGAACTTTCCAGACAAACGATCTGCACAATCGACTGCAGTGCTGTAAAATTTACATAGCATTTGGTTTGTTTTCTTAAAGATGCACTTTGATTTATTATACGACATTAAAAAAAGAGGAGGTTTTCAATTCATTGGGAATGTTTTTAACCCCAATGCAGAAAGAGTAATTTTAAAGGAAATGTGTATCTCTGTGTATGTTTATCAGTTTATCTGCGTGTCTGTATTTCTCAGGCACCATAGCTCCCCAACCAATTCGTCAACGAATAGACCGATTTGGATGCGGTTATTTTAAATAGAAAACTAGTTTAATCAAGGTCGTTCTTAGTTAGGTTTGAAAAAAATCTGCTGACGCTTTCCCATCGTAAGTCCGAAGAGTCACATTTTTTACCGATCAAAATATTTAAAGAGATGCCTACTAAATCTGTAGGTTAGGTAAGGTGTGTTTTAAAACCTAGGAAAGATTTTTTTAGAAAAAAACTTATAATCTAACGAATGAAAATTCGGACAAACAAAACATTTGCTAACTGAAATTCGACCTTGTGATAAGTAACAGTTTAAAAGATATTAGTTCTGAAAGTAAAGGTTGCCAGTATAACCGTTTTTTTTGTCTATTAAGTAGGCACTGCAGTTATAGAATGAAACTGGCTAAGAATGAAGAGAAAATATATTCAACTAGATTGTGCGCGACTCCGCATGGAAGTGGTTTATCGCTATTCCCTCGGGAACTCCAATTCTCCGGGATAAAAAGTAGCCTATGTGCTATTCCAGACTATAATCTATCTTCGTGCCAAATTTCATCCAGATCCGTTCAGCCGTTTCGGCGTGATTGAGTGACAAACATCCAAACTTTCGCATTCATATTAGTAAGATGAGATAACTAACAGATAGATGTACAGTCGCGAACTTTAATTTGGTACCCACCTTAGGTCCAAAGTCAATCTGACATTCTACAACAATAAGGTTGAGTTTCCTAAAAGTTACAAATGACTTGTCATCTCTAATGACATTGACGACTTCAAGCATATTTTTCATGAAATGAGTCACAAATTAACGTTCGTGATAGTACAGTCAACTATGTCAAGGTGACATTTTAATTCAATTCCTAAGAAGTCTCCTACGATTTGAATCATTACGTCACTATGAAATAGTTCCATATTGCCTAGGATTCAAATTGCTTGACTGTATCTACGAGAGTTTGCTGACATATTCCTCATTCTTTCTTTATTACTATACTTATTCAAACAACATTATTTTGAGGGTCCAATCTAAATATAACTCGTATGTTAAAATGTAAGAACCCCGTCGAGAGCTACCCCAAACATATTGACCTCCATCCCCACTCTTACTTTGAGAGTTTCCACCCTTGTATAAGGGTTCTTATAAAACCGATGTCGAGTATGTATGGGGTATGTCACTTAGGGACAAGTAGGTACCTACATTAACATCCTTTGTACAGTATGGTTAAGGTTCATGGACCTACGGACACTATTCCTAAGTAAATAAATCAAATCAGTTCTGTAAAACAACAATCAAAACTGTTTGGTCGAACTTTGGCGTATAACTTTGTTTTTATTGGCTGAGGAACTATATCACGTGGCATTGTTTGTTTACGTTTATTTTAATACTAAAAAAATGGAGTTTAGTCACGATCACACTAATATTACAAATACGGA
This sequence comes from Acleris cristana, assembly GCA_948252455.1. Taxonomy (NCBI): domain Eukaryota; kingdom Metazoa; phylum Arthropoda; class Insecta; order Lepidoptera; family Tortricidae; genus Acleris; species Acleris cristana. The sequence continues at coordinate 7,402,572 of OX411797.1, read as the reverse complement.
TCTTGTGTAAGTATGTTCGTAATAATAAATAAATAAATATAAGGGGGCAATCTCACCAATTGACCTAGTCCCAAACTAATAAGTTCTATGCGATTAAGATTATTATAATTACTTGAGATATATACAGGGTGCCTACGACCTTGGGCCTTTAGATGCATGGATCGTTTTTACTCCTGAAACTGAACTTCTTTTGTTCTGTAAGTTGTTAAGAATACTTATGTCCAACTTACATTTTAATTTTTTCATACAAGTTAAATGTAATTTTCAATGTACGCGATCCAATTCTCCATTTTCCTTTAGCCCTGGTACCTACCAAGGAAATGACGCCCCCGTACCATGACATAGTGATTATATGGCCATGATTGAATACACTGATTTTACAATTAGGTAGACTTTAACATCAATTAGTTAGCTAAACTTAAGTTATTTTTTAATGTTGCAGAACAAAAGTTTCAGTTTAACGAGTAGAATCGATCGTTGCATTTAAAGCCCCAAGGTCGGAGGCACCCTGTATAACTATTTAAAAAGTTTAAATACATGTGAATACTCAGATCCTAATAATACTCACGTACCTACATCAAACAAATATTTGTCCATACCGGGAATCGAACCCGGGACCGCTAGCTTCGTAGGCAGGGTCACTAAGTGCCAACTAGGCCAACCAACGTGTCGTGTGTTGAGACTCCTTCACGTTAATACGGCTGGACAGATTTGGATAAACTTAGGAATGGAGATAGCTTATACTCTAACTAAATTAACATAAAGGTTATCACATTCACTGCCGCCGTCTTTTCCTGGACATTTACCAGTTGCCGCACTTTGCTGTGTGCCCCAAACGCACATGTGAGTTCACACACAAAATAACACATTATTCGCAATACGTCACTGTCATTTACAAGTTATTTTTCCTAACCACAGGGTGTGTCTTGAAATATAAAGTTAACCCAAAGCGTATGCAAAAGGGACTAAAATTGAGTTATAAAAATTAGGGTCCACGAAAAAGGTTTGCGAAAATTATACATTTTGCTAATAAGAGTGGATTTATGGGTAGTTCGGTAGTTAGGGTCTTGCTTTATTTTTCATAACATCTTCTCACGAGGTTGGATGGGTTTATGCAATAATATGTTGGTTATTAATTTTACTTATACTCGTCATAACAGTATAAAGAAAAATGAGAGTTACTATAGAAGTAGGTATAGAAATATGTATTAGGTATAGAAAGTATTTATCATAGAGATAGTAACAAAAAAACGTCGGCAGTAATTTATTCTAGTTATTGTTTTGTTGATCTCGTACCCCCTTACTAATAAACGTTGAGTAACGGTGGTATAGCTATACAATGTTTTGTCCTTATCTGTCATTGTGACATTTGGATTTGACAGATAAGGACAAAACATTGTATAGCTATACCACCGTTACTCAACGTTTATTTGTAAGGGGGCTAGTCATTAAAGGGTTTTGGCGTTGTCACTTGTAAAAGTCATACTTTCTTTTTAATAAGCGGCCATTTTTTTTAATTCTGAATGTGTTTGCTCTTGATTCATTGTTGCCCTTGGACGACGAAGATTTTGCGAGCTCACTCAGAAGATGCCACTAACTCTATAATTTAAATAGGTGCAAATATGTGGCGTTATCTACGAAAAGGGACCTTATTGTCGATGACGCTTTCGCCATTAGTAACGATGCTCCGATGTAAATACAACGTCGCGTGACGCAGTGCGGCGTAAGCGCCATCGACAATAAGGTCCCTTTTCATAGATAACGCCACATATTATGCACTAGGAAATACAGACCCGGGAAGCCCATTGCGCTCTTTAGCAGTGCGCATAATAAAGGATAATGCAAAGCCATTGATGAAAAAGTCATGTAATGAAAGATGTATTTAAAATAATCATACTTCGGAGAAGAGATATTAAATTATTGCTACGTGACCTTACTTTTAGGACCAAAAACTTGAAATATTTAATATCTCTATTGTTTTCACTCAAACTTTAAATATATCGTACTAATACATATCAAAGCTCACTTTTCAATGTGTCACTTTGAGCAGATAGTTGATAATAAAATATTAGGAGACAATGTAACCCAAATTGACTTAGTCCAAAAATAAGCTCTAAGAAAGCTTGTACTATGATGGGTATAAGACAACGATAAACATATTTATATACAGAAGTACACACCTAAAAACTTAGAGTAGGTACATAAAAGACTCTCGCTCATCACACAAATATCTGCCCTTACCGGGATCTGAACCCGGGACCGTTAGCTTCGTAAGCAAGGTCACTGTATGTACGTCTATCTTTTCCTTGCTATTTCCAATATTTCCCCGCCACACTTTAATTATTATTAGAGCATAAGCGCTCTAACAATAGTACATAAATCTAAATCGGTTAAAGCAAACAGTCCGAATACAGAATAAAACGAAATAAGAATTAAAGGAAAAACGAATGAGACGAGATAATACGAGCCATACCAGCTTTTTGAGGCAGTTTAATAATGTTAGTTTGAAAAAATATTGCGGATTCGTATCGTGTGGCATAAACCCATCCTTATTGGGCTTAATAAGAAAATGATAACCTGTCAAATTAATGTTTTATCTTCAGAATGTACGCGCCTATATTTTACAAGTGGCCGTATGTGTAATCTGCATAAAGGCAGCCACACTTTTGTTTTTTTTTAGGGTTCTGCAGGCTTTTTGATTCCACTTTTAAAGGTTTATTTTGGATTATTTTATTATATGAGTTTTATTTTGTAGGATATATCAAATTTTAATTGTATGTTTATATATAACTGGCTGTTGGTGCCCGGTGTCGCTCGAGACTTTTTTTACAAACCTTGTCCTGACAAGTTACGAACACTAATCAAAAATCACACCCGGGCGACACCGGGCGCGGACAGCTAGTAATATTATAAGGAGGAAAGATTTGTATGTTTGTAAGAATAAACTCAAAACTACTGAACCGATTTCAAAAACTATTTCATCATTAGAATGCTACATTATCCCAGAGTAACATAGGCTATGTTTTATTTTTCTGCGCGGTCGCAGTCGCGGGAAACGGCTAGTTGTTTTATATAATGCTGGGTATTATATCGACGGTGGAAAGGAGAAACCCTTTAAGCGACATGATGGGCGAAATTTAGTTATAGGTATTTTTTCTGCGTCTTTTGAGCCGGGTTACTCAATTTCGCCCATCATGTCGCTTAAAGGGTTTCTCCTTTCCACCGTCGATATAATGTAAGTATTAAAAAAATATTTCTTCTTTACTTCTCTTCTGTTAGTTTCTTCTCAGCAGTGGTCTCCTCCTGGGAAGCGCTGGTAGATTCTTGACGTGCAAAAGGGCTCCGGCGTCCTTACTGAATAAACATCTTTTATCTCTTTTTTTCTAAAACTTGTAAATTATTTATGCTGTAAACAGATTTCATTGGGTGTCCCTCGGAATCCCTAAAAACGTTTGTCCTAACACATCCTTTGTCCGAATTTTCATTTGCCCTAAACTGGTTTTCAGCGGAGTCAGGCAACTTTTTAAGTTTTCCAAAATTATTATCTGCGGTTCGGTTGGGTTAGGGTTGTATTATGATAACATTAAAAAGTTTTAAAATTTAAGCGCAAATGGCTTTAGGATAAACGAAAATTCGGACAAACGATGAATTAGGACAAATGACGATTAGGGATTCCATAGGGGAACCATTTCATGCAGTCTATGCGGAACCCTCTAGCCAAGTCTAATAACAGCATTTACTTAAATTTCTTGTGTCGGTATTTGCATTTTAAACTGGTGTTAATTCCGAATGAATACGGTTTAGTATCTGAATAATTGTACAACGGAATTCTAAATTAGATTATGTATGTCTGAGTACGTAGGTATAGTCGACCAAGAAATCCCTTTATCAATATTCGAGTCGAGTGTACTTACTACTTAAAAGTCAACAAAAAAATCCAAAACCAGTCTATTCCGACTAGTTCCATTATTAGTTCCATTGATGAAACTAGTTGTTTTTTTCCCTATATTTGTAGTTACATTCAACGAAGAGGGTTTCCTTAATGGAACTTTTTTTTCCAAGACTTTTTTTCCAAGTAGTTACATTAATGAAAAATAATTATTAATGTAACTACTTGAAAAAAAAAGTCGAACTAGGTCCATCAATGGAACTAATAATGGAACTAGTCGGAATAGACCACAAAATCACGTGACTCGAATCGCTATCAAGATGGACAACAGATAGGGTAATGGCACCAGTAATGAACAAGGACCAATAATGGACACTTTATTCTTATGGTACGGATAGATAAGGGTTATTCATTTATTTTGAGACAGTCAATTTATAACCTTATGACCTTTGAATTAAGAGTTAAGTGTCCATTATTGGGTTTAAAGCTAAAAGTGTCCAACATTGGTGCCGTCACCCTACCTAGGTACTTCATATTTTCTACTAACGGCTCGCCAGCGGCTTCGCCCCGCTGCAAATTTCCGACTATGCCATTGGTTTTGTTAAATTTGTCTGCGCAATTTTCTTATTTTTTTCATGTAAGAACTATAAGTATTAGAAAGCATTAAAAAAAAGATGAATGAAATCGGTAAAGCCGTTCTCAAGTTACTTATAAATCTTTATATCTTTAAAAACTGTTTAGACAAATTGTTAGTTTATTTAATTATAACAAAATAAAATAAGTCAATATCTAAAGCGACAAGACAAAGGGTAGAAGTACAAGTGTTAACCCAGAGCCATTGACACGCTTGGCTGCATTGCATTGATCTGTGTCACAAACTTTATTCGAGAAACGTATATTTTTAGAACTAACACGATCTTTTGTACAACCACGGACCACCGTTGCAACTTTTGTTTGATTAACTGAAAAGAAAAGTCAAAAATGTATGATTAATTTATTAAACTTACACAAGTGCAATTCCTAAAATACCTACCTACTTTTTGATTTCTGTTGCAACTTAAGAGTGAATCTACCAGGGTATATTATACCCTTAGTTACTATAAAATCAATGACTATAATTGCACTTTTTCTGAATTCATTTGCTATAATATAATCAATAATTTGCTATACATTCAAATGCTTTAAGAGTTCGTTTCTATAATCTTCACTTACTGTAGTGTATGTGGAATAAACGCCCTGCCGTTGGCAACACTTCCTGCCTGTCAACGGGATGTGACATTGGATCTGTCATGGCGGTAGGTCGGTGGGTCGCGGTGTGAGCGTGTGGGGCAAACGCAATACTGTGGTTTTATTACCTATCCAATAACCTACTTGATCCTAAACCTTAGGACGTTACACTTACTATAAGTTTTAAATGCTCTAAGGTTATTTGCTCTACTTTTTTTCTACAAAATTAATATTCAGAAAATACAACGAGAATTGTTCGAAGTGTGCAAGTTTTGTCGGTGTATTGTTCCATTTTTTTATTGTATGATGGTGTGCAGAGCTGCATTTGTGTGCAAATTTCCCCCCCCCGCAAGAAATGACAGAACTATTCGACTGTAATATTGACGGAATAAAAAAAACAGTGGAAGTGGCATGAGCTTCGCTTAGTATCAGACCTGTTGTCGCCAATACTCAAACTATCATAAAAACAACACGCCACCATGGAAAATGTTTTTGGTGCGGCTATCGTTTTTACATTCCAAAATAACACAATAAAGGTTGACTTCCATGGGTAGCGGCTGATGCGGAAGCGGTGCCATACGTTTTCATAGTGTTTACTACTGTCGCGAGACGCGCGCTACAATCGCGCACGTCAGCCGCACGCGTCTGTCGCATCAGCCGCTACCCATGGAAGTCAACCTTTAGGCATGCTACTGGATTTATTTCCTATTTTAGAAATATCGAAATAGGCGATCGCGGCAAAAGTATGGTAGGTTATGCGGAACTCCGCATAACCGTGCGACACGATACACGCCCACTTGACACTTCTACTGTTTTTTTCTGTTCTGTATTATTAATATTCATAGCTAAGGCGACCCTAACGCTAGGAAGGCCGTGTTGCTCGATGTTCGAGCTGGTTACGGTAACTGATTTATTCCCATTTAAAAACCGGATACGAATTTTAGTAACCAAAAGCAAATTAGGGAAGAATACTTACATATGTTACGTCTGTACTCAATTACTGTGACGCATTTTTTTATGCCGAAGTGACATTTCACGAGTTTGCAACGTTTGTCTGATCTGTCCAATTTTTCGCCACAACATTTAAGTTCCGGAAAGTTGCACTCGATACACGTAATAGCTGGAACATATAACCATTAAGGCGGCGGTGCCATTAAGCAAACAGTTTGCGGCTTTTGTTGTCCTGTCCATATTGTACAGTTTGCCTATTTGAGTTGAGCAAAAAGTACAATATTCGGCGGCAAACATGATGCCAAAGTGACTGTTTTGTCATAACATTTTAATATTACCAATCCGTCTTAATACATAATAGTGAAAGACATAATGCATAGTACCTACCTACTTATATTACAAGGCATAAAACGGAGGTTTAATAAAAAACCCAAAAACAGCCCTACCTTCATGCAGATTGGTTTGCAAGATACCTTGTGTCCCTCAGAGCAGAAAGTAGAAGCCCCGCATAGCCTTAGATCCGTATTCACAAACAATACTTAAGGGATCCTTCACTGAGTAAACGCACAGCGTTCAATACAGCTTTTTGATTGGTTCATTTTGACTGACCTTTTGTTTATGAGACGACTAGAGGACGCCCGCGACTTAGTATGCGTAGAATTAGTTTCCCGCTACTCCCCCATTTCTTCCCGTTGGGGGTTGATTTTCACAAAATCCTTTCTTAGTGCTCACTTACATCATGAAAGGAACCCCTGTACCAAATTTCAAGTTTCTAGGTGCAGTAGTTTCGGCTGTGCGTTGATATATAAGTCAGTCAGGTTTGCCTTTAATGTATATGGATTTTAACCACCCTGTATGTTCGTGAGCACTTTGAGACCTCATAGTGACGTTTGTGAATACGGGTGATGGACTTTCTGGCAGGTGCCTTAAAACCCTTCACTAGGTTAGGTTATGTGATGACTAACATAAAATTATGATGTGAACTATTAGAAATTTTAAATGATATGTTTTTTATTTATATCAGTATTATGACAAAAAATATTCGTCCAAACAGTACTAGGATAATTACATTATTTAGGACTATTGTGTATTAGGACAAACAATCATTGTGACTCATGGGAAAAAAATAATCCAGAGACCTTTAATTAAATGATATCGTGTCATATTATAATTAGTTCAAAGAGATCCCTTAAAGGGAAAAGTTTGTACATATTTTATATTAGGTCATGGTTTTGTTTTGGTTTTTCTTTTGTAGACTAAAGTTTTTACGGGGCTTTGGCCGTGGTCCACCTATGTGGATTACGGAGAGTAAACTGGACGAAATCAATAGGTAGGTTTAGGTTATGTTCGTTCTTCAGAGGGCCCGAAGGGCTAAAACAACCTAGAAGTAGGAGCTCCGCGAGAGCGGAGCTCCGTCGACTTGCTAAGGTTTGCTAAACGCCACGACCAACGACTGGTTTTTTACATACATACATAATTCTTACCAGAACTCTTTTCTGTTAAACGCATTATGATATGAGATGAAATATGAGTAAAAAAAGGGTAACTTAAATGAAAACATACGTACCATATGCAACATAAATTGTACTCAAGAATGAATAAACAAAAACGATTCTCATCTTAATCCCTCTCATCTCCATTAACTCGGATTTTTAATTCAAGACCAAAAAATCTACCACAGATATGTTTTCTTCTCTAATGGCCTGATCGACGGGCGAGTAAAACCGCGGTTTTAATGGTTCAGTTTCATTAGCGGCCTTTACACGTAAAGTTCGGACCGCGGGAAACGCCACGCGCCGTTCCAATCTTCGTTCCGAACCGTACATTTTATTCTATTTTAGGGTGATTATACAGGCGTTTCAACCGCCGTCAGTCCGCTGTCCTAAATATTTAAGAAATAGGCGATAATTTATATTTAAAATTCGATCAATTGTGGCAAGTATTACGATAACAGTATAGCTCTGTGTGAATGTTAGCTGCTTGGTGTAGCTCATTCTTACAATATTTATGACGGCGGACTGACGGCGGTTGAAACGCCCGTATAATCACCCTTTACTATTACAGTTGCATTTACACGTACGGTTCGGAACGAAGATTGGAACGGCGCGTGGCGTTTCCCACGGTCCGAACTTTACGTGTAAAGGCTATTGGACTATTGCAATACCGCGGTTTTACATACCGACTAGCCAGGCTCGCGGCTCGTGATATTTGCTATATTTTTACTCGGCTTGTCGTGCAAAACCACGTGTCTATCAAGGCCAGCGAGCCGAGACTCCAGTTATCAGCGAGCTCTGACTTGAGGGCCCTGCCAAGATGATTGCGCTAACTAGCGTTTCTATTCTATTCGTTTTTAAACCAATAGCGTCACTGGTTGATGACGTGATACGAAAAGTCACGTGATCTATCAGTGTCGCGATTGGTTTAAAAACGTAACGAATAGAAACGCTGGTTAGCGTAATGCATCTTGTCTAGCCCCTCTGGACGTCTCTGGAATAAGTCTTGCCAAAGTTTGCCTATCTATTAAAGTAGAATACTGAAGACTGGTTTGGGTTTTTCTGCCAGGTATCTCATTGTAGCAGTCAAACGTTAATGAGGAGAAATAGCTTCTCGCATTATAGTGTTTTGCTTTTGTACTAAAAGTTGTCACTAAAGACAACGACTCTTCAGACATTCTCAGGTAATTTCTGGTATCAAGTGATTCTGCTGACAATTCTTGAATTAAGTGTGTGCGACAACGCTCACCTTATTTCAACTTTTAACCCAAACTCTGGGGCGTTTTTTTTCATAATTTCACGGTGATAGCGAGCTAACACAAAGCTTCTGACTCCAAACAAGACATATTGCCTCAATTTTCATTCAAACACGACTGTTTTGCTCGCTGGTCGATTAGAACCAAGCCGCGAGTACCTACTGTCTTTCTAAAACCGCGGTATACGGGCTCGTGCGTCGATCACCCACTTTATTTATTACGTTTCCGCAGTGATTTAGAATGTGAGTGAGTACTCTCACTCACATAACAGTAAATTAAATAAATCAAAAGTAAATGCTGGACTTTTTTTAATCAGCATCCTCAGATGTGTCATTTGAAACATCTTTCAAAGTAACGTCAAGACCAAGGATTTATACTCAAACCACAGAATAAAGACTAAGGGTCAGTTCACACCGAGACGCGACGCGATGCGACGCGACGCGACGTGACGATACTGGAAGAGGCCAGTGACTTCTCGCGGCGCCGTGCGACCCAGCGCGACGCCGCGAGGCGCATCGTAAAATCGTTGGCAGCACGACGCCTCGCTGCGCAGCGAGACGCCGCGCGGCGCAGCGGAACGTGTCTATTCGTCGCGCCCCCTGCAGTTTACCATTTGCAAGAGAGAGAAGAGACAAGTCGCGTCGGCGGCCTCAGGCTCGCGATGCGTCGCGCTGCGCCGCGAGGCGTCTCGAGGCTCAGCGCTGCGTGGTATACCATATTCTTAATTCTCACAATGAAATGTGTACCTTTTCGTGTAGTAAATAAAGTATATTTTGAGTCGCTCTATTAAAAAAGTGCGCGCAGCGTCGCGTCGCGTCGCGTCTCGGTGTGATTTGACCCTTAAGTCATAGAAACCGTACTAAATAAGCAGAAAATACATTATGGTTGACTTCTTTTTACCTATGGTTTTCATAGTGAGTTGGAAAGAGATGCATCTGTAGCTGTTCTTTCGTTATTTGGTACATCGTCACAAGGCATGATTTGGACCTATAGGCACCAGTGTGGAAGAAAGTAAGGCCAAAGAAGTCCAGTCAAATTTGACGTTTCTTCACCTTGCTTCTGACCATGACAGATTAAAGAAGAAAAGACACCTAGTTTTTGTTTCGTTTCCTCTTATCAATACGTTATCTATAAAGTAGAGACAAGTAGCTGGTTCAACGTTCATCTTATTGCACGGCTTCTTTATTCTGTGACTCCAACTGAAACTGGACTGATAACTGCTAGCAAAAAGGGTGACTGACAGAGAAAGCGATGAGAGGTTTATCTCTTTTTATTAGGGTGACCAACTTTATCGGTGCACAAAAATATTATATGTATTTGTATATTTTTTTGCTCATTCAACAAAATACCAGAAATGAATAAATAGTTATATACCTTACTTAAATAGAATACACAGTCAATGTAATAAAGGCGCAACAGGACAGTCGGCAGTCAGCGTGTGCAGTCTAGGCAACGACTTGACTAATTCAGCCAATCAAAACTGTTTTGTCGAGCTTTGACATATCAGTGTTCAACTCCTATTGGCTGATAAACCACATCACGGTGTTTCATTGGTTACATTTAGTTACTTACCAAAACACATGTAGTATACAGGGTGTTAGGCAGAAGGTTGGACAAACTTCAGGGACTAACTCTGTAGGTCATACTCATCAACTTTTATTATAGGACCAACATCCAAATCGCGAAAAAACAAACAGCTGTTCCACAAACACAACACTTACAAACTTTGAGAGCTTTTTAGGTACGGAACCCTAAAAAGAAGAAGTAGGTTAGTATTTAAGATTTTCGTAAACGCGATGATTAAATAGAAGTCATTATTTTCAATTAAAATATTCCTTCATATGAGTTCCTACAGTTCAGGCCCTAAAGTATTTTATCTCGACTATTAATCTATACAGTATGGTAGGAAATGCGAGTCATAAAATACAGGGTGCAACATAAAACTTGTAAAGCGGCCATAAAATCGGTAAAGGCCGTTTTTTCCGTAAAACAAAGTAATACACCCTTTATAAGCTTTTACCATGTTTATAGATGGCCCTAACGAGGGTTTTGATCATAATTCGACACTAAATTGCTAGGGAAATGGCGGGGGTTCTTAGAAAGATGGCGATACTAAGTATATTTGGATGGAAGGTCTAATATTAGCGTTTGTATTGAAGTAAGAGCAACTTTAGTCCAAGAAAAAGAAGAAATTGATTAAATTAATTTATGTTGTACGTTGATGATATTGCTACTTACAACATGAATCTTTCTTAGTAAATAATGCTTTAGGTTAATGTGACAGAGTTCAAATTAAATTAACTATGGAATTGTTTTTTAAATAATAAAAATCTCGGAAATTATGCTTTATTGGACTTCATGTTGTACCACATTATATACTCCAAATAGGCTCGTGAATCGATAGTTAAAATTTGGCGGGTCACTCGTTCCCACCCTGTATAATCACCTCTTGCGAAGAATAGGTATTTTGGCTCACCTAATTCCGGTCACTTGTAATAATTGATGATAATTTTATACGATTAATCTCCATATAAAACACTAGAGGACGCCCGCGACTTCGTGCGCGTAGAATTAGTTTACCGCTACTCCCCCCATTTGTTCCCGTCGGGGGTCGATTTTCGGGAAATCCTTTCTTATAGTGCTCACTTACATCATGAAAGGATCCCCTGTACCAAATTTCAGGTTTCTAGGTACAGTAGTTTCGGCTGTGCGTTGATATATAAGTCAGTCAGGTTTGCCTTTTATATATCGTTCATTGAATACAAAACAGACACATTCCAAAATCAGTGAGTGTTGCATTTTAAATTTAGAAGCTGTTCGTATAAGATTTTCAATGCAAGAGCAAATTATTTTGGAATGTGTCCGTTTTGTATTCAATGAGCGAATATAGATTAGTACTCTTGAATTCTTTTGTTTTCATTAATTTTCTCAAACGGTTTACTATGCAACGAGCAGGTAAGGGGGGGGTTGCGATTCCCCCTCTTGCCACTAAGCAGCTTAGTGCCAAGCGCGAGCACTAACGACAAGTAAGTACTATGTCTGTGTAAATTGGATAACGGGAGCAATCTTAGGTATATTTATACAAGGTGTTACAAAAATACCCGTAAAGCCGAAAGGGGGTTAATGGTGCCTTATAACAAGTCCATTTACAATATTTGAGAACCGCACTATCACCGTATGACTTACCGGCAAAAAAAATAAAACCGTTATTTTTTTCATTGATGCGCAAACCCTATTTCAGTAAAATTAAAGAGTAAACCACGCAGAATGTTTATGTACATTTTTAACTAATTCGTGAAACGATCAAGAGACATACTAACAAAATGTACAGAATTCGATTAGATAGATATTACAAGTCGAGTTTTGGAGTCGTAATATTCTGAGTTAGAAATATCGTCATTTTGGAAAAAATCACGAAACAATTGTATAAAGTGTTTTTCCGTCTTGACGATTTTTGAAGCCAGTACTTAAGCATAATGACAGTATTGAACCTTTGTGGATGAAAACCAGAAAAACCATTAAAGTTAACAATTATTAAATTGGTAGGTTGGCCTCTCTGTTAAATAATCTATGCTAACTCCGGTTCCCTGACATGACAGCTTACTAGGGTTGACAATATTTTTGGCGTTGATAATTTATTATATTTTTTACGCGGTATTTTGTAACACGTTGTATAGAACACAATAGTAAAATTACTTTAGAGACCAGTAACCGAGCCTAAGGGTGCGGCTCCACTGAGGCGGAGATGAGCGGAGCTGTGCCAACATTAACCAATAGAATCGCCAATGCGGTCACGTCGAGCGGCCCTTCCGCACGTTAGTTTAGATTCTACTTATTGGTTAATATTGGCATAGCTCCGCTCAACTCCGCTCATCTCGGCCTCAGTTGAGCCGCAGCCTCAGCCTCTTTCTCGAAAATGCTGTGTAATCTTGCCATAACACCAGTAATTAGGAGCCAGTAGGTTGAAGCTCCTGGACAACTGTCGAAAGTGTCCAGTAAAGTCGAGTGGTTTCGAATTTGGAATCAGTAAGTTGCCAGTAAGTAAGTATTGAAATTCCATTACAGATAGTTCCAAATTCAAATATAATAATATTATTTGAATTTGGGACTATCTGTACAGTGCGTAAAGACTTGTGACAAGCCTTCAAAAAGTCTGAAGAGGTAAGCAAGAAAAGGTCACATGAAATTATAAGAATAATATTCATAGGAATACTCCAGGAGTTTTTAATAAAAAAGCGCACGTATTACCTACATAAAACACACTTTTATTCGCTTTAAAAATAAAAATAAACTCGTATTGATAAGTTACATAAAAACTAAATATTCAGTGCTACAGAGGTTGGCAGTTTGATACTGCAACGTGGTCTTTTTAATAAAAAAATAATTAAACTGTCACGAACGAGGACAGTGTCGACAGGATGATGTAAAAATAGCGGGGAAAAAACAGTTTATCGTTTGGTATTTTTTGTACAATTGTAGGTAAATTTGCAAAAAGTACATAAATTTATTAATGAAACTTTTTATATTACTTTTATTATACAATCTACTTGTTTTATTTTTGTGAAAAGCACTATACTCGTATGTAATGGCGGCTGGGGCGTTAACCTCATCCTCGTCCTTCGCTCACTTACTGTGGCCTGTTTATTAAAGCTAAAAATTACAATTTATAGGTTACAAGTTTCCATTTGACACAACTTTGACCAATAACGACCAAAAAAAAGAAAGATCTATTGGATACTTTTCGCTGCTTAAATACAAAAACGCAAACCAAAAACAAATATAGTTTGACTTTAAATTTAAATTAAATAGCATTCTGAATTTAAATGCAACACAAACACATTTTGATTTGTGTCGCTTTTGTATTTAAGTAACGTTTTGTAGTTGTCCAGGAATTTCAACCTACTGGCTCCTATCTACTGTTGTTATGGCAAAATTAGTTAGCATTTTTGAGAAAAAGATATACAGGGTGTTCGGCAGAAGGTTGGACAAACTTCAGGGACTAACTCTGTAGGTCATACTCATCAACTTTTATCATGGGACCAACATCCAAATCGCGAAAAAAAAACAGCTGTTGCATACAAACTTTGAGAACTAAACAGCCGAAACGTATGGAACAGCTGTTTATATTTTCGCGATTTGATGTTGGTCCCATAATAAAAGTTGATGAGTATGACCTACAGAGTTAGTCCCTGAAGTTTGTCCAACCTTCTGCCTAACACCCTGTTATCAGATCCGCTTTTGCAGTTAAATTATTGAACCAATTAAAAAAAAACCTAATATCCGTAAGATGGCGCTGTTGGACTATAAAAAAATCCTCGGAAAAATTGATATTGTAGGAATGAGAAATTGCATTTTTTGCACAGAAACAACTGTGATCTGGAACCTCCATGTATATAAACATGTCTTCAATGTAGTTTTGGCACAATAAAGAGGGTTATTAAAAGAATCGTGTCGCTCTTATTATGACAAGGTTCCACGGCTACGTCTAATGAATTATGAAACGACGTTCGGAGCTTTTACTCGGCATAGGCTAAGAGCTAGTTGCGGCAAATAAGGGAGATAATAGTTTATAATTTATAAGAATGCAGAGTTTTGTGTATTGGTTAAATCACAGACATAAGTTTAGATAATTAACAATTTCATTAAAGGAAAAATACCCTGGGTGTGCATTATGAATTATGATAAAAGAAAGTTTAACAAAATATTGTTTTTGCTTTTGGGCCAACATAAAACAGATATATGAATCGTTGTAAGTACTGTTGGATACGACTTTTTGCGTTTTAAATATTTTTTATATATAAAATCTAATTCAATATGTACGAAAAAATGAGTAATGATAAAAATAACTATACATCAGCCATCGGTAAAATGGATTGAATGTACAACATCAAACTTGTTCTAGGATCTAAAACATCCCTATATTATTAGAGTCTGTGCGGAAAGAGATGAGTCGTAGGATTGAGGGCGTGCCAGTGCTATTTAATGGTTTTTGCTATGCTGACTATGTTAGTTCCCGTTTCTGCCACAACTCTTCTCTTTCCGCACAGACTCTATTGTTCTTACATATTTTTGATGTATGGTCTAGCGCTTCGGACAAGACCATAATCGCAATGATGAAGCGCCGCAAGAAACTCTAGCTCTAAATGATGAACTTTTTGTATTTAACAACAAAAAAAAGGAATATTTTGATAATATCAAATAGCCAACTATACATAATATAAGTAAAATGGATAAGCCAGCTCGTAAATACGTTTATATAAAATACCTACACATGCTCTTATTTCTCGAGACATTGAGTACTTATCCTATAGAATTCTATTCTGTGACGTAAATTTGATTATGTGCTGAATTTCATCCAAATCTTTTTAGCCGATATGCGTGATACAAGTCCACACCGACTTTCAAAACCATATTTATGAAATTTGTAGGATAGGATAGGATGGATAAATGTAAAAACACGTGTCTTTGTTAAACGGTCAATAAAATAAAACTATTTTCTTAAATTTGGTGTATCAGGGTTCTACTTCCTATAGCTGACGAATTACCGTTATCGTGTTTTTTTAATTAAATATTTATTTAATTTACTATAACTTTATGTATAGTAGGATTTTTCCCAACCCTAGCTCTTAACCTATAACAATGTACTGAAGTCAATGAGCGTTTTTGTATGAATATATTCTCGAATAAAATCAAGGTTTGAATTATTCAGCAACGAGAACAGCAAAAACCCCTCTAAGATATCTGTGGCAGTTAATTTTATGATTCTGTCTCCCCAGGGAATTGAAAAGGGGATATTAAATTTTGCTCACAATTTCATTATAGTAAGGTTACGAGAAATACTCATGGAGGTGAAATGTCAGGGTCATAAACCCTTTTTACCCAACTGCCGAAGGAGGGTATTGTGTTTATCAATCTATATATGTATGTTTGTTCCTTTGAGGCGCTATAGAAACTAAACGCGTGGGACGATTTTGATGATTCTTATATCAATCGGATTGGTCTTACTGCCGCACTCAGAGACGTCAATTTAATTTAATGCTTGATTAAAGTAGCTGCTGTCACTTTCTTTGCTACAGCAATATAATAAGACAGCACGTCACTAAACAAGCATTAAATTTAACGGACGTCTCTGAGTGCGGCAGTTAATCTTGTGATTGTCACTGAGTATATGACAGTAATCAAAATTCAATATGGCGGCTACCAGACGCCATATTTTAAAAAAGGAAATAAAAGAAAATCGACGAATATACACAATATGACAAGTGGGGTATCATTGAATAGGAGATAGTTAGATCGGTTCCTCAAACTGATTAATTCCGCGTAGCTAACTTTCCAGTCTCGTTTTTTCACATTTTTTTTCCGGTCGCATTGTTTCCCATTTCGAATTTTTATCAATCGCATTTTTTCCATTTAGGATTTTCCCCACTCGCAAAATTTCCAATTGTAATTAAGTCGAAATAGATCGAAATAGATAGATAGGTTTAGGTTATGTTAGTTTTGCAGGCCCGAAGGGCCATGGAGCCCAGAAGAAGGTGCTCCGCGATAGCGGAGCTCCGTCGACTCAGTGAAATTGATTTTGAATTGAGAAAACATGCAAGTGGGGAAAATCCAAAATGGAAAATATACAATTGTACCACGAACAACAAGGGGAATAAAGTGAGAACATTTTTGTCCTTTTGGGTGATTATACAGGCGTTTCAACGGCCGTCAGTCCGCTGTCCTAAATATTTAAGAAATAGGCGATAATATATTTAAAATTCGATCAATTGTAGCAAGTATTACGATAACAGTATAGCTCTGTGTGAATGTTAGCTGCTTGGTGTAGCTCATTCTTTCAATATTTATGACAGCGGACTGACGGCGGTTGAAACGCCTGTATAATCAATTAATCACCCTTTTATGAATGATAATTGATGAGCTCAAAACTTACAATGTTTATGAGAAAGAATACACCTTATTAGACAACTTATTTTTTATTCAGTACTAGATATCACAATCAATCAATTTAGTTGCTACATGTACCAAATTTCCGCGCTAGTTCTGAGGGCTTATTGTCTAACGCACTCGCAATCGCAACCGGCTTCAAAGTGGAGCAATTGTTTTCATTTTGTATGCAGACAAGCCTTCGATTTTCAAAATGAAAACGATCGTGATTGCGAGTGCGTTAGACAATAAGCCCTCTGGTTTACTGTTAGTTTATTAAGAGGCCACATAATGATAAAGTCGATAGTGTTTCACGATGATCTCAATATGCATAACGCCATGGGTGTGGGTTTTTTCCCCTTCTTCCTCGTCGTACCACTAAATGCAGATACATGCAGTTAAGGTAGCTCTACTTAATATACCTTTAGATATCACTCTATAGCGGCCTTTACACGTAAAGTTCAGACCGCGGGAAACGCCACGCGCCATTCCAATCTTCGTTCCGAGCCGTACATTTTTTACTATTTTACTATTTCAGTTGCATTTACGGTTCGGAACGAAGATTGGAACGGCGCGTGGAGTTTCCCGCGGTCCGAACTTTACGTGTGCAGGCCGGGTGCGCTTCAATCAGTATAAAAACATTTTGTATAATTTCATTTTACTAACCACGAAAAGCATAATTAACGTTCAGAATAAAAACCAATTGTATAATTTTATCTGGTATACGATCAAATAACATAACACTCATTTAGTATAACTATCATTTTCTTGTTATTATGCATTTTAAGTCAATTTCTTCTAACTAGGTTAGGTTAGGTTAGAACTGTGACCACATTAATAGTAATGAAAGCAGTTAGAAATTTTTATTTTTTTAATTTATAAACATTATAGTTTTTGAAATTATGCATTTCGTTTTATGCATCATGACAATTATATCGATGGTTTATTATACAGATTGAAATTATAAAGACCATTTGTTTTTATGCTAAACATTACACACCCGTGCAGGCCACTAATGAATAAATGTCAAAACAATTTTATTACTAGTAGAGCAACAATAATTTAGTGGTACGACGAGGAATGGCAATTTCTTCTCGTGCCACTGGTGGCACGAGTTGGTGGCACGACGAGGAAGTGGGGGTGTTTTTTTAGATATATTAACTTGTTAACATTACCTTGAGACTGTAAAGGCCCATTGTTTGATCAGTAGTTAAACACTAACTGCCGCACTCAGAGACGTCAATTAAACTTAATGCCTGATTAAAGTTGCTGCTGCCACTTTCTCTGCTATAGCGATAGAATAAGACAACGCGGTCACTAAACAAGCATTAAATTCAATTGACAAATTTAAAAAGATTAAATTCATTTAAAAATCGTAAGTAGGCAGAGACCACTTTTTTCCACCTGCTACGATCTTGACAGATCTCTTTCGCTTCTTCCACATTCATACATCGAGTCATGCACGCACGTCGGTTTCGGGTACTTAAAATTCGGCCCTTCTCGAATCTATCTATGAAATGAAATTACGTGAAAGGTTGACTTTGAATACATATTCTATAAAAAAAACGATATTTCAAGGGTAAACCAGATTTATAACGATTTAAAGGTTAGCAACTGAACAGTCTGGTTTTCTGAAGCTTGCTTTTTTTAGACTTGTTGCATGTTTTGAATTTAAAATAAGTAAGTACCAAATTCTCAATATACTGGAATCCTACTTACTACATACTTACCTAATATTTCAAAGCTGGTATTTTGGTGGTATCTGGGAGTGAGCGGAAACAACTATCTCCATCTTACGTTCTTCGCGCGGAAACGCAAAAAGCCATGTTTTTTGAACGACTTTAAAAATAGGAGGAGTTTCTCCATTCGACCGTATATATTTTTGATTCTTGTGAGGGCGTGGCATCACATGTGGCCTCTTAAAATACAATAAAATTTATTCTAAGTCAAATACTTTAGCGACAGTAGTATTGGTACCCATCTCGGGTAAGAAACACGCTCAGCTGCATTGCACAAGTCTTCCGAACAAAGATAACCTTTTGCGTGCTCGTCGTCTGGAGGAAGTGTAAGTTGATCAGTACACATACGCACAGCAACGAGAAGTTCTTTAGCTTCACCTGAAAGAGAAGTCCCGGTGATCTGACGTGTGTCTCGTTGGCAACAGACAGTTTATTCTGGGAAGTGTTAGCACCGTTGCACCTAGTGACATCGGTATGGTCCTGGTCCAGCGCACAAGGCAATCCTGCGAGTGTTTGAGGCCCTGAGGGCCCTGCCAAGATGCATTGCGCTAACTAACGTTTCTATTCGTTTCATTTTTAAACCAATCGCGTCACTGATAGATCACGTAACTTTTCGTATCACGTCATCTACCAGTGACGCGATTGGTTTAAAAACGAATCGAATAGAAACGCTAGTTAGCGCAATGCATCTAGGCAGGGCCCTCTGGTAATTTACCTATCTATCTAATACCTTTAAACGAGCAATTCTTGAATATATATAATCTGAATCTCGGAAACCGTTATAAAGATTTTCATGAAATACGCAGCGGGCTTCGGGGGCGATAAATAGATCTAGCTAGGTTTCATTTTTAGAAAATTTAAAAAAATACCATCATCCAGGTACCTACTAATGTTAATATTGGAAAAAAAAATGGTGTATAATATATACAGTACAGACAAATAGAAGTACAGTAAATACAGTACAGTACAGTACAGTACAGTATAAGTACGGTAGAGAAGTATAGATTCGAATTCTTCCAATAGTCGTTATTATTATTACATTTATGACTTTATGTGATTATTATTTATTCTATTCTATGTACTTAAATACGGTCACGAGCGTTAATTTGGGACCCATTTCAAGAAAAATATGCTTGTGGTCGTCGATGTCATTAGTGATGTCAAGTCATTTGTAACTTTTAGGAAACCCGACCTTATTGTTGTAGAATGTCAGATTGACTTTGGACCTAAGGTGGGTACCAAATTAAATCTCGTGACTGTACTTACTTAATAAAAAATCGCCATTCTTAACCAAAAGCGAATCAACGAACAATACTTACTGATGTTGTACGCAAATGCAGCGATGCAGTTTACTTGGTCCGGTTTACACACAGTAATATTGACTAATGGGTCCAATGAATTAAAATTTTCGGAACAACCTTGTATTAGGGGATATATACATGTGTAACACTTAAGAGCTGAAATATATTAAAATTAAGGCTGCGGTCGTTTTAGGCAACAAATATGCCGCTTCTTGCTGTCCTACCCATAGTGTACATTGTATAGGTAGGTACGTACAGTATGCGGCGGGAAACAAGACGTCGCATACTGTTTGCCCAATGGAACTGCAGGTAAGAGTCACCATTACAGACTCTCACGGCCAATATAAACGATGTACTTTTTACAGCTATTTCCAGCAATATTGTACAACTTAACTAGGAAGAAGAGGAGCAAAGAAATCCTATTGTAAAAGCTCCTATTATGGACAGTGCTCCAGTTATGAACAATTCCATAAATAAGCTTCCGAGATTGATATGTTTTTAGCGTAACAATTAGATTATATTTAAATTATTCGGGATTACCACTAATAATAAATGTTCGGTATTGCAATGCTTTCATTAAAAAAATGTAAATGTTTATCACTGGAGCATTGTCCATAATAGGTGCTTTTACCTTAAAGATCAATGGATTAAGTTAGGGGAGGGCAACTATTATCTCCGCCGGATGGATAGGTGCGCATGATGATTGTGATGATGAGAGACATAACATACATTAAATATAGTGTTTATGGGTCTATTTCAAAATCTCTAACATACAAAATGTATAACAATCAAAATCGATAAAATCATTTGCTATAATCACACTTTCGATCATATTACAAACCTAACCTAAAATAATGTCAACTATGGAAACCTATGACACAAGAATCTTTAACGAAAATGTGCTAAAGTTCACATAACTTTTCAACTCCGATTATCAAATCTCCGAAAATGTTTCTCATAAAAACTTACACCATAAAAATCACTATTCATTAACTTACTGCATGGTGTGTCTTACTAACAGAGTCGTTGGAGCTCTGTAGAATGGGGCTCCTACCCTAGGGTGATTCACACTTTTGTACCTTGTCGCTTTAACGCCTTTGACAGATTAGTACAGCAGTTCAAACATGATGTTAAAGTGATAAAACACTAAAGTGTGCGGCTTCTTATAAGGGCGACCGTACATCATGTTATTATAATTATATTTTGCCAATTACAAGACATGTACAGTCGAGTTCATAAATATGTGTACACTTTGATACCCTGTCTATTTAATGTCAAGTTTAAACTGCCATACATGAATTATCTGAGCGATTAAAGTGACAATGTACTAAAGTGTACACATATTTATGAACTCGACTGTACATAACAGCAAATGAGTATTATAGATTTTGATTGTATAGATGACAAATAAGGATGACAAGTTTTGAGATTATCTTTATATATAAAAATCAATTTCGATTCCTCAGTCCCGCAAAAACTCGAGAATGGCTCGACCGATTTGGATAAAAATCATATTGTTGTTTTCGTGTAAAAAAATACACCTACTCGTAGGTGACGCCAGGCATGGTTGTTCAGCTAGTATTCAACAATAATTATAGATTCTGATTAGAGAAGTCAGATACCTAGTTAGCAAAAAAAATTAGAGATTATGAGATTACTAGCGACCCGCTCTCGCTTCGCTTCGGTTTATTTGAGTTTTCTGTAACACCCGTACAATAAACCAGCATTTATTATAAATAAAAACCTTCCTCTTGAATCACTCTATCTATTAAAAAATAACGCATCAAAATCCGTTGCGTAGTTTTACAGATCTAAGCATACATAGGGACAGACAGACAGACAGCGGGAAGCGACTTTGTTTTATACTATGTAGTGATGATAGTGAAGCCAAGGCTCGCCTACTTTCCGGGCTTAGGTAATAATGCCTTATTACATCGTTAGATTACAAACTAAACAACCATCAGAATATTACTGGCACAAGTCTTACTTTCTTAATAATAGCTTGACCGCGGTTATTTCGCCGATGTCAAGTGAGTGAGAGTAAACTCAATATAGGAAATGAATCGTAAGTAAAAGCCGGTGATTTGGGCGATCACGCTTCCCGGAGGTTGCCGGAATCCGATTATCATAACAAACGGGTCATTATTCGA
The DNA here is from genome assembly GCA_948252455.1 of Acleris cristana. Classification (NCBI taxonomy): domain Eukaryota; kingdom Metazoa; phylum Arthropoda; class Insecta; order Lepidoptera; family Tortricidae; genus Acleris; species Acleris cristana. The sequence goes on along the minus strand of OX411797.1, from coordinate 7,380,643 downwards.
GCGTTTCAACCGCCTCACTTTTGTGGACATGTTTTTGAAGAATAGAGCGTATATTTTGTTGCCGTTTTTGGATATTTGTTAGATGTCCGGGAAACTTAGATATCTAACCAGAAACGAAATCGAAATCTGCAGCCACTTCTACAAAAATGTTACCACGAAAGTGATTCGGAACAAACGCCCAAATAATGACCCAAACAAGTTTTGTAGCCGTCAATTTCGTTAGCAGTACTCAAGATGAACTTTAAAATAAATTTTATCAACAATAATGTATTTTAACCGGGAGCTAAACCGACGTGCGTGCATGACTCGATGTATGAATGTGGAAGAAGCGAAAGAGATTTGTCGAGATCGTAGCAGGTGGAAAGAAGTGGTCTCTGCCTACCCCTCTGGGAAACAGGCGTGATTTAATGTATGTATGTATGTATGTAATCAGGACCTACTACTAAGACAAAAAATTAAAATTCACGACTAAATACAAACAAATTACGTACCGTAAGTAACACAAACTATTGCCTGAAAAGTAAAAATGTACACGATCTTCATTTTGACCCAATTGTAAAAAAGTATGAAATAAAACGTATTGGTTTGGTAAATAAGTAAAAATAATAACTCAATCACTCATATTCAAATGAAGGATAGAAAACTTATACTCTGAACGTCGCTTTCAAGTACCTACTACTAGCGACACCGTGGCATAGAAAAACATCTTCTTCCTTTTTAATTAATGGCGGTCCACCGCTGTATTACGCAGTGCTATCGCCCATGTCATGTGAGTAGAGTAAAGCAGTAAACAGAATAAATCAAAAATACAAGCCGGACAGCTTTGAATCGGCCATCGACCTAGAAAAATATCTAATAAACGGCGGTTGTTTTTTTGACGCGGGTTTTTAATAAAGGTTTTGCAATGTCAATTACATTTTTTACTTTTATCTTTTCATAAAGAAGCGAAGAGGAAGGCCCTGTTCATTTTAAAATGTTTTTAAAACATAGTAAGTGTTTCATGTGTACGGAAACATTTATTAACTACTAGCTTTTGCCCGCGACTCCGTCCGCGTAGAAGTCGGTTATCGCTGCTCCTTCGGGATCTGTCTAATTTTCCGAGATAAAAAGTAGCGTATGTCCTTCCCCGGGACTCAAGCTATCTCCATACCAAATTTCATGTAAATCGGTTCAGCGGCTTAAGCGTGAAGAGGTAACAGACAGACAGACAGACAGACAGACACACTTTCACATTTATAATATTAGTATGGAGTGTGGATAACTGGCCAAATGTTGTGTTTTTAAAATAATATTCTGGGCCGAGACCACTACTAATATTTGCCAATGTTAATGTTTTCAGCCTCTTCGGCCGCTGCACCAGCCCTATTGGAGGTTCGTGGCAGATGTGACGGGGCTAGCGTGTCTACACAAGTTGCATACCACACTAGCACCCGCCCCATATTCCACGGAACCAAAGACATTCCGTCAGGTCTCTTGCCATCATTCCTTGAGATACCGGTCGGCTCTAATTAATTAATTAATTTTATCTCTCCATTAGCGGTCGCACTAGTTAGATGGCGCCACCGCCGATCGTACCACTGACCGTCTTCTCAGTTACCCTGCTATTCAGCCACAGAATATCAAATTCATAATTCATTTGTTTATGGCCAATTTGAAGTAAACATAGAAATAGAATTCTCATAGAAGGAACTTTATGAAAATCACACTTGAAAAGTATATCCATCGCATAAATTTGATTTGCAGATTGATAAGAAGTTAGACAAAGAGGTATATAGCAGCGCATTTCAGCTTAAAAATCGGCGTATCAAACCGGGGTCATAGAGACCACAGTAGTGTCAAAACCCGACTAATTTAAAATACATCAACATTATTAGACCGAACCTCCAAAGAAGCTGCGGTGTATTGTCTTTCGTTGTTTTATACTGTCACATTGCTTTCAAAAACATATGTGGCGTCTCCAGATACAGATATTAAGTGTATTTATTATTTATTGATCTCTGCCTGTAAGTAATATTAATTCTTGTATAGACTAACATAATTACCTTTTCCTGTGTCCTGTAAAATATAAATTACTTTATGTGGACTAAGCTGTTTTATTCATAAGAATCTAGAAAGCTTTCTCACAAGTGGTGACCCCGACGTGATCTGATGATGATCAGATCACCGGGTTAGAACACGTAAAGCTGGGTCCACATTTGTATCATTTCGTCGTATCGTATCTCCGTCGCGTTGCACCGACGCGTATCAAGATCGCTAGTGTGGACGCACAAACAGCGCGATCATGCGGCGCGACGTATCTGATCGCTCGGGATCGATGTTGATACGCGATTATTATATACCCCGCACACTCGCGATTGGATACGCGTATCAAGATCGGTAAGTATGGACGTGTTTTGATGCTGTATCACGATACGGAAGTTATGATTTGATTCGCGATACGCCGTGATCGCTCTCGAGGTGATTTTTCCCCGATCATCAAAGGGGATACGGATAGCGTCCACACTTAATGATACGGCGTTATGATACGATACGCTGCTACGCTACGGTTAGTATGGACGCATTTTTTCACATGACTATGGTAGTGATACGGTGTGCCCAAAGTGAGCGTCCATACTTAGGATACGCGAGCTCGATACGATACGCGTGATCGTGATGGACAAAATGATACAAATGTGGACCCAGCTTTTGAGCGAACAATGTGTAACGAAAAAATAGACACCGTAAATTTGAATGAAGTTGAATCATCCGTGGGTATAAAAGTTCCGCCATTTCGGCCCAAAAAAGCGTGGCTTTAGTTTGCCCAGTTAGACGGCCAATTTGCTCTTTAGAATATTACCGTTGATCCGAAAAAATATTACCATGTGATATCAGTTTTGGAGCCGAAATATGCCGCAGAACTCGAGGATATTATTATCAAGCCTCCGGCAACTGATAAGTCCGAGACAATTACTGCCGCACTCAGAGACGTCAATTAAATTTAATGCTTAATTAAAGTTGCTGCTGTCACTTTGCTATAGCAATGATATAAGACAAAACGTCACTAAACAAGTATTAAGTTTAATTGACGTCTCTGAGTGCGGCATTACTGCCACCACAATTAATAAGTAGCTCGTTAATCAGCTTCGAGGACTGAACAGCGCAAGCAGTTGATGTTTAAAGAGGAACTTGGGGACAGGAAACCAAGTCAGTTTCTACGCAATATGCGCAGGCAAGCTGGTCTCGGATATCCCGATGAGTTCCTACGTACCTCATAGGCTAGTAGGTAACCTAGTTTAGTTCTGCTTTTGTTTCTATATGTATATTAATTTTACCTCTCCTTTTTAGTGACTGGAACTGGGTAGGATTTAAACAGTCCATAATACGGCCCAGCAGATAATTTGTCTTATTAAATTTATTACCGACATTTATTTTCTGCGGTGTTTCTAAGGCCTTAACCCGGATTCTGTTTGCAAAAACCGAATAGAACTTGTAGGAACTGCAGTACAGGCCGATATGACTTACAAAAAAGCCTTAGAATATCACATACAGCAACGCAGTAGAGTAACGCTTAGGGCGAATAGGACTCTTAGGGTTCCGTAGTCAAACTAGGAACCCTTTCAGTTTCGACCGTCGCTGTCTGCCTGTGTGTATGTCAGTTTTCTCTGAAACTGTTTTAGTCACAATTCTAAAATTATCACAATACTGCGCACGAAGACCAATAATGGTGTTGTTTATCTCAAAACATCAAGTGAGATATTAGATAGCTCTTATAAAACCAATAGAGGAGGCCTCAACTTCGTACGCGTAGAATTAGTTTCCCGCTACTCCCCTATTTCTTCCCGTTGGGGGTCGATTTTCGGAAAATCCTTTCTTAGTGCTCACTTACATCATGAAAAGAACCCCTGTACCAAATTTCAAGTTTCTAGGTACAGTCAGTAGTCTCGGCTGTGCGTTGATATATAAGTCAGTCAGGTTTGCCTTTTATGTATATAGATTCATCATCATCATCGTTTCAGGCTTCAGCCTGTGCCCCGTAGTCATCCACTGATGAACACAGGCGTTCCTCTTTGATTTCCAGCGAGAACGTTCCAAAGCAGTCTGCATCCTCTGACTTCCTATCAACTTTATTAGATCTTCTCCTGTCCATCGTGCAGGCGGTCGTCTCACGCTGCGCTTGTCAAGTCGTAGTCTCCACTCAAGAATCTTTCTGCCCCAACGGCCGTCGGTTTTTTCGAGCTATCTGCCCTGCCCGTTGCCAATTTTCAGCCTACTAATGCGCTGAGCTATGCCGGTGAACTTAGTTCTTCTGCAGATCTCCTCATTTCTGACTATATCACGCAGAGAAACGCCGAGCATTACAGTCTCCATAGCTTGCTGGGCGACCCTGAGCTTTCTTATGAGGCCCATAGTGAGAGACCATTAAAGAATGCAATTTAACCGGTTATTAACCGTTTTTGTATGAAAATAACTGGTTAAAAGCGGTTTTAACCGGTTATTTGCATTCCCTAGAGACCATGTCTCAGATCCATATGTCATCACTGGTAACGCACGGTTGTAGACTTTAGTCTTGAAGGCACTCAGGTATTTTCAATGAGTATACGTTGCGCATGTGTGCATTATTATCAGTTTTTACATTTCGGATATCGTTAAAGAAATGTGATATTTACTCTAATAGTCATTATTATCATTTAGCTAGAGTTATGTGTCGCTAGCGAGGTGCGATGGAGTTAGGTGTTAATCGTCAAAACAGAGGGGCTAGACAAGATGCATTACGCTAACCAGCGTTTCTATTCGTTACGTTTTTAAACCAATCGCATCACTTGTAGATGACGTGATACGAAAAGTCACGTGATCTACCAGTGACGTGATTGGATTAAAAACGAAGCGATTAGAAACGATAGTTAGCGTAGTACATCTTGTCTAGCCCCTCAGGTAGAGAGACTGAGTCCTAAGATAAAATATCTAATGGAAATTAAAGTGATAAAATCGTAATATTGAAAAAAATTATTAAGATAGATAATTAGTACTTAGACTCAACTTACAGAGACAAGAGTAAATACCCGCGTATCTACCCGTGGGAAGGTAATCCGGTATTTATCGGGTATATACCTGGGTAGATTCCCATAATCTCTACTCTTTCCCCCTTACTAATAAACGTTGAGTAACGGTGGTATAGCTATACAATGTTTTGTCCTTATCTGTCAAATCCAAATGTCACAATGACAGATAAGGACAAAACATTGTATAGCTATACCACCGTTACTCAAAGTTTATTAGTAAGGGGTAAGTTTGTATCCCTACTGCCCATTCACTGGCCTACGTCACATACGTCACACTTTGCCGCCAACACGACCAAAGCGAAAAAAACCGCCTCCTGCCGCCGCGATAGCGTCAATTAGGGAAGATGTATGGCCGCTCGCTCGCCTTTTATAAAGTAATGTTTCGACGATTTCAGGATTATACAGGACGGCGACCGTTGCGTCATAAGACGGGGAAATGATAATGATTTCAGCAAGCCTTTACGGATGCTTAAATTATTTAAGTTCTTTTAAATTCCTAGTAGACAACCATCGTGTTGATTTGTTTAGGTACATTTTCCGATATTTTTATTTTCTTGTATAAAATTTTCCAATCGCCTTCTTTATTTTCTTGTACAGTTGAGTTGAAATAGTTATTTGTTATACAAGGGGGGAAAATTGTATTTTACCTGCGAGTGTTCATTTGAAACACGAGCTAACGAAAGGATTCTATGATTGACCACGAGCGTAGCGAGTGGTTCAAAAATAGAATCCTGAGCGTAGCGAGTGTTTCAACACACGAGACGTAAAATAACTTTTCACCCGTGTATAACACAAAACTTTTCACCTCACTACAGCGAGGAAAATATAAATAAGGGTTTTTACTATCAATAATTATTTATTTACCTCTTTGTCAATACATTTTTTTTTTGTGTTTTTTACTCGATGCAATTCATTAATTGTCATGTTAAAATTCAGCACTTAACGTTTTACGTTTTTTTAGCTGTCAAATATCACTTAAGCTGCCTTGACTAGGCTGTATGGATCAATGTCTTTTGCCTTTCCCACTGGAATAAAACAAAAGAAAAAAAAATTAAGCTGTCTTCAAATGTCAAAACTCTTTCTTCACATGTGGATAAAAAGCGATTTTCTCAATAGATATCAAACAAACAAAAAGGGCTTTCCGAGCTAGTGAGATGAAAAAGATGTTTACTCTTTAGTACCTTGTCTATTTAATGTTATGTTTAAACTGCCATATATGAAATGTCACACCGGAAAGTGTCAACGTACTAAAGTGTATACATGTTTTTGAACTCGACTGTACTTATAAAAATTTCCGAACGCCGTCTTTCCCTAAATATTTACTTACTGTTAGCTTGTAAGATAATTTTCACATAAGACATTTGTTTTAATTTATTTGCATTTTGTCCCGTTCCAAAAATTTAATTTCACGGAGTCGACGGAGCTACACTTAGAGGAGCTCCTGCTTCTGGGTTTTTTGGCCCTCCGGGACTGATATAAAAACGAGCCTAACCTAACCTATCTACGTATTACAATGTAATTACAATTGGGGAAAAATCGCTACTATGACAAAAATGTCTTCTGTGAAAATAATCCAAGATGACAAAATAAATATATAACAGTAAATATGTCCATAGGAAAACAAAGCGTCGGAAAATACAAGAAAATAAATATAAAGTAAATACGTCTATTATATAGGGAAAGAAGGCGTTCGGAAAATTTTATACAAGAAAATAAAAATATCAGAAAATACGTCTAACAAACCTACTAAAAAGATACCAATTGTTATCGAAAAATATATCTTGCCGAGTTTCTTACGCCGGTTCTTTTTGGGGCAAAGGTTTTAATTTTTCGAACCGGTGCCGCGGGGGTAATGCTTCTTGACATTCATAGATCACGTTATATTATGCCTAAATTGAAGAATAAAGAACTTTGACTTTGATTTTATTTATCAAAGTCAAAGTCAAAGTTCTTTATTCTTCAATTTAGGCAGGGTAAATCGTCAATTATTGGCCACCGTCAGTAACTGGCCACTTTGCAATAATCTGTTTGACGCAAAAGATATGCTGATATTTGTGCGATTAAACTAAAATACCTAGATCCAGAGTTGTTATCCGGACTACTGCCAAAGTATCTTTGCGAACGGCGTCTGTATATAATGGGTGGCTAGTAACTAAATGACATTTTCTCAAGTGGCCAGTTATTGAAGATTTACCCCATAATGTCAACCCTAGTAAGCTTTCGTCTCAGTCATATTAACTTCTAAGATTGAGATATCTTAGCTAGTTTTTGGCTGTAAAATCATTTGATTTGATTCATTTTATTTTAGCACCGAACAACCCATTCCTTTTCTATACTCGTAGTTTTCTCTTTTTAAACATAAACGTATATTTATTATAGACACGGACGATACTGTCGACGCGGGCAATATATGACCCAGGGATAGTAATATATTTTTTGTATGTGCAAAAGGTTTACCGTGGGACTGATTTATCTGGGTTAGGTATTTGCGGTTTCGTAGAGACAGGTTTCTTTTATCTTTACTATGTTATGAACGCGGGGTGTTTGTATATTTCTACGTTTTGATAGCGGGGACTTTAATGTCTATACCTAGGGAAGAAAGTGATTTAGAAAACACATTTAGCGCAATTCACACAGCTGGCGGGAGCGGGTCGTGCGCCGAGCGGGTCGGTAGTTCGGCGGGTGTTTTAACATGGAGTTATATGGAAGCATTCACACACTCGGCGGGAAGAGTCGGGCGCGGGTCGGGACCGCCGCACCCGTGACGGACCCGCGACGGGACCGCGACGGACCCGCCGCGCCTGCTGCCCGCCACTACCAGCACAGTAATAATAATTCAACTCTATATACTCGCCATTACCATCCGATCCCAAATACCCGCCTGCGCACCCGCGGCGCGCCCGCCGCGTTTCGGCGACGCGCCCGCCCGGCGGGGCCCGCCGCGGTTTGGCGCTATGTGTGAATAAGACCACCCACCCAGGGTCCCACGATGAAAACGACATGCTCGGCGCCCGACCCGCTCCCGCCCGCTGTGTGAATAGCGCTTAAGTGCGAGTCGGGCTCGCACACGAAGGGTTCCGTATCACAATACAATAAGATCAAGAATAAAACGCAGAGTTAACTATTGTTAAAGAGGCAAGAGAAATACATGCTCTGTAAAAATTGCAACTATCTAAAGGTTTATGAAAATTGGTTGCGCCTTTTAAGTGTATATAGTACCTAATTGTAAAGAAAGAAAGAAAAAGAAACACACACACATATATATTCACTATATATATATTCACTACACTTACAAGACACACAAAAAAATAAAAACCACAAAACAGCAATAAACAGAGCACCAGTGTGTCTTCGCGGCAGTAAATTGAACACTGGCTCAGCGTGTTAAACACCTGCACCTCGTTCTTCGACCAAATCTTCGATCAAAATTTAATGTCATTGCGTTTTATTTTACCACATAAAAATATCAATCTAGACTTTACCATACGACGGCAAATAGTTCTAGCGTGATGTTAGACGCTTTATGATACCTTATTTTATAGTAGTATTTTAAATTAAGTCAACAAATTATAACAGATACGAATCGATTTCCTACATTTCCTTTATAAACCTTATCGATAATGGAAAAAAGAATGCTATTTTAATTAGCAGCATCACAAATTTGCCGAATGACCTCTGTCACAGGCACATTAAGATATGAAAAATATTATTAAATTATAATATCCCACCTTTAGAACAGGGTATTGATTCTCTCAAAAGCAAAGGTGAGCGAACGCAGGAGTGATGTGCAAGCGGCGAGTTTAAGTAGTCCCGTCAAAGCGAACAAAACACATTTCAGCGCGTGTATTCAATTTGGCAGCATGGCTTCTCGAACGTATAATGCTGCCTAATTGAGAATGCACGAGCTAATATATGTTTTGCTCGCTCTGACGGGACTACTTAAACTCGCCGCTTGCACTTCACTCCTGCATACGCTCACCTTTGCTATTGAGAGAATCAATACCCAGTACTCCCAGTAGTGACCTAATTCAAAATTTCAGCTTTCAAAATTCAAGTCATAAATTTATTATTATAGAGACCTAACTCGAAATTCTGAATTAGGTACTATTGCTACACTATTGTTCTGAAGGTGCGATATGAGTTTTAACACAATGACAGGCCACTTGACGTTAAGTGGGATCAGAGGGCCCTGCCAAGATGCACTACGCTAACTAACATTTCTATTCGTTTCGTTTTTAAACCAATCGCGTCACTGCTAGGTCACGTGACTTTTCGTTCACGTCATATACCCGTGACGCGATTGGTTTAAAAACGAAACGAATAGAAACGCTAGTTAGCGTAGTGCACCTTGGCAGGGCCCTCTGAACCCCATAGACTTGCGACATGGGCGCGACTATCCAGCTGATACTCATCGCAAGCGCATTCCCATTATCTATGTCGCAGCGTTAGTGAGGATAAAACAAAATAACCAAGATCTGACAAATCCGTCACCCTCAAGAAATACTCTCGAAAATCGTTGAGGCGTCACACGATGGTCGTATACCCCATAAGGAGGGTTGTAAGAGACCCTTAACATAAGTTACCCCGTAACCCCTACCACGGGACCGTGTCCCCTACCACGTGCGGAAATGACGAATTAAATTTGACTAGTGCATGTACAACCTTGTTACTACGGGGGAGATTCGAATTTAGTAAAGATTTTCAAAAAAATCAATAATCTATTTAACAATAGTATTTTATGTAACTGATACATAAAGAGGGTCCTTAAAATACGAGTGTGGTTTTATGAAACGAGCTGAAGGCGAGTTTCATAATAAGATCACACGAGTGTTTTTAGGCCTAATTATGTACAGTTGCATACATTACTTTATCTACACATCATATTATAAGTACTCTAAGATGCGTTTAGTAGGCGGCAAAACAAACAAAATGGCGGCAAAGCTATTAACCTGTGTCACGAATATGTTTTTTTTTTAAATCATAGATAAACTAACAAAGTCCCTATTCTAATGTCATTCGAAATCAAAATGGCGTACGACACTTTACTTAAAATATACAGAGTCGACGTTTAATTGATACTAGAATTGGCCCCCTGTTTGAATTGTATTGGTTTTGGAAGATGTTCCAAATTTGAACAACATTACTTTATCAAAAGTTGTATCGTAATTTTAACTTTTCATTACAGCTACAGATAAGAAAACATATTGTATCTTGTAATGCTGATCATTGTCTACGGATTCTGAACGCATTATAGAGGACTTATGATATGAGTGTAGATAAAAAATATTATGCTGTCATTCGGTTAAAATGTGTATAATGGGACCAACTGCAATCCGAGCACTGCAAAAGTCAGAAATGGCAGTCCGACATTCCTACTAAAATTGATACTGGGGCCTATTGCATATAAAATAATAACTTATATTATAAGTGGAACTCTCTTTCCAACAGTATGTATTAAAAAGAGTCTTCCACTTGTATTACAAGTTACAAGCTTTTATGAAACGGGCCCCTGAACTATGACGTTACAAGTAATTTGCAATTTTTATCGTGAAAAACTGAGTTTAAGTACGTAGTTACTGTACAATTCATTTTAAAGGGTTTTGATATTACCATTGAATTTACTATTTGACCCCCAACGGGAAAAAATAGCGGGCGCGGGCGTCCTCTATTTGAATAATACGTATTTAATTTATTATTTAGTATCATTTGATGTTAAGAGTTAGGTCCTAAAACGGCAACAATATCGGAAGAGCTAAATCAAAGTGGAAAGACTTACCTACTACATTTTTAAGGTCGAAAAAAAAACAAATGGTAATAAGCGACCATTCTTGGGAGACTCCACTCTCTCTACTTGGGGAAGATTAGGGTCTAAAGGCCTGCCCTCTCCAATTTTGTTTAAAAGTCTTTGGGAGCGCAGAGAGTTCGTGCTAATTGCTTTTAAAAAGTATTAAGCAATAGTATATTAATTGCTATTACAATTTTTTCAGCTTCAATAAAAGCAGATTCATGTAACATACATTTGACTTTTTTTTTGGCCAGGTGTCCTAAGGGTGTTACAGACCAATCGATCGACGTCTATCGAAGTCGATCGATTGGTCTGGTAGGAACTATCGATCGACGTCGACTAATCCATTCTACCATCGATCGATGCCGTCGATCGACGATCGATCGATTGTTCTGGTAGCACTCTAACATTACTGCGTTTAACGCGTGACAAAATTTAGATCAAAGTATCCGTCACCTTTTGACACGTAAATAAGTACGACAGTGACGGATGCTTTATCCACATTTGACACGCGATATAGACGCAACCATACTAGGCCCGCAGGACTTCTATTCACCACGGTAAAACCATATTGCTTTTGACGCATTACGGTATGGTTTTTGACTCGGCCGCCATTACTGTCAAGTAAATAAGAGCTATCACAACGTTGACAATACGATAACACGCTTAGCCGGTAGTAGGACCTTGTGCAGGGTACGTCCGGATCGCTACCACCATCTTATCCATTAACCTACCAAACAGCAGTGTTCGCATTGTTGTGTTCCGGTTTGGGGATAAGACAGCCGGTGTAATGACTAGCATAGAGGCATTCCATCTTAGTCCTCAGGGTCGGCAACGCATTTGCAGTCTTAGGATTGCAGTCTTGTGAATGCGAATTTCTATGGGTCACAGTTTCCACTTACCATCGTCGCCTGTGTGCGCGTTTGCCTTCCATATGACATAAAATAAACGTCAATGGCGATATGGTTTCTACCCAGTAGAACAGAGAATCGGATATTTTGCGTAAATATATAATTATGTATTTATTTAACATATACTTGAAAAAATATCTACTTACTGTTTCTTTGTACTGTAACCCCCTTACTAATAAACGTTGAGTAACGGTGGTATACCTACCTATACAATGTTTTGTCCTTATCTGTCATTGTTACATTTGAATTTGACAAATAAGGACAAAACATTGTATAGGTATACCACCGTTACTCAACGTTTATTACTTTTATTAATAAGGGGGTAAGTGTTTTGTGTTGGTTGTTTCTTTCTTTGATTTTGTAGATATGTATGTTTGTATGTATGTAAGTATACTGTTTATTGTACAAGAATAAAAAAGAAATACAAAACACAGGCATATAATAAAAAACAAGTACAAAGGCGAACTTATCCCTTTATGGGATTTCTTCCGGATAACCTCTGTTTTATATTTGTTTGTACTTTTTAATCTGTTAGTTTTCTGTTTGTACAGTAAAGTGCTTAATATAAAATAAAATGTAAATCACAGTCCAATTCCAGCTTCCTTTGTACAGTAATTTTCTTGCGAAAAGTAGAGTTCCGTAAATCATAAGTATACATATTCCGGACGGTAATGGCGACAATCACGATTCCGGCTTTTAGTCACGTGTGGACGTGGGCGTCCGGGACGGAAGTCGCGGGGCAACCCTCGCCGGTTTCCGGACGCCTGGGGCGCGGCCAGGGCTGTGCTGGAAAAAATAAATTAAATAAAAATAATGCGTTTTAAAATAGCACACGCGTTTTAACAAAAATACACGTTATTAGTGAACATAGACATTAGATGTTTGGGTCATACGCAGATTTAGGTTAGCGTCTTTCCTGTGGATATACCCGAAGTTAACGTTTTTAACCCTACAATTAGTGTTGTGAATTTAAGCTTCGAGGCGTAAACTACAAGACTTGAGTCGCGACTTCTGAGTCTAGAAGCCTCGAACTTTAAAGCCTCGACCATATAAGCCTCAACTTAATAAGTTCGCGTTGTTGCTTACGAGCACAGAAACCTCAGAGTCTTTAAGCCTTAAGCTTTAAAGCCTCCTAAGCTTTGAAGGTTTAAGTCTATAAGGTTTGTAGCATTTAAGTCTTAAAAGCTTTTAACAAAGTAGATTAATTTATGTTATCTATGCCATATTTGATAATTATACAGGATGCCCGTGAGGAACCCGAGAGATTTTAACAGCATAATCCTGAGGTCGTTAAAAGTAAAAAAACCATGCAAGTGCGGGTCGGACTCGCCCACTGAGGGTTCCGTACTTGTTGTTGTAGCGGCAACAGCAATACATCATCTGTGGAAATTTCAGCTGTCTAGCCTAGCTAGCCTAGGTTCATGAGATACAGCCTGGTGACATGACGGACGGACGGACGGACAGCGGAGTCTTAGTAATAGAGTCCCGTTTTTACCCTTTGGATACGGAACCCTAAAAACTATGTAGACCGAGACCGCCACACCGGACACCGTCAAATTAAGGGTTAAAAATAAATATAGGTACAGTCAAGTGTAAAAATATAGGTGCACATAACCAATCAAAAATATGTCCCATAGTACCTTAACGTCATCGAAATAAGGCCTCGATACATAATTATGAGAGGATGAAATCGATACGTATTTTTGCACTTGACCGTACAGTAATACTTTCTTCCTAAAACGCTCATTGTTTGAGCTCTTAACGCTTAACTCAGGCCTTCGAGGCTCCGGGCCTTGAGCTTTCAATAAGCCCGAGTTTTTAAAGCTTGAGCTTTTTATGAACCCCGAGTCTTAAAGACTTGCTCTTAAGAGCTCATAAAAAGCTTGAGTCGTTAAGGTTCTGAACCGTTTCTGAGCTCAAACCTTTAACGCTCGAGTCTTCAAAGCTTGAACCTTCAAGGTTTGGAAGTCTTTAAGGTTCAAAAGTCTTCAAGACTAGTCTTTTAACAACACTACCTACAATGCATGACTTTTTCTATTTGTGTAAAAAAAATATATGTGGTTTCAGTTATGGTTTCTTTAAGGGAAAAAATAATGAAAAAAATAGGTATAATTATGAAAAATATTTTAGGAGAAATTAACTTTTTTTTATGGGTTCCATAAATGGCACACGATGCAATTAGGTGTGGGTTACACTGACATTAAATCATTAAATAGATTTTTAATTTAAACTTCATTAAACTGTAAACTTATAGAAATAATTGTTGCATTTGTATAAACATAATTCTATAAGTATTTTTCACATTATATGAAAATAAAATATTTCATCTATGAAAAATCAGTAAAATTACTGCATGCAGTAGTAACATATATGGCACATTTGGACACATCGTCGATGCATGGTGTGACAGATCTGGCACAGTCATAAAAAACTAAATATTCAAATCAAAACATCCTTTAAATAAAAAAATATTACTTTAAGTTTAGTAGGTACACTTTTCCACATATAACATAATTTTTATCTTGACTCCGTCTCCGCAAAAACTATTTTTAAATTAACGTCTAAAATGTTATAAACCTGTTATTTGCGGTGACCTCCAAATTTTGAGTCACTTGCTCGGTCGTTGGAATTACATCGGCATCTAGCGGAAATGAATCGAACTACGTTATTGGAGTGACTTCCAAGTTTTCCTTGGCGACCAAGGTGTCGCTGCCTATACATTATTTTTAAACTACGGACCATTAAATTGGTTGTGACAGATCTGTCACCATATGCATTGTAGGGTTAAGGCCTAATTTTCTGGCTGAACCCATATCCGCATAAACGGCGTCAGGTCTACATTAGTCCTATCCATTTAAAACATAACTTATATGCACACAAGCATTTAACTATTGACCACAACTTTTGTTTTTGTGAGTATAATATGACCCGTTTAGAACATAACGTTATGCCAAAACAGTCATTATGGCAAATGTAAGTTATGCCAAACATTACTTAGGGCAAACGTGCTATGCGATATTACTTTAGGACAAACAATATTATGGATCGCGAAGGACACCCGGCTATTATACACTACCTACTATAAAATGCCCGTGTGGTGCCGGGTTTAGAATGTTGCCACACTTGCCACCCCATCGGGCTTAGCACGCGAGGTGAGGATTATACGTCAAAATTCGTCAAACGCGATTTAGTGTCAAATATGTCTATTCCATATTCTAACGTAAGAGTAAACTTTTAAGGTTTTAAATAAAAGTGTAATTTGTGTCACTTGAGTCCTTTTATTACTAAGCATCTTGAAGTGGGATTTAATGTCATTTAACTCTGAGCAACTCTTTATTTGACACTAATTCATGGAAAACGTCAAATCTGACAGTAAATCTCGCCTCGCGTGCTAGGCCCGCATGTCTTCCCTTGGATGTCGTAAGAGACGACTAAGGGACTAAAGGCTGTGTAGTACTGTTAGGCGATGGGTTTGGAACCTGTCACTAACACACTGGATATCATCTTAGCCTGGTTGTGCAAAATGTGGTCACAGAATTATCAACAAGTTTTTGGAGTTGTTGGTGAGTCTGTGGCTCTGCCTACCCCACTCTGGGAATGAAGGCGTGAGTTTATGTTATGTGTTATGTATTACTATAAAATGATGTTCTTTAGCAACCCTAAGGTAATACCGACATGTCTTTGACGTTGTTAATATTTCCCGAAGCGCCTCGCCAAGAGGTTTATTTTCGGATCGGAACGAATGCTGGATGTTACACGGCCGTTCCGAGTGTTACTGACATTTGGAAGTTTTCGTTTCGGTAAAAATATAGGATAAGGTTCAGTCTGTGAGCACTAAGATGCTTCGGGTTTGTACTTCTCTCTCACTCGCTCTTAACAAGTGAGTATGAGAGCGAGTGAGAGACAAGTACAAAACCGAAGCATCTTCTAAGTGCTATCGCACTGTACTTTGAACTTAATACTTAAAAGGTACGTGCGTTATTATTTAATTACATGCTCGCCAAACTGTTATCCCGTTAAAGGACAAAATGGTGGTAGCGCTATGGACGGACCCTGCACAAGGCCTTTTCACTACTATAGTGATATACGAAGCAATGTATTTTAGGGATGATTTCTCAATCCCCAGATAAAGCTATCCGGAAGGTAAAATTATGTGTAGTAAAAATGATTGGCCTAATCAGTGGCAGCAGCATGATAAGCGACGCCTCGTATTTAAGTATCTTTTATGATCGATCTCCTCAAAAAACCAAAGCTCATCTGAAAGATCATCAATTTCTGTGTAAGAAAAACCACTGCTGCATTTAGACATCGAACTTTAAACTAAAAAAAAAAGTTATGCCTGGTTTTTCGAATTGCAGGATCACCATTTCGTGTTCCCCCGTTAATGACGAGACTAAATATATATATATCATCCGGTAGTCTTATCGAACTAGGTTTAGTGTCGTGGGCTCCCTAACTAATATAAGTAATAGGTCCTTACCTATGAAATTGGCGT
The DNA here is from genome assembly GCA_948252455.1 of Acleris cristana. NCBI lineage: Eukaryota > Metazoa > Arthropoda > Insecta > Lepidoptera > Tortricidae > Acleris > Acleris cristana. The sequence goes on along the minus strand of OX411797.1, from coordinate 7,364,413 downwards.
TTTATATGGAGAATTTTATGAAAACGGACCACCTTCCATACATTTAATTTTGCGGATTATTTAGTAACGTGAAATGCAAACCAAACAAAATTCTGTCAGGAATATTGGACACTTCTAAGCTATATTATACATATCTTAATTACTTGAAAATGGTTCGCTTCATAAAACTCTGCGTAATTGAAACACTTGAACTCACAGCACGTGAAAAGAGTTGAGTTCACACTTTAATTTTAAACACTAAGTAAGAAATTGAACCGTATTATTTGTATCTAAAACCTTTGTAACATACTGTATTAATGAAATTTAAAAATAATTTGGAAGTTAAAATTGAAATGAATAAATTCCGTACGAAATAAAACACGTAAAAATAACGCCAATTTCATAGGTAAGGACCCAATAATACCTATTTTAAAAACTCCAACTTTTATTTACTACCAATTTCCTATAATCACTAAACCTCAAAATCCTTCAGATTTTTTACACAAATCTCCCTACTGAACCGATGACTCCATTCGGAGTCAATTTTATGAATAAATTTCTGAACGTGGGCGTGCTCAGGCACTATCGCGACGTAGATCAAGCAAAGCCGATTACAGGCTCCACTTATCTTGTATCGTAACGGAGCATCGATCAGAATTTAGGTAAGGCCACGGTTTTTTTTAGGAGGATATCGATCGATAAGACTCGAAAAAAATTACGAAACATTTGTTCTAATAAGGTGAAGTCTTGTAATTGCAACTATCTGGTTATTGCAACTAACTTAAATAACTCCTTCTAGGATCACTGTTTTGAACAACGACAGGCGTGATATCGTTCTTCCATACTAAGAAATACAATATCACGCCTGTCGTTCTTCTAAACAGTTATCCTAGAAGGAGTTATTTAAGTTAGTTGCAATAACCAGATAGTTGCAATTACAAGACTTCACCTTACTAGCTTTTGTCCGCATATATGTCATTTATCGCTGCTCCGTCGGAAACTGTCCAATTTTCCGGGATAAATACTATCCTACACCCTATTCTAGGACCTAACCTATATATGTCGGTGTGCAGAGCTGCATTTGTGTGCAAATTTCCCCTCGCAAGAAATGACAGAACTATTTGACTGTAATATTCATAGTTAAGGCGACTCCCTTCCGCTAGGAAGGCCGTGTTGCTCGACGGGTAACTGAGGCTCTACTTTAAAGATCGAAGTTAGAAGTTACGTTAGCTCTATCTCTGTCACTCGTCATTCTAGACTAAAGCGAGAGAAAGAGATGGAGCTAACGTAACTTCGAACTTCGATTTTCAAAGTAGGACCTCTGTAAAGGTTGCGGCTCCACTGAGACGGAGACGAGTCGAGCAGAGCTGTGCCAATATTAACCAATAGAAGGCGCATGCGGTCACGTCCAGCGCGCCTTGTGCACGTTAGGGTGCGGCTCCACTGAGGCGGAGACGAGCGGAGCGGAGAGGAGACGTGTAGGGATTGACCAATCATATTAGATGAAATCCACATCTCGTCTCCACTCCGCTTCAATGGAAACAGTCAAGCGGAGACGAGCGGAGCGGAGAGGAGACGTGTAGGGATTGACCAATCATAATAGATGAAATCCACATCTCGTCTCCACTCCGCTTCAATGGAAACAGTCAAGCGGAGACGAGCGGAGCGGAGATGAGACGTAACTGCATTACTACATTGCAATCCCTCTGCTCCGCTCGTCTCCGCCTCAGTGGAATCACTTAGCTCTTTTCACAGCTCTGGTCCACTCAGCTCCGCTCGTCTCCGCCTCAGTGGAGCCGCAGCCTTAGTTTAGATTCTATTGTTTAATATTGGCACAGCTCCGCTCCACTCCGCTCATCTCCGCCTCAGTGGAGCCGCACCCTAGGATACTTTAAACTTGAAGTAAATATCCGGTTACGCTCACGCTCCTCAAAGGATACAGCCTTACAATGTTATCACAATCTTATTGCCGAATTATTCATCTTGAACTCCAAATTTATGACAACTAATACCAAGTTCTAACAAGCGACCACAGCGTAGCCAGATCGCTAACTAAACTCATATCCTATCAACAGCTTCGAAATAATCCTTATTGAATTTACCTACTCTGTGTCATCGTAAAATCAAAATGGCCGAAATGCGTACGACGACTAAGGTTTTCGATAGGGGAGTTTATATTCGTATTTTATACCAGATATAAATTAGGAACCCTGATAACGCTGTCAACTATATCTTGAGCTGAGACGCTCAATAAATTCCTTATGAACATCGTTTTTATTTGGAAAATTGGAGTTCTTTGTATTATGGTTGATAGTGAATGACTATTGACAGATGGTTATATGTACAAGTAGATTACGGTTTTGTGTACGTTTTAAGTAGACCAAGGGTTTATTCCGGGAAAGCGTAATGAGAGCCAGGATTTTGAATTTACATACAAAATGGGTTCGGAACCGCGTCATAGGCATTGATCGGGTTAAGAGGTTCTGTTATGACAAAGGGGGTTTAATTTAATGTCCGTAGCTGAATTGAGAGGCCTCATACAAAGGCTTTGCTTAGAACGTCTGATTTTCCTTTTTGAATGGTTAGGTTTGAAAGGCTGAAAGTTTCCATACAAAATACTGTAACGTAGAGAACGTCTTATACCTAGACCAATGTTTTTTTATAAGGTTGTATATTTAATACCGAGTTGGTAAAACAAAATCAAATAAATTGGTTATACAAAATCAAATTTTTACACAGATTTTCCCTAAACTAAACCCCTCTATCAAGTCTCGAGCTGAAAATTTAATAAAAAGTTTTATTTTTTAAGTTTAATATTTGTCCCATTTTTTTGCTTAAAGCTGTTACCCTACCCCTTATTAGATTGATAACATCGAGTGACACCTTTGTTCCTCGCAGATAACCAAGTTAGCTAACCAGCAGCCAAGAGGGAAGAAATTTTCTTCCCAGATAACTCGTTTTTTAACGGGAAAGATTTTTTCCTGCACGATAACCAGAGGGCTTATTGTCTAACGCACTCGCAATCACGATCGTTTTCATTTTGAAAATCGAAGGTTTGTCGGCATACAAAATGAAAACAATTGCTCCACTTTGAAGCTGGTTGCGATTGCGAGTGCGTTAGACAATAAGCCCTCAGCTCAGGCCTGGTAGTTTACGAAGAATAACAATTTCTTCCCAGATAACTGGTTTTTGAACGGGAAGGATTTTTTCCTATAAGATAACCAGCTCAGGCCTGGTAGTTTACGAAGAATAACAATTTCTTCCCAGATAACTGGTTTTTTAACGGGAAAGATTTTTTCCTGCACGATAACCAGCTCAAAAACCTCCCATTCTAGACCTCTTCAAATATTTATAAAATTCACTCCGACTATTACCGACGTGTGCCCTGAAGTGGCCTATTTACTGAAATTGAAAACGATCGTGATTGCGAGTGCGTTAGACAATAAGCCTTCTGGACGGCTAGCACAAGTGGCCCGCGACTTTGTTTGTCGCTCGGATCTCCCTTTCTATCTAGTCAGTAACGATAGAGACGCACTGAGCGACAAGCGAGAAAATACAACTTGTGCTACCGCCGTGCAGGTCTGATAGTGAACATTAAAACCAGCTCAGGCTGGTTATCGTGCAGGAAAAAAATCTTTCCCGTTAAAAAACCAGTTATCTGGGAAGAAAATTTCTTCCTTCTTGGCTGCTGGTCAGCTAACTCGGTTATCTGCGAACCGGTCAAGTGCGAGTCGGACTCGCGCACCGAGGGTTCCGTATTTAAGATATTTTGCTTAGTAACAGCAAAAGAAAATACTCCTTTTATTGTGAACTTTAACTTCCATGCAATAAGGTTCATTATGACTAGCCTAAATTTTAATACACATTTTCATAGTTTTTTTGTTATTCCTCAAAAACTGTAAATAATTAACACTTCATTTTATTTTTACCATAAAATTTAATAATTATCGATATGTCAGCATTTTTTCTGATTTTTTGATTCATAATCTTTGGAGATAAGGGGGGGGGGGGTCATATTTTGTACATTTTTGCCCATCAAAAAGAACATCGCAGAAAATTAAAAAAAAAATAGTTTTGATATGTACAGTTTAAACCTTTCATATGACACCCCATTTGTTGCATCAAACTATTTTCATTTTTTAACCCCCCACTCTAGACCCCTTTTCAATTATTTATAAAATTTATTTAATAGTTTGTTTACTAAAAACAGATGCAGGCAAGCAAAGTATGCCAAATTTCAAGTTGATGTCATTTATAAGTAGTTGCTGAGAAAACCTGCTGTGACATACAGACAGACAGACAGACAGACAGACGGGCAACGTAGTCTCACCATAAGGGTTCCTGTTTACCATTTTGGTACGAAACCCTAAAAATTAATCAATTTTAAATACAAAACAACGACGACTACCTAAATATAATCTATAACCAAATCGCGAAAAAAAAACAGCTGTTCCATATAGCCGAAATGTATGGAACAGCTGTTTTTTTTTTCCGCGATTTGGATAGAAATAGAAATAGATATCATATCAGTATGACCTACAGAGTTAGTCCCTGCAGTTTGTCCAACCTTCTGCCTAACACCCTGTATAAATATAGATATGTCATGATTTATCTAAAAGTAAAAAATAACAATAAATTACAATAAATTTTATTTATGTCAAATACTTTAGTGACAGGACTATCGGTACCCATGCCAGGTTAGTGACAGGCTCAGCTGCATTACACAAGTCTGTGTTACAAACTATGTTCATATATACAAGATCGGAAGCACCTCTGGTGTCGGATGTACAACCACGAATCACGGATATAAGTTGTGATGTATTTCCTGAAAAGAGAAGTTCACGTCAAAAAGTATGATCAATTTGTTTAAGGGTGTTACCAGACCAATCGATCGATCGTCGATCGACGGCATCGATCGATGGTAGAATGGATTAGTCGACGTCGATCGATAGTTCCTACCAGACCAATCAATCAATCGTCGATCGACGGCATCGATCGACGGTAGAATGCATTAGTCGACGTCGATTCATAGTTCCTACCAGACCAATCGATCAATCGTCGATCGACGGCATCGATCGATGGTAGAATGCATTAGTCGACGTCGATCCATAGTTCCTACCAGACCAATCGATCGACTTCGAGCGACGTCGATCGACGGCATCGATCGATGGTAGAATGCATTAGTCGACGTCGATCGATAGTTCCTACCAGACCAATCAATCAATCGTCGATCGACGGCATCGATCGACGGTAGAATGCATTAGTCGACGTCGATTCATAGTTCCTACCAGACCAATCGATCGACTTCGATCGACGTCGATCAATGTCGTCGATCGACGATCGATCGATTGGTCTGGTAACACCTTAACTTATATCTTGTAAATTATGTCCCTACCCCATATTTATTATAATACAAATACTAAAACTGAGGAAAAATTATAAGATTAAACGAACTTACCTTAAGTGAAGTTCTATCTTAATTATACGCAGCTGCCAGTCCGAGACGGGATTTACATGTAGTAACATTGAATGGTACAGCTAGATGTCACATATGTAAAAAGCTAAAAAAAAGAAACTCTCGTATAGCAACACCTATTTATGTCATTTCGTTTAAAGTCATATACAACCCTGACTCTGGGATAATACTTTGTATTAGTGGGAGGGATCGGGAGTCCCGTCTCGGACTGGCAGCTGCGTATAATTAAGATAGAACTTCACTTAAGGTAAGTTCGTTTAATCTTATAATTATACTACGCTGCCAGTCCGAGACGGGATTTACATGTAGATGTTTAAAGTCCATCAGGGTTGTAAGTAAATAAGTACATTTAAGTTAATTAGAAATTTAATAACTAAGAATTATAATAACAAGAATAAGTAAACTAAAAAAGGTCTCAACCTATTTTTAACAAAATGAATAAAACTCTTAAGTTCTTAGTGAACTACATATAGCCTCGCTAAATTGACCTGGATCTTGTACTAAAGGTCGGTCATAGTGTTTTGCGAATACAGCGGAATTTTGGGACCAGCCTGCTGCTTTTCTAATTTGATCTATGCTGAGACCAGACCTCTTTGCTGCCGAAGTGGCCGCATGTCGGGTGCTATGAGCGGTAAACCTTGTAATGTCAATGCTGGCATCTTTCAAAGTGCTCTTAATCCAGCGACTAATTGACTGGGTGGATGCACTTTTATGTGGTGTTTTATATGTTAGTATAAGTTTATTTTCATCTTTCCTTATAGATTCCGTCATCTTTAAATAAGACTTAATAGTCGTAACTGGGCAAATCTCCATTTTATCGTATGACTTAAGATACAATAATGGCTGGGAGGTACCTCGCTTGGAGGTCTTAATTATATCTGGTATGTATATATGAACCCCCTCAGCAAGGAATGTTATATTTTTCACACCAATCAGGGACAATGTTTGGACTCTGTGTCCAGATGTTAGTGCTAGAATAGTGACAAGTTTCTTTGTCAGGTTTTCAAGTGATATATTTTCGTTTGGATAAAAATTCGATAAAAAATTCAACACCAATCCCGGGTCCCAGGTCTCATTATATTTAGGTACAGGGGGTTTTGATCTAAATACACCCTTCATAAGACGCCTGATTTTGTCATCTGATCCAATTTTTGGTCCAATGATAAGCGACAAAGCTGATCTAGCAGTGTTTAACGTACCATATGACGATCCAGTCTCAAAACATTCACTTAAGAACTTTAATACAAATGGGATTGAACCTTGGTAGGTGTCCCGGTTATATTTATAGCAAAATTTCCACCAGACTTTCAAAGCACTATCATATTGTTTCATAGTGTTTATAGAGAGTGAGTTCAAAATAAGTTTAAGTGCTATGGGTGGTGTTCCACGTATCAGGAATGCCTGGCTGATAGCAGCCCTGCAGCCAGGGTAAGTTGATGGTGGAGGGGGTGACTGTCTCTGAAAGGGGATGACAACAAATGTTCATTAGGCTTAAATAATATCAAGTTTCCCACTATCAAGGAATCAATTAATGGAAACCATGGCTGAGATGGCCAGTATGGAAAAATTAAAATGCCTGTGGCTTTATCAGTCTTAATTTTATGTATGCATTTCAGCACCAACGAAAACGGTGGAAAACCATAGAAGAAAATTTTTTTCCAATTTAAGGTAAAGGCGTCAATAGCGTAAGCCTCCGGGTCACATTTCCATGAAGCAAATTTTTGACATTTCCTATTTATTCGAGAAGCGAACAGATCTATTTCAGGTAAGCCAAAAACGCGAATTATTTTTTCATAAGCTTTTTGGGAGAGTTCCCATTCAACATTTATTTTTCTTGACTCTATATCGGCTTCAAAGTTATCTTTTGTGTTGATGTAAGAAACGAAGATCCAAATATTTCTAACTTCGCACCATTGCCAGATATCTCTGGTAATGCTATTTAGATGTGGAAACTGAATCCCTCCCATTTTATTAACATATGCTACAGCTGTAGTATTATCTACTCTAAATAGAATTTCACAGTTGACTAACTCCTTTGTAAAACATTGAAGGCCTAAAAGTACAGCTTTTAATTCCAAGAAATTTATATGATGTTTTCTTTCTGACAGTGACCACGACCCAGAGGCTTTTTTAGAACCGCACACAGCTCCCCATCCTGTAGTGGAGGCATCTGTGTGTATTTCTATTTGAAATTTATTTTGTTTTATTGGATTACACATATTGATGTTTTTACCCCACCAGTCCAGTTCTGTGGAGACAACAGGTGAGAGGGTCATCTGTGCATCATAATTTTCATTTGACTTGAGTAATGCGAGGTACTTCTCTCTTTCCAGCAACTTTGTATAAACTAAACCATATGGAATAGCAGGACAAATTGAATTTAGCAACCCCAATAAATGTGAAAATTCTCTAATTGTGCAGTGACTTTTTTGTTGAAATGATTTAATTTCTTTTTGAATTGACAACTGTTTCTTAACCGGGACTGATAATGTGAGATTTTCTGAATTTAAAATGAATCCTAAGTATTTGCAACTTTTGCTGGGTAATAAAACACTTTTTTCAAAATTTAGGATAAAACCTAAATCTTGTAATAGTTTACAAGATAAATCAACATCTCTACTGCAATTAATCTTGGATTTATTAAGGTAGAGACTGTCATCTAAATATGAAGTTAAAAGCATGTTTTGCTGTCTTAGGTAGGTAATTACAGGTTTCAGTAGCTTAGTAAAGACGAAAGGTGCAGTACAGAGGTAAGGCGTTAAACTGGTATATAGCTCCATCAAAGGTAAATCTTAAAAACTTTCTACATTTTTCAGATATTGGTAAGGAGAAATAAGCTTCTTTCAAATCAATTGATGCCATAAAACAATCTTTTGACATAAGTTTAGAAGCTGTCCGCACATCTTCTAACTTAAAGTGACTAGTCTCAATATACTGATTTAGTCTTTTGAGGTTTAAAATAAATCTATATGAGCCATTTGGCTTAGGTATTAAAAATATGGGAGAGGTGAATTGACCTGGACAGTGTGAACATTTTGAGACTGCACCCAATGAAATAAGTTTCTCAATTTCATTACCAATTATAACCTTCTCTTCATCTGGCCAATGCTGTGGCTCTGTATTAAAAGGTGGAGGTGTATGAGTGAATGGAATTTCATAGCCTTGTATCCATTGTAATATGACTGGGTCATCAGTAATTTCTAGCCAATTTGATAGAAAAATTTTTAGTCTACCAGCATGTACCTGAGTTAACGGTGGTAACGGGACCTGGGTCTCGGTGGGTGGCGCCTGGGGTTCTTCTGGTGAGGCTGCTCGAATCGTTTCTTGAAGGCTGGTTGTCGTTGTTGGAGCCCACCGCGAGTTTGATGTTGAAATTGCAGTGGGCCCTTCCAGTTTCCCTGCTTCTTTGCACTGTTATTGGGATTTAGGGATTGATTGGGGGCAGCTTTTATTTGAGAACTGGTTTTCTTTAAAGCCTGTGCTGCTTTTAATTTATCTCCGCAGTCTGTTCCAAATAATTCTTGATCTATTTTTGTGCTCCGAACCGCCTCTTGTACTATTTTGTTAGCACCAGCAAGTGCAAAGAATTTCCTTGAGGAAGAATCCTGATAATGCAGGTCAGCAGCTATTTTGGCTGCATCGTTAATTTCTTCAATGAGAACTTTACTGTTAATGTTACCTTTCAGTAAACAAGTCAGGGACTTCCCAGTACAGGTCATCAGTTTACCAATCATGTTTTGACGATTAACTATTCTCTTATCCCTTTTTAAAGAAATATCAGAGAGTGAAGCAGCTATCTCTGCATTCATGTGTGGTGCTTCTGCTCTAGGAAAGTTGCTTGGAGTGGGGTATTTCCTCAATATAGTATCTCTAGATTCTTTACCGAGACCATCACTCATAATTTTAGTCCAACGAAGGGCTAGCTCTGGTCTTATAGGATCTCCAACTTCATTATTCTCTGCTCCTTCAGTCCCAAGAGCTTGTAGGTATTCTTCCGGTAACTGATCATCCTCTGAAAGAATGTCATGGGTTAGGACATTTATAACAACAAGTCTACTCTCTAAGTAGTAGCGCAAGGTAACAGAATACTACAGCCAGTTTATTGGCAATTTTATTATAGGCTTTGTTTATCCGCAATGTGATAACGCTTGCCTTAAGTTTAAAATCATTATATGCATGTGGGCACCGTCAAACCGCTAAGTGAGAGCGCTAGCCCCATAGGTATTTAAGGGAATAGAACTTAAAATGATTTTCATTTTTAGTAAAATTGGGGAGAATACCCATTAGGTGGATTTGTATATCCATGTAGTTAACCCAGGCGTTTAAAGTTTGTATTAATATGTATAAGTAATCACATAGACTGAGCTGGTGAAACGCACCTGTAGCTAAGTCCTGATCAATACAAGCAGGATCATTCGAAGGCCCAGCCTCCGGTTCAGCTTCGATTTCAGGTGCGGGCGGCGACGACGGCGGCGATACCTGCGTTGTCGGAACCACCAAATCCTTATCCAGTAAATCCTTCAGTTTTTTCTCTAATTTTCTGATTTTCTTCTTCAAATACTCTTCATCCTTCTCTCTTCTGCTTCTTTTCCCCATTTTGAGCACTTAACACTTCAATGCAAGCTAATTTAACGGATAAGTTTCTAAAATGCTTTCAGAACGCGTCGCGTCGCGTCTTTCCGGAAAGTGGTTGGTTTTTAAATCAAGAAAAAATAAATAAACGGTTATGAACTTCCGGTGCCAACCAAAGAAGAAATCAATCGAAAACATTATCATGTCCGATTTTTGTCCTTCTATGTATAATCTATGTTCGAAAACCGGAAATGCCAACTTTTCAAGCTTACGCTTTATAAGTTAAGAATTTTCGAGAAAATTATTATTAAGTACTTGTATAACTAGATAAGAAAACCAATAATAGGGTTTTACTAGTAATCTATTATATAAATTATTTAAGTACACATACCTCGAGGCATTTGTCCATAAAGACAACCACAAAACAAACCTTGTTGCACTTAGGTACTTGATGTCAATAAACCATCGATGTAATAACTTGATCACATCAATTACAATCACTAAATTCACCGGGCGATGTTTGTACACATATTTAAGTTGTAAACAAACACAATAACATTTTTTAAAAAATACGAGAGAGCATAGTGACGGCGCTGTCACATAAAACGTAATGACATAAATAGGTGTTGCTATACGAGAGTTTCTTTTTTTTAGCTTTTTACATATGTGACATCTAGCTGTACCATTCAATGTTACTACATGTAAATCCCGTCTCGGACTGGCAGCGTAGTATAATCAATCACTACTAAGTATTTGAATGGTTCTTGATGTTATAGGCGACTAACTGCCGCACTGAGAAACGTCAATTAAATTTAATGCTTGATTAAGTTGCTGCTGTCACATTCTTTGCTATAGCAATAGAATAAGACAACGCGTCACTAAACAAGCATTAAATTTAACTGACGTCTCTAAGCGCCGCAGTAAAGTGTTTATACCTACTAGAAATCAGCATAAAATAACTTTAAATAGAAAATGCGTTAATTTTTTCCTTTTCGAGAAAGTTTTTTGTGTTTGTAATAACGGCCTGGGAACCCTACACTGAGCATGGTCCGAGATGTTCTTACCCGTAATTGGGGAGTTTCAAAAAAATAGCACACCTTTGACTTTTTCTTTAGATTTGGGAAAAAATTTGCACTTTGGTTGGGATCATTATTCTGAATTAGAAAAAATTGTATCCCAATATGTCCCCAAGTACTGTTACCAAGAAACGTATTGGATTTTGATAACAAAACGGAACAATTCCATACATATTTTTGGGGAAATATTGGAAAAAAAAAAAATCTAATTCAGAATAATGGTCCCAACCAACGTGCAATTTTTTTCCCAAATCTAAAGAAAAAGTCAAAGGTGTGCTATTTTTTTGAAACTCCCCAATTTACCATTTTGGTACGGAACTTCGCCCACTCTTCAAGCAATTCTCCCCTCGCATTAGTCACAGGGGCCCTCCACCACAGCTAGCATGGAGTGGGGATACTTGTGCAATCAGGATCCTGACATCCGCGAGCCCACAATCGGGCGAAAAATATTTTTCCGCGAATTGATAATATGGGATTCCGATCGAGAATGGCCGGAATACCCACTAAAGCGATTCACAGACAGACGCGGCCTGCGGTGGCGGTCAGTGGCTTTCGCTTACAATGGCTACTATGTAAGCGAGTCTTCAAATATGCTACCATACGTGGCCTACAGGCCACTAGGTATCCGAACCGTCTAGTAATACCCGCCAAACGTACTAGATTATATGGTAAGAGCACAATACTGTATGGCCGTAACTGTACACAATAAGTTACCTGAGACACTAAAAAAACTGCCTCTAAATAAATTCAAACGAGACAAATAAAATTCAATGTTTAGATATTCATGTCAAAGAATATCAAATCAAATATTCTTGACTCTCATATTACGAGTGTTTTCTGGTGGGGTCACAGCTCTAACCTAACCTAACCTACTTTTCTATTAGCAGCTCATTTCTGACGGGGTCGCAGTTTTTACCGAACCTACTTTTCTGTACGGTAGCGATTTCTGACCTATTCTACCAAACAAATAATATTCGTTTAAAAATAATTCCACTGTTTGATAAGTTTGTTAAATATAAACGAGATTATAAAATTCATAATCTCGTTTATATTTAACCTTCTAACATTAAACGCCAGTAAATCCAAGCTTTTGTGTTTTCATAAAACTGGGGCTTCGGCTCCTCCTAACCAAATGAACCTCAAACTTCACCTCACAGGATGTGGACAAGGACAGGGCAGGGCAGGTGATACCTCAATAACTTTATGCAACTGCAGCTCAATCGAAAGAACAGAAAGCATCAAGTACCTGGGCCTCATCTTAGACGAGAAATTAAACTTCGGGAAACACATAGATGCAGTGTCAGCACGGGTACGGAAAATGGTCTACGTCTACACCATGAAACTGCTTAGAAACTCGGCAAACAAATTTTTATTGAAAGCGGTGTACCTAGCGTTATGTCAAGTAATTATTACGTATTGTATAATCATTTGGGGAGGTGCCGCTACAACCCTGCTGATAACCCTGGAAAGAGCTCAGAGGTATGTTCTCAAGGTTATGACCAAGAAGCCCAGACTCCACCCGACGGCAGCTGTGTACAGAGAAACGGAGGTACTCACTGTGCGCAAACTGGCAATTGTGAGGTTGGTTGTTGCGATGCATCGTAAGGTGATCACATGCAAAGACTACGACACAATGCTAAAAAAACGAGTGCTAACACTGCCAACTCCCCGAACGAAATCGGCTTTTGCAAGAAGATTCCCTGAATTTCTACTTCCACACGCTTATAATGTTGTTAGCAGGAGGTGTAACCTTAGACACTGCTCTGCGTCTGAGGCCAAGAGAATAGTGACAAACTGGATTCAGCCTATTGATTATTATGAAGCTGAAAAAATACTGAGGGTTTTCTAACACACACACACACACACACACACACACACACACACACACACACACACACACACACACACACACACACCCACACACACACACACACACACACACACACACACACACACACACACACACTCACACGTAGCTTTAACTCAAGTGCCGATGTATTGTACAATTAGTAAATTAGTGTTAAGCCATCTGTAATTCTAATTAGTAATAGCGCAGGACTTATACTTGTACCTGGTAATTGTAACAAATGGACCCCACGTGACAGGCTGTGCCTAGTGTGGTGGTCATGGGCAATGTATGTAAATGTAAGTTTCTTGGCAAATAAACAATATTTTTTTTATTTTTTTTTTATTTTTTATTGAATTATGTTTTTGTGAAACATGTTTTAATTCAAATAAATAGTCGTTGAAAACGATAAATATATTTTAGATAAATGTGGCATGTTCATGATTGCACACATTTTGTGAATAATCCTTTTCTGGAATGCAAAAATTGTAAGAAGGCTATTTTGAGGTTGCAGACATTTTGGAAATGAGCACTTTCTGCAAAGCGAACATTATACGAAAATTATGATTCTTGGAGACAGACATTATAAGAACCTGACACTTTGAGAAGCTGACATTATCCAAAAGACGTGCTGATATTATGGGAAACAGACATTTTGAAAACAAGACATTTTAGAAAAACGCATATTTCAGGCCTGAGCCACTGAGACATCTTGTTTGAGAGGTAACGCAACTTCAAATTTATCATCCTTTATTATGAAAGTTTCCTGAAATCTAGACATCGAAGAAATCTTACGCTCCGGTAGTTCTTGCTCAGAATTGGCCTCAGTATAGATTTCTGGGACCTTTTCGGTTTGCCAAAATTGTGACACAGTGTTATCTAATCTAGACAATCATCTTGTATTTGTTGTGAACGACAAAAGTTAGAAACCATACATGTTGTAGACTCTCCGGAGTGACGCACTTTCCCAGTGACTCTATAACTGAAGCATTGTATTTTGCAGGACGAGCCCACCAGGCCCCTATTTCACCAAGTTACAATTGTCAATGACATATGTATGCTTACAATTCGACAAATGTCAAGGGACAATTGTCAAGTGACAGGTGACAAGTAGACAAATTCTCAATTTTATTTCTATGGACATACTTAATTGTCTACACTTACATCGTAACCATGATAGGTAACTCGTGACAATTGTCCATAATTTAATTTAAGGACAATTATGTTGTGAAACAATGTAAAAAAATTCAAGTCGACATATTTGCTAATTTGTCGGTAATTATTGACATGAGATTAGAGCTGTGTCAGGCTTGCGTTACAATTGTAGTGTTTTCATTGTTAATTACAATGGGCTCTCCGCGAAAGCAGTAGTAGTGACAGCAGTGATAGCGACTTAGACGAGTTCTCATAGAGACGAACATATAGAGAACGAATCAATTTCTCATTTGAAATCACTGACTTTGCGCTTAAAGAAAAAATCCGAATATCTAAAACGAGTGTTTATTATATGTATAATAAATAGAATTGGTGCAGTTTAACAACATGCTACTATAAAAAATAGAGCTTTATCGCCTACACAGCAAATTCTTTGCACACTGCATTGGATGGGTTCAGGGTCACAATATCACGTCAGTGTCAAAAGCAACCATCCATCGTCTGCATATAGTCGACAAGACTGTGGAAACTATCCATAAAGCCAAGCTACCGCTCTCGTTTATTGAAAAAAAGTGTATAATCATAGTGTGTTTAATTTGTTGAGCGAGTGATTAAAATAAATAAAAATTAGTTTGGACCCTCCAAACTAATATAATAATTATTGTTGTATAATTGTGGACTAACTTGGTGGCAATGGTGGACGCCTGTCTTCAATCAACATACGGTTGATTTAACACTGCGCCGAGCAAACGTCGACCGTCCAGTGGCGCCCTCATCACTATTATTGTGTTTTCTAATTAACTAAAGAATTTCCTTGCAATCGGACGATGCTTTTTTGTAGCGCAAGTAAAAAGACAATTTATGGGATACGTAACAAACTTTGATAACAATTACCCTATGAGTAGTCAGCTTAACGGGAAAAGGTGGCCACTTTTTTCCGTTAAGTTGATAACTCAAAGGTCAATTATTATTAAACTATGTGATATGTCCTATAAGTTGTGTTTTCATTTGTAGTATAAAAATGCACCGTCCGATTTCAAGAAAATACTTTATTTTATTAGAAAACACAATAATAGTGATGAGGGCGCCACTGTACATCCGGCGTACGCTCGGCGTAGTCTTAAACGTTTAAAAATGTAAAGATAAGGTAACAGTTGTCATGACAACGCGACAATCGTATCAGAATTTTGACATTTGCCATTTCACTATATAAAAATGTCATCATTTTATTATTATTGTCGCACCTGTCAGCGTGGTTTAATAATGTAGAGTTTTGTGAAACAACACCTATCGTGACTACTCGACAATTGTCACCTGATTATTGCCATTGCCGTTTCATGAAATACAATTGTCACATCATTTAGACAATTGTCGCACTTGTCAAGCTTGGTGAAATAGGGGCCAGGCGACACTGGCAGTTGCTCGCGGAGTAGAATCTGAAAGAATACGTCAGCACCTAGGAGCATACCTATTTTGTCACATACGTAATAACTAGCTTTTGCCCGCGACTCCATCCGCGTAGAACTCGTTTATCGCTGCTCCCTCGGGATCTGTCTAATTTTCCGGGATAAAAAGTAGCCTATGCCCCGGGACTCAAGCTATTTCCATACCAAATTTCATCTAAATCGGTTCAGCTGTTTAAGTGTGAAGAGGTTACAGACAGACAGACAGACACACTTTCACATTTATAATTATAATATTAGTATGGATTATCAATAGTCAGTTTGACATGAGACGGAAAATCAATGGTTTAATTTTTTACTGAAAATTGTGGCATACTACAAGTAATACTTTATACAACATGCATGCGCTCGCGTCGACACCCGAGTGCGACTTGTTTGCGTGGCGATGGGCGGCAGTGTGTAGTGAATGCTTGAGATTCTGTGAGGCGATGGATGCTAGGTGCTCAACTCTTCCAATGTGATTAGTTACCTTTTATTGTGAAATCTCTCTTTAATCTCTCTATCTTTAGTAATGTCATGTAAACGTTTTTTATAAATAAATAAATAAATAAATGTTACTGGTATTCTGAAATCGCTTACAGTAGCATCAACATTTAAGGTTGTTTGTTCTATTGTCTCGATGCGATGTAGTCAGATCGAGATGTAGTCACAAAGCGCTCAGAGGGGCTAGACAAGATGCATTACGCTAACCAGCGTTTCTATTCGTTACGTTTTTAAACCAATCGCATCACTTGTAGATGACGTGATACGAAAAGTCACGTGATCTACCAGTGACGTGATTGGTTTAAAAACGAAGCGATTTGAAACGATAGTTAGCGTAGTGCATCTTGTCTAACCCCTCTGGTCGTATTAACTATCTAGTCATATCGAGATGTGGACGGAAAGCTTCTATCCACGGAATAGAAAAAACAGTGGAAGAAATAATGCTTTATGTTAAGGTGACAGAGTTTAAATTAAATTAACTATGGAATTGTTTTTTAAATAATGAAAATCTCGGAAATTATGCGTTATTGCACTACATGTTATACCACATTATACCTATATGTATACTCTAAATAGGGTCTAGAATCGATGGTTAAAATCCTTCGGGTACGTCCCGGGCACGGTGTATATACTATTTTTGCTCTCGTGTAAAATTTGCTGTATGTCTCTACTTTGTTTTGAAATGGTGCAGCCGCGCACCTCGAATGCAACTTACTTGCGGATAGGTATCGTGAAAAGGAATTGAGTGATGTATTGTAAACAGGGTTAAGTTTTAACCCTTTTACTAATAAACGTAGAGTAACGGTGGTATGGCTATACAATGTTTTGTCCTTATCTGTCATTGTGACATTTGGATTTGACAGATAAGGAGAAAACGTTGTACATGTGCATGTCGGACCATGCTCAGTGTAGGGTCCCGAAGCCGTTACTAAAAACAGAAAACTATCTCAAAAAATACAATGTGGAAAAGTGCACCAGCAAAAGAGCGTATCTTCATGGCACTTACGTCTTTTTATTTAGAAGCGAAATTTTTCGGAAATATCTCAAAAACGGTATATCCGATCATGATGAAAATAATTTTCGTTTAAATTATTTGTACTAAAGCGTTATCTTTGTGATTATTTTTCATATTTTTTGGACATATATGGTTTAAAAGATAAAGGGGGGGCACAATTTATTATTTCCGAAAATATTCACGTAATAAAATAAATTAAATTATAAAAAAAAAAACCCCGACTGCAATAAAAAAAACAACTGAAAAGCGAAAAACAAGCTCTATAATCAATAGAACATTGTAAGAGTAATGTACTTATTGATATTTATAACAATTTAAATTTAACTTGAATATTGGAAAAGGTGTTCCAGGCGGGGACAAGCTAGTCCATTTTTTTTTTAAGAAATAGTTTTTGTAATTCATTGCTTGTCCCCGCCTGCAATACCTTTTCCAATATTCAAGTTAAATTTAAATTGTTATAAATATCAATAAGTACATTACTCTTACAATGTTCTATAGATTATAGAGCTTGTTTTTCGCTTTTCAGTTGTTTTTTTTATTGCAGTCGGGGTTTTTTTTTTTAATAATTTAATTTATTTCACTCTTTTTAGTTTTTATTAATTTATAATATAATTTTTGTACAAGTTTTATAAGTAACTTTTTGTATATGCCCAATAGTTTGAGTTTCAACACTTTAAAAAGGTTAAAGTACCTATAATTTCATTTTGATTGGTAATTTGCTTTACCAAATTACATAAATTTAAACATATGAGTTGTGTATATTTTTGTAATTGCCTTTTAATATTCTTCATTTTGATACTCTATTGGATTCATTCGATAAAAGATTTTTTTTTCAAACCACACATTATGGCGCCTAAAATCCGCCTTGTTGATTTTTTTTGACGTCACTTGTCCTAGGACACTTGGGTTTCCGAGACAAATCCAACGACACCTTAATTTTAAAAATCCATCCAGCCGTTTGGATGATATGAGGTAATAAAGAATATTACATACATACATACATAGATACGCGCGAAAAACATTACCCTTCTTGGCAGTCGGGTAAAAAAACTGGACGGTCCGTCCGAAACGAAACTATAAGGGTTCCGTTTTTGCCATTTTGGCTACGGAACCCTAAAAATCGGTAGTACAAGAAAAAACATTATTAACTCTCCGTCTTTAGGCGCATACCTACCATTCGTTGCGAAATACGCTACAACTAATAAATAACTAGTTGATAGCTAAAGATCTGATTATACACCAAGGAGTTAAATAGGTACTCGAAAAAACACTGACGCTTTAGACACACACCCGTATTCACAAACAATACATAAGGGATCCTTCACTGAGTAAACGCACTGCGTTCAATACAGCTTTGTGATTAGTCCTTTTTGACCGACCTTTTGTTTATGAGACGATTTGAACCACCCTGTGCGTTCGTGAGCACTGTGAGACCTCATAGTGACGTTTGTGAATACGGGTGACAATGTTGTTGCGATTTCCAAGCAGACTGAATCGCGGGCATAACTAGAATGTACACAATACAATGATGTTTAAATATATTTTAGATTCCAATTCATCCAATAAATAAGTCATCATTATTATTACATTTATGACTTTGTGATTATTATTTATTCTATTCAAAATAACTACTTTAATTAAAAATCCCCATTCTTAATCGAAAGCGAATGAGGGAACAATACTTACGTTTGTGCCTAAGTATTGTAATGCAATTTTTCGTGTAGAATGGACATTCTGGAGAGGTGATTTCTGGGTCGTCTTCCTTTACATAGAGTATTTGGCCACAACCTTCATTTTTTGGCCATTCACAATTGTAACACTTAATAGCTGAAATATATTAACATTTAAGGATGATTTCCACCGAACGGCTCGCATCGCATCGGAGCGGTACGGATTTTACAATCTTTAAACGATATTAAATCATGTGCACAGTATTTAAAGTCTATATTACTAAGCCGCACACAGCAGCTTGACGGCGGGCGTCTTCCGCGACACGCGATCGGAGCTGTAAGTATGCCACAACACGCGATCGGCTCCGTTCGCTTGCGATCGGCTCCGTACGCTTGTCGACGTGTGCGATCGGAACCTTTCGGCCGTGACCGGGCGAGCCCACTAATTCTCGAAAGTGCACTCAAACACGTGGTAGGAACGAAACTATTTGATTGGGTGCGGATACGCTCGCAAGCAACCGTACGGTGCCGATCGTGTGCGTCGAGATCCTGTCGACCGCGAACGGCTGTTACCGCCCGTTCGTATGCGTCGACATGCTGCCGGACACGATCGGTGGTCGCCGCATCCGTTCGTATTCTTTCCGTTCCGATCCGTTGCGGGCCGTTTGGTGGAAATCATCCTTAAGGCTGCGGTCCGGCATTAGGCAACTAATATGCTGCTTGTTGCTGTCCTGCCCATAGTGTACATTGTACTGGAACTAAATCGAGATAGAAGGAAAGAGTACGTCGATTTATATGAGAACCGAGCGTGTAATGGCGCCACTACACTATCGGCGATGATCGTTGATGGTCTGATCGTCTATAAATGGCACGATGATCGTGCAAGCATCCACACTATCGCCGGTAGTAGTTTTCGAACGGCAAGCGTACAAAATGGACGTGGATTGTGTTGCTGCTTTATTATTTAATAAATCGAGGAAAAGAAGATGGTGGTTCTTGAGGATTAATAATAATAAAACGAAGTATGTAGATACAATAATTATATAATACGATTTAATTTTTAATTGATTGTCCACTGGGGAATCAATGATCGGCGATAGTGTGGGCAGCTCAACGAACAACGCGGCGATTCCCTTTGATGCGTGCCCGAAAAACCGACCAATCAGGGGTCGCAGGCGACCATCGGCGATCATAGACGATGATCGGCGAAAACAGCCGAGTATGCTCTTACACTATCGTGCTCGCCCGTAATCGTCTGTATTCGTCGATAGTGTCGTACAGCTTAACATTTTGCGTGTCACTTTGACATCACGCGAGTCTTTTAGTGATGTGCACAAAATATAAAGCGGGCTTTACATTTGGCTAAATTCAGTGTGCTGAATGAAAAAGACTAAAAAAGACAAGTGGAAAGGCAGTTAGCATGTTAGCCAAGCTAATTAGACAGCGAGACCCGACTCTGCCAGTCTAGATCAGTCAGCACACTGAATTTAGCATAGTGTAAAGCGATTTAGGCAACGGACGCTCTCAGTTGCTTGTCGCGCGCGGCGGAGTGTATTTCTACTTTCTACCTACGTGTGGAGTGAGCGCGATCGTCTGCACCATGGCAACTAAAGAAAAAGAGGTTAAGCTTATAGATTAACATAAGGAAATGCTCTTTTTGTGGGATAAAATAAGGACGGCGAATTCAAGTCTCAGTTAGTTCCGCCCGCTGTATTAATTCACGCTGCCGCGCGAGTATATTTAATTATTCTACTCATCTCAAATAAATGATATAAATTAAAACTATATGTTTTTTAAATTTGCATAAATTGGGCTTTTTTTACCGTTTTTTGTAAATACAATGTTATATAAATTATAAAATATTGTGCGTTGAAACAAAAATGATAAGCTGATGTTGTGAAACTTCTTTATGTACATTAATAAATTTATATGAAAGAGTGTAATTATTATATCAAAAATGAAAACCACATCTATGGTTTATCAGAAAATGACACCACACTCGAGGTGATAGGTAAACTGAAGTCGATATATTTTTTTATCTGAAGCGCGACGGCGTGTAACTTTGAATACCCCCCCTCCCTACCCACCGGGCTGATGGCTACCGGGCTAAATCAGCTCAGTTTGACCTAGGAACATCTGTGCCAAGTGAATTCATCCGATACCAAATTTTGACCTCTCCATACATTGAGTGACACTACCGCCCGTACCTACTACTTAGCCTATTTGTGCAAAATGTGGTTACTGAATAATCAACAAGTTTTTAAAGTTGTAGGAAATTCTGTAGCTCTGCCTACCCCAATCTGGGATTACAGGCGAGAAGGTATATATATGTATGTATGTGAAGACGGTTTTTGTTTTTTAAAACATTTATTTTATAGTAAGAAAGGTTTGAAATCACTGCAACTACGACAAAGAATTAAAAAATCAAGATTATATACAATCAAAATACTTACCATAAGCAACGCAAACTGCTGCCAGGAAAGTAGTAAAAAACACTATGTTCAGTTTGATCATATTGTAAAAAAGTTGTCAATCAATCAACCAATTTGGTTTAAGCGCCATCGAGATGTAAAAAAGTATAAAATAAAACTTAGCGGTTTGTTAAATAAGTAAAATATAATGACATGTTAGCTCAAAGATTTGAATTACTGTGACTGAATAGCAGGGTAACTGAGAAGACAGTCAGTGGCTCGCTCGGCAGTGGCGCCATCTAACTAGTGCGACGAGTTTTACTGCTAATGAAGAGATAACCTAACCAACAAAATGTTGGAAAACCCCCGACATTGACATTTCAAAGTTCAATACTTCAAAAACGGCTGAACCGATTTCGATATAAAATGTCTAAGAACCACCGCTAGAAAACCTGCTTTCAAATAAAAAAAACCGCATCCAAATCGGTTCATCCGTTTAAGAGCTACGGTGCCACAGACAGACACACACACACACACACACACACACTAACACGTCAAACTTATAACACCCCTCTTTTTTGCGTCGGGGGTTAATAAAGGCCGCCACATATGAAACGATCCGTCGTTAGGGGCCCCATATACGGTACGATCCGCCGTTACGATCCGTCGGTTCAGACTGAAATCGAGCGATGGATTGTACGTGTGTGGCAATATCGCATCAAATTTTCAATAGAAATATGAATCGTCACGATATCGTTTCAGATCGATCGTAACGACGGATCATTCCGTATATGGCGGCCTTTACGATCTGAAACTATATCGTGACGATTCATAGTTCTATTGAAATTTTGATACGATATTGCCAAACACGTACAATACAGTCCATTGCTCGATTTCAGTCTGAACCGACGGATCGTACCGTATATGGGGCCCCTAAAATAATTCAAGGAAAAAAGAAAAACGAAGGCGCGTGGAGCTAACCCACAGAATAAAGACTAAAGACATAGAAACCGTACTAAATAAGCAGAAAATACATAATGGTTCACTTCTTTTTACTTATGGTTTTCATGGTGAATTGGAAAGAGATGCATCTATAGCTGTTCTTTCGTTATTTGGTACATCGTCACAAGTAAAGCGTGATTTGGACCTATAAGCACCTATAGTATTTGGACCTATAGTATAGGATTCTAGTTCTTAATCTGTGGTCCAGTCCTTCTATGGTCCAGGGGC
The DNA here is from genome assembly GCA_948252455.1 of Acleris cristana. Taxonomy (NCBI): domain Eukaryota; kingdom Metazoa; phylum Arthropoda; class Insecta; order Lepidoptera; family Tortricidae; genus Acleris; species Acleris cristana. The sequence goes on along the minus strand of OX411797.1, from coordinate 7,342,037 downwards.
TCTACTTTGAACTTAGTAATTCGAACTTCGAATCGCCCCATCACTTTCTTGTGAATTAGTGACTCGTCGACAGCAAAAGGTATAGCAATAGACGAAGTTCGAATTACGGATTTTAAAGTAGAGCCTCAGTCAAACGTTTGACGTTTCTTCACCTTACGGCCATGACAGATTAAAGAAAGAAAAGACACCTAGTTTTTGTTTCGTTTCCTCTTATCAAAGTAGAGACAAGTAGCTGGTGCAACGTTCATCTTATTGCACGGCTTTAAGTCTATAATTATTATTATTCAAATATTTATTTAATTTTCAATAAGGTTTTTTACAATAAGTATGCTTATATAAAAGTGAAATGACAATACAATACTAATAAAATAAAATAAACATTATAAAAAACCTAGCCTACGAGTGCCGCTGGCAGCGTGGCAGGGCTCAAGCTACCGGTGGTTAGGGCTGCAGAGAGAGGAACCTCCTCACAATGCGTACCGTGTCGAGGAGTACTGCCTTCAGTATCTGGCCTTTGATCCAGCCAGCTAGCGAGAGTCTCTTGAGGTGTTGGTCGAGACTCTTCGCTGTAAGACCGTTTGCCGAAACAACTAGCGGGACAATGATCGTCGAGTCAACATCCCACATGGCGGTTCGGGGGAAAATATTTATCACATTCACTGTCCCTATACAAAACGATATGATAATGTCACAAGTCCAACTTGTGCATTCGGTATGGGGATGTGGCCCATGTGGAAGCACGGACTCCTGAAACAAGCTTCATGAACCCACATTGGGGGCACCCGGACCCGGACACGGAACGTGTTAAAAAATTACAAATTACGATAAAAAACTTTGATCCCCGATTTCTCGGAACTAGGTTTTGTGAGATACCTACATGAGATAGGTTTGTCACGACAGAAAGGGTTTAAGTAAAGGGATAAGAGTGAAGTAACATTTTCGTAATTTATGAAATAATATTTTATGAGTACGGTTAAGATTTTGATGGCGAAACGTGGTTCTAGAATCCATGGATTCCCTAATTATTATTACACATATTACTTTGATTTTGACCTTTAGTTTTGTTAATTGATTTAAACTCGCTTAGCGATTTAATGAAAGATTTAATTTTGAAATATGACAACTGAAGGTCAAAATCAAAGTGGTACCTATGTATTATAATAATCAGGAAACAGCGACTCCATGGATCCCAAAACCAAGGTTTGCCACCAAAAGCCCTCCAAACCCCGTACATTTGGTGCCGATGACACAAAATCGACGACGTCACGCGGCATATAGGCTGATTCAATTTACTTTTTTCGTAAACATTTATTACGTTACATATCAACCTCGTTAGTTAACCATTATCGATATTTTAAATAAGCAAAGATAAGATATAAAACGTCTGTTTTTGACTTTGACTGATTTTCATTCACCTACATAGTAGATTGATTATAAAATCATATAAAAATTTAAAAATAGTTATTTTTGGAATTGTGATTATTTTTTGGTAACATTGAAATAGGTACTCATAATTATCACAATGTCATGTTTAGGGGAATTTTGCAACAAATATCCCTTTTAATTGTAAATGGCGGTAACTTGTTTTGCTCTAGTTCTCATCAAAATGTAACCCCGAAAAAATAAACTCTATTATAAAAGCTATTTATGTTTATTATCTCTCATTACATAAATTCTTGAAGTCTTGAATTCTTGACGTTTTAAACATCGTGGGATTTTTCAAAAAATATAATTTTGCTTTTTAATTCTGCATTGATAGGTACGTTTTAGTAAATAAAAAAAACGATTCAGTATCTTAAATTACTTGAAGTATAGATGAATTAGCGAGAGCGTGAAATTGCATATGTAGTGGTAACATGTCTTTACAGGCATTCTATATTTAAATTTCCTCTACTTCTTATACCATCAGCATAAAAAGAGTTTTGTTATATATTAAATAAGTAAGTACAAAAATAATGTCGTGTGTCGTGTGTCAAATTCTAAATACTTTTTACAATGCACTAAAATATACGACTTATTTTATTGTACATACATACATACCTTCACGCCTGTAATCCCAAAGTGCGGTAGGCAGAGCTATAGAATTACCCACAACTTTAAAAACTATTTTTTTGGATACTCGCAATTTTCAGAATTATTTTGTCTGGGCACGTACGACTGTAAGTTACACAGTTTGCAAAAATTATGGCAGAAAGTAATAGTAATTTTGGTCCGATTGAGAGTCAAAGGAGACAAATAATTTTAACTGTCATAAATATTTTGAACTCGAACTAATGAAAAATTTAAATTCACCTTACACCGCTGCCCAATTCGTTGAAAAAGCTACAGGTGTTTCTCTCACGACTATTTTTAAAATTATGTATGGCTGAGAGTAAGAGTGACAAATTCAAAGCAACGAAAAAATTCCTCTCTCCGAGTACCTAAGAAAAAGTTACGTACGGTCCGTCGGCAGATGATTTTGATCAAGAAGTCTATATAATTTTCATCAGTCCCATAAGCAATTTCCAACCTTAAAGATGAAAATTTAAATAAATGATAGCAACTTAAAGCAAAAAAAGGACATACTTATTCCACTTGTTTAGGGTAATCTCATTAAATTAAGAAGACAACTTTTAATTTTCATGCGAACGGTACAACCACTACATATGCAATTCCACGCTCTCGGTAATTCATCTATAACATCCTGTAAGTAAATATACGTCACTTTGTGGGAACAAGCTCTAAAGCTTGGTCCACATTTGTATCATTTCGTCGTATCGTATCTCCGTCGCGTTGCACCGACGCGCATCAAGATCGCTAGTGTGGACGCACAAACAGCGCGATCATGCGGCGCGCCGTATCTGATCGCTCGGGATCGATGTTGATACGCGTTTATTATATACCCCGCACACTCGCGATCGGATACGCGTATCAAGATCGGTAAGTATAGACGTGTTTTGATACTGTATCACGATAAGAAGTTATTTGATTTGATACGCGATACGCCGTGATCGCTCTCGAGGCGATTTTTCCCCGATCATCAAAGGGGATACGGATAGCGTCCTCAGTTAATGATACGGCGTTATGATACGATACGCTGCTACGCTACGGTTAGTATGGACGCATTTTTTCACATGACGATGGTAGTGTATGGTGTGCCCAAAGTGAGCGTCCATACTTAGGATACGCGAGCTCGATACGATACGCGTGATCGTGATCGACAAAATGATACAAATGTGGACCCAGCTTAAGATGTGTCCGTTCTTTGGATATTTGAACTTGGTCTTATTATCTTGAGATTGTTAATTTTGTAAATTTTGTTGTTCAAAAGAAAAACAAAAATTAATTGAATTTGACGCTTCAATGAAGGCGAGTGCAAACAACCACTCATTGCCGAAATACCAATTTCTCAATATACCTACTGGAATCCTATGGTAAAGATTGTACACGATAAAATGTGGTCATGCATGCTCTGGTGCATTTTTTTAATGAAAGCTTATTTTCAAGCAGCACTTTTTTTTAATAGTCAGTGGTTATGAAACTACACAATAAAAATACGATCATAATAAAATGTAAGAGCGTCTGTGACTTAGACCATTATATAATCCACAGTACCAATATTTTTTTGTACACGGTCTTCTGACAGTCTTTACCAAATTCTCCTGTTAAAAACATTTTATCATTTTTAGTTATACAAGCCAAATTATACCTTATTACATTATCTTTTCACCATAGTTAAAACTTTTCTAATTGTATTCAGATTGAGGTAGTTCTGAGGTTTTTTAACTTTGTCGAATTTGACTTTTTGACAAATAAATGCCTCCCATACAAAAACAACTTTCAGTGCTTGGAGTAAAAAGTCTTCCTGACTACTAAATAGAAATGAGTTTGATAAAATATCTTTTGGAAAAGACGACATTCTAATGTGCATAAAGCAGCTTGTAAAAATATAAATACAGTTGTGACATTGTAGCAAGAAGCGAGTGAAAATTGTCCAAAACCGCTGTGCAGGAGATGAAAGAAAGGTATGATAGAATATATTCGGCGAAAACTCACACATACCCATACATTATGATACGATTTTATTTTATTATATAGCATTATAATTATACAAGTCATTAAAAAATGAAACTGCTTGAAAATATACATTCATTGCAAAGATACACCAGAGCATGTATGGCCGGATTTTATCGTGTACAGTCTTCATTTTAGGAATCTGTTAAATACAGTAGTCTGGTATTTTGGAGCGAGCGCAAACACCACTATGGCCATCTCTTATTCTTCGCAGGGAATCTTTTTTGATTTTTGTGAGGCCTCGGTATCATTTGTGGCTTCTTAAATTACAATAAAGTTAATTTAAATCAAATACTTTAGCAACAGGACTAATGGCACCCATGTCGGGTTAGTGACACGCTCGGCTGCATTGCAATAGTTTATAATACAAGGTTCTACATGTGTAGTTTTATTTTTGTCCTCTTCTCTGGGACTTATACATCCACGTATAATCTTTGTAATGTTCCCGTCTGAAAAGAGAAGTTCACGTCAAAAATGTATCTTGTTGTTGTTGTTGTACTTATGTCCCCACCCCATAGAGTCAAATAATCTGGAAACAACTATCACGACTAAGAATACTTGATAGGTTCTTTAGATACAGGCGACTAAAGTGTTTATGCCTTCTAGAAATCATCGAATACAGCACCAAATAATTTTAAGTAGAAAATTTGTTCATTTTTATTGTTTTTTGAGAAAGTTCTTTTTGTTTGTACCAACGGTGTGGGAAGCCTACACTGAATATGGTCCGATATGCTCTTGCCCGTTATTTACTATTTTGGTAAGAAACTCCGCCCACTCTTCAAGCTCTTCTCCCCGCGCAACAAGGGAGTCCCTTGGAGGGACCCACGCATCGCAATGGATTTGGCTTATAGGTCTCCCTCAACAGGTTGGGGATACTTGTAATAAAGGACAATGGAAATGTTACGTTGTTTAACAACATTTTCATGTCCTTTAAAAATACAATAACACGTCACCCGGCACTACTTTTCCCCCAATTAAAACGCCGGGCAATGTTATTTCGAATTAAATACATAATTAGCTATTATCACACCATACTCAGAGCTCTATAAATTGCACACCTTCAATTGATTATACAAGTTTTACAACCCCTTTGTTGCCCATCCACTCTCACACCCACCGCTGAACAGCTGCCAGGCGCCCGAATGAATAAATAATGATAGTATGGCACACTAACTAGAGGGATTTCGTTGCTCTATAAATTGCAAACCTATTTCCGTAGCTAGCTCTTAGACCACTACTAGTAGTTAATGCTGGTCATTGCCAACGGGTTTTAAACGTATAATAGAGGACTTATGATAATATTATGTGTGTAGATAAATTTAAAGTATTCGGCATTACAAAAATCATCAGTGAGCCAGGTTTCGGTTAAACATAATGATGTCGTTGGACCGGAGTACATACGCGAGAAAAGCATGAGATTTAGTCCTATGTCACGTGCTGATAGTAAATATTCAAACGTTCCAGATTAATCATTTTTATAGTATTATAGAAGAGAGATCAAAACGGGGCACGAAGTATGCACAAAATGAAACTCTACAGTTAAATACGTAATAGGTAAGCTTTGAGGGTACATAAGTAACGTAATAATAGAGTTATAAATATTGATCAATGCAAATGGCAAATAATTTTAAAGCAGTAACGCGATAATTAACCATAGTAGTCCTCGACAAAAGTCAATAGTCACTTCAGTTCAGATTCGGTGGCGATACGCATAACTCCTCAAAAACGGGAGCTTATAGTAATGATTTTTGACAAATGTGATGACCTAGGATTTTATCCTGTTATGTTACATTTTTGGTATTAATAAATAAATAAAGTACTCGTCCCTGCGGCCGCTAACCTATCCCAGAGTGGTCTCTCACCTGGCTATGAATAAGTATAAATTCCAATTCTTTCATTTGTAACTTTACTTATACGATAATCATTTATTCTATTCTAAATAGTTTACTTAAAATCCCCATTCTTAACCAAAAGCGAATGAGAAAACAATAATTAAGTACCTTTTGTAATAGTTGTTTTATGGCAAACTGGATCATATGAACATCTTGGACAACGTAACCACTTCTCGACATACTGGCAACAAATCTAAAAAAAAGGTATCAATTGAAAAGGTATCCAATGGTAACGGTACCTTTTTAAAACGGTACCGCTAAGGTTGACCGTGTCAAGTTAAGGTACCAGACCGTAAAATGAACTGTACAATTACGCTGACCGATAAAAGGATACCTCAATGATTTCGGTTCGAGTATCGGATACGCATAAACGTGGCAACGTCGCATGCGTTACTGAGAGTGATAATGACGCAGTCGGCAACTGAACAGCAGCATTCACTCGACCTGACTTTTCGTCGTTTTTCCTGACTAGGTATTATTACTTTATGTAAAGTACTGCTTTCAAGAGTAATAATAATTATAAAACTGGGTAGTTATATAAAATTATACATGTATGTGGGGATAGCAAACAAAACACACGCAAAATAACCGTTTTTTTCTTTATTCTAAATTCAAACTGGTAAGGCGTTATTGCATCGAAATTGCCGATAAAGTGACCATCGACCACTTTTGAGAGATACATTACTTTTTTCTTCTAATCTAAATCTACAACACTGCTGCGTTTATACAATAACAAAATTAAGCAAATTTAAAACTATCCCACACGGCCATCCTACTCACTCATCTGCCTCAGATGAGTCTGACGAATTATGAGCAACCCATGGCCTCATTATGTCGGCTGAACTCGAAATATTTATAAGTTGAACCTTCGCTATGGTCGATTGTCTTAAGATTCTACCGATCATTTCTTTTTTTCTTTGTGACTTCGTAGGGACCCAAATACTTAGGTTAAAGCTTGGAACCCTGAACGAACTGTGTACGCACGAACTTTATAGCAACAAGATCTCCAATATTGTAGTCTTTCGCGTCTGTTCGTTTTTGGCTATAACTCCTCTTGTTCTCGTCTTGTATTTTTTGTATGCATTCCTTCTTCTCTTTGCTCTTTGAAATTTTCAATATTTTCTTCTTTTATCAGTTTCAAAATCTCATCATTTTTATCCTTCATTTTGGTTCTTATTAATAGTTCAAATGGCGTCATTCTAACGCTCCTTAGATATGTGCTATTCAAACACCTTTGTACCAGCACTCACTCGCTTATACCATTTGGTTGGATCGTCGATACTTAATTTACTTAAGACATTGATTATGATCTGGTGAATCCTCTCCACTTGCCCATTTCCCCTAGGAAGGCCAGTGGTTATCTTATGATGGATTATGTCTTCTTCCTCGCAATAGTCCCTGAAAACATTTGAAGTGAAAGAGTCGCCGTAGGTACTCCTAAATATTCGATAGGCTAAAAAACGACCACGCGGGAACACGTACTTACGCGTCCATACGTTAACCAGTAAATAGCACTGTAGAGCAGTAAAGAAGCTACGAACAACGTCTGAAACGACGCACTCACACAGACGCACACCTCTGCGAGACCGCTGCCGCTGCTGTCAGACGCGAGCACACGAGTGTCGCGTCAAGACATGGTTTCCTTTGTATTTTATATTTCTTCTTTCTGTAGTTATTGGACTGATTATTTCCAAAATCGATATCTGGGGATCCGTGTGGTCTCCAAAAACGAATCCGTTGACAGATTGAGAAAAAGTAGCCGACATCATGAACTTTTTAGTTATTCGACTGATTGCTTCCAAAATCGATATCTGGGGATCTGTGTGGTCTCCGACAACGATTCCATTGACAGATTGAGAAAAAGTGGCCGCAATCTTGAAAGTTTTAGTTATTCGACTGATTGCTTCCAAAATCGATATCTGGGAATCTGTGTGGTCTCCAACAACGAATCCGTTGACAGATTGAGAAAAAGTACACAGATCCCCAGATATGGATTTTGGAAGCAATCAGTCGAATAAATAAAAAGTTCAAGATGGCGGCTTCGCTTCGATTTTGCTCTATCTAGCTGAGATACCTACAATAAATAAAGTCGTGAGCTCGCAAAGGCGCATCTTTCCGATTGAGTGACCGGTTTGAATTGGGGTATCAGCTCCGACGCTATGAGGTAGGTACTTTTATTTAACGGTACCGTTTGGATGAAAGCTTGTTTGTATACCTAAAGTATTGATACCGGTACCGGAATGCTACTTTAACGGTTAGATACCTTTAACCCTTAAACGGATTCTGTCCGTTTTAAAGGACACATCAATTAAATGCTCTCCCTTCTTATTTCAACGAACTGTCGCATAGATTCAGTACCAAGACATTAATTAGTTTATCTCTTTCCCACTTATGCATTAAGAACGACTATGCGCGAGACGAGAACAAGACGAGTAAATTTAAAAAAAAAACAATTTAATCACTAGAAAATGTACATGATATTTTTCTTTCTAACCTTAATTTCTTACTGTAGTTAAGTATAGTTTAATAAAAACAACCACTGAAACGTAGAGAGATCATTTAAGGGTTAAAAAGACCCGGTCAAAACCGCTTTTAGGGTTCCGTACCCAAAGGGTAAAAACGGGACCCTATTTCTAAGACTCCGCTGTCCGTCTGTCAGTCTGTCACCAGGCTGTATCTCATGAACCGTGATTGCTAGACGGTTGAAATTTTCACAGACGATGTATTTCTGTTGCCGCTATAACGACAAATACTAAAAATAGAATAAAATAAATAATTAAGGGGGGTTCCCATAAAACAAACGTTATTATTTTGCCGTTTTTGGCTAATGTTGTAAGGTAATGGTACGGAACCCTTCGTGCGCGAGTCCGACTTGCACTTGGCCGGTTTTTAAAGGTACCTGATAACGAGAAGATGAATGTCCACACCTTCCATAACGAATACCCGTGCTACTGAATTTCTCGCCACAATTTTCAGTTGCTGGCCATTGACAATCGTAACAATAAAGACCTGAAATATATTAACATTAAGGGCTGCGGTCCCATTAGGCAAACTGTTCGTATCTTCCTGCTGTCCTGCCAATATTGTACAGTCACCAGCAATAATATATTATCCTACACTAGCTCCTGCCCGCGACTTCGTCCGCGTAGATTTTGATTATCGATATTCCCATGGGAACATTTAAATTATTAAAAAATAGGGTAGGTAATTACATAGGTAATCTATACAGGGTGTCCCAGAAACCGACGTCAACCCGCCTAGGGCTGATAGAGCAGCTAAAAAGCTAGCGATTTTTGATAGTTTCGGAGATATTGATCATTTAAATCTGAATTTTTGTAATTTTCTCTTATGTCCATGTCACGAAAAATCATTTATTTCTTGTTTTATTTCAGTAATCATAACGAATCAGCGAAGTTTTTAAACATATTTGCCCGTTTTTTTTAAGTAATCACATAAAGTTTGTTTCTCCATACTAGGTGTCCCCAGTGTTTGCTTTTAACTTTGTATGGGTAAAACAACTTCATTACTTAAAAAAATACTAAACAAAAAAACAGGCAACAAGGTTTAAAAACTTCGCTGATTCGTAATGATTCTATTTATATAACCATAAGGGTTCCTAGTTTGACTACGGAACCCTACAAATGAAGCATCTTCTAACCTAACCTAACCACAAAATAAAACCTGTCAATACCTATCTATTACATTACATAGTTTTAACAAATCACTAGTGCCTTGAAACTTCGCAAAACGGACGCAACCGTCAACGACGTCTGCCCGCATGCGTCTGCCTGCGTTCGGGTAGCGCACTCAGCGAGGTGGGGGAAGAAGCGACTTCTTCCCCCACCTCGCCCGCAGTGCGCCCGACCGCCCGCCCCATTCGCCCGCCGCCGGACCATAAGGTCGGATTTTTATTCCCACAGAAAAAATGTAAACAAAGTTACGTCACTGTCAAAGTGACATTTCAGGGGAGCTCATCTCAAAGTTTGGGCTAGCAATAAATATAATATTAAGTTGTCATTTCGCTCGAAAGGTGATATAAAAATAAGTTCGAGAAATAATCGAATTTCAAATCGCACAAATAAGTCACTGGAAAGCGATTACGACGGGAGCACGAATTATGAAGCGAAGCAAGTGAAGTGACGTCTCATAGTTAGGGAGCTGGCGAGCATTTCGGTATATGATTTGCACGAGTTTCACGTTTCACATCGCGGTGGATTGCAGTTTAGATCAGAACGAATTGATTTGTTTCAGTCAAATAAGGTCCTATGTCGCTGCGTTTTCGAGTTACAGCAGATTGAAGTTGCTTCAAAAAAGGGGGCATTAAATCATTTGCACATGTATGCCACTGGGGTTCATGGTCACAATCATCTTGGAGACGAAGAAAATCGAAGAGGCAGACATTCAGGACTCTGCATTATCATGGGACGGAGTTGTAAAAGGAAAATGCCCATAAAATGCCTGGCTTGTACAGAGATAATCAATATTTTCACGTGTCACATTTGTGACGTGAGATGTCACTTCCAGTAACTTAACATTATGATGTTAAGGTGCTGATAGAATTTATACTCTTTCTGTTTGGTTTCAATAATAACTACAAAATAAAGAAGTGCGTCAACTAAAGGGCCCCATACACGGTACGATTTGTCTGTACGATCCGTCGCTTCAGACCGATCGAAACTACGAATCGATAGTGTATGTCAAGATCGATAACGATTTACTTCATCGTAGACGATGTCGGAAATCGCAACAAAAACCCATGCAATCATGAATATCGTAACGATTAATCGACAGTGTATGGCTCTTTACGATCAAACGGTTCGGTATGTCTCACTCTGACACGAATATTAGAACATGTCTTTATCCTTCGTTTCAAACAAGCAAATGATCGATCGTTACGTTACGACAAATCGTTTCGTGTGTATGGGTCTCATTTTTGATGCGATCAATATTCACGATTTTCATCAGATCGATCGTACGGACGAAACGTACCGTATATGGGGCCCTTAAATACTTACACTATCGATTCGTCGTTTTTATCGGTCTGAAGCGACGGATCGTACAGACAAATCGTACCATGTATGGGGCCCTTTAGTTGACGCACTTCTTTATTTTGTAGTTATTATTGAAACCAAACAGAAAGAGTATAAAGTCTATCAGCACCTTAACATCATAATGTTAAGTTAGGTACCTACTGGAAGTGACATCTCACGTCACCATAGATACCTCAGCCCTTAATACAGTATGGTGGATAGCACCATAGCACCACAAACGGTAAGTTGCAGCCTACGATTTACACCTACTTGTTGTGTAACTATCCCAACTTATTGAGCAATTACTGAAAGTGTTTTTGAAACTTACACGAATTGAGCATATTTGGATTTGTTGAATACAATTTACAGTCTTTAACTTATTTTTTACCCGACTGCGTCAGAAGGAGGGTTATGTTTTTCGAGCGTATGTATGTATGTATGTATGTAAGTATGTATATATGTATGTATGTATGTATGTCTATTTCTGGGCACGCTCTGCAGCCTAAACGGCTTGACGGATTTTAACATACGAGGTGTCATTCGATTCATCTTAATTGTCGAAGTGACATAGGGTATATAAAATTTCAATATGGCGTCCGCGAAAAAAAATGGAGAGGGAATAAAAAATAATATTTTTTTATTATAACAATATGGGTATCAAATGAAAGGTATTAAATAGCCCATTCCAAATATATATACATTATAACACGTTAATGCTACCATTTTGACAGGATAGTCAAAAAATACGTAAATGTTAAGTAATAAACTACTTTTGCTAGAAAGAGAGTTTCGCTTGTAATTTGTCACTTGTAGCTTTGCGACATTAAAAAATCGAGCTCCAGAGCTCATATATCGCTTAGTAATAATTAATTAAACGACTATTTTATTAAAAAAAACTAAAAAGGGTGAAATAAATTAAATTATTAAAAAAAACAAAAAACCCGACTGCAATAAAAAAACAACTGAAAAGCGAAAAACAAGCTCTATAATTTATAGAAAATTGTTAGAGCAATGTACTTATTGATATTTATAACAATTTCAATTTAACTTGAATATTGGAAAAGGTATTGCAGGCGGGGAGAAGCAATGAATTACAAATCCTATTTCTTCATAAAATTTAACATTTGGAACGGCTTGTCCCCGCCTGCAATACCTTTTCCAATATTCAAGTTAAATTTAAATTGTTATAAATATCAATAAGTACATTGCTCTAACAATTTTCTATAAATTATAGAGCTTGTTTTTCGCTTTTCAGTTGTTTTTTTATTGTTTTAATCACTTTTTATTAGTGTGAAATAGGAAGATTTTGAACATTGGCTCTATTTCTTTCTTTCTTTTTGCAATGAAAAAGTAAAAAAGCGATAATGGCCGAGAACCCTCGCCGACATAGATGTAAGAGAACATAGATCCCGTGTAGCCAACTTCCAAGCGTACCACCTTTTTCTTCTATGTACAACACAGCTTTGTAGCGAATGCTCATTGGTCAATGCCGGACATGTGAACCCTACTAAATTAAAGACAAATGGATAGAAGAAGCGGCTACTCGGATAACGAATTAAAAAAAAGTGTCACTTAATTTAGTCGGATTACTGTTGTTATTCGCTGTCAGTTCGCCCATCGGTCGGAATTTCAAAATAATACGCAGAAAATATATTAATTGGACTAGTTAACACTGTAACATTAAAATATAGTTTAAGTGCAATAGCCTGTGTGTTTCATGGATGCAAATCCCGAATGGGGAACAAAGGAAATTATGCTCGAAATGTAAGCTTTCACAGGTGAGTGATGTTTTACAATAAATCTGTTAATTTTCGGCTATAAAGCGGCCGTTTTGCAAGTATAACTAGAAACATTATAATGCCATGGTATTACATCTTGTAATTAATACAAAGGCACTATGTGCAGCAAATGTACATTTTTTACGCATTTTTTCGGAAGAAAACAATAGTGCTTCCAAAATTAATATCGATAAGAAAACTTTCGATATTTTGATTGAGTAGGTACATGACTAAATAATATGTGTAGGTATGGGTATGTGTTTTAATATCAAAAAATGAATACATTTTGAGATAAATAGCGATGCCGAAAAGTTAAAAGGCCGATGTTTCAAATGTCGAAAGTATGTGTTGGGTATGTATTTGAATGTCGAAAGTTAAAACATTTAAAAATGTGTTATTTTAAATGTTCAGTTTTTTTCGTCACTTGCGTTTTAGACATAGGCATGGCATTTATTGCAGATATTTGGTTCGTTCGTTATTTAACAACAAAACAACAACAAAGTACTTAGTTCTAAAATCAAATTCGAATATATGACAAATGTAATAATTGACGGACATGGAAATAAGCATTCGTTTGTATTCGGAAAAACGATGATTGCCGATGTGCAATATTTACCGCCGGGCACTGTAACCATTTCTTTCATTTAAACCAGGTTCTAATTTTTTGCCAGTACCGGAATTCGTTTTTGTACAAAATGAAAATCTTGTATTGTGCATTTGTGCTCCGAATGACATCAGACCTACTTTATTTCCTGTCCTTCTTCGGTATTTAAACGGGGTTTTTTTTTTTTAGATGTACTAGCGACATCTTTTTTTAATATTTATCTTTCTTCCTTTTTTTTTTTGCACTGTTCTTCCATTATGTCGCTGCTGGTGAGCTTTGTAATTTTACGCAAATTTGGTGTTCGATAAATGAAGTTCAGTAAATTCATTTTCATTTTAAAAAGTCGTATCAGTAAAGGGTGTAAAGGGGTAAGAGTGAAGTAAGAACATTTTCGTAATTCAAGAAATGATATTTTATGAGCTCAAAAATTAAAATAATACAAAAGATTACTTTTATTTATAACTAGGTATCACAATCAATCAATTTATTTGCTACATGAGGCACATTTTCGAGCTAGTTCTGGTCTATCCTTTTTAAGAGGCCACGCATGATAAAGTCGCAGGGAAGCACATAAAGCCACCCCTTTTGATTCTTGTGAGGCCGCGGTACCATTTGTAACCTCTTAAATTACAGTAAAGTTAATTATAAGTCAAATACTTTAGCAACAGGACTAATGGCACCCATGTCGGGTTAGTGACACGCTCGGCTGCATTGCAATAGTTTGTAGTACAAGGTTCAAAATTCATATTTTTAGTTCTTTCCGCTGTTTTTTCAGTCGTACATCCACGTATGATGTTTATAATTCTCCCGTCTGAAAATAAAAGTTCACGTCAAAAATGTATAATTAAATTATTTGTCATATCTTGTAACTTATGTCCCCACCCCATATAGTCAAATAATCTGGAAACAACTATCACGACTAAGAATACTTGATAGGTTCTTTAGATACAGGCGACTAAAGTGTTTATGCCTTCCAGAAATCATCGAACACAGCACCAAATAATTTTAAATAGAAAATTCGTTCATTTTTATTGTTTTTTGAAAAAGTTCTTTTTGTTTGTACTAACGGTGTGGGAAGCCTACACTGAATATGGTTCGACATGCTCTTGCCCGTTATTTACTATTTTGGTAAGAAACTCCGCCCACTCTTCAAGCTCTTCTCCCTGCGCATTAAGTCAAAAGGGAGTCCCTTGGAGGGAGACACGCAACGCAATGGATTTGGCCTATAGGTCTCCCTCAACAAGCACGGGGTTGGGGAGTGTGGCAATGACTTTCCGAAAATCGAATTTTACTGCAAGTAATATTTCCATTCGCAAAATTTACCAATCTTTTTTCAGTAGCATATTTTGCCAAAGATTTTTATCTCAGCAGCAATAATTCCAGTATCATAATTTCCCAATATGTATTTATCTGAATAGTTATATCATTTTTACGGAGTCAACGGGTGGTTTGGCCCTTCGGGCCCGCTACAAAACTAACCCAACCTAAACCTACCTACCTATTTCGGCCTAATTACAATGGTAAAAATCCAGAATGGTAAATATTCGACCAGGAAAATTTAAGAATTGGAAAAAAGTGATTCGGTAAAACCACGAATGGGAAAAATCGCGACTGGAAAAATTGCTACCAGAAAAAAAAGATTTTTGGAAAAATATCGCCACACTCTTTAAGCTGATCATTGCCGACGGTTTTTGAACGCATAATAGAGGTTTTATGATAATAATGTGTGAAGATCATCACTAAAATCATCAGGTTTCGGTTAAACATCCTAATGATTGTAGTTGGACCGGAGTACATTCGTGAGGAAAGAATGAGATTTAGTCCTAAATCCTCTCACGTGCTGATAGTAAATATTCAAACTTTCCAGATTTATCATTTTTAAAGTATTAGTAGAGAGATTAAAACGGGGCACGAAATATGCACAAAATGAAACTGTTCAGTTATATACGTTATAGCTTTGAGGGTATATAAGTAAAGTAATAATAGAGTTATAAGTATTGAACAATGCAAATGGCAAATAGCGTTAAAGCAGTAACGCGATAATGAATCATAGTAGTGCTCGACAAAAGTCAGTAGTCACTTCAGTTCGGATTCGGTGGCGATACGCATAACTTCTCAAAAATGTGATGACACTGATGACCTAGGATTTTTCCTGTTATTTTACATTCTTGATATTAATAAATAAATAAATTGCTCGTCCCTGCGGCCGCTGACCTACCCCTGAGTGGTCGCCCGGCTATGAATAAGTATAAATTCAAATTCTTCCAATAAGTAGACATTAATATTACATTTGTTACTTTACTTATATGATAATCATTTATTCTATTCTAAATAGTTTACTTAAAAATCCCCATTCATAACCAAAAGCGAATGAGAAAACAATAATTACCATGTAACGTTTCATATCCTCTAAAGCAAGCCATACTTGCGTTTTCACACTGTCCATTTCGAACACCCTTGCTATTGAATTTCTCACCACAATTTTCATCTGGAGGCCAATCACAATCGTAACAATAAATACCTGAAATATATTAACATTAAGGGCTGCGGTCCCATTAGGCAAACTGTTCGTATCTCCCTGCTGTCCTGCCAATACTGTACAGTCACCAGCAATAATATATTATCCAACACTAGCTCCTGCCCGCGACTTCGTCCGCGTAGATTTTGATTATCGTTATTCCCATGGGAACATTTAAATTATTAAAAAATAAGGCAGGTAATTACATAGGTAATGTAATAATAAAAATAAAAATAAAGTATCTTCTTATACGTGTAACTCCTACCTGTCAATACCAATCTATTACATTACATAGTTTTAACAAATCACTACTAGTGCCTTGAAAATTCTCAAAACAGACAAAACCTTCAACGACGTCTGCCTTCATGCGTCTGCCAAGGGTGGGGGGAAAGTTAGAAAAAAGGTCCAAACACAAAGATGGTAACGACATCTAACGTCAAATGGTCATCATTTTCTAAATACTTGGTAATTTGTTAATGACTTACTAGATGGCGTCGTTATCGCATTGTCATGTATTCCATATCAAATCAAATCAAATCATTTATTTCGGATTACTCCATATCATAATACATACTCATGGGTTAATTACAATAATATAAACTTAAGATCTAGTGTTAGTGAGTAGGTACATCAACTTAAGACTATTTGTCACGCCGGTGCGCTACATGCAACTGCGTCCACCGATGCAACAGCGCTGAGTCCCAGCGGTCCTTGAAAACGTTCAGGATCCTGTTGGGGCTGGCTCGGAGCCTCGACAGGAGGGAGGCGCAACGTTTACTTGTTTGCGAAATAAATTGAAATAACGTAATGTTACTTGTTGTTTTACTTGATTTTGTTAAAGTTTTTCGTGTGTTGTATTTACTTGCTTATGCAACCTACGTGCTTCTTTTGAAAATGTGGGCATCGGACAGAAAACTATTCATAATTGCGTTATTTACTTAAAGTTATGCGGAAATAAATGTTTTTTTAAAGTTTTTCTATTCTTAAAAGGCTTGGAAACTTCACCTAGGTTTTGTATTGTATAAAGCTAGTTTTCCAGCAACGTTTGTGTTTTATGTGTTGCAAAACATGAACACAAACATTGCTTGAAAAGTAGCTTTGTACAATACAAGAATTAAAATAAGTCGAGGCACTGTGTAGTATATATAGGTTCGTATGTCTAGTACAATTTAGTTCACTCATTTACCGTCTGAGGCGCTAGTGCTCACGTGGGACCAGTTTTTAACGCAAGAGGGCTCTCTTTTCCTGATATATATTATTATACTCTTTCCGTCTGCCTGCGTTCGGGTCTCGCACTCAGCGATGAGCGACTTCTTCCCCCACCTCGCCCGCAGTGCGCCCAACCGCCTGCCCCATTCGCCCGCCGCCGGACCATAAGGTCGGATTTTTATTCCCACAGAAAGAATGTAAACAAAGTTACGTCACTGTCAAAGTGACATTTCAGGGGAGCTCATCTCAAAGTTTGGGCTAGCAAGAAATATAATATTAAGTTATCATTTCGCTCGAAAGGTGATATAAAAATAAATTCGAGAAATAATTGAATTTGAAGTCGCAAGAATGAATCACTGGAAAGCGATTACGACGGGAGCACGAATTATGAAGCGAAGCAAGTGAAGTGACGTCTCATAGTTAGGGAGCTGGCGAGCATTTCGGTATATGATTCGCACGAGTTTCACATCGAGGTGGATTGCAGTTTAGATCAGTACGAATTAATTTGGTCCAGTCAATTAAGGTCCTATGTCGTTGCTTTTTCGCGTTACAGCAGATTGAAGTTGCTTTAAAAAAAGGGGGGCATTAAATCATTTGCACATGTATGCCTCTGGGGTTCATGCTCACAATCATCTTGGAAACGAAGAAAATCGAAGAGGCAGACATTCAGCATGCCCTGCATTATCATGGGAGTTGTAATAGGAGAATGCCCATAAAATGCCTGGCTTGTAGAGTAATAATCAATATTAAAAAAAAAACAACTAAACCGATTAATTTGAAGTCTGATAAGGACTGGAGCAATTATGAATTTTCTTGTTTGACTTTGAAATTTGTTAGTTGCGGTCTGCGTGATTGGAATGGAGCACCCCGAAAAAGTCGATGACTATGTTCGAAACCCTTTTCAGCCGACTCATTAATATGAAGGCTGATAAACGACTTCAAACAGGAATGGTTGGAGATGCTCTAACATAAATGGTTCGTGGCGGTTTCAGAAGTTGCAATGCAATCCGGCATCAAAAAAGGGTCACATACTGTCTTCCAATTACTTTTTGTAAGGCTTATTAATCATTATTAAAGATAAACGTTTTATTTTCAAATCAAAATTGTAAAAACTGTCTTTATTTTTATTACAGGACAAAAAAGTTAATTTCGCAGTTTACTCTCCGAAATAAGGTCAATAATCGATTGGTGATCAATCATAATTTATTATTGAAAATACTGTATGCCTTTTAATAGGTTAACCTAAATTTATCGATAAACCGCACATCACTGACTCCAAACTTAAACACACTAATGCAGAGTAACACACACTAACACACCGAAAAAGTGGTACACTTTTGAAATTCAATCGAAAGCGGTCATATACAGGCGACTCTTTTTAACGAAGGGCATTTGTAACAGGTGCGAAGAGTACTATTCTATTAGCCGTTTTTATACTCCCTCTATGCTTTCCTACCTCTATGCTTGCCGATCATTGATGTCGGCGCTTTCATCCATGTCTCCCTCCTTCCTCGTCTGAAAAATACACAACGTGTTCAAATTTTTCAGACAGAATCCAAATATTTCTGACGCGTTTTGAAAATCGTTCCTATAATGTTATATTAATTATTTTCAATAATATTCTGTAGATGTAAAATTTTGTACATGGCGCGAGCGTCGGGTTGATAAAAAATATTTAAGTGTCTGCCTTTGGAATATTTCTAACGTCTGCCTCATCGATTTTCTTGGTTTTCTTAAGAAATCCAAACATCAGTCCAAGAGGCAGACATGTGCGCATAATAAATAGCACGCGCTATTTGCTGTCATTAGGCAACGCAGAGGCAAAATGCTGGCAGAATATTTTTCCGTGGCCCTTCTCATAATTTTTAATCGAATAGTCTGCTAAGTGTGCACTTCATACACAGTTTTTTATATCATAAAAATAACTTAAAAAATTGAATACTACAACAGTCAGAGCCCTGGATGTCTGCCTCTTCGATTTTTTGTGTTTACAGGCACGGATCTAAAAAAAATACGGATGTAACCTCGTCTAATCATGATTGAAGCATGCAAAATGGCCGTCCGTTAACCTGTGTGTGTGTTTTGAGGGTTGCCATTGAAATCGTCAAATTGCCCATTTTAAGGCCTTTTACCCACTGCAACTTTTTGCAGCGATACAAATGCGTATTTGGCAGCCGCGCCACTATATCGCCACTAAACATAGAAGATTTGTGACTATATCGATGCTGCATCGAGACTGAATCGCGATTGTATCGCCGCAAAAACTTCGTACAATTAAATCATGTTATCAAATGTACTACCTACTTCTGTAGGTACTGCCATATGATGGGTTCCAATGGCTTTCTCCTCTGCAGTTTCGTATAAATAAAACCCAATCATCTTTTCGTTTTTCATGTTTAGGAAAGCTATCAGAAATTAATGAGTTATTTAAAAAAACATCTTTAGTAACACACTTTGATTGCGACTTACCTACTTCAAAGAATGATAAAACACTCGCTTTAAAAAGACGAGTCAAACGAGTCCAAACTAGACGGATCCACTATTAGCCATTGAGGAGTTCCTATGGTCACCTGCCTCCATCATCATTACAGCTCTATAGTACCATATAATTATATTGTCATCGCAATTACATAATCATGCAAGAATTCAAGTCAATCTGACACATTAGAAGAAGCAAGGTAAAAAAGATATCAAATACTTAATTACTTTCTTAGTTTCTTAGATTGTTTGTGAATTATTTAAAAGTGTGTAAAGTGTGTAAGCAGGGTTCCGTACCATTACAGTACCACTAACGGTGTTAAAGATTTCCCCACTTTTAGGGAAAAAAATCCGTGAGATAACTGGCAACACTGATTGTCAATCTTGTTTATAATTTGCATCAAAGTAAATAACACGAATAATCACAACTTACACGTGATAAGTGATACCATGAGGCTTTTTATATTTACTATTGTAGTTTTTACGCGTTTTTACAACACAATGTGGCATTTTCTTCGGCATAAAGTTACCTAAATGTCACACGTGCTGTGGCTCTACGCGTAATGACGGCGGGTTGACAGACCTAGTGAATTTGTGACGGTAGATCGTGTATGACGAAACGAAATAACAGACCTTGCATACTTCACACTTTATTAGTGCAACGTTATTCCGTATTAGAGTATTTAAATTGTAATATGTAAAACTAGTTTCAGTAATGCATGATGCATGCTACCATATTTGTATGCCTATTTGGCTAAACATAGTGATACTTGCCCACTTTTACAATTGTACCATTGTTACGTATGTGTAACAAATTAAATAAATTGATTGATTGATTGATTGATTGATTGATTGAACGTTCCGTCCGTATTTTTTATAGGTCCGTGGGGGATTTATAAAAGTGTGTCATTGAAAATGCAGGTAGTTAGTAACTTCTTTGTCTTGGATTAAAAGTATCCTGAAACAGCCGTGTCTTATTCAGCCAGTGTTAATACAGGAGACCCCAAGTACCAGATTCTTCATAGGCAAAGGCTTGCTTTCTGCATAACATGCAGCTGCCGATGAAACGCCGTAAGCCCTAGGGCTATAATGGAATACCGCCTTTAGATTACAAAATTAATTAACCATCAAAATATACATTATCATAACTCCTTTCTTTTTAGGGTTCCGTACCTCAAAAGGAAAAAAAAGAACCCTTATAGGATCACTTTGTTGTCCGTCTGTCCGTCTGTCCGTCTGTCCGTATGTCCGCCTGTCCGCCTGTCCATCTATCTGTCTGTCAAGACCCTTTATCTCGGGAACGCGTGGAGTATCGAATGTCGTGGAGTCTACAGTCCCTTGAAGCTGTGAAAAAATCAAACTTCTAAGTAAGCGTAAAAAAAGATACGGCCGTTTATGCCGCTAAAAACGTATATTTTGACACTCTCAAGGGAATCAAAATTTATAGGGTATTTTCCGTTGACCTAGAAGTATGAAATTTGGCAAGTAATACCGTGTCATACCTACTACAAATATAGGAAAAAAACTGAAAACCCAACATTTTTAATTAAATCACAAAAAAATCAGGGTCTTTATGCAAGGACCGGTGGTGGTGCAAATTTTGAATTGAGTTAACCGTGTCATGTGCGGAACCCTCGGTGGGCGAATCCGACTCGCCTTGTCCGGTTTTTATTATTTTTAGCGGTTCATCGTGGTTATTTCGCCAAAGTCCAGCGAGTGACAATAAAATTTATGAAGTAAGGAAATAAGTAAATAAAAAGTAAAATCCGGCCATTTATCAATCGGCGGTCGGCGGTCAGGTTACCGGAATCCGATTAATAATTTCGTAAGCAGCACTCAAGATGAATTTTAAAATAAACTAAATCAAGAACTCTAAGGCAGAAGAATTTTGGATCAATACCTATGACAAGAAAATAAAAAATCAAGATTAAATACCATCAAAATACGTACCGTTAGCAACGGACACTGCCGCCAGGAAAGTAGAAATAAACATGATTTTCATTTTGATTAAATTGTAAAAGAAATATCAAAATTAAGCGTAGTCCTTAAGTAAATTAATAAAAAACAATAAGTCATAAACAGAGAAGAATTGACACCTAATGCTACAAAACCAAAGAGAATATAATCACTACGTTTTAAGAGACGGCACTTCATACATCGCACATAGCTAAAAAGTAGCCACAGATTATAAATATTTGTCTTGCAATTTTCACCAACCTTACAGAAAAAATACTAGTGATGCTAATTGTAACGTTCTATCGATATAGCTTTGGAGATAGTGATGTAGAAAGTCGATACATTTTGTCGATACCCACGTTTGTTTACTCTGTGGAATTGCATGGCATGCAGTCTTTAACAAAGAAAAAAAAAACGATTGAACTTACCTAAGTCATTTATTTTTAAATTAAAGAAACCTTATAGTACAGGGAATTCACCAGAAAAATGTACAGGGGGGTTATTATGACATAGCTATGCAGTTCATTTTACGGCGAGCGTAAAGGACAGAACTATTGCAGTTGTATAGCTCTGTCCTTTTCTCTCAGCGTAAACTGAATTGCATTGCTATGTCATAATAACCCCCCTGTACTTACAAAACACGGCATAGAAATACGCTTACGACTATATTATTAATGATCAAGGTCCCATAAATGTTGGCGATTTAAAAATAGCTATAATATATTAATCTGGTGAAATCAAATATAATAATTTAAGTGTTGTTCTTACGTTGTTATTTTATATTTTACTTTTATTAAGACACAATTTTTACCCAAAATCGAGATAAGAGTTGCTTGCAAAGGACATCATCTTTATTGGTCGAAATATTAAAATGCCGGTCAAAAAGAAATAATGATATTTTGTATAAACTTGTCCGCCTGAGCATTTATAATTTTGACACCAAAGCTGTAGGACCAATATCCGTGGTTTTATGAGGACTTTGTGCCGACTGTATTTAGGGATTTATTATAAATAAATAAATAAAATCTATACTAATATTATAAAGCTGAAGAGTTTGTTTGTTTGTTTGTTTGCTTGAACGCGCTAATCTCAGTGACTACTGGTCCGATTTGAAAAAATATTAGTGTTAGATAGCCCATTAATTGAGGAAGGCTATAGGCTATATATATCATCACGCTAAGATAAATAGGAGCGGAGCAGCAATGAAGAATGTTTCAAAATCGGGTTTTTTTTTCCTTTTGAGAGCTTCCACTGCGTGCGCTGCGTAAACGGTTTAAGTTCCCACGCGGACGAAGTCGCGGGCAGAAGCTAGTATATTATATGCAGGCATATCTTCGCTTAACCCTTTTGTTCCGGCAAATTCGTACTTACATAAAATTTACCCAGTATGTCAGGTTCAGTGAAATTATATATCTGATCCTGTCCTGTAGACAAGATAACTCGCTAACAGAAATTATGCTCTTACGTCCGAAATACGACTTATCTCGGCTAGGTAAAACGCTTTTCAGAGCTGGTAGACGAGATACCTAAATCGTTAGCTAACATTGTCATAATGAGGGTAATGTTGCCAAATGGCATGTCGGCTTAGAGCGCAAACCAGCTAAATCCATTTTTAGGAATTGGCAGATTTGAACGTTATTTCCTATATTTAAAGTGCAAACCTGCTAAATCCTAAAAATGGATTTAGCTGGTTTGCACTCTGTATTTATTTTCACTCTCAAACTCGTTAGCAACATCACTTAACTATAGCAAGTAGGTATGACTCGAGGCCAAGAGTACGGGGCGCAATGTGTCCGGTTTTGCAAGTGACTGTCTATTGCCCTAATCCAGAATGTAATGACAAAATAATTAAACAGAGTATACTCGTCTACCGGATCTGAGAGCTCATCGCACAAAACGAGTTAACTCGTCATCCGGACTGCGCCTCTATTCTAGGCGGTAATATCGATATCGTAGTTAATCTGTTATGGTATTGTTATGATTATGACGTCAGCCGCCATTACTGTCAAGTAAATAAGAGCTATCAAAACGGTGACAATACGATAACAGATTAAAAACGATATTGTTTTTACCGTGTTGAATAGAGGCGCTAAAAGGGTTAATTCAATAATATATAGTCACTATCGCCTGGCACAACAATAACCACATCCATCCGAGCCACAAGCTGGGAGTGTTATTCCTGGAAAATGTCGCGCATGGCTCGTAAACTATACTATGCATATGATATAAGAGTAACATCCAATTCTTAGTCTACCTGATAACAACATATTATTTTAACA
Organism: Acleris cristana; assembly: GCA_948252455.1. NCBI lineage: Eukaryota > Metazoa > Arthropoda > Insecta > Lepidoptera > Tortricidae > Acleris > Acleris cristana. The sequence continues at coordinate 7,318,240 of OX411797.1, read as the reverse complement.
AAACGGGACTTAATCGCATCATCATCATTTCAGCTTGCAGGCTGGACTCTCAATACAATCCATAATTCTCATGTCAAAAATAGGTTTAGAATCATAGTATATTATGTTCAAATGTCACTGGTAGACCAATTCATTTGTTTATGTAAGTTTAATACACCGACATATATAATTTTCAGACTAAAACAAAAACAATGGTCCTACAGCTTTGGTGCCAAATAAATGCTCCGGTTGACAAGTTCTAAAATAATAAAGCATAAATTCTTTTTGGCCGGCACTTACACATATGGACCAAAAATGTATGAAATTCCGATGATGTCTTATATATCTATTAAGCGTTTGAAAACAGACCAACATAAAGTCTACCTAACCTACTTGTTTTTATTGTGACAATAACTTACTAAAAGTATATTTAGACGATATCGGATCATATTTATATGGATATGTAGTATCCTCTTAAGCACACATTTGTATGATATTCCACATTTACACAAAAACATTCTGAAATAATTTTCACAATGGAGGTGATTTACATTGGTAAAGTAGCATGGCATCGTTAAGTTCAAGCAAAAGAAAGAAATTATAAAAGATTTATTATTATTATAACTGTTTTGCAATAGTTAATCCAGTCTACCTCAAAGTTAAATATATTATGCCACACATGCATGCAATGGTGTGGTATCCGTGTAAAAGATTATAACGTTAGTCATCACTCATCATCAGCGGTGTAATTCTCCAAGAAACATTCGTGACACATCGATGACCGTGTGACAATCCAGTAGTAGGTACATAGAACCGCCCATCATATTCATCATATATATATATATATATATATATATATATATATATATATATATATATATATATATATATATATATATATATATATATATATATATATATATATATATATATATAATAATAATAATACATTTCTTTACATGATGGGAAATTCGATGTACTATTGGATGTATGCGTCACACGGTCATCGCTGTTTCACGAATGTTTCTTGGAGAACCAGTGGAAACGAGTGGTCACACCATTTGTTTTCATCAGTTCTATCGCTAGAAATTTCTCGTATTTCAAAAGTACGGTTTTACAGTTTTTGCTCACAAAGCTGATATTTTATTTTACGTAACACCTGGCCATAATGTGAGTTTTATCGCACGCTGCGCGCACGGTAAAACTCGCATTGTGGCCAAGTGAAGACGTAAAATTGTGTACTCATCACGGGCAGTAAAAAAGAAAGCCCTCTATCGCATATTTACAACCCTCGCCTACGGCTCGGGTCTCAAATACCTGCGATTTCGGGCTTTCTTTCTTTTACAGCCCTTGTTAAGTAATGTACTATTTTAGGTCCCATCGCTTGCCTCTTGCCTTTTCGGACTGATTTCTTAATACTCCTTCAATAATTGATTTTAAGACGTGATTTAATCCTATTTAAATTTGTTTTTGTCAAAACGTGCAATGCATTTTTTGCTTCCTTGAGCCGCTTAATAAGCTATTCTTCCCTGTCGTCCATTGGTTTTTCCATTTCACTTCTCTTCCTCTTCCTGGTGTAACTTATAACGGCGACAGGCGCGCTACCTGTAATTAATAAATAATATGTTTCAAACACGCTCTTGTTGAAGGGGGGCTAGCGCACTTTTGCGAATGCTAATCCTAATCCTACTATCCTACTATCCTACTTCCTACTTAATATTATAAATGCGAAAGTTTGTGTGTGTGTGTGTGTGTGTGTGCGTGTTTGTTACCTCTTCACGCTGCAACGGCTGGACGGATTTGGATGAAATTTGGAATGGAGATAGCTTATACCCTGGAATAACACATAGGCTACTTTTTATCCCGAAAAATTTAAAAGTTCCCGAGGGAATATCTATAATCGAAATCTAAGCGGACGAAGACTTGAAGCTATTATCCACTAATCCTACTAATACGAGTATCCTACTTATCATGCTCATATTATTAACCCTAAAGCGTAAATTTTTAAGGGGGTCAGTGAGGAATTGAGGGAACTCTTCAAATATTGTAGGCAAACATATAGCGATTTTAGTATTTTTAGTAACAAATCTAGCATTTGCACTCAGAAAGTATCATTTGGTGAAATGGAACTGATGATGAAGACCACAGCTGGCCACCGGAACTCCTCAACGATAATTTTTTCAAGGGTGGTGATAAGATATCTCGATTAAGATAGTTGAGCGACTACAACGAAGGACATTTAATTGTTTAAATATGACTATGACTTCCGCGCGGCGTTGCTGGCGGCGATCGTGAAATGTCTTAAAGTTTCATATCAACTAAGAAGTGGGACTAGGAACATAAGCTTATTATGATCTCTAAAAAGTTATATGAGAGTTCGTCATTATTGTAGTTAGAAAAGTTAAAATTGGTGTTATTAAAAAAAATACATTTGGCGATTTTGAAAAAATATTCCTAAGTAGTTGAAATGGGGGTAGAGGTATGTATCGAAGTTAAATAAACTAATAGCTATAGCTATGATAATAGCTATAATGTACTGGGAGTAAGTACCGTTGGTTAGGTTAGGGTAAAGTTTTTTTTTCACCATCCAGAATCCGAATAGGCTTAGTAAGGTTAAGTTATTTTTTGACCACCCAGTACCGAAAATTAAACATGTAAAAAATTAAATACCCTAACTTTTCTTTATTACCTATTCAACTTTAGAATTAAAAACTAATTGACACTTGCATCTACTACAATATACATTACGCATTCACATTTAAATCGTAAAATTTGTTCAGTGTGAAATTGTGCGACTTTTTTTATTATTTATTAACACATAGAAGAGAGCGTCGGTGGCCTGAGGGTCCAGACAAGATGCATTACGCTTACAAGCGTTTCTATTCGTTTCGTTTTTAAACCAATCGCGTCACTGGTAGATGACGTGATACGAAAAGTCACGTGATCTATCAGTTAAGCGATTGGTTTAAAGAGGAAACGAATAGAAACGCTTGTAAGCGTAATGCATCTTGTCTGGACCCTCTGGTGGCTTAGGGGGTAAGATACCGAGTTCGAACCCCCGCGGTCACCATGTACCAAAGAGTTTTTCTAACTTAAGTGCATTACCCGATGCTCTTACAGTGAAGGAAAAACATCGTGAGGAAACCTGTACATTCGAACAACTGAGTGTGTAAGAGGGTAATTGCACAAAAGATCTTAAAGGGTCGAAGTGTATCCGAAAGGGCCCATCTGTATGATAAGCACATACACACATAGGTTATTTTTATTCCAGAAAGATGAACAGTTCCCAAAGGAATACATATGGGATGGCACCATTTATATTTCTACGCGGACGAAGTCGCGGGCAGAAACTAGTAATATTACTAGGTCGGGTCATAAGTTCTGTCACTGAGATTAATTATTTTTAAAGGATTATTAAAGGATTTTTTCATAATAGTACATTGTTCAACAAGGGACTAGAGTAAGTCATTATGACACGAGATATTTATGCGCCCAAGCAAAGCGGGTGGATGAAGTTCGAGTGTCATTATGACTTTTTAGTCTAGAGTTAAACACTTCGATTGCGAGAATATAAATCTTAAATCATAATAGTTTTAGCATAGACACATACAAAATTATAACTTAATAGCGCTATCATTTTTACTCTCAACCCGTCACTGTAGTACAGAAAGAGACAACAACAAGGTTGTTTTTGCGGTTAGAACATAACAAATAGTCCATAGACAACCTTTTCGGAACGAAGACTGAGGTGGCTGAGCAGTTGAATCGGTAAGCACCATAAGTTGCTTGTCTCAAATATAGCTACCAAAATTTAGTCTTGAATAATGTTCACCTGCAGAACTGGACTCTTCCACAGGGACAGCCACTGCAGCTGGCTCGATTGCAACTGCATCCTCCCGTCCTATGACTGCAACATCTGCTGATTACAAATTAAATAGGTAAATGTTAAAGATTAGAACATTTTTTTAAAATCTAGCTTTTATTTTGATACTAGCGGCCCGCCAGTGGGCCCCGCTGCAAGTTTCCGACTGTCCTATTGGTTTTTTTTTCTGCGCTATTTTCTTATTTTTTTAAATGTAAGAACCTTGTACGAAGTATTAGAAAACATTAAAAAAATAGATGAATGAAATCGGTAAAGCCGTTGTCAAGTTATAGAGGGACCAGAAGAAATAGGGGTTTCATTTTAATATAATATTGATATAAAATGAACTAAACAGTTAAAAATAATATTATTCCGATTGTAAACAAGCTATTTTCTGAATTTTTGAGCCCAAACACTTGTTAGTGAACGCATTAAGTTTTCACACAAAAATAGAAAAAAAAAACAATAAATTTTGGGGGTTCCCCATACTTAGAACTGAAACTCAATTATTTTTTTCATCAAACCCATATGTGTGGGATATCTACGGTTTCTAGATTTCTAATATATATTTTTTCTAAACTGAATAATTTGCGCGAGAGACACTTCCAGAGTGGTAAAATGTGTGTGTCCCCCCCTGTAACTTCTAAAATAAAAGAATGATAAAACTAAAAAAAATATATGATGTACATTAGCATGCAAACTTCCACGGAAAATTGGTTTGAAGGAGATCTAGTAACTATTTTTTTTTTAATACGTCATCAATCGTAAACCGCAATTTATTTACGGAACCCTACCCTTCATGGGCGAGTCCGACTCGCACTTGGCCGTTTTTTTTGAAGTAGGTTAAAATACCAACCCCTTCTTCTAAGTGTAACAAATACTTTTCTGAAAACCGCATCAAAATCGGTTGAGCCAAACGCGAGATAATCGCGGAGAAACATACATACAGGTCAAACTGAGAACCTTTTTTTCTGAAGATGGTTAAAAAAGATTTAAATATACACGTCTCACTGTTAGAATTGCAACATTTTAGAATTTCATAGTCACCTGTAGATGTGGCTCCAACATCAATGTTTCTTATGTCTCTCACAAAGGCACCTAGAAACAATACAAAAAAAATAGATTATTTATTATTTTGACATGTGTGAATGCATCAGAGCATTAGCTAGCTAGCTAGCATGGTATGGTACGCCATTTCTACTTCATTAGTACAATCTGTGTTAGAATTATTGCACTGTTATTTTCCATTTCACTTTAAAGTTCAGATATTTGCTTCTCTCCGGGTTGAACATATAATGTCCATCCAGAATAATATACCTTTCAAACGGTGAAATAGTTTTTGAAATGGGATGTGTAGGTCTGGAGATTAGCCCCTACATACAAACAAACAAAATTACAAACTTTACAGTACCTATAGATCACCGATGAACATATATAGCCTTGTTCTGTCTTTATAAAAGTATAGATTGTTTCGTGGATGTGTGCAGTGTCATACTTTTTAATGATCATAATATGCTGTTATGTAGTCCCACATCTCAATAAGAAACGATAAAATACTAGCTTTTGCCGCCACTCCGTCCGCGTAGAAGTCGTTTATCGCTGCTCCCTCGGAAACTGACCAATTTTGCAGGATAAAAAGTAGCCTTTTTTTCTTTCCCAGGTTTTCTATCTCTATGCCAAACTTCACCCAGGTCCGTTCGCCGTTCAGACATGACTGAATAACAAACATACATCCATACATTCGCATTTATAATATTAGTAGGATGGTAGGATAGGATTTCAAGCTTGCTGCAAGCAACGCTGCGGGAACGTCATAGTGTTTTATTATCTATTTATATGTGCTTCATGATAATCACTTAACTGTATTTGTTGAATAGGTTAATAAAACACGGTGGCTGGCTCAAGACTGACTTCTCCTTTATTGTCCATCTACCCGCATGCATGATTATAATTATTACAAACTACCTACAACTTCCTTTTTTTTTTATACAAAAGAAAACAAGTAATAGTTTCAACTATTGGATAAGTATATCAACAAATAACGAGACTCATACTTATTAATAATATAATTGGACAATACTATTTGAAACTGTGTATATCTCTGCAAAAGCTTTATAACAATGAATTATACAGACTGTGTGGTTATTATGGTATACACAAAATAATACTAAAATACTCATAGGCACTACATTATTGTAATGTGTGTGTTGTTACATGTGGAAGTCCCTACATTATTTAATTATTAAAGATGATTACAAATTTTATTTGTGTTCAATTATTTAAACATTATTTTGATTACATTTTTCTTTTTAAATAAATGTAATCGTTTAAAATCACAATAAAACATTATAATTAAGTACTACCAATTACATAATAATGTAAGAATGAATTATTAGAACTTAACTCATTGAATAACATAAATTAAAACGGAATAAAAAAGAAAAGTTATTGCATGAATAAAATAATGATTACTTAAAATTAATTACATGCAACATGCACTGCTACGATCTATACGGGAATCTTCAATGATATCAGTAGCCCCACCGATCAGGCGCGCGCACCTCCCTGCCATACCTAGTAATATAATTATTATTAGATGATTGATTGGACTCCATACTGCGCTCGGTCTCTGCACGGGAATCGAACCCGGGAGCGCGCAGCGCGCGGCCAGTTGACGTCACCGCGTTATCGCTCGGGACTGTGATATCGTCGTAAGGCATAGGATACACAGGGGTTTCAGAAATAGTAAGTTCGTTTCGTTCTAGTGAATCCCTTATTAGATGACGCCTATTTCTTATTAGAGTGCCACCATTACTTAACTTAACTATATATGACCGTATTCCCTTTAGTGCCAATATTGTTGCACTCACCCAACGCTTGTCAATTCGAACTTTAACTTTATCACCCGGGCCTAAAGAATTTAAATCACGAGCGTTTTTGTCGTAATATAACTTTTGCTTTAACTGCCGATTTTCTAACTCTTGCTTAACATGTTTTTGTATTTTCGGCAGTAATCGTTTTGGTAAACAAGGCACGACACTTCTTAACTTGCGACTATTTAACAATTCGGAGGGGGAAGCTAATCTATCACTGACAGGAGTATTCATATACTCGAGTAAAGCCAACCGAAACTCAGACCCGTCCTCGTGAGTCTTCTTTAACATGTTCTTAATTGTCTGTACTGTTCGTTCTACCTGACCGTTCGACTGTGCATAACGTGGTGATGATGTGACATGTTGAAAACTCCAATATCGCGAAAACGAGTCAAAATTGTGCGAACTGAATTCTGGTCCATTGTCCGACATGACCACATCAGGAATACCCTGCCGACTAAAAATTATTTTGAGCTCCTTAATAACATTATCTGACGTCAGAGAAGTTATTTCTACAACCTCGACGTATTTACTATAGTAGTCGACTACTACCAAATATTTAATGTTCTTAAAATGAAATATGTCAACACCAACTTTCGACCAAGCCCTGTTTGGTACCTCATGCGGAATTAAAGTCTCTTTTCTATTTTCATTTTTAAAAGTTAAACACGCTTGACAGTTTCCTATGTAGTCATCCAACTGAGTATTGATATTAGGCCAAAACATACTGTCGCGAACTCTCAACTTACATTTTTCTAGTCCTAAGTGCCCAGTGTGTACCCGCCTTAACATTTCCCTTCGCATGGATGAAGGAATAATTATTCTGTCGCCTTTCCACAACAAGTCGTAAGCCAGAGACAACTCATCTCGATACCCAAAATAGGGCCTAACTTCTGCAGCTACCTCATGCCTGTGTGTTGGCCACCCATCTTTAATGTACCTACTTAGTGTTTGCAACTCCGTATCTTCCTGCGTAGACTTCTGTATTTGTACAAAATGCGAGTCCACCAGGGGGTTGCTTATCGCCACCGCACACACCTGCGCGCGCGCGTCCAGCTGATCGCGCGGCGCGCCCGCCGGCCCGCTAACCGGTTCTACTGCCCGCGATAGTGTATCCGCTACAAACAAATATTTTCCTGGTTTGTAAACCAATTTAAAAGTATATGGCTGTAAGCGCAGTAACATGCGCTGCAGCCTCGCAGGTGCGGTTGCTATCGGCTTGTTAATGATACTGACGAGGGGCTTATGATCTGTTTCTATTGTAACATCGCCCTTTCCATAGATATACATGTAGAACTTTTCACATGCATAAACGACTGCTAAAAGTTCTTTTTCGATTTGTGCATACGCTTGTTCTGCTTTGGTGAGTGACCGCGACGCATAGCAAACCGGTAAATTATCCTGGAGTATGCAAGATCCTAGCCCATTTCGGCTTGCGTCGACCGAGATTACTACTGGTCTATCTAAATTATAAAACTGCAAAACAGGCGCCTTTGTTAAACTTTCTTTTAATTCATTATATGATTTGTCGTGTATTTCAGTCCAATGCCATTCGGTATTCTTTTTTAACAATTCTCTTAGCACATAATTCTTGTCTGATAAATTTGGTATAAAATTTCCAACGTAATTGACCATTCCTAAAAACCTTTCTAAATCTTTGCTATTCTCTGGTCGTGGCATATTTTTTATCGCTGACGTTCGTGACTCATCAGGATAAATACCCTTTGCACTTATATTGTGCCCTAAATACTTGATCTCTGTTAGACAAAATTTGCACTTGTTTTTGTTTAATTTTAAATTTATTTCCCTGCACCTATCTAGTACTCTCTTAAGTCTGATGTCGTGTTCCTCTTTCGTTTTACCATAAATTAATAAATCGTCAACGAAGAGGCAAACACCTGGTATATCATCAAAATGCTCAAACATCCTTTTGTGAAACACTTCCGACGCTGAGGTAATTCCGAAGGGTAAACGTAAAAACTTATACCTTCCAAAACTAGTGTTAAAAGTGCACAAGTCAGTACTGTCTTTATGCAGTCGTAGTTGCCAAAAACCCTGTTTTGCATCTAACGTACTGTAAAATACAGACCCTTGTAGATTGGCAGTTATCTCATCTAGGGTCGGTAACTTAAAGTGCTCTCGTCTGATCGCCTGATTTAGGTCGCGCGGGTCTAGGCAGACACGCAACTCCCCGTTGGCCTTCCTGGCGACGGTCATGCTGTTGACCCAGTCCGTCGGGCCCTCGACCTTCGCGATTATACCCTCACTAACCATGTCATCTAGTTTTTCCTTTATACTGTCTTTTAAGGCTATTGGAATTTTCCTCGGGGCATGTACTACGGGCCTAACGCTTGCGTCAACCTCTATTTTATACTCACCCGGCATGCAACCTAAGCCTTCAAAAACATCTGAATACTCCTTAAATACACAGCTTGTACTACTACTATCGCTATCAAGTGCTAAAACAAGTTTGATAACCCCGAGTTCGCTGCATGAATCACGACCTAATATCGGCGGTGAGGAAACATCGGCTACCAGAAACTCTAAGATGAATGTGTTGTTATTATGATTTACTTTTAAATTACATTTGCCGATTACGTCGATATCACTGCCCGAGTAACCTCTTAATTTAACAAGGGTGCAACTTAATTCCTTCTCAGAAACGCCAATCTGATTTAAATATGTCCGAGGTAAAACATTCACATCGGCCCCAGTATCTAATTTAAATTTAATTCTAGTGTCACCAAATAATAAGTCAACGGACCAATCGCTGTTACAAGAACCGTTAAAGTAATAAATTACCTGATCGGTGGGCTGCTCCGCTTGAATCTCATAAACATTACACATTCGCGAGAAATGGTCCAAATTATTACACTTCAAACACCTTTTGCCCAATGCTGGGCATCTCGAGTCAACACCGTGAGCGTAACCACACATAGAACACCATGCACTGGGTCCGCTCGTACGATTCCTGTGGGGTTGTTGTTGCCACGGCGGCGGCGACGCCCTGCGCGGCGGCAGCGGCAGCGGCGGCGCCCGGCGGCCGCGACCTCGCACCGCACCGCGATACGCGGGCGCTCCTTTTCGGCTTACCCAGTATACGTGATTGGTATCACCACAATCATATAACACATCTTGACCTTCTGAGCAATTATTTTCCACTGTATAAGCGTGATGTTCTACAAAATCCTTTTGTATCGACCCCGCATGTAACCTTGACACTTGAGCGACGTTACATATATCCAACGATTTTTGTAAAGTCAAATCTGGCTCGCGAAGTAATCGTTCTCGAAGCGCGCGTTCCTTGATTCCGCAAATAAGCCTGTCTTTTATAAGGTCCTCTAACAATTCTTTGAACTCGCAGGTACCGGCAAGTTTTTTAAGTTCAAACGAATACTGCTCGATCGACTCCCCGTCACGTTGGTCACGGGTAAAAAATTTATGTCGTTCAATTGTAAGATTCTTCTTTGGCAAAAAGAAGGCGTCGTACTTTTCTAGAACACTCTTTAGCGTATCTGACTTTTTATTAAACTGGGCATAGACCTCACGGCACTGTTCACCAATAATATGCAGTAAAATATTGATACACACATTCTCGTCCTTCTTAGATAGCTCACACGCTTCGTAATAAATGAGAAATGCACCCTTCCATTTTTTCCACTCTTTGGATAAATTGCCGGATGTTACATTTTCCAAATTGTTAACATACGCAAATGGTTGCGGCGGTGGCAAAATTGATTCCATGTTAAACTGTTAAGATCGCTTAAAGTCCGAGCGAACAACACAACAAACGACTTCTCTACAGCACGTCTTCGTCTACGTTAGCCGTAATATCCTTATAAATCACTAAAGGTTCCTTTAAAACGACTGCGCCATGTTGAATAGGTTAATAAAACACGGTGGCTGGCTCAAGACTGACTTCTCCTTTATTGTCCATCTACCCGCATGCATGATTATAATTATTACAAACTACCTACAGTATTGAGATGACTTATCGCCACCTTTGAAATAGGTACCATTGAGGAGTTCCGGTGGCCATCTATGGTCTCCATCAGCAGTTCCACTTTACCAACTGAATGCAAATACTGGCCATGTTACTGAAAATACTAAAATCGCAGTATATATCCATTTGAGGAGTTCCTTTAATTCCTCACTGTCCCACCATCAGATACAGACTTGGTGACAATAGGACGACCTCGGGAGTATCCCTATAAAACAAAAAATATTTTCAAAATCAGTCCAAAATTGGATGGAGTAATCGATAAACATACATAGACCTGAACATAGAAACTCCTCCTTTTTTTGGTTAACAAATTTGGATTTCTGACGCTAGAGACTATCATAAAAAAATAGATGATTAACTTACCCAATAAGAAGACAAAGTGATTGCCATCAGCAATAACGCATTCTTAATGGAACTATGTTCTCCCTCAAATTTAAAACTTGAAATACTAATGAAGAATGAATTCTAAGCAGAACCAAAAATAAATTTCTGTTTCTTAATATTATAGTTTTATGATACTTACCTCTATGTTCTATATGCTGACCAATATGGAGAGGAAACTCCTCAAGTAATTCCTCCGGCAAAGGCAGAAAATTTAAATGAAGTTTTGGCACTGCATGCTTCAGCAAGCGATTTCCTTGTTCATTGAAGTCTTCTCCAGAAAAGTGGATACCACGATGATGATGATGATGATGATGATGATGATGAGTGGGGACGCGGCTGAGGCAGACAGGCGGTCGAGTGGTTCTCCATTCATTACGCCCTGTTCCCCTTGATCAAGCCTCAGGTTACCGGCTCGGCGGCGCTCCCATCCAGCACTGATCCCATCTTCTTGTTTTCCTACAGAACACCAGTGCGTCCTGTAAGTTAATGCTTTTAAGTGACTCTGCTGATAGTGCGTCCTGCCCAAATGTGCGATATCTCAGTGACGAGTACATTACACACTCGGCCAGGATCTGCTGACTAGTTTCCTCTTTGCCACAGTGTGGGCATCGAGGATCCTGCTTAACTCCAATTACCGTCAGATATCTGTTGAGTAGACAGTGTCCAGTCAAGATCCCTGTTAGTATACTTAGGTTGTACTTAGTGGATACCACACACAAACTTCAGTTTATGCAATTTTTCAATGGGTAATTGCACTAAATCTTCCTGTCCTATTGCTTGAACCCATAAACGACACCTGTAGCAGCAAAGTGCAAATTGTTATATGTTATTTGTTTCTGTTTAATTTTCCAGGATAAAAAGTACCTATCCTACAGCCTTTTGCAAATATCATTGAAAAATCCGATTTCAATGACATTTGGCAAAGGCAAACAGTTTAGCCGCGAAGCTTAACAGACAGACAGACTTACTTTTGCATTTATAATACTACTTGCTTTTCTGCCATAACACCAAAGAAGGCGGCTAACTGCATAGTAATAGTATAAGCACTACTACATTGCAGTTAGCAGCCTTCTTTGGTATAACGGCAGTTTTGCCCGTGGTTCCATCCGCATAGAAGTCCTTTATCCCTACTCCCTCCTCAAGCTATGTTCATTCCAAATTTCATAGAATTTGTTCAGAGGTTTAGCCGTGAAAGCGTAGCTATCATTCACATAATTTATTGACAATAAAAATAGAATTAATAGAAGTAATACATTATTAAGAGATAAGATAAGATAATTTTACTTACCGGGCCGGGTCTAGCGGAAAAGCAGCCAAAAATACATCTGAACCTGAGACACGTCGTCTTCCGCAGACAACACATTGTTTTTAAAAACGGCTGGATATGGTTATTAACAAAATTATAACACAAACGAGTCAGTATCTCACTAATTATCACTATCAAAAAGAACTTTAAAGAGTCAATAAACAATCACTAACTAAAATAGGAGTCAGTTGCTCGGAAAACCAGTCACTATTTCGTGAACAACGAAAACAAAACTTACATAAAAGAGTCACTGTGTTATATATGTATATGATAATGCTTAGAGTCAATTTCTCGTAAAAATATCACTACAACATTAAGAATACTACAATCACCATCAAAACGAACAAGTTTCGATTAAAATGGCGGTTCAGTTGAGGCGGTAGGTAGTGAAAATTTAATTTTTGACGTAACAAAACCACAGATAACTTACTTTTTTAACATTTGTAATGTTGGTGAAAATTGTAGATCAAACTATTATAACTTGAGCCATTTCCTTACGTATTTATCAAAAGGTTAGAGACCAGTATATATGGACAGTAAACTTTGTATGAGAGTGTCCACCCACTGTACAAAACCACAGATATAGAATTCTATTTCTGTGTACAAAACCGTTTCTTTCACGTAGGTTCTACTAGCGACACCGCGGTTTAGAAAAATATCTTCTACCGCGGTCCACGCGGTATTCCGCAGTGATTTCGCCAGTCAATGTCAATCGGCCATCGGTTTTTATGAATGCTATTGCAATGTCAAATATAAGTATTTTTTACTATTAATTTAACATGAAGAAGTGAAAACAAATCTTAAGTTTAAGTTAGGAGAAGATACATTTGGCTATTATATACCCGCTTCTTCTTTATATTTAATAAATGTTTCCTTATAATTACGTAAAACATTTACTAATTATGTTTCAACAACAACATTTATTTATTTATTTATTTATTTCAAACAATATTTTACAGCCTTACAGTTAACACCAAGACGCTGTACAATTCAGTTAAAATTACACTAAAAACTAGCTTATAGAAAGTAAAAAAAAAAACTTTCAAAAACAAATGCCACTGCCATCCATCGCCTCGCAATACCTCACAACACATAACATTATAACGACGACTGGAGTCATTTGGACTTCTTTTCCCGGATATTATTCTGAATGAAATGACCCGCAGAACTAAGGTGACCGACATAGCTGTAGCTCTCGAAGTTAGCAGGTTGAAGTGGCTGTGTGCTGTTTTTAATCTTTGCTTAGTTTCTTATTCCCAATTCAACAAATTTCCATTACAGAATCCCAGTTTTACAGATTCTTAGACCCACAGATTCTCACCCCTACTACTCTTCTTTAGCAGTAAAACACGTGGCACTGGATAGATGGCGCCACGGCCGAGCGTACCACTGACCAACTTCTTAGTTACCCTGCTATTCTGTCGAAAAAAAATCAAATCCGTTATTCTTTATTTTTGGTCAATGTGAGTGAAGCATGAGTGAAGGTCCTACTAGAATAAAAGTCTTGGTAAGAAAGAGAAGCCCATCTCTCTTTTTTATTCTGTCGTCGTACCAAAGAAGGCCGCGAACTACATTATATTAGTTGAACCATTCTATACTCTATTAGTAATAATATTAAATATAAAATACTTATTACTATGCCTACGCCCTCTTTTGAAGGACGGCAGTATTGGGGTGGCCAACTTTGGGTGGTGGATATTTTGTCACGATCGTTGAAGCGAAATTCGTTTTATTATATCAATTCATTTTCATAAGTGTAATTTATCATGACATACTTATTTTTTTTCAAATTATTTCGATGAACGTGAAATTAAGGGTTGGCGGAATTGATTTTTGTCCGCCCGACAACGACGGCTTCGCGGAATTGACAACATTTCATTTTGATGACACCTGCAAATTACTATAGGCATCGAAAGGATTTTGCCTCCTTAAAACGGCAAAATATTTATTTAAATTTATATTTCTTTATTAAAAAAAAATACAAGAAAGTTGACATCATTGTGCAACCTACCTCTAAATAGTTTGAAACTCAGTTCCCTATTTTGTAATTTCACTAATCATTTAAGCCTTAAAAAGCCTAGATCTATTTTAGGCCCTAATTACCGCACGTGTAACCTAGATACCTAACGCATGATCGAACAAAGAGGCAATTATAATTCTCCTTTAGGGGCGCAGAGATTTCTATTATGACTAAATTTGTGAACTTAGTTGAGGAAAACAATGAGGCTATTGAGGTGAACATTATCGTGGTAATTTGATATATTGCGTAAACTTAAATATTTACCTATTATTTTTATTATTTTGCGAAGGTGAGTGGAAGGGTCGGAAGGGGCCGCCGTAGGCGTACTTTTTCGAATCAAATCGGAGAAATACTGGAAAAGGGCCGAATTTTAAGTACCCGAAACCGACGTGCGTGCATGACTCGATGTATGAATGTGGAAGAAGCGAAAGAGATTTGTCAAGACTTATTAGAGCAATAAGTCCATGGATATCACACGCGAGGACAATTGTTCGGTAAAAGAGTATTTTCTCTAATGGACTAAACAGAAGCACATGGGGTTAGCTCCACGCGCTTCTGTCAGGTCATGGCTGCGTTTATCGCATGATAATGTTTAGATAAGGCATCCGTCACCTTTTGACACGTAATATAAGTATGAGAGTGACGGATGCTCTATCCATATTTGACGTGCGATATAGACGCTTTCATACTAGGCCCGCTGACCTTAAGTACCTATTTATATCTCTATATAAGTAGTTATATCGTTGTCTAGTACCCATAGTACAAAGCCTAGAGCTTAGTTTGGGACTGCAGTCAATTGGTGTGACATTGTTGCCACTAATATTTATTTATTTTATAAACGGGAACTCATTTTTAGTCACATATTTGTATAAAGAAGAAATTGTAATTCAAGAGACCAGGGGCCCTAACATGGTTGCGTTTATCGCGTGACAAAATTTTGATAAGGCATCCGTCACCTTTTGACACGTAATATAAGTACGAGAGTGACGGATGCTCTATCCACATTTGACACGCGATATAGACGCATTCATACTAGGCCCACTGTTTTGAAAACTCAAATACACAAATGTTGCCACGTTAAAGGTAGGGATGTTCGTATCGATATTGTATAAAGTTAACACTAGGTAATTTATAAACTTGGGTCCACAATGGGGCATTTGCGCGCCATAATATTATTATAGTAACTATAACTATAAATCACGCGGTACACAACTGGTATTACGGCTTTAAGTTCGCCTTTTGTCATCATCATCATCCAACTGTTTGGTGACGAAAATTAGCCATACATTGCGGCCGTCAATGTATGGCTAATTTTCGTCACAAAACTGACAAAGTTAAAGTTCCTTGATCTCAGTCCTTAATTGAGGTACACGTTTTAGTGAAAATGCCCTTTAACATCATTATGTACCTATTTTCTTTTTGCCAAAATGTGTTCTTTTAGAAGCACATCGCACCATGGACCTAAAAATAGCAAACGGTTGCACCTCGCGAGGAAATTAAAACCGGTGCAGACAATAGTGTGTGAGCGAGGAAGTTTCGAAGCAATTAGTTTCTTCGACACGGGTCCGTATTGACACGGCATACGTTGCCGATAAGCTTAGATCAGAGGGGCTATTGTCTAACGCACTCGCAATGGCAACCGGCTTCAAAGTAGAGCAATTGTTTTCATTTTGTATGCAGACAAGCCTTCGATTTTCAAAATGAAAACGATCGTGATTGCGAGTGCGTTTAAACACTATCGTGGACGCCCATTTTCATCTCATGGATCCCCATTTATTTTTTGCGCTCCCATGGACCCCTTGCACGTTGTCGTCGATAGCTGGGGGTCGATATAGACCACTTTGGGGATCACTGGCTTAGACAAACGCAAGTAAACGTTGTCGAGCGCTTATATAAATTCCATATATATTTTTGTCAATGACGATACGTGTCAAAGAAATTAATTGCTTGTAGCTACGTGAAGAATAGCAAAAGGAGTTAGAACGAGACTTCCTCTTGTAATTTGTAACTTGAAGCTTCGTGATACGGGCCCCTGCACATTCGAACAACTGAGTGTGTAAGAGGGTGACAAAAAAGATCCTAAACGGGTCGAAGTGTATCCAAGAGGGGATCTGTAAGACGAGATAAGATAAGATACAGGTATGATAGCTTATACTTGTCAGTAATGGCGGCCAAAAAACAATACTATATGTCGAAAGCAACAATGGTTTTGCCACTGAACACACGTTTTTCCATATTTTAAAACGTTACGTATGGTTCAAATCACGAACAGAAAAAACAGTAGAAGTGTCAAGTGGGCGTGTAACGTGTGGCATAGTTATGCGGAGTTCCGCGCAACCTACCATACTTTTGCCGCGATCGCTTATTTAAATATTTCGACATTTCTAAAATAGGAAATAAATCCTAAAGCATGCCTTTTTGTGCTATTTTGGAATGTAAAAACGATAGCCGCACCAGGAACATTTTCCATGGTGGCATATTGTTTTTATGATAGTTTGAGTATTGGCGACAACAGGTCTGATACTAAGTGAAGCTCATGCCACTTCCACTGTTTTTTCTATTCTGTGGTTCAAATATTCGTGCTCGAGCTACTGAGGTACTCGTGTTAGTTTTGATGAGACAATGGAAACTCTCTCCCTGCGCGCTGCATGTTTAGTAATTAATGCTATGAGGGCTATGTTTTAACTACCCACCTTGTAGCATGCTTTGGCGCATTCGATGCTCTGTTTGTTTTAATTTCAAGCTTTATACTAACCCCTTTATTCATAAACGCACAACAAACCTATTTTAGTTAAAGTATTCTTTGTCCCGCTCAGATAAGGACAGGGCATATTTCGAGCACACTTTAGCTATTTCGCGAAGACAAAATTTCCCGATATATTGGAGATTCCTAAATGTGTTTTGCTCGCTCTGACGGGACTACTTAAACTCGCCGCTTGGACATTCATTCCTGCATTCGCTCACCTTTGCTTTTGAGAGAATCACTACCCTGGCCTAGGGCCCTCATTAACTCTTAAAAAAGTAACACTTGGATCCTCCGAAGTCCTCCGCCCTTGAGGGCTGAATATTGATCAGTTGGATCCCTGTCATAATCTTGATGAGTCATTGCTATATCATTCGTTAATCCCGAGTGGTGTTGGTCGCAAATGTTTGGCGAGTTGGCCGTCTTGTTCAATAATTAGATTATTAAAGCGCTCCATTATAATTCGTTACAATGAAATAGCTGGTTTTTCTTTATTGCTTGTACAAACTACTTTCTTATTGTTCTAATTCAGAAAATTGGCCACATCAGGGTTCTTTTAAATGTTGCTAGAATAAGATACCTACTTGATTTAATAACTATATCAAATAGATCAAAACCCCAATATAATGTGACCCCTACATTCAGGAGTAGGGTGGTCCAAAAAACAAAAGTGTGTAATATTGTTTTCAACACACTTGCTCAAACCGACGTTTTTATTTCACCGATTTTTGGCTCATAAACCTAGATATTAAACACGCGTGCTTTTTCAGTATATTATTGCACGAGTGCCTTTAGTTTATTACCCCGTCCAATTTACATTTGTACCCTAGTACCAAGTTGAAAGTACAAAGAAGAAGCGATATAATTTAGTCGGGTTATACCTTTTTTTTTTTGCAACAAACAGTTTTTATGCGGCAAATAACAGTATCTACATATTTATTTCAATAAATTGGTAAAACCAGCTTTATTACTAAAAAATAACTCAAATTCATTAAAATCATTTTAATTTCTCTGTAATTTGTGTTTTAAACACGAATTATTACATTTTTCATACGAATTATTATATTAATCTTGAGTGTCGGCCGATCTCGTTCGCGCCTTAGCCTTGCGCGCGCATCGGTATCGCGGGAAGAAACAAAAACAACGCGCCATTTTTTGTAAATAATTGATGGCTGTGACGAAGTTTGGATTAATTTTATTGTTGGATTAAGTTTAATATTAACGAAAATGTCTACTTCAAGTAAAGAAAATGAAGAAAACCTATTATTAACTCCGCCGGACATACGTAACGAGGCGAAAAACGCGTGCAATAGCGTTTTGCCATCAAAATCGAATGAAAAGTATTTAGCGGCCTATGAAACATTTTTAAAATGGAAAACTGGCAAGAAGGGAGTGAGAGAGAGAGTGTATTTTTAGCCTACTTCAATGAACTGGCAAAAAAGTATAAGCCCAGCTAGCTCGCTTTGGTGCATTTACTCTATGTTAAAAAGCACAGTAAAAATAAATAATAACATAGATATTCGAACGTATGTACAGGGGCGTATTGCATAAAAAATAATAGCTTATATTATAAGCGGAACTCTCTTTCCAACAGTATGTATTAAAAAGAGACTTCCACTTGTATTACAAGTTAGAAGCTTTTATGAAACGGGCCCCAGTAACCTGATAGCATTTTAGAAGAGACGCTCGGACGGATTTACTTGCCGAAAATCCTTGAAAGTATTGACTCCATCCGACGTGGAGAGGTTTTTGAAAGAAGCTCCTAATAATCAGTACCTTGCAACAAAGTTGAACTTATACAAACAAAGGTCAGTTGAACTATTACAATTTCCCTTGTATTACCTATAAGTACCTACCTTATTCTATCATAATAATGTTCTTATATTAAGTACTACGTTTGGTTTCTTTACAGGTTTCGTTAATATTTGGAGTTACAGGTGCGTGTAGACGTAAAGAACTTAGTGATCTAACGACTCAAGATATAGAAAGCCACGGTTAATGCTCCTTGTAAAAATTAAAAATACCTGAAACTTGTTTTGGAAATTGTACTTTTACTATCTGTTTTAATAATTAAAATTTGACTAAATGAAGAGTCTTGTTTTTTCCTCGCAAGTGTGTTGAAAAACGTCGTATGAAACACGTGTGCCTGTGACCATTATATACGCGGCTTTCTTATGGCGCACTCGCTTTCGCTCGTGCGCACACAATAACGCCTAGTATATAATGGTCAACTTAGCACACTTGTATCATAATGTACTATTCTCCACAAGTTTCTTTTTATTTCATAATACACGAAAATATGCTATACCAAGTTTTGTTGCAATTCAATAAAATTTACAGGTCGCCCATACTGTTAAAATTGTTTTATATAAAAATGTATAGAGCTTCACATATCTAATCAAATTGTGGAATGAGAAAGTCTTAGGACAGATCATGACACTGTATTCTGAGTTGCAGCAGTAGGCAAAGAATATTCTACTTCTGTTTTTTAGTTGTGCTAAGTTTACTAGATGTCATTTTGTATGAGACTGAGATCTTTTTGGCACAAACTTAACGGTTTGGGCGACCAGTAAACGACCACTTAACAAGTTGAAATTTGACACATAAGTAACTAATTTATCGTAAACAAAAATAAGCTTTGTGGAGGAATGATTTGATATACTTTATTTTTCTTCATACTATTTTGGACCACCCTATTCAGGAGTGAATGTCGCAGCGGCGAGTTTAAGTAGTCCTCTCAGAGCGAACAAAACACATTTAAGCGCGTGCATTTTCAATTTGGCAGCATGGCTTCTGTCGATGAGATCTTAAGTATAAAGCTACCTAATTGAGAATGCACGCGCTAAATGTGTTTTGTTCGCTCTGGCGGGACTACTTAAACTCGCCGCTGAGACATTCTACAAATAACGAAAGTTTAAACGTTTAATACTATCGATAATATCGTTACTGTCGATGTTTTGAATAGTTTTCGAGGTCTAGTATCGATATTAAAACTATCGATGGTTCTACAACTGCTCTGCCTCACTGTTCTGCCCTCGTGTGAAACAGGCATTATGGTATTAAATCTGACACTGGCTCAGCATTATGCTGAAGTGTTTCAACATACAGTTCGTTGAGTACGAAATTCAAAAAACATTTTTTTTCAAGTAAAATTAGCATCAGAACTTGGTACATAAACGTAAAAGCGTCGCCATCATTTGACCCAACTCAAACTCCAATATTTCACATACAATTCAAGCGCGACCAATATTGGCTCAAACACAACAGACGAACAGAGAAGAACTCATTATTTCACTGAAGATGTATGGCATTAATACGTGTCAAAGCTCGGATAAATCTATTGATAGCAAGACGGCATGTGTAGCAGGAAGATTGTGGAGGGTTCCGTGAATATGTTTTTTTATTTGCAAACGAATTGAACGATTTAGAAAGTAGTTTATTTTTAGTTTAGTTTTACAATAGGGAATATGCATGGATTCTCAACAAAATATAAAAATACCGTAAAAGAGATCACAAAAAGTGAAGTTAAAATTAAAATCGGCCAAGAAATACGGATGATACAAGCATTTTTAACTGATATGCACTGTGACGTCATGTTATACGTCAGCCATAAAAACTCCATCTTTAAGTATAACTACTTATACTCAAAAACAGGTCACGGCACGTAGAATTTTGTAAGAACAATGACCAGTTTAATTCCTCGTGAGTACATGCAAGTTAAGCGAACGACCCCTTCCCGCGGATCCCTGAACGACGTGTGTAATATGTCTGCCTGCAACGTTTGATTGAATACGAAAATGAAATGTGATTCCGATGAGTTAACGTTACAAAAAAGCTTGTTTTTCGACTGAAGGAAACAAAATCAAAATGCAAGGAATAGGTAATTATCAACATAAGTAGATACATATTTAATATAATACAATTAAAAGTTAAAACTAAACTTATTTAAATTAAAATAAAAATTATCCTTATTAATCTTTTCAAATATTAAAGTGTGTTTGTATGTTCCTCCTTCCGCGGCTCCTCAACCGAACTATATGTGAAATTTAAGCTTTTTTAATTTAATTTAAGTTAGGGGATTAACGTCCCGCGACACGGTCAGTGTGTCAATAAGCGAAGTCGAGCGATTTCACTTGGCATACCTGGCGATATCGCCTATCGTGTCAGCAGCGACGTCGGGCGAAAACGAGCGTTTGGATCTTGACTAGGGAGTCAGTGTCGCTTTTTCGTTACCATAACCCACGTGGTCAACTGTCATCCCAGGGTTACTAGCGTTTGGATCTTGGCTAGGGAGTCAGTGTCGCTTTTTTGTTACGATAATCCACGTGGTCAACTGTCATCCCAGGGTTACTAGCGTTTGGATCTTGGCTAGGGAGTCAGTGTCGCTTTTTCGTTACGATAATCCACGTGGTCAACTGTCATCCCAAGGTTTGTAGCGTTTGGATCTTGGCTAGGGAGTCATTGTCGCTTTTTCGTTACGATAATTCACGTGGTCAACTGTCATCCCAGGGTTAGTAGCGTTTGGATCTTGGCTAGGGAATCAGTGTCGCTTTTTTGTTACGATAATCCACGTGGTCAACTGTCATCAAAGGGTTAGTAGCGTTTGTTTGGATCTTGGCTAGGGAGTCAGTGTTGCTTTTTTGTTACGATAATCCACGTGGTCAACGGTCATCCCAGGGTTAGTAGCGTTTGGATCTTGGCTAGAGAGTCAGTGTCGCTTTTTTTAAACAGTTACTTACTGCAAAATATGTTTTAGCATCATCCTTGCTCACATTAACGCAATTTAGTTGATAGGTTCGTCATACATTGCAGAACCAACGAGGTTATTATTCAGTATTTATCACTGGACTTCATAATAATCTACGCAATGTATACCAAATTGGCTCTTTTAAAGTCAGGATTGTTAAATGGGGGGCAGATCTGGTATAGCATTTCCAGTCTTAAAGCCGTCACGAGATACGTCAAAGTAGACGGAGGAGACGTCACGTCATAAAAATTGTCGTTTGGACGTGTGGACGTGAGATGAGTACCTTGGCTAAGTTCAATTTAATAATACGGCCCTTGAGATTGTAATCATGAGATTGTAAACACTATCGGCTTAATCTATGATAGTTTTATTTCTGTTTCTCGGTGAACACCGCGATATTACTGTGTTGAGAGTTGGCATAACACTTCCGAGTACGGTTTTTAATTAAATATAAGGTTAATTAAGTACCTATAAGGCTTGAGATGTGATCACTCAAAAATTGCTTCTTGTCGAGCGGTCGATCAAGAGAGCGACCTCATACAAGCAAGTTTAAACGCACGCCCAAAAATGTTATTTGTACGCTCTGACAAGACCACATAAAATCGCAAATTAATAATTTTTGCGTCGAACGTAACTAGCGTTTATTATATTGCTATTCTATTAATACATGTTACATTAATAGTATCAAATTTAAGTTCTAGAAACATTTCCTGTATCAACTCAAGAATCGAGGGCTTCAGCTACAGCATGCTCCAAAAACGCCACCTCGTTTTCGGTCCATAGCCTTCAATATCTCGCTCCAATGTACAGGATGATGATAAATGGCGTCGACGTGCGAATGACTGCACAACATTGACAGTATAAGATTGACGGTTTTGCCTGTTTACTTGTACTTGAATAATGTATCGATCACGGAATAATGGTATTCGGAGCTTTGTGCCAGATTTATGCCATATCAATTTGTGAGTATTTTTGTATTATTGGAATCACAGAACAGAAAAAACAGTAGAAGTGTCAAGTGGGCGTGTAACGTGTGGCATAGTTATGCGGAGTTCCGCATAACCGACCATACTTTTGCCGCGATCGCTTATTTCGATATTTCGATATTTCTAAAATAGGAAATAAATCCAGAAACATGCCTTATTGTGCTATTTTGGAGTGTAAAAACGATAGCCGCACCAAAAAACATTTTCCATGGTGGCGTATTGTTTATATGATAGTTTGAGTATTGGCGACAACAGGTCTGATACTAAGCGAAGCTCGTGCCACTCCCACTGTTTTTTCTATTCCGTGATTGGAATCCATATAAGAGCTGTCAAGATTGCTATTCCCGGGCCTATGGTATCCATTTCTTAGTCTAAGGAATTGTATTTCGTGTCCGATTTACTTGGCAGATTATCTTTTATCTAATACTAGCGTCCTGCCTGAGGGCAGACGAGTCGCTTCGCTTCGGTTTTTATTAGTTTTCTGTAACCTCTGTACATATTAAACTAAAACCAAAACCAAAACCAAAACCAAAAATATTAATAAAAACCTTCCTCACGAATCACATCAATCACAGAGGTCTTTTGATGAAAACCGGATTAAAATCGGTTGCGTAGTTTGAAAGATCTAAGCGTACATACAAAGGAACAGATAGCGGAAAGCGACTTTGTTTCTTACTCTGTAAAGACGTTGAAAGGTTATGTGAGTTCATGTTAAATTGATATTTTATCCCACAATGCTCGGAGCACTTAACTGTTACTAAGCAACAGATCCAACTAAATCCCACCCGACACCGATGAGCTGCGGAGCCTAATTCCCTACATCCACTCAGGCACCTGTCAACCGCGTCACTACTCGCACTAGAACACCCTTTGTTTTCACGCCGACGGAATACTGAATATCCATTTGAAACTGTCAAATACACGCAGGCTTGGCTTTATATGGCATTCTTGACTTTATGCGAATCGTGTAGCACCTATCTATTAATAACATTGTACCTACTCGTAATTTCATTTGAGACAAAACTTTGTTTATAGTTTCCGACTATACAATTTTTGTACATCGGCATTTGCTTATCGACAACCAACTGAAGAGTTTAAAATAAGTGGGACAGCGTTAATTACAACAGAGATGCTCAGCCTCCTATAATATTACATTGTCATCAGGTTTTACATGTCATGTACTAATTGTATTCTAAATTTTAGCCCATCCCTATGAACTGGTACAAAATTGACTTGAAAATTTTACCGAAACATACATAATCACATTCAAGTGCCCATAAATATACCTCTTTAAAAATCCACTGCACTTGCAAGCTGTCGATTTTAGAACATAAATTTAACGCTTGCCCAACCGGATCGGTGCCGAACGAGAAACGGCCCATAAAAATGGCTAGGAACAGAGAATTTGAAACTGTGAACACGATGTATTTCAGTTCTGCGATAGACTTTGAAATAAGTCACCTGTTTGGCATGATACATATTTTGCAAAAGTTGAATGTCACTAGCACGTATGCTATAGGTAGTTGCTATTCGAGACTTGGTAAATCAGCGGAATGGATGTTTAAAACTTTTATTTAGCTTCGCGTTTATAAAAACACCTTTAATACAAAACGCAGAACCGAACACAACACTGTACAGTCGACTACAAGGCGATGTATCCACTTTCGAATCGTACTTAATCCAATTAGTTGAAAGTGGATACATCTATTTATAGCTGTACATGAGCTTCTGAGCGCACTTATGGGGTGTTGTTCTTTTAATCAACTCACTTTTTAATTCGACAAGGACGTATTAACCATCAAACTAAAGCGGCCACGACTAAATCTGCGACCAAATTAAAATTTTATTAAATTAAAATTATATCTTATGTCTCTCAAATTGGAGTACGTTAAGCCATCCGTTGTTTTTATTTATTTCTCAATCGCTCAAAGGTTACCTGAAAGAGATCACCTTTCTACATAACTTTACAAAACGTCTTATTTTTCTAAGTAAATATTTTATTTAAATTAATGTTGCGGAAAATTTCTCACCTTTTCCAAGCCATGGGATAATCCGTGAAGCCAATTATTTTCTATTCGTGCCGCCGAATATTTATGACAAACACAACAGAATACTAAGTATTTGCGAACTTGTAAACGATTTAAGTCGCTATCGGATATTTTCCTAAAATTATTCCACAATAATCTAAACTGACACATTCTAGAAAAGCCTTATAATCTAATCAACCATAACGACGTATCTCATCATTTCTTTGTAACACTTACGCTCTTTTCGATTAGCAAGGATGTGGACGGCAGCTTAATCTAATTCAGAGCTTCTCAAACTTTTTGCTTGTTAAAATGCTTGCGGGCGGTGAATGGACGTGGAGTGAATGAACGAATGGAACGAATGGAGTGAACGAAAGAACGGGACATCGGCGCAATTACGTTTTTGCTGAGTGAATGATGGGCTGAGTTGATTGTTGGATGTGTTTAGGGGTTTAATTAATGTTTTTTTTGTCGATAGTCTTGTGTAATTAAAGAAATCTTGGTAAGTTATTGGCACGCAGATCTTTAACTGATTTATTGCAACAGATAATTTTAGGGTCTGGTATTATTTAAGACTGTAAGGTCGTGTCGGATCCAAATGTCAAGAACCTAGTTTATTTTTTATTTTAGTGATAGAAGGACCTTCTGTAGGGTTTATATGGATCGATACAATAATCTTATCCTTTGACCTATCCCAAGCAGCAGTGTTTGAGTTGTTGTGTGGGGATAAGATAATCGGTGAAAAAACAAGCACAGAGGCTATCTTTGTCTTCAGGGCTAGCAACGCATTTGGAGTCTTAGGATTGCAGTCTTGAGATTGTAGTGTTGAGAATTCAAACGCCAATGTGCGCGTGTGCACATAAAAAACCGGTCGAGTGCGAGTCGGACTCGCGCACCGTGGGTTCCATATTGAAGATGAAGAAGAAGTTGTGAGCTTTATTTTCTATGCAATAAGGTCCATTTTGACTACCCTAAATTTTAATAAGATTTTGTTATTTCTCAAAAACTGTAAATAATGAATACTTCATTTAATTTTTCCCATATATAAGTAATTATCTATACCTACGTCAGGATATTTTCTAATTTTTTGATTAAATAAACTTTGGAAATAAGGGGTAAGGGAACGGTAATTTTTTTGTTCATTTTTGGCTATAAACCAAAAAGAACATCACAGAAAATTAAAAAAAATATATTTAATATGTACTTACCTACAGATTAAGACCTTTCATATGACATCCTATTTGCTATAATCGAACCATTTTTCAACCCCCAATTCTAGACCCCTTTTAAATTAAGTATTTATTTTTTATTTTATTAAAAACCAGATGCGGGCAAGCAAGTTGTAGAAATATGCCAAATTTAAAGTTTAGCATTTGTAGTTGCTGAGAAAACCTGCTGTCACATACAGACAGACAGACAAACGGACAACAAAGTAATCCTATCACTATAAGGATTCCTTTTTTACCATTTTGTTATGGAACCCTAAAAGACAGAATGATAACATGAACATGTTTAACATTGATTTTAGCTCAACTCAATTTTCAATGGCGTTAAAGAGTAGGTCCCTGCGTAACAATCGGACAAGCTAAAAAGAAATAACTCGAAAATGGAACGAAAACGTCAATTTTAAAATAACCACTTACAACAAAACGCCAATAAACCCAGTCAACATCAATCGTTTAATCAGAGGACGAAATAAAACCACTACAACCACGTTCAGTACGAACTGCCCCAAACTGAGTCAGTTTTATATGGAATTCTGTACCGTGGGCACTGAATGAGTTACCACTGATTTCGTTAACGATCCGAGTTCCGATCTCGAGTGAGATAGGCTGATCAATTTGGATTGGTAAAAAGGAACACCTGCTGGTCGGGTTACATGTTAACTTGGGTTCATTTTGGGTTGGAACCCGTTTGGACGAGGAAGGATTCAACTGTGGCTGGTTAAGTTTTATTTAAATAGCGGTATTTTTGGCACGTTTTTAGGGTTCCGTAGCCAAATGGCAAAAAACGGAACCCTTATAGATTCGTCATGTCTGTCCGTCCGTCTGTCCGTCCGTATGTCACAGCCACTTTTTTCCGTAAGTATAAGAGCTATACTATGGAAACTTTGTAAGTAGATGTATTCGGTGAACCGCATTAAGATTTTCATACAAAAATAGAAAAAAAACAATGAATTTTTGGGGTTCCCCATACTTAGAACTGAAACTCAATTTATTTATTTTCATCATTCCCATACGTGTGGGGTATCTATGGATAGGTCTTCAAAAATGATATTGAGGTTTCTAATATATATTTTTTCTAAACTGAATAGTTTGCGCGAGAGACGCTTCCAAAGTGGAAAAATGTGTGTCCCCCCCCCCCGTAACTTCTAAAATAAGGGAATGATAAATGTAAAAATAATATATGATGTACGTACATTACCATGCAAACTTCCACCGAAAATTGGTTTGAACGAGATCTAGTAAGTAGTTTTTTTTTAATACGTCATAAATCGTAAACCGCAATTTACCTTTCACGGAACCCTTCATGGGCGAGTCCGACTCGCACTTGGCCGCTTTTGAACTAAGCTTTCGCTGCCCGTCCGTCCGTTTGTCTGTCTGTCTGTCTGTCAGCGGGTTGTAGGTATCGTGTGAACCTAATAGGTTGATAGTTGAAGGGGCTTCTAAACCGGCCATATTTTCACTGCAATATGTGGCCGGCAACTATTGGTCTCTTTCTCTAAAATACGAGTAAGAGGGACACCAATAGTCGCCGGCTACATATTGCAGTGAAAATATATCCCGTTTAGAAGCCCCTTGATATTTACACATTGTGAAAATAGCACATAAAAAAAAAATGGTAGGAGCAGCTTGTACAGGGTCCCACTATCTTATCCTTTGACCTACCGCAAAGCAGCAGTGTTCGCATTGCTGTGTTCCGGTGTGGCGATAAGACAACCGGTGAAATTACTAGCATAGACGCATTCCATCTTAGTCCTCAGCGTTGGCAACGCATTTGCGGTCTCAGGATTGCCGTCTTAAGATTGTAGTCTTGAAAAGCAAATGTCTAAAGGTCACAGATTCCACTTATTATGAAACGGTGATAAGTTTGGGATTGGAATAGCTGTCAATTCATATGCACTTTAACGTAAGTACCTACTTATATGGTGAAACTGACACCTATAAGAACTGTCACTGGACAAGGGCCGAATTTTAAGTACCTACCCGAAACCGACGTGCGTGCATGACTCGATGTATGAATGTGGAAGAAGCGAAAGAGATTTGTCAAGATAGTAGCAGGTGGAAAGAAGTGGTCTCTGCCTATCCCTCTGGGAAACAGGCGTGATTTAATGTATGTATGTATGTCACCTATAATCCCTGTCTAATCGCGGCTAGATAATACCATCAGGAGGCCTAATATGGCTGCGGTTATCGCATCGCATATACATCCGTCACCTTCTGACACGTAAATAAGTACGAGAGTGACGGATGCTTTATCCATATTTTATCACGCGCCCACAGGTGGCCTGTGTGCTTGTTTTCATCAATCGTTAGTTCGCATGGGAGAAAGATTCACGGCTATGTATGTACCTACCTATACAATGATTTTTTGTTAGGTAGGTATTAAATTTTTGTTAGTATATTTTTTTAATGCAATCGGGGTCTTTTCAGGGCATCGTCTTCGTAGAAAACATTCCCAAGACTGCATTAAAAAAAATATACCAACCAAAATTAGGTACCTGAGATGATGAAAGGATTCTAACACATCTAAATCGGCTCAGGCGTTTAGAAGTTATGGTGGAATAAAGAATCGTACATACACACATAACGTAATGAAACCAGTGTTTGACACTTTAACCCTTTATAGGGCAATTTTGAAACCTGGTACTAAAAATGACCACTTGCAACATATACTTTTTGTATTTTTTTTTTAAAGAATTTTGTGCGAATAGGAGAAACCCAATGAGGCTAGAATCCAGGTCTATTTTTAGTTCTGCCCTATAAAGGGAAGCTGATATGCACCAATGATCGACACTTAATTGAAAGATCATACGGTCATAAATTGAGTGTTACAAAACAAATAAATAAAATGAATAAACCTTATCTTCTGTGAAATAAGAATCAGTGTCAATCATTGGTCCTTGTCGATTACTGGTTCCATTACGTTATATGAACCCTGAAATCATTACACTCCTTTTTTTGGGCAGTCGTGTAATAAAAAGACAACAGGCTCCAAGACTTGGCAAAGACCCGTCTTTGAGATATAAAAACAATGTAACCGCATTTGTTCGATAATGATGCGAAATCCAGATGTTTATCGTGCCTTATACAATGGTAATGCCGCCTCGTGCCACTTTTATTAGGTTTTTGGTGCAGTTTGCAATGTTTTTATCGCTTTTTTACTGAAATAAGTAGCATTGTTTACGTTGCATCATGAATATTACTCCTTTTAAATTTGGACGTGTCACATTGACACAGAATATATAATAAATAGTACACATTGTTCATAGCAAATAATATTTATTATAGAACTGTTATTACCATGGCAACGCTCGTTATATAATTGTTTTCCCGCTTCGCTTACGCTATAGGTGGTATTCTGATACCAATAACGATATCAATATTAGCGGTTTACAGTACGCGAGTAGAAAAAGAAAATTAAATACAACTAAACACACATAATATTTCAATCATCAATCTTATAAATTATTAATCTACGGAGTTTTGTTCAGTCGGATGCGTGGATCTAATATCATTATCCAAATAAGATTGCAAGTCACCTAGCAAATCACTTAGCATAAGGGCTAAAACATTAACCTCGTATATTGACTTGTCCTTAGCATAATATTGGATCACACAAGGCTGGGGTGCGTACGCCGTCGGTTGGACTTCAAATTTCACAAAAGATTTACGTACTGTAGCATTTGATTTGACCAGGTACACATTGTTATCAACAACTAAGAGAGCTCCATCTTCCATACCATGAATAGGCGAAACCAATGTAATATTTTCAAGCCCAGCAGGCAAACCTTCAACTTTTTTAGGAACACTATTTTCTACTCGATCGTTATACACGTATACATCTTTATTAGTGTCAGTATAGTACATGTTGCCTTCAAAACCAAAAACGATTGCTGTGACATCAGTAACTTTGGGTACTATATCGCAAGAGGTAGCGTTGTTCTTTAGTTTGTGTACTTCGTGGTTCGCAGTTAAGTAATAAACATCATTAGTTTTATTATTATGTGCCATTTGCACTATATCTTTGGTGACTCTTCCATGTTTCACAGCAGTATTATCAGATTCATTGAACTTGTATATACCATCTTTAGCCCCAAAATAGACTACGTTTTCATGGGTAGCAGCAGCATCTCTTCCATTGTCAAGTAATTTCTTTGTTGTATTATCCTTGAGCAAATACAGTCCTTGGTCTTTGTTTCCGTCGGCTTCTACAAAGAACATTGTTACTGATGGTTCAGTTTCTTCACTGGTGTCACCAAATACGTCTTCAAAATTGAATTGATTCAAGGGAACGAAAATGTTGACGATGTCATGCTGACCAGTGTACTTAACTGAGTCGTTCTTGAAGAATTTCTCTGTGATGACGATTTCTTTGGTACCAGCAGGAGCTGCAGAGCAGCTTGCTAGCAAGAAGCAAGCGAAGAAAGGCAGGAGCTTCATTTTTGATGCTGAAAATAAATAAATAAAGTTATTCTACTTGGTATCTTGTCTACTACTTATTAGTGGGTAGAATAGATAATGTCAGCCAGTTTAGATTTTTGGCTTATCGTATTCTTCATTAAAAACAAAAAAATGCTTTAAAAAAATCATGTCGATACGTCAAATACTTTTCGAGATATTGAATTTTAAACTTCGTAACCGGCGCTCGAAACTCGGCGGCTAGCGCTCACGGATGATGACGTCATCGTTCAACTGCGGTACGCGCCCTTATATGAACGAGTAAGTTTACAGGGCTATATATTTTTAACCGTAATAAGTAGCCAGTTGAAATTTTCACAGAATACGTGTTATTATAAAATCTATCGTTTAAAACTATAAAATGAACAATAAATCAAATCCCAAGAGGGGTCCCCATACAAGAAGCATGAAAAAAATCTTTTGTTTTAGCATCTTTAAACGGATTGTATTTTTATAATGACTTCTTATTTTGATGCTATTTTAAGCTTAAATTGTCGTCTAATTTTCATTGTTTACGACTAAGTAGCAATCTTGAGTAAAACTTCTACAAATATGTGACAAAACTGATTTTATCAACACGATGGTTTAGGCGGTCACCCATCCTGTTTTAGACTACGCTTGTAGTTGCTTAACTTTGTAAGTCGTAATACTCGTAATTATTTTTACGAATTCGTTTTGATGTTACTATGGTAGTTATGGTTAGGTATCTATTGTTTTGTATTACATACAGTTTAACTAAACAAACTTTCTGTCACTGACCGGCTTTTCTGTTTGTAATGTTTGGCGAGTAAGTTGGTTAAATAAAATTAGAATAATAAATAGGCACTTTTAATTTTGGGTTCACCGTTTTTTACATAAAAATACCAATAAAGTATGTTGATAGCTAACGTGAAACATGCCAAAAATTAAAAACCAAGTGCGAGACGCGGGACACAGGCGGCCGAGCCTGCAGCGGTAGGTACTGTAGAGTACAAAGATATGTATACATTTGTGGCCCTTATTTCAATGGAATAAGGTGAAAAAGTGTATACATATCTTTGTACTCGACTGTACTATTCAACAATATTATGATTCACGCAGTTCGCTATATACGCGGTCTCGTACAGCGTACCCGTAGTTTTAAGTGATCTTACTCGTTTAAAACGTCGGAGCCGTAGAAGTCAAGATTGTCCTCTTTTGTACCAAAGTGTAACAAAGGGCGTTGGTCCCACAAAAAAAAACCAACACACACTACCTTGAGTGAGGAACCTGGTAGCGCCCGCGCGCGAAATTTGAAATCGATGTAATGAATACACGAAGTATCAGAACTACTACTAGGTCAATCAAAAAATCATGTTTTATAGTTCGTTCTTTTATACGGTAGCGATATTAATTCTACATTACTTAACACGAAATTTGTAAAGAAAGGCCTACCACCAAAGTTAAGCAACCACCGCTTACCTAAACATCGTGTTGATTTAAACTAGGCACTTTTAAACATATTTGTAAGAGATTTACTACAGTTTACTGTTTGGTCGTAAACTATATATGTTAGTATGGAGTTTAGATTATCATTTAAGCTTAATGTGACACCGAAATAAAAAGCTATCATACAAATACAACCCGTATTTCGTCTTCCAAAGTTAAGCAACTACACGCGTAGTCTAAAACAGGATGGGTGACCGCCTAAACCATCGTGTTGATAAAATCAGTTTTGTCACATATTTGCCGAAGTTTTACTTAAGATTGCTATTCTGCCGTGCTTAAGCTAGAAAAGGGTTAACCCCACGTAGTCAATTTTGAGATATTGTCAAAAAAGGCGGGGATTGATGTCTCTAAAAAACTATGTAAGATGGAGGAAACTTTCTTAGAGACAAAAGTACCTAATTTTTACTCCTACCATGTGGCATAATTTCTATCGGATATGATTGTCAAATATAATACCTAAAACCTTTTTTGTATTCAAGCTAAGCATTTTATTTCTAATGTTGGACTAATTACTGCACTAAAACAGGGCTAACCATACCTTAACCGATTTTTAGCGTAGTAATTTCGTGTTACTGTCTCTACCAAAAAAAATATTCGAAGTTATTCAGCACTGCTTAGCTATAAAGTAGTTTCGCGTCGTTGCGAACTGCAGATAACCGTGTTCTAGCCTAGCAATGTGGTTTAACCCTATTTAAACCAAGGATTACTACGAAATATTTATTTAAATTTTGCTTAAAAAGACAGTGATTGGTTATTTAGACTTTTTTATGGTGTATAAAAAATATGTTTTACTTAGCTTAAAAAGGGTTAAAGGGTCTTAACTGATTTTTAATGAAGTTCCTTATTATTAACTTATTTATAGTTAAGTTTTTAACAAACATTTAGTTGAACTTTACGAGCTTTTATCAGAGTTAAAGGATCTTGACTTAGTTTAAGTCTAGGATAAATAGATAACTTTATTTTAGCTAAGCAAATTATATAAAAATAACTAGTTTTCATGAAGTTAAGAGCCTTTTGCCCTCTTACAAACTAGCTTTGTGGTTTAACTAATTTCTAATTAAGTAAATCTTAAAAATTGTGTCACTTAACTGTTCACCGACAATCTATATCTCCGTAACTAATAATGATAGAAGTATGTTTCCTAGAACGAAATGTAGAGAATTTTGCGCTCTGTAATTTTGCATCATTAACTCAAAACCGACCAAATGAGGGTTAACCCTTTTTTAGCTTAAGTACGGCAGTATTTAGTCGTAAACAATGAAAATTAGACTACAATTTAAGTTTAAAATAGCATCAAAATAGGAAGCCATTATAAAAATACAATCCGTATAAAAATGCTAAAAATAAAGATTTTTTTTCATGTTTCTTGCATGGGGACCCCTCTTGGGATTTGATTTATTGTTCATTTTATAGTTTTAAACGATAGATTTTATAATAACATGTATTCTGTGAAAATTTCAACTGGCTACTTATTACGGTTAAAAATA
This sequence comes from Acleris cristana, assembly GCA_948252455.1. Classification (NCBI taxonomy): domain Eukaryota; kingdom Metazoa; phylum Arthropoda; class Insecta; order Lepidoptera; family Tortricidae; genus Acleris; species Acleris cristana. The sequence continues at coordinate 7,284,675 of OX411797.1, read as the reverse complement.
TATAGCCCTGTAAACTTACTCGTTCATATAAGGGCGCGTACCGCAGTTGAACGATGACGTCACTCAAGCAAGATGGCGTCCACGCGCTTTAATATTATTGACCCAAATTTCAAACGTTTGTAGAATCAAAACTACTGGGTCTATTTGAATGAAATAAAAAGTATTATGTTTGTTTATTTATAAACATTACTGTTACAAAGTTTCAAGCGATTTGGCGTACCTACTGACGTTCTTCATTGACGTAACGGGTTTACTTATAATACACAACAATAATTTATATTTTAACAATAATAAATGACAAAGAGAAATGATAAAGAGTTTACTAACAAGACAAATAAACATCAGAGGGGAAATCATGCTCAAATTTTCCTAGTCCCATACTAAGTATTAGGCTTGTAGTATAGGCCATAGGGTATTAGACAACATACTTGTGTAGAATACATGAAAACACAGAAAACGTCCAAGATTCAGAAACAAAATTATACATGCTAATCCTAATCAGTAATCACACTTATGTTAATAACCCAGGAACGCTAGCTCGGTCGGTAGGGTTACTGCTTACTACCAACTAGGCTGACAATGGGTTAATTTTTAGGAAACTATACTTAAATTTTATTAATAGGGTCTAACAGGCTAGGCTAATAATAACAGTGGCCCCCCACGAGGGATTTGGTTTTTAAACTGTTAGTTTAGTGGTAATTTTTAAACTGTTAGTTTAGCTAAAATAACAGTTTAAAAATTACCTTGATTTTTTAACATTTTCGTAAATAAATCTAAAACAAAAGAAGATAGAAGTCTGATATTAGGCATACATTTTTCTTGAACTCAAAATAAAAAACACGTGTAAAATTTACATTATAAAACGTAACGTGTAAAATAATAAATACACTGCAGATAATTTTACGTATAGACGTTATCATAAAAACGTGACATAATTGTGTCTTAAAGATGATAAAAACATGAACGAGTACATACTTGGTTTTTTCCATATATCGTTCACAACGTTGACAAAACTTTTAAAAACTAATCTCTAAACTAATTTAACTTAAAAAAAGTTTGTATTCCTTCCCCTCCTCTATTTGCTTGATGATCTATTTTTTAAATAAACTAAAGAGTATTTAAATACACTGCATGTCAGCATGTGTAGTCTTTTCTAGTGTTTTTTTTAACAAATAATGGTATTTAAATAAGCACGCCTTACAGGTAAAGATAAATACTCTATCAGGCACCAAATTAAGGCAAATATTGTAAATGTACAAGAAAATAATAATATTAATAACAAATACACACAAAACCTTGCAAGTTTGAAATATATAAATATTCGAGTAACACATGAATTAAATATATATAAATAATAAGAAAGCATTCTTTAATTTACAAAAAAGAAGTTTCAAAAGGCACTAACAGCTATGACGTTACAAGCGAATTAAAATATTCTGAATTAAATATTTGACAATTATGTTTAAAAATTAAGTGATATAACTAATAAAAAAACAACTCACCGGCTTGAATGTCGACTCAAAAGAATAAGCGATTCATTTTACACTTTAGAATAACATAGCTTAGGTATTATTGCGACATTTTAAACTTTGACATTAGATAAAGATAAAAAGAACCTGCCAAGAGCATGTCGGACCGCTCAGTGTAGGGTTCCGAAGCAGCTATTACAAACAAACACAAAAAACTCTCAACAAACAAGAAGCATTGAATAATTTTCTATTTTAAGTTATTTATTTATTTATTTATCAATAGGTACAAAAACATGTTTAGTAACATGAACATTTGGTGCTGTCTTAGATAATTTTCAGGGTTCTCTGCTTTTTGGCCGAAGTATGTTTGGCCGAATGTATCGTTTTCCAAGCGTTTCATTTGCCAACCCGCTTTTTTTTTCAGTAACTGTTTTTTTTTTATTTAATAAAAACTAACCTAACCTATCCTGTAGGGTTCTACATGATGGTACTGAAATAAATCCTAAAATATTTACAGTTACAGAAAAAAAAGTGGGTTGACAAATGAAACGGTTGGGAAACGGTAGGTACATTCGGCCAAACATATTTCGGTTAAAAGGCAGGATACCCATTTTTAGTAGGTAGGTATAAATAAACACTTTAGCCGTCTGTATTTCAGGAATCAATTAAATCTACTTCGTTTAATGTGCTTTAATTGTACTTTCTTGTACTTTTGACTGTAGTGGGGACTCATAAAACTGTACTCACGTATTTATTTCCTAAACGGTCCCCCAAATCTAAAAATTGATAATAAAATGTCCATAATGTTTTTTTTATTTTGATAATGCTTTGTTTTTCATAATGCTATGTACATAACGATGATGAAGTAATTAAAAAAAATACATTAGCTGTACTTGTTTAGGAGATCTAGGCACAAAAACCTTTTTTTTTCAACATTTTGTTTTACACCTTCGTCGCCGTATTTTATATAGGTAGGTATATATATAACTATGCCAAATTACAGTTCTGTAGTACTCTAGTCTCTAAGAGCTTTAGGTACCACGGACAGATGGACATGATGAAATTATAAGGGTTCCTTGTTGGCTATATACGGAACCCTAAAAAATCAATAGGAACAGTTTTGTCTCATCAGTATTATCACGTAACTACCTATAGGTAAAAAAACAGTGATAAATTATCATGTTGTTTACAAATGCGTTGAATTGTATAAAAACTTAGGAATTGATAATGAACTTCACGTGGTCAACTCTAGCGTGCCGAGTGTGAATAAATACAAATTATGCGATGGAAAGGGAAGCACGATATATTTCTTATCTGAACATGAATAAAAATGGTCATAAGCGACTAGGGCTCGCGCACTGCGGGTTGCGTTTTTAAAATAGAAAAATAGAATTAAGTTCAAGGAAATTCTTCAGTTTGGTGATGCTTGTCTAAAGACGCGGTTAAAATAACAGTGTTCTGTAACTTGACTTGATTCGGACATACCTACGTGTAAGTTAAGGATAGGGTTGACAACGTTAATAATAAAAAATACTGAATTTATGTGCTAAAGATAAAAAAAACAACCTTGGAAGAATACTTTAATAATATATTAACGATAAGAAATAATAAATAATAATTATTAATTATTTTCTATCAGTCAATTAGGCCAAAGGAGTTAAGGTTGGTCCTTATATTGAAACACGAGATTTTTATACAAAACCTACTATTCGAATATAAGTAGCTTTTTTATTTTCATTTTAAAAACAAATTAAAAATATATTTAAAAAAAACCCGCTAAGTCGAACGTAAAATTCTTTATCGAGACGGTTGATACAAAATATTACAAATACAAATTATAAAAGGTAAATACAAATTCTTGCTACTAGGCTAGGCCTGATTCGGAGAATCGAATATTACTTATTAAACGAGAAATATTTGTATACATACATACATATTAACATATACTTGTAATCACGTCCACGAAAACGGCTCTAACGATTTCAAGAAAATTTAATTTTTTAACCTAACCTGACCTTATTTGGTAATCGTTTACTAATTTTGGTGCTCATTATATTTGTTGCCATAAATAAATAGGTAATTAAATACATAGAAGACATCCAAGACCCCAAAAAAAATACTCGCGCTCGTCACACAAAATACTTTCCCGTACCAAGAATCGAACCCGTGACCGCTAGCTTCGCAGGCAGAGTCACTACCAACTAGGCTAACGTGTCTTCAAATAAACTATTTAACAAGAAACTTTTAATCTCTTTGACGTTTTAACCAGCATAATAAAAAGGTTAAAAATAACTGTTATCAACCTACACAAACGGCTTCTAAATTAAAAAGCCTCGTTAGTACAAAATTAATATACGAACATAACAAACGTACGCGATTAAGAAGCATTTTATATCGTTAAGGCTTGAAGTTAGCCGAACGAAACGAGAATAAAAAAAAGAACGAGATACCGCGTATTAAAAACAGGTCTCTGGCGCCTGTTCATTCAAGAAAATGGGTGGTATTTTAACAAAAAACCGTCAATGATATTCCTGCTACAGGTTAAAAGTAACTTTAAATACACACTAAGTGAGTCTCCTTTAAATTAAAATGTATTTGGCGTATAAGACTTTATAAAAGTTTGAGATTCCCTGCGCACCGGCATCGAAGGAGCATGTCAAGAATTTCCGAACGCGTTTAACATAATCATTCAATTTTCGCCATGTTTTTTACAACGCATCGTGCCGCTAAGGTTGTGTTTGGTTTGAGGTTTTTGGAATAATTATGACGTTTTCTCGTAAGTTATGGGTGGGTTTTAACAAGGTGGTGGAGATAAATGGGATTGGGCTTCTGTTTTTGAAATGTTGTGTCGATCATTCCTTGCTTGCGGGTTTTGGTTTGCAATCAGGATGATTCTAGCAAAAATCAAGAGTAGTAGGGTTGGCAACGCATTTGTAGTCTTAACATCACAGTCTTGAGAGTGTAAATGTCTATAGGTCTCAGGTCCCACTTACCATCAGGTGGTCTGTGTGAGTCTAGCCTCCCCGGCCCCGCCCCCCCGCCGGCTCCTCGCAGCTACGCTGACGCAGCTGGCAAGGCCACTGAACTTCGGCGGCTTGTTAAGGCGTCGAAGAAGAGAGCTCCAGCTTATGAAGGAGCTCCCTCGTACCGGTGTGGATAAGGAGGGATTCACATTGGTGCAGCACAGCAAACCACGTAGGAAGCCTCATAAGACTCGGTGTGGTACTGCAGTAACGGACCCGAATTCCGAGCTGCCGGCAGCTATACCGAACACGGCGCTCTACGTATCTCGCCTGCACCACTCTGCAGTGGTAGACGACGTGGTGGAGTACGTCCGTCAGACTCAGAAGGTTGGATGCAGACTGACGGTATTCCAGGTACGCTCGCTTCACTACGTGCACTTCAGTTCGTTTCTAGTGCGCGTGCCGCGGTTTATGCAGGGGACCGTCGAGTGTCCTGACTTTTGGCCGAAAGGTGTTGTTTTCCGACGGTTTCGGGGCAACCTACTGGCAGCGACCAAGATGCCAAGTTTGGCAGAACAGGACCACGCTGTTCTGTCACCTCGGTGTTAGTTTTAAGTTTTATATTGTTATGTATGTTAGTCTATAAGGTATTTGTAAATATGGGCCTTGTTGGTCGAAATGAAATTTATTATTATTATTATTATTATTTGCGTTCTGCATGGCATAAAAACTCAGAAAATTGGACAGTTCACGGTTTGAGTGGCATCACGTTGGTTCATGGACTAACTAGGTTTCCATGTATTATTCTAAACATTGAAAATAATAATAAATAAGAACACATTTGATGTCTTGAGATTGCAGTCTTGAGAATTCAAATGTCTATGGGTCTCAGATCCCACTTAGGTACCATCAGACCAAAAAAAATATATCCTTTCTTTACCACCAAGCAGAGTTCACGCAATTGTGTTTCGTTGTAGGGTTACAACAGCTGGTGAAAAGTTTAGCATAATAAATAACATTGCATCTTGGACGTCAAGGTTTGCAAAGCATTCGCAACCTAAGGATTTCATTTATCCATGGGATCTTAAAGGCTTGATGATGATGATGATGATGATGATGATGATGATGATGATGATGATGATGATGATGATTATGATGATGATGACGATGATTATGATGACGACGACGACGACGACGACGACGACGACGACGACGACGACGACGACGACGACGACGACGATGATGATGATGATGATGATGATGATGGTGATGATGATGATGATGAGTGGAGACGCCCGGCTGGACCAGGCGGGCGGTCGATCGATTTTCCGGTCATTCCGCCCTATTCCCCTTGGTTGAACCGTAGGTTACTCAACTGGCCCGGCGACGTTCCCATCCAGCATGGATCCCATGTTCTTGTTTCCCTATAGAACAGAAGCGCGTCCTGTAGGTTAATGCTTTTAACGGAGAACATATTTTTAAAAGTTCTTTTGTAGGTATAATAGAAGCACTCATGATGAGGAATCGTTTGATGCAAGTCAACACAAAACGCTGTAATTCTAGTTGCAGCGTTCTACCGTTGGCAGTAAAACTCCTGTGTATATATATTTCTTTTGTATACTTCTTTAGTATCGCTGCAAAGCGTTGTAATAAAATATTTACAATATCTTTTCTATAAACCTCTTGATTGAGCTATCTTTCATATTTACCCCTCCAACCTACAATCTGAGCGTTACAATAGGTATACCTATATATTTAAAACAAATGTGGTTTATTAATAGGTAGTTAACAACAGTAAGTCCATTTCCGGCGTACAAATTTGATTTCAATACAAATTTATGGCTGAATATAAATTGATTTAACGGTTCAAACTTACATCAAGAACATAAAATATCGTGTCGCCTCGGTTACAATGGTAAAATACAGATATAAAAAACAGTAAAATTCACAATCATATCGTTTCATTAAATAATAAAACATTAAATTTTGCATTAAATTTTAAATTTAATTATTATGTCATGATAAAAAATGCTTTCTACCGAGATTATATATATATATCATGTCGGTAAGTACCTACGTGAAGTTATTTTGTAAATATGATCTTTGTTTTGTTTTCAGTCTTTCTTTTTCTGTGCACCACGTTTGTTAGTTTCTGTATGATTATTTGGTTGAATGGTAGATAAGGCATTAAGTCCACCATTTGTACTTTTTTTTGTGCAATAAAGGTTAAATAAATAAATAATAATAATAATAATAAATATCTATGTAGTGACTTTAACACAACAGGATCCAAGACATCGGTCCCTTACTAATTCTTAACGCAAATCTCCATCCTGTATAAACTCGTTCCCAGCCGCGAGCGAAACATAAAGCGAATTAATAACTCTGAATTGTACCCGAGAAATTAATTGAAGATACACGCCGTAAGGGCGGACCGAATTAAAACGCAGTAGTACAATATAATAAAACGACTGTATGATATGCCTACCTTTTTTTTCTGTTATTTTGACGAGGAATCAGTTGTAACACTTGCAAATTACGAAGGGCTTGTATTCTTATTTTTGCATTCTGCAAATTAAAGAAAGAGATCCGCTCTGAGTGCGGCAGTTTGTCTCCAAAGCCGGGTACTCACTAGCGAGCAGTAACTGTTAAAGATGATTTCCACCAAACGGTTCGCATCGCATCGGATCGGCGGGCGTCTTCCGCGACGCGCGATCGGAGCCGTAAGTATGCTGCGACACGCGATCGGAACCTTACGGCCGTGACCGGACGAGCCCACTCATTCTCGAAAGTGCACTCAAACACGTGGTAGGAACGAAACTATTTGACCGAGTGCGGTTACGTTCGCAAGCAACCGTACGGTGCCGATCGTGTGCGTCGACATCCTGTCGACCGCGAACGGCTGTTATCGCCCGAACGTATGCGTCGACATGCTGCCGGACACGATCGGTAGTCGCCGCATCCGTTCGTATTCTTTCCGTTCGGATCCGTTGCGGGCCGTTTGGTGGAAATCATCCTTAACTGTTGCACGTAATATCGTGATGTGTACGCGGCTCGCGAGCCTGTTCTCTACTAGAAGCTCGTTACTGTAACTGTTACGGTTACAGTTACAGCTCTCTAGTGAGTACCCGGCTTAAGAACGCCATCTTCTTTTGTTTATATTTACATAGCATAAAATAAAGTCGCTTTCCGCGTCTGTTTGTCTGTCTTTTATTTGCTAACTCCTCCTAAACCACGCAATGGATTTCGATGCGTTTTCACCATCGTTTAGATATTTTGTCATAGAAGGTTTTATGTATACATACATTCTGGTTTATGTACGGGTGTTACAGAAACCTCACATACATACTTAAACAGAAGCGAAGCGAGGGCGGGTGGTGTTTATTTACTATTTAAATTAGCTGCACCATTAAATTTAGTTTCAACATCAATAAAATAAAATTGCCTAGGGTGCAGTGAAAAAATATTTAATCCCAATGCCGCGAAGCATACCTAACTTATTTATGTTTTTATTACAATCAACATTTTAGAGACAAACGATCGCAAGTGCCTTGGTATATTTAATTGGAAAACAATCATTATACCAAACAACATAAGATTTCAAATGAATTAATACTACTTTGTCATAAAATTTATACCTCCATCATAAAATGCCGGAGGACTTAACCGTATTCTGCTAATTATTTTATAATTTGACTTACAAATAAAAATATAAGTAATATTTTACTGCACATTCATCATAAAGACATTTAGGAGTTTGTTTCTTTAATTAGTTCATCAACCCGAGAAAAACTTTTATTTAATTAAACATGAAATGATGCGAATTACCTCAGTGGTAATGATGAATTATTATTATTAAACACATTTTAGCGCGTGCATTTTCAATTTGGCAGCATGGCTTCTAACGATCAGATCGGACTTATAAGGCTGCCTAATTGAGAATGCTCGCGCTAAAATGTGTTTTGCTCGCTCTGACGCGACTACTTAAACTCGCCGCTGCGACATTCACTCGTTCGTTCGTCCGACCGCGTTTTTAAGGGAATAACACCCCAGGAAGCTCCGCACCTGGGTAGTGATTCTCTCAAAAGCAAAGGTGAGCGAATGCAGGAGTGAAGTCCAAGCGGCGAGTTTAAGTAGTCCCGTCAGAGCGAGCAAAACACATTTTAGCGCGTGCATTCTCAATTAGGCAGCCTTATATGTTCGAGAAGCCATGCTGACAAATTGAATACACGCGCTGAAATGTGTTTTGTTCGCTTTGACAGGACTACTTAAACTCGCCGCTTGGACATTCACTGCTGCGTTCGCTCACCTTTGCTTTTGAAAGAATCACTACCTTGTACTGCGTAGTACGCCGGGCCATTACCAAAGTAAAACTTTTGACAGACTTACGACAAACTACGCCCACGTAATACACCCCTAACCCTTCCGCTGCCGTAAAACACCGAAATAACACGTCCACTGCCCACAATTTACGGATTCTTGTTATCGACATGCGGCTCATATATTTTGGCAAAAGCTTCAGCCAGATAGAGGCGAGCTTTTCGAGCGTTAAAGTTTCGCTGAACTATATATTTCGGAGCTTTTGAGAGACGTTGGGTTTTATTGTTATTTTGTGGAAAACCTCCTTCACTTCTCGAAATTCTGAGTAAGTACGAGTAAATATGTCTGCTTAGGGTTACTGCCTTTATTTCACATTATACCTATCTTAAGGTAGTAAGTTTCGCTTCACTTACCATACAAAAAAACATAGCTGTTTTTAACGCATATATCTACAAAATAACTGGGTTTTATTCTTAGTTATTTAATGATAGCAAAAGAAATAAAATGGGGTTTAAATTAAAAAAAATGCAAAAATGTAGTACGAATTTTAACAAAAATGCAATTATAATTTCATGTCCAGTAGGTAATAAAATAAAATGATGATCCAAAAAAAATCATTCTTACACCCGTATTCAATTCACAAACGTCACTATGAGGTCTCACAGTGCTCACGAACGCACAGGGTGGTTCAAAAGCTGTATTGAACGCAATACGGGTGTTAGTGATCCTAGTTCTTAATAACTAAAGCGATGGTTTAGGACTTGTTTAGGAAGAATAATATCACCTATACATAAAAAAAAACATTTAGGGCCTTTTTCACAATCGACAAGTAAATTTGTCTGTCATTTAAAGTTGTCTTTCACATTGTCTATTTTCAAGTGTAAGACAGAGAAAGCGCTAAATTTATCTGTCAAAGATGCTTTACTTGTCGATTGTGAAACAGGCGGTAATAGTATCACAGTATTACATGCATGCTTTTTCTCTGTAGGGAAACGAAAAAAAAACAACAAATTTTTCTACTGACGAAAATATTTTACCAACGTTAAACCTTTGGCACCGTTTATTATATTTATTTCGACAAACTTTAAAAATCCTCGAACCGACTACAGGCGTCTCGTTACTTTTAGCATGTCGTTCCTGTCTGTAGAAATGCCTCAGATCAAAAGTGGCGTAAGTCGAAATATGTAACTGTGCAAGTTTAATTCTTAATTTAAAGAGCGTGACACTCAAAATTGTCCGTTCTGTTTTGAAATGAGACAGGTTTGATTGATGATATTTTAACTTTCTACAATCTGAGGTGATATTTTCTGAAAACTGTTTTTGTTGAATAGTTGATCGAGCGAGCGAGCTGATACGAGTGAGTATTATGCTACCAAATTGAGAATGCACGCCTTAAAAGGTTGATTGTACACTGACATGACCACTTAAATTTGCCGGTTAATAATTCATTTGTCGAGTTGTAAAGTGACTCCTTAAGAGAAAACATTGCTAAAGAGAACTAACATACAATTGGCTTGTTATGCGAGAACAAGAAAATTAAAACTTGTTTAAAAACTAACCAGGAATTTATTTTTAAATAAGTATATATCTTTATAAAACACATTATTATTTAAAAAAAATGAATATTCCCTATTGTTTATTATGCCCAATTATACTTTATAGTATATTGCAAAAATATGCCATATTTTTTCATACCAATAGTAAACTACAGGTTGTTAGGCAGAAGGTTGGACAAACTTCAGGGACTAACTCTGTAGGTCATACTCATCAACTTTTATTATGGGACCAACACCCAAATGGCAAAAAAACAGCTGTTCCATACAAACTTTGAGAGCTAAACAGCTGAAATGTATGGCACAGCTGTTTTTTTTTTCGCGATTTCGGTGTTGGTCCCATTATAAAAGTTGATGAGTATGACCTACAGAGTAAGTCCCTGAAGTTTGTCCAACCTTCTGCCTAACACCCTGTACATCAATTGAGAGTTACATTGTTATGTGAATCGATACGCACTAATTAAATAAAAGATTTCACTTTCACGAAAAACATTTTCTCTCAATTTTCTTATCTCCTACCACAACACGGCCATCTTATTTTACGATGTATTGGCCTTCTATTTTTCAATACATTGCCCTCCTTGACCCCTTTTAAGATAACAATATCAAGTCGGCCCCTACTGAATCAAAAGGACGCATGCGCAATTTGATAGTCAAAGAAAATTTAACCCCCTGTCATAAGAAATAGGGTCACTTACGCATACGTGGTTCTATGAGACATGCGCCATTTTTTCTAAGGAGGGCACAGAAGTATCGCCTTTAACAAGAGGAGCTCGACAAAGCGAAGTGGGGATCCGGTTTCTTGGACTTAAATGATATTTTAAAAGGTATTGTATTGCTTTGTCAGCCCTAATTCTAGTAATGGAAAAGAACTATAATAATCAGGGATCGGAAATTCGGATAGATATTTACCTAAACTTGGCAAAATCCCGGAAAAAGTTAAGTAAATATGGCGTCGGCTTCATAAAAATATTATTTTAATACTGTAAGTTTCGGGATTCCGGGATTTTACAATGTTTATTATTTTACATTAAGGATGAAAATTTAAGACAATTTGCTCGTCAAACTTTAGGTACTTTACTTACTTTACTCGGTATTTCAATGAGTTAATAGTAAATTAAATAACATTTCGTAAATCTATACCCACATGGAAAATAACTTCAACAAGTAATGTAAATATGAATCTATGTTGGCGTAATTTATTTATTTAGAAATCCCAGGATTTTTATTAAAATGAGTCCGCTTCCATACAACTGAACAACAACGCCGCCGCCAAAGTTTACGTAAATATCTATCCGAATTTCCGATCCCTGATAATAATAATCAGAGGCCGGAATTTTCGTGGCAATTTTCAATAACGCTAGTGACTTCTCGTTTATCGACTTTCGTTATACATAATAATATATCGATAAAATACAATACAGAAAAAAAAACAAAATCTTTTGGTACTACTGGCTACCAAGGGAGCTAGTGTCCAAAACTTCTTGATTTCTGTCTTAAGACACTAAAACCATTTTGTTTTTTTCGCTATATTTATCTGGTTTCGAGAGATAAGTAGAGGTAAGCCACTGCAGAAGTCAGAAATCAATATACTAATTATTTAATCAGTAACCAGTTCCCAAATACGGCTACCAACATCTAAGCCATATTGCAGCTTTTTCAACTTATTGCTCAAAATTTGTGATAGTGCTAACAAGTTAAATGTTTCCTAGGCTTTTTGTATTTATATTTAAAAAAATTATCATATTAATTTTATTCCACATTTGGTTTACGTAAAGTTTCTATTTTTAATTTTTTTATATCGATATGTACCTAACTGAAAGTCGATAAATGAGAGTCTATGACAGCTCAAAAATGCCACGAAAATTCCGGCCTCTGATAATAATAAATAATAATAAATTTTATTGAATAAGACAGTTACAAAATGTCCACACAAAATCAATAGTAGATGCTGGCAGATCTTAAATTAGGGTTGCCCTGTGCCATAAGAACCAGCACCCTTCCAGTGAACCACGAAAAAAAAAACTAATCGGAATAATAGATTTTAAAGATGTATTACCGATTTGTGAACCGATTTTCATGTGGTTTTAACCATCCGTTAGATAACTTTTCAGTGAAAGTTTTTATGTATAAAAAAATCTATTATATGTACAATTATAACAGAAAACTTTCATATACCGAAGTGAAGCGAGGTCGGGTGGCTAGTAGAAAATATATTAAGTCAGGAATTCGAGATAAAAATAAATCGGGGGACTAAGTCACACCATTGACCTCTAAGCTCCCAAACTAAGCTCTAGGCTTGCACTATAGAGAAATAGATACTTAAATACATAGAAAACATCCAAGACTCAGAATAAACACTTGCCCATACCGGGAATCGAACCCAGGACCGCTAGCTTCGCAGGCAGCATTTCCAAATCGGTCCAGCCGTCTACGAGTAATCGGGGAACATATATATATATATATAAAAACAATGATTCGGATGATCTGAGATCCTCCCCCTTTTTTTGAAGTCTGTTTGGTTAGGTTAAACTGCCTTAATGTCTCTCATTTACTAATGAAAAGTAACAATATCATTGTATGTCTAATTTTCGTTACGGAATGGGAGAAAATTAACGTTGTCTCAATTAAGTCCTTAACTACGTACATTCGATGAAATTTATACCCGTTGGTACGGGTATTAGTAGAACCCTGTCACAACATCAAGTCATACGCCATTCGAACTTCGGTCATGTGGTCTTTAATGGGAACACCCTGAAATCTCGAATTATTTAATTCCGAATTTGAAAAAACCGAATTTCTTAATTCCGAATTTTTACAATACCGAAAAAATATAAGACCGAATATCAAAATCTAGAATTTTATATTACCGAATATTAAAATCACGAAAACGTTTTTCCGAATATTATATTTACGAATGTTGACAATTCCGAATTTTCTTTGTACGAAAATTAAAATTCCGAAAATTTACAAACCAGATCGATAATGAAAAATTTGGAACTTACAACTTGAATTGAATTGAAGTCTTCTACTTGATACAAAAGTTAGGTGAGATGACGAGCACATAACTAAACTAGGTCATCTTACCTTGATAGGTTAGGTTAGGTTAGAGTTGCATCAAGGCGCGAAGCGCCTCAGCTACGCGGAACATGACATTTCTTACAGTTTTTGAGCATTAAGCATGTTAAACATTATACAATATTTTATCAGGCGCTTATTTGAAATAAAAAATCTTAGAGAATTCGGGGTGCTAAAATTTCGGAATAATGAATATTCGGGATTCGGAATATTCCGATTATTCCAATCGGATTCGTGTTATTCGGAAAAATATTTTTCGGGATTTTAATAATTCGGAAATGTTAACATTCGGAATTTTAAAAAATCGTGATTCTGATACTTCGTGAAACTAAAATTCGGAATAGTGATGATTCGGAAATTTCAAAATCGGAATTTCATAATTCGTGTTTATCAAATTCGGAAAAAAATATTTCGAGATTATGTAGTGTACCCGGTGTTTAATATGTCACGTCAGTGGGAAAGGGTTCTACGGGGATGTATTTACCATCCATCTATTTACTAACATGTTATGACAACCAAACAACCCATAGATTTCTATAACCGGCCATAACTACCACCATAGACGTTTTGATCCAACAAGATTATGAAGTTCGTGGCAAATGGGCCATTACGCGCTATCAGGGACGATCACATCTAAATTCTATAAGGAAATAGGAGTCCAAGTATCGCCGTTTGCGGATTACTTGGGTATAGGTTTAATGTGTTGTGGTTTAGTGGATATTAAAGCTGCTACGAGCACAAACATTTCGAACGTAAATAACGTTTTCGAATCGCCTTTCTTGACGAATTTCTTATCCTATCTTATTTTACAGATGGGCCCTCTTGGATACACTTCGATCCCTATAGGATCTTTTGTGCTGTTACCCTAACACACTCAGCTGTTGGAATTTTACTTCAACGTAAGTGCTTCGGGTAATGTACTTAGGTTAAATGAAACTCATTAGCGGCCTGCACATGTAAAGTTCGGTCCGCGGGAAACGCCGCGCGCCGTTCCAATCTTCGTTCTGAACCGTAATAGCAAAATAGTAAAAAATGTACGGTTCGGAACGAAGATTGGAACGGCGCGTGGCGTTTCCCGCGGTGCGAACTTTACGTGTAAAGGCCGCTATTGGTACATGGTGACCACGGGGGTACGAACTCAGTACCTTACGATCTCGAGTCGACCCCCTAAGCCACAAGACCACAGATGCTCATAGTTAAGAGCTCCATAAATAAATAAATAAATAAATAAATACAAATATCAGAGGCCAATCTCCCACAAACTGACCTAGTCCCAAACTAAGCTCAAAGCTTGTGATATGGGTACTAGACAACAATAAACATACTTAAAAACGTACATAGATACACAATTATACAGATACATCCATGGAATAGAAAAAACAGTGGAAGTGGCTTGAGCTTCGCTTAGTATCAGACCTGTTGTCGCCAATACTCCAACTCTCATAAAACAACACGCCACCATGAAAAATGTTTTGGTGCGGCTATCGTTTTAACATTCCAAAATAGCACAATAAGGCATGCTTCTGGATTTATTTCCTATTTTAGAAATATCGAAATATCGAAATATGCGAATGCGGCAAATGTATGGTAGGTTATGCGGAACTCCGCATAACTATGCCACACGTTACACGCCCCCTTGACACTTCTACTGTTTTTTCTGTTCTGTGGTTCAAAATCAAGCGAAAAGTAAAGTAACACTAGTAAAAGCTTGTCAAAAGCGGGGATATTTGTTACTTCCCGGAAAAGCGTTTCAGATACATTCTCGTTGCAACTCACATGTAAATACAAACGTATTGGAAATCGCAGTTGCTTTGTGGATTGAACTTCCTTTTAGTTACAGAATAGCAACTTGGTTAGGTGATTCTCTTTTACAACTCACTTGTTAATCCATCGACGAATTATTTACCGGGATTTTGACAAACGCGTTACAGAATGGCAGAGTTGAAAACATATACAAGGTTATTTACATATCAATTACCTACTTGCCCAAATCTAGAGGTACAAGACGCAATAAGAACAGATCATTTTTTATATACCCTAAATCATTTTTAATACCACTTTAACAAGCCCTTCATAATGCCTATTAGATATAACAAATTTTCAGAAGATAAAATTAAGCTAAATTAATTGAAGCTCAGTACACTCATTAGCAAATTGGGCGAATCTACTAACAAACCAATTGACCCTCGGACACTCCGCTAATAAATCCCCCCAAGATCTAGATGAATTCCTAGCATTACGTGAATTCACCCTAACAGAAACCTATTTGTAACCGATATTGTTGGGAAGTTTGACAATGTAATTAATCTGCCAGATTGCCAGGGATTTAAGTTTGTTATGAGTTGTGGCTCTCTGGGGAGCCAGCGGTTAAGGGTTGAGGTTAGAGGTCAATGGCCTTTAGAGGTACCTATAATGCCTGTTTCTCACAAGGGCAGAACAGTGAGGCAGAGCAGTTAGCGTTGTAGAACCATCGATAGTTTTAATATCGATAATTCACCTGGAAAACTATTTAAAATAAAGATAGCGTCGCCATGTGTCAATACTATCGATAGTTAAACGTTTAATACTATCGATAATATCGACAGTATTGACATATGGCGTTACTATCGATATTTTGAATAGTTTTCGATTTGAGCGTTGTAGGACCATCGATAGTTATAATATTGATAGTTGACCTTGAAAACTATTCAAAATATCGATAGCAACGCCATACGTCAATACTGTCGATATTATCGATAGTATTAAAATAGTTTAAACTATCGATAGTATTGACGTATGGCGACACTATCGTTATTTTAAATAGTTATCCAGGTAAACTATCGATATTAAAACTATCGTTGGTTCTACAGCGCTAACTGCTCTGCCTCACTGTTCTGCCCTTGTGTGAAACAGGCATTAGGTTAAAAAGTTCTGTCCCATAATATGTCATCGGCAAACTAAGCCTAGTTGGTAGTGACCCTGCCTACGAAACTGACCATTTCTCTTTTTTTTTGCCACCATGAGTGACATCCCCAGAATTTAAAAAAAATGGCAGGTGGGTAGAGAACATCAAACTATGCAATAATTAAATAATATTCTAATGTGTCCCAAATTATTTGTATGGAAAGTTCCTTTTGTGTTACCGATATTCATACGTTTTTAGTAACACAAAAGGAACTTTCCATACAAATAATTTGGGACACATTAGAATATTATTTAATTATTGCATAGTTTGATGTTCTCTACCCACCTGCCATTTTTTTTTAAATTCTGGAGATGTCACTCATAATGGCAAAAAAAAAGAGAAATGCTCAGCTAGGGGTCTGGGGTTCGATTCCCAGTAAAGGCAAGATATCGACGCAAAAAAGTACAGTCGGCAAAACCTTGAATATTTTGCTTATTTATCTTAACTTCTGTCGTCTGAATTTGGCAAACTGCCAACATAGATGCTTAAATAAGACGTTGACCGTTAGATATATAGCCCCTGTGAAAGTTTCCGACTTTTCTGATGTTCGGTATTTAGCTAGGATGGGCAAAGTTTAGCAAAGGCGAACCATAAAACATGAGTCATGTCTGTCTGTCTCAATAAACAGGGTAAAAATATACTCTCGAGCGAAATAAAAAGGTCAAGTTGCAAGGAAATTATATACAAAGTGATCTGTTTTGAAATGTACAGATTGAGCCCTTTCGTATGACATCCCATTTGCTATAATCAAACCACTTTAATTTTTCAACCCCCCATTCTATTATATTATATAAAATAAATTTCATTTTTTTTACCAAAATCAGATGCCGGCAAGCAAGTTGTACAACTATGCCAAATTTCAAGTTGGTAGCATTTATAGTTGCTCAGAAAACCAGCTGTGGCAGACAAACGGACAGACAGATAGACAGACAATGAAGTCTCACCGTAAGGGTTCCTTTTTACCATTTTGGTACGGAACCCTAAAAAGGCGGCTAACTACACAGTAATAGAACTTCACTCTTAGTTCAAATTTCATACGGTCCTAAATTGATTGTCGCAAAAGAAATGTAAAATAAGAATCAAGTGTCCATTATTGGTGCTTTGTCCATTACTGGTTCCATCACCCTAGTACTTTCAAATGCCAAAGTTAGTGCTGTGTTTGGAATTTTAATTCTCTCAACACAACCACTTTTATTGAAATTAGGCTACATTTTCCATAAGGCAAAGTGGTAGGTAACCACTACAATACTATCATAACCATTCATAAGGATACGTTCGTTTGCCGGCTTGAAAAAATATACGAGACCTCCATCCGTTGTAACTTTTTTGCGTAAATTTAGTACGGCTTTAGGAAACAATATTGTACTGGGATAAGTCGTATACATTTTTTCTTGCACAGTCTTCATACGCTTCATTCCATTAGTTTTAACGTTCTGGTAAAAAAAACGAAAGCTTGAATACGTGCCAATAATATTATACTGTACCAGCTTTTGCGCGCGGCGTTGTCTGCGTAGAAGTCGTTTATAGCTATTTGCTCGGAGAAAAAGTAGCTTATTTTAGTAGACTATAATCTATCATAGTGCAAAATTTCATCATTGTAAGATACCACTGAAAACTTATGAAACAAAACATGAAATTAATTATTTTTCGTAACATCGGTATAAGGTAAAATAACAAAAAATCAGATTAAAATGATCAATATCTCCAAAAACTAGTAAAAATCGCTGAGCACACATAGGGGTTAAATCGATAGCTTTTTATCTGCTCTATCAGCCCTAGGCGGGTTGACGTCGGTTTCTGGAACACCCTGTATCTGAGACACATGTATAAATAGAAGAGTAATAAGGTAAAAAATAAAAGAAGAGCTGAATAAATCCAAACTTACCTGAGAAGAGACTTTATTCAAACCTACCTAAGATGCACCCTAATCAATCTATGTACCTATTTAAAAAAACATCTCTTCAACCCTTTCTTACCTCCGTACTCTACCTACATTCAGCAGGGTTTGATACCGGTATTAATTAAAATTGAAATATCTTCCTCAATTTGCATTATTTCCTTGATATTTTCGACTATAATTTAGGTAATAACACCATTCTATTATATAAATTCATTGAAGAGCAAAAATATTCAATAATAAGCGAGATACCGAAATTGAATACCGGTATTTTTGTATGAAAATAATACCGGTATTCAAGCCCTGACATTCAGACAACAATATAACTACGTTCAAGAAGCTTACATAGAAACAAGTTATTTCGGTGTTCCATGTACGCCTACGGAGAACTACAAGATTTCCATGTTATTATGAGAACGGGTGGGAAACTTACATTTGTTTTCAACTACCCACGCAAAGAGATCTAATTAGTTTACGTCATCTGCGTGTCAGGTACAGTAGAAGAAAATTAAGGGTATTCTCCGTGGTCCACCTATGTTGGTCCACCTATGTGGATTACGGAGAGTAAACTGGACAAAATCAATAGGTAGGTTTAGGTTATGTTAGGTCTGCAGAGGGCCCGAAGGGCCAAAATAATGTAGAAGTAGGAGCTCCGCGATAGCGGAGCTCCGTCGACCTGCTAAGGTTTGCTAAAATGCCCAGGTGGACAATATAAGTGGACCACGACCAACAACTGGAAAATTTATATGGCGTGTCGTGAATCTTCGTTAGCGCAGACACGAACAACGATCCGATGATTTCCGAAAGCACGATTAAAACACACGATCAGATTTGTACGTAATAGAAATAAGGTGCAAATTAAATTGCATTTATTTTTTTCCATCTCACTCACGGCTGACTGACGCGGGCACTGAATACAGACGCGCAGACGGGCAGATAAACAACTTATCGCGGACGGAGTCGCGGGCGACAACTAGTTTCCTATATTTAACCTGATTTTCATGATTTACCAATAATGTACGCGAGCTTAAAGGCTTTTACCGCCGGATATGATGGCGGACTATATCCGGTACCGGATATCCGGTATTACAGTTGGCTTACGGCTTTAACGAGTTAGGACGGATATAGTTTATTAAAAGTTGCTCATGACCATTTACAGTTAACCAATTCGATTCCTAGGCCACTATGGACTTTGTCAATGTGACGTTGTAAACCAAATCATAAGAAGTCTGTAACGTTTGGTTGTCAACGTCACTTTAACATAGTCCAAAGTGGCCTAGAAATCAAATTGGTTGACTGTACCATAAAACAACCAAGCAATAGTGTTCGCATAATTGTGTTCCAGTGTAGGAATAAGACAACTGATGAAATGACGAGCAAAGAAGTATTCTATCTTAGTCCTTAGGATTGGTAGCGCATTTGGAATCTTACGATTGACGTCTTAAGATTGCAAAATGTTCTCCAAACTCTATCATCATGAGAGGATTTTCTTAAAAAATTGCTTTTTGTCGAGCGCATACCAGCGACGGTTAAGCTACTTATTAGAGAATGTACGCCCAAAACTGTTGTTTGTACGCTTTGACGGAACCACTTTAATTCTCCGGTTAATAATTCGTCAGTCGAGTTAAAAAGTTAATTTCTTTAGCGAATAACTTGACAGAACCCACTTACCACCAAGTGGCCTGCGCTTTGCCTTTTGCACGACATAAAAATGATAGCTGATAAATAAAAAACCGGCCAAGTGCGAGTTGAACTCGCGTGGAGAGGGTTCCGTAAGCTTTCCGTACATACGTTTTTTTTTTATTTTTTTTTGATAGAATTCTTATAAGTTTTCCTGTAATGTACCTACAAGCAATAAACTATATTTTGGTTTTTTTTTTAATTTTAAACCCAGTTTTTTGGATATCATGGGGGAATGGTCAATTTTCGTCTTCTTTCATGAATAAAATTAAAACTATTTATTTTCAAGATGCACTACGCTAACTAGCGTTTCTATTCGTTTCGTTTATAAACCAATCGCGTCACTGGTAGGTCACTTACCTTTAATATCACGTCATCAACCAGTGACGCGATTGGTATAAAAAAGAAACGAATAGAAACGCTAGTTAGCGTAGTGCATCTTGGCAAGGGCGAGAAGCGGACTTTTCAATTCAATTTCAATGGTCACCTTATTCAGCGGTCGTCGTTGTTAATTTGTTACCAATACATTGCGTGCCAAATTAATTTGTTTAAAAAATAAAATATTTACTATTTAGAAAATATATATTTGGTGCTTATACTTTCCTTACCTTAAAATATGTAATAAGTATGTTAGTATAAAGACAAATACTATATTTTGTACATATTTTGTCTCAACCGTGACATATTGAAACTTGTTAGCAGTTTAGTCATTACCTTTTGTTATATTTATATAACAAAAGATTTAATTAACATGCGGGCCCACGTTTATTACCTTCGTTAATTAACATTAATTATCATTATTGTGGTTAAATTAACGCGTTTGGTGTGACGGGGGTGCGGGTTCGTTCCCTGATCAAAGGATATGGTAAATTGTGAGATTAATAGTCAGTATTAAAAAGATAAAGGGAAGTTTGCAATATGCGAATAAAAAAAGGAATCTACGGCATGGATGCAGTCCCCTAAATGGAATTCAATGCCATTATGGGACTATGTCATAGTAATGTAATGAGAAAAAAAGTTTCTTATGATTTCATTGATTACATCACTTTGACATAGTTCCATAGTAACTCAGAAATCCATTTTGTTGACTGTACAGTTAGGGACTTATTACTGCCGCGCTCAGAGATGTCAATTAAATGCAATGCTTGATTAAAGTTGCTGCTGTCACTTTCTTTGCTACAGCAATAGAATAAGACAACACGTCTTACACGTCACTAAATAAGCATTAAATTTAATTGACGTCTCTGAGTTTCATAGCGTAAACTGAACTGCATAGCTATGTCATAATAACTATAACTAGTATAAGAGTCCTTGTTTCTTATTTATTTTGATCATTATTTTGTCTTTTGGCTGTATTCTATTCTGTAAAATCATATCGCTATTGGCATGTTATCGTAATGTCAACGTCCGAGAATCGAACCCTCGACCGCTAACTTCGTAGACGTGTCAACTACACAGAAAGGGCATTGGGTAAGTTTGTATGAAGAAAAGTGCCTTTTTTTTCAGCGGCCACGTTTGATTTTCACATAGTTATTTAGAGGATCTCTAAATAAATATAGATATATATATAATCTATGGCGTTAAATAATATCCGAGCGGAGATATTAAACATTTAAGTATTCAATTTTGATACTAAAAGTACGCCCAGATATGAATATTTAAATATCTCGGCCCCGATGCACTTAAGAGTATTACATTACATAACAAAAATGTTTATTTTCAATAATTCTATTATAATTTAGGTACCACTTTTACGAATGGCCGGTTACCTTGAAAATGTATGACTTTTACCACAGAACAGAAAAAACAGTAGAAGGGTCAAGTGGGCGTGAAAAGTGTGGCATAGTTATGCGGAGTTCCACACAACCTACCATACTTTAGCCGCGATCGCTTGTTTCAATATTTCGATATTTCGATATTTCTAAAATAGGAAATAAATCCAGAAGCATGCCTTATTGTGGTATTTTGGAGTGTAAAAACGATAGCCGCACCAAAAACATTTTCCATGGTGGCGTGTTGTTTTTATGATAGTTTGAGTATTGGCGACAACAGGTCTGATACTAAGCGAAGCTCATGCCACTTCCACTGTTTTTTCTATTCCGTGACTTTTACAAATAACAACACTTTTACCCAAACCCCTTTATACAAAAAAGTCTCAATTACAAAGGACTGCAACAATTAAGACAAATTCCCAAAAAAACTGCCGATTTTTTCCCGTCCTTGTCTCCCCCACATCCTGATTGCGGCTGTCCTTATCTCGATCTTCTTAATCGTGCCCCACAGTCTTCCTGTAATCCTAACGGACACATCAATTTGGTTGGTTTATCGTTGGATTATCTAAATAGCCGGGGAGTCTTCTCCGGACTGGATTTATTAAGTTATTTTTAACTAGCTTTTCATTTTGGCTGCATAGTTTTTAGGGTTCCGTAGTCAAGAATTTATTGTTTACTAAATGACGCCCGCGACTTCGTACGCGTAGAATTAGTTTCCCGCTACTCCCCCCATTTCTTCCCGTTGGGGGTCGATTTTCGGAAAATGCTTACTTAGTGCTCACTTACATCATGAAAGGAACCCCTGTACCAAATTTCAAGTTTCTAGGTACAGTAGTTTCGGCTGTGCGTTGATATATAAGTCAGTCAGGTTTGCCTTTTATATACAGTGTGTAAATGGTATACGGGCGTTCCTTTTAACTGTTGTTAGTATAGCTCCTAATGAGCACATTTAGGCAGCTTTTGTTAAAATTGAATAAATAAAAATTTACCATACAAAATAAATTAACACGCAATGTATAACAAAAAATGCAATGAATTAAAAACGCAATTAATGATGTTTCAAAGTTATGACAGATGGACTTAGATGTACATTGCGGGTCGATAGTATGTTCAAAAATTTATAACGGTGTATACGTTAGCGTAATCAAAATATTTCTTTCTGTTTATAATTATTAGAGTCTTAATCTATGTCCATTTTTAATAAACGCCCGTATACCATTTACACACTGTATATAGATTACTTTATTACCTTAATAACTTAATGTAACTTACTTTTAAGTATTATTAAGTATGTTTTTATGATTGAAAAAATGACCTTCTGCTGGAGTTTCTTGCGGCGCTTCTTCTCCGCAATGATGGTCTTGTCCGAAGCGCTGGTAGATTCACTCAATGTTACCGACGTGTACAAGAGCCCTAATGTGGCCTATTTACTGAATAAATAATTTGAATTTTGATTATTTTTGAATTTCAAACTAGTAAGCCTTATAATTTTGCCATGTCCGTTTGGCTGTCGGTCTGTATGTCAAACTCACTTTTTCTAAGAAACTGTTATAAGATTGAATTTTTTTACACATTTAGATATTTATATCACGCACAGAGTAAGTTTTTTTTTATAGGGTTTTCCTCCCCGTACATGTAAAGCAAGGGAAAAAACCTCTTTTTACTTTACAACCTAGTGCAATATATTGTTAAACAGCTTTTAAAAAAACCATTATGTGTCAATATAGATTTTTAGACTTGGTTTGGAAGTTTAGGATATAAAATTCGTTCATTTTTGTGTTTTTTCGAGATAGTTTTTTGTGTTTGTAGTAATAGCGTCGGAACCCTGCACTGAGCACGGTTGGACATGCTCTTGTACGGTTTTTGTAGGGTTCCGTGCAAAAACGGGACCCTTTTTATGGGACCCTATTACTTAGCTTTTTGTAAACTGTAATATAAAGCTGGTTGTTTTTTTACCCGGCTGCGTCAGAAGGAGGGTAATGTTTTTCGAGCGTATGTATGTATGTATGTATGTCTATTTCTGGGCACGCTCTGCAGCCTAAACAGCTTGACAGATTTTAACATACGAGGTGTCATTCGATTCGTCTTAATTGCCGAAGTGATATAAGGTATATAAAATTTCAAAATGGCGTCCGCGAATAAAAATATGGAGGGGGAATAAAAAAATACATTTTTTATTATAACAATATGGGTATCAAATGAAAGGTATTAAATAGCCCATTCCAAATACATTATAATACTTTGATGCTACCATTTTGACAGGAAAGTCAAAAAATACGTAAATGTTAAGTAATAAATTCCTTTTGCTAGAAAGGGAGTTTCGCTTGTAATTTGTCACTTGTAGCTTCGCGACAATAAAAAATCGAGCTCCCTAGAAATAATTAATTAAACGACTATTTTATAAATAAAAAGTAAAAAGAATGAAATAAATTAAATTATTTAAAAAAACAAAAAAAATCTCATTTGTTATTTTCTATGATTCATAGTGCAAAACCTAAAAAAAGTGTAATTTGAGCGGTACGGAACCCAAGTTGTTCTTTATGAACT
The DNA here is from genome assembly GCA_948252455.1 of Acleris cristana. NCBI lineage: Eukaryota > Metazoa > Arthropoda > Insecta > Lepidoptera > Tortricidae > Acleris > Acleris cristana. The sequence goes on along the minus strand of OX411797.1, from coordinate 7,260,452 downwards.
ATCGTTGTCCAGGATTAAAACTAACCTACATGATTATCTCAAATGGTTTTAGTGTGTAATAGAGAAGCTATAAAATGAATAAATCGTCTTAAAAAAAACATATTTGTAATGTTATAAATGTTATTAAAACTGCATTAACAGCCTGTTAGGTGATTTTGAACAAGTTATTTTTAAATTCATCGCTGAATTATTACCCGCCGAGTGATTGAGTGTAAGTTGTTCTTATCCATTAACCTACCGCCAAACAGCAGTGTTCGCATTGTTGTGTTCCGGTTTGGGGATAAGGCAGCCGGTGTAATGCCTAGCATAGAGGCATTCCATCTTAGTCCTCAGGGTCGGCAACGCATCTGCAGTCTTAGGATTGCAGTCTTGTGAATGCGAATGTCTATGGGTTACAGTTTCCACTTTCCATCAGGTGGCCTGTGTGCTCGTTTGCCTTCTCTATAAAATACCGGACAAGGCTAGTCGGACTCGCCCACCGAGGGTTCCGCACATGACACGGTCAACTCAATTCAAAATTTGCACCGCCGCCGTTCCTTGCATAAAGACCCTGTTTTTTTTGTGATACAACTAAAAATGTACAGATTTCAGATTTATTCCTACACTTGTAGTAAAAGACGGTGTTACTTGCCAAATTTCATAGTTCTAGGTCAATGGGAAATACCCTATACATTTTGATTCCCTCGAGAGTATCTAAATACACGTTTTTTGCGACATAAACGGCCGTATCTTTTTTTTTGTAAATGTAGAAGTTGGATTTTTTCACAGCTTCAAGGGACTGTAGATTTGAGTATGTGGTTTAAATTTCAACTCGATGCCTCCACGCGTTCCCGAGATAAAGAGTCTTTGACATACAGACAGACGGACAGACGGACAACAAAGTGATCCTATAAGGGTTCCGTTTTTTTTCCTTTTGAGGCACGGAACCCTAAAAAACAGAATATTATAAGCAAAAAACTTTCAAATCAATCTATAAGTTTAGGAGCTCCGCAGGGAGCCGCAGACAAACAGAAAAGTACGTCAAACTTATAATTTTTTATTCGGGGTTTAATGACAAAGACGGCCGTAATTAAGACATAATATTCATCTCGCTAAGTTTAGCCTACGGACAATAAGCGCTTATGTCGTTAAATCTGACCGCACCATTAATTAGGCCAGTAGCTAAACGTCCAGTAACTCGCCTGCTTAGGGACAATAAAGGCCCACAATTTATAATCAACCGAATGGCTAGGAAGCTGTGGTCACCTCGGCTTACCGCCGGTTAGGGATGGGACGGCCTAAGTTTATCGATATGCCGATATCGACATGATTAAGATCAATGATGTTAATTAAAACCGGGTGCAACTAAATTAGTTTACTGAAAACATTTTTTATTTCAGGTCTTTTTTATTCTGGAGGCAAACGAACTAGGGGTGAGCCCCTGACTGGGGCCGTATTCATCTCGGTAAAGCAGTATATTGTTACCCCTTTATCTTATCTTATCATATCTTATCTTACAGATGGGCCCTTTCGGATACACTTCGACCGTTTAGGATCTTTTGTGCAATTACCCTCTTACACACTCAGCTGTTCGAATGTGCAGGTTTCCTCACGATGTTTTTCCTTCACCGTAAGAGCGTCGGGTAATGCACTTAAGTTAGAAAAACTCATTGATACATGGTGACCACGGGGGATCGAACTCGGTACCTTACGATCACGAGTCGACCCCCTAAGCCACTAGGCCACCGACGCTCTTTTCTTACCCCCTTACTAATAAACGTTGAGTAACCGTGGTGTAGTTAAACCATGCTTTGTTCTTATCTGTCATTGTGACATTTGTATTTAACAGAGAAGAACAAAGCGTGGTTTAGCTACACCACCGTTACTCAACGTTTATTAGTAAGGGGGTTAACATGTTACCGTAACGTTTTTAACTCGGCCGTCCGTCATTACTGTCAAATAAATAAGAGCTGTCGGTCGTAACATTGGAAATGCGATATCATGTCAAAAGCAATATGGTTTTACCGAGTAGAATAGAGCCTCGGACCTAAAGTGATCGCATGTACATACAACAAAGGCCCTTGCCAAGATGCACTACGCTAACTACCCAACAAACATTTTAGCGACAAATAGAGCTTATTTTATGGTCTTAAGTGTAACAAGAGCACTATAATAGCAGCCATTGAACGTTATGGCGATACAAAAGATTTCTTTGACAATATTATCACTTAACAGCATACAATAAGTCTATAAGAACGCTTAGAAAAGCTTTAACACGTAATACAGCGACTATGATCGCTTCTATGCAGGTTAAGAATCTTGTATAATAGCTCTGAGCGAAACTTAAGTCTCTTACTGCCGGTCAAAGACGTCAATTAAATTTAATGCTTCTTTAGTGACGTGTTGTCTTATTCTATTGCTGTATCAAAGAAAGTGACAGCAGCAACTTCAATCAAGCATTAAATTAAATTGACGTCTCTGAGTGCGGCAGTTAGATTTATAGAGGCGCGATAGTTACATCACTACTGCCCGCATGACTTGCCCATTGCGGATACGGGCACGCATCGCGGGACAAAATCAATGCCTGCACAGCGGGCACGCTTACAGCTAGTCAAAGTGCCGACGCTGCTTTGTGGATATATAGGTAATTACCTACATATACTGCCGTAATACAGTTGAGTTCATAAATATAGGTACACTTTAGTGAGAACATACATCAGTTATCCGAGCTGACTAATTCCGCGTAGCAAACTGTCCATTCTCATTTTTCCACATTTAATTTTTTCTCCAATCGCATTTCTTTCCATTGTTTTTTTTTCTAATTGTATATTTTCCATTTTGGATTTTCCCCACTTGCATTTTTTCTAAATTCAAAATAAATTTCACTAAGTCGACGGAGCTCCTTTTTCTGGGTGCTACGGCCCTTCGGGCCTTCTGCAAAACTAACATAACCTAAATCTATCAACCTATTTTGATCTATTTCGACTTAATTACAATGGGAAATTTTGCAAGTGGGGAAAATCCTAAATGGAAAATATGCGATTGCAAAAAATTCAAAATGGGAAACAATGCGACCGGAGAAAAAAATAAATGGGGAAAAATACGACTAGAAAGTTTGCTAAGCGGAATTTATCAGTTTGAGGAAACGATGATCTTACTACTCACTCTAGTACCTTGTCACTTTAATCGCTGTGACAATTCATATATGGCAGTTTAAACATGACATTAAATAGACAAGGTACTAAAGTGTACACATATTTATGAACTCGACTGTACCAAAGAAGGCGGCTAACTGCAATTTACTAGTCAAAGCATTCTATACTTTATTACTAACCTCAATAAATTCAAAATGCTTCTACTGTTACTATGCAGTTAGCGCTTTCTTTGGCATTACGGCAGTATAAGAGGGATGCCACACAAGCATTGCCTGTGCGTTGCGTCGTCTCGTTGCGTTGTTCTGCATTAATTAGAATATACAGGGTGTTAGGCAGAAGTTTGTCCGCTTCAGCGGAGCTCCGTCGAATTTGTTAGTTTTGGTTATGAAATAGAAATATTGGCCAGTTGGCGTTGTGCTAGTACCTATTGTATGAAAATGTAAAAAAAGTCAACTAAGTGCGATAGTAGATATCTCGCTACTAAACCGTCTCTGATAGCTATTGTCATTCAAAGACTATCGAAATGTATGGAATTGACACAAGCGTTTGACACGACGGTCCAGAAGCTAACGTTAATCTTATAGGGTCTTTGTACCCTATTTAAGGGAAATATTGGAAATGCTAGTCTTAAAAAACCAAAATGAGATTACAAAAAAAAATACGTCATTCCAACCACAAGTCTAGAGTAGTCTAGCAAACACTGAAAATACTCAATACTTTTCTCTCAGCATAAAAATCCTGTAGTACTAATTATCAATTAATCAATCATAAACTCACGCCTTCATTCCCAGAGTGGGGTAGGCAGAGCTCATCAACAACTCCAAAACTTGTTGATAATTCTGTGACCACATTTTGCACAACCAGGCTAAGATGTTATCCAGTGTATTAGTGACAGGTTGCAAACCCATCGCCTGACAGCACTACACAGCCTTTAGTCCCTTAGTCGTCTCTTACGACATCTACGGGAAGACATGGAGTGGCAACATTGTAAACTCGGCACCATACGGCAAGTACTAATTAAGTTTTCAAAAATTTGACATTTTATGGCCATGTCGGAAAATAGGGGCTTTTAAGTTTATTTACCTGTTTAACATCTCTAGCGCAACGGTCATTCAGCACAAAGTTAGCTCATTAGTATCTGCTCGAATAATGCTGCTCAATTAGGGCTGCTGTACGTCGGAATTTAACGAACGCCAACGGATTCTTTCATATGAAACAAGACGCGAGCGTGAATTTTTAACAACAAACAAATGCTTTTTTTTTTAAATTGTCATTACTGAAATTTAATGTTAAAGTTTTTTGTACCAACCTGTATATGTATGTGTATTGAATTGTATTGTAATACTGAGAGAGCAAATTACTGAGCTTGAAGTATTGGGCTGGTCACGTTTATACAGGGTGTCCCATAATTGACACGTAACCCTGACACCGGAGATAGCCCAACCCTAGACCTACCAAACCACCCTAATAATTTTATTTTTTATTTTTTCTAATTATTTTTTGTTTTAGTAATAGTTTTCATACGAAACTAATTATCATTATTGGCAATATCTCGAAAACTGTGCAACTTTTACTGAGGTCATGTTAGGCTAGTTTGGTAGGTCTAGGGGTGGGCTATCTCCGGTGTCAGGGTTACGTGTCAATTATGGGACACCCTGTATATGGTGATAGAGACACACTGAGCGACAAGCGAGAAAAAACAACTTGTGCTACCCTAGTAAAATCCAACATTTTATCGAATTTCAATTCATCGATTATATCATTTCATCGAATGCTATTTTCTTAAGTTAGACTTGTAAATCCCAAAAATAAAAACTCATGCTGCGAGAAATACCTTTCGATTAAATTAAAATTCTGCGTAATGAAATTATACGTACATAAAATAGTACTAAGGTACACTGTTGCTGGTGACCCTAAGCCCAATAGATCGTGATGTACCGAGTCAACAATACGCAGCCTTGGTTGTGTTGCGGTTGATGTCCTGCGGTTCAGTAGCTATGAATGGACGCTCTATTTACACAAGGTTGCTGTTTAATTCAATTTACATTAACAATAACTACACATGTAACACTTTTGTATGGTTTAGAATAGTAGGATACCAATAATAATGTGCGTGCGTCCGTTCGGATCACTTCCATCTATCGTTTACTGTATTCAAAAATCAAAATCAAAATCAAAATTTCTTTATTTGCCAGAATACGGTAACAAGAAAAGATCTTAAGGCTATATTTGTTCGAGCATATTCAAACTACATGCAAATAATTAATTATGCCTAATTAATTAATTATTCGATTAGCATCACTAACAAAGTATTAAATAACATGCATGTCAAATAAGATATTAAAAAAATATTAATTGATTTTGTAGTATTAAGGAGTATTTGAATTAACTAACATAATAGGGACCATGCCGCGAGCGGGTGTTCTTTTTAACTGACTGCGTCAGAAGGAGGGTTATGTTTTTATAGTGGTGATTATTATTTACGTCTTCAATATTTGAGTAGCTTAGTTTTATTTTAATTTAAATAAGTTTAGTTTTAACTTTTAAATGTATTATATTAAATGTATTACTTTCTGTCGAAATAATAATAAATAAATATAATAAAAACCGAAATATATAAATTTACGTCCAATTATTTCCCTCCTTATTTTTTAAGTTGTACTTAGGTAGTCACCTATTTCGCCAATTGAAGTGAAGTCACTCGGAACTCAAGTTGAAGATATCCCGGAAAGAGCTGGTTAAATATGTGGTCGACAACTGGACGCCTCCGTCAATTTGTCCGGACGGATAATCCGGATAAGCTGTTTGCGCCCGGACTCCGGATAAACAATTCGCAGCATATTGTATAAAAGGCTTGTGGTATTATTTGATTGGTTATGCATAGTTCGCCTCGGTTGCATTTTATTTAGGTTATTTTAAGTAGGTTATTTGTTTAAAACCTGGACGTTCAATTAATTTAATTTAGGCGGACATGGATGAAATTTGAAATGATGATAGCCTGGATTAACATATATGCTACATCCTAAAAAACCATGTAACCATAACAAAATCTAAGCGGTCGAAGTCCCGGGCAGAAGCTATTATCCACTAATCCTAATATTAAGCGTAATTCACACGGAGGGCGGATCGGGCGCGTGAGCGGGCGTATTGCCGTTACATTGTGCGCTCTGTGAGAAGGCTTATCGGAGAATGCGTGTATTACGAGCAATGTACTCGTAACGGCAATACGCCCGCTCCCGCGCACGACCCGCGCTCTGTGTGAATTACGCTTTACGAGTATCCTTACTAATCCTGCTAATATTAATGTTAACAATTATAAATGCGAAAGTTTGTATGTTACTTTTTTACTTCTTTACGCTGCAACGGCTGGACGGATTTGGATGAATTTTGAAATGGAGATAGCTTATAGGTACCCCGGATAAACACATAGACCACATTGCATCCCGAAAAATTAACAAGTTCACGAGGGCATAACCATTAGGCTGCGGCTCCACTGAGGCGGAGATGAGCGGAGTGGAGCGGAGCTGTGCCAATATTAACCAATAGAATCTAAACTAACGTGCGCAAGGCGCGCTCGACGTGACCGCATGCGCCTTCTATTGGTTAATATTGGCACAGCTCCGCCTCAGTGGAGCCGCAAAGATAATCGAAATCTACGCGGAAAAGTCGTGGGCAGAAGCTAGTAATTTATAAAGCTGAAAATAAATTGGATATAGAAAAATAATCTGCAGAAATAACCTTTAGAGAATACTAAAGCCCTAAAGCTCGCGTAAAAATAGAAAATAAATTATTTTCTCGTTGAAAATCAAGGATGAAGATTAGATTATAAAAATAATAAGTTCTCTATTAATAAATTAGTCTTGGCTTAGAGACTTAGATGAGTAGGGTTGCCAATACGTCAGTATTAATTTATCGTGACGTCACGATTGCGGACGGAAAAAAAAAATCGGCTTCATTTATCCACAAAAACCGGCCAAGTGCGAGTCGGACTCGCGCACGAAAGGTTCCGTACCATTATCTTACGGACAGCGGAGTTTTAGTAATAGGGTCCCGTTTTTACCCTTTGGGTACGGAACCCTAAAAAGAAAATATTGACAATAATCAACAAAATGCACATAAACAATGAATGGTATTAACATGTATTTTGCACCTTTTTTACTAAAGGACACTAAGGGCCTGTTTCACAATCGTCAAGTAACGCGTATCTGACACATAAATTTAGCCCTTTCCTTTTCTTACACTTGAACATAGACAATGAGAGAGCTAACTTTAACCGGCACATAAATTTACTTGTCTATTGTGAAACAGGCCCTAATTTGTTTTACAAAATGGCGCCGATATTGAGACGTTGGCGTTATCGATTTAAAATACCGGAAAATAAATAATAATAAATATCAAACCTATACCCAAACCTACCTACCTACCTACAGGGTGATAGGAAATTCGCCGTATTCCTTGAAAGGGGTTATTCTACAGCTCATTTGTAATGATTTAAGTCCAGTCAACCAGGGTTCAAAACTCATTGGTTTTCGAGTTATTCACGTTTTTAGATTTTTCTTAAAAATACCCGGCTTTCGACCTAAAACTCGTAACTGTGTAAAAACTTCGTCATTTAGAAATAAAAAAAAGCATTTTTTAAATAGCCAATGAACTACTAATTACGAAAATTAAAAAAAAATACCAAAAAAATGCAAATTTTTGCAAATAAAAGGATTTGAAGTCGGAAGTTCTAGTAATTATTTTCCAAATTTTGTTACATTTTAAAGCATAACTAAAAAAAAAGTACAACACTTCGCGTACAAATTACAGGAATAGTTTGCTCAATTCATAAGCTTTCTAAAAAGGTACAATTTATGACATTTTAAAATTAATTTTAACTAAAAAATTTACAATGAATAAATAATAGCAGAACAGGTAGAAGACTTGACTTAGCGTACTTGACTCTAAATGGGTTTGTTTGTGCCGTTTTAGGTTCTCCGAGGGCTTACTTTGTCTTCAGTGTCTTATCTCAACTTATCTTCTTGAGGTAGAAGGCACAGCGGATTGCCTTTGGTGACACAAACAAAGGGTCATTAGGTCAATTAATTTAATTTGTTTGTTTCAAAAATTCTAAATAGTACGTGGGGTTTTTTGCCTTCTCCTTCTCCTTCGCTTGATTTTTTTGGGTTTTGACCTTTGGGAGCCCAAAAGTGCAGATTGTGGTAGTTTGTTATCCCGTCACGGTCGTGAGCACTATGAGACCTCATACCTAGTGACGTTTGTGAATACGGGTGTTAGACCTCATAGTGACGTTTGTGAATACGGGTGTTAGACCTCATAGTGACGTTTGTGAATACGGGTGTGAGTATTTTACTGATAAAAATTAAATGACGTCAGTAGCTCACATGCGTGGCGCCTGCGTGCATACCGTGCGCTGCAATAGAAATCCGACATATTTTCGAAAAACTATAGCTGACATTTCCAGTGAGGTGAGTAACTCCGTGTTCTTCCTCCCCTATAGTTTAGGGAGATTTGTTTGCAAGGCCATTGACCCAACGCGTGTTCGCCAATACGTATCATCTGTTAATTTTCTTACCCCTTTAAATGCCGATGACACAATAGTGGGTATAAATTGAATACAATATTAATACTGTGGCATGGAACGTTAACGTTCTATAATACAGTGCTTAGAAATTTAAACTATAATATTAGATTATCTTTGTGCTGTTATGTTTGTGAAGTCATGAACTCTGATTTATTGAACTATGGGTGATGAGGATGAGAGGTCAGTTAACTTTGGTCGGTTTGTATTTCAAGGTTTTATGAACAGGCACTAGAATTTGTATAGTATAAGCGTTATTGTACCCACTCCAAACCTGCACTGATTTTTAACCCCCGACCAAAAAGAAGGGTGTATATGTGTATGTCTGAGTGTCTGTGCATGTGTATGTCTATGTATCTGTGTATGTGTATGTGTGTGTGTGTGTGTGTGTGTGTGTGTGTGTGTGTGTGTGTGTGTGTGTGTGCGTGTGTGTATGTGTGACTGTGTATCTTTGTATCTTTGTATAAGTATGTGTGTGTATCTGTGTATGTGTGTGTGTATCTGTGTATGTGTGTGTGTGTGTGTGTATGTGTGTCTGTGTATCTTTGTATGTGTATGTGTGTGTATATGTGTATGTGTGTGTGTGTGTGTGTGTGTGTGTGTGTGTGTGTGTGTGTGTGTTTGTCTGTGTATCTGTGTATTTATTTATTTCCACGATAATAGGCTTACAGCTTTAACCAAATCGCCTTTCATGTTAACAATGTTATACAGAAACATACGGGATTACAGATATAAAAGAAAAAATTATAACAAAAGAAATAAAATAGTTAGACGAGTACACAAATAGGGTTATTACGATTGACTAATTACAAAAACGAAAACGAACACAAGAACGTACAGATACAATGTTTTAAAATGTGCCAGCAGTCGGCTAGCACGTCGGTATCCTGGAGCTCGGCAGTAGGGCGTATGTGTGTGTCTGTGTATCTGTGTATGTGGGTGTGTGTGTATATCTGTGTATCTGTGTATGTGTGTATATCTGTGTATCTGTGTATGTGTGTCTGTGTATGTGTATCTGTGTATGTGTGTCTGTGTATCTGTGTATGTGTGTCTGTATATCTGTGTATGTGTATGTCTGTGTATCTGTGTGCATGACTCCCATGGGATCATTATAGTTCCCAAACGGATGGACTGACTGACATGGTTTGTATATTTTTTAATAAGTGGGTACTTACATCTTTCTTTATTATCTAACAGAGTGGGTTTACAATTAAAACAACTGACTTATTAACTGCTAACCAATACTCAAAAAATATAAATAACCAGTTCAATTAATGTTTTAACTGTATACAAGTAACTTCTACTGGAACTTGCGTTTAACTCTACCTACATAAAAGTATGTTTGTGCTTAAAACTATTTTAAATCGAAAACCATGGAGCTGGCGTGCTGTTACTTTGTATCTTTTTAAAGGTTTTTAACGGCGCCCACCAGCGGGCCTACTATAGTTGCGTTTATCGCGTGGCAAAATGTGGATAAAACATCCGTCACTTTCTGACACGTACATAAGTACGAGAGTGACGGATACTTTATCCATATTTTGCCACGCGATAGACGCATCTATACTAGAACCGCAAATATACAGAGTGACACAAAAACGGGCTTTAATCTATTTTTTTATTTAACATGCGAATGGTTGTGCTCGGCGGCATAAAGTACAAAGGTGTGTCAAGAGAAACTAACGGTTAATATATTACTATCGTAAAACATATTGGAAAAGCTATTTTTAGGCTGTTTAATTTTAAAATGTTTAAAGTGACACAGTGTTATGGTAGGTAATGGATGATATATAAAAATAAAAATCAAGGCGCAATCTCACACAAATTGACCTAGTCCCAAACTAAGCTCTAGGCTTGTACTATGGGTACTAGACAACGATATAACTACTTATTTAGAGAAACAAATACTTAAATACTATTACATAGAACACATCCAAGACTCGGAGACAAATATCTGCATCACACAAATATCTGCCCTTACCGGGATTTGAACCCAGGACCGCTAGCTTCGTAAGCAGGGTCACCATCAACTAGGCTATTGCGTCATCATATAAGTTCGCTTTTGTACTTTATTTTCATACCTATACCTTAGTTTTTTGTGTGAAACGTTTTTTTTGTGTAATAAAAGTTTACTAGGACTTAACTCTAAAATTAAACATGTGGATTAAGTATATAAAAAAGTGATAAGAATTAGTTTTTTCGATTAAATAATCGATATGCCATATGCATATTGTTACCTGTATTTTCCTCGGGCTGATGAAGGGGTCGAGGGAATTTATAGGTAAACAATTATACTTTTTGATTCATGCACCTTTATTAATAAAAGTCTTTGGTAATTCTAAATAAATCTAACACCCCGGCTAGGTAAGGGCGGTAAAACACTTAGGGTAGGTACTGTGGGCTTGCTGGCGGAACTAGGAGAAGCTAACGCCTGTTTCTCATGCTTGTAGTTAAGTTTATAAAATTAAAAATTAAATTACAGGGCGCCACCTGCTCAGATGCAGGATAATAGTAGGGAAAGTTAGGTAAGTTAGAGAGTACGTCACCGACTTTAGAGGGTGAAATTCACCAGCCGAGCGAGGGTAAAGGCCAGGTCACGAATCACGTGGCTCCTCGTACTCCATCTCCATGCTCCGCAGGGGAAATGAAGAGCTCAAATCCTTCTCCAAGACAACGGCGAGCACGCTGTGCGCCCGTTGGTAAAAACAAGGCAAAACAAAAACCAAAAAAAAAAACCCCTGTAACAAAACAACACGTTTTAGTACAACACTCACCCAAATGGGTCTAGGCCAAAGGCCTATTTAGCCGTAGGCTTGTAGCAGGTAGATACATACCCAAGGGGAATACAATACGCGTAATGCGACTGCTGTGCTGATGTCAACCCTTGAGGGCTTGTTGAAATAAATAGGTAATAATGGTGTCGGCACCAGCCTCAATCCTTTGAGGTTAGATGGGGTCCGAAATACACCAGTTCTTGAAATAAATAGGTAATAATGGTGTCGGCACCAGCCTCATTCCTTTGAGGTTAGATGGGGTCCGAAATACACTAGTTCTGAAAAATAAACACCCACAAATAAGCCAGGACGCTTAAAACGGTAAATAACTAGAATTTGAGCTTAAATACTCACAAAAACTCGAGATAATACGAGCTTGAAAAATAAAGCAGACTGGCCGGTAAAAAGGCTCGGATGAAAAGTCAAGGCAGAGATGACGGACAGCTTGCCATACTGAAAAAAAACATATCGACGCCGAAGGAATTGAAATGATGCTGGACGTCCTACAAAAGATATAAAAGTACCAAACGGATCTTAAATAAAGGAATAATAACGAGGATATAATCCTAATATTTCTAAAGTTGTTATTTTAATACTAAAGATAAGCGCTAATTTACTGGTGGCAACATTACGTACGTTTTGTTCTTAATACCGCATCAGCGTTAAAAGACGAAGGCAAGGCGACCATTCAGCCACAGAAACGATAAATCGGTAATATTGTACATTAAATTGGAAATTAGGGGAATAGGTGGGAGGTTAAAAATATATACGTAACAGTACCTCCCCACCCAAGGAAGATTTTGCACCAAGCAAAATTGTTAAGCTGGTCCCCAGCCTAAACAAAAAAAAAACGAGAATACTGAGACATTGGCGGCACAGCGAGACGTAGTCAGCGCCGGGTTGTGCGTCCAACGGCTACAGAAACAACCGTCTGCACAACATCCTGCTCCTGCAAATATATATTGGAAAGAAAGTTAGAGCAATAAACCCTAAAGAGGAAACAAAAACAAATAAACCCTAAAAGGGAACTACGAGGAAAAAGGGAGAACAATTCCATATCAGAATCGCAAGCTTCTGAAATGGAACCATTCTACGCTATTCATAGCCTACAACAAAAAAAATTAACCCGATAAGAAAAATAGGTACTTATAAGAAAGAAGAGGTTTAGGTATGCAACACTAACCTTACTTTATTGAATTTGGGGAAAACAATTTTATTTCAGAATCGCAAGCTTCTGAAATAAAACCTGTCCACGCTATCAACCGGTTACAACAACAAAAATATAACCCTGTAAGAAAGGGAAAATAATTCTATCTCAGGATCGCAAGCTCCTGAGATAAACCCACTTCACGCTATCCACAGAGTCCTCATACTATTTAAAAGTCAGTCGTGGTAAGTCAACCGCGGACTGCACGCACTAAACAGAACACCCACTAAACCGAACCCACACGATTTACCAGTCAGTCGTACAAAGTGACGAAAGACTGTACGCTATCAAATAAAACTTAATCGTCTCAACCATCAAAGGGAAAGACCTTAAATCATAGGCAGGAATCGGGTCACTAACGGGAAACGTGACTGATCGACTCCTAACCTACTACAACTTAAAACTAATAACAACTGCCAGGTAGAGGCACTAACTGGAAGTCGAGGAAGGAAAAAATAATGAGATAAGCTGTTTAATACAACAGAATCCAAGGTATAACCGCCTAATCCTCACCGACTTTGACAAAAACAGACTCCGCCATTTCGGGGGAAGCCAATGAAATCATAGATTGAGACCGGGCCACTAGCGTAGAACGTGGCTGGTCGATCCCAAGCTACTACAATAGAAACTAAAACTACAACGGAACTCCTGCCCTCACTCCCAGAATAGGGTAGGCAGAGTTACCGAACTAGGCTAAGATGTTTAACAGTGTATAAGCGATGGTAGTACGCCATCGCCCAACAATACTGCATGCCTTTATTCCCTTAGTCGCCTCTTACGACATCCCAGGAAGACAGGGAGTGGTGCTAAATTCGGACCCGGACACCACACGGGGTAAGTTAAACAAAGACCTAAAAATAATGACTACTCTTGAGATTCTGTATATGCCAAGATCCCAAGTTTTTACCACTAACATAATCTTCCAACTCATACACTAATGGAGAATGCTTGCAGATCACCCTACACTTTAAAAATTTAGGGGCTAACTTAGCCATAAAAAACTTAGAAGCGTCACTCAACGGAAAGGTTTTCTTCCAAACAATGTCACCGACTTGATACTCTCCGGTTTGTCGTCCTTTATTATAATTACGAGCCCCCTTTTCGTGTGCTTTACTCAAGGCAGACTGTACTTGGTCGAAGACGTCACGCAGAACCCCCAACTTATCAGCGTAGTCATCGCATGAAGCAAATGATAAATCAAGATAGGAATTCGGCTGACTACCATATACGTTACCACAGGTAACGGCTTCGCGACCATGCGCTAAGAAAAACGGTGTAAATCGGGTCGACTCATTGACTGTAGTATTTAAGACGAACTGAACTTTAGGCAACGTTAGGTCCCAGGATCGATGGTCATCCTTTACCAGAATAGATACGGCGGTCATCACTGTTTTATTGTATCTTTCTATCGTATTCACTTGCGCACAGTACCGTGGAGTATAATGGACCTGAGGAATAGAATATTTCTCGAACAAGGCTTTAAGCTCTCTACCAGTGAATTGCGTCCCATTATCCGCAATCACTGTACGGGGCACACCATGCTTGAGAAACACTTCATCCTCTAGACCAGGGGTCGGCAACCTTTTAGCAGCCAAGGGCCACATAGAAGCTAACGAAATTGAAGCGGGCCGCACATGTTAATAATTTATGACTTTACAGACAAAAGTTACCACTTTGTCAGTAGTCAATAAGGTCGAATTCTAATATACATTTTTGTGCAAAAAGCGCCTTATTAAAAAATACTTACAAATAAATCTTGTCCTGCCCGACTACGAATATCTTCGTGGTTGGCGATATCTACAGTCGCAATTACGCATGCTAAGGATTTCAACTTTTGTGAGAAATTATTACAAAAAAATCTGAATACAAAAATTGCCAGGAAGACTCGCGGGCCGCAAGTAAAGGGCTTGCGGGCCGCATGCGGCCCGCGGGCCGCCTGTTGCCGACCGCTGCTCTAGACGTTGGGCAATAGTTTTACCAATAGCACGCCGAAGGGGAACCAACATAACAAATTTTGAGAAACAACAAACCACAGAAAAAATATATGTAAACCCAGCCCGAGATCGAGGCAAGGGTCCAATTAAATCCATGCTGATCACGCTGAACGGGCGCGAACAGCGTTTAGGTTCACCCATAAGACCGGTAGGTGGTCTCTGCGAATGTTTATATGCAGCGCAAGTATCACAACTTCGTATAAAGTCAACCACGTCCTGATACATCGAAGGCCAGAAATAATTTAAAGACAGGCGCTTGTAGGTTTTAAACACTCCGAGGTGCGAAACATCGTCGCAATGACAAGTTCTTAGCAAGTCTGATCTTTGGTCGGAGGGAACGACCTCCTTCCAATCAAACTCACTAGGGTAATGGAATTTATTTTTAGAATATCGTAGAAGTTTATCATCTTTAATTGTAAAATTTGGACAAGAAGTGGGAAACTGTTTACACTTGTTGAAAAGCTTATTGTACCAGGGACAGGCGCGTATCTCGAGAACTGGCACCACACGAGACAGCGCGTCTGGCACAACATGTTCCTTCCCTTTACGGTGCACAATTTCAAAATCATAAGGCGACAACCGACCACCCCAACGAGCTAATCTCCCGGTCGGGTTGGCCAAGTTGAAAAACCACTTTAAACTGGAATGATCAGTTACTACTTTAAAACGTAGACCTCCCTCCAAGCATGGACGAAAGTGTTCAACGGAAAAAACCACCGCAAGCGCTTCCCTTTCAGTGGCCGAGTAATTGCGTTCTGCTCGATTTAATGAACGGCTAGTAAAAGCTATCGGATGTTCCTGACCGTCCAGCGATAACTGTGACAAGGTTCCACCAATTCCATAACCGGAAGCATCGCAATGCACGAGAAACGGCCGGGTAAAATCCGGGCAAGCCAAGATAGGAGCAGAAATTAAAGCGGACTTCAACTCTTGGAATGCCTTATCAGCTTCCTCAGACCATGAGAACGGTGAAGCATCTTTACGGGTACTAGTTAAAGCATTAAGAGGTGCAGCAATAGCGCTAAAGTTCTTTATAAATCTACGATAATACGAAGCTGTTCCCAAAAACATTTTAACTTCCTTACGATTGTTAGGAGAGGGGTAATTAACAATGGATTGTACCTTAGAGGGATCCGTGCGCAAACCACGTTCATCAACCACGTATCCTAG
Organism: Acleris cristana; assembly: GCA_948252455.1. Classification (NCBI taxonomy): domain Eukaryota; kingdom Metazoa; phylum Arthropoda; class Insecta; order Lepidoptera; family Tortricidae; genus Acleris; species Acleris cristana. Next base: position 7,244,595 of record OX411797.1, on the reverse strand, counting down.
GTACTTTAATTCGTTGCGGAAAAATTGAGACTTCTTAAAGTTAATAGTTAGATTAGCAGAATTAAGACGATCCAAGACGCGCGAGAGCAATGAAATATGCTCTTCAAAAGTCGGACTTACAATTACGATATCGTCCAGGTACACAAAAAGCCTGTTATTAAACTCAGGACCAAACAACTTGTCCATTAGTCTCTGCTGTGTGCCAGGTGCTCCAGTTAAGCCGAAACACATGACCTTAAATTGGTATAAACCGCGCCCGGGTACCGTAAAAGCGGTACGCTCCCGAGAGGCAGTATCTAAAGGTATTTGCCAAAAAGCACTCTTTAAATCAATCGAAGACAGGAACCTAGCGTCTCTTAATTGATCCAAAATAGACGATATATAAGGTAAAGGATAGGCATCATGTTTGCTCACATTATTCAGCTTCCGACTATCGATACAGAATCGCAACTCGCCGTTTGCTTTAGGTGTGAAGAGAGTGGGATTGTTCCACGCACTAGTGCTAGGTTCGACAACATCTTGTTCCAACATCTGATCTAATTGTTTATTAAGCTCCGCTAAGCGGTGAGGTGAAATAGGGTAATAACGCTGTTTAATTGGGGAACAATCACCAGTATCAATTTTATGAGCAATCAAGTTAGTACGGCCTAAGCCTTTGTTTTCAAAAGAAATGCTTTCAAAACTCCGTATCATATCATCAGCAATTCTACGCTGTTCTGAAGTCAATTCATCAAATGAATGTAAACGGACCTCTGAAACAGAGTTTCCCGAGAGTATTTCTCCCGGAATAGTATAGTCACGAAACAGATCTGGAGCAATATCAAATGCTTTCCAAAAATTAACCCCTAAAATCATGGGCGTAGTCACATCCGGTATAATGTAGAATTTAATGACCCGACTCAAGTTGCGAACCTTGACCGGTAGGGAAAAACAACCACAAACCTTGGCTTGGGAATCATTAGCGGTGGCGATGTACGTAAAATCATCACAACCGTCTAAAGTAGCACCCCAAGACAAGAACAATTCGTATAAGTCAGATCCTAGAATGGAGATCGAAGATCCCGAATCTAACAAACCATAAAATTGAGCATCATATATCTCAACCGAGACATGAGGACGATCGTCAACACGATCCAAAATATTCCGAACCACCGAAACGTTAGGAGAGACAAAAGTGTTTACCTTTTGCAAAGAATTAGTATTAATAGTAGGCTCCGCAGTACTAATAGCAGAGTTCTTAGATTTATTAACATAAGGACTCAAAATTTTATGCTTTTGGCGGTTCGGACTCACGAGTTTTTTGAACTACCCGGAACCGAAACCTCAGCGGTTGAAGTAGAACCCGAAGCGCGCGGTGAACACGTCGGGCAAGAGGGATAAGATACGTCAGGTTTTCCACACTTGAAACAAACTACCCGTCTTGAGGGACAACCCCTCAAATCATGTGCGTCGACCCGACAACGTGGACAAAATCGCTTAATAGTGTTTGCTTCGACCCTAGGACGCGAGATAACCTTACAACACAAATCCGCTGCAAGAGTAGTTGTAGAGGGTTTAGGAGGTTCTATGAACGAATTGGCCCGCTGCCAACTGTCCTCTAAAACACGGCACACATTTTTAAGTTCCTTCAGAGATGAAACCGAGTAAACAGCCAAAGGCACAGAATATTCCGGCCGCACATTAATAGAAACTATATCATATTTTTCATTGTCCGAAAGAGGTTGAGTTAATCTGCTGAAGTAATTCTGCATAATACTAATGTAAGAGGATATGTTCTCGTTTGCCCCCTGAGTACGGTTACGGATTTCCTTCAGAAGGCGCCGGTCATAATCAAAAGGTAAAAATTCTTTAAGCAACACCGTCTGAAGTTGCTCCCACGACTCGACGTCCGATTTAATACCCCGATACCACAAGAGAGCGTCTCCTTCAAACAACTCAACGGCCGAAGACAACAACCTACCCTCCGGGATTTGACGGGAACAACGTAACTCCTCTAGACGCTGTAAAAACGCCTTAACACAAGATTTACCGTTAAATTTTAAGTTTAGGGACCAAACATTTTGATGTTTATTGACGCATGCTGCAGCCGCAGGATTGACTTCTGTGACACCAGCCTCCAGGACTTCTTCTGCGTCACCGTAATTAGGAGCGCTCGACTTAAACACTGAAAACAAATTGTCTAACTTCCTCAAGATGCGCATAAGTCTATCTGTCAGTCGCGTATGTAAGGCGGTTTCCGACCCTGAGTCAGGTACCGTACGCGTTAAGCGGTGAAACAAGTGATGCCCTAATGCTTGCACTCTATTTAAGGATTTCAAAGTCGGAGTAGGTTGCGTGACAGTAGTCAGCTGCTCCAGCTCGTCCAGCTTACATTTAATGAGGTTCAACTCTGGTTCGACCTCGCCCTCAAATTCTAATATCTCATCAGAAGGTACCTCCTTAGACAATTTACTAATTTGAGCACGTAACGATTTAACATCGTCCATGGGTGTAGCATCCCTAATAGACACTTCATAAATTAATTCGTCTTTATGCAGCAAGGTAAACATAATTGGACGTTCCTCCATTATTTATAAAGTTATACAAAGTATTTATAAAGTTATACCAATTATTTATAAAGTTATACCAATTATTGATAAAGTTATACCACCTAACAGACAGTAGTACACACTTAAAAGATGTATATAAACGCCTTACTTCCCAAAGGGAAATCTGTAGCACAAAAAAAATTACAATTACCAACCTTCAATTAATTTCAAGCCCAGTACAGTAACAAGCGCACTCTTGAACAATAACCTAGTCTATTAGCAGACCAAATACAGAAATGTATATGTATATCTTTTTTTTTTTATAGACTGTACCTTTCCAACAATAATACAAGTAATAATTCAAATTGTACCAACAAAGTAATATGTAATTTCTTTCCTCTTTTTTTTTTTAAGGTCGACTGTAATGTTTTTTTTTTCCAACAATAGTAATAAAAAATGCAACTGCAAATGCAAATTGTACTAACAAAAGTAATATGCTTTTTTTTTTTTTAATATATATTTTTTTTTCAACGTCGACTGTACTTTCAGGAATTCACTTATTACCTGTCCCAAATTCAGGTTGAGTAAACTTGGAAAAAATGACAAGCCATCCTTTATTAATATATTTTTTTTTTTTTTAAATTCGATTGTACTTTCCAGAGACTACCTTGTTACCCGTTCCAAATTCAGGATGAGTGAACTTGAAAAAAATGACAAGTTATATGTATTTTTTTTTCTTTTTTAGAGTCGACTGTATATTCATAAATTGTATCAGTAAGAGTTAGACAACACTACAAGGAAAAAGACTTGAATAATATTTTTTTTCTTGCTGAGTGTACTTTCAATAACAATATCTCAGAAGTAGTAGGCAGTTGATACTATACCAGGCACAAAGAACATAATTTTAGACAAGAAACAATCACACACTTAGTACATGCTAGGTGAGCCGAGCAAATTAGGAAAAGCCTTATCCTCAAAAATTATAGTCCAATTAACACACTTGAATACACTGTAAATTGAGGTAAATGGCGAAGGCAAGAATATTTGAAATTGCATTCCACCTTTATGCACTTAAATAACAATAGTTACAAAACAAGCATATGAAACAGGGTTAAAGCCACAGAAATGAAATGGAATTATTTGATAATAAATTTGAAGCTACTCCCTACTCGTGCTACCAATGTGTCACAAGAAACCAGCAAAATAGGCCACACGTTGGGACTGCCACTGTTACCTGTATTTTCCTCGGGCTGATGAAGGGGTCGAGGGAATTTATAGGTAAACAATTATACTTTTTGATTCATGCACCTTTATTAATAAAAGTCTTTGGTACTTAATTCTAAATAAATCTAACACCCCGGCTAGGTAAGGGCGGTAAAACACTTAGGGTAGGTACTGTGGGCTTGCTGGCGGAACTAGGAGAAGCTAACGCCTGTTTCTCATGCTTGTAGTTAAGTTTATAAAATTAAAAATTAAATTACAGGGCGCCACCTGCTCAGATGCAGGATAATAGTAGGGAAAGTTAGGTAAGTTAGAGAGTACGTCACCGACTTTAGAGGGTGAAATTCACCAGCCGAGCGAGGGTAAAGGCCAGGTCACGAATCACGTGGCTCCTCGTACTCCATCTCCATGCTCCGCAGGGGAAATGAAGAGCTCAAATCCTTCTCCAAGACAACGGCGAGCACGCTGTGCGCCCGTTGGTAAAAACAAGGCAAAACAAAAACCAAAAAAAAAAACCCCTGTAACAAAACAACACGTTTTAGTACAACACTCACCCAAATGGGTCTAGGCCAAAGGCCTATTTAGCCGTAGGCTTGTAGCAGGTAGATACATACCCAAGGGGAATACAATACGCGTAATGCGACTGCTGTGCTGATGTCAACCCTTGAGGGCTTGTTGAAATAAATAGGTAATAATGGTGTCGGCACCAGCCTCAATCCTTTGAGGTTAGATGGGGTCCGAAATACACCAGTTCTTGAAATAAATAGGTAATAATGGTGTCGGCACCAGCCTCATTCCTTTGAGGTTAGATGGGGTCCGAAATACACCAGTTCTGAAAAATAAACACCCACAAATAAGCCAGGACGCTTAAAACGGTAAATAACTAGAATTTGAGCTTAAATACTCACAAAAACTCGAGATAATACGAGCTTGAAAAATAAAGCAGACTGGCCGGTAAAAAGGCTCGGATGAAAAGTCAAGGCAGAGATGACGGACAGCTTGCCATACTGAAAAAAAACATATCGACGCCGAAGGAATTGAAATGATGCTGGACGTCCTACAAAAGATATAAAAGTACCAAACGGATCTTAAATAAAGGAATAATAACGAGGATATAATCCTAATATTTCTAAAGTTGTTATTTTAATACTAAAGATAAGCGCTAATTTACTGGTGGCAACATTACGTACGTTTTGTTCTTAATACCGCATCAGCGTTAAAAGACGAAGGCAAGGCGACCATTCAGCCACAGAAACGATAAATCGGTAATATTGTACATTAAATTGGAAATTAGGGGAATAGGTGGGAGGTTAAAAATATATACGTAACAGTACATACATACCACGACTACCATGACGCCAATTTTGGCAAAACAGGACCACGCTGTTTAGTCACCTTGGTGTTAGTTTTTAAGTATTATATTGTTATGTATGTTAGTCTATAAGGTATTTGTAATTAAGATCCTCGTTGATCGAAATAAATATTTCTTATTCTTATTCTTAATACATTCTTTGGTCCGTATTCATAATCCCATCATAAAACTCCGGTTATCAAAAATGCACCAAGGGCACCCTGTATTACTCCAACACAGCCTACTAGATAATTTGGTATTCACTCGCTTGCAAATACAACACCCTGTACTTGTTACACTCGAGCCCTGTAATAGTACCTAAAGTTCCCTCAGACAAATTAAACACTGCCTCACATCCTCTTATTCATCTTAATTAGAGAGAGCTCCAAATTCTAAGAACTTTATATGGTCCTCTGTAAATCCGAAACCTATATCTCGTTACCTAGGCAACGGATCTTAATAATCTTGATATTATATCCAATTAAAAAAGACGAACTTTATTATACTTTATTATACACAGGGTGTAAACATTTTTGTGGACACCATTAATTGACACTGCTAAGTTGAACTTATAATATATGTCCTAAAAAGTGTTCTATATTTAAATAACAATAATAGTCTCGACCAACATCTAAAGAGACTCTCGCTAGATGGCTTGATCAAGCCCAGGTACAGAAGGCAGTACTCCTCGACACGGCACGCATTGTGAGGAGGTTCCTCTCTATGCAGCCCTAACCACCAACGGTAGCTTGAGCCCTGCCCCGCTACCGGCGGCATTCGAAGGTTAGGTTTTTTATAATGTTTATTTTTTGTATTGGTGTTGTTATTTTACTTTTATATTTGAATATTTACTATGAAAAACTGAATGTAAAGAAAACTAAATAAATAGGTATTGAAATAATAATGAAATACTTTATTAAACACAAACAAGCTTGTTAATCAGAATCAGCCTGTGTAGTGCATAGTCGACTAGGAAAGTAATACCACTTTTGAACCTCAACGTCATACAAATACAGTTCAAAATTGATAAAGGAGTTTCTTGGTCAATTGGTACAGCCGAGTTCATAAATATGTGTACACTTTAGTACCTTGTCACTTTAATCGCTGTAACAACTCATATACGGCCGTCTATACATGACATTAAATAGACAAGGTACTAAAGTGTACACATATTTATGAACTCGACTGTACATAAATTATATATACTTAATCCCAAATGAACTTTACGTGTTGGTAATAAAATTACATGACATAATTTGTTACGTTAGTTTAATAACATCATTAGAAGTTTTACATAGTTCTCATGAATAAAAGTGACACTGTGATAATAAAGCATAGTTTTCAGAGACATTACGATAATTAACTACTACCGGACTTTGGGTAAGTGTACTATTTTAGTAACAACTTAATAAGGTAACCATTAAATAGATAAATAATTACGGCATAATGATATCCCCTACTTTCAGCGCGGTGGTTATTACTCTAGTACAGTCAACAGCATAAATAGTGATCATTTATGTACCTTGTCGCTTTCAATCGTTTCACATTTTTGTATAAGATTTCAAACACGACGTTAAAATGACAAGGTACATAAATGATCCCTTATTTATGCTGTTGACTGTACCCTTAACATAGTAACAGTTACCGTACTCGCTAGCGAGTAGGAAATGCAATTTAACCGGTTATTAACCGTTTTTGTATGAAAATAACCGGTTAAAACCGGTTATAACCGGTTATTTGCATTCCCTACTAGCGAGTCGAATTCTCTGTCCCTCGCACTCTATAAGAATACTGCGAGGTCTGCGAGGGACAGAGCATTCGTCTCGCTAGCGAGTACGTTAATTGTAACTCGTGGTAAGGGCACTGATAGCCTCGAGCTACAAATCTCGCCGGATTCAGGCCACTATTAATAACAGTATCGCAGGATGTCCGTCTGTCAACAGCTTCCATTTCCTCGCTAAGCCTGTATAAATAGAACGTTACACGTAATTAGGATGATGATGGTAACATAGGTAGGCACATACACGATAGTAGACAGTGGTAACAATATTAAAACCACGGAATAGAAAAAAACTGTGGAAGAGGCATGAGCTTCGCTTAGTATCAGACCTGGGTAGTGATTCTGTTAAAAGCAAAGGTGAGCGAATGCAGGAGTGAATGTCCAAGCGGCGAGTTTAAGTAGTGCCGTCAGAGCGAGCAAAACACCATTTTAGCGCGTGCATTCCCAATTAGGCAGCCTTATACGTTCGAGAAGCCATGCTGCCAAATTGAATACACGCGCTGAAATGTGTTGTTCGCTTTGACGGGACTACTTAAACTCGCCGCTTGGACTTCACTCCTGCATTCGCTCACCTTTGTTTATGAGAGAATCACTACCCTGCTTCGGTAGTCGAGTAAATATTTGATCTTATCGGGAATCGAGCCCGAGACCGCTAGCTTCGTAGGCCACACGTCACTAGGCTAACCGCGTCATAAAAGCATCCACAACTGACATTGACGTGACCTCAACCAATGGCAGGTGTTTACGCGCCCGCGCGCTGTTATTGGTCGATCAACGCTAGAGGTGGAATAATTCGATCTGAATATCGATGATTTTTAATCGGATAAAAATAAACCGTGAAACTGGTTACAGCTGTAAAACCATACGACGATGCAGGTATTTTTCTGGAATTTAAGTATTAATTATAACTGTATTCGAAATTATGTTAAAATGTACTTAAAGGTAATTTTTGTCCTTTACACTCCGCCTTCGATTTTTTATACGAAATCCACAACATTACATTATATGGACTTGTCAGAAGTGCATGGAGCTAACCCCATGTGCTTATGTTTAGTACACTAGAGTAAATTATTTTAACCAAACAATTTGTCCTCGCGGGTGACATCCTTGGACTTTTTTCATAAATAAGTTCATTAGTAGGAGATCCGAATAGGAGACGATTTGCACCGGGCTGTTTATTCGATAAAAAGTATTTTATATCAAATTTATTTAGACTACCTATTCGCCATATATTATTTAGCGTATTAAATACTTTTTATCGAATAAACAGCCCGGTGCAAATCGTCTCCTATTCGGATCTTAGACCACACATGGTGATCGTGTAAAACCTAAAACACGACATTGGAAAAATACGCGTGGTTAAAATAAAACAAAGAGTGAGAGATAGGCCATTAGATAAGCCAATAAGAAAGTAAATAGCATTGCATTATGTTTCGGTTTTTTTTTATAATAGAGGGAGGCAAACGCATTTGTCACGTGATAAACGCAACCATAGGTACTAGGCCCGCAGTGCAATTATATACTGTTAATCCCACTAGCAGGAAGTTCATGGTTTTAAAAATAAAATTCTAGCAAGTTCATTTACACTGAGAACGTCTAAAGACGAAGGAACGAGGAAAATAGAGCTAAATAACTGGTTTTCAAAATAGCTAAGTTAAAAAAGAACTTTTAAAATTAACAGGATAATGAAATATTTCTGTGTTCATCTATTTTTTGTACGAGACCCGCGTCACTCCGGTAAAAAGCAATTAAAATAAAATTAATTATACTTAAAACAATGGACCCCTTGTTATGTCGCTTGGCGTTTAAAATGGGGAACTTTTCTTTTGTGACTTTATTCATGCAATTGCGTTTTAAATATTAAAAAATCATTGGTCTTATAATATCAGTAACTAGTTGTTTCTTTAAAATCATTTAAATCTCAAATAACATTAGACAAGGAACTGTCGAATGCGTAAACATTAATTTTATTTCTTTTAAATCTGCCATTTTTGTTCATATTGTTAGTATTGTTACGTTACTTTATTTTCTTTGGCATAGCATAACCTCCCATAGACTAAAGTTATTTTTGTTTATTTTATTTCCTTAATGTTACCAGTTAACTGATTGCGAATTTTATGGTCGTTCGAGATATTCTCGAACGAATGATTGTTTTTTTGTCTATGTTGCTCTTTTTTCTTTTTCTCCCAATGTTGTTTTGTGTTAAGTGTGTCACTTTCCGTCTCTTCACCAAGCGGTTCCAACGGAAGACCAGTGCTGGCTTTACGGCTAGCAAATGCTGAGTTGGGACCGTTTCGCAACAATTTCTCTGTCTTGTTCTTTTTGTATCTACTTAATGTAATCTTGTATTGTTGTGAAAATGTCTCTTTATCTTTATCTTCATCTTTATCTTTAAATGTTTCGTAATATATCGACGGCATCTCGCTCGATATCATCGTACCGATGTGCATGGAGACTAAAGTAACATTTAATGAGAAGTGAAAAAACATTAACACACCCTACTCCATTTGTTTTGTTACTTAACTGAATGTAAATAAACCAAACCAGCTCTGTTAAAAAGCCTATCAAAACTGTTTTGTCAGTGTTCTGCTTGGTGTACGGCCGTTTGGCCGAATTATTTTTCGTCAAATGTATCATTTCGTCAAATGTTTCATTTGGTCAAACGATATTTTTACCGAAACTGTAAATATTTTAGAATTTATTTCAGAACCATCGTGTAGAACCCTATAGGTTAGGTTAGGTTAGTTTTATAAAAATCCTGAAATATTAACAGATTTGGAATAAAAAGCGTTTGACCAAATTATACAATTGACGAAAAATAATATGGCCAAACATAGGTAAGTAAACCGTTCTGCTTCTAATGGAGGGTAATGTGTTTATCAGCCTATATATGTATGTTTGTTCCTTTGTGGCGCTCTAGAAACTAAACGCATGTACCAATTTTGATGATTGTTATGTCAATCAATTTGTCTTAATCTTGTGAGTGTCACTAAAGATATGACAGTAATTAAAATTCAATATGGCGGCAGCTAGACGCCGAAGGTACTACATATAAAAAAAAAAAGTCGGCCAGCTTATGACAAATGGGGTAAGTATCATTGAATAAGGACGTATTTAAAAATCATCTTTAGGTTTAATAATTTTTAATTTTAAACGATCGAAACGAACGATATATAACCATCAGTGTTAGGTATATTTTCCTGCACGGCTAGCACATGGTTGTCCGCGACTTGTTTGTCGCTCGGATCTCCCTTTCTTTCTAGTCTGTAACGGTAGAGACGCACTAAGCGACAAGCGAGAAAATACAACTTGTGCTACCCGTGCTGGCAGTCTTATTTTTGTCACTGTACAGAAATCTGTCGCGTAATCCTGACAAGTGTCACACGTCGTCTCAGTATTCTGGCGACGGGAAAAATGTACGTTATGTTATGCACGGAAGAAAATATTGTAGCAGGTTTTTTACATTATGGGTAAAGAAAACGTTGTGACTGATTGTGTATGTTATTATACGAAGTACTCGTGTGTTTAGTGAGATGAAGACAAACGTTAATATGGTGATAATATAATAAAATACCTGTTAATGAAAATCTATCTAGTTATACAGGGTGTCCCATAATTGACACGTAACCCTGACACCGGAGATAGCCCACCCCTAGACCTTCCAAACCAGCCTAATAATATATACTTTTTCTAATTATTTTTTGTTATGGTAATAATTTTCAAACGAAACTAATTATCATTATTGGCAATATCTCGAAAACTGCAACTTTTACTGAGGTCATGTTAGGCTGGTTTGGTAGGTCTAGGGGTGGGCTATCTCCGGTGTCAGGGTTACGTGTCCATTATGGGACACCCTGTAGATAAGAAACTCTTTTGTGACTGATTAACTGACGGACAGACCACACACAGCCTAGACCTGGACCTGGACGCTAGACCTGGGGACTTGAAATAGGAAGGGGATATTCCTTGGCTAGCCTATGGGAGCATTGGGAGCATCAAGAAAGGATTTTTCTGAAATCGACCCCTAAGCGGGAAAATCGTTCTACGTGTACGAAGTCGCCGACGCGAAGTCCTCTAGATTCTTACATAATAATAATGTGATATTAAACATTCACGACCAAGTTTTTTAATTTTCGGCCTGTTTTTATTAAATAAGTTAAAAAGTGAAAAAAGGATTTATTAATTTTATTTTAAATAGTGTAGTCGCCGTTGCTATACATATACTCTAGTTAGATTCACTGACTAATCATTCGATTATACTTTAAGTTTTAAGTTGCGATCATAACACGAATGATTTTAAATAATTAATGCTAATAATTGCGTGCATGACTCGATGTATGAATGTGGAAGAAGCGAAAGAGATTTGTCAAGATCGTAGCAGGTGGGAAGAAGGTGATCTTTGCCTACCCCTCTGGGAAACAGGCGTGATTTAATGTATGTATGTATGTAATTAAATTATTTAAATCCTAAAATTAAAAATATGTAGGTAAGTATCAACTATCAACAATCACTCTTTAATCCGGAACATCCTTATAACTGAGTGATAAGAAACATCACATCGACAATTTTTTATCGACATACCCATCACTATTTCTTTTGTATGAAGCATCACTTTATTACGTCAAAGTATAACAGTAATTCACAACATCGAAAGCTACATTGCGTTACTAGGCAACCCAAAATAGAGTGTTAACGTACACAGATCTAATTGCGTTACCAATTACGGCTAATAAACATCATAATTGAATTCATTAATACCAAACATCAAATAAAATGTCGGAAAACAGACGCCCAAACATCGGCGCACCGAACGTTTACTTTTTAAAAATGGAGCACCATCAAACGAAATACCAAGAATCCGGGTTCTAATTACAAAAATACAGAGCGTGCCTCGATTTAAATGGAGCCTAAGGAAATGAAACCGGTAGTAATCTAAATAGTGGCCGACACCTTGGCTCTATCTTGAATTAAACCTACTAGAGTTTTAGCGGTAATTAAACCGCAGATAACTTACACCTTTTATTTATACCTACATACAAAGGAATCGGTAACTCTATTTTCCGTACAAGGATTCTGGATAATAATAAAATTAGGAGCATCTCTAGTTGAAATTCAAAATTCGAATATCGGTTCCGGTCGTTCGGGCGAACGCAAGTTCCCGTTGCTGTTCACTGCGCGAAGTCAGTCGAGCTTCGTCGCTCATTGCGGTTGGATGTGGGACCGCGCGTCGCGTTTCATCGGCGCCGATTTACGCTCGTAAACCATCCCCTGATTCGTTGCAGACACCGACTTTTACGATTGTCTATGGATTTCAGTGTTTTGTAAAACCCGTGTTTTCGTGTAAATAAATTTTATTGGTAATCAGTGTGTGATCGTGGAGATTTATTGTGACAGAATTGTGTTTCAGAATTTATAGTGCAGTGTTGTGTTTAGTGTTGAGAAAAAACAGTGCATGTTTGGATACTGAGGAGCTTAAAACAGGTTGGTGGGGATTATTGTAATTGTAGGAACCTTGTTTCGCGTCAGACAATTTGTACGCAAATACGCGTTTAGCATAGGTTCTTCTCGTTTGAATTAATGTTCTAAGGGTTATAAAGTAACCAGTAAATGCTCTACCACATAGTTTACATAGGTACCTACCTACTCGTTGTATGTAGAAGTAGGTTGACTGCTTACTGTGTATCGAAGATGAGTTTTCTTATCAGTTCTTCCGTTAGGTTGATGTAGCTCTCACGTTCGGACGAAAAAGTATAAATATTCAGCAACTAGGACCTAACCTTAATACCTACCTCCCTACACACAGCAAGCCTGTTTTTTCAATAAGTTAAGTCTTAATTATCGCTTGTGATTTTTTAACCTGAGGTCCTATTTTTACTGTCTTGAAGAATTAATACCTACCTAGATAAAGGAAACGGAAAACAATTGAAGTATGAAGGTAGGTTATTAATTGCGTTTCATTTACTTAGGTAGGTACTTATAAAATAACGACTTTTCTGAAATTTGAAAAAGTAAACGTTGCAAAACAACCGTTAAATTTTAACAAGTCTAACGAAAAGCAAGCTTTAAAAAAACCAGCTGTTTGGATAATGTCGTCAAAGTAATGTTACTTATCATGTTTTTATTTTTTATTTCGCTAATTTCACATTTAAATAATTTTAATATAGCCTATGACACTCTAGTGGTTAAGACGAATCTAACCACGTATAATTGATTAAAATAGGCTTAGCCGTTTATTAGTAACGAGCGGACATTGAGTCGGACATATATACAAGTCAAACACATAACCCTCCTTTTGGGCTTTGCCGCAGTCGGGTAAAATTATTCCATCGCATTTTTTTAAAAAGCACTGGCACGCTACTGACGTCTTCCTTTTACAAATGAAATGACCAACAAGATTATTTCACGGCTTTGTGAGGGCGAAATTATATCTTTCATCTGAAAAATTAAACAAACAAAAACGACTAAGTAAGCATTTTGTCGGTCGGAATTATTATTTGAACCCTGGGGAATAGGGTTCCAGCTGGGTACCTACCTACAAACCAAGAAAAGGTTCCTCGATATAATGTAGTGAATAGGCAAATGTAAGGTTTTCTTGACGTAATAATATAAATTGGGGGAACCTAGAGTTGGGAACTGGATACGAGTGAAAAGATATCCGGTTAAACGAAATTGTAACGTAGGTTAAAAGTGTTTGGAAAAAATGAGGGCGCTATTCAAAGTGAAATAAAATTGGCAACGTGATCCAAATTTTACCCAAAATCTAACTAACTAATTCTAAACTGATTAAGCCACTTGTGAATACCTATCGTAGTCCTAGACGAGCTGTAGAAAATATACTTACCTACCTAGTCTTACATATATCGTTTCCGAAAACGTAGGTAGGTAGGTAGGTAGCTATAAACATATAATGTAATGTAATACTTTCGAGTGCATCGGAGCCGAGATATTTAAATATTCATATCTGGCCGTACTTTTGGTATCAAAACTGAATAGGTATTTACCTAAGTACTTAAATCTTTAATATCTCCGCTTCGTCGATATTATTTAACGCCATAAATTATAAATATCTATGTGTATTTAGAGGTCCTGTAAATAACTCTGTGAAAATCACCCGTGGCCGCTGAAAAAAATATGTCAATTTTATATAAACAAACTTACCCAATGCCCTTTCTGATCGTGTGTGAAGTTTCATTACAGTACAGTGTGCTAAGAGCACAAAAACTAATTCAATCAAATAAATAAATAAATTTGAAGAATACTTTTTTTATTAGGAAATAGGTACCTACCTACTTTTATTTTATACCTACTGGTCAGACACGTTACATTATTTTCCTAAAAAAAGTTGGCAATCCTACCACAGGTAGACACGTACCCACGTGAAACTTATTTAACACCTCTGTATTTTTAACCCCCTATGCAAAAAGAAGGGTGTTTGACTGCTATGTGTGTCTGTGTCTGTCTATTGCGCCGTAGCTTCTTAACTGGTGAACCGATTCGGATGCGGTTTTTTTCATTTGAAAGCAGCATTTTTTTTAGCGGTGGTTCTTAGCTATATTTCATGAAAATCGGTTAAGCCGTGTAAGAGATATCAGCTCTGAAAGAAGGGGACACCATTATACCTATCGGGGGTTTTTATCATCGGGGTAGATTATTGACGTGTAAAAGTGCCCGTGCGGCCTACTTACTGAATAAACATCTTTTATCTTTTATCTTTTATCTGGGGTAAAAATGGACCCGCTGCGTGATCAGCTGATCAGCTGTTAATCCAAAGAATTAACGTTCGAAACATTTTTCTCTCATTCCATATTTTAGTAAGGTAGGTAGATACACACACATGGTCACATGTATACTTGTAGTTGTAGTTCCACCTGTTGTAATGCAATGTGATGTGACACGCAATAAATAATTTGAATTTGGTAAGTATAAAGGCCGAGCCACACCGAATGCGTGCGCGTTCGCTTTCCACTGCGGTGTATAGTAGGATTCTCAAACGACATGCCACTATACAACGCAGTGGAAAGCGAACGCGCACGTCACGTCTACGCGCACGCATCCGGTGTGGCTCGGCCATTATCGGTGCCCCTTGTTTTATAGACACTCATTTCATAAAACGTATCGCATAAACGAACGCGCACGGGCACGTGCACGTCACGCAAGCTGTGTGGCTGGGCCTTAAAGCGCAATACACACAGAGGGCGGGTCGTGCGCGGGCGCGGGCGTATTGCCGTTACATTGCTCGTAATACACGCATTCTCCGATAGGTCTTTTTACAGAGCGCACAATGTAACGGCAATACGCCCGCTCCCGCGCCCGACCCGCCCTCTGTGTGAATTGCGCTTAAGGCCTCTGAGGCTCTACTTTGAAATCCGTAATTCGAACTTCGTCTATTGCTATCCCTTTTGCTCCCGATGCGTCACTAATTCGCAAGAAAGTGACGGGGCGATCCGAAGTTCGAATTACTGATTTCAAAGTAGAGCCCTATCTAGACAAGAAGGGCCAAAGGTAACTCAATTTTAAACAAGTTCTACTTTGGCTGAAGTCTGTGCCTAAACCGCGACCACGTACTGAACCTTTTAGGCAGACCCTACAAGTTCTAACCTCACAGGTATAGACAACCTTTCCGCCGTTCCGCCTAAATTGAATTATATTACGGGTTCCTGCCATACCTGTACCCTTACCATGAGTTATAATTACCGTACTCGCTACCGAGTCGAATGCTCCGAGGCTCTACTTTGAAATCCGTTCTTCGAACTTCGTCTATTGCTATCCGTTTTGCTCTCGACGCGTCACTAATTCACAAGAAAGTGACGGGGCGATCCGAAGTTCGAACTACTGATTTCAAAGTAGAGCCCCTGTCCCTCGCAGATAGGGTTACCAGATGAAAAAATCAAAAGTCCGGAGAAAAGGCCTGATTTCCATGGAAAAGTCCTGAGATTTTATAGTTAGAGAATTTTCTCACAAACGTATTAATTATCGTTTTTATACACTGCGGATCTCGCTCACGCGTTGCACTGCACATCGCAAGAAAAAACCTTACTTAAAAAGGTATCTTCACATATTAAGTACGATAAAACTGATTAAGTACCTACTTGGATAAATATGATTTTAACTGTGCAATTATTACCATAGGAAGATTATTTTTAGTTTGTTTAACTTATAATTAAAGAGATCTTTAAAATGTAAGCTGTGTTATTGAAAATCTGAGATTTCATGAGATTTGCAAAATCCGGCCGCAAGCCTGAGAAAAGTCGAAAAGTCCTGAAATCTCAGGACAAATCCTGAGATATGGTAACCCTACTCGCAGACCTCGCAGTATTCTTATAGAGCGCCAGGGACAGAGCATTCGACTCTCTAGCGAGTACGGTAATTATAACTCATGGTAAAGGGTACTGGGGTCTTATTCGATTCAGTATTTATAGGTACGTATTGTTTTTAAGTCAGCCGCCATTACTGTCAAATAGGTTCTTACTCGTAAATAAGAGCTATCATTAATAACATTGACGATACGTCATGTCTAAAGCAATTAGGGTAATTCCGCCGGTTCTCGTCCAGTTAGCTGAGTTGCCAGCTTTTAAAGTCCAAAATGTATACGTTCAAGTGATAAAATGTATTATTTTTTTCAAGTTTAGATTAAGCATTAAGTTGTTATTATAACAGTTTTTGAAAAAAAAAATTACAAAATTAGGTAAGTACGTTAGTTTTCGTCCGCATTGCATTGAGTTGGAAGTTACGATGCCACTGACAGACAGGCGGATTCCTACACACGATTAACTTATTATAACATCCTCTTTTTGCCTCGGGGATTAAAAAAAAAACTGATTGTTGATAAAGTTTTGTAATCTTAAGTCTTTTAACATTTAGGTATGTAGATCACCAGATTCACCACTTCACCAGTGGTCAGCCAGAGACCTGTAGTTAGCCTCTGCCTGAACTTTGTATGTGTGGGAAGAGTACGAAACATATTTTTCCCACTCTTCGTACTCATATAAGGTCGATACTTGTATCTGGCTGACCACTGGTGACTTTACCCTACCCATCTATTAGATTTTTTATAACTATTGTATTCTGTCAAACTGAACATTACTAGGTACCTACCTATGCAGTGTTTTTTGGTGTAGTTTTAATTTGCATGTGGTTATTTGCAAATTTTTTTTCGTGCAACTTTAGTACGTTTCAAGTTACATTTTATCTGCAACTGACTGTACCTAAAAGCCTTCGCGTTTAACCCTGAGTGTTCAAACAAAATTTATTTCTAAATCTCGCCAAAGCTCTGGTTAATTTTCGGTTTTCGGCCAATTTAGAAACGCGCGACCTCCATATTTCATGTCTTTGTTGGCGAACGTTTTCAGCTATTAAAAACGCTTTGAACAATCCGCGCCAGGTGACAATGGGCCCTTTTGAAGTTCAAACCGATTTCACTTTTGACCTTTGGTTTGTTTGTGAATTATTACGATTTAGGGACTTCCTGGAAACGTGTTCACTTGTTTTTGATAGTGTTCAAAATTAGGTGATAGTGGGGGTGACAGACAGACAGAGACGGACAGTGGAGTCTTAGTAATAGGGTCCCGTTTTTACCCTTTGAACAAATGGGAGTTGAGCTCGCGCTGATTCGATACGAAATGGATTTCATATCGAAATATACTACACTAGAGGACGCCCGCGACTTCGTACGCGTAGAATTAGTTTCCCGCTACTCCCCCCATTTCTTCCTGTTGGGGGTCGATTTTCGGAAAATCCTATCCAAAGGAACCCCTGTACCAAATTTCAAGTTTCTAGGTACAGTAGTTTCGGCTGTGCGTTGATATGTCAGTCAGTCAGTTTAGCCTTTTATATATATAGATAGATACTGTAGGGCAGTACTACACAGTATAATAATATTAGTAATAATACAGGGGCCCATTTTTCAAAGCGTATTAGTCTATAATTTTAGTGTTTTGTCTCGTAATTGAAACTACAAAATGAGACAAAACACTAATATTATTAGACTAATACTTTTTGAGAAACGGGCCCCTTTAGTACAGTAATAATATCCATAGCTATACTTCAAAGAATAGAATGTATATGGTAAATGTTGTAGAATAAATATAAAATAATTACGTAATTAAAGTGCAATTGAAGTTAGTAAATATCATATTATAATATTATAAAACTAAGCCCTCTTCTCTGTTTTCTCTACTGCTGTTGCTGTGCCCTGCCCAACAGGGTCCACATATCATCATGTACATGTATACCTATGATTACAACAACATCTGTAAAATTTATGTGGAATGCAATAAATGTATTGAGTATTGAGTACGCAATTCCGACTCGCACTTGACCGGCTTTTTAGACTTTCGCACCTCTTGTGGTTTTCGCATCTATGTTTAGCACAAGTTTAAGGAAAACATGAAAATGAAACCTTATGCTTTTGCGAGGCTATTTTGCATGTTACGCCAAGTCTCGCTGGTAGGCACCATACCCTTTATTATGAGTAGGCGTTTCCCAACAGTAGGATGCATACAAATAGGCTGATTATTGTAATGTTCTTTTATAATTATGTTATGTTACAAAATTAACAACGTATTTGGGTCAAAAACTACACGTTTAGGTTCATAGTATAAAGGAGAGTTAGTTCTGCGCATGAAGATGAAGCCGTGCTTATTTCTGTTGCTGTAAAAATTTCATTATTGGGTCAAAGTTTTGCTGTCGACTGTATTTTTAGGGTTCCGTACCTCAAAAGGAAAAAAACGGGACCCTTATAGGATCACTTTGTTGTCTGTCTGTCCGTCTGTCTGTCTGTCAAGACCCTTTATCTCGGGATCGCGTATCGAAACAGTTATTTCGGTTTTTTCTGAAGTAACATGGACTATTCAACGTTTGAAAAGAGTGACGTTGCAGTATTCGCTATGAAATCTTAATACACAGATTTGAATACAAAAATATATATTAAACTTAACTTAGACTTAACTTATACTTTAAAGTTTTAAACCGACAATTTACATTTCAATGTCCTTTTGGGAACAGGAAAGGCAACTTTTGTGTTTGTTTCTGTTTCACCCATTTGCAAAACCGACCTTCTTTAATTAAGACTGCAATTCTCAAGACACTATTATTATAGCGCGCGGATTTAGCAATAATAGACTCTTTGTCATCGGCGCAAGAGCTTTGATGCATGCCCTATTAATTGTGTACTGCGTTACGTGCAAAACTTTGTCTAACTAAACTAAAGTTGAACACGCAAGCTAATTTTTAATTGATCAAGTTTCAAAGTAACCTAGTCATTATGTACTTTATTTCTATTCGGATTGAGTAGTTAGTTGAGTAACAAAGTTCGGTCTTAGGTCTGTTTTAACTGAAGACCTATGTCAAATAGTTTATGAAGTAAAACTTCATTTTCTAGTCTACTAGCGACCCGCCCTCGCTTCGCTTCAGTTTATGTGACTTTTCTATTACACCTATACATAATAAGTTCGACGACGCGCTGGCAAAGTTGGTAGTGACTCTGCCTACGAAGCTAGCGGTCCTGGGTTCAAATCCCGGTAAGGGCAGATATTTGTGTGATGAGTGCGAATATTTGTTTCTGAGTCATGGATGATTTCTATGTATTTAAGTATTATATTTATCTATGTAAGTATTTATTTATATCGTTGTCTCGTACCCATAGTACAAGCCTAGTGCTTAGTTTGGGACTGGGTCAATTGGTGTGACATTGTCCCCTGATATTTATTTATTTATTATTTATTTATTTATAATCCAGATTTTTTTATACTTACATAAAATAAATCCTTTTGAATCCCTGTATCTATTGATACATTTCTTATCAATTTTCAAATATAAAGCTTAGAAACATCCTCATTTGAAATTGAAAGCAAAATGAAGGCAGGTATTAATAAAATCACATCCATTATTGCAGTTTCCATATTGAATACAAATTGAACTGTGTTAGCTTTACTTAAGGTCCAAAATTCTTCGTCAAACAGTAAAGTACGAACCATTAAATTTATTACTATTGCAAGGCGACAACAGTCATATCAAAGACTTTATGAGCGTTGATATCGCGAATTGCATCGATTCTAATAAATTTATAGATAAATTATGTGAGAATGGTCGATAATAAAGTTATTAATGTACCTACTAGAGGACGCCCGCAACTTTGTACGCGTAGAATTAATTCCCCGCTACTCCCCCCATTTCTTCCCGTTGGGGGTCGATTTTCGGAAAATCCTTTCTTAGTGCTCACTTACATCATCAAAGGAACCCCTGTACCAAATTTCAAGTTTCTAGGTACAGTAGTTTCGGCTGTGCGTTGATATAAGTCAGTAAGTCAGGTTTGCCTTTTATATACCTACCTATATAGATAGATATAGCGTTGCCAGGCGTCCGGAAAAAGCCGGACGCTGTTTGTTGTCAGGTGTTTTGGTTGCGTGTGTCGCCAAATAAGACGGTGTCTGGCCAGCCCGGGTTTTATGTGTAACTAGAGGATGCCCGCGACTTCGTACGCGTAGAATTAGTTTCCCGCTACTCCCCCCATTTCTTCCCGTTGGGGGTCGAATTTTGGAAAATCCTTTCTGAGTGCTCACTTACATCATGAAAGGAACCCCTGTACCAAATTTCAAGTTTCTAGGTACAGTAGTTTCGGCTGTGCGTTGATACATCAGTCAGTCAGTTTAGCCTTTTATATATATAGAAGATATAATAAAAAAGACTGATTTTTTTTTTGTTGTTTCATAAAAAAACCCTTACATGTTATACCTACTAAGACTAAAAAAAAAAAGCGTGTCCGGCCTTTTCACCCAAATGTCCGGGTAAACTACCCTAAATGTATGTATGCGACACGTTAGCTTAGTTGGTAGTGACCCTGCCTACGAAGCTAGTGGTCCCGGGTTCAAATCCCAGTAAGGACGGATTGTGTGATGAGCGTGAGTATTTATTAACGAGTTTTGGATGTTTTATATGTACTTAAGTATTTATTTCTCTATATAAGTAATCGTTTATCGTTTTATACTAGGTACTCTTAGTCTCAAGCGACAGAGCAGAGTCACAAGCTTAGAGCTTAGTTTGGAACTAAAATTTATGTCCGACTCAGCCGCCATTACTGTCAAGTAAATAGTAACTGAAATAGCGTTGACAATTCGATAACACATCAAAAGCAATATTGTTTCACCCAGTAGAAATAGAGGCCCAGGAATAGTGAGTAGGTATAGTCACGAGATTTAATTTGGGACCCACCTTAGGTCCAAAGTCAATCAGACATTCTACAACAATAAGGTTGAGTTTCCTAAAGCGCAATTCACACAGCGGGCGGGAGCGGGTCGGGCGCGGGGCATGACCATTCCATTTCATTTCGTCGCATTCACACATAGCGCGGCACACGTGCACGGGCGCGGCGGGTCCGACGCAGGCCCGTCGCGGGTGCGGATGTCCCGACCCGCGCCCGAGCTGTCCCGCCGCGTGTGTGAATGCTTCCATATAACTCCATGTTAAAAAACCCGCCGAACTACCGACCTGCCCGGCGCACGACCCGCTCCCGCCCGCTGTGTGAATTGCCCTTAACAGTTACAAATGACTTGACATCTCTAATGACATTGACGACTTCAAGCATATTTTTCTTGAAGTGGGTCCCAAATTAACGCTCGTGACCGTACCTGTAACTTGCTATTAACACCCAGCGAAAAATTAATTCCTAAACGATAATCCATGGAATGTAACACCTCTATAAAGCGATACGAAGTGTACATATCGCCTAAACACACTTTCTTATCTACATCTGCCCGTGTTTCCTGTGCAAGCGCACCTTAGAATTGATTCACTCAAGAGCAATCAGAACGGGTCGGCTTGTATGTGAATTAGTATGGACAGTGACCTGAATTAGTTGCTGGTATTTAGGGCCATGAATACACCTGGCTTGTTCAAGGTACTTTATCAATTGTGCTTGAGATACGTCATCTATATATATAAAAGGCTAAACTGACTGACTGACATATCAACGCACAGCCGAAACTACTGTACATAGAAACTTGAAATTTGGTACAGGGGTTCCTTTCATGATGTAAGTGAGCACTAAGAAAGGATTTTCCGAAAATCGACCCCCAACGGGAAGAAAGGGGGGAATAGCGGGAAACTAATTCTACGCGTACGAAGTCGCGGGCGTCCTCTAGTCTTAAATAAAAGGTGATGTGATAGAATTTAAAAAATATACATCACTAAGAAAAACTGATTTATTTATATGACTTTTTCAAGTAAATATTTAGCAAAGTTGGGACACATTGATATCTTTTAAAAACCTAAAGGTCAAATTAATGTTATGTTATAACCCATCTAATAAATAGTGTAATTTTTGGCGTCAATTATGGCAATGCCATTGTTCTAAGCTAGGTCGAAAGTTTCAAATCTGTAGCTTTTCGGAAAGTTAGGTAAAATTCGGGCTAGTCGGAAAAGTATATATTTTCAAATTTTATTTGTCAAATATCTATTATGTTAACACTTTTTGGAAGTCCTTGATGACGTTAAGAAGGTGTTTTATAAAACGTGATTATTTTAAGCCGCTAAAACTACCTGTTCCAGGTACACTAACCTTCATAATAATTGGATCTGATGTCATGTTCTTGTTAACTAATTAGGTCAAAGTACTTACGAACAAAACCATTTCCCTATCAACAACATTCTATAACACTAAATTATTATCCAACATAATAAATTTAGTTAATTTTCAATTCCCGCACCGAAAATAACCAAATTTTAATGAAACCCGGTAACTAGCATAAACAGGCTATAAATTAGGGTTCCGTAGGCAAATTAAGCGCGGCTGGGTCATTTGGCCTGTAGAATGTTCGATTTGCGTGTGAACGTCTCGTTTGATAAGCGTCACTATCGTCTAGGATGGTGTTATGCACGATAACGCATAACATTATTAACCTGTCCTCTCCCACCGGCTCAAATTTGTGCCCCCCCTTTTTCACTCATTTTGATAAAATGAAAAACCTATTTTTTTGTCTTTCTTGAAAATTTAATTAAAATAAATTAAGGAGGAATTATCTCAAAAGTAATTTCTGAAAAAAAAAATCTATGTTTTCTATAATTTTTTTTATCGTAACTCCTTGGGAGAGGACAGGTTAAGGCGAGGACGTAATAGCCGTCCCGGGACTAATTCCCGGTAAGGTCAAATATTTGTGTAGTAATCGCGAGTGCTCCTGACTATTGTATGCTTTCTTTGTATTTAAGTATGTATTTTTCTATGTAAGTGTGTTTATCTTTCTCTAGTTAGATAGTACCCATAGAACCAAACCAGAGCTTAATTTAGGACTAGGGTCATTTGGTTTTACATTATCCCCTGATATTTGTTTATTCACAATTTTTCCAGCTGTAAGACGTCCACTGTTGGACATAGGCCTCCTAAGATTCGCCACAATAATAGGGTCTTCCATTCAAAGGAAGGGATAGAACTACATCTTCTTATATAACTCTGCCTCTTTCACTGCTTGAAACTATGCAGGTTTTGGTAGTTTGTAGTACGGCTTCAAGGCGTCGGTCGACCTTTTTAGATTTACATTTAAGCCGCTTCCTGACTTGTCGGTATGCTTGCAGTAAAACACGGAATCGGTAAGGGTTGCTAGGCAACTAGTGGTATCTACCAATCAACGCGCAGCTTTTATGCCGACAGTATGTTTTACTGCAAGCATACCGCCAAGTCAGGAAGCGGCCTTACACTGCGTCCAGAATTATATAAAAAGCGTTATCTGTCGAGACAGATTAAAACACTGGGACCGCCAACTTGCCTACCAAGCGCGACAGCTAGGGTTATCAATGGGGCTACTTTCAGGTTACTGAACTATTTAATCATTTTGTTTACTAATGCGGGGTTTAATTCGTAAATGTTGTACATACCTAAAGACACAGTTGTTCATGAAAGCAACTCGAAAACCCAAAATCCTACCTTTCTCTTTCAATCTTTACCCGTAGCAAACTAACAAAAAAGAGACAGGTCTGTTGTCATTTTAAACATTTTTTCAAGCAAGTAGTAATGTATTAAACATAAGTACGTACCTGGAAAAAAGAAAACGGAAAACGATAATGTATTTAAATTACACTTTATCGCATTAAACCGTCCAACTCGCGCCCTTGTACCCGTGCTGTACAAGCCTACTGTCTAATCAGTGAATACATTACCCGTAACAAATACATTCCCTATGTTAATAAGTCCCCCAATGATTAAAACCCTGGATAACATGTAATAAGGCCTCAAATTAAAATTTAATGTCTTGGTGAAAGTTTCGGGAAACATTATTAACAAGTTTATTTTATGAAATGAACTCGGAATTATAAAATCAACTTTCATTTTACACTTTATTTTCGTCTGCGATGTTTATTAAGAATTTGTTATTAATGCCAGCCTTGAAATTGCTTTTAGTGGTGGTCGGGACCGGGGAGTCCGTCCAAATGATACCATCATCTTACTTACTTACTTGCCGCTACGCTGTAGTGTTCGTGTTGTTGTATTCCATTGTGGGAGCAAGACTACCGGCAACGCATTTGTAGTCTTGAGATTTTAATTGTCCATGATCTCAAAAGATTCATCGTCAAATTCTGACGCACCGTGTGCGTCATCGGCAGTGACAGTGTTAACTAATTTTATATATTAATTTAATATGATATTATAAGGTAAAAAAAATATTGGGGAAATTATAATCAAATACGCTTTTCCCGACAAGCGTACCTACTTAATTAGTTCGCAGGGCTGTTAATTTAATAGAATAGAAAATGGTCCGAAAAAAACACGTTCTCTGGACCCACTCGGTTTCCCTTTAGGGAAACTCATTATTTTTAATTAGGGTCTTGTTTTTATATCCTGTTTTATATAGAAGCAGAATTTCTGTTTTTAGAGTATTGTGTACCTATTTATGTTCATATAACCTATAGTTGCGCTGTTTTAGGAGGCCTGATGTGACAGCTGTCAACGCAGTAAGAAATATAACCTTAAACACATATTGACCGAAAAACCCGATCCTTTGCTTAAGTCTTTCAAAGGGGTAACCCGTTCGGCGGTTCATCATTTGATTGGCTAAGCTTTGATCGCCTTAACTTTGTATTAGGCAACCCTTTCTAGCGGGTTACCCGTTCAAGTGCATAAGTGATATTGTATGTAAAAACCAGCTGTTAAAAAACCCGGCTGAAAACCCTTTCAATGGTAAGGGGTTCCGGTACTTCCGGTCCCTGTTGTGTACGAGTTGACAGCTGTCAAAAAAAAGCTAAAAAAGCTAAGTAAAAAGCTGTGAAAATTTAATATACTTTTGACAATCGAATCTGAGATAATGTTTATTGGCTTAGCAGGGCAGTATGGTATGGTTTCAAAAATATCGAAATAAATATTCCAAGCGAGAAACACTAAAGCGCAATTCTCACAGCGGACGGGAGCGGGTCGGGCGCGGGGCATGTCGTTTTCATCGCGGGACCCGCGCGGTACCCGCGCTGTTCGTTGCATTCACACATAGCGCCAAACCGCGGCGGGCCCGCGCGCGCGCGACCCGTTCCGCTGCGTGTGTGAATGCTTCCATATAACTCCATGTTAAACACCCGCCGAACTACCGACCCGCCCGGCGCACGACCCGCTTCCGCCCGCTGTTTGAATTGCCCTCAAGTAACTGTAAAAGTATCTGAAATTACACGATGAAAATAACCTACCTATGATGATTTCAACAAAGTATTTACCTACAGGTATTAAGATCCAAGTTATTTATTTATTTATTTATTTATTACCAAGTTACTACGATGTTTTATTATGCTTTTATGCGATTACATAAATATATTCATCTGATCTGATAAAGTAGACGTTATAAAAGAAATGTAAATCTCGTAAACATGGTTACAAAGCTTGTTTACAAGACGTTAAGTGTGTAAATATGTACTTAATACGTCTAAATCATCCATCGATTTAATCAATCAAATACAACTCGCTTCTGTATTATAATTTTCAGCACTTAAAAATTACTAAAAGTGAGTGGAAGGGTCGGAAGGGGCCGCCCGCCCTAGGCGTACTTTTTCGAATCAAATCGGAGAAATACTGGAAAAGGGCCGAATTTTAAGTACCCGAAACCGACGTGCGTGCATGACTCGATGTATGAATGTGGAAGAAGCGAAAGAGATTTGTCAAGATCGTAGCAGGTGGAAAGAAGTGGTCTCTGCCTACCCCTCTGGGAAACAGGCGTGATTTAATGTATGTATGTATGTATGTAAAAATTACTTGAAAAAGTCGTTAATGTCTAAAGCGTATTATAGGGTCGAGGATTATCTAGCAGACAAAAATGCATGGCCTAAACTCGAAACTTAGTCAATAATAATTTGTTCAAATGTAAAACCTTTATCTTGTCTAGGGGACACTGTTGATGTAGGAAAACATGTCGAAACTTTTATGTGGTCGTCTTGTTGTTTTTTGTTTTTTGCCTTTTTCTCCCTCTATATCTCTCCTAATATTTTTGTCATGTTTTTCTGCTGAACTACGCATGATATTTGATATTATATTTAAATTAATATTTATAGCTTTATATAATACTAGACTAAGTTGTATCACTGTAATAAGAAATATGGTTAAAAAAAATGACTGACTGCTGAGTTTCTTGCGGCGTTTCTTCTCGGCAGTGGTCTCCTCTTGGGAAGCGCTGGTAGACTCCTGACGTGTAAAAGTGCCCGTGCTGCCTACTTACTGAATAAATGTCTTTTATCTTTTTTTTTATCTTTTTTACCTATTATTAAAGCCTCAATCGCTCTGTTGGCGCGTTACCATACTTTGTAGGTTACCGTACCAAAATGGTAAAAAAGGAACCCTTGTGGTGAGACTTCGGTGTGAGTCTGCCTGTATGTCACAGCAGATTTTTTTTAAAGAAGAGTACGAGTATATACAGGCCATCTAGTTATTGGCAATCTCAAGACTGTAAAGCGCAATTCACACAGAGCCGGGGCGTTCGTAGGTATTGCAGTTACATTGCTCGTAATAGGTAAGGCTAAGGCGCGGCGCAGGTAAGTACGCGTTAAAGGGCAATCGTACGCCGAGCGGGTCGGTAGTTCGGCGAGTGTTTTAACATGGAGTTATATGGAAGCATTCACACACCCGGCGGGACGGATCGGGCGCGGGTCGGGACCGCCGCACCCGCGACGGGCCCGCCGCGGTTCGGCGCAATAGATGAATACGACGACCCGCGCGGGTCCCGCGATGAAAACGACATGCCCGGCGCCCGACTCGCTCCCGCCAGCTGTGTGAATTGCCCTTATGGTGTAGAAAAGTCGCCGGCGCGATGCTAAATTACACAGAAGAGGCGAGCGAGCGAGAGGAAGCGCGAGGACGTTCGAAGTCATGCCTTTCCCGCTCCTACAGGAGGCGCACCGCGCCTTTTGTGTGTATTTCACAACTTGACGCTTTCTTACATTTTGTATGAAAAAGGTTTGGCGCGCCGCTTTTGTGTATTTCACGCCTTAAAGTGTCAGCGTACATTCTAAAATGAATGAAGACTTGCACTAGACTCATTCAGCCGTAATGCAGCAACTAGCACTAATTGCTTCTGCACATAACTCTATGGCTCTATTACAAAAGGGTGTAAGTCTACTTCGCTCGTAATAAAAAAGGGTATAAGTCAATACAGAGTACACTAGACTTATTCCCTTTTTCATTTGAACCTTATTTACTAGACCCACTACTAGCATTTGTTTGCAAGGCTGTTAAAAACGTATTAGTAGAAGTTTAATGAATGATAGTTAACTTAACTGGGCCTAGCGTTGGAAATGGGTGTCGTTATATTGATACTTAAAACTTTAGTAGTTTTCTACTAATGGGCTATTAGGTTTTTAAGAGTTTGATTTTCGCCACCATCATTAATATGACCAAATAAATAGTTAAGGTTTTGTAGTCTTCTGACAAAAAGCCTAACATTTCGATAAAAGTCCGGACTTTTTAGTCACAAAATGGAAACATTACTCTTGTGTAGTTTTATTACCCGTTATAACATCTAATTAAAAAAATCCGGACAAATAAAAGGCCGGACAAAGTCCGGACAAGTCTAAAAGTCCGGACATGTCCGGACTAATCAGGACGGATGGTAACCGTAGTCGCGGGCGTCCTCTAACAAAAGATAAAATATAAAGATGCAATCCATCTAAAGACAATAATATAATATATACTAGAGGACGCCCGCGACTTCGTACGCATAGAATTAGTTTCCTTCTACTCCCCCCATTTTTTCCCGTTGGGGGTCGATTTTCGGAAAATCCTTTCTTAGTGCTCACTTACATCATGAAAGGAACCCATGTACCAAATTTCAAGTTTCTAGGTACAGTAGTTTCGGCTGTGCGTTGATACATCAGTCAGTCAGTTTAGCCTTTTATATATATAGATATCATTATATATCTCCAAGGCCGACGCTATCAATTGCACGCTAGCATTTCGAACACCCAACATCAATTACTCCGCCAATTTGAATAAGAGTTATTTCTCTTTCTCTTTCGCCCGTTGTATATTTATTCATGTTTCGAGCGTTTCCACAGGACGATACGATACGGCATTTTGAGTTGTGACCTTTTTAGGGTTCCGTACCTCAAAAGGAAAAAACGGAACCCTTATAGGATCACTTTGTTGTCCTTCTGTCCGTCTGTCTGTATGTCAAGAACCTTTATCTCGGGAACGCGTGGAGGTATCGAGTTGAAATTAAAACCATGTAACTCCGGACTACAGTCCCTTGCAGCTGTGAAAAAATAAAACTCACATTCTACATTAACGTAAAAAAAAATTTAGGCCGTTTATGCTGCAAAGACACTCGAGGGAATCAAAATGTATAAGGTATTTCCAGAACTACAAAAATGGCAAGTAACACCGTCTTTTACTACAAATCCAGGGAAAAATCTGAAAGCGCATTTTTGATTAAATCACAAAAAAACAGGGTCTTTATGCAAGAAACGGCGGCGGTGCAAATTTTGAATTGAGTTAACCGTGTCATGTGCGGAACCCTCGGTGGGCGAGTCCGACTCGCCTTGTCCGGTTTTTTTGGCAAGTCACTACTACTCAAGCCCGGGACTAACTCTCTATCTTACTTTGGTGCGTAACGCTTTCATTCCATTCATTCATTCAACGTCACAGAGTAACTATGTATACGGGAGTAAGATATCCATTAGATTAGGTAGTGTGGTAAAACGAAGTTTAAGTTAACCATCGTGTAAATCGTTAGAGTAAAGTTGTACTGGGAGAGCTACTCTTGTATAAATTCAATGTTGGTGAAATCTATCCTTAGTCAGCTAAAACTACGCTAAGATTTCTGTTTTCCAGCAAACTTCATAAACCCCTTACATGATAGCACAAGTTGTGAGAACGTAGT
Organism: Acleris cristana; assembly: GCA_948252455.1. Taxonomy (NCBI): domain Eukaryota; kingdom Metazoa; phylum Arthropoda; class Insecta; order Lepidoptera; family Tortricidae; genus Acleris; species Acleris cristana. The sequence goes on along the minus strand of OX411797.1, from coordinate 7,215,384 downwards.
TAACTTGCTCTGTAAATGCATAAAGGGGTGAATAGACTTGGGAACTTTACGTTAGTTAACTGCTAGGATATTCTGAAAAGCGTACCTAAGTTCGTCACACAGCCGGTGCGTTGCCGGCGTCGGTCTGATTAAGACTTCGTAAAGGTACCTCCCTAAGGAGGCGAGGCGAATCACGTTTCGGCGTTATACATTACAATATTTGCACATACTTTAAAAAAATCAATTTATATTCTCAAGGCTTAATAAACAGGTAGATCTATACTATTACGAACGTTAATTTGTGACCCATTTCAAGAAAAATATGCTTGAAGTCGTCAATTTCATTATAGATGTCGAGTCATTTCTAACTTTTAGGAAACTCGACCTTATTTTTGTAGAATGTCAGATTGACTTTGGCCCTAAGGTGGGTACCAAATTAAAGTTCGCGACTGTACAATACAAATACAATGTTTTTGCACACAACACATTTTTTATACAGTTAATCAGGACAATGAAAAAATGTACAGGTTAAACTATTGGCGTCCTTATCGCTGATTAGCGATCTCTTCCAGACAATCTTTGACCGTACCGTAACGTAACCGTAGGATCCGTTCTTAAGACACAACATAACCTAACCGTCAATGCGTTTGCAGCCTGCTTAACACAGAACAGAAAAAACAGTAGAAGTGTCAAGTGGGCGTGTAACGTGTGGCATAGTTATGCGGAGTTCCGCATAACCTACCATACTTTTGCTGCGATCGCTTATTTCGATTATTCGATATTTTCATATTTCTAAAATAAGAAATAAATCCAAAAGCATGCCTTAATGTGCTATTTTGGAGTGTAAAAACGATAGCCGCACCAAAAAAATTTTCCATGGTGGCGTGTTGTTTTTATGATAGTTTGAGTGTTAGCGACAACAGAGGGCTTATTGTCTAACGCACTCGCAATCGCAACGGGCTTCAAAGCGGAGCAATTGTTTTCATTTTGTATGCAGACAAGCCTTCGATTTTCAAAATGAAAACGATCGTGATTCCGAGCGCGTTAGACAATAAGCCCTCTGGTCTGATACTAAGCGAAGCTCATGCCACTTCCACTGTTTTTTCTATTCCGTGCTGCTTAACAATGGAAACGCGTCAATCCTTTGGAAACCAATAACAGTATTCCTCTGGGCGGGAAAAAGTTTCTACTAAATATTCGTATTACTTCGACGTAACAGGACGTCAGTACATTTTCGCCAGACAACGCTTTGACAAAGACTTAACTCCAAGATAAAAGTATTTACATTAATTTAGGATGGAGATTATAATTCAGGAATGTTAAGTGTTCTCACGATTTTCGAATTTACCGAATTCTGAAGGTATATTTGAGACTTTGTCACACGTTGGCAGGATGTTTGTACATCCATACTAATATTATAAATGTGAAAGTGTGTCTGTCTGTCTGTCTGTCTGTCTGTTACCTCTTCACGCTTAAACCGCTGAACCGATTTAGATGAAATTTGGTATGGAGATAGCTTGAGTCCCGGGGAAGGACATAGGCTACTTTTTATCCCGGAAAATTAGACAGATCCCGAGGGAGCAGCGATAAACGACTTCTACGCCGACGGAGTCGCGGGCAAAAGCTAGTATTTTTATATTAATTGGTTTTTCTTTTTTACAATAAAGTGTTCACATACATAAATGTTTTAAAAAGGTACTGAGAAGTGGTTGGTTCCTTTTATACTTTACTAGCTTTTGCCCGCGACTCCGTCCGCGTAGAAGTCGTTTATCGCTGCTCCCTCGGGATCTGTCCAATTTTCCGGGATAAAAAGTAGCCTATGTCTTTCCCCGGGACTCAAGCTATCTCCATACCAAATTTCATCTAAATCAGTTCAGCGGTTTAAGCGTGAAGAGGTAACAGACAGACAGACAGACGCACTTTCACATTAATTTATAATATTAGTATGGATTTTGATAGACGATGCATTAAAATAATGGACTGTTTGCTCAGATAATTAAAGAGATAGTGGTTTAGAGGAGTTATTTTCAGCCAGGCGGCTAAAATAAACCGGATACATTTGTCACACGTTAGTGATGAAAGATGGACGTCAATAGACTACCGAGCCGACTAATGGACCGAGTTACAACACAGCAAGAACTTTGTAAAAAGCATTTAAAATAAAAGCAGACAGTATAAACAGTAGTTCGTCTTCAAACAGAGGTACCTCGACCGTGCGCGTGCGCGCCGCGAGCCACCTCAACACAGGGTAGTGATTCTTTCAAAAGCAAAGGTGAGCGAACGCAGGAGTGATGTCCAATCGGCGAGTTTAAGTAGTCCCGTCAAAGCGAACAAAACATATTTCAGCACGTGTATTCAATTTGGCAGCATGGCTTCTCGAACGTATAAGGCTGCTTAATTGAGAATGCACGTGCTAATATGTGTTTTGCTCGCTCCGACGGGACTACTTAAACTCGCCGCTTGGACTTCACTCCAGCATTCGCTCACCTTTGCTTATGAGAGAATCCCTACCCAGGGGTGAAGTCCAAGCGGCGAGTTTAAGTAGTCCCGTCAGAGCGAGCAAAACACATATTAGTGCGTGCATTCTCAATTAGGCAGCCTTATACGTTCGAGAAGCCATGCTGCCAAATTGAATACACGCGCTGAAATGTGTTTTGTTCGCTTTGACGGGACAACTTAAACTCGCCGCTTGCACATCACTCCTGCGTTCGCTCACCTTTGCTTTTGAGAGAATCAATACCCAGGACGGACCAAGCCGGATTAGTCGGGGCTGCGCTGGCGCCGCGTTTGGTTACGTGAGTATTAAGTATCGACGGCGACGCAACTCTAGCGCCTGCGCGGCAATAGGGAGCATGCATGGTTCTTTTTACAGCTTCAATAAACGCTGATTCATGTAACAAACAGGTGAGAAAAAACATTTTTTTAAATAGCTATAAAAATAACCAAGATATAAGCCAACAAAGATTTGTTCTTATCTCTTTCTAGCAAAACAGAATTTTATGTGGAGTTTATATGGCCGAACTGCACAATGACGTCACCGGTACTTCGGATCTCTGTCTAATTAGCAGTTTAAAATGCTTGTATCATCCGTATTTCTTGACCGATTTTAATTTGAATTTCACTTTTGGTGACTTCTTTTACGGTTTTGTTATGTTTTGTTGACAAATGCGATTTAAAATATCCATGCATATTCCGTATTGTTAACAGAAACTCCTAAAGAGCCGAAGATGAAGTATTTTAAAACAAAGAAATAATTGCAAAACGGCCTCGGTCGATAACTCAACCCTCATCGCCGTGTCTACTACCCTGAGGGCCCGTTTCACAATCGCCAAGTAAAGCATATCTGACACATAAATTTAGCCCTTTCCTTTTCTTAAACTTGAACATAGACAAGGAGAGAGCTAACTTTAACTGGCACATAAATTTATTTGTCGATTGTGAAACAGGCCCTGAGTCTCAGAAAATCCGTCAATTGGAAACATGACTAAGCAGTTCGGCATCGCGATAAATCAAAACTGTCATCTCGACCGAGATTGCAGATTTCTAATTTGGGACCATGACAGAGAGGTGTCGCTTTCGACACAATTAAAAGTTACTGTCAAATAAATTGAAAAAGTTTTCGATTAAGCTGGTGATGGTACAGATTCTGCGTCATGAATACATTAAATGCAGTAAGAGACTGTCAAGGCAATCTTGCCCACACAGGCGGGTGGTAAAATAAACCTACGGCAGTTAAAGAAAAGAAATGACTCGTATGTTTGAAAATTTTGAAATGTTTAATTATTACAGTTTTACATTGCAACTTAACTAAACCTGGAACAGTTTCCTTAAGGGCCCCATATACGGAACGATCCGTCCTTACGATCAATCTGAATCGATATAGTGACAATTCATATTTCTATTGAAATTTGGATGCGATATTGCCACACACGTACAATCCATCGCTCGATTTCAGTCTGAACCGACGTATCGTAACGATTGTTATAGTCGCTCAACTATCTAACGGCCAAACCCTATATTCAATCCGCGGACAGATAAGGCTTACTTCGGGTTAAAATTTGACACTTGCCCATACAAAATGTGACAAATTTTAATCCGAAGTAAGCCTATCTATCCGCGGTTTGAATATAGGGTTCGGCCATAAATCGAGATATCTTATCGCCACCCTTGACATAGGTACCGTTGAGGAGTTCCGGTGGCCATCTGTGGTCTTCATCATCAGTTCCACTTCATCAAATGATACTTTCTGAATGCAAATGCTGGACTTGTTACTAAAAATACTAAAATCGCTATATATGCCTATAATATTTTAGGAGTTCCCTCAATACCTTACGGATCCTCTCATCAGATTGAAATTTGGTGACAATGGGACCCCCTCGGAATTATAACACAAATGACGGAGAAATCGGTGAACATACATAAAAAAAAACATACAGTGGAGTGGTGGTAGAGGGATAAGTTCGTCTTTGTACCTATACATTCCTTTTCTGTACATTTTGTATTTGTATTTGTACTATAAAGAGTTAACATACATACATATATACATACATAGAACCTCCTCCTTTTTTGAAGTCGGTTAATAAAGTCGTTTCCCGCCGTCTGTCCCTAAACAGAGTTAAGTCATCTCCAGTTCTGTGAAATTCTACACGTGTTACAAAAATATACTTTTGCCATTCGTACTTTTCTCCGTATTTTTCATCTTTAATATTACTCGTTAATAAGTTCCGTTCTTCGAATTATAATTCAGTTTATACGAGACAACGTTACAAGTTTCAAAGAGTAAATTTGATCCCTTATTACGAGGTTCGTGAAGCCCTTAACGCCGCCTTATGGATGTTGCTATTACAAATAATAGAGGTTGGAAAGCTTAAGGTTATTCTGATGAAAACCTTCGGGGAATTCGGAAATTCTTGGTTTTTAGGGTTCCGTAGTCAAACTAGGAACCCTAAGTTTCGCCATTTCCGTCCGTCCGTTCGTCCGCAGCTTAGCTCAATTTTGGAAGATGTTTCAAATTTGGATCTCATTACCTTACAATAATCGATAACGTTATGAAATTACGTTACAGCTGTCATCGCTGTCACCTACTACCACGGGTAATGCTGGTCATTTGCCTTTCGGCTTCTGAACCCATCTTAGAGTAATTATAATATGCTGCTTATGCACAAAAGCGCCACAAAACAAAATTAAAAATAGTTTGATTTCAAACTTAAAGTAAAGAGCATTCTGAATTTAAATGCAACACAAACATATTTTACGTCACACCTGGCCATAATGTGACTTTTATCGCACGCTGCGCGCACGGTAAAACTCGCATTGTGGCCAGGTGAAGACGTAAAATTGTGTACTCATCACGGGCAGTAAAAAAGAAAGCCCTCTATCGCATATTTACGACCCTCGCCTACGGCTCGGGTCTCAAATACCTGCGATTTCGGGCTTTCTTTCTTTTACAGCCCTTGTTAAGTAATGTACTATTGTTTTGTGGCGCTTTTGTACATAAGCAGCGTTTAGATAAAGTATTGTATGCGACTCTGCGTAATTGACATTACGCAACCGTCACGTAAACTATAACTACAACAATCGATGTGTTTTCGGTGTGCTATTATCATTACGCCCCGCTGCTGGCAGTGTGGTAACAGCTTAACATTCATCTGTATAATTGTATCATTTTCTAAGCAAACTCAAACGTTATTTGATTTGGTAAACGGGTGCTACTAACACCCGAATATCCGATTAACGGTTACCACAACGTTGTAAATAACGTTAGTTTTGCTGAGTTGGCTAACATATGAGTTGAGTATGCAAGCACAGAAAGCGTATAGCTTATTTAATACATTCGAAGTAGTAAGATTTCAACTTGTTGCCGCGTGTGTTTAAGAGGTCATATAATAATAAAGTGGGTAGTTTTGCGCGATATGGATCTCAATAACCATACCATGGCTATATGGCTGCATTTATCGCGTGATAAAGTTTGGATAAGGCATCCGTTACCTTCTGACACGTAAATAAGTACGAGAGTGACGGATGCTTTATCCACATTTGACACGCGATATAGACGCAGCCATACCAGGCCCGCAGGTGTCTGTTCATTGGATATATTAAACTTGATATTATTTCCTTGATACTTTAACGTGAAAACACGATAAGAAACAATCCTCGATAGTATTATTTTTCAAACATGACACGTTTTTCGCATGTATTTAGTTGAATTTTTGAAACCCGACGATTTTTAATAATGATTTTTGATTTAATCTTTGAGGTAAAGTCACCATTGGTCAGCCAGAGACCATTAGTTGCCCTTATATGAGTGCGAAGAGTGGGAAATATATCTTTAGTACTCTTCCCACTCATACAAAGTATAGGCAGAGGCCGACTACAGGTCTATGGCTGTCCACTGGTGACTTTACCCTATTTATAACTTTTGTAACTTCTTAATCCTGGTAAACCATTTTTTTTTATAAATGTTGTTAGAAATTATTTGAATTTGACACTGCAATCAAGGCGCGCGCAAACTATACAGGGTGTCCCAAAATCGGTAACCCACATTGACACCGGAGGTAGATCAGCTTAAGAGGTACCGAACCAGCCTAACATGACCTCAGTAAAATGACTTTATTTTTTTCAAATTGCTAGACCAATTGCAAATTAAAATTAAAGTGGTCTAGCAATTTGAAAAAAATAAAGTCATTTTACTGAGGTCATGTTAGGCTGGTTCGGTACCTCTTAAGCTGACCTACCTCCGGTGTCAATGTGGGTTACCGATTTTGGGACACCCTGTATATCAAGTAAATAAGAGCTATCAAATCGTTGTCAATACGATAGTCGATAACACGTCAAAGGCGATATGTTTTCTACCGCATATAGAGCCCCAGTTTGTTCGACTGAGATTTATTTATTTAAATTAAAAGTAACAAAGTTATAAACTCTGCAATATTTATTCAAATAAGTTATAATAACAGTATGTTACGCGATGTTAGTATAATAATATGTTTGTTACGCACCCCGCCGCGAAACGCAATATGATACGCCGCGATACGTTTAACTTTATTATTACTCGTATGTTATAGGTATAAAGACGTGAGGATGATTTGATATTATTAAGGATTTTTTTTCTCTGAAAACGATGAAACGATAAATTACAACAAACCGGGCAAAAGCTTCTCGGATCATGCTCAGTGTTGGGTTGCAAAGCCGTTATTGCACTAAAACTATCTCCAAAAACCGGTCAAGTTATATATTATGGTAATGGCGAGTATAAAGAGTACTTGCTTTTGCCCGCGACAACGTCCGCGTAGAAGTCGTTTATCGCTGCTCCTTCGGGATCTGTCTAATTTTCCAATAAAAAGTAGCCTATGTCCTTCCCCGGGACTCAATCTATCTCCATACCAAATTTCATCTAAATCGGTTCAGCGGTTTAAGCGTGTAGAGGTAACAGACAGACAGACAGACACACTTTCACATTTATAATATTAGTATGGATTAGTATGGATACAACGCGCTCTGTGAGAATGCCTATCGGAGAATGCGCGTTATTACGACCAAGGACGCCCGCGACGGGCCCGCGACGGATCCTCCGCAGTTCCGCACCAGCGCGCTGGTAGTGGCGGGCGGCGGGCGGCGGGTGCGGCGGTCCCGACCCGTCCCGCCGCGTGTGTGAATGCTTCCATATAACTCCATGTTAAAACACCCGCCGAACTACCGACCCGCTCCCGCCCGCTGTGTGAATTGCGCTTATTAAGCCCCAAGGTCAGAGGCACCCTGTATACATGACACGATAAACGATCTTTACGTAACACCTGGCCATAATGTGAGTTTTATCGCACGCTGCGCGCACGGTAAAACTCGCATTGTGGCCAGGTGAAGACGTAAAATTGTGTACTCATCACGGGCAGTAAAAAAGAAAGCCCTCTATCGCATATTTACAACCCTCGCCTACGGCTCGGGTCTCAAATACCTGCGATTTTCGGCTTTCTTTCTTTTACAGCCCTCGTTAAGTAATGTACTATTACATATCCCCCCGTATTTTTGAAATTGTCTTTTATCTACTTACTGTATTCATTTAATTTAAATAAATTATTCAAGACCCTTTAAAGCTGGTCTTCCATTATTTTATGAAATAACTCTCAGACTTAATGTAAAATATTTGTTATAGTAGTTCTTTGCTATTCAGATGTAAATAGTGTTTAAGTGCAAATCTGAACAGTATAATCAGCTACTCGAGAATTATTTAACTTGAGAATATTCTTTATGTCTAAAGAAATGTAACTAGTGTTTATGAAGATTATTTTATACATGATAAGTTTCTATCTGGACTGTTTACGCGAAGGGTTTTTGAACTGCGTTGTAAAGGTTTTTTATCCCTCCGTACGAGTTGCACAAGTTGTATTTTCTCGCTTCTCGCTTGTCGCTCAGTGCGTCTCTATCGTTACAGCGGGCCGATTATGGTCGTGTTTATCGACGTAGATAAAACATCTGTCACTTTCTGACCAGTATGTAAGTGCGAGAATGATGGAAGCTTTATCCACCGCGATAAAGGTGACCATAATACGGGCCCTGATTAGATAGAAAGGGAGATCCGAGCGACAAACGCGGACTAAATGTGCCAGCCCTCCATATGCAAAACAGGAACACAACATTGCGAACACTGCTGCTTGGTGGTAAAAGGTTAAGGTGGTGGTAGTGATCTAACCGGACTCTGCAGAGTCCTAGCTCCACAGACAGAATAATTTAAACACCATTTAATTATAAAAAAAAACATGAGATTGAACCCATGTCAATAGTTTTTGTTCCCACCCGTATTATTTGCGTATTCGTCCGTGTGAAGAGCCAAGTGACCGGCTAGTCTGGTACCCGCCTATTTAATTTAATTGGAATGCTTCACCACGTACATTGCGGGCTTGAGCTGATTTTGTAAACGCGAGTTGATTATAAAAAGGTTCAAATACTACATAAGAAAGAAAGAAAGAAAGAAACAAAATCATTCAATCAACAATGCGATCACTGCTGCTTGGTAGTTGCAATTGCAATACTGCAAATTAAAAGATAAGATGGTAGAGTATATAGTAGATGGATGGTTAGGTGGCCTGTTGACTCACTATGTAGTCTTTATTTTATTTTTCTGTATATATGTTACTTGGTGTATGTGGTGTTTCAATAAAGTGTTTTGTATTGTATTGTATTGTATGTCGCCATCAGATATATTGGAGCGGCCGAGGTACTCAAATATTTCTGAGCAGCAATAAATTTCAATAAATTCTTTACGGTAAATAAGGTCAATAACATCTGAACATCCAATTCGCCACAAATATATGAGCAGTGGTTTTTCAATTAAATCTGAACACACAACGAGACAATAATATCTGAAAGCACAACTCGTCAAAGTTATCTGCACAGACAGGGTGATCATAAATATCTGAACATTTAAGGAAAATATACCTTAAAGCAATAGGCATACAGTTTAAAGGTAATCGTACAGATGTAATGAATTTTCCTTTTACAAAATAAGTAGGTATACAAAATATAAATCTGCGAAAAGCAACTTCACGGTCTTGTTACAAGAGACACATTTGAATAAAATATTTGGCAATTCACAAAAACGGTAACATAACTGTCATTGCATATAATTCACTGCGTGTCTTTATCAAATGTAAATATGTAATACTAGAGGACGCCCGCGACTTCGTACGCGTAGAATTAGTTTCCCGCTACTCCCCCCCATTTCTTCCCGTTGGGGGTCGATTTTCGGAAAATCCTTTCTTAGTGCTCACTTACATCATGAAAGGAACCTGTGTACCAAATTTCAAGTTTCTAGGTACAGTCGTTTCGGCTGTGCGTTGATATGTCAGTCAGTCAGTTAAGCCTTTTATATATATAGAAGACTAGAGGACGCCCGCGACTTCGTACGCGTAGAATTAGTTTCCCGCTACTCCCCCCATTTCTTCCCGTTGGGGGTCGATTTTCGGAAAATCCTTTCTTAGTGCTCACTTACATCATGAAAGGAACCCCTGTACCAAATTTCAAGTTTCTAGGTACAGTAGTTAAGGCTGTGCGTTGATATGTCAGTCAGTCAGTTTAGCCTTTTATATATATAGATATATATATATATATATATATAGAAGAAGAAGATTGAAGCTGCCAAATGAAAATAGGTACGAATGCTTTGCAATATTTCATCCACTATTGTGTCAGTCGCCATGGCCTAGCGGCTTAGTAATTAGAATTATAATACCGTAGCGTCAGGGTTCAAATCCACAATTGTGCTTTTTTTTGTATTTTATTAAGAATTAATGTTCTTTTTTTTTCTAATTTATTATTTTTATTTAATGAAAACTGTAAACAAACTTAACATCAACATTTATAGAAACTCGTTAGTTTTCAAAACTACAAAAAAAAACAAAACATAGTGAGTTCAAGCCTCCGTACGGCTCAATTTTCTTGATGATTCCGAATAGTTTTTTTTTTTTACAAAACGATGGTCTTTGATTTTGTATAAACGGCCATACATTGCTACTTTAAGGGGTAAAATTGTAATGATCATAGTTCATAGCAAGTAATAAGCACTTCATTACACACGTGCAAACTCTTTAGAAGAGTTTCATACTTCAAACTAATACTAGATAATACTCGTACTTTTTTGATTCCGTCGAAGTTGACAACTATCTAGCAATTGTTATCGTCTTGTCATATGTATTCCAGCGTAGTACGTTAAAGAATTTTAAACTGTATGCCTATTGCTTTAAGGTATATTTTCCTTAAATGTTCAGATATTTATGATCACCCTGTCTGTGCAGATAACTTTGACGAGTTGTGCTTTCAGATATTATTGTCTCGTTGTGTGTTCAGATTTAATTGAAAAACCACTGCTCATATATTTGTGGCGAATTGGATGTTCAGATGTTATTGACCTTATTTACCGTAAAGAATTTATTGAAATTTATTGCTGCTCAGAAATATTTGAGTACCTCGGCCGCTCCAATATATCTGATGGCGACTGTATTACAGTAGCGATCCAGATGGACCCCGCATAAAGTCCTACCCCCACTATAAAATAAAACTACACTGAGGCTAGACAAGTTACCTTAACGCTAAGGTAAAAGGTTTTCGAAAACTGACAAAATGTATGGAATTGTCGTAGACGCTCGACGCGACCGTCTGAGCTTACGTCAGTCCTATACATTTAGATAACGATAACAAACGCAGAATGCATCTTGTCTAGGGCCTGTAATCATAATATTTTTAATATTTAATATTTAATATTTAATATTTAATATTTAATATTTAATATTTAATATTTAATATTTAATATTTAATATATTAAATATTTAATGTTTAATATTATATAAAATAATTTATATATTATATAAAATGGTGTAAACGCCATTTAATTTTTTTTTCTTTTTTATCTTGAGATTGAACCCATGTCAATAGTTTTTTGTTCCCACCCGTATTATTTGCGTATTCGTCCGTGTGAAGAGCCAAGTGACCGGCTAGTCTGGTACCCGCCTATTTAATTTAATTGGAATAATTGACCACATACACTACCGACTTGAGCTAATTTCGTAAACGCGAATTGGTTGTTGTGTAGTACCCATAGTATAATCGTGGGTAGAAAAGGTTCGTCACTTTTGGACCTTAATAACGTTGAAATGGAGTCGAAAAGTGACGAACCTTTTCTTACAGTGACTATACAATAGAGCTTAGTTAGGGACTAGTTCAATTTGTGTGAGATTGTCCCCTGATATTTATTAATTTATTTTTTATTTTAGAGGTTGCATTATATTATAATAATAATAATAATAATAAAATCGTTTATTTTGGTGCAGGACACAGAACAATAATAATAAAACGAAATACAGTAAAAAAATAATTTAGAAAAAAAATATATTTTATAATGCACCAAATTGGGTGCCAGACATGTAAATGCCGTGGCGCTGATTTTCAGGGCATTATTTTATTGATTATGTGTATTAATTTACAGGAATAATGCTGCTTTGTTACAAATGAACTCGTTAATAAAAGGTTTTTTTTTGTTTTATTACTGTCGAAAAGTTTCTGAAGTCATGTATTAAAATTGTAAAGTAAGTAATTGAACTGATTTCTTGATAGATACAAAATTGTAAGCTCCTTTAAAGGTCCTTTTTTAAAGAACGTATATTGAGGAATAAAAACATTTCTTTCTATGTAAAGTTTTTTGTCAACACCAAGTTTATTTTAACTTTAACTTTTCCACGAAACCCTACATTCCATTTCACATATTTCCTGTTGAACTGTTTACCATCGCGTGACGCTCACGCCAAACCATTGTGATGAATCGTCCCTACACGTGCTTTGAACGTTGTATGCCAACCTCACGAATAACCATACAAAAATTACCCTACACGGTGTCATCGGCGCCTAACCTATTTACACTTTAAATGCCCGTTTACTTAATTTCTATACAAAACTGACACTCAATTGAGTCTTGTTTATACTTCAGTTGTTTTTCGATGATGTGGGCTTCGTTGTAAGTAATTGGGGAACACGTTAAGTTTATTTGTTTTGCAGAAGCGTGCATGCAAATTATGCCTTGTCGGGTTTTAGACGTTGTTATGTGTAAATGATACGTGGAGTTTCTCGAAACAAGGTTTCATTTAAATTATCGCTTCATTAAAATTCGCAACATTCTGATGCGTGGGAACTTTTAATATTAGGTACCTACTAACTATGCTACAGAGAGTGTTAGTTTTAGGATATACAGGGCCTCTATTCAAGACGGTAAAAACAATATCGTTTTTGATCTGTTATCGTATTGTCACCGTTTTGATAGCTCTTATTTACTTGACAGTAATGGCGTCTGGCGTTATAACAATACCATTACAGGTCAACTGCGATATCGTTTTTGCGAAATGAAAGTTTGTAAAATGACATTGTTTGCCAAATGATGATTTGGTAAAAAGTCAGGATACCGTATTTATGTATACTTTATATAAGTATTTATATTGAACCCTGATATATACTTATATATATTTACTTAAAATATTTATTTGACCCAGGTCCACATTTAAGTAGCCGCACGCATCCGTACCCCATATTTAAGCGATTGCTGTTATTAGAGGTCCGCAGGCAGCCAGGGGCAACTTTCGACACGTTTCGGATCCACCGAATTATCAGCTTTTTACGTACAGTCGGCCTCGAGACTAATTATACGTTTCGTGTTTTGTCACCTCGTTTGATCGTGATTGTACCCTTAAAATGGGTTAAACGGAAGTAATTCGATTTTAGTATGTCATGGTTAGTTTTTGTTTAATTTATTGTATAAATAGTAGATTGTTCAACAAGAGACTAAAACAAGCCATTATGACACGAGATGTTTAGCCACGCGAGCGAGCCAGCGAGTGAGCATCTATCCCGGTTTTACCGTACCTTTTTTTTCTGGACTTAATTTCTTATTCTGTTTATACCTGAAATGATGAGTTTTTCAAATGCTATGAAAAACACGTGTTGAAAATTAGGCTTTTCACTTTTTTTGTACCATAAATATGGAACCAGACAAAGTGAGACATAAATTAAATTATTTTTGTCCCTTGGTTACACAGATTGATAAAATAGCCCTTTCCGTGTCCGGTCACGCCACTGTCAAGTTAATTCTTATCGCAGACAATTACAAATGTAATTTAATATAACACGCAGCCTGTTTATAATCGCCCCATCGCATGTTTTGTCTAGTCACCGTTGTTGAACAGTTAATAGCTCAAAGTAACAATACCTAGCCGCTAAGGCGCCCTGCCTAGAGAATTATAAAACAAAAAACCGCCATCAAAAACGCAAAAAATTACTTCTTTTGAAATGGTAGGTTTGTATGTATGGTTAGTAATATATGGCGAATAGGTTGGCTGAAAAATTTATGTCCAGTACTTATACATATAATTAAAAAAAATGCAATTGCTTGTTTAATAGACAAATTACATACTAATCGAAAGTATGAAGCCTATAGAATATGCAAACGTTAGGTTTAGTGCTTAGAACCGACTTACCTGTTTGTACCTACGTACCCAATAAGTAGTTATGATGGGAACAAATAGTCAAACTAACGTTTGCATACTCTATGCGCTTCATACTTTTGATTGGTATGTAATTTGACTATTAAACAAGCAATTGCAATTTTTTGGGGATCCCCTTCTTTTATAGACAAACATTTCATGGACACTATCACTTCACAGAATTTTCATTTCATAGAAAACTATTTTCTGCTGAACCTGTGTTGATTTCAGGTTATCTGAAATATGATTCGCGTAGGTTAGGTTAGGTTAGACTTGTAATCATCACAAGGTAAACTGAGATTAACATGGGTTCAGCAGAAAATAGTTTTCTATGAAACGAAAATTCTGTGAAGTGATAGTGTCTATGAAATGAGTGTCTATAAAACAAGGGTAAACCAATTTTTTGTTTTAAAGTTGATTTTTAATTTTTAATTAATTAAATACAGAAAATTTTTAGCCAACCTATTCGCGACATATTTCTTACCATATTAAACTGATATAAAATACTTTTTATCGTAAAACAGCTGGGTGAAGGTCGTCTCCTATTCGGATCACCTACTATAAACGATTGACAGCTATAGTTTTTCTCGGCCCTGTAGCTCTTATTTACTTGACAGTAATGGCGTCTGACGTCATAACAATACCATATCATTGCCTCTATTCAACACGGTAAAAACAAATTATCGTATTGTCACCGTTTTGATAGCTCTTATTTACTTGACAGTAATGGCGTCTGACGTCATAACAATACCATAACAGGTCAACTACGATATCGTTTTTACCGTCGGGAATAGAGGCGCAGGTCAACTACGATATCGTTTTTACCGTCGGGAATAGGGGCGCTGTTTTATCGTATTGTCAACGTTTCGATAGCTCTTATTTATTTGACAGCAATGGCGGCCGAGTCAAGAGCAATATTGTTTAACGTAGTAGACTGGCATACTCCAGTGACCAGCATTTCCCAGAACAGAATTATCATGATTAAGAGTGCATGTTCAATTATATTAATCTCGATCCACTTGGCTCTTGGCCGGTAGCCAGCCTAATCTGCATTCAGTTGTGTTCCGAGGAAATTTAGTCTGTTTCCGTTCCGAGGAACTTGAAAATTCAGAGTTCATTATTTTTTACGGAAAGAAACGGTCATTAAAATTTGTGGCCTTGTAAGATTGATTTTTAACCCCCGACACGCACAGTGGGGTGTTATAAGGTTAACGTGTGTATGTGTGTTTGTGTGTATCTATAGCCTGTACAGTCAACAGCAAAAGTAGGTGGACAGTCGAAGAGCTTAAAACAATTAACTTCATTTTTTTAAATTTAAAACAGATGCGGGCCAGGCAAACAAGTTGTACAACTATGCCAAATTTCAAGTTGATGGCATTTATAGATGCTGAGAAATCCTGCTGTGGCCTGTGACATACAGACAGACAGACGGACAACGAAGTCTCACCATAAGGGTTCCTTTTTTACCATTTTGGGACAGAACCCTAAAAATTCTCAAATTATCAGAAAACGCCAAGGACATTTATTTCAGAAAAAAGTCATTTTGAGACTGGTACCATACGACCTTTTTTGATACAAATGAGTTAAACAATATCCCCTTAAAAGGAATGTATTCCATAACCAATAACCCTGTAAGTATAATGTTTAAGTTGACGGGGAACTAAAGCGCTAAACGTTTACTTCGGTACTGTTGCGGAATTTGAATGTTTATTACTTTGACATCATACGTAAATTAGCCATGTTCTACATTTCTAGACGCAACACGTGGTAAATGTATAACCCGGCAAAACGACGGTACCTGTTAAACATTTAAATTGCTCGGTGGTACATTAAATGTTTTTTAGCTTTTTTAACATAAGGGTCTAACACCCGTATTCACAAACAATACGTAAGGGATCCTTCACTGAGTAAACGCACTGCGTTCGATACAGCTTTGTGATTGGTCCTTTTTGACCGACCTTTTGTATATACCTAATACGATTTGAACAACCCTGTGCGTTCGTGAGCACTGTGAGACCTCATAGTGACGTTTGTGAATTTGAGGAGCTATCGTCTAACGCACTCGCAATGGCACCGGTTTCAAAGTGGAGCAATTGTTCTCATTTTGTATGCAGACAAGCCTTCGATTTTCAAAATGAAAACGATTGTGATTGCGAGTGCGTTAGACAATAAGCCTTCTGTTCTAGATAGTTAAAACGTCTTTGACATGTTATGGCATTGTAATGTCAAGTAAATAAGCACCATAACATTCATAATGTCGACAATACTATAACAGGTCCAGGATAAAATGAGTTTTACCTCCTAAATAAAAGACCTTAAACTCGTTGTTTTTAGTTTTTAGTTTTAATCGTTAGAGCGTTTGAACATTTTATTGTTATCTGCATTTAAGCAGGGACCGGACCCGCTTACCGTAACCTGGGTTTTTGAACGGGTTTTTATTAAGCTGGTTTTTAAAAACCCCCCTGTTTCGGTAACCCTCTAATCAGCTTACCCGCTATAAAGGCTATCGCTTCGATTGTATTAATTCGGCTTACCGCTTACCGGTATCAATAAGCCGCGAAGGGGTTACCTACCCCTTGTTGCGCTGATTGAACCTTTCAAGATATTTTAGTTCTTACACATACCACGTCGCGTGCGGTGCGAGAAAAGAGGGGATGGAACGGGTTACCGTAACCCGAACGATAAGCGGTTAGTTCGAAAACATATCTGATTCGGTAAGCGGTTACCGGTGGTTACGAATCGAGTTACCCGGCTTGAACGGGCTATCGTAATGAACGGGTAAGCGGATGAAAGGCTTACCGAAACGTTTAGGTTATCGTATGAAGGGGATATCGATTCGAACGGCTTAAGCAAACGAACGGGTTTTCCGGTGCCTGCATTTAAGGCAAAACATTAAGTCCTTTTGTATTTCTGCATTGCGTTGGGTAGTATAAATGCAATCCAATTAACAGAGTCTCGTTAGCAACAAACTTAGCAATATAGCCGACATTATGTTGTTTAGCATACCTTACCATGTAAATTATTACTATGATAAATGCACTATTACAACCCCTGTAATGATTTGCGAAGTTAGCAGCGCCGCCGGCGCAATCACGCGGCATCGTTAGGGTTAGGGCACTTAAATAACTATATATTATGTTCAAGTAGCCATGAAGAATACGTGAGGTAAATGTTTCTCAACATAAATATATAATAGTAGTTTATGTGACTGTTGCATAATGAGAGGCGACGACGAGTGTAGTTTCATAATAAGATCACACGAGTGCTTAAATGCCTAATTATGTGTATAGTCGCATACATAACTATATCTACATGCATATCATAAGTTTTCTACAATATGTGACAAAGCTGTATCTGTGGTTGCCTTGTATCTTAATGTTTACATTAAAGTATCGGTCACTGATACTTTAATGTGAATATTAAGATGCACCCACATCGATAACCGATACTTTAATGACATGCAATACTTTAATGTTAACATTAAAGTACAAACACAAGTACAGGTTTCTTAATACATATAGGCCATTTGCTCATCGTTGCTGAACATACTGTAGAAAAGTTATGATACGGATGTATAAATGATTCTAATATGTAGGGCCTCTATTCAACTTGGCAAAACCATATTGTCTTTGACGTGTTATGGTATTGTTTTTAACTCGGCCGCCATTACTATCAAGTAAATAATAGATGTCGAAACATTGACAATACGGAAACACGTCAAAAATTATAAGGTTTTATCGTGTAGAATCCCAGTCTAGGATGAATAGTTATTTCATACATTTTTTTGCGCATAGTAGCGCCAAAAGATCATAAAACAGACCTGTTAGGAAAGAACATGAAAAAAGGCCAAAGGAAAATGTTCAACATAGATTGAATAGGGAATATGCATAGATTTTTTTAATCGCATTTCTCAACAAAATATGAAAATACCGTAAAAGTGAAATTATAATTGGCCAAGAAAATACGGATGATACAAACAATTTAAACTGCAATTAGATAGAGAGATCCCATATTATGCACTGTGACGTCATGTAACACGTCAGCTATATACACTCCATGTTAATTTCGGTGCTAGAAAGATATAGGAACGAATCTTCTTTGGCTTATATCTTGGTTATTTTTATAGCTATTTTTTTTTTCAACTGTTTGTTAAATTTATGCAGTTTTCATTGAAGCTGTGAAAGTCATGAATACTCCCTATTACCTACTACTTTATCATTTCCAATATCCTTAAGGCCCAGCCACACCGCTTGCGTGACGTGCACGTGCACGTGCGCGTTTGCTTTCCACTGCGTTGTATAGTGACATGTCGTAATGAGAATTCATACTATACAACGCAGTGAAAAGCGAACGCGCACGTGCACGTGCACGTCTCGCAAGCGGTGTGGCTGGGCCTTTAAGTTTTACCATAAGTTTTTATCCATAGCTCCTTTCTAATGTTATTTATGCGAAAGTACCTAACTGTTCGTTTCTTCTGTACGGGTATCTTTTATCCTGGAAAATTTGTCAGCACCCGAGGGAATAGCGCTAAGCGACTTAATGCCGCACTCAGAGACGTCAATTAAATTTAACGCTTGTTTAGTGACGTGATGCCATTGCTATAGCAAAGAAAGTGACAGCAGCTACTTTAATCAAGCATTAAATTTAATTGACGTCTCTTATTACGGCAGTTATACGCGAACGGAGTTGCGGGCGGAAGCTAGTATAGACAATAAAAGCAAATAGACGATTAGAGTTTCATGTTTTGATAATAGACAAACCAATTTGAATAGCGGTAATGCTCGTTATAAATTCTGGGTGCACCGCAGCGCATTGTCAATTCTTAAATTATTACTTTTGGAAAACAACTTATCAGTCACAATATTCATTGCATTAACGACCTTGTTTGCAACACAGCACAGTCATATCTTCTTTGACTTAAAACTGCACATATGCTCTTACTATTAAGGATTTCCAATTGCATTTCGTCTCATTTACCTCTGCACAAAGGAATGAAAGGGAATAGAACGTTTTGTTCCATTGCGCGTTAACCAGTGAATTGGCTCACGTCATGCGGCTTTGGAAATTGACTTCTGCCTTTTCTATGTCTGGGTAATATATTAAATGGTTAGTTTCTTTTCAGGGTAGTCATTCTTTCAAAAGCAAAGGTGAGCGAACGCAGGAGTGAATGTCCAAGCGGCGAGTTTAAGTAGTCCCGTCAGAGCGAGCAAAACACATTTTAGCGCGTGCATTCTCAATTAGGCAGCCTTATACGTTCGAGAAGCCATGCTAACAAATTGAATGCACGCGCTAAAATGTGTTTTGCTCGCTCTGACGGGACTACTTAAACTCGCTGCTTGGACATTTACTCCTGCGTTCGCTCACCTTTGCTTTTGAAAGAATCACTACCCTGGCCTGTTTCCCAGAGGGGTAGGCAGGGATCACTTCTTTCCACTTGCTACGATCTTGACAAATCTCTTTCGCTTCTTCCACGTTCATACATCGAGTCATGCACTCACGTCGGTTTCGGGTGCTTAAAATTCGGCCCTTTTCCAGTATTTCCCCGATTTGATTCGAAAAAGTACGCCTAGGGCGGCCCCTTCCGACCCTTCCAATCACTTTCGCTCTGTATATCTCTTTCGTCAATCTTCTTTCATCCATCCTTTCCAAATGACCGAACCATCGAAGCATGGCCTTTTCAATCTTAGTCACTACATCTTCTTTTAGTCCACATTTCTCTCTGACTTCTTCATTCCTTACTCTATCAGTTAGTTTCACACCACACATACTACGCAAAGAGCGCATTTCAACTGCATTTATACAACATTCATGCTTCTAATTAAATACATTATTATTAAGCAACTTATTTCGTAATATATTTATTAGCCATAACCTTCTAAATTTAAGACTAAGGCATACATTTAAAACGGCTGCTTATCTTACAAAAAGCTCGCGCTAAAATAAGCTTTCCTTATTTTTTCAGGTAACGTGGTGAACGACTTAATAAAGGTTTGACTCGCGATTCCGACAAGCCGGTAAGCTCGCGTTCGGATAAAGGCCGGGTAAAGGTGTGGCAGCTTTGGAAGCTTCGAATAGAAAATAAAAACATATCGTAAAAAATATGAACACAAATAAAAGAATTGCCTAGTTGGAAGTGACTGAGTATGATGCTAGAGGTCCAGGGTAGTGATTCTTTCAAAAGCAAAGGTGAGCGAACGCAGGAGTGATGTCCAAGCGGCGAGTTTAAGTAGTGCCGTCAAAGCGAACAAAACACATTTCAGCGCGTGTATTCAATTTGGCAGCATGGCTTCTCGAACGTATAAGGCAGCCTAATTGAGAATGCACGCGCTAATATGTGTTTTGCTCGCTCTGACGGGACTACTTAAACTCGCCGCTTGGACTTCACTCCTGCATTCGCTCACCTTTGCTTTTGAGAGAATCAATACCCTGGGTTAGGGTTTGGGCAAATATTTGTGTAATGACGAGTTTTTTAGGTTTTATTTAACCGCAAGTCAGTATGTGTAAAAGCCAGTTAGCTATATAGGTAAGGTAAAATCAAGACAATTTACTTTAAACTTTATTTGAATACAAAGTTCCTTGAGATTCGTTTAAAAATTGAAAATTTATAGAGAATGTCAGCCAGTTTAGATTTTTGGCTTATCGTATTCTTCATTAAAAACAAAAAATTGCTTTAAAAAAATCATGTCGATACGTCAAATACTTTTCGAGATATTGAATTTTAAACTTCGTATGCGGCGCTCGAAACTCGGCGGCTAGCGCTCACGGATGATGACGTCATCGTTCAACTGCGGTACGCGCCCTTATATGAACGAGTAAGTTTACAGGGCTATATATTTTTAACCGTAATAAGTAGTCAGTTGAAATTTTCACAGAATACGTGTTATTATAAAATCTATCGTTTAAAACTATAAAATGAACAATAAATCAAAGCCCAAGAGGGGACCCCATACAAGAAGCATGAAAAAAAATCTTTTGTTTTAGCATCTTTATACGGATTGTATTTTTATAATGACTTCTTATTTTGATGCTATTTTAAGCTTAAATTGTGGTCTAATTTTCATTGTTTACGACTAAGTAGCAATCTTGAGTAAAACTTCTACAAATATGTGACAAAACTGATTTTATCAACACGATGGTTTAGACGGTCACCCATCCTTTTTTAGACTACGCTTGTAGTTGCTTAACTTTGTAAGTCGTAATACTCGTAATTATTTTTACGAATTCGTTTTGATGTTACTATGGTAGTTATGGTTAGGTATCTATTGTTTTGTATTACATACAGTTTAACTAAACAAAATTTTCTGTCACTGACCGGCTTTTCTCTTTGTAATGTTTGTCGAGTAAGTTGGTTAAATAAAATTAGAATAATAAATAGGCACTTTTAATTTTGGGTTCACCGTTTTTTACATAAAAATACCAATAAAGTATGTTGATAGCTAAGGTGAAACATGCCAAAAATTAAAAACCAAGTCGAGACGCGGGACACAGGCGGCCGAGCCTGCAGCGGTAGGTACTGTAGAGTACAAAGATATGTATACATTTGTGGCCCTTATTTCAATGGAATAAGGTGAAAAAGTGTATACATATCTTTGTACTCGACTGTACTATTCAACAATATTATGATTCACGCAGTTCGCTATATACGCGGTCTCGTACAGCGTACCCGTAGTTTTAAGTGATCTTACTCGTTTAAAATGTCGGAGCCGTAGAAGTCAAGATTGTCCTCTATTGTACCAAAGTGTAACAAAGGGCGTTGGTCCCACAAAAAAAAACCAACACACACTACCTTGAGTGAGGAACCTGGTAGCGCCCGCGCGCGAAATTTGAAATCGATGTAATGAATACACGAAGTATCAGAACTACTACTAGGTCAATCAAAAAATCATGTTTTATAGTTCGTTCTTTTATACGGTAGCGATATTAATTCTACATTACTTAACACGAAATTTGTAAAGAAAGGCCTACCACCAAAGTTAAGCAACCACCGCTTACCTAAACATCGTGTTGATTTAAACTAGGCACTTTTAAACATATTTGTAAGAGATTTACTACAGTTTACTGTTTGGTCGTAAACTATATATGTTAGTATGGAGTTTAGATTATCATTTAAGCTTAATGTGACACCGAAATAAAAAGCTATCATACAAATACAACCCGTATTTCGTCTTCCAAAGTTAAGCAACTACACGCGTAGTCTAAAACAGGATGGGTGACCGCCTAAACCATCGTGTTGATAAAATCAGTTTTGTCACATATTTGCCGAAGTTTTACTTAAGATTGCTATTTAGTCGTAAACAATGAAAATGAGACTACAATTTAAGTTTAAAATAGCATCAAAATAGGAAGCCATTATAATAATACAATCCGTATAAAAATGCTAAAAATAAAGATTTTTTTTCATGTTTCTTGTATGGGGACCCCTCTTGGGATTTGATTTATTGTTCATTTTATAGTTTTAAACGATAGATTTTATAATAACACGTATTCTGTGAAAATTTCAACTGGCTACTTATTACGGTTAAAAATATATAGCCCTGTAAACTTATTCGTTCATATAAGGGCGCGTACCGCAGTAGAACGATGACGTCACTCAAGCAAGATGGCGTCCACGCGCTTTAATATTATTGACCCAAATTTCAAACGTTTGTAGAATCAAAACTACTGGGTCTATTTGAATGAAATAAAAAGTATTATGTTTGTTTATTTATAAACATTACTGTTACAAAGTTTCAAGCGATTTGGCGTACCTACTGACATTCTTCATTATTTGTTGGTAAATTCAAATTCCCATGCACAAATATCTCCCTGTTTGTAGTGTGGTAGGTTTTACAAAGTTAAATATTGCTAGTTGATTTTGATCTTGTTCTCGTTATAAATAAGTAAATTATATACTGTTTATGAATACGCTCTTATACAGACTGAGCAATCGGAAGATGGCAACAGGATCTCCGCTGTGCTCAAAATAGACAGAGTTTAATTTTCGATAAACATCTGTGTAAAAAAAGTAAAATTGTGGATTATTGAAAGAACTTGTTTATAAATAAATCGTAAGAGAAAAGTGAATGTTAAACAGTTTTAGAGAAATAATACAATATGTATACAACATCAACACAAAAGAATAAACCATGAATCTTAATTGTGACACCGCGCGTTGGGTCCGGTGTAAGATATTCGTCTCTAAAATACACATACCTATAAATCATTAAATTGTGCGTTACTTTTAAACATCCTTATTAATTATCGCATTTAACATTATAATTTATATAGAAATATAACACTTTCACCATTACGTACTAACCATGTGTTACAATACAAAACTAAAATTACATTTTTAAAACTTAATTTAATATTTATACGATTATCGCTGACACAGCCACCACACCGCACGACCCTTCTAGTACCATTGGCACTGTAATACGGACCTACACCCAATAGAGCATATATTATGTATCATAATGAACACGGTTTTACTGAAGTCACGCCTTAAGGTGCAAATAGATCAGCTTTGGGCTGCATTCTATTCGGTAAAAGCATATTGCCAACGGCCGCCTTTACTGTCAAGTAAGAGCTATCATTACGTTGAAAATACGATAACATGTCAAAAGTAATTCAGTTTTACCTTGTAGAATAGAGCCCCTTCACGTGGGTTGTGTTTCTATACATCCAAACGAACTAAAGCATTTAAAAGCGGCCCAGTGCAAGTAAATAATGAAAAATTATATTAAAGTGAAAATAATTCGTCGGTCTTAGGCAGGATTCGGAACTACATCTCCTCTGGCAATCCGGGCCAATGCAGGCGCATTACCACTTATGCCACCAAGACCCTACTTAAGATCCACGAAATTAGTGATCACTTACTTTTTCATACTCGGACGAATTTTTTTCGCTTTAATATAATTTGAATTACGTACAGACGTTTCTGTTAAAATTAAAAAATAATGAAAAGCTTGTAAAAATGCATTGAAATCGATACAACAGTCTAGAAATTACGCAACAGACAAACATACATAGCCGTGAAACTATAGCAGTAGCAAGAAGTCCTCGTGAAGCAAATTGTTTTTCATTTGTTTTGTCGAACACTACAGAATTTCTGTGACCCATTTTCGTAAGTAAACGCTATAACAATTGTTTTCGACGCTACCTGGCTGGTTCCTGGCAAATATTTGATGTACACTAAGGGAAGGAAGGGAAGGGAAGGGTATGTTTGTTTACGAATATCTCGGAAAAGCTAAACTCGTTTCGCTAATTTGTGGAAATGTATAATTTGTTTGTTTGGCGTGTATTAAAATTGATGACTTACTAGGAGCGCATGACTTTGCAGGAGTTTGTTGCGGAGTTGGTTTGTATATTCAACACGGTTATGTGATACTTGGATAACTTGGATTATTAATCATTATGAAAAGGTTTGTAGGTTGTATAACATATGGAATATTCGAGCGAATTCAATGAGAAGTTCAGAGCCATTTTATTTGAGGCATATTCAGGTATAGTACATTATTGCCTAGGCAGGGATGTAGGCAATTGCGGGCCCAGTATTGGTTTAAACGGACGAGCTTGCGAGTGTTTTTGTATGGAAATAACCTGTTAAAACCGGTTAAAACCGGTTATTTGCATTCCCTAGTATCCGTCCATCCGTTTGGGAGCTACCGATGCTACATACAGATACGTTAAACTTATAATAATACCCATCCGTAGGCGTCGGGTTATTAACGTAAATGAAAATAACCGTCAAATGTCCCTAAGTGTACGGATGTCAACATTCTTAATTTAATTTCGAATCGGGTGTCCGGGAACGGGACTTAATTGGCGACCTAAATCAACTCTTGAGCAGAATTACACGTGGCTTCACATGCAAATGAGTTTATTGAAAAGTGATCTAAGAGTGGAATGAAACGTATTTTGTAAGCTTGGCGACTAGCAGGGAATAATAATATCTATATATATAAAAGGCAAACCTGACTCACTGATTTATATATCAACGCACAGCCGAAACTACTGTACCTAGAAACTTGAAATTTGGTACAGGGGTTCCTTTCATGATGTAAGTGAGCACTAAGAAAGGATTTTCCGAAAATCGACCTCCAACGGGAAGAAATGGGGGAGTAGCGGGAAACTAATTCTAGGCGTACGAAGTCGCGGGCATCCTCTAGTAATATATAATAATATGTTATATTTATATTTTTGTGCCATAAAGAGTTTACATACACACATACATACATAAGATGGTAGCATTGAAACTTATTCGTTAATGTTATAAATGCAAAAGTAACTTTGTTTCTCGGTTTGTTATGCTTTAAAAAAACAGTGGATAATGTCACACGAATATACCTAGTCCTAAACTAAACTCTAGGCTTGTACGGGTACGCGAAAGCGGTAAACATACTAACATAGAGAAAAACATACGTAAATACATATGGAGAACATGAAAGACTCAATACTCACGCGCATCATACAAATATCTGCCCTTACTTTAATATGATACGAACCCCTTAGATGTCATAATTATTTCTGCCCTTTACCATTACAAGAACTGGTTTCAAAATGACTTACAAGGTTGTCCTTAACAGTGTGTGTTCACGTAAAGTGGAATAAAAACTTAAAATACATTTCATGGTATATTTTTATCTCGTTGGTAAGATCTAGTAAACCTGCAGAGTTAATTTTATTTCCAAGTTAAATAAATTTAATGTTCTTTCATTTTATGCAAGATTGAATTGAATATTATTTCTTCTTTTAGGAGAGTGCAAGGCTTCTAGGAAAGCTTACTTCAGGTAAAGATAATTTGCCTACGAGTAGGGACAGATTAGAATATAAATTCTTAATAAAATTGCAAATGGCAAATAATTATAAAAATGTCTGCTTTTCAGAGTCAGGAATCAAAGGGAGAAAATTTAATTAGGTGTCCCAAACTAAGCTCTTGGCTCGCACTACGTCCTAGAAAACGATATAGGTACATAATTAAATTATTATAGAACAACGGTATCACAAAGTCTTTAGGGTACCGTACAAAAAATGGAAAAAAACGGAACCTATAAAGGAACACTCGTGCGTCTGTCCGTCGGTCTGTCACAGCCAATTTGCTCCGAAACTACTGGACCGATTGAGTTGAAATTAAATTGATGACCCAAATACAGATGTGTAAAGTATTTTTTTTTTTAAATAATGTTCATTTTCCGGGGACAAATCAGGAAATTATAAAAAAGTTTTGCAAACCTTACTGTGCCATATATCAAAAAAAAGGGCTCGTTATGAGGATCTCAAATATATTTTTGTTATTGTTGTAAAATAAATAGTTTTGATTTTAATCATGAAAGAAGACGAAAATTTTATACTATGTACAGATATCAAAAATATTTTTTGTATCAGAAAATTGCATTCGAAATTATGAAAATTCGGAATTACGATCAATTCGGAATTCAGGCACTTCGGAATTATGTCACACAGAAAACACCCAAGACTCAGGAACAAGAATTCGCGCTCACCACATAATAACCCTTGCCGGAAATCGTACCCGAGTCCCCTGGCTTCGAAAAGGTCTCCAACCACCGACATTAAAGCTAAAATCTGGGACGCATCAAATATATTACTATAGAAATCTGTCAAAGTACCCATTAAGGTGTTCACCGATCCTTTCAAAACCCTCGAAGGATTCCTCTATGCCATACAAAGCGGTTTTTCATGTAAATAGCCGACATGATCTGAGATAAATGGGCTAGCAATGTACTCATCAATCATTCGAGGAATGATCTGGAAACCAACCACTACTTATGTACCTACAACTAACTTTTGCCCGCATAGAAGTCGTTTATCGCTGCTCCCTCGGGATCTGTCTAATTTTCCGGGATAAAAGTAGCCTATGTCCTTCCCCGGGACTCAAGCTATCTCCATACCAAATTTCATCTAAATCGGTTCAGCGGTTTAAGCTTGATGAGGTAACAGACAGACAGACAGACACACTTTCATATTTATAATATTAGTATGGATATGGATTGAAACTCTATTCTGCTCAGTAAAACCATATTGATTTTGTCATGTTACCGTATTGTTTTTGACTCGGCCGCCGTGACTGTCAAGGAAATAGGAGCGGTTTATTGTTGTCAATACGATAACATGTAGACAATATTGTTTTATAAGCAAAATAAAGCCTCTGTTTTCAAAAACTTGAAGAAACGCATCATCGTAATTCCTTTAAATAAACGTTTGTTTTGACGTTCGCGTTCGTTTTAAATTTAACTCTACGTCAGCCATTTTGATGGTTCCTCAATAAAGAACCAACTCTCAATTGACAACAGGTGTGAAAAACGTAACGCGGTTATAAAATGGAGTTAAAACGAATTATGGAATTCGCTATCACCTTAGGGGGTTAGACGGATGGAGTATGAGCTAAATAGAAAAAAAAATGGTTATTGTTCAAACAAACAAATACAGTACCTAATTGTGACTCTGGGCCCTGAGCTAGGTGTCACTGTGTTTCAGAGCCCAATACCAAAAAAAACAGAGTTCATAATAGACAATTAACAGTCAAACAGAGCGCACAGTGTAACTAGTGAGTTAGCTATCTGCTAAACATGGGTTACGTTTGTTTCGGCGAAATATGTTTGCCAAATGTATCGTTTCTCAATCGTTTCATTTGCCAACTAGCTTCGTTTTCTGTAACCGTAAATATTTCAGGATTTTATAAAAACTAACCTAACCTAACCTATAGGGTTCTACATGATGGTACTGAAATAAATCCTGATATATTTATATAAAAATGGGTTGGCAAATTAAAATGTTGGGAAACGATACATTTGGCAAACATATTTTTGCCAAACGGCAGGCTCCTG
The DNA here is from genome assembly GCA_948252455.1 of Acleris cristana. NCBI lineage: Eukaryota > Metazoa > Arthropoda > Insecta > Lepidoptera > Tortricidae > Acleris > Acleris cristana. The sequence goes on along the minus strand of OX411797.1, from coordinate 7,187,564 downwards.
CAAAACAGATTATTACATAAATTAATAAATTGACTTTTACCCCTTTTATTATCGCCATAATTGAGTTTCACGTGTCCCTGATGCATCATCATCAGAAGATGCCTTTTTACCAATCTGACGATGAGGTGACAGGTGACAATTCTCTATAATATTGGTTTCTGGAGGGAGAACCTTAAACGTGTTTCTTTTTCCGAATTTTCATTTGTCGAATTTTATTTTTTCCGTAATCTATGCCATGTCGTGAATCGTGATTGCGAGTGCGTTAGACAATAAGCCTTCTGAGGGGCTATTGTCTAACGCACTCGCAACCACGATCGTTTTCATTTTGAAAATCGAAGGCTTGTCTGCATACAAAATGAAAACAACTGCTCCACTTTGAAGCCGGTTGTGATTGCGTTAGACAATAAGCCATCAGGTCAATTTGTGAAAAAAAAATCTCTTATATTGATTAAACTCAAACACTCCCCTAGGAATAAATTAATCCCCTCAAACCAATAACTCACAAATGTCAGAATATTAAATCCTAATAACAATTGCAAAAACTTGGCGAATCCCGTCGAGAATTCTAACAAATTCCCAAGTTAAATATGTTAATTGCAAATTAATTTTACAAATATTTGACGGCCTCAATTCTCGACTGAAATGTCTTCGGTGGATGTTCGGAATCCACGTTCGGGCCTCATTTCCACGATTCTCCCCAATTTTCGGGGCAATCCGAGGTACTCGGGGTAATCCGACAATGTTAGGTGTGGACTGAGTCAGAGGGAAGAGCGTGTCTTGCTTTTTTTATCTATCTATATATATAAAAGGCAAACCTGACTGACTTATATATCAACGCACAGCCGAAACTACTGTACCTAGAAACTTGAAATTTGGTACAGGGGTTCCTTTCATGATGTAAGTGAGCACTAAGAAAGGATTTTCCGAAAATCGACCCCCAACGGGAAGAAATGGGGGGAGTTTAAGGAAACTAATTCTACGCGTACGAAGTCGGGGGCGCCCTCGCTTATAAATTAGCTAAAGGGAGTTTTCCCGACTCTACTCGGAATGTTGCGCAGTAGCCTACAGATTGATACTTTTTTCCCTGTGTAGGGACTGTAGGGAGTTCAGAAGGAACGATACGGTATATTCGTTGCTAATGCTTGTGTATGATTGGGTGTAGCGTGTGTAGTGATTGTAGGTACAGTAAAGTTTAAAAATAAGTATCCGCACAAAGGTGCAAAAATATGTACACATAGACCTTGTTGCCATAGTAATAAGGTCCGTGTAGATACATATTTTGCACCTTTGTGTGGATACATATTCATGCCCTTGACTGTACCAAGCTAAAGAAGTTATAAGCATATAGATAACGTTCTCGCATAACGCTTAGTTAGCAATTCTAAAATACCGAAAAAAAAATTAGGATTGACGTACTTAAGCTGATGACAGATCATGTCAAACGCTTAAGGGCAATTCACAAAGCGGGCGGGAGCGGGTCGGGCGCGGGGCATGTCGTTTTCATCGCCGGACCCGCGCGACCCCCGCGCGGGCCGTCGCATTCACACAGCGCCGAACCGCGGCGGGCCCGCGCGCTGGTAGTGGCGGGCGGCGGGCGCGGCGGGTCCGTCGCGGGTGCGGCGGTCCTGACCAACCCCCGACCCGTCCCGCCGCATGTGTGAATGCTTCCATATAAACTCCAATGTTAAAACACCCGCCGAACTACCGACCCGCCCGGCGCACGACCCGCTCCCGCCCGCTGTGTGAATTGCCCTTTATGTCAACTCCATACATTTCGAGTCAATAGAAAACAGAAGTAGGCGTACTAAATTATAAACTGGCCGGAGTCTTAGTGTAGTTAGTATGCTTCATTACCCCTGTTTATTCAGTCAAGCTTCAGGGGTAATGAACTGCACTGATAGTGCAAGTATAGCAGGCGCTATTTCAAACATAGCGCCTGCTCTACTTGTACTATTATAATATTCTGTGACCAACGTTCGAGCTCGGCGCATCTTTATCGTGTAAAGAAGCTATGCCTTAGGTCGGGTGTTAGAAATACATCCCGAAAATCCCGCTAAATCTTGTCCTCTTCCACCAGCGTGCAAGACTAAGCACGTACCTTCATAAATCCGAGAATTCTTAGAGAACGCGCCTCGAATAATTTATATTAAAGAGTTATACTGCTATGAGTCTGTACGAGCCTTTTTGGGGCATGTTTGCTTAAGGCCTCTGCGTGATCAGATGGGAGAAGAGCCAAAACATGTCCATTTTTACACATCATTACTCATAGTAAGGTTGTGGCCAGTCGTGATTGTAATGCTCGAGTTATGTGTTGCTTTTATGGCCGGAGTATAAGTGTGTGTGTGTGTGTGTGTGTGTGTGTGTGTGTGTGTGTGTGTGTGTGTGCGTGTGTGTGTGTGTACGTGTTTCGAGCGTGTTAATGGAGCTAATGAGAAAAGTTTACTAGATCCATAGTTGAACAAAATGGATCTGATGAGAAAATAACCTCCCTAGATCCATTTTCAAGCGTCAAGGATCTAACGTGAAATAAATCTTTAGATTCACAGAGCATCATGTAAGTATCGAGATAAAAACTCTATATATCCATCCATAGTGGAAGTAATAAATGGATCCATTTTTGAGCGTATCAATGGATGTAATGAGAAAAAAAACTCACTGGAGCCATTTTTTTAAACGTATGGATCTAAGTGGAATAACAACTCTCATTAGATACACAGTGAATCTGTTAAATAGATCTTAAGAGAATGAAGGTGATTTTGATATTTGAGTTATTTGTTTCTTTAATGGCCGGAATTTTCCTATTTATTAGTTAGGCAATGTAATAGAACAAGAAAGTGAGAATACGTCGTGTCTAGATCATTTTGAGCATGTTATTCTGCTTAGCTACTTTTGATGCTGACTGTATATAAAAACCTTCCTCATGTATCACTCTATCTATTAAAAAAAAAACCTCATCCGTTGCGTAGTTTTAAAGATCTAAGGGACAGACAGACAGCGGAAAGCGACTTTTATACTCTGTAGTGATGACATAAACAGCGGACAAATCCGTACACGGTGTAACTGCCGCTGTGTTCACTCAACTATTCTATAATACTGCGCATAGTATCAACAGACGTAAGCCGCTTTGATAATGCGCATGCAGTTGTATAGGTTTCACAAACACTTGTGAGTATTTCGGTGCCTACGTTATTAATACCCGAATTCACAAGCGTCACTATGAGGTCTCACAGTGCTCACGAACGCACAGGGTGGTTCAAATCGTCTCATAAACAAAAGGTCGGTCAAAAAGGACCAATCACAAAGCTGTATTGAACGCAGTGCGTTTACTCAGTAACGGATCCCTTAAGTATTGTTTGTGAATACGGGTTTAAGGATCTCTGGTAACAAGTGTTCATACAAAATTCAACAATAAAACAGATAAAACTCCTGTCGCAATATCAACCTAATTACTAATAGAAAAGAATTAAAACTGCTTTTGTCATTGAGTTTGGGATACTGCTTATTGGCTTAAGAGGGCAGTATTCTGGTCGTGTATATCGATGTGGATAAAACGCCTGTCACTTTCTGACCTGAGAGCTTATTGTCTAACGCACTCGCAATCACAATCGTTTTCATTTTGAAAATCGAAGGCTTGTCTGCATACAAAATGAAAACAATGCTCCACTTTGAAGGCGGTTGCGATTGCGAGTGCGTTAGACAATAGCCCCTCAATATGTAAGAGCGAGAGATGGATGCTTTATCTAAATGTATCCACTGTGATAAAGAAAGACGATCATAATACGGGATCAGGTTTTCTGGGCTTTTATTCTAAGCGGTAAAAACCATATTGTCTTTGACTTGTTATTGTATTTTCAAAGTTATGATGGCTTATTTACTTGATAGTAATGGCGGCCGAGTCAAATAAAATAACATAAGACATCAAAGACAATATGGTTTTTACCGCCGTAAGAATAGAGACCCTGTGCTTCTTTTAAGCCTACGGCGAATGAATATATTTATTTATTCGCAACTAGAACCAAATATACCTTCGACCCAAAGATATCGTAAGGCCAATAAATCCATTAGTCAACCTATCTTTGTTTTGTCTAGGATAATAATCCCTATTCTCCTAACTGATCAGATTTAATCCCGTCCAGTAGATCCCGTCCTTTATTGTTTCTTTAAGGATAAATTCCACTGCAAGATATACGAGAAAATTCGCAAGCTATGTTTTGGTTTGTTAGTGTTACTACAAATATAGCTTTTGTTTATTAGTAACTTTAGATTTTTTCCGAGTAGGTAGATGTTTATTATTATGATCTATAGTGCACTGGTTTCTTTTCGTTTTGTGCTAACAAAGGGTATTATGAAACCGCAATTAGTTTGGGATTAGAATAGCTGTCAATTCATATGCACTTTGACGTAAGTATATTGTAAAACTGTCAACCTATAATCCCTTTCTAATCGCGGCTAGATAATATAAGAGGTTGGCAATAGAAATTAGGATTTTGATAAAAATTACTCCTTTATTCATAAATCATAAATTAAATACTTAAACCTATTTTAGTTAAAGTATGTCGTCTCTTACTGTCAAAATTGAATGTCACAATAAGAGATAAAATAGCGGCCTGCACACGTAAAGTTCGGACCGCGGGAAACGCCACGCGCCGTTCCAATCTTCGTTCCTGCGGTCCGAACTTTACGTGTAAAGGCCGCTATTGTCGAAGAATATTTCAAGCATATAAGTACTAGAGTGCGTTAAAAAATAAGAGGCTTATTCTCAGCGTAACCACCAGTTTGCTTTTATTTATTAGATCAAGAGAGACTGCCCTACTTGTTTAAGAACATACTCCATTATTTTTGTTTTAGCATATCATAGTTAACCAAATTTAGTGTGGCACAATCCTTCCTACTATGGGCTGCACGATTTCTGATAAATTATACAACGACGGCCGAGTGAGCTGTAGTTACTCCTCTTGTTACCTTTTATTCGCACTCTACCAAATAACATATACGTACGTAGTTATCTTTCCTTTTTAGGGTTCCGTACCAAAATGGTGGTGTCTGTCTGTGTGTGTGTCACGGCTGCTTTTCCCTGAAATTATAGAAGCTATCAACTTGAAATTTGGCATAGTTGTATAACTTGCTTGCCCGCATTATTTTTCTAAATAGGTATTTGAAAAGGGGTCTGGAATAGCGGGTTGAAAAATATATTTTTTAATTTATATGTCCAGCGACACAAGAAGCGAAGTGTTAGACGTCCTATTAGCATTACATCCATAACGCAGAAATTCAAAATAGCAATTAGTCCGTGTAGCATAATGTCCAAACTAAATATTGTCATAAACGCTATCACCCAAAAAAGCAAACCGTCAAATCTTATTGAAAGCAGTTAGCTGGAGTAGCAGAATGACCAAAAAGCAAAGCGTCCAAAAATCAGACGGTACAAATAAAACTTATTAAAATTCACAAAAGTGGCAAACCCTGTCGTTGATGTCATTATTGAAAGATAAGGAGGATTAGTATTTCAAGTGGCCGGTTATATTATCAAGTAAGGTGACATTCATGACATTTAGGACGCTTTGCGACTTTGGCGTTCGGCTTTATGGACGACATTAAGTAATTTACGTTGAACGATTTAAGACAACACGTCACTAAACAAGCGTTAAATTAAATTGACGTCTCTGAGTACGGCAGTTAGACTTGTTGCTATCTGGCCGTGTCCCTTCATGGACGTTATGCGAAGTGGGTATTTTACTATTAAGACATCTTCACACCTCACATAATTGGACATAATGCTTTTTAGACCATCTTAAGTTGTGGTCATTTTGATTCATAGACGATTCGGTACTGAGGGTTCCATTACCGACGTGTAAAAGAGCCCTCATGTGGCCAATTTACTGAATAAATATTTAGAATTAGAGGACGCCCCCGCGACTTCTTACGCGTAGAATTAGTTTCCCGCTACTCTCCCCATTTCTTCCCGTTAAGGGTCGCTTTTCGGAAAATCCTTTCTTAGTGCTTACTTACATCATAAAAGGAACCCCTGTACCAAATTTCAAGTTTCTAGGTACAGTAGTTTCGGCTGTGCGTTGATATATAAGTTAGTCAAGTTTGCCTTTTATATATAGATGAAAGGAACCTCTGTACCAAATTTCAAGTTTCTAGATACAGTAGTTTCGGCTGTGCGTTGATATGTCAGTCAGTCAGTTTAGCCTTTTATATATATAGATTTTGAATCACCATTATGTGGACCAGCCTTATGGGGCATCCTGTTTTTGAATTAAATTAGTTTTTAATACAGCAAAGAAACGGCTAGAAACTGCTTTGATGCTTTTATTAGATGCAAGCTTGTTTATGTTTGTTTATGAGCGCGGGCAAAGCGTTTTACGAAACTGTTATGTAATAAGAAATTTATTGTTCTTTGAACGTGTAATATTGGTAAACTAATATTTCACTTACTCTTTTAAAAAATATATATTAAGATGAAGCAATGACTTAAAATTATTTGTAAAAATAGGGCCTTTCAACTTTAATCTATCCATACGTTTAAAAAAAAACAATAAGACATTTAATTTTGTGTTAAGTAGGGAAAAAATTGTCAGAGACATTTGACTTTATTTTAATTTTGTAACATAATTAGGATTAATTACATTTATATATTTTTTAAATTTTTCCTCTGTCCTTCTGTACTTTATTTTACCTAAAGTATTTCCTGGACCAATACAAATATATTTATATATTATAGATTTGTCAACATTTTAATAACTCTATGCAGACAAATCGCAGGTAGATGAAAGTATTTATCTTTAAATTGAATAAGTTAACATTTTTTTACCTTTAACTTCAGTTAAGTTATGTCAAACTGTATGAAACTGTCAGTTCATCTTGTTTTTAGACTATTGGGCAACACAACAGTCCGCTGGCCGATTTTGACCAGTTCATCGTATTAGAACAGACGTTTATAACTTCCTCATTCTAGCAGATAGTTTCGTCCCTCTCGGCCTGTCAGTCCAACTATTGCTTAGCGCATTCATAACACTAGATTTACTACTTTTATACTAGTGCCCCAGATAAAAATAACCCTAAAATGTTCCATCACTCTTCTTAAATAAAACATGGCCCCTCTGGTTCCAAGTAGAGCCCACCAAAGTGCTATAACATTTATTATTTAAGACATTTACTTACCTGCAGATACGTTTACTTGCTGTGTGATTTAAGTAAACCCGAGATTCAAGACAAATGGGGCAAAGATGTTTGAATGTCACCTCTGTAACAGGTTCAATTACCTAACTTGGGATGAAGGATAGTATTCAAATTATATTAAAGCGATTTTTGTTTTTCGTTTTAATATAATTTGAATTACGTACAGACGTTTCTGTTAAAATTAAAAAATGTTTAGAATAAGATGGCACATTGTACTCATGCTAATTTCAACGAACTTGAAAACATGGGTGTCGTTTGTTAATAAAAAAACAACGATAGATGGCGTCAGGATACCCTCCGAGTATGAAAAAGTAAGCGATCACTAATTTCGTGGATCTTAAGTAGGGTCTTGGTGGCATAATTGGTAATGCGCCTGCATTGGCCCGGATTACCAGAGGAGATGTAGGTTCGAATCCTGCCTAAGACCGACGAATTTTCTTTCGCTTTAATATAATTTGAATTACGTAAAGACGTTTCTGTTAAAATTAAAAAGGATAGTATTGCTTAAAGGCTTAATATGGGTCCACAATTGTAACATTTTATCGTAATTCCTTGATCGTGTCAGTACGGTTTATGGACGGTATGGACGGTATTTGTCATGTTACGACGTACTGTCACAATCTCGCAATGTGACCTATCCCTAGCGCATGATTTAAGCCGGCCTTACACTCGTAAGTTTTACTTACGTAAGTAGGTAGAATGAGAAAATATATATCTATCTAATTCTAACAAATAGCTGCGTCCCTACTTACGTAAGTAAAACTTACAAGTGTTAGGTCGGCCTTACACTGTCCACATTTAGCATAACAAGTCCGGAGGCCCTTGCCAAGATGCATTACGCTAACTAGCGTTTCTATTCGTTTCGTTTTTAAACCAATCGCGTCACTGGTAGATCACGTGACTTTTCGTATCACGTCATCTACCAGTGACGCGATTGGTTTAAAAATGAAACGAATAGAAACGCTAGTTAGCGCAGTGCATCTTGGCAAGGGCCTCTGTAGATAAGCCACGCAGTCCGATCCGATGGAGCCCTATAGTGCGGTACCTTTAGCGTTAAGTTCGGTCTTAATTTCCCGACGTACGTGCATCAAGAGGTTGATGAATATAGAGGAAGCGAAGGTTGTATATAGTCCGGTGCACCGGACGTTCCATTCCCATAGCTTCTGCCCATTGGAAACCAGGCGTGAAGGTATGTATGTATGTAGTTCAAGAGTTCAAAAGCTCTTATTTTATGTAGTACGAATTTGGCATGGATTATTGTCATCTAAAGAAAGAATGAATTGGTTTATTTGGTACTAAAAGTGTGCATGCTGTGTATTTTTATAATAGCTATAGAAAATAAAAATAAAATCCTTTAAATCCTTTCTTGTGTAGTTTTGTAACCCCCTGTAACTCTAACACTGCGGCACATTTGCTTACAACGAAATGCTTTTTTAAAAAATCCACTGAAGCGGAGCATGCATGAATTATTTATGTAAATAATACCAGAAAGATGCAGTTGGGACTCGTATACAGGAAATACGACTTTAAAACCGTTGCATTTAAGCTAAAAATAGTATATTGCGCGTCTGCCGTGGCACTTAAACCAGTGAAATATGTCATTTTGTATATTCATGGTCGGTTTCAAATGTAGCGACGGTATTCTGGGATAGTCGAGAGTAGGTACAGTCAGCTTCAAAGATAAAGACACAGTGAAACTTTCAAAAATATGTAAACACGACTCTGCTGCGAGGGAATAAGGGTGTATATATATTTCTGAAACCTTGTTAACGTATATATATTTATGACGCTGACCGTACAGTCACCCAATAAAAATGATGAGCATACTTAGAACCTTGTCATTGCGAATGTCATTGACATTGTCATGTGTGTCATTTGATGTTCTGATTGAAGTTTACTATGACGACGCACTAAAGTGCTTAACGTTTACGTTGGGGTAGGTACTGTACCTACCTATACAGGGTGTGGGTCAAATTCGGTCAGAAGGTAAGCTTAGGTAACGTAAGGTCCATGGAAAAGGCCTATTTCCAGCCAGTGGACGGTTTTGGTTGATGTGATGATTAGATATACATAATCATAATGAATTGAAAATAATGTCGTCAAAAAAAATGTATAAAATACAAATAAAAATGCGCGTTTGTACGAGGGATAACATGCTTTTTGTCATTCTGTTGCTGTTTTATTTTGTAACTTTTTATTTGTTTAATAAAATGTTTATATACTTACATATAGGTAAGTACATAAAATTGGCACAGACGCAAAAAGAAAAAAAAATACTTACTAGGTACTTTTTTGGAATCAAATTTGTTAACTGCATAGGTACAAAGTTAAAAAAAAACGTAGCATCAGGGGACGGCCGCATACATGGTAAGTAGATAACGTTGTATTAAAAAAAAATCTACATACTAATTGAGAACATCCTCATTTTTTTGAAGTTCGTTAAAAATAACTAGCATGCATTTTTAAATGAGTTAGGTACGCAACGAAGGCGGGTGTAAAAGCTATTATTACATAAAATGAGGGACGGTAAACTCTACTTACCCTAATCAAGTCGAAATGACAGGATCCCCAAACGTTCATTATCTGTACAACCATAATCTGTGCGGGAATAGGGTGTCCACAATGTCCACATACATACTTGTGGAATCCTGGCGAAATTCCCGAATTTAGTACTAAAATCGCGTAATTTTTGCAGCGACGACTATTTTAAAAAAGGCATACAATTTGATCGGAAAAAAATTACGCAGCAATCAATGATGTTATTCCATGTTAACCTTACATAATAGTTTTTATGGGGTCAAGGGTTAAAATAGGCCTTTTTTGACCGACTTCACATAATGAACTTTCGTCGGTGATAATACAATACCGCGTAAGTAACAAATTCAATAAGTTGAAAAATGCACCTTACTGTCTTACTTAGTAAGGTGTAATTTGCACCTTATTGAATTTGTTAGTTAGGTGGTATTGCACTGTCACCGACGTTATGTTTGTATGTCACTTACCTCGTAAATCACATAGTTAACAAACCTGTTGTTCGCGGTCAGTCCTAACTTTTTTTTAACGTTTAACATACGTTATTCTCTAGTTAATTTATAATGGCGGCAGCACTGATAAACTGGTTTTAAGTTACGACAGCGTCTGATAAGGTGTGTTCAGATTTTGTTTGTTGTTATGAAATAATCTGATAACATAAAAAAAACACCCGCTAGAAATATCAGTGAAAGTGAGTTTATTTCTCCATCTATTGGTTTGGCCCCTGCTCGAATATGGATACCAAATTTACCCTAAAAGTCCATAGGATTATTTTATCCCTAAAATTTTATAATCCATGCGGGAAAAATGATATGACGAGTTTTAAGAAAGTGAAGTCTGGGGCGAAAGCAATCCTACAAATTAAATACAGTAGGTATTTAAATTCAAATATCTGAAACTTCAATTTTGTTTTTTTTAAGCATTTTTGCTACTGTTGCTTAATGATATGTCCTAATGCCAACATGTTCAACGTGTTACCTTTTTACGAGCAATTATGTTATTTTTGTTTTATTTTTTATTTGTTAATGTTTATTTGCTTGTTGTTGGTGAATAAATATTCTTTTTTTAATGTTTAATTGAAACTTTGTAAGCCTTTAAGTATTTAAATGATTATGATCAATATGGTGTATGATAACATTGATAACGCGTGTCTCTGTCTCACTCCGGTGGTGAGAATAAGTTTGTCTTACGTGCCGATATGCCTAAACAAATATTAACATATTTATATCAATCGTTGAACTTCTCCGACTGTACTGATAAATATCGTCGCGACGTGTTATTGTACAGGATGTTTAAAAAGTCGCAACCAAAGTCAGAAGTAGGATATATAATGTTACTTATTTTTTTACGCAGATTTATACGGATGTGTGGTAATATTTACTTATTAACAAAATTCTGTTTTGTTCCCTAGTCATTATAACTCGTTTTATTTTTTTAACCTCAAAAGTTCATATTTGGAATCATTGCCTACCTATATTACATTACATTACATTAATTGTTCTAAATATAAGTTGATTTACGGACGTAAACGTTAATAACGTTTCGAGATTTTTTGACACGGTTATTGTTACAAACCAGGTTACTTTTTTCGGAATATTTTGACCAAAATCGGAAGAAATATAAAATACCTAAATTGACATAACAATGGTTACTACTGCTCGCGGATCATCTTATAATTGTCGAGTAAGAGTAAGAACAAAGTGATGAGGTTTCTAAGGAACAATTCCATCTGTCTTTAGTTACACTGGACACTACATCTTAACAATTATTATTCCTATCGTGATTTAATTCAACCATAGAACAATAAATACTTGAAACTATATTAAAGCGAACTCACTCACTCAACATGCTAATTTAAACGAACTTGAAACATGGGTGTCGTTTGTTAACAACGATAGATGGCTTCAGCATACCCTCCGAGTATGAAAAAGTTAGCGATCACTAATTTCGTGGATCTTAAGTAGGGTCTTGGTGGCATAATTAGTAATGCGCCTGCATTGGCCCGGATTGCCAGAGGAGATGTAGATTCGAATCCTGCCTAAGACCGACGAATTTTTTTCGCTTTAATATAGTTTGAATTACGTACAGACGTTTCTGTTAAGATAATAAAAAAATCAATACTTGATGAGGAACCATACAACCTCGAAAACTTGAATGAACGAGTTCCAAGTTGGAGCACCCTTGGTAACCCAAGCGCGAATAAGAGGAATCGAATTTCCTCCAGAGGAAATAAAGGCAAATAAAGGTGAATTGAAAAACAGTTGATTAAATAGAAAGTTTCCCTCAACCCCGTCGAATTGTTTTTTAAACGAGGGCGGAGTCGTTTCATAAAGTCCTTTGAGATCACAATTGATAAAAGAATCATTAGGCTTTTTAGCTGATGTAGGAGAAATGTATAACGTTTTAAAGAAATGAAGGAAATTATACGTTTATTATTTAACGCTAATCCTATCCTATTTATAATAAGGGTGTCTTACTTGTTCGTTAGTTCTGATCTCTAACCTTAACATAGACCTTCGTTAGGATCCGAAATTAACGCAATAACCTAATAACCTAGACTCAGAAATACATTCTCATTTAGCGGAATTAGAAACAATGACACTTACATACTGACAACCATAACATCCAGTCAACTTCGCGACCTATTTCCTTAGTATAATCTAGGAAGTTATCAAACAATGAGAAGCGGCATCTAACCAAATTACTAGGAAGATAAAATTTCCTTTGTATTATGAAATAAGGGACCTCGGAAATGAGATGATACTACTTGAATACTGATAAGTTGCGACGGGGTATGATGAGAGCTAAAGAAAAGTAAGGTTAAAAATCTTCCGTTTTAAAAACATCACCCTGTTACTTAATAAGTGACAAATTAAATTTTGGAGTTTATCAGTGACGTCACAATTTCGAATTAGCAAGTTCAGTTTTGAGTCTCTCAGGGGGATAAAAATCTTCCGTTTTAAAAACATCACCCTGTTACTTAAATAAGTGACAAATTACATTTTGGAGTTTATCAGTGACGTCACAAATTCAACTTGGCAAGTTCAGTTTTGAGTTTTACAGGGTGGCCGGAAAATATAAATTGACAAAGATTTGCTACGAAAATGATTATGAAATCCAATTAATAAGTCTTTCTTTTTACAAAACTTTTTCTTCCTATGCCCGAGAATCTTTGCCTTGAAGGTGGACAGAAATTCACTCGTGTATTTGTAAAAAAAATATCTGGTGTGTATCCTTTTGAGTGCCACGAAGTGTAAAATAAAGATAGGACAATAAAATCAACTTCTGTACAACTTCTGTGTTCTATGTTTTTATTTAAGACTTATGTAAAAAATATGGTTCGTCCCAATTCCACACCATTCATTTGATCTTCAGTCATAATCTGTAAATATTTTGTGCATGGTACAGTCAGCTGCAGAGAACAGTTACCCCCCCCCTTGCATACAAGTTTCCTAGCAATTACATTTCTCTGCAGCTGACTGTACATACATGAAAAAAATACGTTCCATTGAGCCATCAAACTGAATTCTTCTAAAAATAACACAGCTACCTACTAACGCTGCATATCTTTTTCAATATTTATATAAAGGCGCAAACCCTTGTTCGGGTTACTGGAAGAATTTCTTCTATTTACGAGCCTTAAACCCGCATAACTTGCGCAGCGGAGGAAAGTATCCGAGGTATCTTTAAAGTCGCACACGCACTGAGAGCGGGGGCGGGGCGTTGCGGTGCGATCCCATACTAAAGAGAGGTTTGGAAAAGAAAAGCAATAAAAAATGCAGTTGACTGCTGTCTTATTCTAACTTTTGAGTAAGAAAAAGACAGCAAAACTGCTTCTTTCTCTAGAACTGAAGTCAAAGGAAGACAGTGTTGACAACACATAAAATAGATTTAAAGGTTATTTAATGTGTTGCTAAGTTAAGATCCGGTTCGAAGGACCAATGTTGAAAGAGTGGTTGTAAGGTGAAGCGGGGCTATTGCATCTGCGGGGCTATTGTAACTTTTCATACTAAAGATACTGACAGACGTGCTCATTACTAGCACGAAAGCATGCTTTTATTGAGCAAGTGCTCATTAGTAGCACGGGTGTCGCACCATGTAATGGCACAAAAGCATGCTTTTATTGAGCACTTGCTCAATAAAAGCATGCTATCGTGCTAGTAATGAGCACGTCTGTCAGTACCTTAAAACGTGTTGTACTTTTAAAATTAGTAAGAAAAGTTACAATAGCCCCGTCTCACCTTACATAATAAAATGCGTCCTTTTCAGTAGTTATTAACGTTTATTTCAATTTATTATGGGAAGCACGATCCAGTTAGTTTGATGGCCGGTGGAAGAAGAAGAGTTCCCGGTATCATTAAATAACATTAAAATCTTTTTTAAGTGTTGCCATCAGACAGATTAACTTCTGCAATTAACATTTGTGACCATACAATCGTACAGCTTAGTTTGCAACTAAAGTAATATGTGTGAGAGATTGTTTTCTGATATTATATTTATGTTTACGTAACACCTGGCCATAATGTGAGTTTTATCGCACGCTGCGCGCACGGTAAAACTCGCATTGTGGCCAGGTGAAGACGTAAAATTGTGTACTCATCACGGGCAGTAAAAAAGAAAGCCCTCTATCGCATATTTACAACCCTCGCCTACGGCTCGGGTCTCAAATACCTGCGATTTCGGGCTTTCTTTCTTTTACAGCCCTTGTTAAGTAATGTACTATTACCCGACTGCTGAAGGATATATAGAGATAACCGCTGGAAATTTCTCCTAACAATCGCAAGTAACTTACACGCGCGTTTTCCTTCCAATACCCAAAACATTCCCCCTTTCACAGCAATTTGTTGGGTTCAGTGGATCCTTCCACCTTACTGCTATTCACGAATTATGAAATCATCGCTGAACCAAAACGATAAATGGAGTATATCCGGGCCATTACACAAGTCTTTACATGTGAAGAGAATTGTTTCATGGAAAATATTGCTTAATCTGTCTAGGTGTAAACTAGCCTGAAATAAGGAATTTTTTTTAAGTTAAAATGTTTGAAAATGCACTTAAGCAATTTACATGACGTGTAAGGAATTTCTTATAACCCATCTCTAGCAATCGCGCTCATTAAAAAGAGTTAAAGTTTACTCGGGTGGAAATTTAATTAAAATCTCTTGTATCAGCTTTATTTAATGAAGTTATCTATCTCGCTAATGAATGATTCTTTATTTTCAGGTATTTACATATTGTGCGCTTTTGTTAACTCTGGGTGAGTTGATTTATAAAATACCTTTGGATTTTTAACATCAAAAGAACACCATCATTATCAGAGATCGGAATAGGTAGAACTAATTTGCCTAAACTTGATGCATGTTCATTCAATAATGTATTCCCATCTCACTCACGCATGAATGAATATGCGTCAAGTTTAGGCAAATTAGCTCTGCCTATTCCGCTCTCTGATCATTATCATCATGGCCGAAAGACGTCCATTACTGGACATAGGCCTCCCCCAAGGCCACAAGGACCGGTCCTGTTCCGCTTGAAGCCATCGGTTTCCTGCATCCCCACGTCGTCGGTCCACCTCTCCAACAAAGTGGACCGACAACGTGGTTAGCATTGCGGGAAACCGACCCAGGTACAAGTCTTCAGGTACGCGGACGCCACCCTAAACGAATAAGATCAGTTTTTAACTTAACGAAGTTATCTATCTCGATAATGAATGATTCTTTATTGTTAGGTATTTACATATCCCATCAAAAACATAAATGTGAAATGAGAGCCAAGTTCAATATTATGATATATGCCTTGGTTGACTTCAACGACAAAAGAAGTGAGATCTAAATGGGTGCCAAGTTCAATGGTCAGTCCTCAAATTTATTTATAACAACATTATAATATCATTTCTTCTTATAACTTAGGATAATATAATTGTAACCTAAGGTCTGACTTGGCTAGTTCTCAGATACGAATTATTATGTTCGATGGCTAGTTTCTACCTGCAAGCCAAATTTTTGGAATAATAAAATAAGAACCGACAAGTAACAGGGTTAGAACTTGCGAAGGCTATAATATACACTATATAATAACTTCGATTTTAAGCGACGCTCTTCGTTCGTAACCTTTTTGAACATTCATCTGAAATTATGACAGCAAACCTCTTCGCTCAATTTAGATTTGCCCGGGGACGGCAAGTGAACCTAACTAGTTAGGTAAGTTATGCAATTGATTAGGTCAATTTAAGTCACAAATTGTACCTATATACTCGTAAGGGTGAACCTGTAAAAATAATTGCTCAAATGAAACCACCCCCCCTTTTTGCGTCAGGGGAATAAATAATAAGTATAAAGTCACTGTTTGTTCCGATATACGCTTAAAATATGTATGTTTTCTACTTACGTATGTTACGTACGTTTCGCGAGGGCGTGTTTAAACTCCACGTTGGGATATCGAGACCTCTCAAATTCGACAATGTTCTCGAGTGGCACGATCATAAAAACTGACGAGGGGTTAAGTAATAGGCGGTCGCGGGTTACAGCTTCCTTCCCACTGACCTATTTTACCAACGGACAATTTGATATACATTGCTGAGTGGACGAGTTTCTAGGTCAATGGGCTTTGTATAAACTACGCCATGTGTACCAAATTGCTAACTTTATCTGTCATTGTTAGCTTGGTAAAATAGGGGGCAAGGGAATGCAAATATCCGGTTATAACCGCTTTTAACCGGTTATTTTCATACAAAAACGGTTATTAACCGGTTAAATTGCATTCCCTAAACGGACGTCATCAGGGAGCATTAGTAAAAGGTTAACCCTCTTACTAATAAACGTTGAGTAACGGTGGTACAGCTCTACAATGTTTTGTCCTTATCTGTCAAATCCAAATGTCACAAGGACAGAAACGAAACGATTGAGTTCCGGAATAATTCATCGTAATTGTTAGATCTTGAGGATTATTTACCTATTTAGGAAAAGCATTCCTTATATGTGTATTATTACACAACATATACACATATTCAACAATAGTAGAAGACTAAAATCCTGTTCCTGTCTTGGGATTGTAGTCTTAAGCTATGGGTTTCAGATTTCACTTGCCAGCAGATTGCCTGTGTGTTTAATGTACTATATTTGCAAACAATGTCATACTAATACTCCCTTAATCGCTGTCCTCTTCTAACTCACACTGAACCTTACAAAATATCTCCCGTCTCATCTTAACATCGAAGGCTGTGCATAAAAAGGGAATGTTCTTTCTGTGTAATTGATGAACTAGCTATGACTCGCGGGTCGAACGGTCTTTATACGAAAATCCTTCAACTTAACGGATATTTTGTAAGTTATAGGCCGATTTGAGAACCTTAGCATTTTGTGGGATGACTTTGCAATATTGATTTAGGGGAATCGGTTCGGAAACTGGAAGTTGGGGTCAGATAGTACCATGAAACTATACAGTGTGTGGCCTAGAATATGGGATAATATTGAAAACGGTGGCTCTATAGATCACTAGTAATTGAATCATTATGGTCCCAAATAATTAAACCCAAAACTTTACTTTTTGTTTTTTTCTAACAAACTTGATCGTAAATTCAATGTAATGCAAACAATACAACAGTTCCGCTCAACTCAATGCATCGTACTTATTCGGAGCTACTCGGAACGTCTCTTTGACAATGCCCCTGTACCACGACATTGACAACGTTAGCGATAATATCGTTTTGCAATAACACACTGATTATGAATCGTAACTTTAAGTTCTTATTGTGTGTAATGTATGGGTTTTGGTTAACTGGGATCTTTTCAGAAAAAATACTGATACTCTAGAGAGTCTCCGATTTCAATGTTATCCCCTATTCTAGGCCACACACTGTATAAAGAGCGTCGGTGGCCTAGTGGCTTAGGGGGTCGACTCGTGATCGTAAGGTACCTAGTTCGAATCCCCGCACCATGTACCAATGAGTTTTTCTAACTTAAGTGCATTACCCGACGCTCTTACGGTGAAGGAAAATCAGTGTGAGGAAACCTGCACATTCGAACAGTTGAGTGTGTAAGAGGGCAATTGCACAAAAGATGCTAAAGGGAGAAGTGTATCCGAAAGTGCCCATCTGTAAGATAAGATAAGATAAGACTATGAAACTATGAATAGTTTGAGGATCGCGTGACCCAGAAACTGCTAGATTTTCAAGGCTTTTCATCAATTCAGTTTGTAGGCGTCCACTGCTAAACAGGCTTTGATTTCCAGCAAGAACGATTCAATTCAATTTGTACGTATAAATTGTAAAAATAGTTCAAGAATTTCAAAACCTGACAGCCGTTCTTCCAAAAATCCTTAAGAATTTGAGCGTTTATTATATAAAAAGCAAACATTTAATACTTAGTACGTAGTTAAGGTTATTTTTTATTTGATCGCTCTTTCATTCATAAATAGAACTTTAATGAGTAGGAAGTAGTACTGGATATTAGTAGAATAGTGGGATAATGTTGTTCAAAGTACAATAAGTATTACAATGTAAACATAGTAATACATTATAGGTTTATCCGGAACGTGCGGTAGTATTACTAACAAAATTACGTTGATTAATGATGTTACGTAGATTAGAGTTAAGCCAAATTGTGTAACAGAAAATCGGGCAATTACATCCATATCCTGGATAGGTACCAGTCATTATTTTAGATTTGGAAACTTTAAACGTTCCTGAGGGCTTAGTATGCTACGCGAGATTTACTGTAATATTTTACGTCATTCATATGAAAATAAGAAAATATGACATAACGTCACACTTTAAGATGCTTAGTAATAAAAGGACTCAATTCACACAAATACACTTTTATTTAAAACCTTAAATAATTACCCTTACGTTAGAATATGGAATAGACATATTTGACACTAAATCGCGTTTGACGAGGTTTGTTTGACGTATTCTCCTCGCCTCGCATGCTAAGCCAGCCCACTGGGGAAAAAAACTATATAATTGTTAAACGCAGCTGTTTTTCCTAGGGGCTCTTTTAATATAGTGTGGAAACGCATTATTTATTTATTCCATGATCCCCAACAGTATACAATGCTTACACCCGTATTCACAAACGTCACTATGAGGTCTCGCAGTGCTCACGAACGCACAGGGTGTTGATTATCGTCTCATAAACAAAAGATCGGTCAAAAAGGACCAATCACAATGCTGTATTGAACGCAGTGCGTTTACTCAGTGAAGGATCTCTTAAGTATTGTTTGTGAATTCGGGTGTTATACAGTTTAAGAGGTTACATGCTTTAAAATAAACGCTAGAAATAATTGATATCCCACTTAAAGTTGATCACAAAATGGACTAAAAAACATACAGCCTTAAACAAAAACGAGTAAATATTAACAATGCAAACAAATGTATTTATATATGCCATTTATAGACACTAAACAAAACACAATAGACATTAAACAACACATATCAAAACATATTAAAAACTGTCAAGGTCACAAACAGATAAGTTTACTTTCATATTTAGAAGTTGAGTAGTAAATGTCAGGTGAACAGGCGAGATACGCGATTATATTGACAGATAGATAAGAGCGTCGGTCTGGAACATATCCTACGTCATCGACGTAACCTCAAACACCACAAATCCCAAAACTGTCGCTCAAAATAGACCCAACAGAGACCTTACACGTGCCAATAATTAGTCAAACAAACTCAATCAAAGCGGCCTATTAAACCCTATAAATTCCCCCTAAGCCAACTCCTTAGTAAGTTTACTAAAGGTATTTGGACCCTTGAATTACGCAAGTACTGTCTTGGGAAGCCAATTGATTCGAACAATTAATTATGGTGAAGGTTCGGACCCTCTTAAATATACTTAAGCCTGGGAACAGGTCAGGTGATCTGGGTGGCAAATTTGGTAGATTTATGTATCGGCTTTGAATCCAGGTTAAACGGAGACTTCCGAGGGTCAGCGACAGACGCGCACGACGACTCCACGGCCTATTCGATAGTATAGCTCCGCTTCCGTGGTTAGTGTCTTGTCTAGCTTAATCAAGAATCGCCCTTACTATTCAAAAAAGTGTAGGTACTA
The DNA here is from genome assembly GCA_948252455.1 of Acleris cristana. NCBI lineage: Eukaryota > Metazoa > Arthropoda > Insecta > Lepidoptera > Tortricidae > Acleris > Acleris cristana. The sequence continues at coordinate 7,167,795 of OX411797.1, read as the reverse complement.
CGAAATCTATCCGTAGCTACTTGATGAAGATACGAAATTCAACGTCCATGTTAATGTACTAAGAAATTTTAGCCTTAAGTACATTTTTCTCGATGATGCTACATTTACGTTACTTATTCGATAGAAGATAAAAAATCTTGCTCGAAGTATAGCTGCTCAGCCGTCGCTTACCACGAAGTCTACCTTTGCCTGGTTTCAAAGTTACATATATTGAATTGGCCACCAAATCACCTGACCTGCTCCGTCTTCAGTATACTGTCACATCGGTCGCGGTGCAATAGTCGCGCGCGTTAGTCGCATGGGCAACGACCCACGGAAGTCTACGTGAAAGGTTTTACATTACATGCCAAGAGCTTGAACTTCCATTTTGTTTTCAAATAAATCATTAAACTTTATTTTATCATCTGTTTTAAGTGCAGAGGTTTATAAGCGATTCCGTCCACGTATAAGTAAATAGCTTATTGCTATTCCCTTGGGAACTGTACTGTTTTTCCCCATTTAAAAGTAGCATAATATGTCATTCTTTCTTAGCATAATAGCGAACAGGGTAGACTAGGGTACGCTAGGGTATGGTAGAGTTTATACGTCATTGTTGTGGCAACTGTCATGTCCAGACCTAGGAATATGCGGGGCAAAATTAAATGACAGCTAGGGATTGCCTACATCGATAAACTCAATTATCGATGCTTTTCCCATATACTAATGATTGCTCCAAGTTTTATTTGTAAAAATAAAATTTTATTGAAAGTATGCAAATGAAACAAAATAGTAACTTTATTCTGGTCGTTCTTTATTTTAAAAGGATTTTTTAACCTTCACTCATTATCGTCATTTTATTTTTACTCCGAACAAATTCTGATCGTTTATGTTAACAATAGTAAATAGTACAGTTATTTTGAAATAAACAAAAAGGAAAAAAAATATGATGATGATTGAAGATTAAAAAATCCTATTAAAATAAAAACTAACCAGAATTAGGTTGCTATTTTGTTTCATTTGCATACTTTTAATAAAAAAATATTTTTACAAACAAAACTTAGAGCGATCATTAGTATCATCGATAATTGAGTTTATCGATATAGGCAATCCCTAGCTGTGATTTAATTTTGCCCCGAATATTCCTAGGTCTGGTCATGTCCCTTACGTTTAGTGTAATAAGTTACCACCAATTAGGTTTAAAAAACTACTAAGAACTATTTCTATGGTAGTTTACGCATTAGATCCGGCTTCAGTCATCCGATTTAATTCTTTATCCGGTCTAGATCCGTATCTTTTCGGGTTCGGATCGGATTCGGATCGGCGTAGTGCGAAACCGCTCTTACTGCCGCACTCAGAGACGTCAATTAAATTTAACGCTTGTTTAGTGACGTGTTGTCTTATTCTATTGCTGTAGCAAAGAAAGTGATAGCAGTAACTTTAATCAAGCATTAAATTAAATTGACGTCTCTGAGTGCGGCAGTTAGAATGCTACATTATCGCCGAGTAATGGCTATGTTTTATTTTCCTGTGCAAACGGAGTCGCGGGCAACAGCTAGTATAGAAATATTCAGCTTCACAGTTCTCTTAAAATGTCTACTAACTTTGCACAAAACTAAGCTTCCGCTTTTAGAAGCAAAAATTTTATTAACGTTCGAGCTAATTGGTCAAAGCTTACACGGGAAATGCAAAAACGTTTTTAAAATGGATGGCAGTAGTATGAGGACCAACCATGCCGGGTAGGGCGGCTAGTGAACAATTAATTGAATTTCAGGGGTCAATCTCACACAAATTGACCAAGTACTATACTAAGCACTAGAATACTACTACTAATAGTACTAGAAGAAATACCTAGACTACTAATTTACTCGCGTTCACCACACAAATCTTTACTTACACCGAGACTCTAACAAAGGACCTCTAGTTTTGTAGGCAGTGTACGGTTGGCCCAGCTGCACACTTTATTGTTTTGTTGTGTTAATGTCATGTTTGAATTACTGGACTAATCTTTGAAAGGCGTTAAAGCGACAAGGTACTACAATGTGCAGCTACTTTAAAGGCCGACTATACTATAAGTCACATCTATATAATAAAAATGAATCGCTAAATGTGTTGCTAAGCGCAAAACTCGAGAACGGCTGAACCGATTTGGCTGATTTCTTTTTTGTTGTGTTCGTCATTGTCAGGACAAGGTTTTTATGAAAGAAAATAATTGAAAAATCCACCGGGAAAGTCAGAACTTTGCAGCGGGGCGAAGCCGCTGGCGCACAGTGGGCTGGATGGCTCGAAAAGAGGACATTCGCAGTTTTTTTAGAAAATCATTTTTTGAAAAATGCTATCCTATAGAGAATTATATAAGAAACAATAAATGTGGTATACATTTTTTCGAAATAAGGCATATTGACAGCAGAAAAAAATAAAGTCTGTTTTTTTTGTATGGGACCCAAAAATAGGTATCTTGTTTCTTAGAAACTATTAGAGGTCCCGTCTTCTACCTTTCAAGACTTTGTTTTTCTACTTTTATAGAGTAGGAAACGATAAGCAGATTTTTTATACAGGTGCTGGTTTTTTATAAGTCCAGTAAAAAGTCCACACATTTCAATTTTTTTCGTTTATGTCTTTTTTGGGATTCCACATTATTTTTCGATAGTTTAATTTTATAATAATAATAAAAAGTTACACATGCTACGTTTTATTGACAATTTTTTTTGAGAAAGAGTTGATTTTGGTTCAAATTTGTTGTTAGTTATTTACAAGTTCAACTCAATCATTTTATGGAAGATGAACGATGAAAGATGAAATAACCGAGTATTGTTTTCGAGAAACTAATTTATGTGTTAAGTATATCACCCTTTTATTACAATTTAAGCTTATCCCCACTTAAGTGAAACGTAATCTGGGATTCACCCTTAATGTAAAACTCATTAATGTTAGGTAAGAAATTACTACCTAATAGTGTGAATCACTAATTAATAAGTGCATCGCTACATGGTGATAATCTCATCAATTAGCGATGAGAATTGAGGGGCATTAACAATGACATTATTTGTTAACTGAACCATTCTAAATTAAGTATTATGCATATTGTTTATAAGTTGAACAATTGTAGTAAATTAACATTCATTTAAAATATAATAATCTTTAAATAAAGACATTATAAGATATTAGTTAATGCAATAATTAAGTGGTGGCCTATTAGTTAAATTGTTGGTTTAAATGAGTCTTATTTAACCATATTGTAAAATATAATTAACATTTTATGATTTATTTTGTTTTTGCGAATAATAATTGTTTCAAGATAAAAAAATACTTATTACTTCATCTTCCATAAAATGATTGAGTTGTACTTGTAAATAACTAACAACAAATTTGAAACAAAATCAACACTTTCCCAAAAAAAATTGTCAATAAAACGTAGCATGTGTAACTTTTTATTATTATTATAGAATTAAACTATCGAAAAATAATGTGGAATCCCAAAAAAGACATAAACGAAAAAATCGAAAATGTGTGGACTTTTTAATGGACTAAAAAAAAACCAGCACCTGTATAAAAAATCTGCTTATCGTTTCCTACTCTATAAAAGTAGAAAAACAAAGTCTTGAAAGGTAGAAGACGGGACCTCTAATAGTTTCTGAGAAACAAGATACCTATTTTTGGGTCCCATACAAAAAAAACAGACTTTATTTTTTTCTGCTGTCAATATGCCTTATTTCGAAAAAATGTATACCACATTTATTGTTTCTTATATAATTCTCTATCGGATAGCATTTTTCAAAAACAGATTTTCTGAAAAAAGTGCGAATGTCCTCTTTTCGAGCCATCCAGCCCACCGTGTGGCGGGCCGCTAGTCTATATATATAAAAGGCTAAACTGACTGACTGACATATCAACGCACAGCCGAAACTACTGTACCTAGAAACTTGAAATTTGGTACATGGGTTCCTTTCATGATGTAAGTGAGCACTAAGAAAGGATTTTCCGAAAATCGACCCCCAACGGGAAGAAATGGGGGGAGTAGCGGGAAACTAATTCTACGCGTACGAAGTCGCGGGCGTCCTCTAGTCTATAATAAAATTGAAGCGCCGAAATGTATGTACCTACGCGCATAACTTCCGAACGACTGCACCATAATCATTGTTTTTTTTTGTTGTGTTTTATTTTTTGTCACAACAAGGTTTGTATTCGTAGTTTTTTTTTTTTAAAAACGTATTAAGGAATTTGCAGAAAAAAAATCGAAGAGTCGGAAAGCAGCAGGGCGAAACCTCTTGCGGGCAGCGAGTATACGAGTATATAAGGTTCCATATAGGTATAATGTTTTTTCTGAAACTGTAGACTTTTCAGGATTGTTATGTATTATGACTTATGACCCATGTATTTTAAACTTTATATGTAACTAATTATGATACGAATCCTGTAAGCAGGGTCACAGCCAACTAGGCTAAACGCGCCGGATATTGACCAAAGTAAATCTAGACATCTAAATAACGGCACATTCCCTTTGTAAATCTCAACAAAACTCCCCCGAAGATTCTCCTGTAAAATATTTATCGCACTTTATAACACTTCCAAGTAATTTGTCTAAAAGTCTCAGAGGAATTGTAATAAACCGTCCGGTATGATTTTTCCTGCTTGCTTCCCCTCCGTCCGCATTCTAAAAAGGCGTAAAAACAATAATTTTACAAAGACTTATTCCTTTTTAATATTGTTCTGCTCAAATTCCTGAATCATGTCGAACACCGTTTTTTAACGGTTGTCAGATTAGAATTTATATATTTCTGTTCTTTGATTTGTTTTTATATAATTATGGTAAAACATGATTTGTGAGATGGTTTTATTTGGGACAGGGAAATTCTTACATTATGTATGTGAAAATGTTTTGTTCAGTACATATACGATTTTCCATTGCTATAATATTATGACAGTGACAAGTGGCAACCTTAGCGATAATTAGATCTCACAGAAACTTTCTTGGCCGACCGTACCGAGCCAAGCAATCTTTTCCCATCGAATGCGTTTGGCATATCGTGGCTCTTTATAATGTCGACGACACGCTTGAAAGACGAATGCTCGTTTACACGTGAGTTGTCTTGGCTGAGGGACTCCTGTACCATTACCATGAGTCACAATTACCGTACTCGCTAGTCAGTCGAATGCTCTGTCCCTCGCAGAACTCGCAGTATTCTTAAAGAGTGCAAGGGAAAGAGTATTCGACTCGCTAACGAGTACGGTAATTGTAACTCAAGGGTACTGTAGCGAAATTTTATTTGATCGAATTGAGTCGTGACCGCGTTTTTTGGGTTGCGGAGTCTAACAGTTTGATAAACAGATGGACTATAAGGGTGCGGCTCCCCTGAAGCGGAGACGAGCGGAGTGGAGCGGAGCTGTGCCAATATTAACCAATAGAAGGCGCATGCGGTCACGTCGAGCGCGCCTTGTGCATGTTAGTTTAGATTCTATTAGTTAATAATAATAATAATAATAATAATAATAATTTTTATTGGCCAAGTAACAATACATTACATTTAGCAAGTCAGGTTGGTACATATTTCCCTTAATAGTAACATGCATCTATATTACTTATAACATTTATAGCTCTAATAAACATTTACTTCTAAGTAGATCCATGTATTCGTTGATGGAGTAAAATGGGTTTTGTTGACAAAATACTTTCATTTTCTTTTTAAAATCATTAAGTGACAACTCAGTTACCTTAAAGGGCAGTAAATTGTACATATTAATTTTAAGTGGAATCCCTTGTTTATAATATTTCTTAGTTCTCGTTTTAGGTATGCATAACATATGTTTATTTCGTGTGTTAAATTTGTGGACGTCTTTCCTTGTTTTCATAATATCTTTTTGTGTATGGATTTCTACTAAGCTGTTAAATATGTACAATGAAATAACTGTCATAATTCCATCCTTTTTGAAGTATTTCCTGGCGGATTCGTACCTGCGTAAATTATGCATTATTCTGATTGACCGTTTTTGTAGTTTTAGCACTTTTTGTATGTCTGATCCATTTCCCCAGATATTTATTGCGTAGTTTATATTTGCATGTATGTAGGCAAAGTAAGTCATAGTCAAAGATTTTTTATTAATTAGTGGTTTTAGTTTAATAAGAGCATAGTTACCGCTTGCAATTTTTTTACAGATTTTTTCAATGTGTAATTTATGGCTAATATTATTGTCAATTTCATAACCTAAAAATGTCGTATTTGTTTTATTAGTTATTCCTATGTCATCTATGCCGTCAATTTCATTTTTATGTTTCATTGTATAATGTATTAGTGTAGTTTTTTCCGTGTTGAGCATTATACCGTTTGCGTTAAACCAGTTTTTTAGTGTAAACATAGCCTTTTTTATTTTATCTTTTGTGTCAGGTAGGTTAGTGCCTTTGATTCCCACGTGAGTGTCATCAGCAAATAGTGTTACGAGTGAATTTTGTGGTAAGCAAGCTGGCAGATCGTTGATGTAAATCAAAAACAGTACAGGACCTAGTATAGACCCCTGAGGCACACCAACATTTAGTTGGACCTCGTGAGATTTAACTTCATTTACACTGACTATTTGCGTTCTATTTTCAAGGTAGCTTTTGATTAAGTTAAGTTCAACACCGCTAAACCCATAGTGTTTTAGCTTTTCCAAGAGTACATCATGTCTTAAGCAGTCGAAGGCCTTTGATAGGTCGCAAAATAAGCTAGCGCACTTTTGTGAGTCATCCATAGCCTTTAAGACAAATTCAGTTACAGCGCTAAGTGCCATTGTGGTACATTTGTTTTTCCTAAAACCAAACTGATTTTTGTTGAAAATTTCATTCATTTCGAAGTGCTCTAATATTTTGTCCTTAATGATTGTCTCTAATATTTTTGATATTGCGGGAAGAATACAAATAGGTCTATAATTATTTGGGTCATCTTTCTGATTTTTCTTATGAATCGGAATTACTTTTCCTAGTTTAAGGCAAGACGGAAATGTTCCTTGTCTAAGACAACAATTTACTAAATTAAGCATTAATTCTAAAATGTAATTATTTTCTAGAGTTATTTTTTTGATAAAGTCGGAATTCAAGTTATAAATGTCTTTGGAGTATTTGTTTTTCAGAGTTTTAATTTTGTTTCTTAATTCATTTAAGGTCAGTGGCGGAAAATGTATTTGATTTTTTATTTGTTTTTCAGAATTAAGAAGTAGGTTCTTACATTTACACAAGTCAGTCTGAGGATTATTTGCTATTCTTTTTGCTACGGTTGAGAAAAATATGTTTAGAGTTTCAGCAATTTCTTGATTATCGATTATAGTGCGCCCATTTTCGTCACGTAGTTTTTCAATGTTCAAGTTTCGCTTTGTAGTATGTTTATTTGTTTGTTCCTTTATTATATTCCAACATTCCTTAGATTTATTTTTTGCTTTATTTATTCTGTCCGAGTAACTAATTTTCTTTGCAGTATTTAATACTTTTTTATATATCTTTTTATATAGTTTAATTTTAGCAGTTAATTTATCACATGGAGCTAAATCCTGAATTAACAATAATTTCTGTAGATTATTTTTAGATACTTCTATTCCTTTTGAATACCATTTGGTTTTTTTGGTTCTTGGGAAAGACATATTTCTTTCAGGGAATGCTACATTAAAGTAGTGTAGGATCCCATGCAGAAAAGATTCCGTTTTAGCATTAGGGTCCTTATTAAGCAAAATTTCATCGAGCAATCTCTCGTCATTACAAATTAAGTGGTAAAAATAATTATAATTATGGTTAGACATATTTCTTACATACAATGGGGTTTTCTGAGTCAGTTTCGGGTTAGTTGTTGCAATTCTAATAAGTATAGCATTATGGTCAGATAACTTAGTATTAAGGACTCGGGCTTTACAATTTTGTGTGCTAAAGTTAACTATAAAATTATCTATACAAGTTGCACTCTGTCCCTTTGTTCTAGTTGGTTCATTAATAAGGTACTCACAATTATAGCTTTTAAGGGTATTCTTGAATTTGTTTACTTTATTGTTTGCTTTTAGCATGTCCAAGTTGAAGTCACCAGTCAAGATCATTTGTTTACCTTCCTTAGTAATTTTACCAAGGATAAGCGTGATTGTGTCTTTGAACATATCGAAATCATAGTCAGGGCGATAAACACATATCACTACGATTTTTGGTGATTTCAGCTCGATCGCTGCTATTTCACAATTCATCTCTATCGATAACCTACAGATATCTTGTCTTAGTTTACATTTTATATTGTTTCTGATGTAAATAGCAACGCCCCCGTGATTAAATAATTTCCTATTGAAGTAAGATACTAATTTAAAATCTTCGATTGTCATTGTTTCCACTTGTAAGTCATTTGCCCATGTTTCAGTTAAACATAGCACGTCACAGTTAAAACTATCTGTTAGCATTTCTATTTCTGCGTACTTATTACTAATGCACTGGATGTTAGTATGGATTATTGCTAAGTCTGATCCCGTTTCCCCTTTGCGGTCATAAAAGGGCTCGATTTTGTTTCGTTGTTGGTATCGGGTTGGCATTGGATGAACGTTAGTGAAGAAGTTCCACCGTATTTTACTCGGGAAGTGAATATTATTGCTTCTGAAATATATTTCCGTAATAGTTTTTTACCTCCGGTCCATGGGTTCAGTTCTAGATAGCGTATGTTCTCATTGCCGTGTGCTAATTGTGATATTTGCCTGTTTATCCAAAATATTTCGTCGTTATTCACATTGTCATACATAATGCTGCTTATTACTATTTTAAATCTTCTTGTCGTGTGGCATAAGAGAGTGTTTAGCATCCTAACGTATGATCTCTTTGTGTGAGTATTCATAGAATACTGGCTTATTAATATAGCAACTGTGTCCCTTTCTGTCAAGTCTTCAGTGTCTAAAGTAAAATGCTCCAGGATATTCTCAAATGTCGCTTGGGGTTTACATATATTTACGACATTACATGAGTCAGTTGATTGGTTTAGTTGTGAACCTAATCCTACTCCTATTTTGTCGGAGTAAATTAGTATTTTTGTCTTTTGTGTGTTGTTTTGTGTAATTTTATTATTAGTTTGTTTATAATTCTCTTTGTTGTGTTTTGCGTCTTGTGTGCTATCTGAATCGTTTTTCTTCCTATCCTTTTTGTTCTTATTTTTAAGCTGAGCTTTCTTCAGGTGTGTGTCGCTGATAAATTTGTTGACCTCTTTTCTATTCTTATGTTTTGTTAAGGCTTTGATTGTTTTATTTTGATGTCTAATCCTGCGGCTAAGCTTTTTGTTTTTCGATGTTTTCAGATTATTTCTTCGTTTGTTGATGTTTACATTATCTTTTGTTTGTGTTTTTAAGCTATTTGCGATGGCAGTTTCTGTGTCTTCGAAAAAATCTAATTTTTTTTTGCATTGTTCTAGATTATTTTTGGTGTTGGTACTTTGAGTTTTTTTGGGCTCACTAAGTATATTTTTGCACATGTCTTTATACATGTCCATTTTCTTTTGAGTGTTAAGATGATTCCCTTTTAGCATGTTAATTTCCTCGTTTAAGTTGGCGATTTCGTGGTGAGCAATTTCTAATTCATTTTCAGCGTGTTCCAATTTTAGCTTAAGATTTTGAATTATGTCATTATCTATGGTATTAGACAAATCAGGAAGGCTCATATTTAATTGGCTGCTTTGTGCCCCCTCCTTATCCATATCCAGATGAATTTTTTGTTGAGATTTTACTCTTTTTAGTGTATGTGAGTTTTTTTGTATACATTTTATTTGTTCCGTATGTATCAATTTTGATTGTTCCGTTAGCAATTTTAGCCTCCTTCTTGTCATTATTGTTGGTGTGGATTTACTTGAACTCATTGTGGTTAATCTTGCAGCAAAAATAAGAATATAATATAATTTTACGTAACTTTATTCAGATCGGATATAAACGAAACTTTGGTCTCCTTAAACTTCTTCGGTAAAATATGTAGTCTACTCAAACTTGCTACCACACTGCGCAATATTCATTTACTGGCAACTTAATTTTGCTCGTGATGTTGGTAATGGTGAACCTCTGTCAGGTGTCAGTTGTGAGCCAATCAGCTGATTTTACGTGTGTTAAAGATATTGTTTTAAAATCAAAATCCCCGTTATGAATTAGAAAAATGTTTGAAATTCACGATTTAACGGTTAATTGTTTGTTTTCTCACCATCGAAAATGTTGTGCTGTGAGTTTCAATCGGCTGTTTCGGTCGAAATCCAACGTAAGTGTTCTTAGGTTATGTTTAGCCTCCTGTACACCGACTTTAAACACACTTAGGTAATTTTAAGGAAAATAAATAACACAGAGCTATTCAATAGTTGTTTTCACGGCCAGTGTTGCCAGCGAGCATCTATTGGCACAGCTCCGCTTCACTCCGCTCATCTCCGCCTTAGTTGAGCCGCACCCTAAAGGTTCCTAGATATTAGGAACCTCCGTCCGTGTACGTCATAGTCACTTTTATCAGAAACTATTCAAGTCACAAAGCTAACATTTTGTACACATAGAAATATACCACGCACGAAGATTTGTGAAGTGGTTTTTTTTTCAATTAAGTATCAAAGGATGTATTGTTAGATGGAAAATTTTACGACTAAGAACACTTATTAAGTTCTGAAGTAACTGGCGAATTAAAGTTTGTTTCCACTGAAAATCACATTAAAATTAAAATAAAAGCGGCGAAGTGCGAGTCGGACTCGCCCATGAAGGGTTCCGTGAAAGGTAAATTGCGGTTTACGATTTATGACGTATTAAAAAAAAACTACTTACTAGATCTCGTTCAAACCAATTTTCGGTGGAAGTTTGCATGGTAATGTACATCATATATTATTTTTACATTTATCATTCCCTTATTTTAGAAGTTACGGGGGGGGGACACACATTTTTCCACTTTGGAAGCGTCTCTCGCGCTAACTATTCAGTTTAGAAAAAAATTATAGTAGAAACCTCAATATCATTTTTGAATATACCTATCCATAGATACCCAACACGTATGGGTTTGATGAAAAAAAAATAATTGAGTTTCAGTTCTAAGTATGGGGAACCCCAAAAATTTATTGTTTTTTTTCTATTTTTGTATGAAAATCTTAATGCGGTTCACCGAATACATCTACTTACAAAGTTTCCATAGTATAGCTCTTATACAGGGTGACTGGTAACTCGACCTATTCCATAAATGAGGTTATACTAGAGCTAATTTGCTATAATTTTGTCCTAGTCAACTAAGGGTCTAATGCCACTGGTTTTGGAGTTATTTAATTTTTAAGTTTATTTTAAGAAATTCCGTCCTTTGGTGTTAAACTATCAATTGTGAAAAAAGTACCTGGCTATGGGGACTAAAATGACGTTTTTCGAATAGCTGATGAATTAGGGAATCCTTTAAACAAAAATACTTTGCGAAAACTGCAAGAACCTCAGAAATAAAAGGTCCTTAAATCGCAATTCCGTTATTTCTTTTAAAAATGTTTACTTTCGGGGGGGGATTACTCCAAAAAAATGTAAGACACTTGGCGTACAAATTACGTAAATAACTTCCTAAATTCATAAGCTTTCCGAAAAGGTGCAAATGTTGTCAACTTTATTACAGGTTTGAAAAATTAAGCTTATTAAAAGAGCAGAGGGTGCGATGTAAATTTAACTCGGAAAGTTGATATCAAAAACTAGGTAACATTCGTCGGACTATGGTCGCAGCTAAATGTTAAATGTCATTTTGGTACAAAGCCATTTGAAAAGGAAGCGGTATTAGCACAGAAATGTTAGGTAACAAGGGAAATTGCGATCTCTAAGATGGTTGAAACTAACTGATTTCTTTTTGTTTTAAATTGAACCTGGATTCGTTGAGCGGCTCAATCCCATGACCAATAAGGAGTCTGCATTTAACATCGCGCGACTTCAAGTTCCTAATTTGAACAAGATTTGTAATGTTTTCTAAAACTTTATTTATGCCAATTACAAAAAAATATCGGCAACAAGTTTCGTCAAGAGTTTACGATTAGTTAATTAGCAACATGCTTCGTCAACAGTGTACATAAATTAAATCGGTATCATTTTTCGTCAATAAATTTTCCGCAAAATTATTCCGCGGCTCGGGTAGCGCCTGGTTCAAAGGTATCCAATGCTGGCAACATTGCTATGCTGTGTTGCCAACGAAATGTGATGGAACAGATTACAAACCGGACCGGAGGTCACAGGCCCTATCCCTCAATCGCTGTCCCAAAGCCTTAAAAAAGAGGTTTTGCCTCTACGCACCAAGAACAACTGCGCTCTACAGCTCTGGAACAAACTCATACGCCCGCTTGAGCTCTGAGTATCTGGTGTGCTGGTGCTTGCACCATTTTCAGCAGCGACCTGAGCTCCGTATTGTATGGCTGTGAGGTGCGAGGAAGGAAAAATGCTGAGGCACGTGGCCTCGCACATGAGACTGCCCTAGCCCACATAACCAGCGGTCCGAGCGATTAAGACCCCGTGGCTCCAACTCATGAGGCACATTAGCTGCGACCATAGTCCGACGAATGTTACCTAGTTTTTGATATCAACTTTCCGAGTTAAATTTACATCGCACCCTCTGCTCTTTTAATAAGCTTAATTTTTCAAACCTGTAATAAAGTTGACAACATTTGCACCTTTTCGGAAAGCTTATGAATTTAGGAAGTTATTTACGTAATTTGTACGCCAAGTGTCTTACATTTTTTTGGAGTAATCCCCCCCCGAAAGTAAACATTTTTAAAAGAAATAACGGAATTGCGATTTAAGGACTTTTTATTTCTGAGGTTCTTGCAGTTTTCGCAAAGTATTTTTGTTTAAAGGATTCCCTAATTCATCAGCTATTCGAAAAACGTCATTTTAGTCCCCATAGCCAGGTACTTTTTTCACAATTGATAGTTTAACACCAAAGGACGGAATTTCTTAAAATAAACTTAAAAATTAAATAACTCCAAAACCAGTGGCATTAGACCCTTAGTTGACTAGGACAAAATTATAGCAAATTAGCTCTAGTATAACCTCATTTATGGAATAGGTCGAGTTACCAGTCACCCTGTAGTTACGGAAAAAAGTGGCTGTGACTACGGACGGACAGACGGACGGACGGACAGACATGACGAATCTATAAGGGTTCCGTTTTTTGCCATTTGGCTACGGAACCCTATTAACAATTGTGATTCTTAAACCTACTTTTTATTTTGGTAATAACGGCGACGGAACCTTACAGGTACTCGCTCTTTTTAGATATGTTCTACCTGTCTAGCTTTTCTAAATTGCTGGCGTATAAAAAAAGGTTGAAACGCGCATTCCCTCCCGTTTGAGTACCAAACAGCTCCACGAGTCAAATATTATTTTCCCGAGCCTTTTCCAGCTTTACTGCCAGTGTTTTGTTTCAAAGTTTTTTACGATATTGTGCTGGGTTTTTGTACCAATCACATTTTTCTATTACGTTCTGGTGAATTTTATTTGGGGTGAAATAGATGTCATAGAGAAAAATGACAAACACAGTCAAAATTGGTTTGATAATTTTAGAAATTCTTCTATTTAGTGGTAGCTTGGTGAGTATACCTAATTCTACGTATGTAACTATACTTAGTGACAAATACTTTTACGAGTTGAAAAATACTGTTTTCTATGCTTTAATTTAATTTCATAATGTTAGTTTGTTGGTCAGTCATTCATTAGCGATACTTTTATCGATGTAAAATAAAAAAAATCTGTCAATTTCATTTTTTTTTATTTGGCAATATTACATTGAATATCATAAGTAGGTACTTAATTATAATATATGTAGATGAGATATCGTTTTTAAAGTTACAGACTAAAATAAATTTATAATTTGACTTGTCATCACGATAGTCACATTAAAAACCCCTGTATTTCCAATATTTTGTAAAACGTTTATTTATTACGAGTAACAAAGGACTGTACTTACACATCCATTATACAACCTTTGTGAATTCGATAATGGCCAATAATGTACTCTACAAAGCGAAATAGCCTTTTATTTTTGTAAATAAAAATCACCGCTGGAAAAGTATTTATACCCCGCTTTTTCCTCATACCTGACATATTGAGTACGTAGGTACTGCTTTTTTTGTTTTGTTTCTGTTGTTTACTTCCCTATTTACTTTTAGTTTTAGGGCCTGTTTCACAATCAACCAGTAAATTTATCTGTCATTTAAAGTTGGCTCTCTCCTTGTCTATTTTCAAGTGTAAGAAAGAGAAAGGGCTAAATTCTGTCAAATATGCTTTACTTGTCGATTGTGAAACGGGCGGTTAGTGTGATAAATAATTTAAAAAAAAAACACGAATTTTTTTAGTTCCAACTAAGCTTTCGGTATTGCTTGTGCTATGGGTACTACTCATGTACAGTCGACTTCATAAATATGTGCACAATTTAGTACCTTGTCTATTTAATGACATGTTTAAACTGTCGTATATGAATTATCACAGCGATTAAAGTTACAAGGTATTAAAGTGTACACAATATTTTTTCCGACTGTACTACTATTCAATCTTTCAGCGCCTCTATTCTAGGCGGTAAACTCTAAATCGTATTTGATCTGTTATCGTATTGTTAACGTTTTGATACCTATTATTTATTTGACAGTAATGGCGGCTGAGTTAAAAACGATTCCATAACAGTGTCGCTATTGCCTAACGCACTCGCAATCGCAATTGGCTTCAGAGTGGAACAAATTGTTTTCATTTTGTATGAAGACTTACTTTCATTTTTTATGTTTAAATTATCCTCAAAACATTTTTTAGCAGAAAATAGCGTTCGATTTTTGATATAACCTAACCAACAAAAAGTTGGAAAACCCCCGACATTGACATTTCAAAGTTCAATACTTCAAAAACGGCTGAACCGATTTCGATATAAAATGTCTAAGAACCACCGCTAGAAAACCTGCTTTCAAATAAAAAAAACCGCATCCGAATCGGTTCATCCGTTTAAGAGCTACGATGCCACAGACAGACACACACACACACACTTACACGTCAAACTTATAACACCCCACTTTTTTGCGTCGGGGGTTAAAAATGATAAGTTACCCAGTAGTAAAATAGAGGCCCCGTTCTGAACGTACGTATTCGTGGCCATTTAATCAGGAATACCTATATACGTCTTGTTTTGCATAATGTGCATAGACGAACTTCTCGATCGAGTTGTTGAACTTTCATTGCTCACCAACGCACCCAAAGCTCCATAACAAGCACAATCCAGAGCTTAATTACTGCGAAAGTCAAGTAAGCAACCGCAAGCGAGCTAAGGGTCGCTTCGCTTTGAGCTTAAAAGCTAGACGTAGGAATATGCCTGTTGTTTTAAAACATCGTACCGACGAGACGAGACGACGAGAAACCTCTCAAATAGGGAATATGCATGTTTTTTTACGGCTTCAATAATCACTGGTTCATGTAACAAACAGGTGAGAAAAATATTTTTTTGAATAGCTATAAAAATAACCAAGATATAAGCCAACAAAGATTTGTTCCAATGTATTTCTAGCAAAACGGAATTTTACATGGAGTTTACGAGTACATGGCAGAACTGCACAATGACGCCACTTCGAATCTCTGTCTAATAAGCAGTTTAAAATGCTTGTATCATTCGTATTTCTTGACCGATTTTAATTTTAATTTCACTTTTGGTGATGTCTTTAACGGTATTTTTATGTTTTGTTAACAAATGCGATTTAAAAAATCCATGCATATCCCTATTGTGAATCTTTCTAATGAGATATTTTGAGAAATAAAAAAAACTTGTATTGTCAGCGTACAGTTTCAAGTCAATACACCTAAATGTTTTTGAGAATGTTCTCAGTACTTTCTTGAGATTTCCAAAGTTTTGGCAATGCACCACAACTTGCAGATTACATAAATTAGTACCTACTCGTATTAGAATAAGACTCGCTCCAGGCAGATTGATCGAAAAAGAGAAGGACGGAGAGACGAGGAAGAAAAGAGGAAAAGACCTTTTACCAAGAGTGGACATACGAAATGGCTTAGAAATAACTTTTTAATGGGCAAATTCCACCTTATATAATATATTCGTAAAACCTGTCTCATCATCCGATTGAACTATTTTATTTTAATTAAATTTTTCGTGTTCGTTTTTTTTACTGTTTCTTGAAAAGGAAAACGTACGAAACTAGCTTTTCATAATATCTACGTCATATTGAAAAATCGTTAAATTAGACTAGGTTTAATGGGAGAGAAACGTTACTTCTTGTGTTGGCACGAATGGATTGAACGAAAGTAATGTCACCTATCATTGTGTGAGAGCCGTCCTTCGAATTTCAAAAACCTGTTATTATTTTACACACTTGTATACTTTAGTTCACTCATTCAATTCATTCGTGCCAACTCTAGTGAATCGATCTGTAACTCACGATGAATAAGTTTAAATTGGTTTCATATAGCCAGAAAAACCTCAACGTATTTAATTACGAGTACAAGCTTCCATAATTCGTTTTTCGGTTAGTACAAAACCTATTAGTAATATGAATTAAACCCCACATTTTACGTAAATTCTTTCAATCCCGAAAGCCATATCCAATATCGTTCCGTGAAAATTCTGCACAGATTTAATTTTGTCACAGGTGCAGTATAGATTAATTTTAGCAAAAAATGGCACCTATATTTTTGTATAAAGGAATGCTTTTGTAGCTTTGTAAGTTATTATTGTATGTTTTTTTTATCGTTATTACAAATATCGCTTTGGATCCGGGTATTATTATAGATCCCTTTGAGGAATAACTTCGCCTTTGTACTACTTTTATGTCTGTAACGTAATTGATTTAGTAGGTACATTAAAGTTTATACATAAATATGTATAACGTAAGGTAAAATAAATATAGGTATTTAAAAACACCGCAGTTAGCCTGGAACCCAACCTTTTTTTTTCTCATAGACGACTTTCAAAAGTTAACTAGTTGTGGTAGACTACACCACATTTCTACCATATTACCAAAACTCGTCAAGAAATGTGAAGATTAGGTCCCCTGGGGGTCCACCTGGACCACTTTGGGAACCCCTGGGCTAGGACATTCGCATTCTGTACACTACAATCACAAGACCATAATCCTAAGACTACAAATCTTAAGTATCCCTAACTGTATCTATTTCCCTGTCAAACAATATTAGGTACAATAATTGTTTTAAGGGGCTTCTAAACGGGCCATATTTTCACTGCAATATGTGGCCGGCAACTATTGGTCTCCCTCTCTTACTCGTATGTTAGAGAAAGACACCAATAGTTGCCGGCCACATATTGCAGTGAAAATATGGCCCGTTTAGAAGCCCCATTAATCAAGCCTACATTGCGCTGTAGGTATTTATTTGAGGGTATAATGTTATTTCTGTCCGTTTTGATTAGCGCCTTACCCTGAATCTTACATACTGTGTCAATATGATACGGCCATTGTTTGGTATCCCTTGATTTATGAACGCAGCAGAAATGTGAAGAAAATCATACAGAAGATAAAATATCGGTAGGTATAAATTGAAAGTTAGATAACTTAAAACCCGTTCTTTCAGAGCTGATTTAAGGCCATACCGGTTTTCAGGAAATTGAACAAAAAACCGTCCTGAATAAACTAACTTTCTTTTAAAAAACCGGCCTTGTGCGAGTTGAACTCGCGTGGAGAGGGTTCCGTACATACGTTTTTTTTTAATAATTCTTATAGGTTTTCCTGTAGTAATGAACGAAATTTTGTATTTTGTTAAAAAAAATTGGCTCTGTACTTTCGGAGATCAGTGGGGGAATGCTCAATTATCGTCTTCTCGCATGAATAAAATCAAAACTCTTTATTTTACAATAATAACAAATATTTGAGATTCTCATAACGAGTCCTTTCGTTTGATATATATGACATATGACACAGTAATTTTTGCAAAACTTTTTTTTTATCATTTCCTAATTTGTCACCGTAAATGAAACTTATTTAAAAAAAAAAAACCTTGCATATCTGAGTTTGGGTCATCAATTTACATATGTGTACCAAATTTCAACTCAATTGGCCCAGTAGTTTCGGAGCAAATTGGCTGTGACAGACGGACGGACAGACAGACAGACGCACGAGTGATCCTATAAGGGTTCCGTGTTTTAATTTTTTTTACGGAACCTTATTTTTAAGGTTATCTCAGCGGGCCTATTATGGTCGGTTTTATCGATGTGTGTGGATAAAACAACTGTCACGTTCTTACGTAAGAGAGAGAGTGACGGAAGCTTTATCCACCGCGATAAAGGCAACCATAATACGAGCCCAGAGCACCTTTATGGTCGCAATAAGCGCGACTACGCTCTAAAAGTATATCACATTATCAATATCCCTGTACAGTTCAGTGTTCAATACTAGCTAAACCAGTGCAGACTCCAGCTCATAATCCAAATGTTAATACGAAAACCAAACTAAATGAGTATCCGTGACTCAACTCTGTAACTTCGCAATTTGCCGGTCCGGGATACGAAACTGTGAACGTTATTTCCGAAGTTTAAATTGCACCGCCGCCATTTTGAATCGGGTTTTTTGTCCTTGTTTTATACGGAATTTAATAGGGTTTTGTTATAAGTACATTCTTTGGCGTCGAGCTTTGTGGTTATTTTTAATATAAGAAACTATTTGTTTTTCGTTTAACGCATTTATCAATTCTTTTCAGGGTTCCGTTGCCAAAAAAGTACCTTGGCAGTTTCGCCATGTCCAACTGTCCGTTTGTCCATCTGTCCGTTACTTTTGGTCCTACAAAGCTGTAATTTAGCATATTTACGAGTACACGTATAAATTACACCGACAAAGTTGTAAAAGAAAAATCTTGTAAAAGTTTTTGATTTCGGGTAGGTAGGTACAGTCTAGTTCATAGATACTTCATAGTTACTCCACGTTTATAAGTAAGGGCATTAGTTATAAAGTCGCAGACAATAGAACTTGTGAACTATGTAAAAAAATTAGTACTGTTTGACACATAACCTCAAATATTCGCCAAGCGTGTTTTTATTAAAAATAACGTATAATTAATAGTTATTTCATCTTAAACTTAATATGAAAATAATGATCTAGTGTATAAATCGTTGCAAAGACCTCGCTTGATCTTTAAATTACGTGATTATCGAGTAATCATGGTGAATTGGTTCGTTTGGTTCTGTTTACACCTTTTACAAGTTCTATTGACGGCTACTTTAAGGATTATACTAAACACTAAGTGGAATGTAAGTCCAAATTTCCAAACGCTATTAACACGTTCAAGCATAAATCGATTCCATTAAATTTCTAGTCAATGCGAGTTTCGGACACGTGAATAAACGTCGCAGCCTCTGAAGAGTCCATCTGTGAATTGCCCCGGCTTGGATGGATCGGCCCCTGGGGATCCAATGAATGTCGAAGTCTCCCTTAGGATTAGTCGTTCATGATTTTAAAGGGTTTAGGAGCCTTAAAGGAGTCAGAAGATATTTGTGGTCAACTGTTTACAAACATATAAATGCGAGGAATCCAATTTTTGCGTAAGCTTAAACGTTAGTAATTAAAAGTAGTTTCATCTCATCAAAATCGTTATTTTGTTTGGATTCTGGGCGGTGACGGCGGAATATTTAATGAAAATATATTAGTAACGTACCGTACAGTCGCTATAATCCTACTAATATTATAAATGCGAAAGTTTGTGTGTGTGTATGTGTGTGTGTGTGTGTGTGTTTGTTACTTCTTAACGCTGCAACGGCTGGACGGATTTGAATGAAATTTGGAATGGAGATAGCTTATAGTACCCTGAATTAACACAAAGGCTACTTTTCATCCCGGAAAATTTAAAAGTTCCCGAGGGAATAACTATAATCGAAATCTACGTGGACGAAGTCGCGGGCAGAAGCTAGTCCTAGTAATATTATAAATGCGAAAGTTTGTGTGTGTGTATGTGTGTGTGTGTGTGTGTTTGTTACTTCTTAACGCTGCAACGTCTGGACGGATTTGAATGAAATTTGGAATGGAGATAGCTTATACCCTGGTTTAACACAAAGGCTACTTTTCATCCCGGAAAATTTAAAAGTTCCCGAGGGAATAACTATAATCGAAATCTACGTGGACGAAGTCGCGGGCCGAAGCTAGTATCATATATATGAGAACAAATTAAGTCTTATAAAAGGCCTTAGAGAGTGTTCAGATATTTTGGAGCACCTTGTTTGCTTCTATGATAGCGAATGTTCGCCCAATTTCCATTAACGCAAGCGCATTTGACGCCGCCGGTCGCAACTGAGTGATCGTGAACGCCTCCACATTCGCCGGGATAGCTATTGTGCTCGAATTGTATTCCAAGACGGTTTCCTATCGATTTCCGCGGTCGGGAGTTTTTCTTTATGTTAATAAAAGAGTTTGGCTATCTTTTATATAGACTAGCGACCTTCGCTTCGCTTCGGTTATTTAAATAAAATAGCCTTAGTAAGCCTATAGTCAATACAAACTAGTAAAAAAACACTCAATGATCCACTTTATAATTATATTAGTCTGGGTAATGTTAGTAATTAGTCTTAATGTAAATAATCGGTAGGTACTTTCGTTTGTAGGTATACGTGTGTATGGCACAGCTTGCAATTTAACAACAAATTCTACAGCAACGCACGCTACGCACGCACAGGGCTTCTTCGTATCAAAATGTATGTAGATACTCCTACAGCGGCGCACGCACGAACGAACTTTGAAATCCGTATTTTGAACTTCGTCTATTGTTATCCCTTTCGCTCTCGACGCGTCACTAATTCGCAAGAAAGTGACGGCGCGATCCGCAGTTCGAATTACTGATTTCAAAGTAGAGCCCCTGGAATGTGCGCAGCGAGAGCATGCGTAGCGTGTGCCGCGCATGGAATTTAGCCTTTATGTCCAACCAGAGCCGACTATGTACGCCTCTGATTTTACCAGTAAAATATTTTTTACCCCCGACGCAGTAAGAGGGATGTTATAAGTTTCTGCTGAAGCCTTGTTATTTTCAACCTTGTCAACTGGCTCGGTTCCATTTTGGGATTATCAAAAAATCTAAACTTCCGCTGTCGATGAAATTAAAATTCTTCAAAGGGATACGTTTTATGAAATAAATGTCGACAAAACAAGGGTTAACCCATAGAAACCAAGCCAACTAGCTTTTGCGAAAAATCGCCAAGTTCTCTAACAAAACAAAAGTCCCAGATAAAGTGTATTTTTAACGGAACTAGCCGCATGAATTCGACAATTCAAACGGCGAACTCAACGAACTTGCAAAAGACGGCGACTTCGGAGAAGCTACTCGAGTATTCCATTATGGAATGTAATTTTAACTTGGCCCGTTTTTATTGTGCAGCCATTCATCATTGTGCAGAATAGAAGATTAAATATAACATTTACGAGTCGGCAAATGAATTCATACAGCGGAATATTATTTTAAAACAGTAAAGAAAGCCGAATTAAAATTTCTTTTTTGGTAAAGTTGAGCGTGGCATTATTAATTAAAATGTTAAATTTTCTAAAACTTATTTGACTGAACATTATAAACGCTTAAATTATTAAAAGTAAAAAATATGTTTTGATTCAATCCTCATACCAATTACAACGCAAAGTTCTCTTATATTTTACTACTTACTAGCCCTCGCTTCGCTTCGGTTTATGTTAGTTTTCTGTAATATCCATACATAATTCATACTAGGAGATCCGAATAGGAGACGATCTTCACCCATTGCAGCTGTTTATTCGATAAAAAGTATTTTATATCAAGTAAGTAATATAATGGCCAATAGGTTGACTGAAAAATTTCAGTCCAGTAGGTACAGTCCATAATAAAAAAAAAAGAACTTTTTTTTAAATTGCTACAAATAGCTACAAAATGTGGATAAAGCATCCGTCCCTCTCGTACTTACATTCCTACTCGTACGTAACAAAAAGTGACGGCCGTTTTATCCACGTTTCGTCACACGATAAACGCAGGCGTATTAGGCCCCCTGAAATACTTATTTTATCTTCTCTTATCGATCCCTTTAGGATCTTTTGTGCAATTACCCTGTTAAACTTAGCGTTAAAATTCACATTCGAACATTCGTTCTCTGAATACTCGTATTCGCACTTTGAACATTCGCTTTCGCATTCGCAAAATAAAAATTACAACGTTTTTTATGTCAAAGATATCGAAATACTTAATTCTAATTATTTGTGTCTGAATCATTGGTCTTCTCCAATTATGAACGAACGAGTGAACCGAAAAATAATTACATTCATAAATCGATCATTCATTACACAAATTCAATATTAGAACACTGGAGGACGCCTGCGACTTTGTACCTACACCCCTATTTTATTATTCGCGGGTCGATTTTCGAAAAAGTTTTTCGTTGTGCTACCCTAGGGTATCCAAGGGATATCATCTCCAAATTTTAAGACCCTAGGTTCGGCGGTTTAGGCTGTGCGTTGTCATTCAGTGAGACAGTCAGTCCCTGAAGAGTTATATTATAAATGTAATCCGAAATGAGC
The DNA here is from genome assembly GCA_948252455.1 of Acleris cristana. Taxonomy (NCBI): domain Eukaryota; kingdom Metazoa; phylum Arthropoda; class Insecta; order Lepidoptera; family Tortricidae; genus Acleris; species Acleris cristana. Next base: position 7,145,359 of record OX411797.1, on the reverse strand, counting down.
GTTATTCATGTGTTTATTTTATAGATAAAGATCTATATCGTGTTATTATTATAACTCTTACCCCTTTACTTATAAACGTGGAATAAGCTTGGAATAGTTCATGCCATGCTTTGTCCTTATCTGTAATTGTGACATTTGTATCTGACAGAAAGTGACAAAGCATGGCATAAACTATTCCAAGCTTATTCCACGTTTATAAGTAAGGGTGTATATATGTATATAACCGCCTTTTTCATAAACGCACATGAAACTTTTTTTAGTTAAAGTATTCTTTGTTACTTTCTGTCACATACATATTATGGCATATTGAGATGTTACGTAGAATTTTAGGCTAGATCCATATTATGAATATCACGTAGGTATGATTATTTGGTTGACTGGTAGAGAATGGCATTAGGCATGACGTCCGCTTTTTGTGTTTGTTATATTTCAGTAAAGTTTAAATGAATAAGGACAAACAATACTTAAAGCTCACTTTAGCTATTTTCTGTTATCAATAAGAGCAACAATAACAATTCTTACATATAATAAATTAGTAAATAATTCTGGATTTGCTCACCCACTTTCGATGTTATAAACTCTCAGTTAGTTATCAATATATATTTTTGGAATAAAAAATATAATATTGGTAAACAGTTCAATCAGCCAGTCACAGAACAGTATATATTATATGTGTAGATTTAACATATCTTCCCAGTTCAAATAAAACATTTACTCTCAACAGGAAAATAGCCCATTAACTTCTTTTTTAAAGGCATTCATGCGGCGGTTCCATTGAAAAACGGAACGTTTTCATGTTTAAAAAAAGATGTGGTTATTTCCAGGTCGTGGTATTCTGTTACGTTTCGAATGAGAGTGAACGTTCCGTTCCACGCAAACGTTGGAGAATTTCAACGTTGAATGAAGTGATTAAGCAGTTAGGAAGGCCATTGTTATGGAATATTGTTCGCTTTTAGGATTTTATGCCTAAATTTTGCAGAATTCTGTAACCTGTCCATCTATCCGTTTGTTATACTCAGCCAGCGTTAAACATTATTTGTTAAAACAAGAAAATATCAGTTTTGGAACACAGAATATGTAATTGATATATTAATAGTACAAGTACAGATGGCGCTCTTTGTAACAAAACGGAGTGAAAGAAGGTCGTTTTATTTATAACTAGCTCTGGCCCGCGACTTTGGAAGAAAGTATTTCCAAAGAATTCCAGTCGTTGATTTGACGTTTCTTCACCTGCTGACCATGACAGATTAAAGAAGAAAAGACACCCAGTTTTTGTTTCTTTTCTTCTTATCAATACGTAATCTATAAAGTAGAGACAAGTAGCTGGTGCAACGTTTAATTTATTGCACTTCTATGCCTTTAGTTTTAATTCTGTGGTTTTTGCCGCCAAGAATCTCGGCCTAGGGTTGGCCATTATCCATAATTTCATTACATTAAGTCTAATCCTGATATTATAACGGATCGGACAGATGGAGTGGCACGTCTCTCCGTGCGGGCCATCCCTCAGCATTGATGACGTCATTTGTCTAACTGACCCCTAGGGTTCGATACGTGGACTGGTATTAGTGTGGTCCAAGATAGACGCAAGAAAAATAAACTTTAACCCCCTTACTAATAAACGTTGAGTAACGGTGGTATAGCTATACAATGTTTTGTCCTTATCTGTCATTTTGACATTTGAATTTGACAGATAAGGACAAAACATTGTATAGCTATACCACCGTTACTCAACGTTTATTAGTAAGGGGGTAAGAAAGCGGTTCTTTGACTGAAGTTGTACAAAAATCGGCATGCTTTTTTACTAGCTGTTATTTAAGTACGCTTATATGTCCTGTGGGGCTAGACAAGTTGCCATCGAATACAAATGCTAGCGTTTGGTGTGTTGGTTGTGGTCATATATCACTCGACATGCGTTGTCAAAAATGAAAAATGACAGTTGTAACAAGTGATATATAACGTGACTTACGTCAATTCCACACATTTTTCTATGACATCACAAAGCGACAGCACGATAAACCTATTTTAGTTAAAGTATTTGTCTCTTACTACGCCCTGATGTCCAGTTATAAAGGCTTCGGCACACCAAACGCGTGGCAGCAACAGCGCGTAGCGTCGCGTGGCGTCAGGGAGTTGTAAAACAACAAAACAAATGGAACCCCGGCACACCGAGACGCGCGTGTGCGGCGCGTCTGCAGCGCGCGAGACGCGCAATTCATGGAAAAAGAGCCTATATTTTCACGCTGCCGCTACCGCTTGTGGTTTAGACCTAAAAAAAAAGATAAGAGTCACGTCTAAGTATTTTATTGAGGCAGAAATACCAAATCACGCCTCCGTCCTGCTGAATAAATTGTATTATGTATGTATGTAAGCGAGACTAATGATCTAGGAATATTTTATTAGATGGAAGAAAAAAAATATGAGTGAATTTTTGCTACATTTTGTCATTGTTATTAATAACTCTCGTGTTGACAAGCTTTTTGATTATTTTAGGCAAATAATTGTAATGATGATTTATTTCGAAATAAGTAAAATTTTACGGTAACGTACAGTGCGATAGATCTTAGAAGGTGCTTCGCTTGTGCTTGCCTCTCACTCGCTGTCATACATTCTTATTTAGAGCGAGTGAGAGAGAAACACAAACCCGAAGCTCCTTCTGAGTGCTCACAGACTGTACATCAAGCCGCAGCCTAGCAGCAGTGTTCGCATCATTGTGTTCCTGTGTGGGGATAAGACAACCGGTGAAATTACTAGCATAGAGGCATTCCGTCTTAGTACTCAGGGTTGGCAACGCATGTGCGGTCTTAGGATTGCAGTCTTAATATTGTAGTCTTGAGAATATCAATGTGGGTCGAGGTCCCATTTTCTATCAGGTCGTCTGTGTGCTCGTTTGCCTTCTCCACACTATAAAAAAACAGGTCGTACTTGTACCTAATACTTAACAAGGGCTGTAAAAGAAAGAAAGCCCGAAATCGCAGGTATTTGAGACCCGAGCCGTAGGCGAGGGTTGTAAATATGCGATAGAGGGCTTTCTTTTTTACTGCCCGTGATGAGTACACAATTTTACGTCTTCACCTGGCCACAATGCGAGTTTTACCGTGCGCGCAGCGTGCGATAAAACTCACATTACGGCCAGGTGTTACGTAAATACTTTTACTTTTGCAATATGTATAACGTTTGATAAAATATGACTAGCCTAGCTATTCCAAAAATAACTGACGAATGGTTAGGGCCTGTTTCACAATAATCAAGGAACGCGTATCTGACACATAAATTTAGCCCTTTCCTTTTCTTACACTTGACCATAGACAAGGAGAGAGCTAAATTTAACTGGCATATAAATTTACTTGTCGATTGTGAAACAGGCCCTTAGTGTAATAACATTACAAAAAGCAAGCTTTTAAAACCCGACTGTGGCTAAGCAACTTTAAATCGTTATAAATCCTAAATGATCATTCAAAATGAAAAATGATGAAAGAAACCTAAAGATGATTTTTAAATACCTATTCAATGATACCCCACTTGTCATAATTTGTCGAGTTTTTTTTTCTTTTTTTTCAATAAAGCCTCTGGTTGCCGCCATATTGAATTTTGATTACTGACATATCTTTAGTGACACTCACGAGATTAAGACAAATCGATTGACATAAGAATCATTAAAATTGGTTCACGCGTTTAGTTTCTAGAGCGCCACAAAGGAACAAACATACATATATAGGCTGATAAACACATTATCCTCCTCCTTAGGCAGTCGGATAAAAATACTTTTGTGGGCCACAGAACTTAAGCCGTAATGAATGAAATACGAAACTCAAATAACTTTCTATTTAATGGAAAACTAAACTTAGAAAAAGTTAGCATAACAACGAATAATTATCAATGCAAATATTTCAACAGAATTTAAACAAACAGAAAAGAAATCACGTTTTCAGATTATGCGTCTCTAATATTTTATAAATATAACCTAACCTAACCTAACCTTATCACTCGTAAGATATTTATGAAATTTTGAAAAGTGTACTATTCCATGAATATTGGCGTTATGAATTATGATTTCCGATAGTTAGTATTAAAAAAAATATGAAGAGTATGAAGAGTGATTATTATGATGTAAAATGGTATGAGAAAAAATGTGGACTTCCAATAATAGTACTTAAAAAGTTATGTGAAAAAATGCGCTCCCAAAAACACTAACTGCCGCACTCACAGACGTCAATTAATATTATCCCCACACTGGAACACAAAGCGAACGCTGCTGCTCGGTGGTAGGTTAAATCGGGTACACTACATATTCGTAACTACATCTACTACATCTACATCTCATAGTTCCGAATTCATCAAAATTCCGAATGTTCATAATTCCGAATGCAATGTTTTGATAGAAGACTTTATTTGATATCGCTTATAAATCAGACCCGTCGGCTTATTGTCTAACACACTCGCAATCACGATCGTTTTCATTTTGAAAATCGAAGGCTTGTCTGCATACGAAATGAAAACAATTGCTCCACTTTGAAGCCAGTTGCGATTGCGAGTGCGTTAGACAATAAGCCCTCTGGCCTAACGAACGTTCAATTGAATACCGATTTAATCTAAAGAGCTCCAGCATAACATGGTTTTCGGAAAAATGATAATTTGGACAAATGAATATTCGGATTAAAATATTTCGGAGTATTTGGATGTTCCCAGGTTAAGTGATAAGATAGTGGTAGTGATGCGGGTCGACCTTCTGGGACGAGGTCGTACCACCACTCTCACAATATGTCAAACATTACGTTTTCAAATGTAGGGACTAAGAGGGAAGGCTCTATACATATTATGCCAGCAAATTCACCGCAGTACAAACTCCTGCTTAGCTGCATGTATTATTCTGTGGCTGCGTGGCTTATGCTTGGTTGCACAATATCTCATCAAATAATTTAATGTCGCCTTAAGTTGAGTGCTGTCACAAGTGAAAGGTGTCCTAACGGATCATTATTGCAAATAAACTATGTAACTCGCACTAGTTTTTTCCCGTTTTAACCTTTTTTTGGTATGTTTTCATTGACTGACGTTAAATAAATGTGTTTATTTCCTTCTTGTTGGCTTTATTCAAAATGACGTTTTATAATAGAGATATACGAGCATGGCTGTAACGATGTGACGTCGCTAGCTGCGCTGAAATTCGCGTAATAACGAAGCATCAATATCGCATAAGGGTGTAAAGGAGAAAACGCAGTAGGTCAGAAAAAATACTTTATTTTAAAATAACGGCGTCATTAAACAAACAGGTTTAATTACCAAAATTTGACTTGGTGGGAAGTGCAGTAAGATGAACCACGCTTACCTTGATCAGTAACAAGAAAACTAGGTCCCAAAAGAAAAAAAAGGCAAGTCATAGGTTCGTTTTTTAGGTAATAGAAGCGAATGGCGGGCTACCGCGGCTATTTTTCAAAAGTCGAAAAATATTTTTTCATATAGCGCAAACTTTTTTAACGTGGTAGCGACGCCTAAAACTCAGTCAAAATCAAAGAGTAAAATCATAGGTTCGTTTTTAAGGTAATAGAAGCGAATGCGACTATTTCTCAAAAGTTGAAGTACTTCGTACTTTCGCGCTGTTTCGTACTTCCGAAGATGCACGAGATTTCCCGATGCACTATGGAATTCGGGCTTAAACTAAGCCCGAATTCCATAGTGCGACACGCTATGCCTACGTGTGGATCCAATATTGACGTTGTAACGTTCGTTTTTCTGCTGTAGGAGTACCTACTCGTATCACATACATTTTAATACGAAGCCAATTTATAATTACGTATGCGTGCGTAGCATGCGCCACTATGGAATTCTGCCAATATTGTTCAGACTACTGTAGACTTGTGCCACTGTGGCCGAAGTGTGAAGCCATTGCACGTCCCCCAGCGCTCCACGAACACCTTGTACGTTCAAACGACCCGGTGAATTTTTCACTGTGAAAAGTTTCATATTTTCACGGAGGCGACTGAATTCGGCTAATGGTTTATTTGAGTTGTGAATTTATGATGTTGTAGGGTTAAAAAGTTGCTATCCACTTTTGTTAATAACTTTTGAATCTTTACTTATGCGAAAGTTTGTGAGTAGGTATGTGTGTGAGTTATGTCTTTTCTTATTTACAGCTGAACGGATTTAGATAACATTTGGAATGGAGATAAATTATACTTTAAATTAACATATTGGTACCTTTTATTCCGAAAAAAAAAACACTATTGCTGGGTGTGGTACGGTCAATGCGGACGAAGTCGCCGGCGGAAGCTACTACTTATTGCATACATTGATAAATAAATAAAACAAACTTACTTAACTGTTTTTTTATAAATCCTAGTTATGAAGTAGGCCGATTAAAAAAGCTTTATTAAAAAATAAAATAGGACATACAGATTGGAAGCTGTGCTGCCACATACAGACACACAGACCCTCTTTTTTGTCGAAGTTTAAAACTGAAAAACGCAGCGCGTTACTACTTACGTCAATGCTATACGTATTCTTTAAGCGCAAAACACAGCGGGCGGGCGCGGGTCGTGCGTCGAGCGGGTCAGAAATTTGGTGGGTGGTTTAACATGGAGTTACGCATTAACACACGCGCCAGGCGCGGGTCGGGCGGGACCCGCGCGGGAGCTGCGCCGGCCGCCCGCCATTACAAAGTCGGGCGCGGGTGGGCCGAAACCGGCGCGGGCGTCATTGTTCGTAATACTACGCATTCTCCGATAGGCATTCTCACAGAGCGCGTGCGCGGTTCGTGAATACCCGCCTGCCCGCGCGTCACCCGCGGCGTTTCGGCGACCCGCGATGAAAACGCTATGCTCGGCACCCGACCTGCAATGAAAACGCCATGCTCGGCGCCCGACCCGCACTCGCCTACAATTTTTAATATGTAGCCGTCAACGTTCGCAAAACTCATCGTACTGCCCCAGGTAGAAGAGTTGCGGCAACTCCATTACCAAATTGAATCTGGAAAAGTTACACAAAAAGGTTCGTGTTGCGGAGTTGCTCCAAACTCTGAACGTTTTGTAACTGCTTTGTTTCAGATGAAGGGCAAGGTTAGGTTATTTAATACCGTGTAAAGCGTCAGGTGAAATAACCTTTTAACGCAAATAAACTTTGAAGCGGGGTTCAAATCCTCGCCCTTGTGAGTTTTGCCGAACTTGTGCAGAATTTAACTTGTAGATTGCTGATATAATATCTTAATACCACTGTTTTTATTTTCTTGTTGTATTGTATATAATTATTTTATTTCTTCTTTTACAGGTAAGTCGGTGATCGGATCACTTTTTCAAAATAAGGTACTTATCACCGTAGACTTGTCATGGTAAAGGTCTGTCTGTCTACCTCTCTTTTGTATGTATATTGCAGCGTCTGAGAAGGTACATTATTGTATTTAAGTATGAAGAGCTGACAGAATGATGGCAGATGTACGAACGATGATAACTGAAACCCGATGTTAGCAAAAAAAATTGGAGGATGCCTGTGAGTTCATAAGCGTAGAATAAGTTACCCGCTTCTCTACCTATTTCAATCCCCTAAGGGATGAATTTCCAAAAAATTCTTTTACCCTAGAATATCCAAGTTTTTTTTTAAATTACTTTCGCTGTTGGTGCGTTGCACCGTCACAGCTTCACGCTGGCGTTGAGTGGCGTGCCCCAGTTGGGGGGCACAGCCTACCCGTTGTTGGGTGGTGCGACAGGGGATGCACCGCACGCAGGGAGCGCGTGCGCGTCTTGATTAGTTCTTCGTACATCATGGTTCCGGGCGTCGCATCTAGATGCAGGGCGGAATATTTACTCCAAATTTCAAGTCCTGTGGTCCAGCGGTTTTGGCTGTGCGTTTGATAGATCAGCCAGTCAGTTTTTTCTCTTATATAATAAACTAGCGACCCGCCCTCGCTTCGCTTCGGTTTATTTGAGTTTTCTGTAACACAATAATAAACCAGCATTCATTACATAAAAACCTTCCTCTTCAATCACTCTATCTATTAAAAACCGCATCAAAATCCGTTGCGTAGTTTTAAAGATCTAAGCATACATAGGGACAGACAGACAGCGGGAAGCGACTTTGTTTTATACTTTGTAGTGAAGTTATTTATCTGTTTCTAACTTAACACAATTCATCAAATCTTGACTTAAATATGACTCAATAAACTTAACTTACTCGCCAATCCAATCTCCTTAATAAATCGTCTTGGTATCCTCATTCCCTGAAGTTATTTAACGCAGGGCACCGAATCCGATGTATATTCTATGCTAAGGACATAAATCAGATTTTCCCTTGTCAAATTGGCTCAAGGTCTCAGCTTACAAAGGTTTAGGCTTGCCATGTTTGGAAAACGAATTTTGTGAGGTTAGGGAGAATAGAAGCGTCAAGGGAATACATGGAAAGGTGTTTTATTCATGAGGAATACAGTTTCTTTTAGCGGTTTTTTTTATAATGGGTTTGCCCTTTACTAACTCTAGCCCTTGGAAGACGAAGATTTATTCGATGCGGAAGCGAGCTCACCCAGAAGCTGCCTATTCACCTTTAAATGTGGCGTTATCTATGAAAAGGGACCTTATTGTCGATGGCGCTTCCGCCATTATTAACGATGTTCCGATATAAATACAACGTCGCGTGACGCAGTGCGGTGTAAGCGCCATCGACAATAAGGTCCCTTTTCATAGATAACGCCACAAATTAGTTTAGATTGTATGCACCCTGGAAGCGCATTCCAATATTTTGCAGTACGCATTATGAAGGATGATGCTTTGTGGTAATTGAAGGATAAAATGGTGCTAGCGATCAGGACGGTCCCAGAACAATGTCCTACCGCTACTTCAATAAATACCACTTATTGCTCCTTCCAGACCAAAACCCGCATCCTTGTAACCAAGTAGCTGCTTAGCTGCACCTGCTGCTTATCGATCTGGAATTCGAATACAACTTGTTTTTATATCTTGCTAGAAACTGACGATACTCGGAAAGCTATCGCGCATACGTCTTACGGGCCTAGTACGGTTGCGTCTATATCGCGTGTCAAATGTGGATATAGCATCCGTCACTCTCGTACTTATTTACGTGTCAGAAAGTGATGGACGCCTTATTCAAACTTTGTCACGCGATTAACGCAGGCATATTAGGGCCCAGGCGTCTATTTAAGGCGGTATAAACCATTTCGTCTTCGACCTGTTGTTTTTTTTTAACTCGGCCGCCATTACTGTCAAGTGAATAAGAGCTATCAAAGCGTTGACAATACGATAACAGGTCAAAGGCGATATGGTTTTTACCGCTTAGAATCTCGGCTCACTCAGCGTGCGTGCGTGTGTGTGTGTATATGTCCGTTTGTGTGTCGTGTGTCTGTCGTACTGTAGCTCTTAAACGGGTGAACCGATTAGGATGCGGTTTTGTAGCGGTTGTTTTTAGCTAAGTTTCATGAAAATCGGTTGGGTCGGATAAGAGATATCAGTTCTGAAAGAAGAGATCACCATTATATTAGAGGTTTTTATTTATAAATTAGGGGTAATAGTTTATTTATTTATTTATTTATTGATAGTTATAGTAGGGCCAAATCAAGAGCCCCCGAAACCGATGTACGTACATGAAGAGATTGATGAATGTAGAGGAAGCGAAAGTTGTATGTTTGGACCGGTGCACCTGGCGTTCCATAGTCTCTGCCTACCCCATTGGGAGACAGGCGTGAAGGTATGTATGTATGTAGTGATAGTAGAATAAACAAGACTTAATGCGCTACAATTTTATTCATTTGCGATCATTTTCTAAGTCTTCACATACAATCAGCAACATTCTAATCACAAAGCCGCAAGTTCTCTATTGATGCGAAACAAGGCTTTTTCCGGTTGGCTGCCCTAAGTTTCACAGACGGAATGTTTTCCTGTTATGAATCAATTTTCCAAGCATTGCCTTACTAAGGCGCTGTTGACGTATAAAGGAGTACCTATTGAAGTGACGAAACGGATAGATGATAAGAAAGTGAACGAACCTAACTACCTATACAGGGTGTTAGGCAGAAGGTTGAACAAACTTCAGGGACTAACTCTGTAGGTCATACTAAAAAAAAACTGCTGTTCCATACATTTCGGCTGTTTAGCTCTCAATGTTTGTTTGGAACAGCTGTCTTTTTTTTCGCGATTTGTATGTTGGTCCCATAATAAAAGTTGATGAGTATGACCTACAGAGTTAGTCCCTGAAGTTTGTCCAACCTTCTGCCTAACACCCTGTATAAAAAAACAGTTTTTAAAACAAATGAATCGACTAGTTCGTCTCCGGCACATTAGGAGTCTCTGTTACCTATTGCCCCTCTGGCGTTAGGGTAGTGTTGCTTCTGTGCGCGTCGCTCGAAACACGCGGCGACGGCGCGGCCCTGACTGAAACCGGCTCGATCCGTCTTGTTCAGTTTGCTTGTGGTGGCTCGCGGCGCGTACGGTCGAGGCATGCACACATGCAACCCGCACAATACCGGGTGTCCCTAAAATCAACGCTAAAACTGAGAGCACTGATAGAGCTGCTAAAAAGCTGCCGATTTAACCCCTATTCATGTTCAGCGATTTTTACTAGTTTCGGAGATATTGATCATTTTAATCTGAATTTTCAGCGAAATCTTTAAACTCATTTGCTCGTTTTTTTAAAATATTTTTTTTAAGTTATGACATAACGTTTGTTTCTCCATATTGGGTATCCCAGTTTTAGAGACACCCTGTATATCTTTGTTTATAGATAAACTACTGTTTATACTGTGCCCTCGGCAATGTATAGGCTACTCTCAAATTCGTATTGCCTTCAAGGTTATTTCCAAGGTCCTGTCGTTTAACCTCATTTTTGTCTTCTACTTCCATCTCTATGGATGGACGAGGGATCTGAGGCAGAGCAAAGTTCATGCTCCTTTGATTTACGACCCACTTTAGGAGACAGAAATGCGCAACGATACTCTAGTTAATAGAAACTTTGTGGTGTAAGTTATAAGCTGATTAGGGAAATATTATATTATTTTAATAAAATGCTTAAATTAACTGTTTCAAAAACCACTATATTAAGAGAATCTCAACCATTTACTGAATTGGGAAAATTAAGTTAGAATCACGACCCCGCAGTAACTTAACTAGCTCACAAAGAAATAGACAAAAGTTTTAATTAGGTAGGTACATTTTATTCGTAAAATTTTAATTTATCTGTTTAAGCTGTGTGTCCTTACACTGTAAATGTATTTTTTTATTATTCTAATAGGCACCAGCGTTGGATGCTAAAAAATTACAAATTTACTTAGCTTTGGTCTTTGTCCATTACGGCCAGACAGACATGCAGCTAGACAACCTTGCTAGTAGGTAAAGAATCATTAAGTTTTATATACTTAGTGCTAATAAACTCGCAGATTGTTCGTCACTTGCACCACAATATAAACTTGGTCAACGCTCCATTTTAGCTGGGCACTCGAACTCGGGGCTCGTTTTATTAAATCTGTGATAGCATATCTACTGTGGCATCTACCTCACTCTCTACTGACATGAAAGGGACAGCGGTATATCGATTGGAGATACTTTTGCCACCGGTTACGTTATTAACTATTGACTATTTCGCTGCCAACGTCCTCTAGTCGAGTCACTATTTAACCCCCGACGCAAAAAGAGGGGTGTAAGTTTGACCGCTACGTGTGTGTGTGTGTGTGTGTGTGTGTGTGTGTGTGTGTCAGTCTGTGTCTCTCTTTGGGCCCTTTTCCACGGCAACATCCAGTTTTTTTGCAGGATCCCGTTTAGTAGTGTACGTGTTTTACTACTAGCAGTCACATGAGCATACTGTTAACCGCCGGAATTGCTCGTGGCCGTCTGTCCCTCTGTATGTACGCTTAGATCTTTCAAACTACGGAACGGATTTTAAAGCAGTTTTCATCAATAGATTCAAGAGGAAGGTTTTTCATAATAAATTCTGGTTTATACATGTACAGTTACAGAAAACTTACGTAAACCAAAGCGAAACGAGGGCGGATCGCTATTTTTATTATATACTAGAGGACGCCCGCGACTTCGTACGCGTAGAATTAGTTTCCCGCTACTCCCCCAATTTCTTCCCGTTGGGGGTCGATTTTCGGAAAATTCTTATTTAGTGCTCACTTACATTATGAAAGGAACCCCTGTACCAAATTTCAAGTTTCTAGGTCCAGTAGTTTCGGCTGTGCGTTGGTATATAAGTCAGTAAGTCAGTTTTGCCTTTTATATACAGGGTGTCTCAGAAACCGACGTCAACCTGTCTCGGGCTAATAGAGCAGCTAATAAGCTATCGATTTAACCCCTATGTATATTCAGCGATATTTGCTACTTTCGGAGATATTGATCATTTAAATCTAAATTTTTGTAATTTTCCCTTACACGAAACAGCATTAATTTCATGTTTTATTTCATTAGTTTTTCAGTGGTATCTTTTTTGCTGCTCTATCAGCCCAAGACAGGTTGACGTCGGTTTCTGGGACACCCTGTATATAAAAGGCAAAACTGACTTACTTATCCCATTGGCCTTCGTAAAAGTTAGCGTATATAAAATCGCATTGCAAACTTTTTTAACTTTCGACGCCTTACAGGAAAATACGTACCTATTGATTGGCTTTACTTGTTATTTATAGAACCTTTCAGTAAACAACAATAACTCCCACGTTATTTCATTAACTTCGGAAGTAAATTGTAATAAGCTGGCGTTACAATAAACATGAAAGAAAAAAACAAGAAATATATCACTAACGGGAAAACACGAGAAAACGAAAGAAACGTAATGCTCTTAAAACAGACTGGAATAGTGATTGTGAAGGGGATGGTGGTGGATGCTGGGATATAAATTAAATCCCGCATTTTGGAATCTTAATGGACTGTTTTTAACCGACTTCAAAAGAGGGGGAGGTTCTATGTTCCACTGTATGTATAATTTTATGTATGTTTACCAATTGTGGACCGATTTTGAAAATCCTTTTTTGCTTTTATAGGTTATACTTCCGAGATCGTCTCATTGGCACCAAATCTGAATGTGATGAAAGGATCCGTGAAAAATTGAGGGAACTCCTCAAATATTATAGGAAATTTTAGTACAGTATATATTTATAGCGATCATTTGGTGAAGTGGAACTGATGATGAAGACCATAGTTGGCTACCGAAACTCCTCTACGGTACCTTTTCTAGGCTAGCGATAAGATATCTCGATTAAGATAGTTGAGCGACATTTGATTGTATAAAATGAGTATGACTTTCCCGCGGCCCTACTTGCAGCGAGTTTGAAATGTTCTACAGTGTCATATTATTTATTTAAAAATGGGACTACGTAACAGCTTATCACTTAAGAGTATAAAATAAAATTAATGACCTGTTCCGCACCATTTTAAAAGAAGTTATTTGTTTAATCTTACATTAATGATGTGCCGTACGTAGTAAGTAACACTGATTCACATTTTTTTGGTGCCACAAAAAAATCTCCTGAAGTGTATTTCACACGGAAATCCATAATTTAATCGAAATTAACTCTATTGATTTTATCATTTGATCGATCGCTATTTTCTACTGAAACGATGTTTACTGGATATCTTGAACATGTTCGTGATAGTATTTTTTTACACAGGTTACCATTTTGCGTAAAGTTTACTATGTATTGTATACATGACAGACATACATGCTATCTTTATGCGACGAAACGCCGGGGCGGTGCATGATCTTTCGCTTTGTTAACCGCAATGCTACAGGCCCAAATTGCGGCACAGTAGACAGATTATAGTGTAATAGTATTATTATTGTGACGAAGTAACTTATTAAATCTATGGTTAGTGTGGTTAAGGTCAAAAGCCTTCTCCGAATCTGTACTTCAGAAAGTAATGGACCAAATTAGTAAACATATTTGTACTTAAAAAAAAATTGGACATAATTTCATATTTTTTCACTTGTTGGTGTGATATTTGATTGATACAAGCAAATTTTTATGACGAGATATGGGTATATTAGGTCCGGAAATTGATATTTCTAGTGGTCGTCCTCAAAGAAACTCGTTTTTAGCTAAAAAAAGACACTCGGCTCCCAGTTAGGAACTTTCTATTGAAGCACGACGGAAAGAGTAAGAACGACCGACATAATTACTGGCTTCTATGGATTCCTTTAAAATTTAAGTTCAGATTGTGGCTGAATGCATACAAAAATATCCAAGTGTAAAAATAAAAACGTGTACAGTCAAGGGTAAGACAGATATCCTCTCAAATTTGCAAAGATATTTAATCATGAACTTTATCATCCCTATGTACAAGGTCTGCGTTAAGCTTAAAATTTAGAGGTGTATAAAGTTTTTGTACACATGTTCATTTTTCTGCATTAAGTATTAAGAACCAATTGCAGTCAGTGACCCGCATGTTACAACGAGTCATAGTTTACATAAAGATAATCAAAGTTATAGATGAAAGTCAGTGCACGATTGACCTGCGCGATAGCGGATGTGTAGAAGCTGAAGCAAGGTTTTTCTTTTCCTGGCATTTATTCCTCATATTGACATGATATTCTCGATAAATCCCCTTGAATCATGAAAGTTGTTTTGTTAATATTTAAAACATGTGAATATGTACAATTATATCCAATGAGGCTAAATTATTGTTATTTTTTATTTTGTTACTAGAGGGCGCCCGCGACTTCGTTCGTACGCGTAGAATTAGTTTCCCGCTACTCCCCCTACTTCTTCCCGCTGGGGGTCGATTTTCGGAAAATTCTTTCTTAGTGCTCACTTACATCATGAAAGGACGCCCTGTACCAAGTTTCAAGTTTCTAGCTATACGTTGATTATATAAGTCAGTCAGTTTTGCCTTTTATAATATATAGATTATAAGAAAACTGAACTAAATAATCAATGCACTAAATAGCGCGTTCCTATCCCATACTAAAACGCGTTGCCAAAGCGTAGCTAACGCGTTTGTAGTCTCAGAACGCACCGCCTCCGCTTTCACTGCGTTTGAGACTACTGTTTTAAAAGCATTGACTGTGCTGTGAGTTACAATTCCAGGAGAGCCGCATATTTGACTTCGCCTTCAGACAGTTGCAGTGAGTAATTGCTGCATTGTGAGTGCATTCGGAGCGTTCTAGTCCTATTGTGCCTATGACTCTATGTTGGTTCGACTCGGTTCACAATTAGCAACAGTTTTGACATGCGATCGAGGAGTTTGATTGTGGACACATTGACTCAACATATTATACTACTGAGTTTTTATAAGCCGGATATCGTTTTTCGAAGTCTAGCTAAACTTAAGTGGCATTGCTCGCTGGCATTGAAGTGCAATTAAGGAAAAATAAGTCATTTTATTGTGGATTAGTATTGATCACAAAACAAAAAAATAACTGTCCAACAGCCATTGAAATTTAACTTGTAGCTTTAATGCAATGTTTTTGGAAAGCTATTCAGACTGATCGTATTCATCAAAAAATACTCATTCAGTTGGCTTTCCGCATCCAATTCCACTCAAAATTAGGTCACGTATGACCCCGAATAGAGGCTCGTATTATACCCATGCAGAATCGAGACATGAAACGTTATGAATCGAGATTCAATCAATTTGGTACACCCTGTGTAATTGGTTAGTTCTTAATGGAGTTTGTTAATTAGCCATCAACCTATTCTAATATTTCTTGTTATGGCTGCGATGAATTATGGTGTTGTTAACACGAAATGTCAGCACGTTGGCGCACGGTGTATTCTAAAAGAAAAAGGGAAATTCCATGGCAGAGAGTATCGTAAGTTACCAATTTCTAGTATTCTGCTTGTTTTTTTAGTTATATTTCAAAATAGAAGAGTTCATTTATGTCTATGTACTTGATTAAATTTATATCTAGAAAAAAATAAGCATTAAAAGTTAAAAAAAAACACGCATTGAAATGGTAACTTTCGTTACATTATCGTGGAATTACCCAAAAATAGATTGTTTTTAGGGTTCCGTACTTAAAGCGTAACAACGGGACCCTATTACTAAGACTCCACTGCCCGTCTGTCTGTCACCAGGCTGTATCTCATGAACCGTCACAGCCAGTTGAAATTTTCACAGATGTATTTCTGTTGCCGCTATAACAACAAATACTAAAAACAGAATAAAATAAATATTAAAGTGGAGCTCCCATACAACATACGTGATTTTTTTGCCGTTTTTTGCACGATAATGGTGCGAAATCCTTCGTGCGCGAGTTCGACTCGCACTTGGCCGATTTTTTAAATAATATCTAAATTGAAAATACTACTTATGTGTTTAGGTAACTAGCATAAAGTTTATGTAAAAGCCTGCGTAGCGACTAGCTTTCCAAGCTAGTTCATATATTTATTTTATTTTGCACTTCACGCCGTGTATTTGCTACAAGAAAAGAAAATACAGTGAACTTATTAACTTGGCTATTGTATTACAGGTTCTACAATTATATTATTATTAAAAAAAAAAACTGAAAACATTTATTTATTTATTTATTATTTTAAACAATTTGAACTTTTATCAATCTTAATAAATAGTAACTTAATTACAATAAAATTCAATATACAGGATGTGTCTAACTAGGTAGGTATAGAGGGTGTCTCAGACCTTGATGTAAATATTAATTTGTTTATTAATTTTAATGATTTTGGTAACGAACGCTACCTAGCTGTACAATCAACAGCATAAATAAGTGATCATTTATGTACTTTGTCGCTTTCAATCGTTTCACAATTTTGTATAACGTTTCAAACACTACGTTAAAGTGACAAGGTACATAAATGATCACTTATTTATGCTGTTGACTGTGCACCTTTGGCTCCTGTAATTAAAAAAAACATATTAGAATAGAGCTCTAGATTTCCAGTTGCATTTCCACATTTTCATTCCGGTAAGCCGCGAGCTATATTGTATGAAAGGTCAGCATTTAGACTTGCTCTCACCTCATATTTAGAGCGTGGAGAAGTAGGCCAGTCAAGAGGCTGCTTATTGCTTTGCCGGTTTTACCGTCAGTTGGGTAAGAAATAACTTGCCGGGGAACATTTGCACTGTTCATCTATATATATAAAAGGCAAAACTGACTGACTGACATATCAACGCACAGCCGAAACTACTGTACCTAGAAACTTGAAATTTGGTACATGGGTTCCTTTCATGATGTAAGTGAGCACTAAGAAAGGATTTTCCGAAAATCGACCCCCAACGGGAAGAAATGGGGGGAGTAGCGGGAAACTAATTCTACGCGTACGAAGTCGCGGGCGTCCTCTAGTTATTAAATATAAACCAAGAAGGAATGAAATTTACTTTGCATCTGGTGTGAAATTGTTTTTAGTAGCGTACACAATGTAGGTATACTTTAAAGCAAACTTTTTGACTCAAGGGCACATAATATAAATTCGTGCGGGCCGAGACTTTGGTTTCATGGCTGGTCATCAGGAAATCATAATGAATATTCATCGCACTGATACAATTTTTTCCATTGCCTCATAATTAGTCCACCGTGTTTGTTTGTTACTACTCTTAAATAAATCCCAGCGGTCTCATTTGTGATTAATTACAAAACGTGTGTGTGGGCTCTCCCGCTTTCTTTCCGCGGGCCGGATTAGAAGAGCTCGCGGGCCGGACTTGGCCCGCGGGCCGTAGTTTGGCGACCCCTGCTTTAAAGCATGAGAAGAGAGAGAGAAAGAGAAGTGAGGAGTCTATCTAGAGGTTGCATATGTATGCGGGGAGATATAGTACATGGAAATATGATGATAAGCAGAGATGAGAGAGGGAGGGATAAAGAAGAAAAACATGTGTACAGAGAGACTGACGCAAAACGATGACCCTGATAATACCTCATGTAACATTATTTTTTTAACAACGCAAATAATTCAGAAAATATTTGTTAAATGTTAATTGCCTCAAGTTATTACTTAAAGATGATAAATGTATGTAATTTCCAATATTAAAACAACAATCATACTTATCTGAAAAAACAAACAGTATAGCTAGCACGAGTTGTACTTCCTCGCATGTCGCTCAGTGCGTCTCTATCGATGCAGACTAGATAGAAAGGGAGATCCGAGCGACAGATAAGTCGCGGTCAACTTGTGCTACGTTAAGCCTGTATTAAGGTCGCCTTTATAGCGGGCGGTGTTTAAAGAATCCGTCACTCTCTTACTTCTATAGTCTGTACATTTAGGTATTTAAAAAAATGTAAACAATCCAAACCACGTGGCATTGTTGACAGCCAATCAAAACCGTTTAATCGAACTTTGACGTATCAGTGCTCTACTTCTATTGGCTGACGAACTATATCACGTGGGTTGTTTGTTTACATTCTTTTAAATACCTAAAAGAACGGACTATAGTCAGAAAGTGACAGATGTGTTATCCACGTTTGTACTCAGCAATAAACACGACCATAATATACCCGCGAAGGTCCTGAAACATAAGTATTATAGAAGTATTTGGAGTTTACCACTGACAGAAATGGATTTTCATTTAATTTTCAGCTTTAATCTCATACGAATAAAATAGTTATGCTAAATCGGTAGACGTGGGCAAAAGTATAGAAATTAAAGTTGAAAATTATGTGAAGGTGAATTATCTCATCATAAACTCACGCCTTCATTCCCAGAGTGGGGTAGGCAGAGCCACAGACTCACCAACAACTCCAAAAACTTGTTGATAATTGAAGGGGCGAGTGGATAAAGGGGGTATGTCACATTTTTTCGGTTTTTAATTTCTTGGCGTAAATGAGGTCTTTATATCGTCACGCAACGCGTCACACCTCCAGTTGTCGTATTTTTAGGCGTTAAGAGCCTTAAAGTGAAAATATAAAAGCGTTATGTACAGAAAAACTAATTTGTTTGCATGGATAAAGGAACTAAGGGCACATGACTCCCGATCTTGCTACCAATCACGAGTACGTGTAGCAAATGAAGGTGTTATGTACGAACTTAGCTCCTTTATCCATGACTTAAGTAATGAGTAGTTCTTTTTTTCGTTTTTGAAATAAAAGAAGGTGTTATGTTTAGATCAAAACACCTTCATTCATTTTTAAACGTGTTTATTTACGTTTTTGAAATGAAGGAAGGTGTTTTGTTCAGATCATAACACCTTTATTCATTTTTCAACGTGTTTATTCACGTTTTTGAAATGAAAGAAGGTGTTTTGTTCAGATCATAACATCTTCATTCATGTTTCAACGTGTTTATTTACAAAAGCGTGATTGCAAATAACTGAAATTTTCGTTTAAAAAAAAGTTTTAAAATGTTATCTCGACTAAATTTGTAGTAGATTTAGCAGAAATGTCTCGGGCTAAAAAAATGCTACATTCTGTGTTGAAACCAACTGGAAGTTAATTGAGGAATAAGGATGTTCAACGCAATAATTAATCTAAAAATAAATTGTTTTTATTTTGGTCAGGCGTTAGGGCCGTTCTTTAGATAACCTAGTTTATTTCCTTATAAACCGAATCCACGAAAGTTTGACAGAAATCCTTCCTAAGAAAATTAATTTATTTTGCATAGTTTCGACATTTCTCATAACCACCACGCGCGGTCAGGTCCCATCTTTATAATTTGATGGGAATGAAATGAAATTATTTATACCGTTTTTATACCAGAACAACACAGGGATATTATTTGCAAATCATCGAGATTGAATCAAGTCGTCAACATATTTGGCCACTAATCAAAAGGTAGATTTGAATAAATCGAAGGTAAATTTCAGAGATGGTATTCGCTAGATTCGTGTCGAAGAATTCGGGTCTTATCTTTATAAGGAAACCTATGACACCTTTTAAAAAGGTAGATATTATTATTATTATTATTATTATGAGCCCATAATGTCCCACTGCTGGGCAAAGGCCTCTCTCCCCCTCTTCCACTCTATCCGATCTTGAGCCGTTTCCCTCCAGTTCTTGTCCCTTGATCCCAACTCATCACTCCATCTCTTCCTGGGGCGGCCCCGCTTTCTCTTAGCATTTTCCGAGAGCCAGTCTGTGGCTCGCCTGGCCCAGCAATTAGGGTGCATTCGAGCAACGTGGCAAAATTAATATAATAAAATTAATTAACGATATCATGAAGAAAAAATTCAGGCCAGGCGAGTTCATGTTGTAACACCGTTGTAACGGGTGACGGATAAATATGGTACGATATCCCAAGAGAAAAAAGAAAACATTAAGGACCAGTTATTTGTTAAACCTGAGTATAGGTATTTTTATCAGGAAATTCTTCAACATTAAAGATCATTTTGTTTCAATAAACACATTATTCCATCACACTTCTTTCATTTACTCCCCAGCATCAATATGAATAAAGGTGTTATGTACATTTATTTACAAAATTAACCAATTTAAATGCATATATTTTTAAGTATAGTTTACTAGATGTATTTAGTTTTTAATAGGGCACAATTTATGTAAGTTTCAACATCGTATTCAATCGATTACGTTTTCTACAGCAAAAAAACATAAAACCACGATTTACTCGAAATAATGATTTTGCGACATACCCCCTTTATCCACTCGCCCCTTCAATTCTGTGACCACATTTTGCAACCAGGCTAAGATATCACTTGCAAATTATCTGTCAGTGGTAAACTTACAGTAATCGCACTGTACTAAGCCGAGTTAAATACTAAAGCTGATTTTAACAGGAAATACCATCAAGCACTTACCCTCTAAAGTTAGCATACACTTACGCAATAAAAATCTTTTACGTCACGAGCAAAATTTCGGAGTTAGCGCCCCAGCCTGTTTTGTTGACATGTTGGAACCAGTCCAAAACGCTACGAAGTACTTTGACTATAAATGCCCCTTTTGAGCTCTGAGCTAGTATTTAGTTTAGGGAAGCTTTGCGTTTGTGTGGCTATGAGTAATTAGTGAGATTGACTGGGACCGGGCCGTAACTTAGGGTTGCCATAAGTAGAAATGAAATGTCCTCCATCAATCGAAAAGTTCTGACATTTCTAGCAACAACAGAATTCTCAATTTATTCGAAAATCTCTCTAAGTGAGTTTTACCGTGTGGTGCCGGGTTTAGAATGTTGCCACTCCATGTCTTCCCGTGGATGTCGTAAGAGACGACTAAGGGACTAAAGGCTGTGTAGTGCTGTTAGGCGATGGGTTTGCAACCTGCCACTAATACACTGGATAACATCTTAGCCTGGTTGTGCAAAATGTGGTCACAGAATTATCAACAAGTTTTTGGAGTTGTTGGTGAGTCTGTGGCTCTGCCTACCACTCTGGGAATGAAGGCGTGAGTTTATGTTGTTGTCTCTCTAAGTGATCCCTGAGGATCAATGGTAAAATTCTAGCCAAATGATCGTTTTTGACAATCTATTTGTGCGTGTTGTATTGGTTTGTGCGTGACCTTCATCTGCTTTGTTGGTAGCACCTTTTCTTTTGGTGGTACTATCCTTGTATTTGCGTGATACTATCCTTTATTTTCGTGATAATGCTTAAGCCCGCTTTACATTTGGCTAAATTCAGTGCTAAATTTAGACAGGCGGCGTGGAGGGGATAAGCGCGTCCTCTTGACTAACATGCTAACTGCCTTTACACTTGTCTTTTTTTTAGAGTCTTTTTCATTCAGCACACTGAATTTAGCCAAATGTAAAGCGGGCTTAAATGTGCTGATGTGTAGATATAAGTAGTTACATGTAGTTATCTAATTATGTTTTTTGGTAAAGTCTGGATTATATACATACATACATACATACATTAAATCACGCCTGTTTCTCAGAGGGGTAGGCAGAGACCACTTCTTTCCACCTGCTACGATCTTGATAAATCTCTTTCGCTTATATGTATAGAGCAATCTTGTTTACACATGTCTTATTGGAAACTGTTGAGGAGTAGGACGCATGTTTTGTTTAAGGCCTAGAAAGTAAGTTTACTATGTATGTTTTACTCTGTTTGTTTTCCAAATAAAAACATAAACATAAATAATTTATGCAATTTTATAAAAAAATGTACTTATCCTTTTTTACAACATACAATACCTAATGCAAAAAAAGTGCAGTTGCTAACTTAGTAACAAAACATTTTACGTAGAAAAGATTTTAATCAATATTTGTATTTTCTTTAATAACCCATTAATTACCTTTCATTATCTCACGCTTCCCTTTTCTCATTAAGGTAAAAGCCTCCAAGTCACAGCTGTTTTCAATCAGCTGATTCAGGTGAATAGCCCAGCTATTAGCAAAGCGTACCTATAAATAAGGCTAAAGCCTATCTTGGATAGCCTAAATGATTTTAGAGCTTGGTTTATGTAAACGGACATTGAATTGGGATTTACGTCGGTGTTCTTCCTGTTGTAGGGTTCGGTAGCCGTGACGGTGACACGGAACCCTAGTGTAGGGGTAAGCTAAGTATAAAATACCAGTAGGGTATATTCATTACTTTTTTTTAAAGCCGTAACAGACGACCGAATTTGGTCCGGGCCGGACAGCGGATTTGGTTCGCTCCGAACCATTGTCCGTCTGTAGAGTAGTCTTGTGACCATAGACGGACAGATATGGTTCGGAGCGAACCAAATGCGCTGTCCGGCCCGGACCAAATTCAATCGTCTGTTACGGCTTTTACAGCTTAAAAAAATGCTGATTCATGTAACAAACAGTTGACAAAATATTTTTTAAATAGGTAGCTATAAAAATACCCAAGATATGAGCCAACAAAGAGTTGTTCCTTCCTCATTTTAGCAAAACAGAATTAAACATGGAGTTTAAATGAACAGTTCCTTTTATCGAGGATCAAACCCGGGTCGCACCTTCGACGAAACTGTCACTGTCTACTAGCTATGAAAAGGTGTACCTGAACATAACTAAGTAGTTATTATTTCGTTTCGTGATTACGTAATAGCAGAAATACAGTTAACAGCATAAATAAGTGATCATTTATGTACCTTGTCACTTTAACGTCGTGTTTGAAATATTATACAGAATTGTGAAACGATTGAAAGCGACAAGGAACATAAATGAAAACTTATTTATGCGGTGGACTGTACAACTCAATTTCATATTGTAAACAAGAGAACAAGTTGAAACAAGTTTTGATGACTTGCCCAAGTCGTAAACCGAGTGGTTAGGAGTTAAGTGTCGAGTCAAGAAGGTGGCGATTATGTTATGTTAATTAATTTTGTATTATCCAGGAAATGTTAACATTATGCTATACGTTTTAGTTCTATTACTCGTATTTAACTAGCGACTTGCCCTCGCTTCGCTCCGGTTTTTGTCAGTTTTCTGCACAGAATAGAAAAAACAGTGGAAGTGGCATGAGCTTCGCTTATTATCATACCTGTAGTCCCCAATACTCACACTATCATAAAAGCAACACGCCACCATGAAAAATGTTTTTGGTGCGGCTATCGTTTTTACATTCCAAAATAGCACAAAAAGGCTAGCTTCTGGATTTATTTCCTATGTTAGAAATATCGAAATATCGAAATAAGCGATCGCGGCAAAAGTATGGTAGGTTGTGCGGAAATCCGCATAACTATGCCACACGTTACACGCCCACTTGACACTTCTAGTGTTTTTTCTGTTCTGTGCTCTCAATAGAGTAGGCAGGGACTATGGAAGCCAGAGGCTCTACTTTGAAATCCGTAATTCGCATTTCGTCTATTGCTATTCGTTTTGCTCTCGACGCGTCACTAATTTGCAATAAAGTGACGGGGCGATCCGAAGTTCGAATTACTGATTTCAAAGTAGAGCCCCTGGTGCACCGGTCTAATCATACTACTTTCGCTTCCTCTATTAATCAACCTCTTGATGCCGTACAAAGGCAGCCGAGTCGAAAACAATACGATTGCAATATGAGTAAAACAAAGTAGACTTGACGCTGCACTGTGATAAACTATACGTCTACGAGTTCGTAGCGCTACGCCGCTACGAGCTACGAGCTTCCGCGTTGATATTGAGTAGTGTTATATTGCCAATATACCTTCTGAAACCACTTGTGTAAAGAAACTCGACTATTATTAAAGTTGTGATCGAAATGTACAGGGTTGTTTGTTATTGTATACTTGTATACAGGGTGAAATAGGAGACGTAATCAGAAGTATAGGTAAAAAACTTTAGTAAAGGTCCTCTTGTATTTAGATGTAACACATCTGAGGGCCCTGTCAAGATGCACTACGCTAACTAGCGTCTCTATTCGTTTCATTTTTAAACCAATCGCGTTACCGGTAGATGACGTGATACGAAAAGTCACGTGACCTACCAGTGATGCGATTGGTTTAAAAACGAAACGAATAGAAACGCTAGTTAGCGTAGTGCATCTTGGCAGGGCCCTCTGTATACAATACACCGTTCAACATTCTATATTTGAAATTTGGCTTTCAAGCCAGAGGACCTTTATTTAAGCCTTGATTAAGATTTAAAATGTGAGTATGATATCTTAGATATAAAGATAAGTATGTAACAATAATATGTTATTATACAAATTCTAAGATTAAACCAATTATGGAAAAAGTTTGGTCACCTTATTAATAAGAAGTTCCGCAAGTGTCCACTAGACTGTCGCATAGAGTGACCATGACCACTCGTATAATGTATTTTGAGGACTAAATTATCATTATGCTTTTTTATCGTGTCACTAATATTATTTTAAAATCAGTATCAATTACCAAGTCTAAAAAAGTGATTTTTGATTACGTCTCCTATTTCACCGTGTATATACTAATATCCTAAATATGAAAGTAACTCTGTTTGTTAGTTCGTTCGTTATGCTTTCGGAAACAGCTTAAAGGCCCAGCCGTGCGCGTGGACGTGACGAGCGCGTTCGCTTTCCACTGCGTTGCATAGTGGCATGTCGTATGAGAAGTCATATTTTACACCGCAGTGGAAAGCGAACGCACACGTCACGTCCACGCGCACGCATCCGGTGTGGCTGGGCCTTAAATCCCCGAGAAAATACCGATAAAGGGCGGTCAGAGTCGCGGACAAAATCTTGTTTCTTATTAGGGGTTGCAGTAGAATTATAGAGCTCATTTGCAAGTAAACAAAGTTATGCAGCACTAAACAGAGTTTTAATGGAGGCAAGAAACTATAAAACTCTTAGATTTCTCAAACTTTTGCAATATTTTCAGTTAAACGGAATTTTATTGCGTGAAATTCTCACTAATTAATAATTAATACTTCGACGCTGCGATAGTAATTAATTGACATTTTATTACGCTAATAATTCCCGACTAAACTTTTAGTTTATGAGCTGCACAAACTCGATAATCAATCGTAGCAATATAGTAGCGTTAAAAATACAAATATAATTTCCTTGTGCCAGCTTTCGCGTAAGGTTTAACTTAAAAAAAACATTACCAATAATAAAGACATAATTTACAGCAGCAGCGAGAGCAACATTTTTATAGAAACTGTTTTGAAAATGTCGATTTTCAGACAGTAATTAAGATTTTGGTTGACTATAAAATTCATTTACAGCTATCACGTTTTTCTTTAACTCAGTTAAAATTGTAACGGAATTATACAAGAGGAATACAAGCTTTAATTAATTATATATGAGCATCCCTTTATATTTAATCATTTTTACTGTTTACGACTGTTTACAACTGTATTGAACGCAGTGCGTTTACTCAGTGAAAGATCGCTTAAGTATTGTTTGTTAATGTTAATTTAGAACCACAGGTTCGTGTAAAAGTATGTTTATCGTTTTCTAGTACTCATAGTTCAAGCCAAGAGTTAAGTTTAGAACTAGGTCAATTTGTGTGAGATGTTTATCTAATACTATGAATACGAGCAATATTTATTTAGAGTCGTTTCCCGGGTAGGCGTACCCCCACCACTGGGGCGCGTCACCCACCACCCTGTGAAGCTACAACGGTGCATAGCAACAACAGCGAATGCCCATCAAAAAAATATTTGAGTCGTTGGTAATAGGCTATTTGACAACATTGAAAATATGCATCAAATTGTCGTCATCCTATTAGATAATAGCGTAAAACAACATATTTCACTTTATTTTAAACTAAATTAAGCATATTTTTTTGGAAATTACACGAAAAAAATTGTAATATATTTTGAAATTTTATCTGTGGCAGAAACGCTATGCGATTGCTTTGTAGCTGTGGTTACTCGCAGGTGACGTCATACGCAAGTAACCACAGATCATAAGGGCATATCTCTTCAAATGATTTTTCATTGTTTACTTGCATATAACGTCACACTTGTCACATGGCCAGCGCCACGATAGAAAGAGCGTTTTTGGCGCGGTTTCGGAAATATCAATGTAGTGTGCTTCTTATGTAATAAAGAATCATTTAATAAGGTTTTCTAAAATTAGTCAAATAGCCTATTCTGTAGCTCTGCCTACCCCACTCTGGGAATTAAGGCGTGGGTTTATTAATATGTATGTATGTATTTATATATTTGTTTGTAACCGTGCTTAAACGATTGATGAGAATCTATATATATAAAAGGCAAACCTGACTGACTTATATAACAACGCACAGCCGAAACTACTGTACCTAGAAACTTGAAATTTAGCACAGGGGTTCCTTTCATGATGTAAGTGAGCACTAAGAAAGGATTTTTCGAAAATCGACCCCAACGGGAAGAAATGGGGGGAGTAGCGGGAAACTAATTCTACGCGTATGAAGTCGCGGGCGCCCTCTAGTATCAAATAAGGAGTATTTCGTGTCAAGAACTTGATCTGTCAAGCGACGCTCGGTCTCCCAGGTACTTACAATTTACAAGCAAATCTCGAATTTAATTATTTGTCAACCTTTTTAATTATTCTAAATCAAATTTCAAATACATCGTCATTATTCAACATTAGGGTGTGAACTTAAAATAGAATATTCCAAACATGATCACAATTAAATCAGCAGTGTGTGTACATCATTAATCTAAGATATGGCGGCACGTTCGAGGAACAATCTAATCCCCTGTCAACCGTAGAGGGATTGAAGGATGGGACTGGTTTAGTAAATACTCGGTTTATTTTTAAATTTAATATTGCAAACTAGACTTTAATATTATCATCATTTACTTAATTAAGACTTTTAACATGTTTACTAATAAGGTAAAGTAATTGAATTGGAATACACCATTTTTTATCAATGTTATTTAAAAACTATTTCGAGGAATAGGCAAATCGATCCCTATAGTACCATACGTTACCATGAATTAATTATAATGAAATTAAGAAATGTCTTTCATATGACCCCTTAATGCAGTCCGAATTGCGCTGTACAACCTCTTTTGTGGTTTAAAACATATAAAACATCAATCCAATACAAATTGACTGTAATTCTTATGATGATATGTCCCTCGGAACATATTAGTAATATTTTTGATTATATTTTATATTTTGTTGCAGGTATGGCGCCAATAATACTACCAAATTTGCGACGACCTACCGACGAAGTATCGCCTAATTAGGTAAAATTTAAATATGTTTTAACTAGCGTTATTTTATACTAGTGTCTATAAAATAAATAGTTTGGTCGGAAGAATATAATAAGCCTTCTCTTAGAACTCTTAAATCTGTTGAAAAATCGTTAAATACGCATAGAAGTTGTAAAAAGTCCTAGTACTTATTCGACTGAGTATTTAATACCTGTTCCAATACTTCATTGCAACTGGAAGGCTGGAACAAATGACGTCATCAATCGAACTGTTTCCGCTGAGGATATTTGGAGATAGCGGGAAAAATGGAGAGACCTTATCGGAGGAATATAGGACCCTTAACACGTTACGCGTTCAGAACTCGACATAGTGTTAGATTTGAATGGGAATCATAGAGTGGCAATGAAGGGGTTAAATTTAAGGCTTAAGGTACTGACACGTGCTCATTACTAGCACGAAAGCGTGCTTTTATTCAGCAAGTGCTCATCATAGCACGTGTGTCGCACCATGCAATGGCACAAAAGCATGCTTTTATTGAGCAGTTGCTCTATAAAAGCATGCTTTCGTGCTAGTATAATGAGCACGTCTGTCAGTACCTTTATGCACTAATATAATTATTTTCTCTACAAAATAAGCTACTATTAGGCAAATAATTTATTTCAGGATGTTAGTATGTAAACTTATGTACTTAAACTACTTCACAAATTATATTACAGATATAAAAGTAGTAGGTACAAAGGCGAAGCTATCCTTTTAAGGGATCTCTTCCGGTCAACTATTGCGGGATTATGAAATAGGAAAGAAATAAGTGATAGCCTAATACAAAAATACTCAGTTGGCAATCTAATTGCGGTTTGAACTACCTAGACCTACTGGGACACAGTGGAGACTTAGTTTTCGATGGCTACTTTTTATCGTGGACAAGCCTTATTAGGGGATCAAATAGTATCTTGTTACTACTATATTTTGAGTAAAGCGGAACGCAGCCTTAATCTTTTTTTAAAGCCCGCTCCGCTCTACACGTAGAGCAGCAACAAATATTCATTTGAAAAATAAAGTGAATATTTTAACCACATACTATATATTTTTTCATTTTTTTCCCATCTACTATATTTTTAGCTTCGAAAATACCATTTTCGATAAAAAGTATTTTATATCAAATTTAATATGATAAGTAATATATGGCGAATAGGTTGACTGAAAAATTTCAGTCTAGTATAGTCCATAATAAAAATAATAATCTCAAAATGAACCTTTTTTAAAATTGCTGCTTGTTTAATAGACCCTATACTAATCGAAAATATGAAGCCTATAGAATATGCAAACGTTAGGTTTAGTGCAAATTTTAGTACCGACTTACCTGCCTACCCAATGGTTATGATAGGAAAAAATAGTCAACCTAACTTTTGCATATTCTATAGGCTTCATAATATTTTTGATTAGTGTGTAATTGGCCCATTAAACAAACAATAGCAATTTTAAATAAAAGTTCTTTTTTAGTTTTTTTTAAGGACTGTTTTCGATGGAATTTTTTCAATTTTGATTAACGTTATGCGACAGGGTTCCATAGTGGCATAATAATTAAAGTTCTTGACTGTATGATAGTAGTAAAAATATAATAACATTGTATTTTTTATAAAGTACTTACCCATTTATGGAATCTATTAATGCCAGAATATGGATGCTATAAAATTCTATGCTTATCTGGAAATTAATAAAAGCTAGCAAACACATTAAGTCCTATCCACTATCGCTGTGTCTTAAATCTAGCCTCGGGTCAGATATCGGTATCATTAGAGCAAGTTTACGATACTGAGGTCAGGGTGTCGTAAAGAACAGTTTAATGATACAGATAAGGGAATCAAGTGTTTGTTTTGTGGTTAGTGTGTAAGAGTGAGTTTATTCAAAGTTAACTGCTACTATTGTATATTATAGACGTGTTTCTATGACTTGAAGGATTTTTAAATATGTGATAATTGGTATTTTAGTTTAATTAATTGACTAATGTTTGCTCATAGAACTGTTGTTATTTATTTTTTACTCAATGATTTAATTGATGAAATTAGTTTAGTTAAATCTGAATTTGTATTTATAGGTTTTCTTTAAAATAATAATTAACATCAATATGTGTAGGTACCCACTTTTCACAATAGTACATTGTTGCAGAGTATAGAAAGTACGCGATTTTTGGACGAGTCATATAGAGGGCCGAAACGTAGTTGAGGCCCTCTAGTGTACGAGTCCATAAATTGCACTTTCTACCGAGGCAGACATAGTGCTTTTCACAACTACTGAGAGGAAATAAAATAAAAATTCATATTCAAAACTCAATAGTGTTAGTCAATTGGCGTCGCGTCGGTTTTTCAAAGGTAGTATAGAAGCTGTATCACCGACAATTTTACCATAGATAACTTTTGTTTAAATCTGGACTCCTATTCTCGTGGCACTCGAGATTAATAAACTAACATTCGAGATGAAGATGTCAACTCCATATAAAATTATATTTGTTTCGCCATATCTCCCATGTAATTTCATGACTCTAGTGGTTCGAGATAAGGGGCAAAGTTTGAATTACATAAAAAAAAGCAGTGACATAGTTTTTAGTCTGTGTATCTTTTAGCAAAACTACACCTAATATTTGTGTGACACAAAATGGTGTGTTCTGATTGGTGGATTTCAATTTTTCATTTTAAGGAGCTATGACACAAAAATTGATTGATTGATTTTCATTGGTTCTTAAAGTGAGACAACTATGTTCTCGACCAATCAGCAAACATGCCGCCAAAAACATTCTTGGTGTGTCCTTATAAGTGACGTTTTGTGACCCCAAACAAGACCATCTATGACCATATTTCTGAGCAGTGTTGTGAAAATAAATTTATTCATTTCATTTCATATATCTCTTCTTGCCGTGCCCAGAGTCGGCTTGGTGACTTTTTTTTCTTTCATACAAACCTTGTCCTGACTAAAAATTACGAACACAACAAAAAAAACTCGAGCTTTTTTATGGAGAGATGCTCCA
Organism: Acleris cristana; assembly: GCA_948252455.1. NCBI lineage: Eukaryota > Metazoa > Arthropoda > Insecta > Lepidoptera > Tortricidae > Acleris > Acleris cristana. The sequence continues at coordinate 7,115,033 of OX411797.1, read as the reverse complement.
TCGTACATGCGGCAGTTGATTTTCAGGGTTCCGTACCCGAAGGGAGCCCAATGGGACCCTATTAATATGCCTCCGCTGTCCGTCCATCCGTCCTAACTTTAAAGAGCAGTATCTTTTGAACCGTAACAGATAGCGAGTTTTTTTTTCTTCAGAATATGTGTTATTACATGCAGTGGACTTCCAAAAAAAAGTTAAATTAACGGGGCTCCATTCAAGAAACGGCAATTTTCCACTAAGAGTGAAAGAGATAGCATGATTAGAAAGAGACAGCGATACTGAGAACCTTCGAGAAGCGTGTGAAAGAGATAACACGATTAGAAAGAGACAGCGATACTGAGAACCTTCGAGAAGCGTGTGAAAGAAATAACACGATTGGAAATGAGACAGCAATACGCAGAACATTCCAGACCCGTGAGTCAAGGACATCGCGATTGTAAACAAAACAAGGTAGAAAGTCGTAGAACATTCCAGCAACGAATATAGTCTCGAACGTCCTCGGCGCGGCAAAGTACATCGATCATTCCAGAAGGCATTCTAGGTAGTGATTCTTTCAAAAGCAAAGGTGAGTGAAAGCAGGAGTGAATGTCCAAGCGGCGAGTTTAAGTAGTCCCGTCAAAGCGAACAAAATACAATTCAGCGCGTGTATTCAATTTGGCAGCATGGCTTCTCGAACGTATAAGCTACTGCCTAAGGGTGCTTTCACACTAGCGATTTGTCCGGCGATTTCTCAGCGATTTTACGTGCACCACGTTTGCCACGAGATCGCTGCGATCGCTTGCACACGCTAAAATGTGTTTTGCTCGCTCTGACGGGACTACTTAAACTCGCCGCTTGGACATTCACTCCTGCATTCGCGTGCCTTTGCTTTTGAGAGAATCACTACCCTGGAACGATCGATTCGCGGGCTACAGATAGTTTTCAATATAGATAGAGATACCTTTTTGTATGAATATGAAAGAAATTTGATCTTGACAACACCTTAAGCCGACTTCTATAAAAATAAGGTCGAAGGGGTCATCGAATGTCTAGAATGAATACGATATTTCTGAAAAGGATTTTCTTTTATGTATACCAGACAAACTATTTAATAATACATTATCCTAATATTTGAACTTGGTATTATTTGCCATAGTCCTTCGCAGTTTGTTAAGGGTATATATTTGCTGAACTAACGGAACAATAAGGCCAGTCGTAAGTTACGCCCACACCAATGCTTAAAAATCGGTGACGGTACGGAATCGCAGTGACGCGTCGTATTAGCACCGTTTTTGACGCAAGCTCCACACACCAATGCTTAAAAATCGGTGACGGTACGGAATCGCAGTGACGCGTCGTATTAGCACCGTTTTTGACGCATGCTCCACACACCAATGCTTAAAAAACGTCGTATCCGGTGCGTATATTACGGTACATCAAAAACGGCGCCATGTAGTTACTATGACTCCGTCTTTTGTTTAAGCAACGACACCGTTTTTTAAGCAGCGGTGTGGGGAGCGTGCGTCAAAAACGGTGCTGATACGACGCGTCACTGCGATTCCGTAACGTCACCGTTTTTTAAGCATTGGTGTGTGGAGCTTGCGTCAAAAACGGTGCTGATACGACGCGTCACTGCGATTTCGTACCGTCACCTATTTTAAGCACCGGTGTGGTCGCAGCTTTACTCCTAGATATAAGAGTTGACTGAGTGATCGTATGGTTGGAGCCAGAAATTGGCTTCAATGGTGTAGAAGATATTCGAAAACTGACAAAATGTATATTATTAATTTATTATAATTGATTTAAGAACTTGACGCGATCGTCCGGCATCTTATACATTTTCGACAGCGATTTCGTTCGCGAAATTGATCGTTTATATATATCAGAAGAGAGAATAATCTTACACAAATTGACCTAGGCTCTAGGCCGCCTACATAGTATAGCATACGATCGGCCAAGGAAGTCTAGCAGTTTTGACAAAAGTTTCTGTGAGATTTATCGCTAAGGTTGACGCTTGTCACTGTCATAATATTGCAAGGGAAAAACGAACTTGTTGTATCATGACGTGCAAATGAACTTCAACCATAGGGTGGTAGACCACATTTTTGGCCGCCTATACCAGACAACGATGAACTTACTTATATCAAAAAATACATACCTAAATACATAGAAAACGTTCGCGTCGGGCGCTTACGAGTTTGTTAAATACATACATTTTGTCAGTTTTCGATAATCCTTTACGTTAGCGTTAGATCTTGTCTTGGGACAAAGGTCAGTTTATTAATATATTCTTAAGACTGCAGTCTTGAGATTACAAGTGTCAATGGATATCAGATCCCACTTACTTACCATCACGCAGCCTTTTCCATTCAATAAAAAAATGTATAGTCAGTCATAATATACACGTTCTCAAGACGCCAAAACTAGACGCCCTTATGACACTAACAATAAGGTTCATGTACAGTCAACAGCATAAATAAGTGATCATTTATGTACCTTGTCACTTTAACGTCGTGTTTGAAATGTTATACAAAATTGCGAAACGATTGAAAGCGACAAGGTACATAAATGATCACTTATTTATACTGTTGACTGTACAGTCAAGGACTTTAATTGTTACGCCACTATGGAACCCTGTCATCGTCAGCGACAGCGTCAGCCCACATGAAAGAAATTACGCCAAAATTAATGATTAACGTTATGCGACAGGGTTCCATAGTGGCATAACAATTAAAGTCCTTGAGTGTACGACGAACTTTGACTTTGACTAGACAAGATGTATTGCGAGAACGTTATCGAAATAAAACATGTATAGGATTGATGTAAGCTGCGGACTTTAGGCCGTTGTCATAGTAAACTTCAAACAGAACATCAAATGACACACATAAGGACAATGACATTCACAATGACAAAGTTCTAAGTATGTTCAACATTTTTATTGAGTGACTACAATTTGACAGATTTCGAAAATCGTTTACACTTTTATACACTCAGGAGCAATGAAAACGGGTCACTTCCAATGGTAATTCAATACCAAGTGACCTGTTTTCATTGCTCTTGACTGTGTGTTGTATGTAAGAAGTATGTTTACGGGTAAAATTTTGGAGTCGCTGAAGGTTTTATTAAATTGTTTAAGTAAAGTTTGTTCATTAAAATTGACGTCTCATTTAAAGTTGCAAAACAAAAACTTGACTTTGCATGCAACCTTTTTAACCACCGCGACATGAGACACAATGAGAGGGGTTGTATAAGTTTGAAGTGTGTATAAGGGTGTTACCAGACCAATCGATCGATCGCCGATCGACGGCATCGATTGACGTCGATCGAAGTCGATCGATTGGTCTGGTAGGAACTATCGATCGACGGATATCGTTCGACTAACCAATCGATCGATTGCCGGGCGACATTGATCGACTGGTCTGATAGCTTTAATTGACGAAGGAACTATCGATCGACTCATCCATTCTGCCATCGATCGACGATCGATCGATTGGTTTGGTAGGAACTATCGATCGACGTCGACTAATCAATTCTGCCATCGATCGATGCCGTCGATCGACGATCGATCGATTGGTCTGGTAACACCCTAATCTGTGTGTGGCATCGTAGATCCCAAACGGATAAACTGATCTGCGGGCCTATTATGGTTGTGTTTATCGACGTAGATAAGCGTAGATTAAAACATCTGTCACTTTCTGACCAGTATGTAAGTGCGAGGGTGACGGAAGTTTTATCCACCGCGATAAAGGCGACCATACCTAATACGGGCCCTGAACGCGATTATATTTAATAGAAAGGTAGTTTTACTGCTTTTTGTAGAGAATCAATCAGCTCTTGCGCCACTAGCAGAAATTTGTTTATTTATTTTCTCTGTGAACAAACATTAATTTTAAAGTACTATAAAAAAAAAGTGCTTTTGAGATTGATTTTATCAGAACACCTTTTAAAAAAAGTTTCTGTTTCAAAATTTTTAGCTACATATATGATTGCTATATTGTTTTTTAAGGATCTCGACAAAAAATTGTGCTGCAACAAAAGAAATAAAACCACCGCAAGCCTCAATTTTTCTAGCTGACAATTTTACCAGTATCCAGATGTCACTCCTGGACAATTTAATCTGTCTATCCCAGCCGTTGTTAGTTACTTTTTTAGCGTTCGCTCCAATTAATAACTGGTGTACTGGGTACCTACGCTAGTGGTTGTTCTGTTTTGTTCTGGAAATATAACATGATTTTTGTAACGGTATTTTTTTTTGCGGTCTCGTGTTTGTTACCCTGTCAGGGCAAATGTTTTGTTTTTAAATGTTGAGCGTTTTCTACGTAGTATTTAAATATTTAAATAAAGGGAATTTAAAAGACTTTTAGTACTGTTAGGCGATGGGCTTGAACCCTGCCACTAATACACAGGTAAACATCTTAGCCTAATTTTGCAAAATGTCGTTACAGAATTATCAACAAATTTTTAGTTGTTGGTAATTCTGTAGCTCTGCCTACCCCACTCTGGGAATGAAGGCGTGAGTGTATGTATGTATGTATATAAATATTTAATTATCTATATGCGTAAGTTTATCAATACCTAGTACACATAGTACAAGCTTATAGCTTAGTTTGGTACTAGGTCGGTTTGTGTAAAAAAATGTCCTTCGATATTTATTTATTTAATTAACATGTTTTGGTGGGTGGATGTTTGGGTTAGACTTGCACCTAAACCGTTTTGTGTGGCATCGGTGTTTAATTTTAATGACTTACTTACTTTACTTATTACTTTTCATTATTTTATCATACTTACACATGTTTTTTTGTCGACTGTCCACAATAAAACAGATTGTATCTTAAGATGATGATATGGCAGAGTTTATTAACGTCCGATGTTACTTACTTTCAAGTTTAATTGTATTTTATCGTTCAGGAAATTACCTTCTGCTACAGTTTCTTGCGGCGCTTCTCCTCTGCAGAGATGATCTTGGCCGAAGCGATAGTAGATTCACTCCATATTATCGACGTGTAAAAGAGCCCTGATGTGACCAATTTTCATTGCATTTCAGTTCGATGTTGTGGCAATGTCTAGTCTATTATTTGCCTTTTCATTGTCGTCGTTCGAGGGACGACGAAAAAAATAATCCCTTTATGATGACATCTTGTATGCCTCACCTTTAAATATCGTGCTTGCATCTCTTTTATTCATAACGAATCAGTTCAATTATTTTCCAGTTCACTAAACTATCTTGGACTGAAATCACCAAAACCAAGCGTCCTATTCCAACAGACTCAAACTTCGCAACTTTCCTTTGAATAGTCAATTAATTATGTATTTAAGCAATTACAGCCGAGAGCTTGGCTAGCAAACACAGCAAATTTGTTGAGAAACAGTAAGAGCAAGTTTAACTAATTCCCTGTACTGTGGAGAAGAGGTTGCTTGTCCTGCTACATTAATTCAAAATGTAAATCGAGTATTGTTTCAGGTTGGTTTTTTTAATGAAAATAAGAAGGCAAACGATCGCACCTGATAGTACGGTAAAATACCTTTACTCAAAAATGCTATGTAATCTTGCCATAACACCAGTAAAAAGGAGCCAATAGGTAGAGCCAATAGGAACTTCATTCCTGGACAACTGGAAAAGTGTCCAGGGTAGTGATTCTTTCAAAAGCAAAGGTGAGCGAACGCAGGAGTGAATGTCTAAGCGGCGAATTTAAGTAGTCCCAAGTAGAAAACACATTTCAACGCGTGTATTCAATTTGGCAGCATGGCTTCTCGAACGTATAAGGCTGCCTAATTGAGAATGCACGCGCTAAAATGTGTTTTGCTCGCTCTGACGGGACAACTTAAACTCGCTACTTGGACGTTCACTCCTGCATTCGCTTACCTTTGCTTTTGAGAGAATCACTACCCTGATGGAAAGTATGAGTAGAATCTACGTCCCATAGACGCATCTTTCCGACTTGCAGTCAAACAAACACGCGTTGCCAATTCTGAGGACTGAGATTGTTTCTATGCTAGTTATTTCACTGTATTATCCCCACACTCAACCACGACAAACACTGTTTTGGCGTTAGATTAAAGGATAACATACTTGAGCTGTTTTGGCTACAGTGATTCTTCAAGGGCTTGAAACAAACGGATTGGGCAATTTTATATGTTCTTACTTGACAGTAATGGCGGCCGAGTTAAACACAATACCATAACAGACGGCTTATTGTCTAACGCACTCGCAATCACGACCGTTTTCATTTTGAAAATCGAAGGCTTGTGTGCATACAAAATGAAAACAATTGCTCCACTTTGAAGCCGGTCGCGATTGCGAGTGCGTTAGACAATAAGCCCTCGGGTCAAATACGATTTGGATTTTACCGCATAGGCGCAGGTTCTTCGTAAAAGCTCGCTCGGAGCGGAATAGATTCGCAAGCGTTATCATCGCTAGGATTAAACTGGTTTTTTTCGTTTTTGACTCTCTTTTTACTTAAATGGCGTGTTTTAAAATGATAAGGCTTGCTTGACTTGAAACTGAGGAAGTGAAAATGCAACTAAAGAGCTAGCTATATAGTTGGAAAGACGATAAAAAGAGTGGTGGGCAGGGCGAACAAATTAGCAAGCTAAATTAACCGGTATTTCCTGTAAAATACCTTATTACCAGTGATCGGAAATTCGGATAGATATTTACCTAAAGTTGGCAAAATCCCGGAAAAAGATGCGAACATGGCGTCGGCTTCTTAAAAATATTATTTTAATAATATAAGTTCCGGGATTCCGGGATTCTACAAAACGTTATTATTTTACATGTAGGACAAAACGTTCCATTTTGCTCCCATAAATTCGTTAGGTCAATGAGTTACAGGTAAATTAAATAACATCTGGTAAATCTATACATGGAAAATAACTTCAAATAGTTAATATAAATACAATTATGAATTTATGTGGGCTTAAATTATTTATTTAGAATTTTATTAATGAATTATATGATTGAGTCCGCCTCCATACAACTGAACAACAACGCCGCCGCGAAAGTTTAGTTAAATATCTATCCGAATATCCGATCCCTGCTTATTACACTAGAATATTGTTTAATTGCTTTTACATTAAAGATTTTGGAGTGGTTCGTCATTAATTTGACCGACTCCTCAGAATAAAATATAATATTTTTCGTATTTTTTTTTGCCTTTACCAATAATAGTTGTAATATTGAATTTAAACTGTGTAATATAAAATATTCCAGACCGAAAGCTCGCTTTTGATAATTTGAACCATTATCAATTTTAAACCAAGTTTATTGAACCCGTGAAACTTCAAAAGCTATCCAAGAGTAATTAGTTAAGTTAATAACCATTTAATTATCTGTCAACCCACCGTCGGGAAATCTTTACACTTTGAATTCTGTTTGACATTTGTATTTCCTATACATTAGCTTTCATACAATTTGACTTATTTATTGGTTCTGTATGTGTCGCGGTGAAGTAATAGAGAAGACCGATTTATAGTTATATTGTGTGATCAAAAAACATCAAAGACAGACAAATATCTATTTATACAGGGTGTTCAGAAAAAGGTCTGACAAACTTCAGGGACTAACTCTGTAGGTCATTCTCATCAACTTTTATTATGGGACCAACATCCAAATTGCGAAAAAAAAAACAGCTGTTCCATACATTTCGGCTCTTTAGCTCTCAAAGTTTGTTAGTCCCTGAAGTTTGTCAGACCTTTTTCCGAACACATAGTATAAGTACAAATAAAAATTAATCGCCGAAATGTATGTACGTGTATATTTTCCGAACGACTGCACCAAATACCAATATTGTCAGGACAAGGTTTGTATGAAAGAAAAAAAACAACCGGGAAAGTCAAAAATTCAAATATCGTAAAAACTTTTTTTTTATTCTGTTCCTGTATGTGACGCACTGAGGAGACTGAAAGTTCCACTTGTAATACAACTTTCAAGCTTTTGTGAAACGGGCCCAAGATCAAACAAGCAAGTAATCGACAAGGACCAATGATCGACACTGATGCTTATTTCACAGAAGATAAGGGTTATTCATTTCATTCATTTGTTTTGTAACACTCAATTTATGACCGTATGATCTTTGAATTAAGAGTTAAGTGTCGATCATTGGTGCATGTCAGCTTTAAGTGTCGAACACTGGTGCCAATACCCTAGTACCAGAAAGCCGTTGTTCTCACAATTCTCCGCCCAAAAGCACCCTATCGCCATTACAATAGTAAAAACGAATTCACAAATACTTTAATAATTATATCGCCTTTTATATCACGAAAATCACATGTGGACTCCATTTAGGATCGTTATCGATGGAAACCCAAAGCGAATAACGACCTTAGTACATGTTCTTAAGGTTGAAATCAACACATGTGTGTAATGAAACGTATAATTAGAGATGACATGTGCGTGAAACTTGGAACAAGAACTAAGTTAAGGCGAAATTTATTGGATTTGTTAATGCCTTCGTGAAGAGGTTTAATGGAAAATTGGGTTTTCGGAGATGTTTTCACCCATTATAATACTTAGTGGTTTACTTAAGATAAATGTATGACAGTGACTTATGGCTAGAGTTATTAAGAGGATTGTGAACCGACGTTTTCGCGTAGCTGTCAAGAAAAATCTTACAAGAGCTCCGCGCGATAACGACTTAAATTTCGTTATGTTGTTGTTATTATGAAAAACTACAGTTGTACGTTTCCGATTTTTATTTGTTATTTTCCATAAAGATATACACCTATAGCACTGCTAGATCATTCCTTCATATATCAACTCGAAATTCTTGCTAGTTTTGTTTCAAGTTCATAGAAGTTGTATTCAAGTTGATTTTAAAATATAGTTGTATTTTGAGTTACTACTGTTTTTATCTAGCAGTGCGATATCTAAGACAACCACCATACAAACAAAATAAAGACAGTGAAATAAATGGAGTCCCTATACGAGAAACGTTTTAGTTTCTATACGTAAGTACTTTTATCTTTGTTGTATCGTAAAAACGGTAAAGGCCCAGCCACACCGGATGCGTGCGCGTAGATGTGACGTACGCGCACGCTTTCCACTGCGGTGTATATTATGAATTCTCATACGACATGTCACTAAACAACGCAGTGGAAAGCACACGCGCACGTCACGTCTACGCGCACGCATCCGGTATGGATGGGCTTTAAAACATAAAAGCGTCATGGCTTGTCTATAGTACAAATCCCTGAAGCAAAACAACAGATACAAATAAATGGTCTAGTGTGAGATGGACCCGCGTTGATTCGATTCAAAATCGATTCAAAATCGGAATATAATAATACCTACTGTGCGGTTTGGAAACCTCGGCGTGCAAATCCGACTCATACTTGACCTTTTTTTTTAAACCGATACGGCGCTAACTTCTCTTTCGTCGATATCTCTCGTTGCAGACTTCGGGGATTCAGCAAAACTTTGCCTTTGACAAAGTTGTTAAACGTAATGATACAGACGTAACTGGAATACGATAGGAAATTGGGAATATAATAACTTTATTACAGTCTCGTCAGATTAAAGTGGAATCGAGACAATTTAATAATCGACGACTATGGGGAAGGTCTTTGTCTAGCCACTGTGCTTTGTAACCAGAGTTACCAGTAACAACCCTTATTTGCTTGTAAATAAGGTCGGTCAAAGACTAGTTTTTGGACGTGGTTTGGCTAACATGATGATATTTAAAAAAAAGCGGCCAAGTGCGAGTCGGACTCGCCCATGAAGGGTTCCGTGAAAGGTAAATTGCGGTTTACGATTTATGACGTATTAAAAAAAAACTACTTACTAGATCTCGTTCAAACCAATTTTCGGTGGAAGTTTGCATGGTAATGTACATCATATATTATTTTTACATTTATCATTCCCTTATTTTAGAAGTTACGGGAGGGGGGGACACATTTTTCTACTTTGGAAGCGTCTCTCGCGCAAACTATTCAGTTTAGAAAAAAAATATATTATAAACCAAAATATCATTTTTGAAGACCTATCCATAGATACCCCACACGTATGGGTTTGATGAAAAAAATAATTGAGTTTCAATTCTAAGTATGGGGAACCCCAAAAAAATATTGTTTTTTTTTCTATTTTTGTATGAAAATCTTAATGCGGTTCACCGAATACATCTACTTACAAAGTTTCCATAGTATAGCTCTTATAGTTACGGAAAAAAGTGGCTGTGACATACGGACGGACAGACGGACGGACGGACAGACATGACGAATCTATAAGGGTTCCGTTTTTTGCCATTTGGCTATGGAACCCTAAAAAGGTATACGATTTTAAGAAATTGGGACGACGCATTTAGCCTATCTGGTAGTGACCCTGCATACGAAGCTAACGGTACCGGGTTAGATTCCCGATACGGTCAAATATTTTTGTGATGGACGCCAGTATTTGTTCCCGAGTCTTGGATGTTTGCTATGAATTTTATCGTTGTCTAGAACCTATAAGTTCAACCTTAGAGCTTAGTTTGGGACTAGATACCTTTGTTTGAGATTATCTCCTGATATTACATATTTATTAATTTTATTAATTCGACAGAAAGTAATACATTTAATATAAAAGAATTAAAAATTAAAACTTAACTTATTTAAATTAAAATCAAAACTAAGCTACTCAAATATTAAAGACGTAAATAATAATCACCACTATAAAAAGAACACCCCCTCTAGCAGGTCCGCTCGCGGTATGGTCCCTATGACACTGTATTAATTGTTTTTATTTCGCATTTATTTATTTATTGTAATAATAATTGGCTTACAATGTATTCCAATGCGCCTATCATATTAACAATTATTACAGGATTTTTAACAGTGCATGTACTGATTTAAAACGATTAAAAAGGACAAAAGCAAGAAAAATAATAAAAGTTCAAAACAACGTACAAATTCAACGCTTTAAATTGTGCCAGCGGTTGGCTAGCACGTCACTCAACGACTTTCTTTCATTCTCTTTGCTAATAAATAGTTCGTTTCGTCGCTTGGTACTCGTACGTAAATATCAAAAATAACAATAGATGTTAAAACTTCAAATGGTTTTCGAAAATCGTATATACTTAGTAAAAAAAAATATTTTATTCTTTAACAACCGAATTTTAACTCAGAATATAGATAACTAAAAACTATATTGTTACTTTGTACACGATGCTTTTGAAATATTTCTATTTTAGAACTAAATAAAACGATTTTAATCCCGGTTTGATAAAATACCGCCGAATAGATGCGCAAAAAATGCTATATATCCTTTGACAAGAAAAAATGCCTAAAGGAAAATATGAATTTTAAAACTCGTTAGTTGGCCATTTTAATCACGTTGCCATAGAAACAGGGGTGTTATAATTATTTCTATACATCTCTGTGTTTGTATGTCTAGTTATCTAGGGCTGGAGTTATATGTTTGGAGTGTTTATCCGTCTGTATTTGAATGTCTGTCTATTTTGAGGGCCGATTTGAACACTGTTTTTCATGTACAGACTGTTTTTAGCAGAAGTTGTTAGTTAAAACTCAAGAACATCGTTCGGGGCGTTTAAAAAAACCTGTACGTCGCAAAATTAGACATACAGTTCTTGTGACCAACCACACAATTGATAATTCAGGTTTTTTTTTTAAAGTTCTGAAAAATATCATGTCAATAGAGGTTTGTCTTAAAAGTATACTAATTTTTGCCTATTTTTTTTTCTGAGAAAATAAATATTGAATATTTTCAGAGTTTGCAACGCTCTTTGGACTTCGGATGGATTAGTCGGAATGACGTCGTTTTGTTTGTAACCACGTTTTGTTTTTTTTAAAGACCAGCAATAGCTGACGTCAAAAATACCATAGTTATAGCATTTAAGTTTTTAACCATTAGCAGATTGTTTTTATTTAAGATCTATGTAAAAAAAAAAAGTTTATGAGCCGTATTTACAAGCAAAATGTTTTTCAAGAGAAAACCTATTTATTTGATTTGAAACTCAAAGAAAATAAAAAGCAGGTATTTGTTTATTGATCTTGATACATTCGATTTAGTTATTTAAGTATTTGAAGTATTGCTCTTTTGAAGTATATTTATCGTTGTCTAGTACCCTCAGTACAAGCCTAGAGCTTAGTTTGGGACTAGGTCAATTAGTGTGAGATTGACCATATATGAATTCAATTTTACATGTTTGTCCGTCATTATGTAACCGTCAGCCATTTTGCAAGACGGAGGATTCTTTAGATGACTTAAGAATTTCTTCACGTTTATCCTCAAAAGACTTAACAAAGTCGAAATAATTTGGTGTTATCTCTAGAATCCCATTAAAAAAGCAACTATATACTTTATACAGTAGGTTTAAATTCCTTTGACAACTTCGTAGCGTCTTAAGCTTCAATTTAATGCTATAGCATACCTAAATAGGTTTACTAGTTAAGCTGAGATCTAACAGTACAAAGACTAAGTCTGAAAGCCGATCTTATCTCGTGTTTCTAGTTGACTTGGTTTGTACAAATTCGCTAACAAGTCTTAGCAAAAAAGTAGCTCTAAACCCGTGTTTTGATTTTTGCATTTGATTTTCTATAGTAGTTTCGGTAGTGACCATGTCTACGAAGCTAGCGGTCCTGGGTTCGATTCCCGGTAGTATTTTTTCAATTTTTACAACTTGCATAAAGCTTGCATAATATGAGATGAGAAAAATAAAGCTTAGCATAAGGATAATGCTGAGTAGCGAATTTCGAGTATAAATATACTCTTTTGAAAAATTATGAAAGAAACCTAAAGATGATTTTTAAATACCCATTCAATGATACCCCACTTTACAGAAAAACCGAAGAAAAGCGAGGGCGAAAAACTACATACATACATACATACCTTCACGGCTGTCTCCCAATGGGGTAGGCAGATACTATGGAACGCCAGGTGCACCGGTCTAAACATACAACTTTCGCTTCCTCTACATTCATCAATCTCTTCATGCACGTACCTACGTCGGTTTCGGGTGCTTTTGGTTTGGCCCTTATTCAGTACATCGCGAATCTGATCACCGTACGTCCATCTAGGGCGTCCCCTACTGACATCTCCGCTCACTCTCGCTCGTCATATCTCTTTCGTAACTCTTCTTTCGTCCATCCCTTCTTAATGACCAAACCATCTTAGCATACCCTTTTCGATTTTAGTCACTACATCTTCTTTCAATCCACATCGTTCTCGGATCTTGCTATTTCTTACTCTATCTACGAGTATCATCCTAACTCCACACATACTTCTTAGAGCTCTCATTTCAACTGCATTAATCCTGCTTTCGTTCTTCTTCTGCCATACCCAAGAGTCATTACCATACATCTTTCGAAACTACATATCTTATAAGTATAACGGTGCGGCTCCACTGAGGCGGAGACGAGCGGATCGTAGAGGAGACGTGTAGGGATTTACCAATCACATCAGTTGAAATCCACATCTCGTCCCCGCTCCGCTACAGTGGAAACAGTCAAGCAGAGACGAGCGGAGCGGAGAGGAGATGTAACTGCATTACTACATTGTAATCACTCCACTCAGCTCCGCTCGTCTCTGGCTCAGTGGAATCACTTAGCTCTTTTCACAGCTCTGCTCCACTCAGCTCCGCTCATCTCCGCCTCAGTGGAGCCGCAGCCTTAGACTCGTAACGATAAACGTTGAGTTATCGGCCCTTACAACTTACAAACTAAGGATCGGCAATATCGACGGCTTAGGACCGGAACAAGCGATCTTGATTTTATGACGTCATAAATGCGGCCTTGTTAAGCCGGGTACTCACAGAGGCACAGCTGATTTCGCTAAGGCTAGGCTGAAATTCTACACCGTACCTTATTCGTTTTGACGTGTCGTATTGTCAACGTTTTGATAGCTCTTTCACTTGACATTATGGCGGCTGAATTAAAACAAGTGCGAGTCGGACTCGCCCAACGAGGGTTCCGTACAAATTTGTACACTCATTAAAAAAAACACGTTTATTGTATGGGAGCCCCAATTAAATATTAATTTTACTCTGTTTTAGTAATTGTTGTTATATTGGCAACAGAAATACATCATCTGTGAAAAATTCAACTGGTTGTATGGAAGCCCCAATTAAATATTTATTTTATTCTGTTTTTAGTGTTTGTTGTTATATTGGCAACGGAAATACATAATCTGTGAACAGTTCAACTGTCTAGCTATCACGGTTCATGAGATTACAGCCTGGTTACAGATAGACAGACGGACAGTGGAGTTTTAGTAATAGGGCGTTTTCACTAAAAAGTGTACCCAATTATGGACAGTAAAGGAACTTTAACTTGGTCAGTTTTGTAACGAAAATTAGCAATATATTGCGGCCGTCAATGTATAGCTAATTTTCGTCACCAAAGTGACAAAGTTAAAGTTCCTTAATTTCAGTCCTTAATTGGGTACACTTTTTAGCAAAAACATCGCAATAGCGTCCCATTTTTGCCCTTTGGGTACGGAACTCTGACAATACCACAGCACGTCAAAGTCACCAATCTTCCGCTATTTTACTTTCATCAAATGGCTACTACTTTTGGTTAGTATTACCAAAATTATAACCAAAAAATCCCCGCATCGCATTACTCGTATAAACAACAAGAGCAACGTTGAACTAAAGTTCCTCTCTATAGAACCTTGTCACCGTGTTACCGTGGTCCTCATACCATTATGACAGGGTTCCATGTCACTAGTAAGGTTAAGGTCCGCTACTTAGTTCACCAGACAGTTCAAGTGTAGATGAAATGCTTTTAATACCGAATATTCTACCAAATACTCTTTGATCCAACCACGAAGTGCTTAGCGTTTATATGTGGCGGCACGAACCGAATAATCCTTAGTTTAAGTTCATTATAAACACTAGTTCATCTTCAAACAAGGCTATATTGCGCGATTTTGCATGTGTGCGTGACTCGACCGTGCGCGCCGCGAGCCACCACAAGTAAACTCAATAAGACGGACCGAGCCGGTTCCTGTCAGGGCCGCTCCGTCGCCGCGTTTGGTTGCGTTCGGCACGAGCGATGCAAAAATATCGTCACTCAAATGTCATATGGACACGTTACAATAGCTTCTAAGGGGCTGGAGATGATCTATTATTCTAATCAAACTATGGTTTAAGACTCTAGTTACAGTAAACTTAAAGGTAAGTAGATTATTACATGACCAGTGCCCGCGACACACCTTGTCATGTCCAAGTTACATACGATTCCATGTTTGTGGCTGTGAATGTGTGAGGGTGTGTTTATTATGGCATGGAAAAGGTAAAAGAGCACACATGCTAACTGATGGTAAATAGGCTCTGTCGCCATCGCTCCATATACATTTATCCTAAACAGTGGATGAGAAAATTTCTTCTTTAAAACAATTTTTATTCGAATATGCACTGAGGGAAACTGAGGGCTTATTGTCTAACGCACTCGCAATGACGATCGTTTTCATTTTGAAAATCGAAGGCTTGTCTGCATACAAAATGAAATGAATTCTAATATCGGAAAATGTCATACCTTCATCATTTTCTATATCATAAGAATCAAAGAAACTAATACCCATATCACCATGGAACCTTATCGAAATGAAATAAAATACCAACGTCATAATATTCCTTTGACTTTCTTCGCTGTGGCACTGTGACAAAGTCCGATCGTTGTACAACGAACCTCTACATACAAAGTAACGTCAGCAAACATAACTCAAATGCCTATAAAAGAGCCCCGTGAATCGCTGACATGTAGGGTTGTCAGCAACCGCGTCATTCGTGAAAAATGAGAGACGTGATAGTGCAGGGCTGTCGCAACAGCTCTAAATGAACTTCTGCAAAGCCGGAAATATAAGTCAGTAAGTCAGTCTAATTAGTCTGTTAGAGTGGCTTTACTGTCTTATGTCTTACTGGTAGCTGTGGTATTCAATGCGGTGTAATAGCGAGCTAGTCTAGTTAATCAGTAATTTAGTCTAGTTAGTCGAGACACAACGTCGCGTAATAAGGCCTAACTTGCAAGCGTCTATCTACACTAATATTATAAAGAGGAAAGACTACTGGACCGATTTGAAAAATTCTTTCACCATTAGAATCCTACATTATAACTAATGAACATAGGCTATATTTTATTTTTCTGCGCTGACGGAGTAATAGCTAGTAATAATTTATATTACATTGTATTTATTTTTTTAATTTAACAGAAACGTCTGATAAGAAATTCTAAACTATATTAAAGCGAAATAAAACCGTCGGTCTTAGGTAGGTTTCGAACCTACATCTCCTCTGGCTCTCCGGGCCGGTGCAGGCGCATTACCAATTATGCCACCAAGACCCTACTTAAGATCCACGAAATTAGTAATCGCTTGCTTTTTCATACTCGGAGGGTATGCTGACGCCATCTACCGTTGTTTATTTTTTCGCTTTTTTTTTTCTTAATTAATGGCCTTCACTCCTTGTTTCAACAAGGTGTATTTCGCCAGTATCGAGTTTTAGACAATCGCCATGGACTTATTAGAGAAATAAGTCCATGGATGTCACACGCGAGGACAATTGTTCGGTTAAAGAGATTTACTCTGGTGGACTAAACAGAAGCACAAAGGGTTAGCTCCACTCCGCTTCGCTTCGTTTTAATATAGTTTAGTGTACTTATTGTTGAAGGTCCTAATAAATAAATAAATCATCGTCGTCATCATCATTTCTGCCACATTCACCCACTGCGGGGTGAAGCCTCTTCATTTTCACCCCGCTTTGCCCGGTCTCGTGCTAACGCCATCCATCTTTTCCCAACTGTCTGTTAAATTTCATCAGACTAACGAGCTGATCGTCTGCCCACCGATGCTGCTAACCTAACCTAAACTCCTGTAAAGAAATGAAAAACTGTAAAATGTGAATAGGTATCCACCAGGGCCGTGTGAAGTTGCGGAGTGGTGTGCGTGCGAGGAAAAAACCGGTCAAGTACGAGTCGAACTCGCGCACCAAGGGTTCCGTACCATTATCGAGCAAAAAACGGCAAAAAAACACGTTTGTTGTATGGGAGCCCCACTTAAATATTTATTTTATTCTGTTTTTAGTATTTGTTGTTATAGCGGCAACAGAAATACATCGTCTGTGAAAATTTCAACTGTCTAGCTATCACGGTTCATGAGATACAGCCTGGTGACTGACAGACGGACAGCGGAGCCTTAGTAATAGGGTCCCGTTTTTACCCTTTGGGTAAGGAACCCTAAAAACCACCATTAAGAATACGTCGTTTTG
The DNA here is from genome assembly GCA_948252455.1 of Acleris cristana. Taxonomy (NCBI): domain Eukaryota; kingdom Metazoa; phylum Arthropoda; class Insecta; order Lepidoptera; family Tortricidae; genus Acleris; species Acleris cristana. The sequence continues at coordinate 7,097,862 of OX411797.1, read as the reverse complement.
GATACAGTTGTTCAAAAAGTGGTACATTTTGTAGCTGCATATCGTGCGGAAAGTTAGATGCGTTCAAAACCCGTAGGAAATGACCAGCATTGCCTGTGGTAGTTAGGTGACAGCGATGACAGCTGTTAATTTTGGAAGATGTTCCAAATTTGGATCTCATTACCTTACAATATTCGATAACGTAATGAAATTTACAGCTGTCATAGATGTCACCTAATACCACAGGTAATGCTGGACATTTGCCTTTCGGCTTCTGAACCCATCTTAGAGTACTTATAATTATGTGTGTAGATAAACTATTGTACGCGACTCTGCATAATTGCCATTATGCAACCGTCACGTAAACTACTATTAAGCACTTGCAACATTTTTATTGTCTTTACCTTTTCCTACAGCAGAATTAGGTACCCCTAATGCGCCTTAACATATATTGACAGTAATCTAAACGGCGACAAGGGTGTCCTATAAAATACCCGAACTTTTATTTGGATTGTCGCCGTGTCAACCCTGGGCTAGACATGGGTGGATGCTTATTGGAGATTCCAGGGTGTGTTATTCTGCTGTGAATATAATTGTTGACGAATTCGGTGACGAGCATAACTTGACCCTCCATGATCTCTTAAGGACTCACTTAGACCTGCTGAATATTGACCCGAGTTTTAGTAGTCTCGTTTGAGAGTATAATAATTTTAGGGCATGTATTTTCAATTAAGTAGCTTAACCGTCGGCGTCGCTCGAATGAACTCGCTCGCGCGTTTATAAAAGAATATTATCTTTGCTAGCATGTAAGTTTTTATTTTATTATACAAACGTAAGTGACAGATGATGTTTATAATATCAATAAAAGTTCTGTTAAAATATAAACTTATTATTATTATACTTAATTTCCTATTTATTTTACCAAAATAACGATTCGTGAAACATTGTAAAAATCGAACTTGATTTACGGGGTGACCAACGTTATCGTCCGTAGCTAAATTTGTATGGTTTTTTTTTAATGCTTCTCGAATCCTCTTAAGAGACACTGATATTGTGTTCTAATACGACGAACTGACAGACCAATATCGGCTGGCGGACTGTTAGTCTGTTTTGCCCTTTTAACACCGCAAAGGTCTAGTTGTGATTGTCGGTTGAGATAAATACGAGTAAGAGAATAACACCGCGCTGGATTAAGGCTCTAGGGCAAGAAACTAGGTTTATCTCCTTAACCCCTAGAGCGTCGGCGATTTTAGACTTTCATACATTTAGTATGGAACGTGCGGCAATGACGCCATTGCCACAAATGTCCTAGGATTTAACATTTTACATTTTTAAAAGTTAAAAGACATTTGCTTTTTAAATTGTGACTAGGGAAAATATATTTCTGACTTTTTTATATACAGAGAGATTTTAAAGGTGGCAGTAATTTTTTTATCGTTATTGCTACCGGATATCCCCTATATATATATATATATAAATCGTTGACAGGTTATCAACTTTAGAAAAAACTTTTCAAAATTATGTTTCCGTCATTGTAAATATAAAAATCAAAATTAAATAACAGTGTAATACCTCTTAAGTTTTTTTATTTCTTTCTCACTCGTTTTCACTTTTATGGTAGTTTAACCTACTTTATCCCGGCCCGAAAGACTTTTTAAGAGCTGTACCTTGGAAAAACTGAGACTAAAGTACGAAACGCCAGGAAAATTGGCGTTTTTCTCCAATTTTTTTATTTTTATTTGTGACATTAATTTTTTTAAATGTATTTTTATTTGTTTCAGGTCAGTGAATACACGCTTCAAAAAGGTAACACAAAAATTTGATAATCGGTTTTAGAAGGGAGTCTAGTATCGTTTTGAAATACCAGTTTTACACACAAAATAGCTAACGACCGTAAGTGGCTTTTTTGGGCTAGAGACTTTTCAGCGACGAATTTCTGTTGAAAATATATTTTGGCTCTCGGACACAAAAACATATTCCTCTTTGTATGATAGAAAGTGGAAAATAAATAAAAGGCATTTAAAATTTTGGCGATAATTAGATAGTATGTTATGGAATATTATTATGATCTTAATTTGATGCGACAGTTTAAAAAGTGTGTCAATAGGTTAGGCTACTTTCCTGTAAAAAAAAGACGGAATTCATCTTTTCATGTACATAAGAAACATCTAAGGTAAAAGCACCTATTATGGACAATGCTCCAGTGATGAACATTTACTTTTTTTTATGAAAGCATTGCAATACCGAACATTTTATTCTAATAGTGGTAATCCCGAATAATTTAAATATTATCTAATTGTTACGCTAAATGCATATCAATCTCTGAAACTTCTGGGATTGTTCATAACTGGACCACTGTCCATAATAGGAGCTTTTACCTAACATGTTTTTTTTTAAACAGAAACCTTTAATTAAATGATCACTCAAGTATTTATGACAGGTTTTTTTATGAATGCTTCGTATAGCTCTAACATAACATCAAAACACCAATTGAACGCACGCGTGCAAAGTATCTCGTAAAACGTAACGCGAACGCAGTACGCACTTTAAAACCATTTTTAAAATCGGAACAGCCTGTAATGCTCTTTCTAATGGCGATCGAATGGCAACGGCGTCAGCAAACTGCCACCAAATGGCGCGAACAATCGTGCCAATCCTCGCTGCCATGTCAGCTCCACGACGAATTGTTTGCACAAGCTTACAACTTTATTTTCATACGTAAATCAAACAATATTCAACTTTATTTGTAAGTTGTTACACGAGTTTAAAACTGTACGCAAATTTTGGGCTCGCGGTAACTTTTTTCGAATGTTTCGTTTTGTTCTAATTTCAAAAAGTTTTCGAACGCGTACGGTTTTATAACGATGTCGGATCACTTATTTTGTGGTTAGGAAAACAAAATGGAGGTCGTTTAACGAGTATGTTTTTTCGTTTTTAAAACCTAAAAGCAACTGAAATGGGTTGATATTAAATATTGACTGGATTTTTAACGCGCTTAGGTTAGCGTGTCACTCGCAAGCTCGTCCGTTAAAACCAATACTCGGCCCGCAATTGCCTAGGTACTTCCCTGCCTAGGCAATAATGTACTATTTGAAGCGAGTAGGTATATAGACATGAGCATGTAATGTCGCTTGCTTTCTCCGTGGCAAAAATCTGTATTTCCTTTAAGAAAACATTCGATTAACTTTATAGAAAAGTGAGTTAGAAAAGATTTATAACTGATTTATTTCGTCGTTGTTTACGTTGCGGCGTTTCCTGTGAAAGGGAAGTTTGCGAAAACTTGGGAACTTTATTAAATCGCTTTGACAGTTAAGTAGAGAGGGATTGTTTCGTTTAAAACCGTGTTTCCAGTAATTGTTTATTACATAAATATAATAGACTAGCTGTTGTCCGCGACTCTGTATGCGCAGAAAAATAAGACGTAACCTATGTTACTTGGGATAATGTAGCATCCTAATGGTGAAAGAATTTTTAAAGTCGGTCCATTAGTTTTTAAATTTTATTCGGTACAAAATATAAATCTTTCCTCTTTATAATATTAGTGTAGACTATCGACCCGCCCTCGCTTCACTTCGGTATATGGGAGTTTTGTTTGACAACCGTATACGTAAAGTAGAATTTATTATAAATAAAAACCTTTTGTGAAAAATTATCTACCTGATGGTGAAAACCGCATCAAAATCTGTTCAGTAGTTTTTGAGATTATCACGAACTTATAGACAAACAGATACGGCGGGGACTTTGTTTTAAAATATGTAAGCATTGATTTATATTTTAAGAAACATTGCGCGTGTCGAAGTAATTTAGACATTTATTTCTAAATTGTATAAGCCAATTAAATTGTGCAGCCTTTCAGGCTCAGTTTCTTGGTCTGCATGCTTTTCGTGATACATTGCATCGCTGCAATAGACCCCGGCTCGATAATGTCAAAACAACTCGTCAATGGATTGCTACAAGCATGCGCGCTAAATTTCGCGTCGTAGACGTTTATTGTCTCCTTCGAGAGGTCTCCAATTTTCCGGGATATAAACTACTCTATAAGACTAAACAAATAAACACGTTCGCATTAATAATGTTACTAAGAAATTTATAATATGGAACCATCCACATTATTAATTACCACATTATACTCACATTCTTTTTAGGTTATAAGTCCGCCATCTTGTATTTAAAGTTTCTACTAAATGACAGTTTTTAATAATCCATTAAATTTCTAAGAAACAAAACATACTACAAGCTTGCTAAAACCTAACCCACCAACCGCTTCAGGGTAAATACCATAACCATCTCACTTAGGTACCCAAACCATCCGTTACCCAAAAACAAAATAAACATGGGTAACGCAAACGCGAAAATTGGGTGTTAAAGAGCGAGCATTCTTTAATTTAAATAGCGCCAACCCGGGTATAAATCAACCGGGTTTACCCGGGTACCGGGTACACGCGAGAACCGGATATTTCCCCCGGGTTCCGCGTGTTGATTGTTTTATGTACAAGACAATTTGGGAATGTTGAGTAGGGCAATAATGCGGCTGGATTAATGCTACGACGCATCTGTATAGCTTAAACGGTATTTTTAAATTCTACTAATATTATAAATACGAAAGTTTGTCTGTTAGTTTGTTACTACTTCACGCTGCAACAGGTGGACGGATTTGGATGAAATTTGACCCCGGAAAGTTCAAAAGATCCTGAGGGAACGATAATTGAAATCGACGCGGACGGAGTCGCCGGAAGAATCTAGTATTAGTATTATAAATGCGAAAGTTTGTGTGTTAGTTTGTTACTTCACGTTGCAATGGCTAAACGGGTTTGGATGAAATTTTGGGTGGAAGTAGCGTATACCCTGGATTAAAACATACTAGGCTTCTTTTCATCCCTAAAATTTTAAAAGTTCTCGTGGGAATAACGCTTATAAATATCTACGCGGACGAAGTCGCGGCCAGCTTGTTGTATGCTGTGTGTTGCATAGTATTGGCGCAAACCGAGCGTATAAGTGGCCGCGTCCGAGCCACAAGCTGCGGGAGTCGTCCGCGCTCACTCACTGGGTAGTGATTCTCTCATCAGCAAAGGTGAGCGAATGCAGGAGTGAAGTCCAAGCGGCGAGTTTAAGTAGTCCCGTCAGAGCGAGCAAAACACATATTAGCGCGTGCATTCTCAATTAGGCACCCTTATACGTTCGAGAAGCCATGCTGCCAAATTGAATACACGCGATGAAATGTGTTTTGTTCGCTTTGACGGGACTACTTAAACTCGCCGCTTGCACATCACTCCTGCGTTCGCTCACCTTTGCTTTTGAGAGAATTAATACCCAGGCCGCGTTTTGTCGTTCGATTCGCGTACACACGACCACATGAACAATATATTCTAGCCACTTAGTGGCTGCCAATGATGGACGCATCCAGCCACCAGTGGCTGCCACTGGTGGCGGCGTGTAGTGGTTTAAATGAACCGCTAGTGGTCGCGTTCGGTGGCGGCCTAATGTGCGGCAGCCCTTAGTATCGCTGGACTATCTAATAGCTAATACGTAGTAATTGGGTCATTATTTTAACCGCCGTCATTATTGTCTTCGCATATTATTCAAGATAAACTTTAGAACTTTCTTGTTATTTAAAACGGAATGGAAACTACCCCCGGGTCAGCTGTTTTTGATATCATTATTTTGACATCATTACTAATAGTAATCATTAATTTCGTCAATAATATATTGAAGACAACCCATAATATGATAAAAATCATGCTTAAGTATAGAAGTTTGGCTGAAAACCATTCATTTTTTTTTAATCATTATTTACTGAGTTTTTTTTTATTGAATAGGTATTACCAGTGTTTGCTACGCCCGCTTTGGACAAGTGGTCGGAATGACGTCATTTTGTATTTAACCCTGTTTGGTTTTTTAAGTCTAGCACTACCTGTTACGTAGAAAAGACCATGTAGCGTTTAAACTCTATAGTCAGTAACAGAAATTTGATTATTTATTTTGTCAGTTAATAATGAAAAATACTCGTACTATACTTTAGAGATAAACCTCTCTTTATAAGCATGATGTTAATCAGAACACCATTTTAAAAGATCCTGTGTCGAAGTTAAAGCCTCTCACGGAACTCTAAAAGCGTGCGACGAAATAAAAATGTTAAATGAGGCGAGAAGGGATAAACAAACATGCGTGTCACGCGAATGCGGTGTTTATTCGCTTAAAGCAAGAGAAATAGCCAAGATATACTTCTACCGGGTCTTTCTAGAACTAACACCCGTATTCTTAAACGTCACTATGAGGTCTCACAGTGCTCACGAACGCACAGGGTGGTTCAAATCGTCACATGAACAAAAAGTTCGGTCAAGACCAATCACAAAGCTGTATTGAACGCAGTGCGTTTACTCAGTGATGGATCCCTTAAGTATTGTTTGTGAATACGGTTGTTAGAGTCTCTAAGCTAAGCCGCGGACAGACGGACGATCATCTACCTCCATGTTATCCTTTAACTTGTCATCAAGCAGCAGTGTTCATTGTACTCCGGCGTAAGGATACGACAGCCGGTAAAATTACTAACATAGAGGTATTTCGTCTTGATCCTCACGGTTGGCAACGCATCTGCGGTCTTACGATTGCAGTCTTACGATTGCAGTCTTAAGATTGTAGTCTTGAGAATGAAAATGTATATGGGCCACAGATCCCACTTATATTACCACTAGAGGACGCCCGCGACTTCGTACGCGTAGAATTAGTTACCCGCTACTCCCCCCATTTCTTCCCGTTGGGGGTCGATTTTTGGAAAATCCTTTCTTAGCGTCACTTACATCTTGAAAGGAACCCCTGTACCAAATTTCAAGTTTCTAGATACAGTAGTTTCGGCTGTGCGTTGATATATAAGTCAGTCAGGTTTGCCATACTATATATATATATATATATATATATATATATATATATATATATAGTATAGATTAAGTGGCCTGTGTGCTCATTTATCTTCTTAATGCCAAAAAAAAACTATCACAATCTAATCAAAGCTTTACACTAAAGCGCAATTCACACAGCGGGCGGGAGCGGGTCGGGCGCCGAACATGTCGTATTCATTGCGGGACTCGCGCCGAAGCGCGACGCGCGGGCTGGTATTCGGGATCGTATGGTAATGGCGAGTATATTTACAAGAGTAGAATTTACAAAGCGCTCTATGAGAATGCCTATCGGAGAATCCGTGTTATTACGACCAAGTACGCCCGCGACGGACCCGCCGCACCCGCGCGCTGTTTGTAGTGGTGGGTGGCGGGCGCGGCTCCCGCGCGGGTCCCCACCCGCACCCGATTCGTCCCGCCGCGTGTGTGAATGCTTCCATATAACTCCATGTTAAAACACCCGCCGAACTACCGACCCGCTCGGCGCACGACCCGCGCCCGCCCGCTGTGTGAATTGCGCTTAAGAAGCAATATACAATTCAAGTCCTTTCTTACGGCGCTTTTGAGCTTTTGACAAGTTGAGGACCCTTAAAAAGCACTCTTTCAATAAGCAAAGGGCCTAATTCAGATAAAAAGCTTGGGTAAATAAAATGGGAAAAAGCTCCTGTGTACTTTGTGGGTATCAAATAAAGGTGCTTATTTAGATTTTTTCCGCAAGGTTTTTTGTGAATCCGGAAAGGTAATTCGCGAATCTTTTGGTGAATGGAAAATGGGCTTACAGATACTAAGGAAGTAACCTTTCTGCTATCATTTACAATTTCCAATCTTTCATTAATCAATTAGATTTTGGAATGTAGAAGAGAAAATATGCTGGGACACCTGATACGGCAAGACAGTTTCTTTTTGAACATTTTGGGAGGTTGAAATTGAGCGAAAAAGTGGAAGAGGAAGACCTAGGCTTGGGTCTATTTCTTTAGGCCAAAATATTTTTGGTCAAATGTTTCATTTCCCAAATTTTCATTTGCCGCCGTTTTCTGTAACCTATATTTCACGATTTTATAAAAACTAACCTAACCTAACCTACAGGGTTCTACACGATGGTATTATAATAAATTCTGAAAAATGTATATAACCTTTTTTTGGCAAATAATAAATTTGAGAAATGATACATTTGACCAAAAATATTTTGGCCAAACGGCAGGCTCCCATTAGGCTTACTTACTTTAGTCAAATAATACAGAAGGCCAATGTCGTTTCGTATCGATATAAAAAGGTGGCAGAGAATACAGTGTGTAAATGGTATACGGGCGTTCCTTTTAACTGTGGTTACTATAGCCCCTAATGAGCACATTTAGGCAGCTTTTGTTAAAATTAAATTTAAAAAAAATAACCATACAAAATAATTTAACTCGCAATGTATAACAAAAAATGCAATTAATTAATGATGTTTCAAAGTTATAACAGATGGAATTAGATGTACATTGCGGGTCGATAGTATGTTCAAAAATTCATAACGGTGTATACGTCAGCGTAATCAAAATAATTCTTTCTGTTTATGATTATTGGAGTCTTAATCTATGTCCATTTTTAATAAACGCCCGTATACCATTTACACACTGTATAGATAAGAGATAATTACTCAACCGACAAAAAATATAGTTCTTAAGTTAAATAAAAAACCGGTCAAGCCGCACCGAGGGTTTTTTTCGCTATTAGGATGTTGGTCCTATAATAAAAGTTGATGAGTATGACCTACAGAGTTAGTCCCTGAAGTTTGTCCAACCTTCTGCCTAACACCCTGTATTAAGAGGGTCCGTTGGGCTATTCTTCTGGTACAGTCAGCCTTATAAGAAGCTGCACACTTTTGTACCTTGTCGCTTTAACGCCTTTGACAGATTAGTGCAGCAGTTCAAACATGACGTTAAAGTGACAAAACACTAAAGTGTGCAGCTTCTTATAAGGCCGACCGTACGCAACCCTACATTAGATTTTAGAAATGTATGCATTGATTTAATGTAGTAGTAGTAGTAGTCATTTATTTCATATTGGAAATTACATTATAATATGTCGCATAGTTATAAAGAATTCACAATGGATTACATATATAAAGAATTGACAATGGATTACATATTTATTTCTCTATCCTTACTTAAACATCCCGTTTCATCCATTTACTAAATCAATTCTAGACACTTGATCAGAAACTAGATTGATTCGCTAAGGAAGTTTTGATGTAAAGGCAATAATAAAGTTCCCTAGATAGATACTATCTAAGTTTAGCACTAATTGGCTTTAAGGAATTGGCAGCAAGCCAATCAAATTTCATGTAATTGCGAATTTGACTGGTTAATGATCAAAACTAGATTTTGCCTGCGATTCCGCTTAAAATGCATTTATAGGGGAGTAGTAGGTATACAATACGAATATTCTTTATTGAACACAAAAAATAAACAGAACAGTACATTTCAATTATCGGTATAAAAAGACGGTCTTACCGCTATAGCGATGTCTTTCAGATAGCCTTGGACTGAGAAATAGCTTATAGGTATAATAGGATACATGGCAGGTGGTAGGTAACTAATAGCTTTAGAATTCAAACTAAACTACAAGAAACACTTGAAGTGTTCCTATTTTGAAATAAAATTTACTTATACCTATGTAAAGTTATAAACTAAATATGAATACACAAATACATTTTGTAAGTAAATCTTACTAAAAATTTAACTGCGAAATTGTATTTGTTTCTTTACCTGTCTTCTGGTTTTTTGAATGGGATCCTCTTTAATAGTTCACTTTAAAAAAAAAAAAAATTTATGGTAACACGTTTCTTGAAGAAAAAAAAACCCGCTATCTATTACGGTTACATTACTGTAATATAGAGCGTTATATATTTAAAGTTAGGGTAAAAAAGAGGGTACTTTTCGGAGTGAAATTGGCAACTTGGTTCAATTCACATAAACTGAAGCAAAGCGAGGATCGCTAGAGCCATATAAAATGAACGTTTTCATCGTATTCATGTTACTTACCTACATTTAACCTAAAAGTTCTTTATGTTTTTCGAAAAGGCTGTTCTTTGTTCACATTTATAAAATATTCACTTTGTCTCCGATCTGCCTTTTACTGAATAATAGATGTCACTTAGAAAATCAATCCCTTACGGGGCTCGTTTTAATAGCGAAAGCGGTACGGTGCTTTCTAATACTTAAGCATTAAAGGAAGGTACACTTTAATAATTTGGTGGTAACTAGCCGTTGCCCGCGACTCCGTCCGCGGAGAAATTGTTGATCGCGGTTTAAAAGTACCCTATGCCCTATCGGGGCTTTTTGGAAAATGTTTCTGAAATCTTATCATATTTGATATCGTAATAAGAACGTTACGTAACACACAGCTCCACCATTACACCACTGCAGATAAGAAAATTATCAAAGTAAAATTGATTGTTGTAATGCTGGTCATTGCTAACGGGTTCAAGGGGCCTAATATGGCTGCGTTTATTGCGGGACAAAATTTGGATAAAACATCCGTCACTTAATGACACGTATATACCGTGCCCGGGACGTACCCGAAGGATTTTAACCATCGATTCTAGACCCTATTTGGAGTATATAATGTGGTATAATATGTAGTCCAATAACGCATAATTTCCGAGATTTTTATTATTTAAAAAACAATTACATAGTTAATTTAATTTGAACTCTGTCACGTTAACCTAAAGCATTATTTACTAAGAAAGATTCATGTTGTAAGTAGCACTATCATCAACGTACAACATAAATTAATTTAATCAAATTCTTAGTAAATAATGCTTTAAGTTAAGGTGGCAGAGTTCAAATTAAATTAACTATGGAATTGTTTTTTAAATAATAAAAATCACGGAATTTATGGGATATTGGACTACATGTTATACCACATTATATGCTCCAAATAGGGTCTAGAATCAATGGTTAAAATCCGTCGGGTACGTCCCGGGCACGGTGTATAAGTACGAGAGTGACGAATGCTTTATCTAATTTTTGTCACGCGATAGACGCAACCGTACTAGGCCCGCTGAACGCATTATAGACGACTTATGACACGTGCATAGATACAATTATAATTATTACATGTCAATCAATCAATCATAAACTCACGCCTTCATTCCCAGAGTGGGGTAGGCAGAGCCACAGACTCACCAACAACTCCAAAAACTTGTTGATAATTCTGTGACCACATTTTGCACAACCAGGCTAAGATGTTATCCAGTGTATTAGTGACAGGTTGCAAACCCATCGCCTAACAGCACTACACAGCCTTTAGTCCCTTAGTCGTCTCTTACGACATACACGGGAAGACATGGAGTGGAAACATTCTAAACCCGGCACCACACGGCATACATTACCCTTATAATCGATAGAGAATGGTCAGACCGATAATATCGTAATTACCTCGGCGACATTATTTTCAGTTCCAATGAGAATAATCTTAATTAGACTGCACATCGTTTTAAATAGGGGTTCTTTGCGAAGGGTCTTTTATCTTGATTTGAATGTGTGGAAAATATTCGCTCAGCATGACCTGTAAACTCTGTGGTATATGTAATAGGATTCAATATCGTGTGCTTATAAGAAAATAAGCAGTTTTGTGTGTGTAGCACTTACTTGCTATGTGTGTAATGACAATGAGGACTAACTATGATCAAGATAAACAAAACTTTGCACAAACCACGAAATTAGGTAGGTACTTGTAAATGGACAGAGGCCCTAAACAAGCTGCGGCGGCGTCCTAGGTGAGCGAATTCCAAGCGATGCGGAGCGACGCGGCGCGAAAGAAATAAACAGTCGACATTGCAGCTATTGAAGTGGCCTACGAGACCAATACAGGCGCGGCGGGCTGCTGGGAATACTGTAGGGTTGTGCGCGCTCGTTCACTGAGCGGATCGCTCAAAACTAGTACATTCGCTTAAATGTACTAATTCGGTCTTTAAGTTCTTTTAGTACACTAGTACACTGAAAGAAACTTGTCTGTTCATGGTCCTTATTTGTGCTCCTTTGACCGAATGAATGACCGGGCGGTCATTCATTCGGATCGCTTTGCTGTCAGTGTCACTCACTGCTCTGTGCGGTTCTTGCTCCGCGTGTACTAAATGAACTAAGAGCAGAAACTTTACGGAGTAGTTCGTTCTAGTATAGTGACGGGAATTCATTCTTTTTGGCTCTTAGTATATGTACTACACAACCCTAGAGTACTGGGAATTAAACCCGGGACCGCTAGTTTCGTAAGCAGGGTCACTACAAACTTTAACAAATGTATAACGCGTCGTGAATATAGTACATACATGTTTTCGTCAAAATTTACTCGAAATTCTAATAATTTTAAAGAACTAACCGCACAAACAGACAAATAACGACTGATTTTAACCATTTATAAATAGTCACGTTCTACATTCGTGTTTAGATACTAAAACAAACAGTCTGTTAGAATAAGACGATGTTTAGAATACTTAAGCAGTGCTCCAACCAAACATCCTATATCTCGCAACATGCTGTATATAAACTTGAGCAAAATGTTCTCGGGTTGCGGTGACGGTTGAATTAGTTTGAAAACACACGGCCCAGGTACTGTTAAGAATTTAGATATGGTACCCACCTTAGGTCCAAAGTCAATCTAACAATACAATACAATTACTCTTTATTGAACGCCAGAAAAACAAAACACGGAACAGTACATTTAAACTATACAACATTCAACTTTTAACATTATACAACAATATCGTTGAGTTTCCTATAAGTTACAAATGACTTGACATCTCTAATGACATTGATGACTTTAAGCATATTCTTCTTGAAATGGGTCACAAATTAGCGTTTCTGACCGTAAATACAAACAAACATCCCGTTGCCAACCATCCAAACCGCTCATCAAACTTGATCAGGAACCATACATCTATGCTTTCACTTTGACAGTTGACTTTGACCTAAATTCAAGAAAGTGTGACTGTTGCATACAGACAGACAGACGAAAAACAATGCGAAACAATAAAGGTTCCTAATTTCACTTTGGAATGGAACTTATAAAATGACTGATAATTAAGTTTATCTACCTCCATATCATAACTTTAATAATCATTAAGCAAAATGGCATATATTAAGTAACTTGTATCTGTGGTTGTACTTTAATGTTAACATTAAAGTATTACATGTGATTAAAGTATCGGTTATCGCTGTAGTTGCATCTTAATGTTCACTTTAAAGTATCGGTCACCGATACTTTAATGTGAACATTAAGATACAGGGTAACGACAGATGCAGGTTTCTCACATATTGTAGAAAACGTATGATATGCATATAGATAAAGTTATGTATACGACTGTACGCATAATTAGCCATTAAAACACTCGTGTATTAATGCCTAGCATTATGCACCAGTCACATTATAACTATTTTTACAGCTTGTATTCTCAGCAGTTGGTCATGGAAAGCGCTGCTAGAAGTACCTACGACTTGTCAAATTCGCGACTTAGATCTCTATTCCACGAGGTAAAAACATATTGTCTTTGACATGTTATCGTATTGTATAAGAGTTATAGTATCGTTTACGATAAAGTGTCAGAGGCAAGGCACTGTCAACTTTGTTGTATCCGTTTAGTTTTTAGTTTTTCTGTCAAAATATTTTACCTTTTTCGTTGTATGTTTGTTAGTACAGTGTGTTTTTCTCTAACACATTTTTGTGATTTTGAGTTTGTTTTTAAGCAAGAGTGCCCAATGTGCCCATGTAGTATTAACATTAGTAAAGTTAATTTAATAATTCGACTGTCAACCCTATCTACCTAATATTTTACACGATTGCTTTTATCAATATTCAAGTCCCATATTTGAACCACGCCGCTATGATTCAATTGTATAATGCACGAGTTTCTAGAAATTTCTTGCAGAATAGCTATTCTCTGAAATTTCTGCCATTTGAATGTCTGACGTTTGTAGAATGCATTAGCGTTGGATGATTTGAATTATACTACTTCCCACTTGTATGTAGATGTTATAATTTGTCATAATGATTTGTTGTGTTATGGTGACGACTTGTCATGATTGAGTGTGTGTTCATGTAATGTATAGGTACATATATATGCGCATGCATGGGGTGCTCCTTGAATCACCGACACTCATTTTACGAATGCGTTGTTTCATCGAATTTTCTTTTCATCGACAGCTAATTTCTGCTGAAACCTTATTGTTTTTAGGTTATCTTAAGCATGGTTTACGTAGGTTAGGTTAGGTTAGGTTAGACCTGTAACCACCAAAAAATTGTAACTCCTGCACGTCGAAATGCCAGTTCGATGAAATGAAAATGCGATTTAATGAAAATTCGGTGAAATGAGTGTCGGCGATTCAAGGGGAAACCGCATGCATGTGCTTTCCTTTATGCATGCATGTCCTTCTTTAATGTGGCCCACGAAATTATTATTTGTTTAAAGTAGGAGTGCTTTAGAAAGGATTTTTTTCAACCCCCAAACGGGAAAAAGTAGCGGGAGTATACCAAAAACTAATTTTACTCGTACAAAGTCGCAGGCGTCATCTAGTCACGCATGAAACGCTTCAGGGTTTTAAAACAAATTAAATCAAAATCTTTATTTGTATAATTAAACATAAGTTATAAAGTTCATGTTGTAACTGCGTAATGTTATGCAGCTAGCGACAAACATAATAGAATTTAAAATAAGTATTAAAAATTTAAAAACGTAACATGAAAAAAATCAAGTCATTCTAAATTACAAGTGACACGTAATAACAAGTATCATAATAAAAATGATTATTTATTAACTAGTTGTAAGTGACGCGCCTTACAAATTGTGCCTATCCTGTATATACAACATCGCGTGTGTTTCCAAAATGGGTCGTCGTGACAAAACCAAGATAAATACTGACGAAGGTACAACGTAATGTCAGTTTGTCCTGTCTCATTAGATTTTCAACCTTATTGCTGAATCATTAGGGGATAGACAAGATTACTAAGATACTCGGGGTATATTGTAGGGTGTCAGTTTGTGGATGAGTTGGATCAGGGGTTATGTTGACCTGATTTAGTGGGATGCGATACACCCTGTATATTTAATAATGTACAAATAACAGGCTAGCGGCCTAAAAAATTCTAATTAGTCCGTCTGTTAGATTATCAAAAAATATTGAACACGTATTTTTTATTTTGTCAATCAAATAAAAAAATACGAAGATATAGTGCATTGAAGTTTCGCGTGACGTCACGCCGTGGCACACTTTTTACCACGTTGTGACGTCACGAGCCCCCTCCACCGAACTTTGACGCGCGTTATCTTTGTCAATTTTGATTGTTTTGATTAAGCAAAAAATAAGTGCTCATTATTTTTTCATAATATAAATGACGGACTAATTAGAATTATTATTTTGTTACCCAGGACGCATCCCTTCGATCAATTAGGTGCACATCACGTACAGTCAGCTGCAGAGAAATGTAACCATCTTTGCAAGGAAACTTGTATACAGGGGGGGTTACTTTTCTCTGCAGCTGACTGTACAAGCGAAACGCAGCGCGAAGATTCACTGCCAAAGCATCGTCTTTGTATCTACGTGTTGAAATAAGATTTAAATTAATTAACACCACCAATAACCTACACAAGCATCTCCTGAGCATAATAGTATTTTATGTAACTGATACATAAAGAGGGTCCTTAAAATACGAGTGTGGTTTTATGAAACGAGCTGAAGGCGAGTTTCATAATAAGATCACACGAGTGTTTTAAGGCCTAATTATGTACAGTTGCATACATTACTTTATCTACACACATATTATAAGTACTCTAAGATGCGTTCAGTAGTGTTCAGTAGGCGGCAGAACAAACAAATGGCGGCAAAGCTAACCTGTGTCACGAATATGAATGTTTTTTTTAATCATAGACAAACTAACAAAGTCCCTATTCTTATGTCATTCGAAATCAAAATGGCGTACCACACTTTACTTATAAATATACCGAGTCGAAGTACAATTGATACTAGAATTGGCCCCCTGTTTGAATTGTGTTGGTTTTGGAAGATGTTCCAAATTTGAACAACATTACTTTATCAAAAGTTGTATCGTAATTTTAACTTTTCATTACAGCTACAGATAAGAAAACATATCATAGTAAAATTGTATCTTGTAACGCTGGTCATTGTCTACGGATTTTGAACGCATTATAGAGGACTTATGACATGAGTGTAGATCACGGAATAGAAAAAACAGTGGAAGTGGCATGAGCCTCGCTAACTATGAGACCGGTTGTCGCCAAAACTCACACTATCATAAAAACAACCACTAAGAAATCTTGAAAATAATTGGTCGAAGGATTTTAAATCATAAAAGAATATGCACCATAATCCGTTAACGTAACGTAAACTTTAATTCCATGCAGCATAGTTTAAATTATAGAACGCATTTTTACGACTTATGACAAACAGATGTAAAACCACAAGTTAGCTTACAAAGTGCTGCCATCTAGTGTTGAGTAGCGGAACGATAACGTTTGTTTTTGTGCGACAGAGACAGACACCTTCTTTGTCGCAACTTAGTAATGCACGTAGCTCATTGCAGTTGTTATGTCGATAAAATAATTAGAATTAAATTTTTCTTCTTAGAAGCATAGTATAAATAGAGAAGTAGCTCGTCTTCAAACAAAGGTACATCGCGCGGCTTGCACGTGTGCGTTACGCCGACCGTACGGCTGTGGGCGGGGCGAACCTCGCACACGAAACTACAAGCAGAGGTGCGGGAATGGTGATTAGACGGGGTCGCGGCGTCATCATTGCGTTCGGTCACGTTTATGGTTGTAGGTAGTGCGCGTTAAATTAAAACATCGAGCGACAATGTCTTTGTCGAAAACTTAAAATATTGTTCAGTTTACGGGTGTTTAAATAATGGTGTAAGAAATCCGGAGCTATCGTTTTTCCACATACCTTTTGAGTCGGAAAGGTGAGTACCTTCATACCTATTTAGAGTTGGTGTTGTGAAGAATGCTGTTAATTTTTTGATATTTACCTATAGCTTACAGCCCACTTGCAGCTTTTGTTAAATCTATTTTATTGTCAGCGTGACATTTTCTTTCGTTTCAAAACGCCTAAACTGTGCCCTAAACCTAGCTTAGGTAGGTACTTACAACTATCTAGATTTAATAAAAGCTGCAAGTGATTAATGTAAATACCTACTCAATTAATAAGGTATTTCGTACCGGCTTGCCTATACCTATAGAATAGATACCTACTTAGGTGAAATAAATACGTATTAAGTAGGTAGGTAATTTAAGTTATTGAGTGTGACGTGTCAGTTAACATGTGACGACGTTGATGGCCAAGGTAGCTGGTAGTGACCTAGTGACTAAGTACTGCTTACGATAGCGGTAAATATTCGTGTGATGAGTGCGAGTAGGTATTTGTTTCTGAGTCTTAGGTGTTTTATATGTACCTATATAGTAATATTAAGTATGTATTTTTCACTACATAAGTAATTATGTATCGTTGCCTAGTACCCAAAGCCTAAACCACCAATAACAGACAAGTATGTAGTCAAAGGAAGCCGCCTTACGCGAAAGCGGCATTATCAAGGTCAAAAAGGAATTTACATATCACATCATATACCTATAAACATATTATTTAGGGTCAACAGAGAAAAAGTAGGTATGTAAGGAAAATAATTTAAATTTGGTACTGGGGTAGGTACCTAACAATATTTATACTTACCTACTTTAGGTTTGTGTAATTTATGAAAACTACTATGATTATAAATCATAGATCAAATTAGGTATGGTCAAGTAGGTGACCAAAATTGAAAAACATGTTCGGACAACCCTGACGCCCGAGCGGCAATAGGTATCAGAATCTCCTAAAGGGCCGGAGTCGAGCTACTTGTCTATTTATACTATGTTAGAAGTCTTATGTATTTTATGATATGAATATGAATAATCGATAACATTATCGACAACACCCTCTCTCTACTCACGCAGCGCGTTCGGTCCGAGTAGCGTGGAACATTCGAGATTTATCACCTTATTCTATCAAGGTTACAAATCGACCTTACCCTTTTGACATAAAGTTCATTTTTGGTTGGTACACAAATCATAATGTCTTGCGGAAAACATAAAATGAGAAATATATTAAAAGTAAATAAAATAATACTTACCTATGATACGACACGCCACCATGGGAGACGTTTTTGGTGCGGCTATCGTTTTTACACTCCAAAATAGCACAGTAAGGCATGCTTTTTGGTTTATTTCCTTTTCTAAAAATATTATTCGCACAACTGTCACGCACAAGTGACAGCGGCAAACTGAGCTAGGTTATGCGGAACTCCGCATAACTATGCCACACGTGACACGCCCACTTCCCACTTCTACTGTTTTTTGTGTTCTGTGGTGTAGATAAAGGTTATTTAATGTGTCGGTCAAAGGACTGTTGAACCCGTAACAGGTAGACGGTTGAAATTTTCAGTGTAATTCCCACTGTAGCAAAAAAGTAACAAAATTAAAAAAAAAAAACGGGCAGCCGTACAAAAATGGTACGCAACCATTCTTGCGCTGGTCCAACTCGCACTTGGCCAGTTTTTTATTAGCATCAGTAAATATCTTTAATATGCAGAAATACAGACATACTGTCCCATTTTTACTACAGTAAAGATGCATGTAGATGTAAGAGAAGATAATATAATTTACGAACAAGATTCTCACGGAACGTCGGAATCTGTCGTCCTCTCCAAAAACCCCCAGAACTGCTTTAGGGGACAAACTAGCACTTCACTTCGGGCGTATTACACGCCTCGCATGGTTTTATGGCGCTCTTCGGCACGCAGTACACTGGCGATCACAGAAAATTGTACACTTAATATTTTATTTTCTTCCAAAGAAAACTTACTTACTAATTAAATATTAATAAATACTCTATTACTATACAAAAGATTGAAATGCGTAAAATATCTTGGAAAATATTTTTAGAAAAGGTTTTAGAATTGATAATGGAACTAAATGAACGAGTCTGTAGCGAAATAAAAGCTTCATTTCTCAACTCTATTCCAATGCCGTTAAGGTCCAAAAGCAAACCTTTTGATTTTGCGACTCTACATCCGCTGGGATTGCTCTTGTAGGATCATCTGTGTACAAATAATAAAATTAATACCTACTTAAGGGTCCTTGACAGGTAACCTCAGCGGACATCGCTGGAAAGAGATTAGACTTTGAAATTAATTGTACCTAATAGTGGTTTTCTCCACCACAAATCTTCCAAAAGAACTTATTCTGGCCTAGTTGGTAGTGACCCTGCCTATGAAGCTAGCGGTCCTGGGTTCAAATCCCGGTAAGGGTAGATATTTGTGTGATGAGCGCGAATATTTGTTTCTGAGTCATGGATGTGTTCTATGTTTTTAAGTATATATTTGGGTAGTTCTACTTATTTTGAAGAATGCCTGGACTCCTAGAAAATAACCGAAAATGGTTAACCTACTCGTACAGGGAAATGGTTAAAAATGCGACAGGGGAGTGAAAGCGGTTGAAACGCTAGTAGAACTACCCATTTCTCTATATAAGAGTTTATATCGTTGTCTAGTACCCATAGTACAAGCCTACTTAGAGCTTAGTATGGGACTAGGTCAATTGGTGTGACATTGTCCCCTGATATTTATTTATTATGAATTTAATGTAACAATGAAGTCTATTAAAATGTGTATATTTCTATTCAAACCAGGCTTTGCCAAATTGAAACGCTCCGTAAAATGTTTTGTTTTTCAAGAGTTCCATGAAAAAGTTTGCCAACCGCTAGAATAAATGTTGATATACTTGTCGAAATCAATACCCTATATTTACTATCCAAAATTGTTTAATGTTTTTACAATGAAAAACAATTGGAGGAAATGCAAGACCAAGTTTCCAGCCATGGAATAGAAAAAACAGTGGAAGTGGCATGAGCTTCGCTTAGTATCAGACCTGTTGTCGCCAATACTCAAACTATCATAAAAACAACACGCCGCCATGGAAAATGTTTTTGGTGCGGCTATCGTTTTTACACTCCTAAATAGCACAATAAGGCATGCTTCTGTATTTATTTCCTATTTTAGAAATATCGAAATATTGAAATAAGCGATCGCGGCAAAAGTATGGTAGGTTATGCGGAACTCCGCATAACTATATCACACGTTACACGCCCACTTGACACTTCTACTGTTTTTTCTGTTGTGTGTTTCGAGCTCATTCATGATTTATGTACAGTCCTTAAGAGCACCAATGGGAGTACTCTAAATTAAACAATCAGCATAAACAAATACAATTACTGGGTCAAAAGATGCATTTAGTTAAAACTATACCAATCCAACTAGAGATATCGTCTAGAGAAAATACAAAATACGTACCTTTGACGCGCTGTATAAGATACAATTTCCCGTAATGTTTCCAACAGTGCAAAAATATTTTCAGTTTAACTCTATTTATTGTTATCTAGGATTGAAATTGCTCTGAACTTGCTGGCGTAATTACTTGTGACAAGGAATTGTGTTTTATGCTAAGTAGTGTAAGATTCAAATTGCTAGGACTCGACAGCAACAGTAAAATTTGTTTTCCACACCAATACTGGCTTGGCCCGTGCCAAACTTCAATTATTGTCTGCGCAGTTCGCATTGAAATTTATTAATATATTTCGTTTATTAAAATTTACTGTATTTAGGTTATTTCAAAATTTTACGCTACCAAATTAGTCGTTTACTGCTTTCTTGTTATTGTGTTAAACATTAAAAAAATACGTATTTAAATTAGTAGCTTCATGCAAAAATTCTTAGTGAAATCTGCGTAATATTTTTGTAGTGAATCATTACAGAATTATTCTAATCGTTTATCATTACTCAATAATTATACGGTTTCTTGTCAACTGGGTCTCGGATGACAGGTTTATTTATTATGAATACTAAACGCAATTGTTAAAAAAGGTGAAGTTCATCTTTTTGTTTTTGCTCAAAGTGTCTTAAAGGTAGTGACAGTTTAATCAAAAACACAATTATGTGTAGTTACCTTATCAAGTTAAAATGACTGCAACTTTTTTAGTGTTAGCAATAATACCGTCTTCAATTAAATTATCTACATCAACATCATCGTCTGAATTCATCTGTCCTTTGTTGTTGTTTGTCACGAATTAATGTTTCTCTTTTACATATTTCTTTCTTTCTTTATTTAATCATCATCATTATCAGCATCATATTAGTTACCTTATCACGTTAAAATGACTTTGCAACTTTTTTAGTGTTAGCAATAATACCGTCTTCAATTAAATTATCTACATCAACATCATCGTCTGTCCTTTGTTGTTGTTTGTCACGACTTAATGTTTTTCTTTTATTTATTTCTTTCTTTATGTCATAATCATCATTATCATCATCACATTAGTTTCCTCCACTAAGTAAAGTTCTACATTGGTCCTTACGTAGGTACAAGAATGTATCCATAAATGCATATTAAATGTTTTACTTACTTACTTACTTACTTACTTACTTACTTACTTACTTACAAAAGTAATTCAGTGCGTTACACTTTTACATCATAACGGCTGAACAGAATTTAATGAAATTTGGTACAGAAATAAATTCACCCTTCGTCCTTCACATAGGGTAATTTTAATTTCGGAAAAATCGACTGTTCCAGATTTCGATTAACTATTTTACACTTTTACCAGTGTTACATATTAAATACAGTGAGTGTATTGTTATAAGTAATCATAAAAGTTATTGTAATAGTCAATGTTTGAGAGAAAAAGATGGGCGACCGGCGAATCACGCACACACGACCCGCACACATTCGCATTCGTTAAACATTCGCATCGATTGATGCGAATACGAATGTAGGTGCGAATGTTTAAAATTGCATAAGTCCATAACATCCCTATTTTATTATATATTATATAGCTTAAAAATCCCTATTCAAGTACTGTTCCAAAGACAAAACTTTGCAACTTTAAGATAACTGAGCGAAATCTAATTAAGTATTTTCCAAGTTTATAATGCAATATCAAATTCTTATGAACTTAATTTAGGCGTTCAAAGGGCTTTTGTTTATCATATTATGGTTTATCTTTAAAAAGTTGAGATAAGTTTTGTTTTTGTTAAAATATGCACTTTATTTGATGAAGAATAGTACGCATTTATTTAAGTAAATGAAAAATTATAAATTATAAATTCGTTTATAAATGCAAAAAATACGAAAACAAATATTGATAAACACTGTTAATTTAATGCTACTCAAATTAATTTTCTTTTAGACTGTGTATTAAGGTATTATAACTTTGTATAAAAATGCATGTACATACTTGTATGCAGCTATTTTATCAAATATTATTTAAACACTAATCGTGTTTATTCGTTGGAATAATATTTGTGGCATTACTACGTATATAAATAAAATATATTAGCAGTACAAAGAGCAACTGATCGAGGAACAGCTGCAGGCATCTTTCAGTTGCCCCCAACACCAAATCTTCCTAGTATTAGAAATGCAAAAGTTTGTGTGTTAGTCGTTTACTCCTTCACGATGCAACGGCTGGACGGATTTGAATGAAATTTGGAGTGGATATAGCTGAATGAACACATAGGCTACTTTTCATCCCGCAAAATTTAAAAGTTCCCAAGGGAATAACCATAATGTACATCTACGCGGACGAAGTTGCGGGCAGAAGCTATAAATAATAAATAAATATATGTGTACACTTATCCATGCCACCAAGTGTATCGTAAATACACATTTGGACATGGACATTGTTGCCGAGTTTTCCCGTTTTTGCCTCTATGTGTAAAAGTTTCGCAGTTATGCCCTAAAGGTTTCGCCCCACTAACTTCGCCCTAGTTTGCCATGATCTGTGTTGAGTTACGAGTTGTGTTTGGATTGGTTAGCTCTTGTTTACTTTTAGGAGTAGTGGCAGTCTGGTTTATATAGGCAAAGACCTAGGGCGATCGAATTTGAAGAACATAGGTTACTAAAGTCAACATAATAACAATTCAAATTACTTTCAAACTGTGGTATAAGTAGTTGATGAGTATGAATATTTCAAAGTTCAGGAAGTTTTGCCCACTGGAACCCTGGCCCGCCAAAAAACTGTGTCACAGTGAGTTGTGGTTCAAGTTGTACGAAGTGTCAAACAAATTGTTTTACGATGTCACTTTGACACCGTTATATGGTGGATCAAGTTTCATTAGTCTGATATGCCCTCCTAGGGAGGAAAGGTACAAGTGCAATTAATTCATAGACGCATATTATACTCTCAACGGTTATAATAAGGTTGGAAGTGCAATACAAATCATAATAGTAGATGTGCCTTTTTTCCGTAGGAGGGCAGAGTACATAAGGCCACACTAAGAGTCAGTTAATGACCATTAAGTCGTCATCATCGCCTTAGTGACGATGTTTAAAAAAGAAACGAGTTAGTAATGTTTAAAATGTATTTCAGTGCGGGAATTAGTTTCTTATACCCACCTACAAACATGTATGTCGTCGTTTAGTACCCATAGTTAGCACAAGCCTTAGCGAAAAAGTGTAAAAAAAAAAACTGTAAATTGGCCACATAAGGGTCTTTTACACGTCGTCGGCAGGGCTCGGAGCCTTTTTTTTAAATATCGGTTAATCCCGGTTTATTTCGGTTTTGCTCCAAACTTTTCAAGGGAACGCGAACGTTTTGAGAACTTTATTTTAACCTTAATTAACCGGTTCATCCACGAGCGGCAGAAAAACCAACGCGTTACAACATACTTTTTTGACTTGTGATGTGAAGATGCGCGCGGTACGCGTCTGCTTTAATCGGTTTTTTTAGCTCGAAATCGGTTGATACGGAAATAACTTTATATCAAGGTTCCTCCAAAAACCGGTTAAAAAAACCAGTTTACGCGAAAGAAACCGAAATGAAAAGGATTTGCGTCCAGTACCTTCATAATAACGGTTTGAAAATTTTACTGGTATTCGAGCCCTGAGGCTCTACTTTGAAAATCGAAGTTCCAAGTTACGTTAGCTCCATCCCTTTCTCGTCTTCTCTTTAGTCTCGAATGACGAGAACAGGGATGGAGCTAACGTAACTTCGAACTTCGATTTTCAAAGTAGGGCATCTGGTTGTCGGATATAATGGAGTGGATCTACCAGCGCTTCAGACCAGACCATCATTGCGTAGGAGTGCCGCAAGCAACTTCAGAGGCTCTACTTTGAAATTCGTTATTCGAACTTCGTCTATTGCTATCCCTTTTGCTCTCGACGCGTCACTAATTCCTAAGAAAGTGACGGGGCGATCCGAAGTTCGAATTACTGATTTCAAAGTAGAGCCCCTGCAGTAGGTCATTTGCGCACGAGTCACAACAGTGGCAGATCATACCGATTTTTGCCTGCCGCCTGCGAAGCCAGCGCACAGTGGGCTGGATGGCTCGAAAAGAGGACATTCGCACTTTTTTTAGAAAATCATTTTTTGAAAAATGCTATCCTATAGAGAATTATATAAGAAACAATAAATGTGGTATACATTTTTTCGAAATAAGGCATATTGACAGCAGAAAAAGATAAAGTCCCGGGTTCGATCCCTGGTCGGGGCAAATATTTGTGTGATGTGTTTTCGAGGTAGGTACTTAAGTATTTTTTCTCTGTGTAACACCCGTATTCACAAACGTTACTATGAGGTCTCACAGTGCTCACGAACGCACCGGGGAGGTTCAAATCGTCTCATAAACAAAAAGTCGGTCAAAAAGGACCAATCACAAAGCTGTATTCAACGCAGTGCGTTTACTCAGTGAAGGATCCCTTAAGTATTGTTCGTGAATTCGGATGTAAGTATGTTTATAGTTTCCTGTACCCATAACACAATCATTCTAGAGCTTAATTTGGGACTAGTTCAATTTGTGTAAGTCCCTTGATATTTATTATTAATGCAAAAGCACTGAAATATTTATACCTTTTCCCTCTTTATTTTCAGTCTGCTCCAAGTAAACAGAAACTTAATAACGTTCCCTTCCAATAAGGATTCACTACGGAACCCTTTTCCAAAGGTTCTTGAATAATTTCATTCCTTGTGATACATGATATTTCGTGTCGCTATTTTAGGAACGCGTTTGAGAGTAGAAGTTCAGCAGGTTTTTCCAAGGGTTACGATATAAAAGTATTAGGTTTCTTTCCTATATAAGGGATAGGATTATTTAGGTCGAACTTAGGTTCTTGGAATCTATTACTAGTATCGATTTACTAGCTTTTTGGGCGTGTGGTTGCCGGTTTAGAATAGTGCCACTCCATGTCTTTCCGTGGAAGTCGTAAGAAGCGACTAAGGGAATAAAGGCTTGTTGTTGTACTGTTAGGCGATGGGCGTGCAACTTGTCACTTATACGCTGGTAAACATCTTAGCCTGATTATGCAAAATGTGGTTACAGAATTATCAACAAGTTTTTAGAGTTGTTGGTAATTCTGTAGCTCTGCCTACCGCACTCTGGGAATGAAGGCGTGAAGGTATATTTGTATGTATGTATTTGTGCCCAATTTATGTATGTTACTGTCTTCTTTTTTATTCCAGTTTTTCGTTTAGAATCATAATCTAAAGACGCTAAAACTTATTAAAATTATTCGATATTATTTACGTGAGTAACCTGCGGATATCTCTAAGAGGATTAAATTGTAAACGAAATTTTCCATACAAAATTCTATTACGTTTTTCTCCCCTAACACCTGGTCAGATTTTTACGATTTCTGAGTATGTTGTAGATATTACAAAAAACTTGGTCCTTTCCAAGAAAATATTTCTGGGAAATAAACAAGCAATAATCGAGTCGAGAAACGTTATTACCCGGAAATTTGTATGGATTTTTTTGACAGCTACCCGTTGTAATCGTCGCCTCACAATTCTATTAATATGTTTGAGTCTCACGAAAGTTCTTGACTGGGACTTGGTATTTTTAGGGTTCCGTACAAAAAATTAAAAATCGGAACCCTTATAGGATCACTCGTGCGTCTGTCCTTCCGTCTTGTTTGCTCCGAAACTACTGGACCGATTGTGTTGAAATTCAGTACACATATGTAAATTGATGACCTAAACACAGATGTGCAAAGTAAATATATATTTTAAATGTCAGTTTTGGGGAACAAATTAGAAACCTAAAAAAAAAAGTTTTGCGAACCTTAACGTGGCATATATCAAATGAAAGGGCTCGCTATGAGGATCTCAATATTTTTTTATTATTTTAAATAAAAAGGTTTTGATTTTATTCATGAAAGAAGACGAAAATCCAAAATATTGCTTTTAGATTACTGGAAAACCTATAAGAATTCTATCAATTGGAAATGAAGTGCTAAACTCAATATATTACGTTCACTTACTTAAAAAGAAGGAAATTTTACAGCTAAAACGAGAAAGATTTTTTGTTTTTGATCTCTCACTTAGGTACAATACCTAGCCTAAAAAAGTAATGAAATGCTAGAAATCCTCACTTCTGAAAAATCGTCCTATATTTTATCAAAGTTATTTGTTTAGTTACAACTAAAAGTAGAAAGATTTTTTGCTTTTAGTCTCTGACTCACAATTACTTATAAAAGTAATGAATTTCTAGAAATCCTCACTACTGAAAAATTGTTCTATATTCATCAAGGTTATTTGTCGTGACAAAGCGTCTGAAACTTGACGCCGGCATTTTTCAGCTCCGAGAGGATGTTATGAAGCATTGTTATCAATTTGCATCGGAACGTTTCCCTTTTTTACTGACATTTAATTTTCCCGTCCTAAAAGGGAACGTTAATCTTAGCACAGACTATATTCAGCCGTGTCTTTTAAATAACTTTCCGCCGAGGAACTTCGAGGCTATTCCTCGTAGGTCATAAGGTAAGCATATCGACGCTTGAAAGGTGAAATGGGATAAGCGACACAAAAGTTGTCATAGGCGAGACCTAGCTCATGCAACGCAGGATCTGCTGATTAGAACGATATATATATATATATATATATATATATATATATATATATATATATATATGACACAAAAAATATCGCTTATCCCATTTCGCCTTTCAAGCGTTGATATACTTAGCACTGCTAGATCAAAACAGTATCAACTCAAAATTCTTGCTAGTTTTGTTTCAAGTTCATAGAAGTTGTATTAAAGTTGATTTTAAAATATATTTAGTTGCCGTGTGGTGCCGGGTTTAGAATGTTGCCACTCCATGTCTTCCCGTGGATGTCGTAAGAGACGATTAAGGGACTAAAGGCTGTGTAGTGCTGTTAGGCGATGGGTTTGCAACCTGTCACTAATACACTGGATAACATCTTAGCCTAGTTGTGCAAAATGTGGTCACAGAATTATCAACAAGTTTTTGGAGTTGTTGGTGAGTCTGTGGCTCTGCCTACCCCACTCTGGGAATGAAGGCGTGAGTTTATGATTGATCGATTGATAAAATATAGTTGTATTTTGAGTTAATACTGTTTTGATCTAACAGTGCGTATCCTCCGGCGGGCCTAGTATGGTTGCGTTTATCGCGTGGTAAAATGTGGATAAAGCATCCGTCACTCTTGTACTTACATACTTGTGAAATAGAGACGGATGTTTTATCCACATTATGTAACACGATAAACGCAGCCATAATAGGCAACCTGAGATCCTTTGTACGGTCAGCCTTATAAGAAGCTGCACACTTTAGTGTTTTGTCACTTTAACGTCATGTTTGAACTGCTGCACTACTCTGTCAAAGGCGTTAAAGCGACAAGGTACAAAAGTGTTCAGCGTCTTATAAGGCCGACTGTACTAAAAATTCTACAGAATACGGCAATTCAAATAAAGATCTAGTGCAAAGGAAGTAAAGTGGAATTTATTTGGTTTTTATTATCAAATTAGAAAATTATTTTATTCATAATAGATTCATATTCTATTGACAATTTAACTAATGATCAAATTAGAAAATGGACTTTATTTTATTCATAATAGATTCATATTTCGTTGTATGATGGGCCTTAGGAGATATATTACTTCGTATGGACCTACCTGTGGGAGATTAAATTAAATCTGGTCGACTGAAAGTTATAAAAACCATAGCAAGTACTAATTTTAATTTCAAGTAGGTACACTCACTCCTATTTAAGTGTATTTTGCCAATGTCGAATTATATATACACTTCCATGGACATATTAGATAAATAAGTCCATGCAAATTACACGCGAGGACAATTATTCGGTGAAAGAGTACTTTCTCTTGTAGAGTAAACATGACCACACTGGCACGGGACTCCACGTGCACTGAAAAAAATAATTGGTCGCTTCTAGCAAGATTGTAATTGTTGTGCATAAGCGTCTTGATTCCATACGAGCCTGACATGACGTTAAGGCTTTGGGTCTGCTGATCGCAACGCACAACGCTGCGGTGCGCGGTATGCGGCGCCGGACACGTAATTATATTAAAAACGTCGAGATTGGTTAGTTGTGACGTCGACGCACGCGTCGGCGGCGAGGAGCAATACGGGTCCGGCGCACGGTGGGCTGGATGGCTCGAAAAGAGGACATTCGCACTTTTTTCAGAAAATCTGTTTTTGAAAAATGCTATCCGATAGAGAATTATATAAGGAACAATAAATGTGGTATACATTTTTTCGAAATAAGGTATATTGACAGCAGAAAAAAATAAAGTCTGTTTTTTTTGTTGGGACCCAAAAATAGGTATCTTGTTTCTCAGAAACTATTAGAGGTCCCGTCTTCTACCTTTCAAGACTTTGTTTTTCTACTTTTATAGAGTAGGAAACGATAAGCAGATTTTTTATACAGGTGCTGGTTTTTTTTTTAGTCCATTAAAAAGTCCACACATTTTTGATTTTTTCGTTTATGTCTTTTTTGGGATTCCACATTATTTTTCGATAGTTTAATTCTATAATAATAATAAAAAGTTACACATGCTACGTTTTATTGACAATTTTTTTTGGGAAAGAGTTAATTTTGGTTCAAATTTGTTGTTAGTTATTTACAAGTACAACTCAATCATTTTATGGAAGATGAAGTAATAAGTATTCTTTTATCTTGAAACAATTATTATTCGCAAAATCAAAATAAATCATAAAATGTTAATTATATTTTACAATATGGTTAAATAAAACTCATTTAAACCAACAATTTAACTTAGGCCACCACTTAATTATTGCATTAACTAATATCTTATAATGTCTTTATTTAAAGAGTATTGTATTTTAAATGAATGTTAATTTACTACAATTGTTCAACTCATAAACAATATGCATAATACTTAATTTAGAATGGTTCAGTTAACAAATGATGTCATTGTTAATGCCCCTCAATTCTCATCGCTAATTGATGAGATTATCACCATGTAGCGATGCACTTATTAATTAGTGATTCACACTATTAGGTAGTAATTTCTTACCTAACATTAATGAGTTTTACATTAAGGGTGAATCCCAGATTACGTTTCACTTAAGTGGGGATAAGCTAAAATTGTAATAAAAGGGTGATATACTTAACACATAAATTAGTTTCTCGAAAACAATACTCGGTTATTTCATCTTTCATCGTTCATCTTCCATAAAATGATTGAGTTGTACTTGTAAATAACTAACAACAAATTTGAACCAAAATCAACTCTTTCTCAAAAAAAATTGTCAATAAAACGTAGCATGTGTAACTTTTTATTATTATTATAAAATTAAACTATCGAAAAATAATGTGGAATCCCAAAAAAGACATAAACGAAAAAATCGAAAATGTGTGGACTTTTTAATGGACTAAAAAAAAACCAGCACCTGTATAAAAAATCTGCTTATCGTTTCCTACTCTATAAAAGTAGAAAAACAAAGTCTTGAAAGGTAGAAGAAGGGACCTCTAATAGTTTCTGAGAAACAAGATACCTATTTTTGGGTCCCATACAAAAAAAACAGACTTTATTTTTTTCTGCTGTCAATATGCCTTATTTCGAAAAAATGTATACCACATTTATTGTTCCTTATATAATTCTCTATAGGATAGCATTTTTCAAAAAATGATTTTCTAAAAAAAGTGCGAATGTCCTCTTTTCGAGCCATCCAGCCCACTGTGCGGCGCCGCTTACCGCGTACAGCAGCGTTGTGCGTTGCGATCAGCAGACCAAAGCTTTAGATACATCAAATAAGACGTCAGATACATCGACTGATGTTGGTTGAATCACTCAAGAAATTGCTGTTGTTACTATCAGCTTTGGTTGATTTAACTAATATCTTAACTATTGTATTCATTTCTTATCAACGAAGAGAAAATCTCTCGTTTTTGGCTGTAATTTTTTTGAGTGTGTCAGTAAATGTTGTAAATAACTTATTTAAAATTCGAAGTGCCGGAATGTGTAATTTTAGAATCGTTGAGACAGTGCTGTTTAGTGTGACGTAATTTGTCAGAAATCTAAGAAATGGCACTATTGTTGATTAGTCATACATAATATGTGACATTTTTGTTGGCACGACCCTAACTAATTGATTAAACCAATGTACTGTACGTAGGTAGTTAAAAACATTAAAATATTTAAAAGACAGTCTAAAACGTTTTTATCCTTATTGTGTTTTCTCATTATTATTATTATTAGCTAACTACAGCCATGGACAAGGACCAATAATGGACACTTTTTGATTCTTAATTCACAGAAGATAAGGTTTATTCAATTGTTTTGCAACAGTCAATTTAGGACCGTAGGATCTTTGAATTAAGAGTCAAGTGTCCATTATTGGTGTCTGTCAGTTTAAAGTGTCCAAAACTGGTTTCATCACCCTACCTACTTTAAAAAACCAACCGGTTCTATTAACGGTAAAGAGAATGCGAGCTGTTTATTGAAAAAACGCAACGGACGGACATACAACATAGGCCCCCGTTAGGGTCCCGTTTCGATCACTAAAAATAATTAAAAAAATAATCGTCTTTAGATAAGTAAGTTACCAAAGTAACAACGGAAAACAAGGAACAATTTTTAGTGACATAACCCTATCAATTATTTTTTCCCCACATGTACAGAAAAGGAAAAAAAAATAACAAAAACTATTATTTCCTCGTTACGCGTGTTAGTCAATTAATGATGGTCTTCGCCAAAAACCAATTCAATTTAGCCCATTTTCCCACAATCTCAAATACCTCAAAATGAAAAAACTGTTAATAGACCTTTATTTATTATTTTCACAAACTAAACAAAGTGAACGCTCTGTTTGTTATGTTGTGGGTTGCTTTCCCGCGATTTAGGCTTTATGATATTTTAGCCTGATTGCTGACAATTTGCCCGCAAATGCGTATTTCGGTATTCAGAGCACTTTTTGCTATTTCTTTACCACTTTGATTGCCAAGGACACAAGTTGGGGTCTACTTCGTAATAAAATTGAGGAGCCTGGTACTGAAATTGTTAACAATACTCATCCGCTTTTTAACCTTTGAATTTAAGGACGTACTTAGCTGCATATTCGGGGCAAACTTTGTGAGAGAAAATGTTTGTATCCATGAATATTTAATGTTTACGTGTATGCCTTTTTTTCCAAATGGCGTGGAGCCAAAAGAGATGTTCTTAGTTTAACTTTATGTATGCAGACTGCCAAAAAAGTAGTCTGCTTATGGTTGAATTTCGCTTGCTCGTCATAAAAACAATTACATTAATTAACGGCTGCCCTAGGCAACATATTTAACGCTAACGTAAACTATTATCGAAAACTGTCAAGCGTATCGAATTGTCATTTTAGTGGAGGTAGGAACTTGTTAGTTTTTGTGCAAGTTCCGAGATGGTAGTACCTAGCGATCGATTTTTTTTTCATTTGCCGAATCATTTTCTTGGAATTACTGTAGGTACATACTAACCCCCTTACTAATAAACGTTGAGTAACGGTGGTATAGCTGTACAATGTTTTCTTCTTATCTGTCATTGTGACTTTTAAATTTGACAGATAAGGACAAAACTTGTATAGCTATACCACCGTTACTCAACGTTTATTAGTAAGGGGGTATCACACTAATACTACTGTAATGGTAACGGGACGGGATGTGACCCATAGACATTCGCATTTACAAGACTGCAAAGTTTAAACTGCAATCCTAGGACCGCGAATGCGTTACCAACCCTCAGGAGTTCAGGGCCGGTATTCTAAGCGCTAAAAACCATATCGTCTTTGATCTGTAATCGTCTTGTCAACGTTTTGATAGCTCTTATTTCCTTGACAGTAATGGCGGCTGACGTCAAAACAATACCGTAACATGTCAAATACGATATGGTTTTTACCGCAGGGAATAGAAGCCCAGGACAGATGGAATGCCTTATGCTAGTATTTTCACTCTGTACAAGGTCCTATCACCTCTTCACTCTCCCATTACAAGGTCTTTTTCTCGATTTAGTCTTGAATGACGAGTGACGGGACGAAGCTAACTTTCCTTCTCTCACCTGTACCATGTCAAAAGTCCTGAACACACATTAGATCAAAAAGACATAAACTGGGGTTGCCACAACCGCAATAACAGTTTCCATTCGCCCCGGAGAAGACACGTACAGATTCAATAAAACGCGGCTTCCACCGCAAAGATCTTATCTTGCGGTTAAGAAACACACGGGAACGTTTTGCGAGCGTATCTGTTGATAGTTTTAGGGCGTACCGCGTAACTAGCAAATTTAATAAAGGTGCAGACCCACCGTACCTCTAAATCGTACCACTGACCAAAATTAGTATCATAAACTAGAGGAGGCCCGCGACTTCGTACGCGTAGAATTAGTCTCCCGGCACTCCCCCCATTTCTTCCCGTTGGGGGTCGATTTTCGGAAAATCCTTTCTTAGTGCTCACTTACATCATGAAAGGAACCCCTGTACCAAATTTCAAGTTTCTAGGTACATTAGTTTCGGCTGTGCGTTGATACATAAGTCAGTCAGGTTTGCATTATTCCGTGGGCATCTTAGAATAAAGGCTGTACGGCAAGTTCCAGACAGTGAAAGTAATAGAGCTATACGAATATGAATTGGTTATACGCATTAGAAGCCGGAATTCCACAGCCGCGCACGCTACACACGATATTTATCTCACTTCGTTTCAATTTGTGTGTGGATACTCCTATAGCGGTACACGCAGAAAATGATGTTAGTGACACATGCGTAGAACAATTGTTTCACATGGCTCTCGAATGTAGTGTGTGCGTGCCTAGCGTGCGTCGAATAATCGAGGCTTGAGAACGATAAAACATTTCGTATGCCAGCATCCATGCTAATGAGCCCTAATCAAGGCTCCATTCAGCATTATTCCGCGGACATCTTAGAACATGAGGTGTTTATACGTAGCAAGTTCCAGTCAGTGAAAGTAATAGAGCTATAAGACTCATATATCTACGTCCCTGTCTCGGAATGGAACAGACTAATCACAAAAGAATTAGTTTATACCAATTACAGATAACTAAGCCCTTGGATCAGTTCTGTTAGTGTAATAGAGCTGGTTTGACTGACAGTGGCTAAATTGGGTCTAGGCTGCGAAGGGTAGTAAAACTTAGGATTAGTAGCTTCTGAGTGGATTGTATGAGATAATTGAATAGAGGCTTACAAATATGTTACATTGAACCCTCATTAGTAAGCTACTTATTATATTATCTCCTAGGCGAATGTTCTGGCGTTTCAACAACCGTCATTGTTATCTTCAATATATTGATGTGAATCACAACTGCGAACAACTTCTGATGTTAATAGAATCAAACGTAAAGCGTAGTTTTTGTTTAAATTAAAAGAAAAATAGACCTGTTCATTTTCTCTAGGATAATATGCGAAGACGACAATGATGGCAGCGGTTAAAACGCTGAACATTCACCATCCCAACTTTTGGAAACATTTTTATAGAAGGCTCTTTACTGAGTATCAGTCTGGAAATAAATAAAATATTTATAAGGAATAGAATAGAATAGAAAATAATTAATGTGACACCAGAACTAAAAATAAAAATCACATAAAAAAAAATACACAGAATGTAATGCCAAGATGTGGATCCACTTTTCACCTTATTACAATGCAATAAGGTGAAAAAGTGGATACATCTCTTTGTAGTCGACTGTACCAAAAAGGCACCAAAGGCACAACCAGCATTAGATTTTTTTACTAGGCTATGGCTATGAACATTTTTTTTATTTTAAGCATCAAAATTGTTATTTTTTGACGTAGAAAATAACAGTTTATTTCTGTTTTCAGGTAACTGACTGCATGCCCTACTACTGAGGATGTCTTTCTTGACGTATCCCTCAACGGCAATTATGGCTAACTCAGGAGGTAAGAGCTAATAGCTGGCAAAGCCAAATTTCGTCTTAAAGGTACGGTTGCAAGGTTTAGAATACGATTAAAATAGAGGACGGTTTTGGTCGGTTAATTTTATTAAGACGTTTCACTTCAAGGTCTTACATACTTACTAGAATAGTAAAGATCTCAAGCGGTTTTAGGTGAATCTACAAAATTAGTAACTCTGTCTAATGTAGTGTCCCACTGCTGGGCAAAGGCCTCCTCTCTTGATTTCCACACCTCTCTGTCTGTGGCAATCTTCGGCCAATCTTTCAGAAAAGCGTCCATGTCATCCCGCCATCTCCGTATGAGACTGTCTCGCCGTCTGTAGCCGTCTCACCAGGGTAGTGATTCTGTCAAAAGCAAAGGTGAGAGAACGCAGGAGTGATGTCCAAGCGGCGAGTTTAACTGCCGCACTCAGAGATATTAATTAAATTTAACGCTTGTTTAGTAACGTGTTGTCTTATTCTATTGCTTTAGAAAAGAAAGTGACAGCAGCTACTTTAATCAAGCCTTAAATTTAATTGACGTCTCTGAGTGCGGAAGTAAGTAGTCCCGTCAAAGCGAGCAAAACACATTTCAGCGCGTGTATTCAATTTGGCAGCATGGCTTCTCGAACGTATAAGGCTGCCTAATTGAGAATGCACGCGCTAATATGTGTTTTGTTCGCTCTGACGGGACTACTTAAACTCGCCGCTTGGACTTCTCCTGCATTCGCTCACCTTTGCTTATGAGAGAATCACTACCCAGGTTGCCCACCATCACATTCACACATCACGGTCACATTGGCCCACCTCTATGGATGCATGCGACAATTTAACATGCCAACTCATCAAGTATATAAACAACTAGCTTGAAAGCTATCAAATAATGAAATAGCGCCTTAATCTGCGCGTTTGTGCCTGCAGCACTAACCCCTGTTGCCCCACAAGAAGGGCTGACTCGGCTACATTTTGAATAGGTTTCTCCCCGGTCATCTCGACGATTCCTACTTCACAGCGAAATTTCAGCTCTTGACATCTTTGCGACATGAGTCTAATTTCGCTAATGCCCTGTTTGAGCATTTTATCTTGTTAACTTGTAGGATTTTTAATTTGTTAGGTTATTAAAGTGCCTTTGCAACGATTTCTAAAGCGATTGGGTTCGCCAGGTTTTTTTATTCTAAAGTCGTTTGAAGCTTTGTATTTTTTATAATGTTGTTTTTCTACGTGCCTTGTGCCGTGTGGTGCCGCGTTTAGAATGTTGCCACTCCATGTCTTCCCGTGGATGTCGTAAGAGACGACTAAGGGATTAAAGGCTGTGTAGTGCTGTTAGGCGATGGGTTTGCAACCTGTCACTAATACACTGGATAAGATCTTAGCCTAGTTGTGCAAAATGTGGTCACAGAATTATCAACAAGTTTTTGGAGTTGTTGGTGAGTCTGTGGCTCTGCCTACCTCACTCTGGGAATGAAGGCGTGAGTTTATGATTGATGATGATGATGATTGTTTTTCTTCGTTCGGTGATAAGACTTGTAGTTGAATTTTGTAGCAAATTTGCGGTTAATTTTAGCCTTCTCAGAAAGAATGGCGTTAATTTAAAAATACATTTTGTGAACCCGATGATCTGTTGATGGAGTCAATAGTTGGACACAGGACATTCGTTGTAAAGTCAACCAATTTTGATTCCTAGGCCACTTTGGACTATGTTAAAGTGACAGTTGTAAACCAAACGTAAGAGACTCTTATGATTTGGTTGACAATGTCACGTTGACACAGTCCATAGTGGCCTAGGAATCAAATTGGTTGACCGTACATAATTTAGGTCAGACCGATCGAGTTTGGTGTCGATTGGTAGGAAGATGACTTTCATAAAGAAGGGTATTCAGCTAGCAAAAAAATGCTCGTCCTTAAAAAATTTACAAATGTTAGTTACAGCGTGTTTAAGTATTTTTTTCTCCATAAGTTTCTATGTATATTGTTGTCTAGTACACGATGGAATCTGAGTAAATTTTGTGAAATTATCCTCTGATTTATTTATTTTATTTTTAACAATATTGTCCCTATTTCCTTTTATTTTTACCAATACGTACACTTATATTCAAATTTCATGTAAACTCCTTTGAAAACTCGTCATTCACACTTCCCCTATCATAAAAAGCGCAATCCTTGACCTCACCTAAGCTCGGTCGCACACACGAACATGTTTGCATGTACATGTAAACACGTCGAAGCATGTCAAGTGACTCTTGATCTAGAGCCGCCGCAGAGGTTTACTAGCTTGTAAGCGAAGGGGTTTCGTAGACTTTTAAAAATTATATGTTCTTGGTGTTACTGGATCGTACAAAACTGGGTTTTAGAGTCAACTCAGTGGGCATTTGTATATTTGTTTGCTCGATGATAACTCGGGTATTTGTTTATTTAGGGCCTGTTTCACAATCGACAAGTAAATTTATGTGCCAGTTAAAGTTAGCTCTCTCCTTGTCTATGTTCAAGTGTGAGAAAATGAAAGGGCTACATTTATGTGTCAGATATGCTTACTTGACGATTGTGAAACAGGCCCTTAACCTTTAAACACTTGTACACGTCTGCATGTAAATGTTAACACGTCGAAACATGTCAAATGACACTTGATCTAAAGTCTGCTTGGAGTATTATTGGCTTACAAGGGTTAGGGGTTCCGTAGACTATTAAGAGCTTTGTTTTTTTGATGCTTCTGGGCGTTTTAACGACTTATTATTTATTTAATGTTTATTACACAAAAAGAAAAAATTGAGTACAACTTGAGGTGAACTTAATGCCTAATGGCATTCTCTAACAGTTGAGTTAAGTTGTTCATATCAATGAGAATAATAATAATACCAGCAATTTCTGATGTAAAAAAAGGAGAAGAGCTGTTGCTAGTTTTTATTTCGTTTTAAAGAAAAAAAATCTTGAATTCACGAGGTCTCTGTTTGGGGCAAATAACTAGGTATTTTACAGGGTGCGTACATTTATTATTCGCAAATTATACACGCTGTAGTTGAACTTTGGTGATGCAAATACGCCTAAAGGCCTGTTTCACAATCGACAAGTAAATTTATGTGCCAGTTAAAGTTAGCTCTCTCCTTGCGTATGCTCAAGTGTAAGAAAAGGAAAGGGGTAAATTTATGTGTCAGATATGCTTTACTTGACGATTGTGAAACAGGCCCTAAGTGTAAGCGTGAACAATTAAATAACGATTGCGATATAAGTACTTAAGAAAAAAATACTTGCAACATTTTTGTATTAGACTATTCGTATGTTTCATTTTAGAGAATGTATATTGATGGTAGCGTTACGGACGGTACAAAGTCCGAACAACGGTACGGTACCATCATTGTAATTTGTACATACATACATATATACATACCCTCCCTTCATTCCCAGAGTGGGGTAGGCAGAGCTACAGAATTACCAACAACTCTAAAAACTTGTTGTTAGTTCTATAACCACATAATTTGTTTATGAAATATATTTTTAACTTTTTAAACTTGGCTGTATAGGTACAACACATTTGTTAAAAAAAGAAATCTAGCAAAAGATAACCTTTTTTTTCCTATTTTACAGTTGGCAACAAAAGCCAAGAAAAATATTCAAGTTCAAAACTTCCTCTTTAGATTGTCGCGAAACATCTCTATTATTCTTTCATTCCACGAGGAATCGGTATAAAAAGCCAGCGTCCCGTAATACCTAGTATTCAACTAGCCTAAGACATTACGCTCTGAATACTTTGTTGAAGCCGTTCTTAGTGCTTTGGAGCAAAACTGAGAAAAAGTTGATATTCTCTAAGAATAGAATGTTTCTTGCATGTAGGTCGATAAATAAACTATGAAGTGTCTTAGAAGATGTGGGGTAGGGGCACCAAAAGATGAACGCACCCCAATAAATGAACGATCGATCGAAATAACGAAATAATTAAATCGTGACAAATATGGCATAGTCCGGGTATTTTTTTTCTTAAACGGTAACTCTATGCCTACGTCGCCATTAAAACTCACTGGTATTTACGCGTCTACCGCGGCGACAATCGGTCGTTGTTCTGTGGTGTCTCGTCAAAAACGTCGCTAGTATGGGAATATAGATAAGGATGTGTACTTCAAATTTAAGCTTTTAATTACGTATAAAATTCAATGACTTACTTTCTTGCAAGGCTTTCTTAGTATGAATTCTTGACTAATCCGTCTTTTATTGTATTTAGACGATATTTAATTTTCATTGTTAATTTAAGTGCAATAAGCCGTTCAAGTTATGGTTCCAAAAATATGTACCCACACTAAAAGCTGAACGATGTTCAACTACTAGTCTGGGCATACATTTTTAAAAGCTTTGTAATAAATCGTACAGAACCGGCATATAGAAACTTTATAGCGTAAACTGATCATTTATTGCTTCTGAATTTTTTAACTAAAACATGAACGCAACTTTTGGTTATTTTGGAGTTTCTTTTAGTATGAAAACTAAATACTGTTCAACTATGAAATATGTGCCTAATACTTGAACTAATTACATTTACTAGTTCAAGTTGTGGGTTCCATTTCAATAGTTGAATTCTTAATTAAATTTATTAGTTCAAGTTTTGGGTTCTATTCTTATAGTTGAATGTTTAATTGATTTTGTTCGTTCATTTCATTAATTCCGTATCCGAATGCTGAACTAAGTAAAGTAAGTCGTTCATGTTTTAGGTAAAGTTTTGTAATATGAACATACTACTGCTACTATTTATTTTTGTAAAGCCCATTAAAAAAGACTGATTTGATTAAGGTTCGTTTTATTTATTGTGAAAACCTTTTAATAATTTTATTTATTTATTTAGAGCATTATACAAAACACTCATAGTTAAAAAAACAATAATGGCAATTAGGCGTATACATTTTTTAATCATTTAATTTAAACTATTGGGGTCAATCCGTTCAGATTTAGGGCACATTAGACTGTTTTATTATATTAGTTCAACTATTGGAGTAAAATCGTTCAGAGTTAGGGCATCACTGTTCATGTATTGGGTAAATTGGTACATTTTTGGTTTCAAAGATTTTTAGAAAAATAATGTGTTACAATAATGTACTTTATAATATTTATTTCCAATCTAGAGTATATACTTTAGCGTATAAAACAAAATAATTAAGTGTAATTCGTTAAGTTCACTGAGAAAAAAATGTCCAAAGTTGGTGTAGTCGCTTAATCGTTCATTTATTGGTGCCCCTACCCTGGTTGTTTTTAAATCGATTCGTTATTTCTTTTCTTGGAATGCAATTTAGCCTGCTATTGTATGAAAATAACCAGTTAAAACCGGTTATAACCGGTTATTTGCATTAACTAATGTGGATAAATATATAGATTACCCTCTTATTCGTTCACTCACTATAAACCTATTTTAGTTATAGTAAGTTAGTCCCTTTCTGTCAAACTCAAATGTCATAATGACCGATAAGAAAAAAAAAACTTGTACTAACAAATAAAACAGTTTCAGTATAATAAATTAGGACAAAGCATATTTCAAGCACACTTTAGTTATTACGCGTTTATGAATAAGAGGGTAAATGTTATATCTTTTTGTGTTTTTCATTTTTACATAGTATAAAACAAATTCGATTACCGCGTTTGTCTTTCTTTCTGTCTGTCTGCATATCCTTTAACTCCTTCAAAAGCACGCAACAGATTTTTTTTTACAGAAGGTTTAATACATTCTACTTTATGTACGAGTGTTACAGAAAACTAAACATAAAGGGCTGATTTACATTGGTCCAGCAAAAGCATGCCAGTAGAAGTACATTGCGTCGTTACAATAGCTCTCGCCTCAAACGTGAAAACCAACTCGTCAATGTACTTCTACTGGCATGCATTTGCTGGATCAATGTGAATCAGCCAAAACCGAAAAGAAGCGAGGGCGCGTCACTAGTATCTGATAAATGTCAGTTAAGAATAGCACACACTAACTCTATTTTAACTACGGCAGTAACAAACTACTGCTACATGGTTTCCCTCTCGTGCTGTCAGTTAAGGTCCTTAAAGTTTTAGAGATCGAAGAGCGTAGGGCATCAAATACAGTAGATCGTAAGGGACAATGATTATGCACAGTATAGGACCTTTTTTCAACCCTCAAGGTTTAAAAAAGGTTTAAACCGTCAACGCTAGAAAAGGGTTGTTATAAATTCGACGCCTTTGTTTGTGTATGTGATGATTTAGATGTGATTTAGTTAAAAGAAAGCTAGATTAAATGGGGTGGGTTGTTTGGGGTTAGGTGGTTGGGGTGGTAGCGCCGTTTGATTAAAATTAGCTCTGAAAGTCGCCATTAAGTAAAGTTATTTTTAGGGTTCCGTACCAAAATGGTAAAAAAGGAACCCTTATGGTCAGACTTCGTTGTCTGTCTGTCTGTTTGTCACAGCAGGTTTTCTCAGCAACTACAAATGCTATCAACTTGAAATTTGGCATAATTGTACAACTTGCTTGCCCGCATCGGTTTTTAGTAAAAAAATAATGAAATTAAATGTACTTTTTGATTTATAGCCAAAAATGTATAAAAAATGTCCGTCCCTATCTCCGAAGTTTATTAATCTAACCCGAAGGCCGATTTGTTAGCCGTTGGTCTTATACGCAGTTCGTCCATTTCGCAGTTCGTCAATCTGGTATTTTTTAATCAATTACGCAGTTCCTCCATATCGCAGTTCGTCCATCAGGTATTTTTTAATCAATTACGCAGTTTCTCCATATCGCAGTTCGTCCATTACGCAGTTCGTCCATGTCGCAATAAGTCCATTACGCAGTTCGTCTGTCGCAATACGTCCATATCGCAGTTCGTCCATGTCGCAATACGTCCATATCGCAGTTTGACCATTACGCAGTTCGTCCGTTACGATGTTGGTCCATTACGCAGTTCGTCATTATAGCAATTTATCCATTAGGCACTGGTCCCATCGCTGGCTCACTCGCTCAACTATGAACTATAAATATATATCTCTCTCTTTTATTTACACGGGGGCGATTATCTTTTGTTCGTTTCTTGGGTAAGAAAATAGCCGGTAGTTCATCGCTTACTCGCCGGCGGCAAATCAGTGACTTTATAGTATTCATAGTCTCCAAGTTAATCGACTATAACAGACGGACAGACGGATAGACACAAATTATGCACCTTTCTCAGAACAACCTTAATTTTACATACCAGTTTCTAGAATACACTACCTAATTTGTTGCATACTATTCTATGCCCGAATAGAGAATCTAAATGTGGGTCATATTATTATAGCATGAGGGTAGTAATAACATTAGTTGAATAAACCAGTTTGCATCTTGCCCTGGAGTTTGTCTTCGATGGTCCCACCGAATAAACGTGTAAGTATGTGAAAAAAACTGATTTTACAGGAAAACATAAAAACGTTAAAATATGTAATTACGATTAACTGGGACAGCATAGGTATATAAGACGTATAGAAAAAAGATAGATAGTAAAATAATCTTTCTAAAGACAACAGTTTATTAGTGGAAAATAAAAGGTACTTATAGTCAATCCCTCAACAGTTTATTACTTAAATATATACAGCTAACAAAAATTATTTCCTTAATAATTGAAAAAAAAAACAAAAACAATTAAGTATTCATTCTACGCAGACGAAGTGGTGGAGTCGTTGTGAGGTCGTTGCGATTGGAAGGCTTTTTTAAAAATAATATTTCTAAGAAATTGCATCGCCGTAATTTCGCACCTTTTCAGTAATTTCAATTTCTTCTTCAAGTATTCGTTGAATTCAATGTCTCGTAATCTTCTTGCTCTATTCATGGATGCCTTTCTTCTAATAGAACTGTCAAAATGACGGCCTTCTTTTTTTAAAATATCTATCAGAGCCAGCAAATTTGGCCTCACAGGCACTTTTTTATTAAGGCGACTGTGCCAGCCTTCGACAGGATTTGTGGTCCGTTGGTTTTCATCGGATACACTCAACATGTGGAAAAAGGGCACCCACTGGTTTTCGAAATAATGGCAAAATTTCTCGAAAGCGGAAACATCTCGGCACATTTCACCAACTGTTTTTATCTCTAACCACGTATCGGTGAGAAAATTAGTTGGTAGAAGCGTTAAATACGAGCACAGTCTCATAACATTTCTACCGATGGATGTCCGGCCCAAGTTTAACTCCTTACACTTCTTGCTGATCGCCTGTTGATAGTGAAAAAAACAGCCACTTATATACACATCCGGGTATACAATTTTTAACGCGTTAAATTGTGCTATTTCAAAATCAGCTTTGTAAAATTTTATGTCCACACAGAGTTCTTCCTTTAAAAGAGTAAACAATCTCTGGTATGTCACTTGCTTTTTGTCAGGGAGTAAACAATATAATACCGGCACAATATTTTGGACTTAAGAATTTGGGTTCAAATCTACGTGTAAAGTAAAAATTTGCCGAAATGGTTTTGCTGCTCGCTTGAATGTGCCATCTGCATAAAAATTATATGGGTGGCTGCTTGTTTTATTCAGTAATTCCCGTGACAAATTTGTACAAAAAACTAACAATTTATCTACATCGCCAGAGTCGTACACTAAAAAATCTTCGGCCAATGTTCTTGGAATCCGTACATCGCTTAGCCGGCGAAATGACATACTCGTTATTTCCAAGCTTCTCTTTTTATGTCTATACAGTGTATCTCTTTTCGAATGGAAGGATGGTATTTCATTAACGTCCACTAGACCACTATCTTCGAGTTGCTGAAACGATTCCTCATATATTTGCTGGACGGACCCAAAGTCTGTGGCTACTTTCATTTTGCATGAGTCGAACGCAATGTCAATAGCATTTTGGGAGTGATCTGGTTGACACGTATGTTGGCATTCTCGCAACACTTTATCGCGGCTTTCATTTAGCGTGATAGAGGAACTGCATTCACCTCTATTACTGCATCGCCACAATGAACTGCCTGTTATATTTTGTTGGCTTAAATTATACCTGAACCCATTTCTTAACAATACCGGAGCACCTCTTTTACTTTTTACAAACGTTATGTCCATATTGGCTAACGTTAAGCCACAGTTTTTATGATTTACAATGAATTGAATATAATTTGACTGTTTCTGCTACACATGACACACGGAAAAGTCTGGAGCGGTTAATCAATTTTATTGGTTATCTATTATAAGTGGCCAGTGTTATTATCATATTTATCTATGGAGAATGTATTCAAACATTAGAAGCAAAATAATTTAGAAATATAGTAAGGGCCGCTGTGTTAACGAAAATGGGTTATTTCACTTTTATTTATTTCTCAAATGCTCAGATATTTATGACCACCCTGCCCGCTTAGATACATTTGGCATTCTGTGCATTGAGATATTGGCTACCACCATCTTAACCATTAACCTACCACCAAACAGCAGTGTTCGCATTGTTGTGTTCCGGTGTGGGGATAAAACAAACGGTGAAAGAACTAGCATAGAGGCATTCCATCTTTTAGTCCTCAGGGTTGGCAACACATTTGCACATTACAGTCTTTAGATTGTAGTCTTGAGAATGCAAATGTCTATGGGTCACAGAACCCACTCACCAGCACGAGGCCATTGTGCTCGTTTGCCTTCTAAAAAAACAGTGTGGTATTGAAAAATCTGCCGCTCACATGTTTATGACGGATTGAATGTTCCGATATTATTGCCATATCTAGTGTATAGAATTTATTGAAATTTAATGTTGCTTAGATCTTTTTGAGCACCTCGTCCGCTCCGATATATCTGATGGCGACTGTAACCACCTATGTATTTTATTTGACCCGCTTCCAGTGTTCGGTGGACTTGAAATTTGGTGATGTATTTGAGCTCCGGTGATAATGCGTTGATCAGCTCAATTTCATAAACGCGACACGACGTCTGCCGACGGTAAAATTTAAACAAAACTGTACCCACACTGTACGCTGGACGAAATGCGTGTTGGACTAAAACAATGTTGGACGAAATGCGTGTTGGACTAAAACTATGTTGGACGAAATGCGTATTGGACTAAAACTATGTTGGACGAAATGCGTATTGGACTAAAACCATGTTGGACGAAATGCGTGTTGGACGAAATGCGTATTGGACTAAAACTATGTTGGACGAAATGCGTGTTGGACGATATGCGGTTGGCCTGGACGAAATACGTCTTGGACGATTTGCGTACTGACGAATTAGGACTTGACGACTGTTTGGACGAACTACGTATTAGACCAACGGCTAACAAATCCGCGCGATGTATCTTTGTTTGAAGACGAACTACTGTTTATACTGAAGCTCAGAAGTCCGTGTACTTTTACATTAGAAATCTTATTTAATATCGATAAATTCATGGTACTTCTAATGGGCTTCGCGTAGTGTAAAAAGAATATTTATAAGCCAACAATTGTATTATTTATAATTATTATCTTACAGATGGGCCCTTTCGGATACACTTCGACCCTTCAGGATCTTTTGTGTAATTACCCTCTTACTCACTCAGCTGTTCTACAGGGCGAACGATATGAAGTGTTACCAAATTCAAAAGGCTACGATTTTTTTCTGTTGTAACCAATTATTTTTTATTAAGAAAAAAATAGAAAAAAATATCAAAATAGAAAAATTAGTTTATTTTAACTCGATATGACCACGTTTTGCCTTGACTATGGCCTTCAGACGGTAGAAAATTGAAAGCACGCTGCACGAATGTGGTCCTGCGGTATGTTATACCAATTACATACGGTCGCGTTCTTCAGTGCATCCATACTGGCATGTTTTCTTCTCCTCACCTTGCTCTCCAAAATGGACCAGATAGAACAGTCCATCAGATTCGC
Source organism: Acleris cristana (assembly GCA_948252455.1). Lineage (NCBI taxonomy): Eukaryota > Metazoa > Arthropoda > Insecta > Lepidoptera > Tortricidae > Acleris > Acleris cristana. The sequence continues at coordinate 7,052,968 of OX411797.1, read as the reverse complement.
GTCTGGGGAATTCGAAAGCCATTGTGTGGACGAAATGAAATATGGAACGTGTTTTTTCAGCCATTCTTGGTTCACACGAGCTTTATGAGCCGGGGCCGAGTCTTGTTGAAATGTGCACGGTCTACTACCGAAATGTTTGCGTGCCCAAGGCTCCAATGCAGCTTCCAAAACCATTTCCCGATAGTAATTCGCATTTACTTTGACACAAGGTTCGATAAAAACGATTTGGTAACACTTCATATCGTTCGCCCTGTAATGTGCAGGTTTCCTCACGATGTTTTTCCTTCACCGTAAGAGCGTCGGGTATGTTAGAAAAACTCATTGGTACATGGTGACCGCGGGAGTTCGAACTCGGTACCTTACGATCACGAGTCGACCCCCTAAGCCACTAGGCCATCGACGCTTTTAGCCAACAAATGTAACTATCAGACTGTCGCATAAAGTTTTACACAAAAAGTTTTTTTTTTTTTCCCACTACATATGTATGTGTAACCAGCTGACGTTGGAACTAGACTGGCAATAACACACCGTATGTTCGTCCTTGGGCGTCTGCTATAATTTTCTCCATCGAATTAGGAGTCAGTTTTACGCGTCCCTTTTTTTATGAGGACCGTTTGGCGTTCCTCCACGCCCGCCTTTTTGCAGCGTAATTCGGTTGACACGAAATAGTGATGGGTAAGAGGCGATAATTACTCATTGTAATTAGTGTCGATAACGATTTTCTTTTCATATCCAATGTATAAATATATGTGTTAATCATGAAAAGTGTAAATGGCCGCAAATAACTCGTTTAATGTTTTCCAAAACACTATGTTAAAACATTACGCTTAGTCCTATCCTATCCTACTTTTCTCCTACTAATATATTTACGAGTATAACTTTTTTTTACGCAGTGAACGCTATGTCGACACTGTAAGTTTTCGTAAACAATGTTTTGGCTAATTGACGTTTGATAAATAATTCTAATATGCCAATTATCTTTTCGTTGAATAACCAAACCTAAACTAGATTTTTGTGGTATGGAATAAAAGAAGTATATTAAGTTATAATTTGAACAAATGTTTTTTGGCAATTTATTAGTTGTTATTATAAGCCTTAGTAAATTGTTTATTAAACCACTAGTTGCCTTCAATAAGTAATATTTTATAAATATATATTTAAATTATAGTTTAACCAAATGAAAAAAATCTAAATAAAAAAGTGCTAAAGATTGCTGCGATAAGTTAGTTGGTAAATAAAATTAAACAAAAAAAAAACTCCCATAAGGCAGTCACTTTGGGCATTAAATACGAAACTTAAATTCAACAAAGTTATGCATTCGATTTAGAATTGCAACTTCAAGGAAACAACATGGCAACTTCAACAAACGAATATTCAAATTCACCTATTTTACCTACCACCGTTTGCATTTTAGATGTGTTTCAAAACACGGATTTGCGTGGCGCTAAAGAATTCATACTCGTCTCAAAGGGGGAATACATGAGCTCTGTGGTTTCCCACTGCAAGAATAGACTTGTACATTATACATGTGTTGACGCCTAGTATGCCGAAGTTGGCTTTGATCAGAAACAATTGAAACGGTCTCAGTGGGATTGTAGTGTAATATTCCTGCTGGGATTTACGGTACAGAGAGGGCTGATGCACTTGATTTTTATTTGCTTTTAGGTAGATGTTATTTTTCAAGGAATTGAAGACAACTTAATTATGTAAAATCGGCTAGTTGTAAGCATTAAACAACTGCTGGCCTAAATCATTTTTAGTTTTTAAAACAATGCATACCTGCGTACCTATGTGTTAGTTCAAGGATTTTGTTTCATTCCTTAATGGTAGATCAGAATTAAAGTTGATTTAAGTTTTATTGTTTGTTAGACTCATTAAAAGATTCTCCATAAAACCAAAGCCCACTTTATCATTCCTCTGAAAACACTATCTAAACACCATAAACCACAAATATCACTACCGCGCAAAAACCCGCTAACTTCATAATTTCCCAACCTTATCGACCCTTAAGTCATGGAAGTCGTAAAATTATATAGGCACATCGATATCGATAATTTATTACGCACAACACTAGGGTCCTACGCGTGCTATAGCGCGACACATTTCTATGCAAATTCGGGTAGTATGCGAGTGACAACACTAGGGTGAACGAGTGGAAAAACATACTATTAAGTTTATGGCTAAGGACTTATTGTGATATTGATAAATGGAGGTGTTTGATACTATCCAATGAGGAAAAGAGGTTGGTATTTTTAACGCGGTTTAACTGGGTTTGACCTATTTTTCTAATGTAGGGTAATGTAGTTAAGTGATTTTGTTATTAGTATAAATATTTTTATGACTCATTTGCTTTAGTTATTTTGGCCGATTGGGAATGAGCACATAGGCCACCTGATGGTAAAGAGATTTTCATTCTAAAGACTACAATAATAAGGTTGCAATTGTAAAACTGCATTTTCGTGCATACCTGTTTTATGATGTTTCTTTTTTTTGCGGAGTACTAGTGTTTGTAGGTACTGTAATAAAATTTGAATAGGTAGTTGTTTTACTTTCATAACTAGCTGCTGTCTGCGACTCCGTCTGCTCTTAGGTGGTGATGATTCTTTGGTTTTATAAAAATCGAGATACTTAAGAGAAATCAGCTGTATGAAATGGTTTAGCTAATATTTTACGCTTTGAAGTTACATCCTTATCTAGCCGGTTAATAATTCGTCTGTCGAATCCAGAAATGAGTTGCTTAAGAAAACTGGGCCCCTACTCAATACGGTAAAAGCAATATCGTTTTTGACCTATAATCGTATTACCAACCTTTTGATAGCTCTTATTTACTTGACAGTAATGGCGGCCGAGTTAAAAACAATACCATAACAGGCACAGAACAGAAAAAACAGTAGAAGTGTCAAGTGGGCGTGTAACGTGTGGCATAGTTATGCGGAGTTCCGCGCAACCTGCCTTACTTTTGCCGCGATCGCTTATTTCGATATTTCTGAAATAGGAAATAAATCCAGAAGCATGCGTTATTGTGCTATTTTGGAGTATGAACGCACGATAGCCGCACCAAAAACATTTCCATGGTGGCGTGTTGTTTTTATGATAGTTTGAGTATTGGCGACAACAGGTCTGAATTAAGCGAAGCTCATGCCACTTCCACTGTTTTTTCTATTCCGTGATAACAGGTCAAATACGATTCAGATTTTACCACCTAGAATAGAGGCGCTATATCTATATATATAAAAGGCAAACCTGACTGACTTATATATCAACGCACAGCCGAAACTACTGTACCTACCTAGAAACTTGAAATTTGGTACAGGGGTTCCTTTCATGATGTAAGTGAGCACTAAGAAAGGATTATCCGAAAATCGATCAGTAGCTGATATTCATGTAAGTATTATTCGTGTTTAGACGGCGTCTTGATAGCTTAATTGTGTTCCAATTAGTGTTTATAAACAAACATAATTAATTATCCAAAGCCTTCACTAGCAAATATAATCCCGTGATTTCAATTCACAACATAGACAGATTAACGCAGGCCCATTTCGTATCTAAAACGCTTTCGTGTTTCTTATCGCATCGGTATCACAAGTTTCCTAAAAAAAAAAAGATGACCCTTTTTACACGACTGTCCAAAAAAGGAGTGAAAAGTTTTCAGGGTTCATGTATGTATGTATGTACGATTCTTTATTCCACCATAACTTCTAAACGGCTGAGCCGATTTAGATGTGTGTGAGGTCGTTAGAATCCTTTCACCATCCCGGGTGACATAGGATACCTAAACTGTTAAAATTGAAATAACAACAATGGTAAAATGTCAATTATTAACATAGATAAGTCGACGACAATATAAAAAATGCAGTTGGATTTTTAAAGCTTGCTTTGCTTTTCCTTTAGTTATGGCAAGTAAATTTCACGGAGGTTCTTTGAATATTAATTAAAAATTAAAAATTCATACTTCAAAATATTTTGTATTGTAGGACAGGTTAACAATTATAATTCCGCCAATTTCGGATGGTCCATGTGATTGCCTAAATTCTTGCCAGTAAGGCATATACCTAAAACGATTTGAATAATTGGTAAAATTAATAAAGGCCTTCGCAATAATTGTATCATAGTAATATTAATGAAAAATCCAAACATGTAATACAGCTACGTTAGTACAAGGGACAAAAATAACTGTCAGAGTGCGTTTTTCATACAAACGAGGCTATTTCGAATCCTTCGTTCCTTGCCAGAGGTGGTTTTGAGTTAGATTTAATGGTGGATACCTACTCCGAGGTTAAAAAAAGAAGGTCAAAAGGTCTTAAGATATCTAACTTATCGCACAATCAGTAAACACCACAGCGAGAGAGTTTGGGTCAGCATTTGGATTTCCTTACATTTATTGCCATTTTAGATGTTTTTCTGAACATGCGCGATTCCGGCGTTAACCGCAGATTCAATCAGTTGGGTATCCTAGGCACTCTGGAAGTCCTGTATCGATGCTTGGGGTATCCATCATCAGATCTAAAAGCATCCTGGCGAGGAACCAAGGCGTCGAAATAGCCTCTTTAGTATGAAAAACGCACTTCGACCCGTTATTTTTGCCCCTGAGTATAAGCTGTCACGGGCACCATCCTTGATTGACCGAACTATATTAATTACTAGAGGACGCCCGCGACTTCGTACGCGTAGAATTAGTTTCCCGCTACTCCCCCCATTTCTTCCCGTTGGGGGTCGATTTTCGGAAAATCCTTTTTGAGTGCTCACTTACATCATGAAAGGAACCCATGTACCAAATTTCAAGTTACTAGGTACAGTAGTTTCGGCTGTGCGTTGATATATAATTCAGTCAGGGTTGCCTTTTATATATATATATAGAACGAGGGCGCCATTGGTCGCTCGGCGTTAGTTTTAAACTGTTTGTTTAATAAATTGAACACGTTATTTTCAAATATAAACGCTAAGGAAGTTAGCACGTACCGATAGCAAGTCAGCGTGTACAATAAGCGAGTGATTTAGTACTACGCTGTAAATCTTATGCTAGCTCTCACTTATACAATGCCAAGTGTAAGTGACAACCGAAACACAGCTTAGACGATCACGGGCGTTTTAAAAACGCTTAAAGAGGTCGGCCATTCGACGAGCGATTATACCACCGTTAAGAGAATCCCTTTTCAACTCGACGCAGCGAATATTAACCGGCAAGTTTAAGTTGTTGTCAGAGCGTACAAAACACATTTCAGAGCATGCATTCTCAATTAAGTAACTTGATATTACAGCTGATTATCGTGTCATCAACCTGAATCATTTATAATTTGATATGGAAACAAAAGCAGAACGAAATATAATGTGAACCCAAAAATGTGAAAGCATTAAATTTTAAAAAGAACGAAAATTAAGAGCATCTACTACAAAAGAAAGATTTTGATGAAGTCACATTTAAATGGAAAATCCATAATAATTACACATACATCTAATTACATCTAAGAAAAGTACGGAGGGCAAAATTCACAAAGAAAAACAGTCTGATCTTAAGAGCGGGTACACATTGGGCGCTTTCGAACGCGAAATGCAAGCGCGCGCTTGTGGTGTGTACACATCAACAGAACTCCTGGTTCTCAAAACGCGCGTTAGCAAAGCGCGCGTTTGAAAGCGCCCAATGTGTACCCGCACTAAATAGTGCCAGAGAGGATGCTAAAGGTCCCAGCTCAGGTAGGTAATTGTTTTAAACATCTCGTTCTTCAACTTGATGCACCAAATGTTTACCGGCTAGTTGAAGTTGTCCCGTCGGAGCCGGAGTGTAAAAACCACATTTTAAAGGGTGTATTTTCAGCTTACCATCTTTACCCGTTCAGCAAGCTCGTATGCCTTTGCTTACTCGGTCGATTGAGAGAGCCGTTAAGAGAATAACGCCTCAGCACGTTTAGAAAGAGACGCGTCTTGAATTTCCTCAATTGAGAATCGAGTTTACACTTAAAGGCTTCGGCACACCAAACGCGTGGCAGCAGCAGCGCGTAGCGTCGCGTGGCGTCAGGGAGTTGTAAAACAACAAAACAAATGGAATCCCGGCACACCGAGACGCGCGTCTTGCGCGCTGCTGCTGCTGCCACGCGTTTGGTTTGCCGGAGCCTGAAATGAACGCAGCGTTTGCGCGCATAATTTCTCCCCGTGCGTTTCCATATTTAAGTGTACGAGCAAATGAATACGAAGTCAGATGTGCTAGACGGATAGTGTTACGCTATTATGAATAATTCACTTAAATAGTATCTTATTAATAGTAGTTCCTTTACTGTATTACACTTGATAGCAGTTAAAATGGTGTGTACCAGAACCCATTATTCAACGGATTAGTAGGACAGATTGTGTTTTATGTACGAAATTAAAATGTGATCAATTGTCAATTGTTTTAGTTAATGATACGCCTGCATAGTTTACAGTAGAGGAATTTAATTGTTTTATAAAATACCTACGTCAATTTGCCGGGTTGCATTAGACGTGTCAAGCCGGCAGAGATATAACACGGCTAATTTGCGTTTACGTCAAACCTCTGAACAATCTATTTCCTTGACTATACGCACTTTATTTAAAATAATCGAAATAATTGTAAAACATAATACCCGTTTTCTTGGCAAATGATTTTTTTTATGTCGTTAAGGCCACACAAGCCACCTGCCTCCTACACCATCCTGACAATGACAGATGACAGGTGACAATTCGGTACAAATTGCAAAATTAACACGGCGATATATACCTACTGGGTTTCATATAAGCCCGCGCCATGTACACTGAAATGTAACCTGACACCTATCACCTGTCATCGTCAGGATGGTGAAATAGGAGGCTGATGGTAAGTGGGATCTGAGACCCATTGACATTTAAATTCCCAAGACTACAATCTCAAGACTGTAATCCTCAGCCTCCAAATGCGTTGCTAAGGGTGCGGCTCCACTGAGGCGGAGAGGAGCGGAGTGGAGCGGAGCTGTACCAATATTAACCAATGGAATCTAAACTAACGTGGACAAGGCGCGCTCGACGTGACCGCATGCGCCTTCTATTGGTTAATATTGGCATAGCTCCGCTCCGCTCCGCTCGTCTCCGCCTCAGTGGAGCCGCACCCTAACACTGGGATTATTAATAGCAATGCCTCAAAACGTAAATAGCTATCTCGTCTCAATTTCAACACGTTGTTTGTCGATACTTGCATTCTGCAATATTAATGCATTGTTTAGTTTCTCTACGAAACTCCAATAAATTACCATTGAAGTTCGAAAGTCACTCGTATACTGTTAGCAATAAGGTGTATTTTAGGTTAGAATAACGACTGGTGCATTTTGAAACTGCACTTTAGCTTTTATGCATATTATACGTGATAGAGTGTTCATTCGCTGTGAGTTTTAGTAGCTATATGATAACCATGCAACCGAGGTACAGTGGCAAATCAATTACCTTTTACACAAATTAAGCTAGACTCAAATGAAACCTAGGGTTCTATTCTACTTCGTTTTAACCTGTATTTAAATCGTATTGTTTACAAGTTGGCTATTTTCTGTCAAATTATCAAGAGCTGTTAACAATCGACAATTAAAAATAATGCTTGGTAGGCAATGACTTATAAGAAACTAAATAAATACGCGTAGGTATGGTAACAAATACAGAACAGAAAAAACAGTAGAAGTGTCAAGTGGGCGTGTAACGTGTGGCATAGTTATGCGGAGTTCCGCGCAACCTACCATACTTTTGCCGCGATCGCTTATTTCGATATTTCGATATTTCTGAAATAGGAAATAAATCCAATTGTTATCTGATGACCCCTCATTAGATAAAAATTTGGGGACAATGGGACCACTTCGGAAGTATTTTCAAAGTTTGACAGTTGACGTAGAAATCGGTGAAAATATATTTAAAAAAAAAACAGCCGAACATGTTCTCCTCATTTTTTGAAGTCGGTTAAAAAAGCAGGGACCACGTGTTCGTACTCCATAAAATATTATACCTAAATACATCATTGAACGCTGTCAAAGGTGACAGGGTGACCCTTCAATAAATAACTACTAATAAAATCGTGTCATTCTGTTTGTTTAAATTATAAGATAAGCTAGTTTTATTCCGACCAGCTGTGGGCGGGACAGCCTACACGCAGTGTTATTTATGTAATGACCACGTAGTATCGAATGGAGCGGAGATGACATACTATGTAAGCGTAAATATTTGTGTGGTGAGAGCAAGTAATTTGAGATTTGAGTTTTGGGTTTTTTCTATGCATTTATGATGGCTAGGTGTGTGAGATGAGATTGTATTTTTGTGTATTATGTACACTCTTAATTGTGCAATAGACAGAACACAGGCATGTACATACCATAGTGACAATGAGCATAGAATTATGACTATGAATTAAAAAACTACATATTAATAAAATTAACTGTTAACAAGTGGTTGAAAATGGTTTAGTGACTAAGTAGCAGACTGTTTTCTTGAACATTAAAAGTGCATAGGTGCACAATAAATACAAGTTTGTAACTAGAAATAATCATAATTTACGCATTTTACTCTTTTAACTTGCGTTATTTGAGCCCTCTTTAACAAAATGGAATGGGCGAAGACAACTGAGTGTTTCGTTCTTTGCCTATATTACTGTTTTTTTTTTTTAATTTTCTCTTAAAAATAGTTAAGTAATTTACGAACAAATCTTCTCCCTTACATAATTTACTCCGTGGTAACGTCTTAATACAAAAACGATAACTCTAATCTCAATAAGTAGATATTTTATTTAGTGCGGTAAAAGCGACTTAAGTGACATTTCTGACGTTTATTGGTGACACCGTAAATATTGACTTAACTGGTGGGTGGCCTTTGCTACTCGGAGTGGGGGGGAGGGGTACCGAACAAAGTCAGTTTCGAATTACCTAGGAGTTGATGTGCCTCTATTACTTAGTTTACGGTTTGGGTTTACTAGATACAAATTTGAAATGTCCCGACCGGATTCATGGCTTATGAAGCAAGATTCTGTCATTTTTCGGGCTTGGAATGCGACTTTAAGTACTTACCTACAATTTTTTAGTTCTTATTTATTTTAAGAAGCGTTTTACTTAAGTTCTACTAGCAACGTTGCTTTTTTAAGTTTTTCTTAATAAAAGAAAAACAAATGAGTACAAAGGGCAGTATATCCATTTATTTCTTCCAGCTAATCCCATGAGTTAATTTTCGACCTACGAGGGAAATATATGTTTGGTTTACTTTACCCGATATAAGTTTGAAATGTGCTGCATAAATTCTTGACTTTTGTAGCAACATTATGACATATTTGTTGCGACGGGTGCGACTTTGCTCTAAAGGATTGTGAAGCTAAAAATTTCGTTCCTATTTTCTTAAACTTAGTCGGCATTTAACGATTTTTCAATATGTTGCAGATATTATGAAAAACAAAGCTTAAAAAAAAAACCTACAAACCTAGTTTTTCATAAATTAATTTTATGTATATACATTGTCTTTTTTTTGCGACGACGTGACGCTAATAACCTAATTACAAATTTTCAGTACTTAGGTACAGTCGGCCTTATAAGACACTGAATACTTTTGTACCTTGTCGCTTTAACGCCTTTGACAGATTAGTGCAGAAGTTCAAACATGGCGTTAAAGTGACAAAACACTAAAGTGTGCAGCTTCTTATAAGGCTGACCGTACCCATTTTATGAATTTAAAAGAAGTCTCACAAAAGCTACTTCACTTCAATAATCAAGAAAAACAAAAACACGCGACCTTCCCAGCTAGAACAGCCATATCACGTACGGAAAAGAAAACCAACGAAGACGTTTTGAAGATAGTGAGTTTCATGTAACTAAAATAGAATCCACGATGATTCAAAGTATTACAGAATGTAATATTGTTAATATTACAAACTTAACCGTTTCGCCGACCCATCTATCAACAGAATGCATTAATATTGCAAGTATTGCAACGTTGCAAGTTTGCCCAAACGCTCACGAAATAGGGCATCTAAATATTACATGAGATGCTTGCTAACTAAATGTAGGATTAAGCAAACAAGACCTGGAAATGAAATGGAATATTTAGTTTTAATTTTTGCATGTGTATTAAGTAAGTAAGTATAAGTAAGATAACTATATTAAAAACACATAAAGATGAATACTTGTGTGATGAACGCGAGTACTTGTTGCTAATTCTTGAATATTATCCATGGTTTTAAGTATATCTTACTAATATTAGACAGTTCCCGAGGGAATCTTACTAATGATATTATAAATGCCAAAGGCTGAACTGATCTCGATGAAATTTGGCTCAGAAATAGAATAGTCTGGAATGGCATAAAAACTACTATTTATTCCCGAAAAATTGAGAGTTCCCGAGGGAATAGCGATAAATTACTTCCACGTAGACAGAGTCACGCGCAAAGTTTTTTTTTCTATTAAAACTAGGTATATATCTTTTTGTATAGTATCCATTGCACAATTCTAGACCTTAGTTTGGGACTAGGTCAATTTGTGTAAGTGTCTCCTGACATATTTTATATTCTTCGCTGAATTTCATACAAATGAAATCATAAAAGTAACAAACACATTTAATACCCGCAAAAAAACACTTAAAAGCAGCAACTGGCGTAATAAATCAAATTAGTTTTCGCATAAACGCTTGTGCATTGCGACAGGAAAAAATATTTAAAACTAAATCACGTTTACTGCGGCCACGTGTTCAAATAAAACAATTAAAACGTAATGGCTGCCAGATGGGGGGACACAGAAACAGTGGGCCAACTTTTTCGAAATTAAAATGCTAAGGAGAAACACATTAAAATTTCACAAACAGTAAAATAATATCAGGGGACTCATCATCATCATCATCATCATCATCATCATCATCATCATCATCATCATCATCATCATCATCATCATCATCATCATCATCATCATCATCATCATCTCCGTGCTCTTATCCCAATCTTCTGGGGTCGGCGCAGCATGTTTTCCCTTCTACACCTCCTTGAGGTTTTAAAATTTTCGTTTTTTTCGGGTTTTTTAGGAAAAATAACAAATGAATAATGACAATTTATTCATAGTCAATCACTGTCACTCTCGCCACCTATTTAAATTGCTTCTGTCTTCATGTCGTCGATGTCGCCCTTTTGTAGATGCAAATAAGACCGAATATACACACATCAAAAGTGCCAAGGGATATTTTTTATCCCTAGACAGTTTTGAACATTTCAATATAGGCATATTACTACTGAGTCAAAAGATCAACTTTGTCTAGGGATACTGAGTATCCCAAGATTTTTTTGATGTGGTATATTAAAATAACTGCAGAAAATTTCTTCCGAAAAAAACGAGTTGTTTGGAATAAAACGGGATTTTCTCCTACTCATGAAAAGGCCATACCGTGACAACCTTCCATTTTTTCTATCACTTTCTAGCTATTTTCAAGCTTCCTTTTACATACTCGTTTCCTATCCTATCCATTCTTGTTACACAACACATCCATCCTTACATTCTGGTCTAAGATCCGAATAGGAGACGACCTTTCACCCAGCTGTTAATTCGATGAAAAGTATTTTATATCAAATTTAATATGAAGAAATATATGGCGAATAGGTTGACTGAAAAGTTTCAGTCCAGTACATTCCATAATAAAAAAAAACTTTGTTTTTAAATTGCTGTTGTTTGTTTAATAGACCAATTGGGATACACCAAAAAAAATAATTGCTTGATTTTACATTTTTATTCGAAAGAATAGCCTTTTATAAGAAACTAATTTGAAGCATTTCATAATTAAATGTATTATTGATATTTAAAATAATTTATTAAATTAAAGTAACCTTACCTACTTGTAGCGACAAGATGAGACGTAGATATTTATAAAGAACGGGTATACTTCATCTAAGACTTAGAAAGACGATTTTTTATTATCTGTGATCTGTTTTCAAAGTCATAATAGACGAACGTCATTCAAATATAATGTAAACAAACAATCGAAATCTGATATAATTTATTATTTAAGAGTATATAAGCATTCAACCATTGCTTATTACCTAGACCTCAGTTAATACAACACTTCCTACATGACCTTGTTTCTAGCTAGATTTACTTAACACAAACACATTAAATTTGTTGAAAAGGCGGATTCCATACTTCCAATCATGAGTTTCTACAATAAATGTTGATGCCGTCTTTTTGAACCTCTTGTAAAACCTTACCACACAAATTATTAACATTTATCACACATAACTCAAAAGAGAAATGGTCTCATTAATATTTTAATTTCATCATAAGAATTAAAGTCAATTTGTGAACAAATAAATTTGACATGACAACAGCTGTCTTCAAACGTAGGTGTCAGCTAGATATCTAAATCATGTCTAAATTGTACTTATAAAATAAAATATTGGAGAGGTTTTATATGTTTTGTTTAAAACCACAAAAGTGCTTGATATAGCGCAATCGGGACGGGCATTTAGGGGTCAAATGAAGGTCATTTCTTAATTTTAATATAATTAATTCGTTGTTACATATTTTTTTAAGCTAACTACCGGGATCGATTCTAGAAGCCTATTCCTCGAAATGGTTTTGAAATTTTCATACATTGTTAAAAATGGGTGTATCCCAATTACATACTAATCGAAAGTATGAAGCCTATAGAATATGCAAACAAACAACTGTTGACTGTAAGCCCTGTGTGTTACTACATAAATAATCTTTATTGTCTCCCAGCATAATATTCCATTGATGGTTTCGATTGAGCTTCCCTATTAATCAGCACAAATGGGCGTTAATCATTAAGGTAAAGTGCCTCTATCAACTGTAATCACTGATTATATCAATACAGACTGACTACCGGAATACTGTCTGTGTGTTGTAAGTAATTGGCTTTAATTGAATAGCAGTTTGATCTAGGCAGGGTCACTACCAACTAAGCCAACTGCGTTGACGATCTTTTTTTTATTGTAAAATTTTTAGATTAGTTTACTTTCAATTTTCAATTGTTTTTAGTCACTAGCAGACAGAACAAAGCGAACGTTGCTGCTTTCCATATTTGCGAGTAAGATGGATAAGGATCCGTACGGACCACGGAATAGAAAAAACAGTGGCAGTGGCATGAGCTTCGCTTAGTATTAGACCTGTTGTCGCCAATACTCAAACTATCATAAAAACAACACGCCACCATGGAAAATGTTTTTGGTGCGGCTATCGTTTTTACACCCCAAAGTCAGTAAGGCATGCTTTTGGATTTATTTCCTATTTTAGAAATGTCGAAATATCGAAATAAGCGATCGCGGCAAAAGTATGGTAGGTTGCGCGGAATTCCGCATAAGGGTGAAGACACATTTATCAGCACCGATTCGCATTTCGTCTATAGAAAATGGCTGTTTTGTTTGAAGATGCGTACGCATGCGAAAGCAGAACTGATGCGTACGCATCTTCATACAAAACAGCCATTTTCTATAGACGAAATGCGAATCGGTGCTGATAAATGTGTCTTCACCCTAACTCTGCCACACGTTACACGCCCACTTGACACTTCTACTGTTTTTTCTGTTCTGTGGTCACTACCAACTAAGCCAACTGCGTTGACGATCATTTTTTCATTTTTTATAGTCTAGTTTTTGGATTAGTTTACTTTCAATTTTCAATTGTTTTTAGTCAATCAGACGAAAAGAACAAAGCGAACGCTGCTGCTTTCCATATTTGCGAGTTAGATGGATAGTGATCCGTACGGACTACGGAATAGAAAAAACAGTGGAAATGAATGGCATGAGCTTCGCTTAGTATCAGACCTGTTGTCGCCAATAGGTACTCAAACTATCATAAAAACAACAGGCCACCATGGAAAATGTTTTCGGTGCGGCTATCGTTTTTACACCCCAAAATACCTCAATAAGGCATACTTCTGGATTTATTTCCTATTTTAGAAATGTCGAAATATCGAAATAAGCGATCGCGGCAAAAGTATGGTAGGTTGCGCGGAACTTCGCATAACTATGCCACTCGTTACCCGCCCACTTGACACTTCTACTGTTTTTTCTGTTCTGTGGTCACTACCAACTAAGCCAACTGCGTTGACGATCATTTTTTTCATTTTTTTATAGTCAAGTTTTTAGATTAGTTTACTTTCAATTTTCAATTGTTTTTAGTCAATCAGACGAACAGAACAAAGCGAACGCTGCTGCTTTCCATATTTGCGAGTGAGATGGATAGTGATTCGTACGGACCACGGAATAGAAAAAACAGTGGAAGTGGCATGAGCTTCGCTTAGTATCAGACCTGTTGTCGCCAATACTCAAACTACCATAAAAACAACACGCCACCATGGAAAATGTTTTTGTTGCGACTATCCTTTTTACACCCCAAAATAGCACAATAAGGCATACTAGTGGATTTATTTCCTATTTTAGAAATATCTAAATATCGAAATATTGAAATAAGCGATCGCGGCAAAAGTATGGTAGGTTGCGCGGAACTTCGCATAACTATGCCACACGTTACACGCCCACTTGACACTTCTACTGTTTTTTCTGTTCTGTGGTCACTACCAACTAAGCCAACTGCGTTGACGATCATTTTTTCATTTTTTTATAGTCTAGTTTTTAGATTAGTTTACTTTCAATTTTCAATTGTTTTTAGTCAATCAGACGAACAGAACAAAGCGAACGCTGCTGCTTTCCATATTTGCGAGTAAGATGGATAGTGATCCTTACCGACTATGCTGGGGGTTCTTCCTCCAACAAAACCACATGGACTCAGGGATAAAGTTACGATAGTTACAGAGTAAGCCGGGGATATCCCTCTCAAGAGAATACCAGCCTCCCCATATTTGCATGTGCGTGATGCCGCATCCTTGCACTTCATGCACGCCTTTGCATGCACAAGTTCTATTTGTTTAGTTAAATAATATACCTATGTGAATGTGTTTCGACTCGTGGAGCTGCCGTGGCGCGAGTACAGTGATTCGTTTCTTATGAACATATGAAGCTATTTTGTATGTTCTTGGTAGATGGATTGTTATCGTGGTTGCTTTTAATAATGTTGACAATATACGTCTTCATTCCATATTATATACCCACTGGCCTAACAAGTTGTGGGATACATTAACTAAGATGTTAGTTGAATCACAAAAGTACTGACTGGCTTATAATATATAGCTTTGATTGAAGTACAAACATAGTAGCTATTTTATTGCCTTTGTGTCTACTAAGACAGAGAGCGTCGGTGGCTTAGTGGATTAGGGGGTCGACTCGTGATCGTAAGGTACAGCGTTCGAACCCCCGCGGTCACCATGTACCAATTAGTTTTTCGAACTTAAGTGCATTACCCGACACACACAAAAACTTGGGTTTTTTGTGACCATGAAAGAAGCAACCAAAAGATAATAATAAACTTGATAAGTTTTTAAAAACTTTATAAACTCAAACAAGTGATACAGTTCAAAGAGCTGCTAGTGAGTTATAATAAATTATAGTAATAAATAATAATGTACTTGAAAATTTGGATTAAGATGTCCTGCCCCTATACTAGAAATTATAATACACACATCAAAAATGTCTTGGGATACTCAGTATCCCTATACAAATTTGATGTATTGACTAAGTAGTAATTCAATTCAATTAAATTAAATTCTTTATTGCTTTAATATGCCTATATTGAAATGTTCAAAACTGTCTAGGGATAAAAAATATCCCTAGGCACTTATGATGTGTGTATAATCAGTTGCCTCAAAACAACAATGCAAACTATTCGGTTCGGCAGCAGTTCTACTGTATTGTCTCCATTTTTAGAAAACAGACAAATGCATGAGAGCAAAAGAAAAATAAAACATTTTACCCGGTAATTCTCCGAGCGGACCCGCGGGAAACGACTAATTAATCTTCACGTACGCACATTTTGTGACCTTATTCCGACATCTGGTGGAGTACTTCAGTTGTACTCTTTTATCCAAACCGGGGTGAAGTACGCTCGTATCGTTGGTGTGTTCACTGGGCCGATATTCTACGCGGTAAAAGCCATATCGTCTTCGACCAGAGGGCTTATTGTCTAACGCACTCGCAATCGCAACCGGCTTCAAAGTGGGGCAATTGTTTTCATTTTATATGCAGACAAACCTTCGATTTTTGAAATGAAAACGATCGTGATTGCGAGTGCGTTAGACAATAAGCCCTCTGTTATGGTATTGTTTTTAACTCGGCCGCCATCTGTCAAATAAATAAGAGCTATCAAAACGTTGACAATACGACAACAAGTCAAAGAAAATATGGTTTTTACCGTCTAGAAACACGGCCTTGCTTTACATGCGTTTATACAACACATTGCCTATATCGCGACCTGCAATTTGACCTACAATTACGACCTAAAGTGGTTAGTAGGTACCCTAAGGAAGCACAAAGAAAGATTTTAACAAAATCTTTCTTTGTGCTCCCTTGAAATGAAAATACGAAACGAAACTTAATTGAAAATACGATCCTGACAAACTTCTTTCGCTTCTTCCACATTCATACATCGAGTCATGCATGCACGTCGGTTTCGGGTACTTGTTTAAGATTAGACTCTTTTCCAATATTTCTCCGATTTTATTCGAAAAAGTACGCCTAGAGCGGCCCCTCCCGACCCTTTCACTGTCGCTCTGTATATCTCTTTCGTCAATCTTCTTTCATCCATCCTTTCCAAATGACAATCGTGACATCGAAGCATACCCTTTTCAATCTTAGTCAAAGCATGTTAAAAAATTCAAAAAAATCAATTTCATTAAATCTTTTAATATTATTCAAAATGTACCTAGGTAAACCTAATAAATATCGATAAAAATTCAAAATTCCTGCGTTTCCACAGCTTATTAACTATGAATACCTAGGCAATGGGTTCAAGCGTGCTGAGAGCTGGCCCCGCGAGCTTTATTCGCGTCTTTATGAGTTGCAAACAGTCTTTAAGTCGAAGCAATTTGGCGCAGTCACGGGTGAATTAGCTGCGTAGGAAAAAATGGGGACTGGGAGAGAGATGGAGGGTTCTGTGGGAAGAAATAATCTAAAACAGTATTGTTTTGTTAAGGAAAATAAAGTGAATCAAACCTGACAGGAGTTGAATTTTACGCAATGGTTTTTTTTGCGTGTTAGACATTAAAATAAAGTACGTACAATAAAGTTTTGAAAAAATCTATTGTTTTACTTCTTCTATAACGAGAGGCTAGAAGAACAGAACCTAATTTATCTTCTTTTTAAGTGTGAAATTTCCTGATGGATTATTTGTTCGATTTTTAATCAATGCTATTGGCATTAGTCAGTCATTCCAACTTCCTTCATTATTATTATTCAATAAAAATGTAATAGAAAAATAAGTTTTTTTTGTTTAATTTATTTATGCCATACCTAAGTATGATGGCAATTTCATTTCAATACTAAGTTTACCCTAACCTTCAAATCATCGCTTAACACTTTTGCTACTTAAATTATTTCTAAAGCACCCAACCGTTTCCGTAAATAACAAGGAACCCTACCAAGCGTACGCGCAAGCACAAAAGTTATTTGACCTAAGGCATTAAGACGGCGTATTCTTCATTGAAGTCCTTTTTTTGTTGTCATTTGAGGGAATTACACGAGTTTTGGGACTATTATGCTTGAATAAAGGGCTTAACTTTGTTATTTGGCACAGGTTATGGAGGAAAAATACCGACAGGTTATAAAGTGTTCTATTATGATGTAATAATAATTTTAGTAGGTGGTGGTCTCGGCCTACCCCTACGGGAAAGGGGCGTGATTGTATGTATGTATGTATGTATGTATGTATGTATGCAATTATTAGTATTTGTAATTTTATGTTTTTTAGGGTTCTCTCCGTCTGTCACAGCCAATTTGCTCCGAAACTACTGGACCGATTGAGTTGAAATTTGGCACACATATGTAACTTGATGATCCAAACACAGATGAGCAAAGTAAAGTTGTTTTTTATAAGGGTCATTTTCGGGGGACAAATTAGGAAATTAAAAAAAAAGGTTTTTCGAACTTTACTGTGTCATATATCAAATAAAAGGGCTCGTTATGAGGATCTCAAACATATTTTTGTTAATATTGTAAAATAAATAGTTATGATTATATTCATGAAAGAAGATGAAAATTGACTATTCCCCCGCTTGATCTACTAAAAAAATACAAAATATAGTTCATTACTTGTAGATAACAGGACAACCTATAAGAATTCGATCAAAAAAAAAACGTATGTATCTCTCCCTCTCCACGCGAGTTCAACTCGCACTTAACCGATTTTTATTTTATGGTTACTTCACTTAAAGATAATTGCAAGTTACACAACCTTAAAAATCAACTTAGAAACCCATATCTCATATTTAAAACCGTGAAGCTCCTAAATCATTACCAAAAAGGCCGTATCTAGAGGTGAGACGTACTAGGCAAATCACGTACTGAGTCTTCCGAGTACGCGTCCACAAAAAGACTAGGTCCAAAGACTAGTTCCACGAGTATTTAGAAGTACGCGGCTTATGAGTAAAATATTTGATTCAGAGTCTTTCCGAGTTGCAAGTGTTGCGAGTCTTAAGTATTAAGAGGTTTTTCTCGGTACGCGGACGCTGACGTCCGGCCCGGGTTTTAGTGACTCAGAGTTTGAGAGTACATATTTAATATATATATTTCATATAATAACTCGAAAACTTATAAAAGTATCTAAGACTCGGTATTGAATTGACAGAAGTTTCAGTATAATCCAAAATTATGTTTTATGTCAATATTATGGCGGTTACAAAAAATGCTCCACACACACGCATTGAATTGGGTTAAAATGATCCCTACACAATTCTTGAATTGAAAAAAGTTAGTTTTTTTATATAATCTTTCTTCGCGCGGTGAAACGAGTCTTTACCTACTCCAAATACTTACACCGCGCTGTTTTCGCGTCCTGATCCCGATACGTGTAAAGACTCGGTACGCGTTGGCGCACTCTGATGGGATCGCGTATTTGGACGTCCAAGCAAAAACGTATTCCAGTATGTACGTCTCACCTCTAGCCGTATCTCTCGTTCCGCTATAGATAAGAGGTTATCAGTCAATGTTCGCCGCACAATAGGGACATATTCGACGCTGAATGCGGAATGAATCGAGCCGGGATTTACTGGCTGTCATTAGAATAATGTGCGAGTAGAAGTGACTGACGGAATTGGGCATCATTGTTAGTTATGCCATTTTGCTCGAAGATAAGGTTTAGGCAATTTTGTGAGTTTTTTTTTATCAGAAACTCAAACGTAAAACTAAAAAAAAAAACATGTACATTTGCTATTACGCGATGCACACCTTTCACTTTTCTTAATCTCTCAAGGGTTAGCTGGAAGAGATCCCTTAAAGAGATAAGTTCGCCTTTGTACATATTTTTATATTAATTGTATTGCTTTTTTTTCTTTTGTACAATAAAGTGTTTACATACATATGTACATAACTATTTGTCTAAGATCCGAATCGTTAGGTTTAGTGCAAATTATTAGTACTGACTTACCTACCTACACAATAGTTATGATGGGAAAAAATTGACAACCTAACGTTTACTTATTTTATAGGCTTCATACTTTCGATGAGTATGTAATTGGTCTATTAAATAAGCAATAGCAATTTTAAAAAAAGTTAATTTTTAGTTTTTTTTTTAATTATGTACTATACAAAACTGAAATTTTTCAGTCAACTTATTCGCCATATATTACTTACCATATTAAATTTCATATGAAATACTTTTTATAGAATAAACAGCTGGGTGAAGGTCGTCTCCTATTCGGATCCCCTACTATATCAAGTAAACAAGATCGGTCGTAACGATGACCATACGATAACACGTCACAAGCAATATTGTTTTACCCAGTGGAATAAAGGTCTTGGTATTTTGGAACCACTTTAATTTAAATTTTAAATTCAATCTTCGCCAACCCTATAAAACCACGACAGATCGCCGTTGCAATTGAGTTTCGATTGGGCCATTATAGCTTCCTATTGAACGAATGACCGAATGATAATGCCACTGAATGATACTAATGAGTGAATGGTTTCAATTTGCACCACCCAGGGTGGTCAGGTAGACTGAGGCTCTACTAGGCTCTACTTTGAAATCCGTAATTCGAACTTCATCTATTGCTATCCCTTTTGCTCTCGACGCGTCACTAATTCGCAAGAAAGTGACGGCGCGATCCGAAGTTAGAATTACTGATTTCAAAGTAGAGCCCCTGTTATGCTTGTATTTTGATACTTGCGATATTTGACATGCTAGTTGAGTCAGTAGTGCTTGCTTACGAGTGTGGCGTGGTGTCATGTGTGTTGATACTTGAGAGTGAATGTTTTTGTAAGTCTTTTTAAGTCATGTTTTAATGATTGATCAAGAAGTATTTTTTAATGTTGTACCTAAATAAATGTATCGTTCATTGGTAAAGTTAATTTCCGTACCGTAAAACTACACAACTGTGATCCTGGCCTACAATGGTCCAATTTTACTTATCACATTATTTTAAAAATATGATAGCTTTAGCTATAGCTAGAGTACTTAATCGATTTTAGGTCAAACAATACATATACCCAGCAATAATAGCAGTAAGGTATTATATTTTAGAATAATGTAATGAGGAAAATTGGACTATTGTTTCAGGCTAGGACCATAGTTGTGTAGTTTTACGGTACTGCGTAACTAACGAATTCAATAAGTTACAAAATGTACCTTACTTAACTTACTCATTAAGGTGTATTTTGCACCTTATTTTGATGGTTACGCGGTTTTACAGTATCAACGACGATATGGCAATTAACCCTAATAACGCTGGGTTAGAGCCATTTCGTGACAAGAGGCCTTTTGTCTATGTCAGTAGGTAAATAAATAAATAAATAAATATTGACCTAGGTCCTAGTCCCTAACTAAGCTCTAGGCTTGTACTATGGGTACTAGACAACGATATAAATACTTATTTAGAGAAATATATACTTCAATACATAGAAAACATCCATGACTCAGGAACAAACAAACAAACAAACATTATTTCGTTCTTATTTACCCGACTGCGTCAGAAGGAGGGTTGTTTTTTGAGCGTATGCATGTATGAATGTCTAAACGTCTTTAGAACTAATATCTCGTAACGTAAACCACCCAACCAATTGTCATGAAACTTAGCTAAGAACCATTCAGTTTTTTTTTTCAATATAACCTCGTCCAAATCGGTCTATCCAGACACACAGATACACAGATAGTCACATTAAACTCCTCATTTGCGTCAAAGTTAAAAAAACTTTTTTTTACCCGCTACTGTACCAAGGTACTTTTCACGCCGCTTGTACACTCAATTTGTCAGCACTTTGCTGTGGTTTTAAAACGGTAATAAAATTCAATTAAAACAATAAACGTTTCCTTTGTTGCAGAATCCATCAGCGAAATGCGACAGTGAAGTGGCAAAATGAACAGAGTTAGCTAGTGATGTGCTAGTGTCGATAAAGTGTAAAAATGTCGATGCTTTTGGCTGTCGGCGTTTTGTTGATGCAGTGCGTTGGGAGCCGACAGGAGATTATCATCGAGGAATCAAGTAAGTGGAAATGATTTTTTTACTTTAGATAGTTAATTCAACATGAAATTTCCAACAACTGTCCTAAAAATTACCAAAAAATAAGTAAATGAAATTCATGATTTGCTGAACAGTTTTGATGCTGAAATGGAAATAAATTATCATTAGCTATAAAAAATAACGCATCGAAAAAGTGGTTAATAGTTCTTTTAAATAATATAAAAAAGATATAGATATGTTAAGTGGAAAAATTATAAATGTCTTGATTCATTGTAATAGGAAATAAGCTTCTGACAATTTTTAACTTGAAGTTATTTACTTGATTTAAAATAAATCCGAAATAAATCAACCTTAGTCATCTTCAAGCAAAAATTTTGTTGTTTAATTATTTCCTCAAAGTTTGGTCAAATTATGCAAAACACCGATACATCTTAACGTCCTTTGGGATTCAAAACTCCTAAAAGTTGACTCCGGGTTTAAGAAGGATTGTAAATATACCCTTATTCGTCCCACAGTGGCTATTTGTACAAATTATCCGCTTTTATATGGCCTCGAAGTAGTATTAATAGTACCTACATTGGACTTACGATTACAATTTTTATTATTATCTTGTATCATAAAATGTCACTGCAAAAAGTAAATAACAGAAAAAAAAAACATTCATACCTTTACTAAAAAGTCCATTACTGAGTAAACATACAGTTTATGCTACTTGTTGTGCAAGGTAAAAGTAAGTGATAGCCATAATTTAACATTCCTTTGTGCTTTGAAATATTTATTATACACGTACTTAAACTATTTTTGTCCCAATATTAAAAAAGAAAATTTCAATTATCTCGTCGATTCCCCTAAATAATGTAAATAATAATAATATCTATCGATATCCACTACGCCCATCCCTACATAATTATAACCGCCATAACACTCCTCTTTATACCCCGCACGTGCGACCGTAATCAGCGAAAATGACCCTTATATGTATGGCAATAAAAATAAAGTAACAGTAACGGCGCACCCGCATCCCACTTCCTAATTATGTGAGGCACTTGAGACAAACACTGTTCCCGTAAGTACTGGAGGTAATGGCGTTAAATGATTGTTATAGGCTAAGGAAAGAGCAAATAGATTAAATAGATAAACCCTGATACTAGGTGCACTTGCCGTCCCCGAGCAAGTCTAATGGCTGATTTACATTGGTTTAGTAAAAGCACGCCAGTAGAAGTACATTGCAGAGTTGGTTTTTACGTTTGAGGCGAGAGCTATTGTAACGACGCAATGTACTTCTACTGGCATGCTTTTACTAAACCAATGTAAATCAGCCATAAGAGCTAGTACGCTCGGCGTTGCTTTCTGCGCGCGTTGGACGCGTACATACAGCGCGCTTAGCGCGGCGATCGACAATAGGCAATAATGTACAGTCAGCTGCAGCGAAATGTAACCCCCTTTGCTAGGAAACTTGTATGCAGGGGGGGTTACTTTTCACTGCAGCTGACTGTACTATTTATCTTTGTCAACTACGAGTACCCACTCGTATACAATAATGCTAGAGCTTAGTTTATGATATGGCTGTGTCGTGTGATATTTTATTAGTGAGTATCTTGTGATATTTTATTACTTACTAATTGTCCAAGCACAAATATTAAAAAATGCGATATGAAAAAACACTTCATGCAAAAAGACGAGTAATAAAATTTGCGATCATGAAAGAACGCGATATGAAAATTCTCTAAGAAAAATGCCTTTGTGAAAATAATGTAACAAATCATAAAAAAATACCCAGTGTCCATCGCCCAGCTGTAAACTATTCCTGTTACAAAACTAACATTTGGTTGGTTATCGTTGAATGGTAATAAGGGAACAGGCAAACAAACCAACAACCACACTCTGGTCTGTGAGTGAATTAGTATGTTTGTTTGTTGAAACGGCTGGACGGATTTGGATAAATTTCGAACTGGAAATAGCACTCGTATACTCTGAAATAACACGTGGCTACGTTGTATCCCAAAAAAACACTGTTCTTTAGAGCGGAGCGTAGATATTACAAATTTTACGCGGGCAAAGTCACAAAGCAAGTTTATAATATTTGTAAGGGATAGATTGAGTTTCTAGAGCGCCTAGAAAAGCCTATCGATGAAATGAAAAAACTGTCAAAATGAGTGTCGACAAGATAGAGTAAACCGTTACGTCGTAAACATTAAGAGGCATTGAAAGATATGGAATCTTCCTTCTACTTGACCCTATTCTTACCAACCAACCGCTTACTTAAACACTTACACCCGTATTCAGAAAAGTCACTATGAGGTCTCACAGTGCTCACGAACGCACAGGGTGGTTCAAATAGTCACATAAACAAAAGGTCGGTCAAAAAGGACCAATCATAAAGCTGTATTGAACGCAGTGCATTTACTCAGTGAAGGATCCCTTAAGTATTATTTGTGAATACGGGTGACACCAACCAACCGCTTACTTAAAAACTTAGACCACAAGTGTATAATAGAAAACATTGTAAAGCAGGTCCCCAGCCTACACAATCTAAAGTTAACGTCATAATACAACGAGTAATCATTAATAACGAAGCGGGAGATTGTTTCGAGATAAATGGAGGGCCATCATTTAACAAAGTTGAATTTTCTTCCCGAGCGCTTTCAGGAGCTTTCAGAAGCTCGCGAGGAAGTTAATTAGAAATTTTTACAGACTCTTTTTTTATTGAAAGTTCACGCTTCAACTTTTTCATTTGGGTTTTGGTAAGGGCTAATGACACGTAAGAATTATTCAAAAAAACGTTTTTTTTTTCTTCTTTGTGTTGATTTTTATCGTTTTCTTTTTATTACTAGCTTCGATCAACAATGCCAAACAAACTAGAGACCAATGTGTGTTTTCTGTAAACGTTCCTATTGAATCACTCTATCTATTAATGACAACCACATTGAAATTTGTGGCGTAGTTTGAAGGATCTAAGCTTACATAAAGAAAGACAGACGGCGGGAAGTGACTTTGTTTTATACTATGCAAAGACTAGCGATGCCCTCGCTTCGCTTCGATTGATGTGAATTTTTTGTAACACCCGTATATAAACCAGAATGTATACATAAAAACCTTCCGTGTCAAAGATTATATATCTTACTAGCTAGATAGCTGTGACCCGTGGCTCCGCCCGCGCAGAAAAATAAAACATAGCCTTGTTCATGTTCATCAGGGATAATGTAGAATTCTAATGGTGAAAGAATTTTTCAAATCGGTCTAGTAGTTTCGGAGCAATTCAATTCAAACAAACAAATAAACAATCAAATCTTTCTCCTTTATAATATTAATGTAGATGATGAAAACCGCATGGAAATCCGTTTAGTCGTGTTTGACATTATGTCGAACATATAGACAGACGACGCGGCGGTAAACTTCGTTTTATAATATTTAGTTATGTTACTTTTATAAGTATTATTGTGTTATGTGTTATTAGTGGCTTAAATCTCTTTAATTTAATTTGTAGCCTCATATTTTTCTGTATATTCTCTACATTTATGCCATACGATTAATAAATAAACTGTATTATATGACTAGACTTGGTTCTAAATTATATTTTAGCCTATATTGCTTCAAACTAGTATATTATTTAAGACCTTTCCAACCCATATGCTACTATGCGTGATGAAAATATAAAGCTTTTCAATAGGATTTCGTTTCTGCCCAAGTTCAAACGAAGTTCGATTCGATCAGACAGAAAAAGGTCGAATCATATCGACGACTGGTTGAAATCAAAAACTATGAACAGGGTATTTTGCATAAAACCACTATTTTATACGGGGTCGTAGCCTTTTGTCAGATTTCTATTTTTTATCTTCTACACGATATATATACCTAGTATACCTACCTACTAAAATATATAGAGAAAGTGTTTTTTTGTTTGTTTGTATCTATCCAATAGGTGACCACCGAACCACGAAATCTATGCGGAAAAATCTTTTGGCTATGTGTTATTTATTTAAAGTGGAACGAAGCGAAGGCGTGACGCTAGTAAAATTTAAATGGAATTGATACTTTTTAGGGTTCCGTACCTACCTCAAAAGGAAAAAAACGGAACCCTTTTAGGATCACTTTGTTGTCCGTCTGTCCGTCTGTCTGTGTGTCAAGACCCTTTATCTCGGGAACACGTGGAGGTATCGAGTTGAAATTTAAACCAAATACTCCACAGTCACTTGAAGCTGTGAAAAAATCAAACTTCTTTTCAAATTTACTTTAAAAAAACGACCGTTTATGTCGCGAAAAACGTTTATTTCGACACTCTCGAGGGAATCAAAATGTATAGGGTATTTCCCATTGACCTAGAACTATGATGATATGTCTTTTACTACAAGTATAGGAAAAAATCTGAAATCTGTACATTTTTAGTTAAATAACAAAAAAAACAGGGTCTTTATGCAAGGAACGGCGGCGGTGCAAATTTTGAATTGAGTTGACCGTGTCATGTGCGGAACCCTCGGTGGGCGAGTCCGACTCGCCTTGTCCGGTTTTTTTGAATATTCGATTTATAATGTGTTAAATCAAAGTTTATTAAAAACTTACAAATTGGATCAGTCATTTTCAGTATGGTTAGTTAACTACTGCATTTATGTTTTGGCCAGTAAAAAACTCTTATCAAATAATTAGATCTATCATCATCAACATTGCGCATGGCACTCGTCCTGCATGGTCTATGTCGTAGACCTAAAATAATTTATTACCTACTTGTTCTCAAACATGCTCGGAAATGTATGCGTTAATATCACGAAATGAAGACATAAAGTTTCTTGTTAATCGCTCCCTACTTAGAAGAAATGTATGAAAAACCTAAGAAAAAACATTATTGTCCGCTGCTCTAACTTTTTTTAAATTTGCTTACTAACTACTGACAAAGGAAAAAATACATAATGCCAACCACCACTAGAGTCTGTAACCATGCTTGCGACATTAAAAAAAAACAAAGTCTATGGTACTATATTGTGCGTATAAAATGGTATAAAAAAGCGGCAAATTAAACATTTTTTTAATATTTCCTCACGTTATTGCTTGAGAAAAGCACTATACAATCCTCGGCCGGAACAGGGATTGCTGGACTGGTTTTATCCCAAACTCGTCCAGCAATCCTTTACTTCACGGCCTCTGCAATAATGTACTATTAGAAACCCGTAAATGCAAAAGATCGGTTTATGTCCCTCATAATTTGTCCATCCACTGTAATTTAATCTCAGTACGAATTAAATGCATGACAAAACGTTGTCCTGAAACTGTACTACCACGTGTTTTTTGTCTAGACGTTTTTCGCTAAATTACAGACTTTCGTTATTCCACCGTTTTCCATTTTCACTGCACTCTCAGCTTTAAATCGAAAGGTCTGGAGTTCAAATCCTGTTTTTATTTGCGTAGAAATGGCGGATTTTCTGGGGAATGAAACTTTGTGACCAAATCTTCTAGTCTAAAATCGTTGTGGACCAAAGTTATGCGCAGTGAATGGAATCTAATATTTTTGCTCACTTTAATATGTGAAAAACTTAGTTTCAATATTTAAATCAATTCCTGCAGTCAGGGGTTCTATTTTACTCGTTAAAACTAGATTGCTTTTAACATGTTATCGTAATTTTAACATTTTGGTAATTTACTTGTTAATAATGGCAGCTGAGTTAAAAAAATGTTAGAACATATCAAAACCAATAATTTTCTCAGGGAAAACCTTGGAGATAAATGTTACACGCTTTGCATCTGACACGCTCTTATGCCTCTAGTAATAGAGACGTTTTAGATATTTTTGAGCCCAATGTTGGATAATATATTATTGCCGGTGACTGTACAGTCAACAGCATAAATAAGTGATCATTTATGTACTTTGTCGCTTTCAATCGTTTCACAATTTTGTATAACATTTCAAACACGACGTTAAAGTGACAAGGTACATAAATGATCACTTATTTATGCTGTTGACTGTACACACGCATTCGAATCAGGATAAACTGTCTAAACCCCTTTCTTATGTCTTCGTCTCGTATCTGAGCCGATCTTCGAAACGGTCTTCCTTATCAGCCCCGGGGTTTATCCAGTCCCGATGGGTCCTTGTGAAGTTTGTGATCGCACTTGGTCTAATTTGATTTGTTGGAAAATAAGTCTTGCGGCTTTGGATTACAGTGGAAAAAGGCGGAAATGACTTATTAGACCAAATAGTCGGTGATACCTACTGAAATACTGCGTAAGTAACAAATTCAATAAGTTGCAAAATGTACCTTACTGAATTGCTTGCTAAGGTGTATTTTGCATCTTAGATTAAATCGCTGTAAAATGAAATGTTCGTTTTTAACAGCGATAAAATGTACCTTCATTTAAACCTAGCTCACGATAAGTGTAACTAAAAAAATATTGTTTGAGAACTTTTTTATTGGTGGTTAAAATTGAAAAGTCATAACTATTTGACGACGCGCTAGCCTAGTTGGTAGTGGCCCTGCCTACGAAGCTAGCGGTCCTGGGTTCAAATCCCGGTAAGGGCAGATATTTGTATGAGCACGAGTATTTGTTTCTGAGTCTTGGATGTTTTCTATGTATTTAAGTATTTATTTCTCTGTATAAGTATTTATATCGTTGTCTAGTATCCATAGTACAAGCCTAGAGCTTATTGCAATATATAATAATAATAGCAATTTGCGTGAGATCGTCCCTTGATATTTATTATTATACTAGAGAACGCCCGCGACTTCGTACGCGTGGAAATAGTTTCCCGCTACTCCCCCCATTTCTTCCCGTTGGGGGTCGATTTTCGGAAAATCCTTTCTTAGTGCTCACTTACATCATAAAAAGAACCCCTGTACTAAATTTCAAGTTTCTAGGTACAGTAGTTTTGGCTGTGCGTTGATATATAAGTCAGTCAGGTTTGCCTTTTATATATATAGATTTGAAGGCAATGTGGTCATATGGGAAAAACGGAAGCGTTCCTAATTATGTGGCCACAGCTGTTATATATCTATATATATAAAAGGCTAAACTGACTGATTGATGTATCAACGCACAACCGAAACTACTGTACCTAGAAACTTGAAATTTGGTACAGGGGTTCCTTTCATGATGTAAGTGAGCACTAAGAAAGGATTTTCCGAAAATCGACCCCCAACGGAAAGAAAGGGGGGGAGTAGCGGGAAACTAATTCTACGCGTACGAAGTCGCGGGCGTCCTCTAGGTTACATAAAACAGGACTGATTGATTACTTATACCTACTCATTGATATAAATTAGTGTCAGACGACTCATTTTACGATTAAGCCACAAAGGCTTCTGTAAGCATTTAATGTGACCACAGAACAGAAAAACAGTACAAGTGTCAAGTGGGCGTGTAACGTGTGGCATAGTTATGCGGAGTTCCGCATAACCTACCATACTTTTGCCGCGATCGCTTATTTCGATATTTCTAAAAAAGGAAATTAATCCAGAAGCATGTCTTATTGTGCTATTATGGAGTATAAAAACGATAGCCGCACCAAAAATATCTTCCATGGTCTCGTGTTGTTTTTATGATAGTGTATATTGGCGACAACAGGTCTGATACTAAGCGAAGCTCATGCCAATTCCACTGTTTTTTCTATTCCGTGAATGTGACGTATTAGATTACGCTTTCTATATTGAATAATAAACAACAAAAAAACCCGACTTACGCTTAGACATCTTCTACAACAGTAGCAGAGTAAAAAAAAACGTTTAGTTCATTTTATTTATATAAATATTTTTTTCTTACAACATAAATCATACCAACCATAATTACGTAAAACTCATCTCCCCCAGTTTCAATAACGATAAATTCCAATAATCTTGAACGAGAATTGGTTAACTACAAAAACTAACTACGGTATCATTAACCGAGGTTTAATGCGCGAGTTACGCCCCATAATACCCCGGTTACCTTAACGGTTTATTTTTATACCGATAGTAATTTACTGGGATGCGGTACTATTCTGTACCGGTACTCGATGTAGATTTACCGTCGAAATTGTAAAATAGAAATCATAGAAATCATTTCGTGAATTCGATACTGCTTAAAACTTAAAATGACTTTATGGTCTAAGATCCGAATAGGAGACGATTTGCACCGGGCTGCTTATTCGATCAAAAGTATTTTATATCAAATTTGATACGCTAAATAATATGTGGCGAATAGGTTGCCTGAAAAATTTCAGTCCAGTCCATATATCATTTTTTTTTAAATTAAAAATGAACTTTTTTTTAAAATTGCAAATGCTTGTTTAATAGACAAATTACATACTAATAGAAAGTATGAAGCCTATAAATAGAATATGCAAACGTTCGGTTTGGTGTAAATGATTAGTACCGACTTACCTGTTTATAGGCCTGAGGCCGCCGACGCGACTTGTCTCTTCTCTCTCTTGCAAATGGTAAACTGCAGGGGACGCGGCGAGTAGACACGTTCCGCTGCACCGCGCGGCGTCTCGCTGCGCAGCGAGGCGTCGTGCTGCCGACGATTTTACGATGCGCCTCGCGACGTCGCGCTGCATCGCGCGGCGCCGCGCGAAGTCACTTGCCTCCTCCGGTATCGTCGCGTCGCGTCGCGTTTTGGTGTGAACTGACCCTTAGGTTATTCTTTCTTATTATATTCCTTTAAGAAACATGTTTATTAATTTGCGTATTGATCTTTGTATTAGAGCTGTTAATATGATTTTTACACTTTCTGGTGTCAAAAGAAACAGTTCGACAAGGATATACAATCGAGAATAACTACCATCATTTTGGTTCAAAGTGGAATGAATTTAATCCTGAATTTAATTTATGGACTGGAATTGATACTGAATAAATGAAACGGAAATATGTTACTAAGTCATTATTATTAAGGGATTAAGTGGTCTGTTTGTTAATTTGTCGATTTTAATGGAATAACTTAATAAGCTTACAGGATTAATGTTAGACCCATAATATTTCATGGTACGATTATGGCGGCCAAAAAATGTTTAAACTAGAATATAATTTTGAATTTAAATTTGCTTAGCTTGAATAGTTAAATGAGTTTAATTACAGCGGCTCTATTCTGCTTTGCTAAACCATATTGCTTTTGACATGTTATCGTATTGTCAAAGTTACGATAGCTCTTATTACTTAGGTACTTACTTATACATTAATGGCGGCCGAGTTAAAAACCACGGAATGGAAAAACAGTGGAAGTGGCATGAGCTTCGCTTAGTATCAGACCTGTTGTCGCCAATACTCAAACTATCATAAAAACAACAGGCCACCATGGAAAATGTTTTTGGTGCGGCTATCGTTTTTAAAAAAAAAACCGTTTTTTTTAAAAAATCAGTTTTTTACATTGCATTACATTCCAAAATAGCACAATAAGGCATGCTTTTAGATTTATTTCCTATTTTAGAAATATCGAAATAAGCGATCGCGGCAAAAGTATGGTAGGTTGCGCGGAACTCCGCATAACTATGCCACACGTTACACGCCCACTTGACACTTCTACTGTTTTTTCTGTTCTGTGTTAAAAACAATACGATAGTATGTCAATAGCAATATTTCTACCAAAGAGAATAGAGCCCCAGATCCAAATTAACGTAGAGTTTCTTTAACCCTTATTTGGCAAAAAAAGTCGGGAACTCAAACCCCTTTTTGATTTTAAATTAAAAAAAACACATTGCAAACATAAAAAGTGAACATTATGGTATGTCGACTGTGACATACATTGCCAAATTAAGGGTCAAAATGAGCGGGTTTTAGCTCATTATATTTAGCCTAAACTATAGATTTATCTTTATCTTTATCCTTAACAACTATTTAAAATCGCTTGATTTTAGCAATCCACGTCACAACAAAACTATTTTCTTGTTCAAATCCAACGTCTATTTCAATTCAGTTTCAAATCGCTCTCTTTCCGAGTTCTAATAAAACAGAATGAGCGGAAAAGGGTAGAAAGATAATTGTTTTTGCAAAACGAGAACTCATTCCGCGGGCAATTTCGATAATCCGACGTTTCGGCCACAAATTGGTATCGCTCTAAAGAAATATCTAGTTGAGACTTTGCCAAAAGTTTGGCTTGTGTCTTGTTTTAAAGCTGTCAGATTTAGGAAAACTATGTTTTTGAAAACATTTTTTTTTGTAAGAGCCCCTCTCGCACTTGGCTGGTTTCCGAGAACTTGTTGCAACTTTACGCGAATAATTATATTATTTCTGTCCTTTGACGTCGTGCAGTGGCCAGTTTTTATTACTCTTGGCGGAGTGACGTATGTCGTAATAAAGCAATCCACTTTCGATCCAATTTCGCGTTTCAGTTGTCAAACTTGAGAGCCTGATAATAGATTGCAACAGGAAATTGTGGAACCAAATGAAATATTGCGAAAGCCAATTTTTATAGGTACCTAGTTACTTAACTCAGACCGAGAAAAACTGTAAGCCTTCGAAATGTGGTGCTGGAGACGGATGGAAAAAATTAGCTGGATAGAAAAGAAGACGAATGTGGAAGTACTAAGCATAGTGAAGAAAAAGAGAAGCCTATTGCAGACAATAGATAATAGACGAGGAAAGATGTTTGGTCACCTGTTACGGCACGACGAGTACATTAAGATGATAATTGAAGGAAAAATAGAAGGAAAAGAGGGAGACCAAGAAGAACCTAGCTAGACCAATTAAAAGAGAAAGTAGGAGTCGTGTTGTATCAGTGTGTTGAGAAAGCTTGGAACATGGAAGAATGGAAATTACTCCACCGACAAGAGCTTAGCTTAAAACAACGATAGATGGCGTCAGCATACCCTCCGAGTATGAAAAAGTAAGCGATCACTAATTTCGTGGATCTTAAGTAGGGTCTTGGTGGCATAATTGGTAATGCGCCTGCATTGGCCCGGCTTGCCAGAGGAGATGTAGGTTCGAATCCTGCCTAAGACCGACGAATTTTTTTTTTCGCTTTAATATAGTTTGAATTACGTATAGACGTTTCTGTTAAAATTAAAAAAAAAATGTTAAGATCTTAGCTCTTAAGTAAATGATGAGTTACTTAACTACTTACATATTTTGATGATTCTAATATTTTTTGTATCGTTAAAGATCGCTATGTAGCGTAAGACGATGCCTGTTTACCAAGATTGAAAATTGTTGTAATTACTTTCAAATTGTAACTGTGTGGGGTGCAATTATTATTTTACAAGAACTGTTATTACCGTGGCAACGCTCACTATAGAATGTTTTCACGTTTCGGTTGCGCTATTGGTGGTATTGTGAAACCGTTAACGAGATAAATATTTGCGGTTTATAGTACACGAATAGAAAAAGAGTATTGTATTGTTTTGTATGATACAATTTCCACACATGTCAGCTCATGAGGGTTGCGGTGTTTTGTAGCTGATAGATAACGCGTAAACGGCTTAACTGATTTTCGTTAAACGTAGCTAAGAAACGCCCTTAAACTGGCTTTTTATTTTTTTTAAACCCGCGTCCATGTCGATGCATCCGTTTAGAACATGGAATAGAAAAACAGTGGAAGTGGCATGACCTTCGCTTAGTATCAGACCTGTTGTCGCCAATACTCAAACTATCATAAAAACAACACGCCACCATGGAAAATGTTTTTGATGCGGCTATCGTTTTTACATTCGAAAATAACACAATAAGGCATGCTTTTGAATTTATTTCCTATTTTAGAAATATCGTAATATCGAAATAAGTGATCGCGGCAAAAGTATGGTAGTTTAAGCGGAACTCCGCATAACTATGCCCCACGTTATACGCCCACTTGACACTTCTTCTGTTTTTTCTGTTCTGTAGTTTAGAAGATAAGGTGTCACAGACAGATAAACTGATACACAAATTAAAATTTTGACACCCCTGTGTTTGCGTTGGACGTTAAAAATGACTTTTAACAGGCTCTGGCGCATTCAATATTTTAATTCAAAGCCATTTAAACCATACTCAACAGCAAAATACATTAACACATTCCATTAACGTTCCAAAACAAACCTTATTGTCTTTGACAATAGCGCCTAATTACCAATTCTCCAAAATTTCACTTAATCCCCTGACAATTCCACATTAGTCTTACCTTCACAGGTTTATGCACTGCCAGTAACATTTCGCTATCAAATTAGGTTAATTACACTTGAAACAATCAACACTCAACTTTATACACTCGTAATAAAAGCCATCATAAATGCAGAATTTGTAGAATTTAATTCAGTACCAAGAACCCCATAAGTAGTCAGTTTTGTATGAATATAACAGGGTCCGGTTTTAGAGGTGTGCTGGATGGCAGCCAGAACTGGAATGGTCGCTGTAATTCACGCTTTTGGTATTAAATGTTATATGAATTTATGTCGTTATGGTTATCAAATATTCATAACCGACCTAGGGTTGACAATAGACAATAAAATGGATAGTTTTATGCAACTGCCCACGTAATGGTAATGTTTTCAGGGCCTCTATTTTACTGGGTAATATTCCCGTCAAAAATATAAATGTAAAATGAGAGCCAAGTTCAATATTAAGGATATTCTTCGTTGTCGACTTCGTTGATTAAAGAATTGAGATCTAGATATATGGGTGCTAAGCTCTGTGTAGAAAATCCTAAAATTTTAGTTAGAAGAACATGCAACATTCTAAAATAAATTTATTATAACAATTTCTTGTTTTTTCGTTACGACCACAATGTTTGCTACTTAATAGGTGTTATAATTATTAATTATTAATTTTTATCAGACAATTATTAACACAATGCATTTATTTCACTTGGGATGTAATTCAAGCTCAAGATTTCACCTGGCTGGGTGGTGGTCTCTATTAGTCGTCATCTCGGTAGTTACTACCTTACCTTTCTTTCTTTTTTTTCTTTTCTTTCCTTTGCCTCGTTAGGTGATAGAATCAATAAAACAATGCCATTACATGTCTTTTTCATAAAACGTGATCGACTATCCATCTTTCCCAATTTTCACACCGTGGATAAATTTGGTAACTTCAGGTTACAATTTCACAATTACCACATACAAAATGTGTCAAATTGTAACCTAAAGTAACCCTATATATTCGCGGTTTGTACGTTGAAAACAAGCATTAGTTGTGTCACTTGTGTCGCGCGCTGTGGTGGCACACCTCGCTTCCGTCTCGCTTTTTGACCGCGCCTCGCTCACGTGTGCATTCAGCATCATAAATAACTTTGCATTATACTACTTTGTCGCTTTAACGGCATGTTTGAACTGCCACACAATTTGTTAGGCACTTGTCCCACCACCGACGATGAGCGGGAAGCGAGTACAGCCAGCGATCAACTGTGGTCCCTCCCAGGTCCTTGTGATTATAAAAGGGACCCACCTTATGAATGACGTAGTCATCTTTATTCAGAAGTTACACTAACTGTGACAATAACTACACTTACGTTAGTATTCTTGCAGTCTCTCTCTCTCGCATAGAAAACGTTATACCATCTAGTCGCTTACAATTTAAAAAGTCACGCCGCGCACTGTATGCGAGTGACTTAATTAAGCACATGCACTTTATAATATAAATGCATATCGGTGCTAACGGACTGCATTCCCGGTGCATATTAATTGCTATTCATAGTTGAAAGCTATGCTATTTCGTATTAAAGTTAAAGCTGCGGTGATACCGCAATGAGCTCGCGAGCTTCGACATTGAGCTTGGAATTCACAAACCGCTTTAACTTGGCCCATTGTCACGTAGCAACCGTTTGAAATAGGAGTTCCATCTATAGTTGCCAGTGATTCCCATTCCATTACTGGATTCTGTTTATACTCTTTGCTGTAAACTCGGTAAAACCTAATCGCTTTTGACTTGTTATCGTATTTTCAACTTATTTACTTGACAGTAATTGCCGCCGAGTTATGTAAGAATAATACGATAGTAATGTCAAAAGCTATTGGGTTTTCCGAGAAGAATCGCCCAGAATAGCTACAACAAAAAGAGTCAGAATAGTTGTTCCTGCCATGGTCTCCACCATTTCGAAATTCGCTTCCCTTCCCCGCTACCCCGCCGCCGTTAAAGTCTAGATGCCTCGTCCCCGCCACCGTCTGTCCCCCCGTGGGACGGTTGCGCACAAACTTGTTATACTATTACGATTGACGATGTGGTTGGGCTAGTTTGTATTGACTCTGTCTTCGAAGCTACCGGTACCGGGTTCCATTCAAGTATTTATTAATTTTTATGGCATAGAGAAGGCAAACAAGCACACAGGCCACCTGATGGTAACTGGTAACTGTGACCCACAGACATTCGCATTCACAAGACTACAATCCTAAGACTGCAATGCGTTGCCGACCCTGAGGACTAAGATGGAATGCCTCTATGCTAGTCATTACACCGGCTGCCTTATCCTCAAACCGGAACACAACAATGCGAACAATGGTGTTTGGCGGTAGCTATTTGTTCGTGAGTCTTGAATATTTTCTATGTATATTTTCAACAGTATAAACATAAGTAGATACATATTTAATATAATACAATTAAAAGTTAAAACTAAACTTATTTAAATTAAAATAAAAACTAAGCTACTCAAATATTAAAGACGTATATAATAATCACGACTATAAAAAGAACACCCCCACTAGCAGGTCCGCTCGCGGCATGGTCCCTATGACACTGGCTGCATTACCTCTCTGGATAGCTAGCCCAATCCTTTGGGAGAGGTAAGCACCAGCTCTAGGATCTCCGGAGGTGTCTATGAGCCGGGATGACAGGGCCTTAATAAAGCTTTTCATATCAGCTAACCAAGGTCCCATGGTCTCCACTGAAAGCGCCACAAATGTATGTATTAGTATGTTTAACTTTATCTAGTACCCATCAGAGTACTACCCTAGAGTTTTGTTTGGGACTTGGTCAATTTGTATAATATTTTTTATTGATATTTATTTTTTCTCCCTTCTAACCCATTTTCTATTGTTCACACGTGACATACTCACTAGCTTGTCAGACTAAAACATTCATACAAGTCCATTATTCAAAGAAAATATTTACATTAGTTCAACCCTGCGCTCGCTAGCCGGAAATTTTAACCTTGGCTTAAAATACACCAATTTCCTTACATTTACATTTGTCAACATTGTCACGGTTTTCGCTGACGCTTGCTAATTAGATCGGTCTGCGGAACACGTCAGGCGTAATTAGTTTCAGAATTCATTATACTTGTAATACACTCCTTAAAAACATCCGTCACAAAACTCGTGTTAGATAATCCACCTTATTTTTAAGAAACAAAGAGTTGGCTTCCATGATGACTGTCGACATATGTGCTCTTTTAATTTGAGGGTGGAATGACGCTAAGCGACAATTAAAATCGACACGTGACTTTGTACTCTTGATGTGCTGCGTAGGTTCTCCACAAAATTAATATTTAGGTGAGACTAGTCCACTAATTTTAATGTAACTTAGTGAGCTATAGGCTATGCTCGGCACTTGTCTGAGAGATGATGTCTGAAATGAGATGATCAGATAGATGAAGAGGGTTATTGACGAAAACTACAGAATTTGCTCGTTAAAGTGGCATTAGGCTGGCTACATCTGCATAAGAATAGATATTCGTAAGACGATGCGTCATGGATTGAAAAATGGAAGACATAAATTCAGCAAATGGTGTATAGGACGTCCATGGGCGACGTGAAGTGACGACTTCTGTCTGGTAGCCGCCAGACAAAACATTTACGACAGAGCGAGTTGGTGGTCTTTGAGAGAAGCCTATTGCCAGCAGTATACTAATATTATGCTGAATTTTGTGATCCTAACTATGTCTCTTTTTTCTGCTTGACTTTCTACCAGTAGCATCGCAGGGAAAGAAAAAATGGATGGATTTCAACGCTCTTTTTCTTGTTATAGCTACATTTTGTGAAGTCAATTCTTAGCCTTCACAATTTCATGTCCAGTCGGTGCTTTAAGGCACGTCGTGTCGAAAGTACGCTCAGTTTACCAAGTCACACGACTGTATTTCTGAAAACCAAACAAACACACTCTTTATTAAAATTACTTCGCAGTATACTTTCTCAAGTTAAACAATGATTTAAAAAATGCTCACGAGCCTGGCTACCCCACAATTGCGTAAATAATTCAACTAAAGATTTACACCGTTTTCTACGGAGTGCGTAACGCACTTTTAGTGGCTGTAAATTAGAAATACGACTTTCCGGTCGACAAGTAATGCGTATTTTTAGAAATTACATTTACAATGTTGCGTGTGACGTAAGTATGGTGTAAGTAACAGAATCACACGGAAATCGCATGTTCTAGAAAAAGTTATTTAAATATTATCGTTTCAGGTAGAACATATAGTAATTGTAGTACAAATTTAAGTTATATTACCCAATTTTAATTATCTTCAAATGAAAGAAGACTGAGAGGAATTTAAGAATAAAATGTCTGCTATATGATAAGGTAGAGGTTACCAAAGTAACAAATATCTGTTATCAAGCTAATAGCGAAAAACATTCTATGAGAAAAGTGCCTCAGACCAGTTGATTGTTTCCAAGTGACCAGTTCTTTCTGGACTTCATTAGTTCACTTGTATCTGGGGCACCTAACCTGAGGGATGGTTTAAGTGCTCCTTTCACTGCACAATCGATAATTCGTCTCCTATCTTCTTCAAATGTGGCTTTAATCTCATCAATTTTCTTTAGCATACCAGCTTTTTCAGTTCCTAATATTTCCTCAGCTTCCAACTTCCATCCTCGCCCTTTATTGGTCGCAGAATCTTTTTCCAGAAAAAACAGGTCCATTAGTAAGATTCTATAAATAAAATTCCTCGTGTACTGAAAATAAAAATAACGTGACGTGACGTGTAAAAGTAACGTGAAATAGCATCATGTTTTACTTTGTGCATCGCTTCGTCACTTAGTAACGCTGTGAGCGAGTTCAGAAGTCTTTAAATTCAATTTATCTGCTAAGGAACACTTCTTGAATATTTTAATATTACGCCGTCATTTGTTTTTTCCCTTTTTCCCCGCCGAGATACGCTTCATTGGTTATTAAATTACGTATCGCCTGTTCCAAAGACATGAATCAAAATAATCATATTCTTACATTTTAGCATCTTGCATGTCAAGAAGTTAGACGTACTTCGGAGAGCGAAGAGCGATTCGAGTATGCCACTCTACGAGTAACTTCAGCCAACTATAAAGTTTCGGTTGCACGTACAGTAAAATAAAACATACATCCGCATCTGGCATAATAAGCTCTCATATCATAATAAGTCTAGTGATCACGAACGTAACACCACGAACTGAGAGTCCAAAATCGGCCGGCAAACTTTTATGTGGATCCCTCAAGGCAATTTTTGTGGTTCTGATTAAATTGTTCAAATAATCAACCCCAGGAGTTCCACTATCGTACTACGTCGAAAATCTAAATTTCACTAATATTATTATGATGTACAGTCGAGGAAATTGATTCCTAGACCACTTTGGACTATGTCAAAGTGACGTAATCAACCAAAACGTAAGAGACTTCTTGTGATTTTATTTAGTGTCACTTTGACATAGTCAAAAGTGGTCTAGGAATCAATTTCCTCCACTGTACCTACTTATTTTACAGTGCGTGCAACTTGTCACTTTTCTGTCATCTGCGTCAATTTAATTTAATGAAGGATCGTGGAAGCCCTTGGTTGTAGTGTAGTTTAGTCCATCGATAAAGATGAGTTTTAAGTCATTAAATAGGTCGATTTACCGGGCTATAAGGTGGATTTATAAGGTCAAGCGGACCTGCTAGAGGGGGTGTTCTTTTTATTGTGGTGATTATTATTTACGTCTTTAATATTTGAGTAGCTTAGTTTTTATTTTAATTTAAATAAGTTTAGTTTTAACTTTTAATTGTATTATATTAAATATGTATCTACTTATGTTAATTTATAATCATTTAAGTTATAGGTGCTAAATGTTAAAACTAAATTGTGCCTCTGCTATGGAATTCAACTTTTGGTGTGGCCTAAGTAGAAAATGAAGTACATACAATGACCCATTCTTACGTACTCCTTTTTTTGACACATGATCCTTTATTTTTTTATTTCTTTTCTCAATGACAGATTACGAAAATGACAAGATTTTCCTTATACAATTGGCTTGTCTCAAGTAACTTTCTACAAAACGCAATAATCCATTTAAAAAAACCTCCGTTTAAATCCCAGGCCGTATATTATTGAAGCGGATATTACGGACGCCATTACAAAATAATGTTCCCGGCATAATTGCCAAATTCCCAAAGCCGCACAATCAATTTTAAACCCTAACTCTTCTTCTCTAGGTTGAAGTTTCTTCGTTTGAAAGCATTATGACTTAATTTGAATTTGGAATTGAATGAAATGACGCCATCTACGGGGAGGGGGAGTATTGTCGGTTGTTTTCAGTTAGGTTTGAGAGAATCGAGGTTTTTGATTATTTACGCTGGATTTGTAGCGGATCGCGGATCCGTAAGAGGTTTTGGTTGTTGTTGATTAGTTATTTATGAGATAGAAACGTTTGTGGAGATAATATTAAGGCTGTCTTAAGGTATCAATTGGGGCGACACGCCAATGAGCTAGATAAATTATTTATTATTTGCAAATTTTTGAGCATACCTATTGGCCAATTACTTTGATATAAATTACTTTTTATCGAATAAACAGCCCGGTGAAGGTCGTCTCCTATTCGGACCTTAGACCATTAGTAAGGTCGGGCGGAGCTGTTCCGACTGAAAGGTACATGCGTCATTTTTTGAAGGGATCACAACGTTTTAAACTAGGCATTTTTTAGGATTAAGTACTTAAATATCTATAAAAGGAGAAAAAGAGTTTAAAAATCTTTTTATTTCTTTACAATCTTTATAAGACGCATTTACTCCTCAATAGGAAACATTATGGAGTTTTGTATGAAATAGCAAGCTGTGACATCACGCCCTACTGTTGCATCTTCTACTTTTAATAGTTTTTACGAATTCAAAACTAGGAACGATTGATAATTGCGTTACTATTTAGAAGTTCGTACAAAGTAATTGATCTTGACTCATCAAAAGTCATCGTCACTATTCTACAGGATCAAACTATATCCGAGAGGACCCAAGACGATAAGATGTTTTAATGACACAGAAAACGTCCAAAACTCATGAAGAAGGAAAAATATTTTACACTGATATGCTGATGTGATCGACCCTAGGACTGCTGGTTTCATACGTACTGGGTTACGCTCTTTATCAATAAAACTTAAGCACCTACTCCCGGGTCAAAAAAAAC
This sequence comes from Acleris cristana, assembly GCA_948252455.1. NCBI lineage: Eukaryota > Metazoa > Arthropoda > Insecta > Lepidoptera > Tortricidae > Acleris > Acleris cristana. The sequence goes on along the minus strand of OX411797.1, from coordinate 7,012,267 downwards.
TAAAAGTTAAGGTAAGTTTACTCGATTTCAATTTTGTGGCGCCAAAATCTCGCCGCCAATAAATAGACGCGTGCTAGCGCTGCACGCTGGCGCATCGCAAAAAATTGGCCCGAAAAATGTTCATATGGTGATTTATTGCTGGCTGCGAGGTTTTTGAACCGCAAAATTGTCATCGTGTAAGTACATAGGTACATACATATACATACAATCACGACTCGTTCCCGTAGGGGTAGGCAGAGACCACTTCGTTCAATGCTCCTTTTGCTACGCTCCAAACTTCAATTGCTTCCTCCACACTCATAAGTCTCTTCATACACGTACTATCACGAACGTTAATTTGTGACCCATTTCAAGAAAAATATGCTTGATGTCGTCAATGTCATTTCATTAGAGATGTCAAGTGATTTGTAACTTTTAGGAAACTCAACCTTATTGTTGTAGAATGTCAGATTGACTTTGGACCTAAGGTGGGTACCAAATTAAAGTTCAGGACTGTACATCGGAATAGGGCACTCCTTTTTTTTCGTTGGCGAAATGCATTTAGGCGTCCCTCCTCTAGTCGGGGGCTATGACGGACTCCAGAGCAGAAGGCTCAGACTACCGTCTAAAAAAACAATGAGATGCCGTCTTCGTCGTGTTGGGGCGCCACATGATCACTTCGTAGCACTCGACGATGACGCCCTGACGGTGTTCTCGGCCTATCCTCGGCTGGTCTGAGGCATCCTCAGTCAAATGGCCCATTAAAGAGACCACAAGGTTCGGTGTAGGGTACTCGTGACCTGACCCTTTCTCAATTCATAGTGTAAACTTGCCATTAGCAACTCATACCACTATCATTTCATCAACACCATCTTGATAGTTGGAAATCCACTACCGTGCGTTTTTCGAGGGCCTTCTCGCCACGCACCTTACCTATGTGGAATCAGCTTTCGGCGTCTGTATTTCTGAACGAATACGACATAGGGGCCTTCAAAAGACGAGCCTACTCTTTCTTCAAAGGCCGGCAGCGCACCTGCCATTCCTCTAGTGTTGCGGGTATTTATGGGTCGCGATGATCACTTACCATCACGTGGCTCACTTGCTCGTCTGGCTCCTTTTTTTTTAAATCTCATTTATTTTATAAGCCATACATCTTATGATTAAGTCGGCTAGCCTCCTTTTGCAAATAAAAAAAAAGAGATTTTTCTGAAGACAATTTCAACTTCTGATAAAAGTAATAACAACATTGGCAAACACTACTCTCAGAAAAACAGGCTACTTACGGTGACCAAATTTGTAATATACTCGGGCCAGGGACCCAATTCTCGTGACTTCGAGATGATTTTTCATGCGAGATATGTCAAAAAAATGTACGCAGTTGACAGTGCATATCGCATAAAAAAATCATCTCGAAGTCACGAGAATAAGGGTCCAGATACTTACCACGTGCTTTTCACACGTAAATTATGAGAGGCATACTTATAATTAAGCGGCTTGCAGTATTTGGCAGTGTGCGGCATACGCGTAATGGAGCCGGTTACTCACATAATAGTGGTCGATTTTTGTACGTATTTTACGTAGCGCGGCTACGGGAATTTTTCTCAGTGTACACTGCCGTAATAGCAACGAAGGCAGTTAACTATAGGTACATAGCAATAGTATAAGCATTTTAAATTTAATGTGGTTACCCATGGAGTATATAATGCTTACCGCCTGTTTCACAATCGACAAGTAAAGCACATTTGACACATAAATTTAGCCCTTTCCCTTTATAAACTTAAAAATAGACAAGGAGAGAGCCATTTTTAAACGGCAGATAAATTTACTTGTCGATTGTGAAACAGGCCCTTAAACTCCTACATTATAGTTAGCTACCCTCTTCGGTATTATTATGGTAACACAGGTAAAAACCTCTAAACCTACTTCCCTTAAGATGAAAGTTACACTGGAAGTGACACTTAGGATTGTATTTCAAAGGGCGGACGGACAGACAGCTCAAATTAGTATTGAGGGCGGTGTGACGGGAGCGGTTCCCGTTTGAGATCCAATTATTCCTGGTTATGAGGACGCTTCCCTGGAATTAGTGAAGATGGCAACATTTTGATTCTGAACAGGTATCAATTATGGCTTGCGTTTGCATAGACCCTTACTACTAATATTATTTATTTATTATTATTACCAGGGGAAATATGCATGGATTTTTTAAATCTCGTTTCTCAACAAATTATGAAAATGCCGTAAAAGAGATCACCAAAAGTAAAATTAAAATTAAAATCGGCCAAGAAATACGGATACAAGCATTTTAAACTGATAACACCAACAACAATTATCAAATCAAAAAAAAAAACTATTTTGCTAGAAAGAGATAGGAACAAATCTTTGTTGGCTTATATTATCTTGGTTATTTTTAACTATTCAAAAAATGATATTTCGCAACTGTTTGTTACACGAATCAGCTTTTATTTGATCTGTGGAAAAAGTCTTTAATAAGTATTCCTTTAGTAGCATTGTTAAAATAAAAATATACTCAATGACGTTGCCTATGTTTATAGCACGGAATAGAAAAAACAGTGGAAGGGGCATGAGCTTCGCTTAGTATCAGACCTGTTGTCGCCAATACTCAAACTATCATAAACACAACACGCCACCATGGAAAATGTTTTTGGTGCGGCTATAGTTTTTACATTCCAAAATAGTACAATAAGGCATGCTTCTAAATTTATTTCCTATTTTAGAAATATCATAATATCGAAATATTGAAATAAGCGATCACGGCAAAAGTATGGTAGGTTATGCGGAACTCCGCATAACCATGCCACACGTTACCCGCCCAATTGACACTTCTACTGTTTTTTCTGTTCCGTGGTTTATAGCGTGTTTTGCGTTTACAGAAATAGCTGACTTAAGCTACACTTATGCTTAGCATGTCGTCAATACAAGTCGGGGTCAAAATTTGTATGCAAAACCAGCAGGCATCCAAACCGTCGTCTGTCGTGTTGTATTAGGATAAATGGAGTGTTTCGCGTTTAGTTTAGTTTTGGAATGTTTTTGGTTGTTTGTAAACTGAACGGTGCTCTACTTTGAAATCCGTAATTCGAACTTCGTCTATTGCTATCCCTTTTGCTCTCGACGCATAACTAATTTGCAAGAAAGTGACAGGGCGATCCGAAGTTCGAATTACGGATTTCAAAGTAGAGCCTCTGGGCGGGTCAGTCAGTAGTACTCAGTAGGACACTGCGAAAGTTCATATAATTTCGAATCCCGTTAACGTTTGTGAGAGTTAGTGGCATGTCATGAAGGTTTTAATGTTTAATGTCTACTGTCTAAAAATTTCCAGCAATTAGCCTTCTACGTATAAAAGGGCCGGCTGCGACTGGATGCATAAAGCATTAGCCTAGGCTCTGTGGTGTTTCTTGGGAGAGGCCTATGTCCAGCATTGGACTGCAACGGGCTGACGATGAGGATGATGATGATGATGATGATGATGATGATGATGATGATGATGATGATGATGATGATGATGATGATGATGATGATGATGATGATGACGATGACGATGACGACGACGACGACGACGACGACGACGACGACGACGACGACGACGACGACGACGACGATGATGATGATGATGATGATGATGAGAATTTTATTGAAACACCACACAACACCAAATAACAGAAATACAGAAAAAAAAAAAAAAGACTACATCATTATTATTATTATTTCTCTAAGTATATAAGTATTTATATCGTTGTCTAGTACTTACCCGTAGTACAAGCCTAGAGCTTAGTTTGGGACTAGGTCAATTTGTTTGAGATCGTCCCTTGATATTTATTATTATTATTTATTATTATTATTATACATACGTAACGTACTCGTACTGTAAAATTCAAACTTTGCTCATTCGAGTAGAAACTAGACCTGAAGATTTATTATTCTACATTGACTTTACATCTTGATATCGTATTGTCAAAGTTATGATAGCATATTTACTTAGCAGTAATGGCGGCCGTGTTGAAAACAATACGAAAGAATTACTAATGATGCCCTAAAACCTACACATCGCTTTTGCCCTCAAGGGCACAAACCACATAATTTCGTTACTCGAGCCCCTAAAATGCCTAATTGTTGAAAGGACCCTTCAAACATTTGTAATCAGCTTACGCTCTAAATCAAAAGCTCCCCAGGTAACTGTTTTCGTCTCATTACAGACCCAGTGATCCCTACTTTGCCCTTACCTATGTCGAATTTCAGGGCGTAGGTATTCTGTTTCCAAACGGGACTCTTTTCGGGAAACATCGAAGATGACCCTTGAATTACACTCTCATGAATTATACTTACATTGTAGGGTTACGAGCGTCGGTGGCGTAGTGGCTTAGGGGGTCGACTCGTGATCGTAAGGTACCGAGTTCGAAACCCCGCGGTCACCATGTACCAATGAGTTTTTCTAACTTAAGTGCATTACCCGACGCTCTTACGGTGAAGGAAAAACATCGTGAGGAAACCTGCACATTCGAACAGCTGAGTGTGTAAGAGGGTAGTTGCACAAATGATGCTAAAGGGTCGAAGTGTATCCGAAAGGGCCCATCTGTAAGATAAGATAAGATAAGATACATTGTAAGGTTTACTTGCCATTACTCTGGAAAATGCCGGACATGTTGTAGGGTGACGGCACCAATGATGGACACTTTTAGCTGACAGGGACAAGTAATGGACACTTCACTCTTTATTCAAATTTCATACGGTCCTAAAATTCATTGTTACAAAACATTTATAGCAATTAACATTCAACCTTTTTAATAGATCTATATCAAGATCTAACGACTTGTTGACACCATGTATAACTAGATACAGTGGTTTGATCTCACGAAAGTGGGTGGGCCATGCTTGTGTGTGTGTGAATACATGAACACGTTGTTTCTAACTGCGTAGCTATCGTCGCGAAGCATAGTAGTGTGCGTGTCTATACGAGTTACAACTACAAGTAAGGCTCACCCGCTTTCGTAAACTAAAGGAACTGTAGAGATCTAGAACAAAGAAAGCTATTTCCTAAGTAGAAAGTGAAATTTTCTCGTAGTTTTTTTACGCTGACCACTCCTATATACTCAACTAAGCTTAGAGCACAAAAAGTATCAAAGGTGACTAGACAAACATTTGAATATGAAATATAAACTCAGTGAAATAAAGCTCAATTTTTATACTTTACTTTGTAAATTTAATACAGTGACCTTGTATCGTTAGACCAATAGGCAATACCATCTTATTGCTCTTGAATTTAATATAACTTCCCTGTAATAAGCCCGGGCCGAGTCAATATTAGCAATGCTAATACTGTACCCTTGTTCGTCTGTCCGTCCTTTGATACGCCACAAATTACTTCGCATAGTACACGTGTAGACAGTACCCCACTTAGTCTGGGGAACGTCATCGGTGTTCAACCCCCACCGCAAAGAGAGGGGAGATATAAGTTTAACGTATCTGTGGCATCTTAGCTTCGTAACAGACGAACCGATTCGAGTGCGGTTTTATTTAATACTAGCTTCTGCCCGCGACTTCGTCCGCGTAGATTTCGATCATAGTTATTCCTTTGGGAATTTTTAAATCTATATATATAAAAGGCAAATCTGACGCACAGCCGAAACTACTGTACCTAGAAACTTGAAATTTGGTACAGGGGTTTGTTTCATGATGTAAGTGAGCACTAAGATAGGATTTTCCGAAAATCGACCCCCAACGGGAGAAATGGGGGGAGTAGCGGGAAACTAATTCTACGCGTACGAAGTCGCGGGAGTCCTCTAGTATTATATAAAAAGAAGCCTGTTAATCCAGGGAATAAGCTATCTCCATTTCAAATCCGTCCAGCCGTTGCGGCGTGAAGCAGTAACAAACACACACACACACAAACTTTCGCATTTATAATATTAGTAGGATAGTAGGAATTATGTTTATGGGTATTGCTTTCGGGGGAGGTTGTCCCCGGATTTTTTAAAGGTCAATTAATTGAGATCGTTCTTTCATAATTATAGGTTAACTTAATTACCGTCGAACTGATGTCAAAATTATAATTATATTATCATCCGTCTTTTTTTGTGGAGGTTAAAAAGCGGGTAACTGTAAAAAGTAATTTGCTCAATTAATTTAATTACTGCTACAAATATTGTAATCTGTGCACTGTGTGTAGGGTCTACTATGAAACAGAATTTGTTTCAAACCGTTTTAAGTCAATTTACCTGATTCTTATGAATTTAATTTGCGGTAGACTTATATTTGTATCCCCTTTGTATGATAAAATCACAAAACCCTTTTATCCAATTAATAAATTACTGGAAATTGGATTCATGATATTTTAACTATTTCTTTAGCAAATGAAGATATGTATTTGTATTCACAAATTAAATATTTAAAGGGTTTGTTATCCTAAATGCACTACAAATTGAACAGCGCTTGGAGTTGCCAAGTTCTGATTTCTTAAATCTATTTTTGAGTGTTACAATTTGAAATTCAAAATTTTTATTTTTTGTAATAAATTGCCCACATCAGGGCTCTTTTATGTAGGTACTAGAAGCTGGGTCTAGAAATTCCAAATTTAGCACGGCAATTAAAATCGTTATTTTTTTTCCATTTCGTAACGAAAATTACTATACTTAAATCATTCGATAGTCAAAATGGCAATTGGCGTATACGACAATTTTACAGTACAATTTAGTTGTCCTTTACGCCAATTGTCATTTTATGCTCGAATATGGTTTACTTCCGTTACGAAATGGAAAAAAATAAGGATTTTAATTGAGGCTTTAACAATGTATTTTTTTTTGAAAATGGCCCTTTAGGTCTAAGTGTGCACTAAGAAAGGATTTTCCGAAAGTCGACCCCCAACGAAAAGAAGTAGGGGGAGTAGCGGGAAACGAATTCTGCGCGTACAAAGTCGCGGGCGTCCTCTAGTTATACATAAAACCCTTTCTATTGAATCACTCTATCTATTGATGAAAACCGCATTAAATGTTGTTGCTTAGTTTGAAAGATCTAAGCGTACGTACAGAGGGACAGACGGCAGGAAGCGTCAAGCGGCTTTGTCCGGTAGTCCGGTCCCCACACAGCAGAGTTTTTTTTTAATACGCCAATCTTACCCTTTCCGGTTATGTCACTCAACCTTATTTCGCTAAATCTGCAGCCTTACGAAAATAAATAATAAAATGTTAAGTACCTATTCGCTTTAAAGGGCAATTCTCACAGCGGGCGGGAGCGGGTCGTGCGCCGGGCGGGTCGGTAGTTCGGCGGGTGTTTTAACATGGAGTTATATGGAAGCATTCACACACGCGGCGGGACGGGTCGGGACCGCCGCACCCGCGACGGACCCGCGACGGACCCGCCGCGCCCGCCTTCCGCCACTACCAGCGCGCGAGCCCGCCGCGGTTCGGCGCTGTGTGACTGTGAATGCGACGACCCGCGCGGGTCCCGCGATGAAAACGACACGCCCCGCTCCCGACCCGCTCCCGCCCGCTCGCTGTGTGAATTCCGCTTAAAAGTTGAAAGGCATCCGTAAACGTTTCATGTTACAAATGATTCCCAAAAGACATTCTTTTAGCAGATCGATAAACAAATAACTGGACATACTGACAAGTTACTTCTTCAATATCTTATGTTACACAAAATTATTATTCTAAAAACAACCGTATCAATATTAAAATAACGTTTAACTTTAAATACGTTAAGTATCCAACATACAAGCTAAAAAGGACACTGTTTGTCATTGTTTTATAAAACTCCGTCCGGCTTTTATCTTGATTAACAACCTTCGTTTTGCGTTTGCTATAATCCTTATTGCAAAGCGTTTAAGACCATTTTGTCGAATACAAGGACAATTTTAAGTTTCTATCTTTTTTTTTACACGGCCATCCTGATGTTGAAGATACTCGTATGCAAAGTTTTTCTTGTTTTTTTCGTTCGCCGTGGGAATTCAGCATTCTGTGATAAAACAAGATTTTACTGACATAATTAAATTACTTTGTAAAGGCTTCTTCGAGAATAGAATTTCAAAGGATTGCAAAAGAGTGACTGATTGTATACATTACAATATCCTAATACAATAAAATACAATACTATTTATTTTTCACACCATAGAGACTTATAATTTGAAACAAGTAGGTACTAACAATTTTATGTAACACGGTAAACAACAGGCTGTCTTATCGCTACACAGCGATCTCTTCTAGATAACTTTAATAATAGAAGAGACTTCAAGACAAGATTCGTTAATTTAATCAATTCTTTTCTAACATCACAAATTCAAAGTTACGTGTTGTAGTAGCCAAAATGGCTAAAACGGAATCTTTATAGTTGCGTCATGTCCATCCGTCCCTCCGTGTGTCACAGGCATTTTACTCATAGGTACTACAGGTACATTTAGCTCCGAAAGTTGCATAAATTGTGTCCCTTCCCCTTTATTGTCTAAACCGACCAAAAATATTTAAAAAAATCACAAAGGTAAACTTTAATAAACAATTTCAATAAAAAATATTTTCACCATAATCGGATATAACGTTTTTGATTAATTTCCGAAAAACTACGCGTCTATACAAAAGAACGTAAGTGCCATGAAGATACGCTGTTTTGCTGGTGCACTTTTTCATTCAAATAGTTTTTTTACATTTTGAGACTAAAAAGTGTGTTAAAGCTGTTTGAGGTAGTTTTTATGTAGTAACGGCTACGAAACCCTACACTAAGCATGGTCAGACATGCTCTTGCCCGGTTTTTATTGTTACATGCAAACCTTAATTGTATTCATTACTAAGAACATAACCATTTAACCCTTAGAGCATGCTCAATATTTATCTTAACTTAATATAATTCCAATAACTGAATTTGCTTGACGTACAGAAAACAAAAGTTTCGATGAAACAACTTATCGGAAGGTCAGAGGTTGAATTGTTTTGGAACTTTACGTTTACTTAAAGCAAAGTTAAATTATTAACGAGGTTTTAATTAAGGTAGTACAAGTTCCTTAATAGGTAGCGGCAATCCTCGTATTTTTATGAAACAGGAGTGACAAATATACTGTAATTAGCAAGTCTAAGTGTGACAGCGTTAGACATGTGCAAGTTGCAAAATATTCCCAGAAACTTGGAAATCTTCTCTAATGTTGAAGTTAATTAGGTTAAGTTTTTAAAATATGAATAATTAATTAAGTTATAGTGATTGGTATTATAATGTCGTGAGTATTGTACTTTCTGGTTTTATTTGTTCAATTAGTATTATTTTATACAAGATAATTGGTCAGTTGACAAATTAAAATGATTTCTGAGCGACTGAATAAAGTTGTTTATGTTTTAAATGATAGGCTGCCGGAAACTTAATAGGTTTATACACAGATCAAAATTTCATATGTACACATCAAAAATATGTCCAGGGGTCAAAAGTATACCTACATACATCATTTTGATAGTTTGCAATGTACTACAATACGATACGTTGAAAAATATCAAAATATTGTAAGTATTTTTTGATCTTACGACATATGAAATGTGTGTTCTTAAGTAAATTGCGTTAAAAAAGACTAAATATACGAAAGAAAACATCGTTAATTAGGTTCTTATAACAAACATCATTACTTACGTATTTCCTCGAAAAAGATAAATATTCCAAAACAAAGTAACGTTAACCGCAAACAAAACCAAGCAATCCATTTTATTTGCATTTACAAACGAAATATGAAAGGTAATTATAAAACAGGTAGCTCACATCTGTTATAATTAAATTCATAATTTAAATACGTTTGAAAATAATATTAAATTACACTTCAAATAAAACCTTTTCGTATTCAAATTATTCAACTTTCTAAATTATCGTACCATATTAATTCAGTATACTCTCACACGTGTATCACAAATATAAGCAACAACTTAAAAATATCTTGGTAAGTGTATCAATTTTAATTCACAGCTCTAAGTTATATACAAAAAGTATGAACCACTGAACTCTGGTGGCTTAGAGCCGACCAGAGTTCTAAGTTAAGTAGATAATGTATTGACGACTGACCTCTGTCGGCTTAGGTATAAAGGTTTCGGTACACATGTCTAACATAGTGTTGTGCTTATTCGTGTCAATTGAGATGTCGTAAAGAGTGGATCGAATTAACGGGATCGAAGGCTGAAGGCATGACTTAGCGTAGAGATGGGAAATAATGTAGGTTGTCGATATCGACTATTTTATATTAATAACTATTTTTAGTATGACAATTATTTTAAAAATGTTACCTGTAACTATTAAATTATTTTTTAATCTATTTACATTTTGTTACTTGTAAATAGATTAAAAATTGTTGATGTTTTGCAATAATCCCTTTGAACTCCTTTCTGTCAACTCATACTGAAAAATGATTACTTTCCAATTTCTTACGTACGTTTTCAATTACGTACTTTTACTTATTTATAGTAATAAATTACCTACTAATAAGTACATACCTACTTGTAATTAGAGTAAGTATGTTTTATTTTGGATTTTTAAAACTAAAAATACATTATAATCTTATAGTAACAAACAGGTCTTGCATGTCAAAACGTAGCGTCTTTAGGTTTTTTCAAGCTGTTAAGTAATTTTTATTTAAAAAATATCTATACATAACTTTTATCGTTAATAGTAGTGCGATATTTAAAATAATGTAACGGTAAGCTTTAAAAATTACAAACATCGATATATCGACATGTCATAGCAACAACACTAGCATCACTCGTTGTGCTCACGAATATCAAATTACAAAGTAAAACCCCATCCCACGCCGAATCTTCAAATGTTTGTTTGACCCTCCTTCACACACTAGTGGGACTTCGAACGTGAAGGACAGGGACGGTTGCGGTAAGGATATACAGAAAACTATCAAGTGTGGTAAACCTTTAGAAGTGGTTTGTGTGAATGCTTGTTAGGTTATTTGTGATGCGGGATGCCCAAATGTGGGGTCTTGTTTGTTTGTACTCGAATTCTACGTTACGGGAAGCGTTTGACGTTTGACGCTTGGCAAATCTTCTCTATCTACACGTAATTAGGTCAATGTATAGGTAGGCTGATCAATTCAGGGGTTTTATTCAGCTCGGTAAAACCATATTCCTTTTCATATGATTTCGTATTGTCCACGTTACGACAGGGCTACCACAAGTTGCCCGCGACTTTTTTGTCGATCTCCTTTTCAATCTAGTCAGTAATGATAGAGACGCACTGAGCGACAAGCGAGAAAATACAACTTGTGCTCTGTTCTCTCTCTACTCTCTGTTCGTGTTCTGGTATTGTTTTTAACTCGGTCACCATTATTGTCAAGTAAATAAGAGCTATCAAAACGTCGAGGATACGATAACAGGTCAAAAGCGATACTGTAGAATCACGGAATAGAAAAAACAGTGGAAGTGGCACGAGCTTCGCTTACTATCAGACCTGTTGTCGCCAATACTCAAACTATCATAAAAACAACACGCCACCATGGAAAATGTTTTTGGTGCAGCTATCGTTTTTACACTTCAAAATAGCACAATATGGCATGCTTCTGGATTGATTTCCTATTTTAGAAATATCGAAATAAGCGATCGCGGCAAAAGTATGGTAGGTTATGCGGAACTCCGCATAACTATGCCACACGTTACACGCCCACTTAACACTTCCACTGTTTTTTCTGTTCTGTGGGTAGAATAAAGGTCCAGGAGGGCTAGCACATGTTGTTCGCAAGTCGTTTGTCGCTCGGATGTACCTTTCTATCTAATCTGTAACGATAGAGACGCACTGAGCGACAGATGAGAATTATACAACTTGTGCTAGCCGTAGGTACTGGTTGAGTTAAACATGATAACGTGTCAAAAGCAATTTGGTTTTGCAGAGTAAAATAGAGCCTCTGTAAAATTGTCCCCGGAACAGAAAACGGTAGCTTGCGTTACATCAGCTCCCTATTTCACCATCTTGATAAAGACAAGTGACAATTCGGTATACACTGAAAAGTTAACACGCTGATACTTCACTGAAATTCATATAATCTGCGCATTGTACACTGAAACGTCACCTGGTTGTTCTGAATTTTCTGTGCCTAATGTAATGTATAATATACAAATGTCTTACAAAGTTACTGAAGAAAATTGCTTTAGTGTTAAAATCGACACAGCAGAATAATAGTGAAAGATTCGCTGTTTGAAGAGAAAACTTTAATAGCGCCCTTGTGATTTGAAACTCGATAAAACGAAAAAGCGACACTAGTCTCGTATAAACAGGGTCAATAAGCGATAAAAACGCTACGCATAAGTCATATCACTGCGATTACGGTGCGTCAGTATATTTTGAACACGGTGTGGTCGATCCTTTAGTTTGTTATGTTACGACTCCTTTGGCAGCCATATTTCCTCAACACTAAAAAACCTTATTTCAATCATAGTAAAACACGGATTTCAATTTTCTAAAGCTATTTTCTACATTTTAAATATTCAAAGTTGGAACACAAAGTAATCGGCTAAAACAAAACCAGAAAGACAATTAATTTCCGAATGAAGTACTATTGTTTAATAAGAAACGCTGGTTTCTGAGTGTAATTAATGATTCACCGTCCAGATGGATGGACGAACGACAAATGTCCCTAAGATAATGGTTCTTCTATTTTGTCTTAGCTTATTTCCATGTTTATTTCTTGATGGACTGACGAGGAACTCATTACATAAGTATGAACCCTGTATAAAAGGCAAAGTTAAAAAAAAACTGAATTCTAGACTCTTAGGACTACCTATTTACCATCATGAAATTTTTAAAAACCATATTGGTAATTTTGGGTGCTTCTTGAATCACCGAGACTCATTTCACGAATGCGTTGTTTCATCGATTTGGTTTCAACTGAAACTTTATTGTTGTTAGGTTATCTTAAGCATGGTTTACGTAGGTTAGGTTAGGTTAGGTTAGACCTGTAACCACCAAAAAATTGTAACTCCTGCACGTCGAAATGCCTGTTCGATGAAACAACGCATTCGTGAAATGAGTGTCGGTGATTTAAGGGTAAACCGGTAATTTCAGTTTCCAGATTTGATATTTGCCTCATTTCATAAAATGACATTCCTTCTTGATCCTTAAGATTCACATGCAATGCCTATCACGTAAGGTCCCCCACCATATGAAATTGGCCATGGGGCCTTACGATCGTATCATGTGAAAATTTATTTTGATTTTGAGATACATACTAGAGGTATAAAATGTTTGCTTATGATTAGCGTTGAAAATGTCCGAAAAAAAATCAAATTATTTTTTCGGAAATTTATGAATATTTCGTTTTTTTTCCGTTTTTCGTCGGGTTTTTTAGAAAAATAACTAATGAATAATGACAATTTATTCATAGTCAATCACTGTCACTCTCGCTACCTATTTCAATTACTTCTGCCTTCATGTCGTCGATGTCGCCCTTTTGTAGGTGCAAGTAAGACCGAATATAGATTAAAATAACAGCAGAAAATTTCTTTGGTTTTTTTCTATAAAAATCCGAAAAAAACGAGTTGTTTGGAATAAAACGGATTTTTTTCCGGACTTTTTCAACGCTACTTATGATCACGAGTCGACCCCTAAGGTCAATGACGCTCTTAATTTAAAACATACCTATTTAACATTACGTCATCGTCAATGAATTTATCAAAGGCGTTTCTCGCTTCTCGTATCTCCATTGCAAAAGTTTCCCCTACATTAACATCATACATTTCACGTAACTTCAAGAAAACACCGCAAACGTTTCGAAGCAGAAAAGCGTTTTCGTTATCTTGTTCGTATTTTCAGATATTAAGAGATATATAGTCGCATTAGACTTTTTCTACTACCTAACTTACATATATACGTGAGAGGATTTTCGGTCTTCGTGCCTATGAAATACGGTCGCTGGATCGAGATAGTAAATTGTAAGTAAGCCAAATTGTTGGTCTACGCGTGCCAAGTTACAGGATATTTGTTAGGTTTGCTTGAGATATTGTTATGATTTACAGTGTAATTGTTAATTTGATAAAAGGTTTTTGTGTGGGGATAATTAATATTTCTGTGAGCAGAGTCGTCATGCACTGGCGAGAAAAATATCGGTTTGTTCAGTACTCCTAGTATAAGTGTTTTTTTTGAACGATTTCTTTTTGTGCAATAAAGAGTTTACTTAGGTGCTTACTTACTTACTTACTTACTCCTCAGGGTATAATGGTCTTTATATTGATACGTAGGAAATAAAGCATTTTTTTGTCATTATTAGGGTTTCGTACCAAAATGGTACAAAAGGAACCCTTACGGTGAGACTTCGTTGTTTGTGATGTACTTTTTGATTTATAGCCAAAAATGTACAAAAAATGTCCGTTCCCCCCCTTATCTCCGAAGTTTATTAATCAAAAATTCTGAAAAAAATCCTGACGTATAGATAATTACTTATATTTTCTGGGAAAAATAAAATAAAGTGTTCATTATTTACAGTTTTTGAGAAATAGCAAAAAAACTAAGAAAATCTGTATTAAAATTTAGGCTAGTCAAAATCGACCTTATTGCCTGGAAAATAAAGCTTATAACAAAATGAGTATTTTCTTTTGCTGTTACGAAGCATATTACCTTCAATACGGAACCCTCGGTGCGCGAGTCCGACTCGCACTTGACCGGTTTTTTTTGAACGATTTCTTTTTGTGCTATAAAGAGTTTACTTAGGTGCTTACTTACTTACTTACTCCTCAGGGTAATGGTCTTTATATTGATACGTAGGAAATAAAGCATTTTTTTCGTCATTATTTTTTATGTGAAAAAGGAGGCAGACGAGCAATTATGTCACCTGATGGTAAGTGATCATCCAGACCCTTAAACACCCGCAACAACAGAGGAATCGCAGGTGCGCGTGCGCTGCCGGCCTTTATAAAAAGAGTAGGCTCGTTTTTTGAAGGCCGCAAGTCGTATTGGTTCGGAAATCCTACTATATAATATTATAAATGCGAACGTTTGTGTGTGTGTGTGTTTGTTACTTCTTCACGCTGCAACCGCTGGACGGATTTGAAATGGAGATATAGCTTATACCCTGGATTAACACATAGGCTACCTTGAATCCCGAAATAAATCAGTGTTCCCGTGGGTTGGCAAAATTACTAATTATACGCGGACGAAGTCGCGGGCAGAAGCTAGTAAATAATAAATAAATAAATATCAAGGGACGATACTATACTCGTATACGACGACCTATTAACTTAATTCTTTTAAACGGTTCACGACACTAAAAGCTATTGTTACTGAAAATTTATGTTCTTATGGATGTCACACCCTCTATAAATCCGTACAAACCAAGTATAATGTACTAAAACTCTTCAAAATCAAAAGAACAAAGGTAATGTTTAAAATACGCAAAAGCTCAGGTAACCTTCAGCAATTCAACATGTTTCCTGAACGGAACTCTTCAAGATTATTATACACAAGAGGTATGCGTACTTACATATAATCCTGTATTATATCACCGAATTTCAAGGGTGTTACGGTATATTAAACTTGTTAAAAACAGTATGACAACTTGATACGGAAAACTTGTTACGTTTAAAAACGCTTAATGGCTTTTTATTTCCCAAAGTTGTAAAAAAGAAAGAAAGAAAGTAAAAATTTTTTATTCGTGACTAACATAACAAAGAACAGATTAAAACGTACAAGAAGAAAGCCACGAAATGGTCTCAACTCAGCGTAATGCTGGCATTAAAGTCAGCGCTGGTCTTCCGTTGGAACCACCAGGTGGAACCACGGAAGGTTACAAACACATAATTATTTGAACACAAAACGTAAATAACAAAATGAGAAAAAAAACGTATAATTCAGAAACTCGCCTAAAGTTTTCCATTTCCGTCCTTATGTAAAAAAAATATTATGTTAAAATTAAAAATGGAGTTAAATAAAGTTTATTACCCGCATATAGACCAAAAACTATACATTTAACTTGTTATAAAAATTGAAGTAATCATTTCATCCGCAATCCTCAATTGCTGAGGATGTCGGAAGAGTTATCAAATGGCGATGAAGATGTAAAAGAGAGCCCTTGGTCTGGAAATAGGACACTCATAAATATTGGTTAACATAGTTTTTTTTGCTCGTATGAGTACAAGCAAAGCGCGAGCGACGAGCTCCTTCTTTTTTTAAATGGCGGTCCACTGCGGTTTTCCCCAGGACCGATGTATCTGGGGTTTAAGCATTTATAAGCTAAACTACTACTATTTTGTATGCCACAGATGTGGAAAAACACTTTTTTATTGTTATTTTACTGTTCTTATCTCCCCACTGTACCACGGTGCGAACAGAGGTCCCCCATTAACGCGGTTACGTACAAAGAAAAAGTACCAAACGTGTAATTTCGAATTTTCCCTCCTTTGTTTCGGAGGGGAATCGTGTTTTGCTGAGATTTTAAATGAGGTTTCGGCGTACGAAAATGAAAATACGTGCATTATAATTGTTATTCTCTTTATGGATGTTTGGTCTTGTTTGAGGAAAATAGGATGGAAAGGGATCTTGAAAATATTATTGTAGCAAGTATTGTGCATAAAACTGACTTGGAACCAATATCGATGTCACACTACCGCATCTTTAATTTGTAGGTTGATAAAAAACCATAACGATTTATAAGTTTAAGATGTTGTTTTTTCTGTTTTTCTCAAAACATTGTTTGTTCTTCAAAAAACTTTTACAACGTAGGTACTGAAGTATTTTTTGATGTTATTGCATCTCCAAAACTCCATATTCAGGCTGGCCTTTGCCTTTGCAAGAAAATAGTGTATTTTCAATTGCTTTGAAAGAAAGAAAAAATTATTCATAAAAAATACAGCGATGGAAAAAGTTACGATAAAACAAGGAAAAGAGAAAATAGACACAGTGGCAATTGCTGCGAAACGATCCTAATTCAGCATGTGCTGGCTGTGAAGCTACGATGGTCTTCAGTCGAGACAGCACAGTGAAGACACGGAGGATGACTATGACATTACGGTACATGAACAATGTACAGTCAACCAATTTGATTCCTAGGCCACTATGGACTTTGTCAACGTGACGTTGTGAACCAAACCATAGGACACACACACATTCTTACATTTTGGTTGTCAACGTCACTTTAACATAGTCCAAAGTGGCCTAGAAATCAAATTGGTTGACTGTACTATGAATGGCTGGTTGAAGATATTAAAAAGATGAATTTTGGAAATCTTCCTGTCTGTATGATAGAAATAAAGATGTTTCTGCGTTATAATGTTAAGATCAAGACGCACATTTTGAATTATACGTAATGTTTATTGCGTTCGAATGACATATCATACATACATACATTAAATCACGCCTGTTTCCCAGAGGGGTAGGCAGAGACCACTTCTTTCCACCTGCTACGATCTTGACAAATCTCTTTCGCTTCATGAGTGACGGCCTTAAGTCAAACCCCCAAACATAGAGCTGAATAAAACATACCGTTTCCAATTGTATCTATAACATTTCATTTTTTGTCTGTTTTTTAATTATTTCCCGCATCAAACCTTTCTCGGAATAATCTTTTACTTTCCAGCCCACGAATGACCCCGAGCGAAGTATCATAAACTTAAAAATCCATTTTCCTCTCCGGAAGCCAACCAAAGCGGTACGAATCGGATCGCCGAAAATATCCCCGTTATTCTTTAGAAATTTGCTTAAGTGAGCCGAGACTGCCTGAGGCAAAGTTTTCCAGACTTAATCAACTTCTGTATCTGTACATCTTAATATTAAGTATTTATGTTAGTCTGTGTGTTTTGTAATTTGTACAATAACCGACCAAGTACACCTATTACTTCGACTACGTCTTGTGGACCTTCAAGAGACGCATACTCTTTTCTCAAAGGCCGGCAACGCATCTGCGATTCCTCTCCAGGTGTAGCAGGTGTCTATGGTCGGCGGTGATCACTTTTTGTTTTAGGTGACTCGCTTGCTCGTTTGCCTCTTCTAGAAGTTCTAGCATACATAAAGTAGACCGAAATATATTATAATAATACACTCTATCTCTTCTCACTCTCTTTACAAAACAGCATTTATTGGTAGAACGTGCCTATTCAATGCTTCCCTTTTTATAGCATAATTCTTGTAGTTTTGTGCCTAAAGTGCGGAGTAGGTAGTTGGCCTTGTAGCTGCACACTTTGATACTTAATCGCTATAACGCTTTTAACAGATTAGTGCTGCAGTTCAAACATGACGTTAAAGTGACAAAGCACTAAAGTGTGCAGCTGCTTAGGTGTAAGGCCGACCATACGCCGGGCCTGGAGCCGGATCTACATTGCAAGATAAAAAATCCTTAGATAGCCTACAACGTAGAAATTCTCATAATATATGGAACTACACCACCACCACAGTACCTCGTTTTATCCTGTTCTCATGGTCAATTGAAAGTCTACACCAACCTTCCATCGTAGAATATAAAAAGTATAAAACTTAAAAGTATTCATGATATTAGGGTGACGGAACCAGTAATGGACAAGGACCAATGATGGACACTTGATTCTTATTTTACAGAAGATGAGGGTTATTCATTTGTTTTGCAAGAATGAATTTAGGACCGTATGAAATTTGAATTAAGAGTGAAGTGTCCATTATTGGTGCCCGTCAGCTAAAAGTGTCTATCATTGGTGCCGTCACCCTAAGGCATAATCGTGGACGGAACGGCTATGAATTTTACGCAGAGAAAGCCACAAGCATAAGCTAGTAAAAGATCCTCCCATTCAAAAGTACTGGGTTGCTGCTTAGTAACCTTATTTACCCAAAATCTGCCCTTTTCTTAACTTTTGAACTGATTGCGTTTGTTTAGAAATACTTTTCTACTTTCAGGAACCATTCTCAATTTATAAATAAGACTAGCAACCCGTCCTAGCCTCGCTTGGGTTAGTGTGAGTTTTCTGTAAGTATTCGTACGTAATCCAGACTTTTTATACATAACCTTCCTCATGAATTACTCTATATATATTGATGAAAACCGCATTAAAATCCGTTTCGTAGTTTGCAAGATCTAAGTGTACATACAGGGACATAGACGGCGGGAAGCCTAAATATGTAAAGATTCAATTTTATAGGTTTACTTCAAGAGCACTTTTTTTATTTCATCATCCTCACTTTGATAGGTGACTGATGACATTCATATGAGCTGCGCCATGTAGACTGAAATGTCACCTGTCACCTGTCATTGTCAGGATGGTGAAATAAGGGGCTGATGTTAAGTGACGACCAATAAAACTTTATATTATTATGAAAGCCGTATTTTTGTCAACGACGTACAAAATACGGGTGAACTCACTGGCGAAGGGTATATAAAAATAAACCAGCAGAAAATGAATTATTCCAATAATTTCGTTCGTAAGTTTTGGGATTCAATTCCGTCCTTGACTCGATATTTCGCGCTTGGACACAAAGAAATTTCGCTTTTTCCTCAAGGAAGTTACAGTTTATAACAAACCTTAGCAGACAATACAGACTGGATATTTTTTCTGATGCTTCCGAAGTAGCTCAAGGGTGTATTGAAGAACTTCCATTTATAGTCAATTTAGGATTTCTTTCTGGGTGTTTCTTTATATTGATTCGTTGGGCCTTGACTTCGGTATCGTAACGATTGATCCTGACTGACTAAAGTCAATATTTCTCTAGACCATCACGTTGCGGAAAGCTATTGACCGATGACGTCCCGCGATGGCAAGAAGTATGTACAGTCGCGAATTTTAATTTGGTACCCTCCTTAGGTCCAAAGTCAATCTGACATTCTACAACAACAAGGTTGAGTTTCCTAAAAGTTACAAATGACTTGACATCTGTATTGACATTGACGACTTCAAGCATATTTTTCTTGAAATGAGTCGCAAATTAACGTTCGTGATAGTACACAAGACTTGACCGTTATTTGGGAAATGTTTAATCAAGAGTAAGTGGTACCACTTTTTAATAAATACTAAGTGAAGTGGCACCAAAAAAAGAAAAAACGCAATACAACTCTACATAGGTACCTACTAACAACCCTATTCGGAGTTACTGGGTCTAGAAATAAACACAATCCAAACAGTATGGTTCACTTAACAAATAACCAATAAATTTCTGTTAATAATAAACTAATTGAACAAAGAGATATATATTTAGTCTCAGCTTGGTAAAGTGAAATGTGATACTCTCACAAGTGGAATTACACTTTTAAGCAGTAGCGATTGGTTGAAAACGATAATGATTTCAATATTCTCTGGCCAGTAGCTCTATTTTACTCGGTAATACCATATTAATTTTGACATGCTATCATACTGTCAACGTTACGATAGCTCTCATTGACGTAGTGGCGACCGAGTTAAAAACAATACGGGAACATGTCAATAGCAATTAGGTTTTATCGAGTAGAACAGATCTTCAGTCCTTGTGCCATAAATTAAAAAAAACTCAAGCTACAATATGTATTCTTCATGAGTTTGGTTCTTCATATCCTTCTGAAGTTTGATTATAATTATTGCAAAGATAAATCTGATCCACGATTCATATTTGGAAATAAAATTCGAGAGACAGAGCCATATTTCAAATGAGGGATCAAAAGATATATGAATACGTACCCAATATATGTCACAGAATGAATGTTTCCTATCTCTACGGTTCCAGCCAGCGTAAATTTGTCTTTTCAGAGTACTTTTTTAATTAAATCGGAATACCTTTAGGGTAGAATTACTTTGGAAACATTTCCATTTTTAATGAGTTTCTTTACATCTTCGAAACCAAAGCTTTTATTTATATCACAGTAGTCTCGTCATAATTTTATGATTTTTTGTTGGATATTATTCTTCGTTTTTAGCAGGAAAATAAACATTATTATGCAGAAAATATTTTCTGGGTAAAGCAAAAGGGACATACTGTTTTTAAATTCGGGAAAAGAAAGATTAGCTTGATTTCATGCATTTTTAAGATATTATTTTTATTTACGGACCTTTTGAAGTGGCCAGCTGAATCGCACTTCTGAATGTAATTATATTTAGTACTTATCCGATCCTGCAATAATAATAAACGACTGTGGGCTCTTCAGCAGTTGGCCCATGAATAATTACTCGCCCTTTTTAAGGGATACTTATCATCACATCATAATCATATCAGCACGATCAGCAGCAGAAACACGTTTACTGCAGGACCTTCCCTAAAGGATAGGCCTTCCCTAAAGATCTCCACCATGATGGGATCATAAGCCACACCGCAATTTTCTCAGACT
Organism: Acleris cristana; assembly: GCA_948252455.1. NCBI lineage: Eukaryota > Metazoa > Arthropoda > Insecta > Lepidoptera > Tortricidae > Acleris > Acleris cristana. The sequence goes on along the minus strand of OX411797.1, from coordinate 6,991,080 downwards.
TTAAGTACTCTTTAGACGATCGCATCTTGCCCGTAAATCTGCGTGTCCACACTTGCGGAGTGACTTCCCTTGTACACTGTCCCAGGCAAATCACAAGAAATGGCCACCCATTTATTCAAATAAAGGATAGAAGTATTTGCGGAACACAGAAGCGGCGAGGAATTTGCAAAATTGCTGCGATGCGGGCATATATTTGACACAATTCGTCTTTAATACTGAACTTTCCCGTCTCTAAGTTAGAGTTGGATCTTGTTTGTGCTTTATTGCTTTTGAAAATGATTTAGTAGGGTTATCGGATTAATTTCTCATATTTAAAGTAAAGTAGACTGCGGCGGATTTAATATTGTTTTTCTTGGGAGGTTATAAGATTTTCCGGGATAAAACTTTTGAAATATTTTGGTGACCATGCATAAAAACATTTGCACTTGTTGCACATAAGTACAAACAAATTGAAATCATCGCATCGTGTTCGTGTCGCGTGATTCGCGTCGGGTCATAGACAAAGAAAGAGATAGAGAAGTTTTTCCGTAACTTTGTACCGCTCACTGCCAGTTTTGACACTTCGTAATAGCCTTTGAAAGTATACAATATTGATTTACCCATCTTATAGACGTATTTTTTTAATGTTAAACAAAATCGAAGCAAGTATAAAAAACCGGGTAAGGGCATGTCGGACCAAATTTTGAAAGACCTATCCAACGACACGCCACACTATGGGGCAGACGAGAAAAAAAATAACATCTCAACGTTACATGAACATTAAAAAAAATTTTTTTTCAAGATTTTATTTTACGACTTTGTTGGCGTGACTTATATTGTAATTCATACCAAATTACAGCTTTCTAGTACTAAAAGTCTCTGAGCTAGACTACGGACCGACGGACGAACGGACGGACGGACGGATGGACGGAAGGACGGACGGACGGACGGACGGACGGACGGACGTACGGACGGACGGACATGGCAAAACTATAAGGGTTCCTAGTTTGACTAAGGAAACCTAAAAAAACAATTTACTTTTCGATTTTGATCTGAAAGTAAATAGAAATTGTACCAAAACCATTTATTTAACTATTAGTAATTAATTACAGTCTTTAACAGTCCCCAGTCCTACTAATTTCCCATGGTGCCCTTACCCGCCAGATGTTCAAACGCAAGCCGAAAATTAGCTATACCTATAATGTTACCAGATTTGTTATTTCAGAGTTCCCCGGTGCATCCGTGCGTTATTAAAGTAAATAGGTTGGGTTCCGCATGGGAATTTAGGGGTCCAAGCTCATTGATGTTCGGGAGATAGCTTTTGAGACATGGAGAATGTTAATTTGTAAGGCTGTCGTCACATTACGGAAATACCTGCGTGTAGGGAGCTTTATTTTTGCCGGGGCTCAGAAACCTGGTTATTTTTTTAACCAGCTCGAACAGAATCCATAATTATTCCAATTTTGATCAAAGAGCAAAAAAAAAAATCCTGCTCAAAATAACGGTTAATTTGGCTCACTAATTTGTTCGCACGCCCACCTCCACCACTACCCTTTTCTCGTATTTGTAGAACGGTTGATTCACTCGATGGGTAAAGCGACTTTTCGAGAATGCACGCACTTAAATGTTGCTCGTGCTGACGGGTTAACTTAAACTCGCCGGTTTATAATTGTTCCGTCGAATTCAAGAGATTGTTGAAGAGTCACCTACCGTATTGTGAGTAGTATCTTCTATATAAAAGGCAAACCTGACTTACTGAATTGTATATCAACGCACAGCCGAAACTACTGTACGTAGAAACTTGAAATTTGGTACAGGGGTTCCTTTCATGATGTAAGTGAGCACTAAGAAAGGATTTTCCGAAAATCGACCCCCAACGGGAAGAAATTGGGGGAGTATCGGGAAACTAATTCTATATAAGCGTACAAAGTCGCGGGCGTCCTCTATCCATATCCATACTAATATTATAAATCTGAAAGTGTGTCTGTGTGTCTGTCTGTCTGTCTGTCTATCTGTCTGTTACCTCTTCACGCTTAACGCATTCACTGCCAGGGGGCGTGGCCTAGGAACAAACTTGTAGGTATGTCAGTGAACGCATATATGCGTCGGTGGCAGTGAATGCGTTAAACCGCTGAACCGATTTAGCTTGAGTCCCGGGGAAGGACATAGGCTACTTTTGATCCCGGAAAATTAGACAGATCCCGAGGGAGCAGCGATAAACGACTTCTACGCGGGCGGAGTCGCGGGCAAAAGCTATTTATTTATATAACTCTTACCATGAACTCGATAAAATCAAACTATTCAAAAGTTCCCTCAACACCAAACAAAAAACTCAGCTTATAAAGGCCTAATAGTCGGCATGACGAAGGACTTTATCAAAAAACCTAACCTAAATCTGACATTACAATGTAAAAGAAAGGAAACGCACAACAATGGCCTTTTTAGAGGCGCACAATGGAAAATTATGTGTAGTTAGCGAGTTTTTGTACTAAATCATCTAAGTATGGCGGCGTGAATATAACGCGGTTGATTTGGGTGGTTATAAAAATGTTAAGAGTGCAGATGAATTGAGCATTCATTTTTGTTTAGCAGGACTGTAGGATGTAGAATGTTTGGTGGTGTTTGTTCCTGAGTCTTAGATGTTTTCTATGTATAAGTTAACGTTTGCCGGGTTAGAATAGTGCCACTCCATGTCTTCCCGTGGATGTCGTAAGAGGCGACTAAGGGAATAAAGGCTTGTAGTACTTTTAGGCGATGGGCTTGAAACCTGTCACTAATACGCTGGTGAACATTTTAGCCTACATACATACATACATTAAATCACGCCTGTTTCCCAGAGGGATAGGCAGAGACCACTTCTTTCCACCTGCTACGATCTTGAAAAAACTCTTTCGCTTCTTCCACATTCATACATCTTAGCCTAATTGTGCAAAATGTGGTTACAAAGTTATCAACAAGTCTTAAGAGTTGTAGGAATTCTGTAGCTCTGCCTACCCCACTCTGGGAACTAAGGCGTGAGTTTATGTATGTACGTACGTGTATAAGTAAGTTTATCGGTGTCTAGTACCCATAGTACAAGCCTAGAGCTAGAGTAGGTCAATTTGTGTTGTGATTATCCCTTAATATTTATTTTTTAAACTAAGTTTCTGGAGTTTTATGGAGTCGTTTTAGTAAGTATTAGGTATGTACAATTGTACATCCGCCATTATTAACGATGCTCCGATATAAATACAACGTCGCGTGACGCCTTGCGGCGTAAGCGCCATCGACAATAAGGTTCCTTTTCATAGATAACGCCACATTATGTCGGCTAAAGCACCTATATGTACCTATACTAGTGTGCATCTATGGGCTTATACCGTTGCTCTCCGACCTCCGCATAAACTTGGATTATCTATCCGTAACTCTGCCTTACCGGGATCTACGTTACTTACGGTATACTGCTCTTACTAATCAGAATTAACCAGCAATTCCTTCTGAAAAAGGTTTCGTCTAATTGGAATAGGCTAGATGACTGTCAGGTCAAAACAGTTCCTTTTGACCCGACTGCCGAAGGAGGAGGGTGTTGTGTTTATCAGCCTATATATGTATGTTTGTTCCTTTGTAGCGCTCTAGAAACTAAACGCGTGGACCGATTTTGATGATTCTTATGTCAATCGATTTTGTGAGTGTCACTGAAGATATGACAGTAATTAAAATTCAACATGGCAGCAACTAGACGCTATTGCAAAAAAGAAAAAAAGTAAAGTCGACGAATTATGGACAAATGGGGTATCATTGAATAGGTATTTAAAAATCATCTTTAGGTTTTTTTATTAATTTTGAACGATCATTTATTATTTATAACGATTTAAAATTGGTAAGCAACAACTGTCGGGTTTTTTAAAGCTATCTTTTTGATTAAGGGCGCAATTCACCAAACTTGGAATAAGGCTTACTCCGAGATTAGTCTATACAATTTCGGCGTTTAATCTAGGTAAAAGACCTTATTCCAGTTTGGTGAAATGCAGCCTAAGTAGTTATTGCGTAGTGAAATAGTAATATATATTTATGCAAGTCTCAAGACGCGTTGGAAAATACAGTTTTCTATGACTAATCTCACATAAATTGACCTAGCTCCAGGCTTATATTTGAGTACTAGTCTAGCATAAACGTCCTTGTCTATTATTAATGTTACAAACTGTATCTGTAACATATTTCCTTCCTTATCCAAATACAAAGAAAATAAATATGTCTTCATCTCACAAGATTTGCTTTAATCACGAATACATAAAATATTCTATTGCTCTGTGATTTCAATACCGCCGTCAATGTCGAAATGTAAATCAGAAACCAAGTGGCACAAGGATCTTGTTCTAATGTTACTCCAGTTGTACAAATAAAGTCTTGTACCCATGCAAATGAATGCTGTAATTGGTTGAAATCTCCAGGGGGGGGGATGTGGTACAAATAGTGAAGCTGAAGCGAACAGTCAATAGTTTAAATTTGGGACCCACCTTAGGTCCAAAGTCAATCTGACATTCTACAACAATATGGTTGAGTTTTCTATAAGTTACAAATGATTTGGCATCTCTAATGACAATGACGACATCATGCCAATTTTTTTTGAAATGGGTCACAATTTAACGTTTTTAACCGTACGTAGAAGCTCTGCCTAACAAATTAAAGGCCACCCAATTTGCGTTTCTATTCGTTTCGTATTTTAAACCAATCGCGTCACTGGTAGATCACGTGACTTTTCGTATCACGTCATCTACCAGTGACGCGATTGGTTTAGAAACGAAACGAATAGAAACGCTAGTTAGCGTAATGCATCTTGGATACGGCACCAGAGATTAGATTAGTCGACGTGCTCTGTAATTTTTAATTATACAGGGTGTTCGGAAAAAGGTCTGACAAACTTCAGGGACTAACTCTGTAGGTCATTCTCATCAACTTTTATTATGGGACCAACATCCAAATCGCGAAAAAAAAAACAGCTGTTCCATACAAACTTTGAGAGCTAAAGAGCCGAAATGTATGGAACAGCTGTTTTTTTTTTCGCGATTTGGATGTTGGTCCCATAATAAAAGTTGATGAGAATGACCTACAGAGTTAGTCCCTGAAGTTTGTCAGACCTTTTTCCGAACACATAGTATAGTGTGAGTTTAGAGTACATTACATGATTTTAAATGCCCAAATGTTGACCAATTGAAAATATCTACAAAGTGGGACCCGCTGAAGTACTTGTTCTGAGTTCATAATATTTAAGTGTACATTATGTAGGTCATTCGGTCGGTCAAAGAGTAAACTTTCGCTGCGTCGCTCTTGCTGATCGATGATGATTGATTTGAGAATAACTATTGAATAACCTGTTAGATTTCTATAGAACTTACCTTAAGTGTAAAACAAAGATGCGACAAACTAATTAATTTTAAATTAAGTATTAGGGCTGCTGCTGTAAAAATAAAATAAACTTCAGTTATACAGCTCTGTCCCTTTCTCTCAACCAAAACTGAACTGCGGCTGTAGGCAGTAAAAACAATAAATCGTATTTGACCTGTTACAAAATCGTTTTTATTCGGCCGCCATTACTGTCAAGTAAATAAGAGCTATCAAAACGTTGACAATACGATAACAGATCAAGTAAACACGATATGGTTTTTCCCGCATTGAATAGAGCTTGCTTTAGTATGTCATGGTCGCTCCCATAATTTTAGATTTTGTTTCTATAAAATAACACTACGCTTCTGTTTTTAAATTAGACCACCCTTAGCTTAGGGCAAAATGTAATCCATTATTAATTACGCAAACCACCCCCGGTGCTGGCTTAAAAATGGAAAAACCCTATAATTATTCATAGATTTACAAAATGCTTAGTTTTATAACTGGGTAAAGTGGTTTTTGATTATAAAAAGAAACGCTTAAAGGGTGCCTTGTAAATTACAAATCTTTTTAAGTAGGTACCTAACTTGAGCATTTTGAGCGATCAATTTCTCGTTACTTTAGTTTGGCGGATAAAAGAAAATAAACATGCTTTTTAATAAGAAGAAAATCTTATACAACTAACTGAACTCTGGGCTTATACAATATGGAGAAACGTTTTTTAATACATAGAAAACATCCAAGACTAAAGGTAGGGACACACTTGTCCCACGTACGCAACGTATGCAATGCATTATGAAATCTGGACCCTGATATTTGTATGCTTAGAAACATACTTGTCATACGCAATGCTACCCCACGCGTCCCATGCAACGTTCGACCTGTCGCGACAGATCGGCGTGGGAACGTGGAGGGGATAAGCACACGCTTTCCTACGCATACGATCAGTGTGTTTCTAGATCTTACGTTCTTAGCGCGTCAGACGTCAAACCACTACACGCTCGTGCTGCAAAAATGGGAGATGAACAACTCATCGAATTGGTTGCAATAACGTGTGGTATTCGCCAACATTTTCTCTCTCTTTATTTATATCATGAACCCAATATCTTCTGTTCTTTTTTTTTGTTTCTTTGTGACGCGGAGATATTCATTTAAAAATAAAAAAGCTAAATCGGCTTCAAATTCACTCTCAGAGTCGGAAAACATTGTACATTAATGCACCCGGAGAACTAACAACAGCGTCTGATGTCAATACACGTCGTATACGTAGGACAGGTGTGCACACAATCTCTCCCACGTTGCATTGCATACGTTGCGTACGTGGGACAAGTGTGTCCTTACCTTAAGAAATACTAGCGCTGATCACACACATATTTTCCACTACCAAGAATCGAACCTGGGACCGCTAATTTTGAAGGGAATTTCAGTTTTTTCGTAACTATGGTCTTTGCACGGTCCAAACGTCCAAATCCATTTGACAACCCATTCGCATTTTTTTCGCAGGAGTAACAAACTAACACACACAAACTTTCGCATTTTTAATGTGAATGATGAACGAATGTTTTACCCGACAAAAACAATTGCTGTATAACCGAACGATGTCAAAGCTTTAGTCATGTCTATTTACTTTTATAGTATTTTGTAGGACTGGAAAATAACTGTCATTAGAAAATAAAGTTGATTTGACAGCACTGACAGCTCAAAACAAGATGGAAGCCATTAAATTACTCTTGGAATTCTGTTACTCCACGCGAAACGGTGGTATAGTAACTATCCTCGAATAGGTTCACTATTCTTAGAATTATAGTTGGTAAGACGTAAAACTGATTTACGCTCGATCAACTGGCGATTTATTCTAAGAATAAAGATTACTCTCGTTTGGTCGAATCTGCGCTTACTCTATAGAAGGTAGATAGGTAGATAAGAATAGTACATTGTTGTTGAGGTTAGGAAGTTAGCAAAAGATGGACGAGTTAGTTCGAGGGCCGACGCGTAGCGGAGGCCCTCGAAAGTACGAGTCCATCTATTGCACTTTCGGCCGAGGCTTAACACAGTGCTTTTCACGACTACTGCGAGGAAATAAAAATCCATTCTTATAATAAACTTCACGCTCTCCCGCCAAATTTTACTTTTTTTGAACGATACCGATAGTGGCCAGTCATTCAAAGGCGTTTTTTAAACTGACGACTCTGACCGTGACAGAACTATATTTCAGATGATTAAAAACAGACATATATGGCTGTATGGAGTCTGATCCCTTTGCCTATCCGTGAAGGGATGAATATTATTAAAAAATAAAACGACTTCTCATTGGCCAATTTAATTTCATATGCAGCACAAGTCGTGTTCTGATTGGTCTAATCAGTGATCAGCTACCGATGTGATTGGTCAACAGAACAGGGCAACTATGTTTTAGAAACCCAGGATAAATTCATAGAAGGCCTGCTCATTCAATGTACAACTATTGGTTGTTTTGGGGACTATGAACAGACCATCTTTCGCCAAATTTCCGAGCAGGTGGCGTGAAAAGTAGATTTTCGTGCTCGGGATAAATACTGAGTTACGGATCAGAGGGCTTATTGTCTAACGCACTCGCAATCGCAATCGTTTTCATTTTGAAAATCGAAGGCTTGTCTGCATACAAAATGAAAACAATTGTTCCGCTTTGAAGTCGATTACGATTGCGAGTGCGTTAGGCAATAGCCCCTCTGGTCATCACTACATACTATAAAACAAAGTCGCTTCCCGCTGTCTGTCTGTCCATACGTATGCTTAGATCTTTAAAACTACGCAACGGATTGTGATGCGGTTTTTTTAAATAGAGTAATTCAAGAGAAAGGGTTTTATGTATAACTAGAGGACGCCCGCGACTTCGTACGCGTAGAATTAGTTTCCCGCTACTCCCCCCATTTCTTCCCGTTGGGGGTCGATTTTCGGAAAATCCTTTCTTAGTGCTCACTTACATCATGAAAGGAACCCCTGTACCAGATTTCAAGTTTCTAGGTACAGTAGTTTCGGCTGTGCATTGATATATAAGTCAGTCAGGTTTGCCTTTTATATATATAGAAGATAAATGATGGTTTATTGTTACAGAAAACTCATATCAGCCAAAGCGAAGAGAGGGCGGGTCGCTAATAGCATAATAAATTAATAAATTTACACCGCTAGCCATATTCCTGAAGCCTTCATCATTCACTGCCCATGTCTTGATCTAAGTTAGCTGTTCCCAACAAAACTATTACTAACAATATTTGCATTTCAAACAGACCAAATAGCGGAGTTACTACTAATTTCCATATTAACTACAGCTATGTGTTCTATGAATGCTAAATAGGCCCCTTTATGAGTCATTTTATTAAAGGAAACGTTAATATTTTTTACTGCCGTTAAAGTTACATTAGGTGGTGTAATTATTTTGAATATTATATAGCTGTTTTCGTGCGTTTAATTGAAAGGGTCATATTCGGGAGAAGTTAGTTTAAATTTGGAATGGAACGGCCTTCTTTAATTTCTTTTTTTTTGTATGGCATGATTAACACAGTAACGACGTATGCCAACTAATGGCACATTTCAAATCTCAACAATGCGTTGCCAAGTTAAATGAAATACTTCTATATGGTAGTCATGGGCCGGCCGTGTTAACCCCCCCCCATCCTTCACACTGGATCATCAAACACATAATTATGTCTACTTTAATAAACCACAATTTAAAAAAAAGTCAACTCAACTCTTTCCGGACATAAATTCAAAAAGGGTATGAATCCTTTATACTAGACCACCTTATTCCCAAACCTGAGAAGACCTTGTAATTTAACTAATTTAAATATGATGATATATAGTTTATTTAGGGACAAAAAATATTCAAGTTAATACAATATTAATAATGAAATACAAAACTAAAATTACAATTATAAACTTAATTATATTTTAAAATTAAAAACCTATATCTAAAAAAGGGCCCTGCGGCATCGTCCCGAAGATGCTGGCAGCATTTCCTCGCTGGATAGTTAAACTTATGCGTTGAGCGAGGAAACTGCCAGCTCTTCGGTCACCAGTGACGTCAATGAGCCTCTTCGAAATTTCCTTGAATTAATCTGTTTTACTCCTGTTAAGGTGTATTTCGTCAATATCGAGTTATTTATGGACACTTTCGTAGATTTATTAGATAAATCAGTCCATAGATGTTACACGGGAGGACAATGGTTCAGTTACAGATTTATCTCTTGTGGACTACATAGAAGCACATGGGGTTAGCTCCACGCGCTTCTGTCAATTCCAGACATATCCTTTTTCCGTAGAACCACAGAATTTTCCAGAGACAATCAAAATAACGTCAGAATTCCCTGTAATTTTACGACTTGTGGCAAATTTAATTACACGCTTTAGAAACCTCTAAAATTTACGGCCGACTATGAAAACCGAGCCTAACAAATGATCCCAAACATGACGCCATGTTTGGTTAATTGTCGGTATGAAATTTCATGAGAATTCTCTGAAGATCTTCTTTGTGTTTGCTAACAGTGAAATAGACGTGAGAGCTGTAATTAAGGTATAGTTTCGGGCCTGAATTTATACAATACCTGTTTATTTTCTGTTTTTTTAGGGTTCCGTATAGTCAAACTAGGAACTCTTATAGTTTCGCCATGTCCGCCCGTCCGTCTGTCCGCAGTCTAGCTCAGAGACTCTTAGTACTGGAAAGCTGTCATTTGGTATGAATATATATATTAGTCACGCCAAAAAAGTGGTCAAATAAAATCTTGATTTATTTTTAATGTAATTTCCTCCCCTACACGTAACGTGGGGACGTATTTTGTTTTTTTCGTCTACCCTATAGTGTGGGGTGTCGTTGGATAGGTCTTTCAAAATTTGGTCCGACATGCTCTTGCCCGGTTTTTTATACTTGCTTCGATTTTGTTTAACATTTAACAAAAACGTCTATAAGATGGGTTTTTGAACTAACCGTTTTTTGAAACCTTTAAAACAAACTTCTTGCACTACTGTTTGTCGAAAGATTAAGCGGGTAGTGATGGTGATAGCGAATTAGTCCTAGAATTGTGCAAATTTGTAAGAAAGTACCCAGAATTCTTCAAAAGACGTGAAGACCTACCAGTAGCGCGATCATTGCGCTATAAGAATAACCTCCAACTTCCGCGTTCCCGTCTAAAATTAACATCTGATGGACCTTTAATAATGTCCATAAAAATTTACAATAAATTACCTGAAAATATAAAAGAAGAAAAAAAGGAAAAAATATTTATTAATAAACTGAAAGAAGTGCTAGTAAATAAAGCATATTATACAATAAAAGAATATATGGAAGACGTATTACGATAATTAATAATAAAATAATAAAAATATAGTAATTATTTATGCCTCCTCTCTCCTAGTGTTGCTGTGCCCTCCAGGGTTCATTTTGTTATCACTTATTTATTAGAATAAGGTGTACCATTATGAAAAAGCAATAAAGAATTGAATTGAATTGAATTAGTTAGAAATTATCCTGTAAAAATGATAAAAAAATCCTTTAATCAAGTGACTGTGCTGTAGTAATAAGTAAAATAAACGTTTTTAGACTTATTTGAAATGACAGTTTCCTGTGACTTGAGATTTACTTTAACGAGTCTCATGCCCACCTTCCACTACGAGCGGAGAATACCGGAGTACCGCCCAGTTTAGCTTACAACGGTGACTTCAAGTGTTTCCACATCGAGCAAACCTCTTGACGAGACACCGTTGTAAGCCAAACAGAGTCTAAAGTCCGCTCTTGAAGGTGGGCATTTAGCACGGCTATCTCGCTCAAAACCAATTTGTGATTCGGCCATTAGTAATATACTAAAACACCGAACAACAGCAAAGATTTATTAAGCGCAAAATACACTAGCAATAAAAAATGCAGAAGTTAATTGCTGTCCTTTAACTTCAGTTCTAGAGCAAGACGCACAAATTTGCTGTCTTTTTCTAACTTGAAAGTTAGAGTAAGATAGCAATAAACTTCTGCAATTTTTATTGCCAGTCTAAACCTTGCTTTATGATCACTAATATTTTAATGCGAAAGTTTATAATGGCGGAAATGATAATGATATTTAAAATGGAGTTAGCTTAGAATTACCACATAATAATATGGTCTAAGATCCGAATAGGAGACGACCTTCACCCAGCTGTTTATTCGATAAAAACTATTTTATTTCAAATTTAATATGGTAAGTAATAGGTAAAATATAATATGGTAAGTAATATATGGCAAATAGGTTGACTGAAAAATTTCAGTCCAGTACAGTCCAAACCAAAAAAAAGTTTTTTTTTAATTGCTATTGCTTGTTTAATAGACCAAATACGTACTAATCGAAAGTATGAAGCCTATAGAATATACAAACGTTATGTTTTGTGCAAATTATTAGTACCTATCGACTCACCTAAGCTACCTACCCAATTGTTATGATGGGAAAAAATAGTCAACCTAACGTTAGCATATTCTAGAGGCTTCATACTTTCGATTAGTATGTAATTGGTCTATTAAACAAGCAATAGCAATAAAAAAAGAGTTCATTTTTTTATTGTGGACTGTGCTGGACTGAATTTTTTCAGTCAAACTATTCGCCATTTATTACTTACCATATTAAATTTGATATAAAATACTTTTTATCGAATCAACAGCTGGATGAAGGTCGCCTCCTATTCGGATCTCCACGAGGCTAACTTTTATCTCAAAACAATCACTGTTTCCGTGGAATAGTTAACATGGGTAGCTAGGCGGTCATAATTACAAATACGTGCAATTAAGCCATGGTTTTTCTTCTAATGCCAGGTCTACAAACTCGCGCGAGTCGACGCGAGGCCGAGATACACTGCCGTCTTTAAATACGAGACGGACTGCAAAACTTCTACAGGGTGTTCGGCAGAAGGTTGGACAAACTTCAGGGACTAACTCTGTAGGTCATACTCATCAACTTTTATTATGGGACCAACATCCAAATCGCGAAAAAAAAACCAGCTGTTCCATACATTTCAGCTGTTTAGCTCTCAAAGTTTGTATGGAACAGCTGTTTTTTTTCTTCGCGTTTGTCCAACCTTCTGCCGAACACCCTGTATAATAACACTAGAGGACGCCCGCGACTTCGTACGCGTAGAATTAGTTTCCCGCTACTTCCGCCATTTCTTCCAGTGGGGGGTCGATTTTCTGAAAATCCTTTCTTAGTGCTCACTTACATCATGAAAGGAACCCCTGTACCAAATTTTAACTTTCTAGGTACAGTAGTTTCGGCTGTGCGTTGATATATAAGTCAGTCAGGTTTGCCTTTTATATAATAGAGAAGATAGATCAATGTATCTCGGCCTCGCGTCGACTCGCGCGGGTGTGTAGACCTGGCATAATACTACCAATAATCATTCGAATATGTCGAGCTTCTCCGATTGCCAATATTTCCACCTCTGCAGCGTTAGTTTCGGGTCTGCAATAACTATTTTTGCTCAACGGTACTACACTCAGGGGCAAAAAAAACGGGTCACAGTGCGTTTTTCATACTAAAGAGGGTATTTCGAAGCCTTGGTTCCGCGCCATGGGATGCTTTTAGTAAAATCTGATGGTGGATACCCCTAGCATCGATACAGGACTTCCAGAGTGCCTAGGATACCCAACTGTTTGAATCTGAGGTTAACGCCGGAATTGTGCATGTTCAGAAAAACATCTAAAATGGCAATAAAATGTAAGGAAATCCAAATGCTCACCCAAACTCTCACGCTGTGGTGAAATAATTTTTAACCACCTCGATTGAACCTCGGAGTATCCATCATTAAACCTCACTCAAAACGACCCCTGGCAAGGAACCAAGACTTCGAAATAGCCTCGTTTGTATGAAAAACGCACTCTGACCAGTTATTTTTGCTCCTGAGTGTATAGGTATCGCTTTCTCGCGCGGATATTGTCAATATCGCGCTCAAAGTTACCTTCGAAACCAATCTAGCTTAGCCAATGCTCCAATAGTTTTACCCCCAATATTTCAAAGGGGTTATTTGGAATATATTAGGAACGACGAAACGAAATATTTTCATAATTTATGCATTGAAAACACGTTGGACAAATTTCTGAATATTTTTGTGTTCGATGGGCAGTCGAATGGTATGCATACTTTGCTCTAGCCTTTTCCCGCGAATAGAATTCGTTTACAACTTTTTCCTCGACAACTTTTAAAGTTTCAAACTTTCTGGGGGCATAATATGGCTGCGTTTAGCGACAAAATGTGGATAAAACATCCGTCAGTTTTTGACACGTATAAGTACGAGAGTGACGGATGCTTTATCCACATTTATGTCACGTGATAAACGCAACCATTTTTGGCCCGCTGGAATAAAATTGTCGTCTTTGGCTAGGGTCAAGCTATCGCCGTACTTCCATAAATTCATAAAAACAATTTAGCCCGAAAAGCGTATAACAAACCGACACACTTCCGCATACATATTAGTTAGTAAAGTTCTATAGTTACACTTCGGTAGATTTCGTAAAGGTTCTCGGGCGTGTGTAAAAACTGTAATTTCTCTCTTTTTGAGAGGACTCTCTCAACATAAACTTTTTTTATGGCATCTTAAGATTGCAATCTCCCGATGACAGTCTCAAGACTGCAAATGCTTTTCCAAACTTTAGGACTTACATGAAACACTTCTATGCTAGTTATTTCACCGGTTGTCTTACCCCCACACCGGAACATAACAATGCGAACACTGCTGTTAGATTTAAGTCAAATTATATAAAATTCAGCTTTTATTATTAAATAAAAATTTATTACAAATGAACTGTACCTACCTATTAAGGTACAGTTCATTTTTGTAAATAAATCAACTATTCTTACAAATTAATGAACGTTTGTACGTTGACAAAATACTTCGTACCATTAGAGACATTTCGACGAAACTTTTTCCTAGAATTCATTCTTATAAAGTCTCTTTTACCATTAATTTTATTCAACCGAACAAGAAATGCAATTCGTTCCCTCTCTTGAAGCAAAAACAGCAATTCTACGAATATATTGCATTTATGAGTTGAAATGGGAGTACCCATATATACTCGAAAATCTAATTCAAGACCAAAATTTTACAGTTCCCATCGTGATTATTTCGTTATTTTGTCATTTTTCATAAAAACGTGAATGAGAACTCGTGTAACCAGTATAGGGTAAATTTTGTTGATAAAAATACCTACACTTAAACCAAAATGCAGTAATCACAGCGAATGTGCGCCCGTTGAGGTTAGGATTATGGTCTTGAATTAGATTTTCGAGTATCGAAGTATATATTCATTTTAACACCCAATTAGGTATTGGCTTCATAACCAACTAACTAACTACGAGTGAAGTGTTTTTTCACCCCAGCGCTTAAAAAAGGCAGGTCTTACTGTTAGAAGATAGTAGGCAAAAGGCAATTTTGCTGCGAGCGAAAGACAGTGAGCAAAATTCAATTTCGCTGCGAGCGAGAGACAAAGTAACTTTTTAATAAAAAAAACCCAGCAAGAGGATGTCGGACCATGCTCAGTGAAGGGTTCCGAAGCCGTTACTACGAACACAAAAATCTATCTCAAAAAAATCGTTAAAAAACAAACGAACGAATTTACAATTTTACTTAAAACTACACTAATCTAACAAACCGCCTACCAGTGGGCATTGTTCCCAAAATGTTGGCAACATTGTCACGCTGAATGTCAATGCTTAATCTTTGTGCCAAGTACAGGCAAGCATTTTGGTAGAAAATAGTTGGAAAGCATCTGAAAAATGGCCAACCTACCTATGTGAGCAAATCTAGAAAGTTGATTCTTATCTACCTATACTTCTAACAGTTGGATTGTCTTGAAGTTTTACATACTAATGCGATTTTGATGAAGATACTCTGTACCATCGAGCTGATATGATAACGTTGATTACAGGAAAGTGGTCATACCAACATGTACTATTCCGTCGTTTTTAGGGTTTCGTACCTCAAAAGGAAAAAACGAAACCCTTATAAGATCACTTTGTTGTCCGTCTGTCCGTCTGTCCGTCTGTCTATATGTCAAGACCCTTTATCTCGGGAACGCGTGGAGGTATCGAGTTGAAATTTAAACCATATACTCAAATCTACAGTCCCTTGAAGCTGTGAAAAAATCAAACTTCTACATTTACGTAAAAAAAAGATACGGCCCTTTATGTCGCCAAAAACGTGTATTTCGACACTCTCGAGGGAATCAAAATGTATAGGGTATTTCCCATCGACCTAGAACTATGAAATTTGGCAAGTAACACCGTCTTTTACTACAAGTATAGGAAAAAAATCTGAAATCTGTACATTTTTAGTTAAATCACAAAAAACAGGGTCTTTATGCAAGGAACGGCGTTACAAATTTTGAATTGAGTAAATCGTGTCATGTGCGGAGCCCTCGGTGGGAGAGTCCGACTCGCACTTGTCCGGTTTTTTCGTCTAACGCGCAACCGTTCGTTAGATTCGTCTTTATTAGCGAGTTTATATAATTAGTGTTAAAATCGCCGTCAATAGAACTTGCAAAATATATAAACAAAACCAAACGACATGACTACGACGTGATTACTCGATAATCACGTACTTTTAAAGATCAAGTGAGGTCTTTGCAACGATTTATACACTAAATCATTATTTTCATATTAAGTTTAAGATGAAATAACTATTCATTACACGTAATTTTTAATAAAAATACGCTTGGTGAATATTTTAGGTTATGTCTCAAACAGTACTAATTTGTTTACATAGTTCGCAAATTCTATTGACGGCGACCTTAGAAGTAGATAAGTTGGCAGCAAAGAGTTTTTAAATAATTATATCGTTTAACGAAGGCCACACCGACTAAATGGCTAAGCTAAGGTACAGATGTGGCTAAAACACTGGCATCCAAACCATTACTTTAAATGGCTGCAACATTATTCTTACTGGACATTTGGACAGCCTCACGGAACTAGACAATTTGGACAGTTATTAACACCGCAAAATTCTACTGCGGTTAGGCTTCGAGTTGGGGGTTCGAAGTGGGGTTTTAAATATTAAATATCATCCTACAGATATCGGTATTAGCCGTTCAATTTGCATAAAAACTTTGGCCATCATTTCATTTAACTACCTACGTTCGAAAAATACGTTTAGCATAATAACTAATTGCATAATTTAATCACACATACGGTCAAATAACATAACACTAATTTATCATAACAATCACGTTCTAGTTGTTGTTCAAAAATAAAACTATTATAGACCACTATTTATATTATGACCTGGTATGTATTTTGAACTTTATATTATGATATGATTACCGGGAATCGTAATCTACGCGTCCAAAGTAGTATGTATGTATGTAAACACTTTAATGTACAAAACACAGAAATTCAAATACAATATAAAGGGCCTGTTTCACAATCAACAAGTAAATTTATGTGCCAGTTAAAGTTAGCTCTCTCCTTGCTTATGTTCAAGTGTAAGAAAAGGAAAGGGCTAAATTTATGTGTCAGATATGCTTTACTTGGCGATTGTGAAACAGCCCCTTAGAGAATCAAAGAATATTTATAGAGTAGCGGGCGTTCTCGACTCGTCGTTAATACTGCATTTGGTAAGCCAACATGCAGTTATAAGATTTTCAAAAACATTTTGTTTTGGATTTTTTTCATTTTATGTTTATCTTAATTAAACCTTTAAGATTTTAAGACAGTCGGCCTCGTATGGCTGTGTCTATATCGCGTGTCAAATGTGAATAAACCATACGTCACTGTCGTTCTTATTTACGTGCCAAAAGGTGACGGATGTCTTATCTAAACTTTGTCACGCAATAAACGCAGCCATGATGATTTTAAGACTGAAACGCGTCGGAGTTTTATATAAATAAATATCAGAGGACAATTTTACACAAATTGACCTAGTCTCAAACTAACCTCTACGATTTATGTCCCTTTAAACGATTAAACGGCACGGTACCCATCGTCAATCAAATCAATCACGAGTAGTAATCATGACATCAAATCTGAACGCAAACTTGGTGTTATCTTCGCTACCTATGAAACACATATACCACCAGTGGTTAAACTGTTGCAGCTGAAGCTTCATTATTCCCCTTCAAGCGAGGCAGGATCCAATCAGCGGGATACCCGATAGTTTACTCGCTTCGAAACCTTCCAGGGAATTACAGCTCGATAGCCGCTTCATGTACTACGTTGCTCACTATGGTCGGAATTGACTTGAATAATTGACCGGTTTTCAGTCTGTTACTACCTTTTGCCTGCGGCTCTGACCTCGTAGAAGTCAAATATAGTTAGGTACTTGAGAATGGTCAAAAGTTGCCGGAATAAAAAATACTCTAAGTCCGTCACCTGATTAATATAGGAGCTTTGTAGGTACTTTTCATGTCGATCGGTTGACGCGTTAGACGGTGAAGGGGGAAACAAACAAATTCAAATCTTACACCAATTAAATAAATACATACCTAATAAATTTCAAGGGACTACGTCACACCAAGTGACCTACTACCAAACTAAGTTCTAGGCCTAAGCTAAGATAGAGAAATAATGTATAGTCGCGGTATGAAAAGGTTCGTCACTTTGTGAGAGAATCTTCTCTCACAATCTCATACGCAATTTAATGTTTAACCCTTAAAAGGACGATTTTAAACGCTGGTAAGTACTAAGTGCCGTACTCAGAGACGTCAATTAAATTTAATGCTTGTTTAGTGACGTGTTGTCTTATTCTATTGCTGTAACAAAGAAAGTGACAGCAGCAACTTAAATCAAGCATTACATTAAATTGACGTCTCTGAGTGCGGCAATAAAAGTGATCACTTGCAACTGATACTTTTTACAACGTTTTATTTACAGAATTTTGTCTGAATAGATGAAATCCAACGCGATTAAAATTCAGTTCGTTTAATTTTGCCCCATAAATATGTATAAAGGGTTCAATAACTATTATTTTATTTATTTCAAAAACTTATATAGACTCGTGCGCAACGGCAAAGCAATGGTGAAAAACTGGCCAAGTGCGAATCAGACTCGCGCAAGAAGGGTTCCGTACCATTAAAGTACAACATTAGCAATAAACTGCAAAAAAGTCACGTTTGTTGCATGGGAATATTAAATATTTATTTTAATCTGTCTTTAGTATTTGTTATAGCGGCAACAGAAATACATCCGTGAAAATTTCAACTGTCTAGCTATCACGGTTCATGAGATACAGCCTGGTGACATACATACAGACAGTCAGACAGACGGACTGACGGACAGCGGAGTCCTAGTTATAGAGTCCCGTTTTTACCCTTTGGGTACGGAACCCTAAAAACAAGCCATGCTTGGGGTACATTGTGCGAATTGTACATTTTGCTATTAGTTACATTTTGCGTGTAGTGTACATTTTGCGTTTTGTGCATTTTGCTCCTGAGGGAAAACAAGGGCTCTAGCACCGAAGAAATTTGCGGTAACATTACGATTACAGTGAAGCGATAGTATTCATGACAATAATTCATGACAAGAATACGAGTTCCATGGGATTTGTAAATAAATAATCACCCAACAAGTTTCACCCGTGTTATTAACTTAATACACCATAATAATCGGGTAAAATGTTTGGTAAGTTTTAGTTAAGTATTAGTTTATTATTTCCGCTTTTATACAGGGTGGTCCAAATAGTGACGTCCAATTTTTTTTTTATAGAATCCTCACACCAAAATGTGTCCGAAAATACCCCATGTATGTTACGCGATTTTTGCTAGTTTCGGAGATATTGATCATTTTAATCGAAATTTTTGTAATTTTTCCTCACGTCCATGTCTCGAAAAATCATTAATTTCATGTTTTAATTCATAAGTTTTTGAGTGGTATCTTACATAAATAGAATCATTACAAATCAGCGAAGTTTATAAACCTATTTGCCCGTTTTTTTTTACAGTATTTTTTTAAGTAGGTAAACCCCTGAAAACAAAAAATATGTTCATTCATCTTAGGAACTAAAGGTAGGTGTCAAAATAAACAAGTACTTGAAATTTAGCATTTTTTAAGTTTACTACTCATTAAAATGTTATTTAAAATAATTTAAAGTTATTGTCCTTGACCACGTATTTAATTAAGTATAACTTAGAAAAGGTGGATTTTTTAAGTAAAATAACCACCTATTATTAAAAGCATTTAAACGGAACACAGTTTAAAAATAAAACGGTAAATATTTTGAGCGACATTAGTCTGATTTATTCCACTCATTAAAATAATTACTGCTTGAGAAAACAAAAAATAAGTTCATTCATTAAATCATTTTAAATTTGGAAGTTTAGTTTTTGGGTCGTTTGTGAAAGGAATTTCGATAAGAATTCATTTATTTTTACAAACGCTGTTTGAAGTGCAATTTGTCAGGAGGAGGCGCCGGGGCAATGAGGGGACAATCTTCCCAAACTAAGCTCTCGGCTTGTACGGGTTCTAGACAACGGTGAATACATACTTAACTAACGTATCTTAATATAATAGAAAACATCCAAGACTTAAAAACAAATATGTCCGTTTCACTGCCGCGAGGACACACATTTGTGTGCTATGCTATATTTGTTTTCTTGTATCATTTGTATATTGGTTGGTGAATAAATTTATTTCTTCTTCTTCTTCCAAATACTCGTACTTAAAGTTCTTATCACACAAATATTTGCCCAAATATGTACCCAGGACTGAGGGCTTATTGTCTAACGCACTCACGATCGTTTTCTTTTTGAAAATCGAAGGCTTGTCTGCATACAAAATGAAAACAATTGCTCCACTTTGAAGCCAGTTGCGATTGCGAGTACGTTAGACAATAAGCCCTCTGGTTTCGTAGGCAGAGTTACTTACTACCAAGAAGGCTAACTGCCTAGTTGATATTGGCAACATGTCCCAATTTTTACCTAATAATAGCAGAGCTGTCTAAAACTGGTGGTTGCCATTTCGGAATATGATAGCTCCTTTGAAAAAAGAAGGATAATGAAAGAAGGGTAAATATCCCCGTAAACCAACAGAAAAACAAGGACAGAGGTGAAATAAAAAAATATAGAAGTAAGTTACAAGTGTAAGTCGTTCAGTGTGACGTTGTAAAAAGCCTTGAACTATTTTAATAAATGTAACACATGTAAATTAGTCCTTGGCATTCCACTTGAAAATAAATTGACCACTATAAACCCCTTTTTTATCAACACACGCGTGGGCCCATGACCTGTGTAGCACAAAAGACCTCCGCGGGGGGTCCAACGTACCCTAATGCCCCGGGTTTATCTTTAAAAAATGTATTGCCAAGAACAATGACCGGGTTCCCTTGGATTCTCATTGTGTGGGTGTTGATTTATATGGTTCACAAGTTTTTTAATCTTTCGGACAGACATTTTGACGCGGCTTATCGGAGTTTGAGGTTTGATGTCTTAATTTGATGAGAGTTTTAAGTGCTAGTAAGTGTGAAAGTTCGTGTTGGGTATCTGTGGGTATTTTATAGGGTAATCTATATATATAAAAGGCAAAACTGACTGACTTATATAACAACGCACAGCCGAAACTACTGTACCTAGAAACTTGAAATTTAGTACAGGGGTTCGTTTCATGATGTAAGTGAGCACTAAGAAAGGATTTTCCAAAAATCGACCCCCAACGGAAAGAAATGGGGGGAGTAGCGGGAAACTAATTCTACGCGTACGAAGTCGCGGGCGTCCTCTAGTTACTCTATATACATTGACGATGGGGGATTAGAACTTATCTTGATTGTCAGATTATGTGTGTATGTTTTGGTTCAAAACTGCGACTTGACATTGTGGATATTATTTCTTTTGTTTGTGTAAATCATGTCGCATGGCTTTACTAGCTTCTGCCCGCGACTTCGTCCACGTAGATTTCGAAAATCGTTATTCGCTCTGGATCATTTAAATTTTACAGGAACCTGGCCACCAAGTGTTAATCCAGGATAAGCCAACTGAATTTCAAATTTTATTCAAATCCGGCCAGCCGTTGCAGCGTGAAGTAGTTACAATTTAACACACACAAACTTTTGCATTCATAATAATAGTAGGATTTTGGTGTAAAATAACAAGTAAACACGTTTTTGTGTTTTTGTTATTAGATTTAAAATAATCAAAAGCAACCTCTTGTTAATGACGCTTACTGTATTTTCAAATTAAACAACCTAACGATTACTCGTACCTATTTATAATTATTGAACACTACAAATAAACTTTGCTATTTCCAATATGAAGGTACCTACTTAATAATTAATAATAGTACATTACTTAACAAGGGCTGTAAAAGAAAGAAAGCCCGAAATCGCAGGTATTTGAGACCCGAGCCGTAGGCGAGGGTTGTAAATATGCGATAGAGGGCTTTCTTTTTTACTGCCCGTGATGAGTACACAATTTTACGTCTTCACCTGGCCACAATGCGAGTTTTACCGTGCGCGCTGCGTGCGATAAAACTCACATTATGGCCAGGTGTTACGTAAAACAAATTCCTAACCTCTAATTTCTCATGCTCTAAAAATCTTTTTCACATGCCCCCGTTAACTAACGCTTAATAATAGTCACCTGTCAAATGTTCTCTCAGTTCTCACATTTATACAAATAACTGTATAAATATGGTATAATAAATGATTCTGACTTTCAACTTATGGCCGCACGGCGGCCATATTTCATTCCGCCATATTTGGAGGCCATTGTGGTCAATTATTAATTTTTGCCTGTTCAGTGGCTACCACAGATAATTCATGATTCTAAAATGGAGTGTTTTATTTATTAACTACCTTTGTTGATTATATATTCGTGGTTTACGCTGTCCAGTCAGTATTAAGGGGTATTTGTTTTTGGTTGCCATGATTCTACTTCCTCAGTTTATATTACATGCTGGTGCGCGTCAATCAGTCTAAAACTTTTTTGCATAATTTCGTTGAACTACCTACATACATACATACATACGAAAAGCATAATAAACGTCTACCGAAAAACACATTGTACAATTTTATCAGGCACACGATCGAATAACATAACACTCATTTATCATAACGATCATTTTCTTGTTATTATGTATTTGAAGTAATTTTCTTCTAACTAGATTAAACAATCAATGACGTTAGAAATTTCTTTTTTGTAACATAAACATTTCGGGGAAAGACATACCTACCTACACTCAAAAAAATGTGAGGCAACCAAGAGAGATTTTCTCTTAAATGACAAAAAAAAGTTATGACATTAACTGCCACACTCAGAGACGTCAATTTAATTTAATTATTGATTAAGTAAAGTTGCTTCTGTCACTTTCTTTGCTACAGAAATAGAATAAGACAACACGTCACTAAACAAGCATTAAATTTAATGGACGTCTCTGAGTGCGGCAGTAATTATATCAACAACAGATAATAGTAATAACAGCAAGTTCTTTAGTGATTCTACTAAAATCTTAGTTGATGTATCTAACGTCTTGTTAGACTCATGAGCGGCCTTTACACATAAAGTTCGGACCGCGAGAAACGCCACGCGCCGTTCCTATCTTCGTTCCGAACCGTATTTTTTTTACTATTTTACTATTACAGTTGCTTTTACACGGGTATACGGTATACGGTATATTTAGTATTTACGTGATATTCACATATTAAAATTATTACAAAAGTAGTAAAGTAAGCTAAAATTAAACGATTTTCTAAAATCTAAAATAATGTTACTTTAATAACGGAACCAACCTTTTGTCTATTTAATGGCGCCTTTAAAATGTACAGGATGCTCACAATAAGGAGGCTTTTAAATCAACTGGTTAATAAATTCAGCGGCTACAAAGGCTGAGTGGCGTAAACCAATTTGAGGCACCTCTCAGTTCAGAAGCTTTTAGGTAACGGGGGTGGGACGACGTTTAAATTTTATGTCACGTGGACATTATTGACTTCACAGCACACCCTGTATTTATACAGTTCTGTTTGTATAGTGGTTAGTTACTGAAATTGACAACATGACCTGTTTCGAAAGTTGGTCTGACAATATTTTTTTTTAAATATTATTTACTGAGAAAGTAAATATTGAATACTATCAATGTTTGCTACGCCCGCTTTGGAGTAGTGGTCGGAATGACGTAATTTTTTTTGTGATCGCGTTACTTGGCACTAGCTGTGACGTAGAAAAGACCATGTGGCGTTTAAGCTGTTTAGCCACTAGCAGAATTTAGTTTATTTATTTTCTCAGTAAATAATGAACATAAAAAAATTATGGTTTTGAGATAAACCTCTATAAGCATGAAGTTTTCAAAACACCGTTTAAAAAGTCCTGTTTTCAATTGTCGGTTTATCTCGATTGCTCGGTTATGGAAGTCCATATCCATATAATACTATACATGTCATATATGTGAAAGTAACTCTGTATGTCTGTTTGTTACGCTTTAACAGGTAAACCGCTCAACCGATTTTGTTGAAATTGGTTATGGAGATAGTGTGAACCTCGGGGAAGGAAATGGGGTACTTTAAATCCCTATAAATGTAATATTTCCCAAAGGAATAGCTATAAACGACTTCTACGCGGACGTAGGCAGCAGTTTTTAATACGGTCACAAATATTTTAAATATTCTTACAACAATTAAACTTACTATTATGATGAATAAATATAATACAATAGAATAGAACGAGAAGCACACACAAGAACAAGAAGAACAATTAAAAAAATGTAAAGTTAAAATAAATCATTGCTTTAAACAGAACCCATATTCTGTCGAGGGGCCTTGACTTAAAGAACGAACCTAAATTAAACAGAAAACAGGTACCTAACTGTAAATAGGTATCAGGTAACATCACAGAACAGAAAAAAACAGTAGAAGTGTCAAGTGGGCGTGTAACGTGTGGAATAGTTATGCGGAGTTCCGCATAACCTACCATAGGTATTTTTGCCGCCATCGCTTATTTCGATATTTCGATATTTCTAAAATAGGAAATAAATCCAGAAGCATGCCTTATTGTGCTATTTTGGAGTGTAAAAACGATAGCCGCACCGAAAACATTTTCCATGGTGGCCTGTTGTTTTTATGATAGTTTGAGTATTGGCGACAACAGGTCTGATACTAAGTGAAGCTCATGCCACTTCCAATGTTTTTTCTATTCCGTGGGTAACATAATGGATCCTTCAGACTTTTGAACGGTTTATTCTATTTCATTCAACACGACGAGTTATTTTTAAATCATCCTTTGCTTTCAATTATTTTCTGTAATATCAATTACTTGTTAATTAAATAATGATTCCTATAAACCGATCCAAATTATAACGTTCCAATTGCTTAATTGCCGAATACGTTGTTATGACAAGCCAACTTTAAAGGGCAGATAAATTTACTCGTCAATTGTGAAACAGGCCCTTGGCATCTTTACTAAACATTTATGTTCTTATCTATGCTAATATTATAAAGGTGTAAAATGTGTGTTTGTTTGTATGTTTGGAGTGATCTCTAGAACCAATTAACTGATAAAACCTTCCACTAATTAGAAAACTACATTATTTTGATTTGAACTGTATCAACTCACTGTGGATCACCAAATATAAAGCATAGTACTCAACAAACATTAAACTCTACAATCAAATTACCAAAAATGTGGAGATACATTACATAAACTACACCTTAAGCTAAAATTAACTTTTAGTAAACTTTAGCATCTCAAGTTGGAAAATGTTGTTTTTATAAAGTTTACGGCAACAGGTTTTCAGTTTAGCCCATTAAACTAAGCTGATATTAAAATAAATACCTAATGGAGGAAAACTCAAGACGCTGGATGTAATTTGATCAATTCTATGTACAAAGAGGCTTTGACGTATTGTATGGAAGATAGGAAGTTTCTTTTAAAACTGATATTTCTAAGACATGCTTTTGTACACACATCGTTTCATGTTTCATTCGACATCTTTCAACTTCTCTTCTTTGTAAGATTTTCAGAAAAAGATCGCTAGCGACAGAACTTCCTTCACTCACTTTGTAACATTTATTTTGTATTTACTTTCTGTACTGTATTGTATTTACTGTTCAATAAAGAAACAGGACCCATTAAAAAAAAACTTGAAGCCGTCAATGTCATTGGAGATGCCAAGTCATTTGTTCGAGTAATTTATAGTAAACTCAAACTTATTGCTGTTAGAATGTCAGATTGACTTTGGACCTGAGATGGTTTGCAAATTTAAGTCTTTAACTGTACTTAACAAGACCAAACCATTAATTTTAATCATTAAGTATATGTAGTAGCGATCCTTTTGCCACCCTGCCCCATATTCATTATCAACTCTTAGGGAATAAAGTGTCATTGTGTTTAAATTTCAGCTTATTCGAATAACAGGAACTTGTACAAAATTACATAAACAAGCAAAGAAACAAACATACAATAAAAAAATAAATTAAAAAAAAACGATTAAACCGACTTTTAATACCCAAATAGCTATAGATGGAAGGAAGGAAATAGGAAGATAAATGAAAAAGAGAAATGTCCGGCGAACGAAGAACCTTCTCCTTTTTATGAAGCCGGATAAAAATAAAAGTGTAACTAATATGTTGGATATCTAGTCACCAACAATAATATAATCACTCTCACAAACTCTTGATTTATGCACTTGTACCTCTAGCAAGAGACAAGTGTCTAATATTATTGAGCCCCTTGAAACTCTTTAATGGATGCTAATAGATGTACTATTTAAGACTAGCCCAGTCGACTATACTACTATCTTTTAAAGTGAAACTAATCTCAGTAAAATGTGATCACACAGTCTATTAGAGCAGCAGTTAAATTAGGTGTGCCTCAGGGCTTTATGTTAGGTCCTTTCTTATTTTCATAACTTAATTAAGTAAAACAAAGGGAGCTGAACAAAGCGCTAAATTACTTGACAAAAGCTAGAGCTCTTTTAAGTTATTATACCCTAACAAACGCAAATTGGGATCCTAGATAAGATACAATCTTTGAACGTTGTCATTATCGAAAATGTCTAGGAATGACGTAAGCTAATTCCATAAATTTCGTCAGTTTTTGCAAATTGTTTTCGTTAGCGTTTTGCACCTTGACTAGGTCCCCGGGAAGACCGAGTGTCGCTCGGATTAAAACCGAGTTTTCCCGAAGATGACTAATTGACAGATATATTTCGTGACCCAAAAGAGTAGCACGAAACCGACCATCGTGGAAATCCTCGAGGAACGCCTGTGTCCAGCAGTGGATGCCTTTCAACTAATGACATGCTCAGCTCATTCAGGGGTAATTTATATATCTACTACTATTTACTTCGTATTTAAACCTATTGCTATCATTGCTACAGTCAAGTAAATAAGAGCTACCTTAACGTTGACAATACGATAACATGTCAAAAGTAATATGGTTTTACCGATAGAGCTTTGCTGTAGGTACTTGTTCAAACCTAATGATTAGTACAAAATCGGTTGCAAATTTAATGTTCTATAATTTTATAACAGACGTAAAAATCATTGAAGCTATAAAAACTTAGATAATAACGAAAAACGGTTTTTTGTGACAATTGACCTTGAATAACTTACAACGCAGACAACATTTTATGTAACTTTTGAGACGACTTTTAGAACGCCGAAATGAAGGTATATAGGAGTTTCAAGCTTTTTATCTCTCATTCCGAGGTGAAACTCTAATTTGACTGGGTTATTTACACTAAAACCTGCGGGCCTAGTATGGTTGCGTCTATATCGCGTGTCAAATGTGGATAAAGCATCCGTCACTCTCGTACTTATACCTATAGAAAGTGACGGATGCCTTATCCAAACTTTGTCACGCGATAAACGCAGCCATGTTAGGGCCGCAGGGCTCTGTTCTTCTCGATAAAACTATATTTCGACATTATAGTCAAGTAAATAAGAGCTATCACAACGTTGACAATACGATAGCTGTCAAAAGCAATATTGTTTTTACCGAGGAGAATAGAGCTTTGCTATACTTGTTCAAACCCACTTCGGAAGTACATTAGTTTCACTTCGTCACATGAGCATTAAGCCTCTAATGATATGCCAAGGGTGTTCCACAAATAATCTGTTTCAGAACTGATAGTGGAGTTTAAAACTCATACATTATTAATGGGAAATAGTTTTAACTTGGGTTTAAAACGTTTCAGATTTATTTGGGGTTTTGGAGTTTAGTTTAGATTAATGGGATTCAGTGCTTTTAGTTATTAATAAGGATGAAAGTTTGTTGGGAAACTACAATCGGGATAAAGGTAAGGAATTAAATATTTTCACCGCAACTACGACGACGGCTATGCGAGACGAGAATCAAAAATGTGCCTGTTAAAAATTTCAATTCACTTCTCACGCACCTTCGGAAAGTTTTTTTAATAATAAAAATTAAATAAAAATCCTCGCGCCGCTTTGTCTTGCTTTTAAACATTTGTTTTACACATTTGCGGCTAAACTGCTGAATCGATTTCGATGAAATTTGGAATGGACATGGTATAAGTCCCGGTAAAGGATGTATATATATACTTCTTATCCAGAAAAAAAATATAGTTTTCAAAGGAAAAGCAATAAATAATTTAACGCGGACGAAATTGCGGGAAACAGCTAGTTATGTATGTGGTTATTTTATTTGCCGATCACTCTTTATTAACCCTTTGATTCATTACAACTGTTTGAAACAAAAGGTCATTTAGGTTGGTTTTCCAATCAACCAACATATTTTAAACTCCTATCTCGAACAAATGCTTATAGTTCAGGGGTCAAAATAATGTTCACCAGTTCCAATATCAAACAGAAAAACAACATGAATACTATCTTGTTCTCACGATTCGAATCATTAATAATCCGGAGAAACTATTTTTATTAAAAAAAACACAATAGTAACGATCGTCGACTATTTATCATTATCCTAATTTGTTTAGACTTGTACACTTCTAACTGCAGAGAGATTTTTATAGTATAAAAATAATCATTCCGAGTTAAAAACAGAGCAAAGATCAAAAATAAACGAACGATTTGATTATGTTTATATAGTTATTCAGCACCGACTGGCTCAAAATCGATTTTGTATTTAAACATCAGTTAACTTGGTACTGGATATGCTACTCAAGATCCATAAAAACAGGTCACTTTGTTCCTTATTTGTAAGACCATTGACCTGTATTCATTGCTTTTTAGTAATTCCAAGTTTTCAAATATATTATGTGAATTTTTAATGAGTATTGAATGTGATACTGTTTTGTTTTGATATAAGAATAGTTATTTGTTATACAAGGGGGGAAAGTTGTATTTTACCTGCGAGTGTTCATTTGAAACACGAGCTAGCGAAAGGCTTCTATGATTGACCACGAGCAAAGCGAGTGGTTCAAAAATAGAATCCTGAGCGTAGCGAGTGTTTCAACACACGAGACGTAAAATAACTTTTCACCCGTGTATAACACAAAACTTTTCACCTCACTACAGCTAGGAAAATAAGAAAAAGGGTTTGTACTATCAATTATTATTTATTTACCTTTTTGTCAATACAATAATTTTGATGTATATATAGAAGTACATATATTGGTAAAACAAAAATAATGCAAAATAGCCTAAGCATATCCAGTTTTGTTATTTGTCAAATATCACTAACTGCCTTCAAATGTAAAAACTCTTTCTTCACTTCACATGTGGATAAAAAGCGGTTTTCTCAATAGATATCAATCAAACAAAAAGGGCTTTCAGAGTTAGTGAGATGAAAAATACTTTGATGGTGCTCTTGTTACGAAAGACTTGTAGGCATTTGATTTATTTTAAACTTGGTACGATCAACGTAGTAATTTAAGACCACCATAGAACCGCAGTTATTGTGGTCTTATGGTGGTCTTAAATTGAACTACCCATAAACTGTAACAACTATACAGTATTACATCACATTTTTTTATGGCTCGAGTGAAGCGAATGAAGTTAGATGAGTTCCATCCTAGTCTTCAGGGGTGGCAACTGGCAACATATTTGCAGTCCTCGGATTGCAGACTTGTGATTCTAGTCTTGAGATTGTAGTCTTGAGATTTTAGTCTTGAGATTGTAGTCTTGAGATTGCAGTCTTGAGATTTCAAATGTCTATGGGTGACAGATCCCATCAGAATGCTTCATGCCATAAAAAAGGGTGTTTACTCCATAAATGCACTTTCACGACTATCTATCTTTCTATATACTAATACTAGAGGACGCCCGCGAGTAGAATTGGCGTACGCGTCAGTAGAATTAGTTTTCCGCTACTCCCCCCATTTCTTCCCGTTTTTTTAGGTAATGTTTGCGACGTTGTAGGGGTACAACGTCACAAACATTACCTCTTATTATCTCTGGATCTACTGAACCGATTTTGAAAATTCTTTTACCAATAGAAAGCCACGTTATCTGTGAATATCAGGCTATATATTTACCCAAAAAACCCCTTTTTTTTGCCCAACGAAGTGGGCACGGGAACAACTGTTTGTAATAAAAAAATGCCCGTCACTCGTAACTTATTGCACGAAAACATGAAGTTTTGACAGCAATTTTCACATGACTGTAAGAACTGTCATAACGTTAATAGTGTAAATACTATATCTAAACAAGGTAGACTGTATACCTAAAGACCATCTTTTTGTAAATGTTGACAACACTAATGGAAATTGAAAAAAAATACTTTTTAAGCCGCTATCTTCTATTAAAGTAAATAAATATTAAATTAGTCTAAAGACGCCATTAATAAGTGTCAGAGCTGTAAGATTATTAATTTCACCCCTTGAAACACCCACCTTCCATTACTTGAATTCCCTACTCCCATAGTCATTAAGTTCAGTTTGCTTTAGCTTTTATTGCGTTAATATTTTAATGTTATTACGCCTTTACGGAAATGGGGCATTAGCCGACTTCATATCTTGAGTATTAAGGCTCCGGCAAACCAAACGCGTCGCAGCAGCAGCGCGTAGCGTCGCGTGGCGTCAGAGAGTTGTAAAACAACAAAACAAATGGAACCACGGCACACCGAGACGCGCGTTTCGCGCGCTGCACACGCGCCGCACACGCGCGTCTCGGTGTGCCGGGGTTCCATTTGTTTTGTTGTTTTACAACTCCCTGACGCCACGCGACGCTACGCGCTGCTGCTGCCACGCGTTTGGTGTGCCGAAGCCTTTATTGTCATGGTAGATGGAACTTTTTATTGTAGGTATACCTAAGTCTTTTTCCTATTTTACAAGCTTTTATTTAACTTGCGATGTATGTATGTATGTATTTACGGGTCAAATCTTGCAAGTTAAATTTAATCCACTTCCCGTTAATGGAATGGGCTGGAATTTGGACCACATATGTAAACCCGATGACAATGTAATATTATGGTATCTAAGAGCTGGTCTGATGATGGAGTCGGAAGGTGGCGACAGGATCTCCGCTATTCTTAACGCAGACCCACCGTGTTAGGACTCAATAAGTAGTTTGTCTAGATAAGCAGATAAAGATTTCAAAAAGTACGGTCGGCAACAAAAGCTTGACCCAAAAATGATTTTTTTGACAGAAACTTATACTAAACAACGAATGGCGCCACAGTTTCATATTAGTGGTTCCGACTTCGAAAAAACTATTTAGATAGTGTTAGAACCTTGTGGTTGTCAGTGGTTTTTCCGTCCGGGTAGCTTCCACAATCTCTTTAGGATCGAAATTGCAAATATTTATTTATTTATTATTTATTTAAACTTATTTGCACAAAATACAATAAAGTACAAAAGGCGGGCTTAATGCCCAGTGGCATTCTCTACCAGTCAACTAGTAGGTGAAGCAGAAAAAAAACTAAAGTTAGTGAAAAGAAGCGTTGAAAAAAAAAGTTCAATATAATATATACAAGATAACGGGTATATAAAATATAAACTCCAATAATAATATTAATAATACATATAAAATATATAAATAAACAGATAAGAACAGAGAAGAATATATATTGCCGTCAAGAGTCCATTTACCTTGAGGTGGCCTGTGTGCTCAGTCGCCCTCTCCATTCCATAACAAAATACCTACCTTTCAGACTAACATAATACCAGCCTTAAAACAGCGTGGTCTTAGTCAGTGTTAGTATCAAAACATGAATAGGTTTACCTTCTTCCACTTACCTTACTTATATACCGTAACAAAGTAAAGAAAACAATATTGCACAGACCATTCAGCTGCCAGTTAACACACTGGATACCAATAAAAGCCACTAAAATACTATCAATATGCGAGAAACTGACGTAGCCTCTCAGGGAACCACAATAAGATAATGTGAAATTCATTTAATATTAACTGGCGCAGCTTAGTTATGTGACAGCGGGGACAGTTTGATAAAAACCGCTGCATTTATAAGCTTAAGTTGTTTGAAAAGCGATGTCGCTATTGCATTGCAACTGTTATTTACTTGCATCCATAGGTAAAAGGGTTACTTTGTATATTTTTAACTGACCATGATCTAGATTAGGGCTAGGGTGTCGACTCATGATCGTAAAGTACCGAGTTGGAACCCTTGCGGTCGCCATGTACTAATGATTTTTTTCTAAAAACATCCTGAGAAAACCTGCTGATTCTAACCTCTGAGTGTGTAATAGGGTAATTGCACAAATTATCATACATTCCAAAGTGTAGGTAATACTATGCTTAGTCAAGTTTGTGTTTAGAAATTAATTACGAATTCTTAAGCAATTGTGATTCATATGCAATCAAAAATACTCAAGTCGACGCGATAGAGAGTTTTAACTTATAGCTCAATGAATCTGACGGTAAGATATTTTTTATTGATTATTAAAAAGTAAAATAAAATAGATATTTGTAATAATTTAATGTTACTTTATATAATAAATAACAACTCTTACACATTTACCTACATTTTAATACGTTTAAAACTTGACAATTAAAAAAGATTGCGTTACAAAACGTTCAGCGTTTATTCGTTTAAAGCACTATCTGTGTTTAAATAAACGGTGAACAATCGAATGCTTTCAATACTAAATTCTGTACACAACCGATCCCAAGATTACAATGTCGCCTCTAAGTCAAGATATAGCCTTTATTACAGTTTAAATAATGATTTTATTCACAAATACGACGTTTTATATTTATTTTACGCCGTCGACATGTCGTAAAGTTAAGTTGCGACGGCCTCCTATTGGGTTAGGGCGGCTGCACACCTCACGACACTTACGACTGAGTGCATGATTGTAAACACAATGTGGATAAAATTGACAATTGAAATTGTTTTCTTGTGTCTATGGAGTACATTTTATAAGGAATTAAGAGAGCCAGGTTTTTAAATTGATAACACTGGACATTCGCAGATTTCACAGTAAATCTACGGCGAAAACAACATTCTGGCTGCATTCCAATCTGCTATTGGCTACGTGTAGACCAAATTCCATTTGGTGATATGAATGAAATAGTTTACAAACTAACATGCCTTAGACGTCCGTGTCTCTCACATAGCTGTGACAATAAGTGGTCGGGAACATAGGCATCATTATAAAAAAGACGTTAATTTCAGATGTGATCAGTGATCACAGAGCTAAATAATTGAGAATGCATGCTTAAATGTTGTTTGTACTAACTGGTTAACTTAAACACGCTGGGTAGTGATTCTTTCAAAAGCAAAGGTGAGCGAACGCAGGAGTGAATGTCCAAGCGGCGAGTGTAATTAGTCCCGTCAAACCGAACAAAACACATTTCAGCGCGTGTATTCAATTTGGCAGCATGGCTTCTCGAACGTATAAGGCTGCCTAATTGAGAATGCACGCGCTAAAATGTGTTTTGTTCTCTCTGACGGGACTACTTAAACTCGCCGCTTGGACTTCACTCCTGCATTCGCTCACCTTTGCTTTTGAGAGAATCACTACCCTGACGTATTCCGTGTCTGTCGAGTTTTAAAGTGAGTTCCGCTAGAGAATAACATGGCTGATGTAGGCTTTCCATATCGTCAAAATGATTGGATTTTCCTGTAACTTCCTGCTAGATTAGTTAGCTAGATCTTTAATCCATTTAGCAGAATACTTACACGCATTACGTTATTTACGTAGATACATGCAGTAGCTGTCTTTACATACCTCGTTGGTTTATTGTTACATTATTTGTGTGTCCATAAAAATCACGATTGCCGACCACTGACGAATTCGTGAAGGACGTTAGAATGACGTCTGTATGTTCACAGGTTAAGACGCAAACTAGAGAGAGATAATAAACAACTACTTAAAGAAATTTTACAAATATCTAGAATTGTGCCAATGTAATTTTTAGGATGTTGGTATTTCTATACATGAGCATGATTATCATGGTTTAGTACCTACCTTTAGTACCTACAAGCTAGAACGTGGTTTGAACTAGGTCCTGAGATTTATTTATTTTATTTATTATTACATCCAACCATCTATCACAAATCTAAATTCATCGAAGTTATGTGGCCGTACAAACTTGGCGTGGCTTCCGTCTAGTTTGCGCTTTAGTTATAAAGGCAGTCGCCCGTGCGCGCCCACCCTAACTTAAATTATGCAAATAGATCGTTTTTATTCCAAATTAAGGCGACTAAAGAAGCCGTATTGTCTCATTCTGAGTGAATTGAATTTTTATCGATTATGGCGCTAGGCGTCTATGTTTTCCGCTCTCACGTTTAGGGATCCGTTTAGTAATATTATTATCTCTCTATGATTCTTTGTGTTGTCTTGCCTTTGCTGACTTTAAAAAATACTTACTGGGAGCCTAATATGGCTGCGTTTATCGCGTGCCAAAGTGTGGATAACGAAGACTTGCTAGCAATGTACAGAACATTTTTTTTTTTGACATTTTCTTAAGGAAGTGCTGAGAGCGTTTTCGAAAACATTTGAGTACCTACCCTAAGAGCTAATTATGAACTGTTGCATACATAACTTTTTCTACAAGCTTAAAATAATAATGTCAAAAATAAACAATCGCTAACTTTTCTCGTATACTTTACTCGATTTTTCTGCTAGAACAAATTACTTGTCAGCAAAGTCATTTTCATTATTCCGATTGGCGTTAGTTTGTGAATTTTACCGTCAAAAACCTTTTTTAAAGGTGTTGTTAACCTCGTTTTTTATATTTTGTTGGATATTGTTATAATTTTTTATGCTCATAGCATAAGGGCCAGAACTGTGCATTTTTAATTTTGAAGGCGGTAAAGTTATTTTATGCAGAGAGAGAGAGTCTTTTGTCCCAGAGTTTTTTTGAGTACCTACCATACCCTGACCCACAACAACCCTGTCAACTGTGTCACAGTGACGTTATGATTCAGGTCGTAAGAAGTAGTAAACAAAATATTTTATAGTGTCACCGTGACAACGTTCTATGGTGGGTCAGGTTCCATCGGGCTAAGTACAGTCAACCAATTTGATTCCTAGGCCACTATTGACTTTGTCAATGTGACGTTGTAAACCAAATCATAAGAAGTCTGTAACGTTTGGTTGTCAACGTCACTTTAACATAGTCCAAAGTGGCCTAGAAATCAAATTGGTTGACTGTACCTACCTCTCGTATAACATGTTTTTTTTTTTCGTTTTCGCATTAAGCACTTTAGGGGTGTGCCACTTTGCCAGTGTCAAACATGATATATGATAAGAACCTAACTGATACAACCAACTCGCGCTTGGCCATCAGCTTTGTTTATACCAACGACAAGGTTTCCCGTTCCGTTAATTAAGACCTCGTTTTACTCCTTTTTTTTTAATTGAAAGGTTTTCGCCGGCCGGGATCAGTTAATTAGTGGACTCGATTTAATTCAGTCGTTGTAAATTAACAATTCTTAAGTTAAAAGGGAAATGAGAGTGTAGAATTTGGTATTTTAAACCCCTGACCGAAAAAGTGGGATGCTATAAGTTTAAAGTGTGTATCTGTGTATAAGTGTGTGTGTGTTTGTATGTGGCATCATGGCTAGCAAGCGGATGAATATACATGGCCGTCTTTTTTTAAAGAAAGCTAGTTTTATCTTATCTTATCTCACAGATGGGCCCTTTTGGATACACTTCGACTCCTGATCTTTTGTGCAATTACCCTCTTACACAGTCAGCTGTTCGAATATGCAGGTTTCCTCATGATGTTTTTCCATTGAGCATCGGTTAATGTAGGTACTTAAGTCAGAAAAACTCATTGGTACATAATGACCAAGGGGGTTCGAACTCTGTACCTTACGATGACAAGTCAATCCTCCAAGCTATTAGGCCACTGAAGCCCTATTATTTAATACTTTTATCGGGATTGTTCTTATCTAGGTTTCATTAAAATCGGTTAAGGCGATATCAACTTTCAAAAAAGGTGCCACCATTATGTCAGACCATTTTATCTTTTTTATCATTTCTACATTATAATTGCTAAATCTTTCACGGTACACTCTGTCAAACTTTGGAATGGGCTTCCGCTGGACTTAAGACAGTCTCAGTCAATTAGCTCGCTTAAGGGGAAGCTAAAAAAGTTGTGGATGAATGAGTGAGCTAGTCTTTGCTGGCTTATTACCTCGCGTCATACTAATGTAATAAATGATGTTTTACATATCAAGTAGTTTTCATAATTGGATATTGATGTATTTATTTAGTATATAATGTATTTTATATGTATAAGTAATTATATTTGTATTTAGGCGTATTTATTTTATTTGTACAGCTACATATATGATGTTTACTTATTATAAGTATATGTAGTTTATGGTTACTTAAGTTTAGATTTATTGGTTTATTTACTTTTTGTGCACTTTTTATAATTTTGCCTATCCTCGTACAGTTTTCTCAATCAGTCAGGTTTACTGGAAGAGATTCTTAAAAGGATAAGTTCGCCTTTGTACATAATCTATTTTCATGTAAGTGTTTTTTGTGAAACTATTTATTTTTGTGCAATAAACAGTTGACTTAAGTAAGTACTTACTTACGTCCATAGGCCTCGAAGTCCACTTAAACCGCCACCACCACTTAGTCCACTTAGGAGACATGTGTAAAAAAAAACTGAAATTGAGTGGTCTGGGAGTTATATACAGGCAAAAGCACAAATATTTAAACAACTATCAAGCCAAATATTATGTAAACACAAACCGTATTGTTAGTGCCATAGAGGCGTGTAGATATTCTGGACAAAATGGGTACGCACTGCCACTTTTACTAAGCCTAAAATTATTTAGCTTTTTCGGAACGCCTTAAGTGCCTGCAGCAGGTCAAGGATTATCCATGATTTACCTGACACCCTGTATATTTATGAGTCTAACTGCCATTTCTTCCTTCTTTAAAAATATTTCTTTATCTTCGATACCTAAGTACGAGTAGAGGAAAATTACTTTCTTTTCAAATTTCGTCGCTGATTTCGAGCGACAATTATAATTTGACCCGTACCATGAAATCATGATGGAACTTGAGCTGAAGCTGTTCGTATTCTCTAAAACAGGTCGCTTATAAATAGAGATTATTTATGACTTTTTTACAGCTTCGATAAAAGCTGATTCATGTGACAAACAGTTGAGAAAAATCATTTTTTGAATCATCAACATCATCATCATCATCATCATTAGCCTATATTAGTCCACTGCTGGACAAAGGCCTCCCCTAATGAGCGCCATAGCGCCCTGTCTTCAGCTTGCCGCATCCAGCATCTGCCTGCAGTCTTTCGCTGAGCGTCATCCCACCTGGCCTGAGGGCGTCCTACACTACGTTTGCCAAGACGCGGTCTCCATACCACTCAATTTTTTGAATACTTTAGCTATATAAATAACCAAGATATAAGCCAACAAAGATTTGTTCCTATCTCAGAAAAAAACAGAATTTAACATGGAGATCATGGCCGACCTGTTACATGACGTCACAGTGCATATCGGATCTCTCCCTCTAATCGCTGTCTAATTAGCAGTTTAAAATGCTTGTATCATCCGTATTCTTGGCCGATTTTAATTTTAATTTCACTTTTGGTGATCTTAATTACGTTATTTTCATATTTTGAGGAGAAATGCGATTTGAAAAATTCCTTGTTTAAATTTATAATCCCTATTCGTCGAAAAACTAATAAATGGCGAGCTTACGTTTCTTATCGCGGTTGTAGTACGTTATGCACCATAATGCCAAGGAAATGGCAAACTGACCGCTCCAACAAGCCGAATAGAGCAGCGCCGCGCCAAAATCCATCCGTGAATTCCAAAACTGTAGCGTTTAAAAGTACTTGGCGCATTCCGTTGGATTTCCAAATGGACGGAAAACCAGCGCGACGCGCCAACGCGCAATCCGAATGGAACTGTCGTGAATGTCGAAATTCAACGTTGGAACACGCCACGCCTCCGCGCCAAGGCAAATGGCGTCGTTGTGAATGAAATAATTGGCTGCCATTTTCTAATCAGTTTGTACCGTAGTGTCGCAACGTTGCGGTCAAAATATTACGCCGATCCAGTTGTATACACTCCATCTGTCGCCGAGACAAACGGCGCGTACGTGAATACCCAGCGTAAGTGGGATTTGAGACCCATAGACATTTTGCATTCTCAAGATTGTAGTTTTAAGACTGCAAATGCGTTGCCAACCCTGAAGATTGATATGGCATGTTAGTAATTTCATCAGTTGTCATGCCATACCTACATGTAAAACCACACTGACAGCTCATGTAAGGCTCGCCAGCAAGTTCGTCAGCGAAGTGCTATCGTTAACAATAACACCGTACTTAGCACGCTTCACCAAGCCTCCACTTCAACTTGGCTGCGTTCCAGCTTTGTCTACGAACAGGCTGCATTTAACACCGGACTTCTTGATTATTTCTAATGGAAGTATTCTTTAGGAAGCGTGAGCTGAGTGTTAAATTAGCGAATATCGGACGTGTTTGTACAAGTGTAGAATACGAATTTGAAAAATTAATTTTATAATGTGTCGTGAATAATAGTACTGTGCCAGTAAATAATGGTCGGCTTAGTTCACGACAGAAGTGTGTTAAGAATGCACGGACAGGATTCAGCGGTATCACATCGGACCTTTGTAGTCAAGGGTCCTCTTGCCGGGGAATCCTATACTGGTCTAACTAAGGGAGAGTGAATGAAAAGGCCAAATGTCAAATACACTTCATGTATTATATAAACATGCAAAATTCGTTTGATATAGGTAACTGTTAGCAAAGCATGTTAGTTTCGAAATTATAAGCGTCGCAAAATGTGACGTATGTAAGGTTATGTTTTTATATGGAAAACAGTAGCGTATGCTACAATTGTCACATAAAAGTCATTTTGTTGAATAAGATTTTTCAATTTTCAGTCCTCAGGGTTGGCAACGCATTTGCAGTCTTGTGAATGCGAATGTCTATGGGTCACAGTTACCACTTACCATCAGGTGGCCTGTGTGCTCGATTGTCTTCTAAGCCATAAAAAAAACCTCACGTAGTCGATACGTTAGCGTCGTTGGTACTGACCCTTACAAAGCTAGCGGTCCTGGGTTCAAATCCCGGTAAGAGCAGATGTTGTGTGATGAGCGCAAGTATTTGTTCCTAAGTCTCGGAGGTTTGCTATGTATCTATATTAGTATGTTAATTGTTGTCTAGTACCTAGTACCCATAGCAATAAGCCTAGAGCTTAGTTTAGGACTAGGGCAATTTGTGTGACATTGTCCCCTGATATTTATTTATTTAATTAATGGACGCCCCCTTAATATTCATACATGAGGTACGGAACCCTCAGTGCCCGAGTTTGACCCGATTTCTACAAAGGGTCAGCGATTATCACAGTTCGCCAGTGGGTCAAGTTAGGCTGGTATGGTTTGGTGCTTTTCCATTAACGTGTGTATAAATAAACCGTATCTCGATGCCATATCGTGCACCCTAATAACAAAAAGAAAATTTTAAAAACCCAACCGTTGCTAATTTACTTTAATTCGTTATAAATCCTGAATATCCGTTCTAAATGAAAAATTATGAAAAATAGATAAAGATGATTTTTAAATACCTATTCAAAGATACCCCACTTGTCATAGTACGTCCGTTTAATTTTTACAATATGGCGTCTAGTTGCCGCCATTTTGAATTTTGATTGCTGTTAAATCTTTCTTTAGTGACACTCACAAGATAACAAATCGATTGACTTAAGAATCATGAAAAACGGCCCACGCCTTTAGTTTGTAGAGCGCTATAAATGAACAAATATACATATACATATAGGTTGATAAATACATAACCCTCCTCCTTCGGCAGTCGGGTAAAAACCTCACCACATTAGAAATGCACTGATAAAAACAACATGAGTTCGATTTAAAATCGGTCCCTAATCTCAGCAGGATATCTTTAATCGTAAATATATCGTTTCCGGCGATCCGACTTTTTTTAATAAGACACAACTGAATTAATTTATTAAGTCAACTTGTTCTATGAACCCTTTCTAAGAAAGAATTGCCAATTGCCTTGAGGTGGTTTACACCACGGAATAGAAAAAACAGCGGAAGTGGCATGAGCTTCGCTTAGTATCAGACCTGTTGTCGCCAATACTCAAACTATCATAAAAACAACACGCCACCATGGAAAATGTTTTTGGTGCGGCTATCGTTTTTACACTCCAAAATAGCACAATAAGGCATGCCTCTGGATTTATTTCCTATTTTAGAAATATCGAAATATCGAAATAACACTTTACACGCCGACTTGACACTTCTACTGTTTTTTCTGTTCTGTGGTTTACACGCATCGAAAATGTCATGTCTAAGGATCAATAATATCTCTACATTATTTTGTTATATTAAAATTAAATTAAAAGGTAACACCTTTATTCCATACTAGCTTTTGCGCGCGACTCTGTCCGCGTCCTCGTTTATGATAATAAATAGCCTATGTGCTATTCCAAACTATTATCTATTCCTGTGCCAAATTAAATCCAGATCCATTCTGGTGTGATTGAGTAACAAACATTCAAACTTTCGCATTGAGGTATATACCTAATTAATGAGATGCTTAAGATAAGAAGTGAGGTTAAATTAACCCATATTGCTTTGACATATTAATCATAATGTTCACTTTATGACAGCTCTTATTTACTTTATAGTAAGTTAAGTGTAATTAGGAAATTGAAGCAAAAGGCTAGACCAATGGAATGCAATCTCCGTAGTAGTTTCTGTTTAATTTGCAACTAAAGCGCTTCTGATTGGTTGATTGCGTCAGACGACGGACAAACGGCCTTTGACTCGTTAGTTCCCACATTGCCTTTGACTGGATATGTTTGTCTAATAGTTGAGTTGTGCACTACTGCGCCGAGAGTCAGGGGTTGAAATACACTTTACACCTTAGAAAGTTACAATTTGAAACAACAACACAACACTAATAACAGTTTTATGCAAATGGTAAACAACAGGCGGCCTATAAGGACAGTAAGGCTCCAAAGGTAACGAAAGTTACTCTATTTAAATCATTCGATGGTTAAAATGGCAATTGGCGTATAGGATAATTTTATAGTACAATTTAGTTGTCCTTTACACCAATTTTAGCTTCGATTATGGTTAACTTTCGTTACGAAATGGAAAAAAAAAAATTTAATGGAAGCTGTAACTTTTTTTAACTATGTTTTTTTTTTTGAAAACGGCCCATCTATGAGTGTAAACGTGTATTAAATTTGTAAACCAATAACTAAAAAACAACCTGTGTGGTTGCCGGGTTAGAATAGTGCTACTTCATGTCTTCCCGTGGATGTCGTAAGAGACGACTAAGGGAATAAAGGCTTGTAGTACTGTTAGGCGATGGGCTTGCAACCTGTCACTAATAAACTGGTAATCTTAGCCTGATTGTGCAAAATGTGGTTACAGAATTATCAACAAGTTTTTAGAGTTGTTGGTAATTCTGTAGCTCTGCGTACCCCACTCTGGGAATGAAGGCGTGTGTTTGTGTTTATTATGTATGTAACAAAAAAAAGAGTAAAATCGTAAAGATTCCTTTAAATAGTATATGTATTGTATTACGTGCTACGTATATTAGATTTGTCTCATCATTCCCATGCTATGTGACACGTACATATTGCTTCTCGGAATCGGTGAGCAACTGCAAGACATCTAATTTATTAGAAAATACCAAGCGAATAGTTTTATTTAGAATTCTCGTTGGAAACTACTCACGAGAAAAAGTATCTTATTTTTCTTTAGAAAATCTGATTGATTCTGGGAAAAAATGCGAGTAAATGTATCAAGTTACATTGCAATGGAGGATGTTACTTAGTTTTTACGTTCAAAGATAAGAAAGAAAGA
Organism: Acleris cristana; assembly: GCA_948252455.1. NCBI lineage: Eukaryota > Metazoa > Arthropoda > Insecta > Lepidoptera > Tortricidae > Acleris > Acleris cristana. Next base: position 6,949,600 of record OX411797.1, on the reverse strand, counting down.
AAGAAATAACATTTATTCCTGACAAACAGACAAACAAAACTCAACAAAATACTGACATAGACAAAATACCTACCTGTTGTCACGAAATGGTTCCAACTCAGCGTTATGCTCGCGTTAAAACCAGCGCTGGTCTTCCGTTGGAACAAATTTTAGGTCATGCCAATAACGAGAACTATTAAAAAAATCTGTAGCAAAATTTTATTAGATTATGTTATACCTCCATTGCAATTCCATTAAACTCATTAATCTATACAAATACACAAAATCAAACAAAGCAAAGTTAGTAAAAAACTTATACATTTAATAATTGTTTTGTAGAAACTAGAAAGTCGCAAGACTAAGCGACTAATGACATTCCAAAGTAGTATAATAAAACCGATTGGAAACAACAACATTTACCACAACACAACTTAGTAATGTTTAATTTTACATACATACATATAAAGTACACATAAAACTTTCTTTGTAAAGTCTACATAAACCCAACATAAAATTCCACATAAATATATTCATGGAGTAACTTTAAACAGACCAATAAAATCGGGTCACAGTACTTACAAATTTGCATACATGTTGATCATATTCACTGCTCAGTGTAGTCGCAATCGATACCAATGTAACTAGGTTTGTAATGGTCGGTTTCTAAACCTCACTGGTTATTAACCAGTGAATTAAGTTTATGTATAGAGATGAGTCTAAAGTAGTCTGAACTCTGGGATCGTGGGGCTAGTTTGCTCTGAACTAGTTTGGACTTAATTGGTTACTTGGTCATTGTGGTGAAGGGAATGAAATAAACATTGATTTCACTCGGTACGGTCAGCTCTCTCATTTACATGAAATCATTACATTGTATATTCGTTAAGAAGATCGTAAAACGTTTAATTGTGTCAAGCAACTCTTTTTCATTTAGATGGTTACTTCTTGGAGAAACCATGTAGCTTTTAAGATGTTACAGTATTGTTTTAACCCGGTCGGTATTTATTACTGTCAAATAACAGCTATTATAACATTTATACCCTTAACAATAGGATAACATGTCAAAAGCAATGTGGTATTACCGAATAGAATAGAGCCTCTGGCCGCTGAACCACGTTAAAAACGAAAGTAAATAATTACAAATTAAAGCCGCAAACATACCGAGAGCGGAGGCGGCGGGGTGTGGCCCGTGTGGCGCGTTCTCATGCTAACAAGCTTCAAAAAACCCGGCTGTTGCTAACCAACTTTAAATCTTTATAAATCCTAAATGATCATTATAAATTAAAAATCATGAAAAAATCTAAGGATAATTTGTAAATAGGTACCTATTCAACGATACCCTCCTCGTCATAATTCGTCGAGTATTTCATTTTTTTACTATATTTATTGCTACTGACCTAAAGGACCGAAGACCGATTAAGATCGTTTACGAAGATCTAGTTCCTGCCGGTCTGTGACGGGAATTCATTCCTTTTAGTTCTTTGTTCCTGACCGACTCAAGCCCAATCTGCGCCAATTGATAACAAAAAAAAATGTTCCATACCGCTTCACTCATACCTCATACTCCTACTTACATACATTAAATCACGCCTGTTTCCCAGAGGGGTAAGCAGAGACCACTTCTTTCCACCTGCTAAGATCCTGACAAATCTCTTTCGCTTCTTCCACGTTCATACATCGAGTCATGAATGCACGTCGGTTTCGGGTACCTACTTAAGATTCGGCCCTTTTCCAGCATTTTTCCGATTTGATTCGAAAAAGTACGCCTAGGGCGGCCCCTTCCGACCCTTCCACTCACTTTCGCTCTGTAACTATATGTCTTTCGTCAATCTCCTTTCATCCATCCTTTCCAAAACTGAACCATCGAAGCATGCCCTTTTCAATCTTAGTCACTCATTACATCTTCTTTTAGTTCACATTTCTCTCATACTCATCGCTTCATACCTAGTATAAAACAAAGTCGCTTCCCGCTGTCTGTCTGTCCCTATGTATAAATGATCTTTAAAACTACGCAGCGGATTGTGATGCGGTTTTTTTTAATAGATAGAATGATTCAAGAGGAAGGTTTTTATGTATAATAAATGCTGGTTTGTTGTACGGTCGCTAGTTTATTTATAATATCAAATTTTTTAAGTCAAGTTAATAGTAATAGTTAGGTTATATTTTACCTATTTGTGCAAATAGTCCATGTCACAACTGTCCATAAAACTTACTAGTGAAATATACCCAGCAAAGGTCGCCAAAAATTACCAATGTGATATATTTTTTAATTAACCCCACAACACACCGGGGTAATGGGTTAACCCTTACCCGTATTTATTCTGACCCAAAAACTTTACCCCATTGCCAAGTTAATCTAGCAACTAACAAATTATGAACTTCTGTTCAAAGTTATTGAAACGGGTACAGATTGTAAGCAGAACCCAGCGGCTATTTTCCTGATGTGTTCGGATTTTCGATCTAAGTAATATTAACTTTGATTATCGTTACGTTTTATAAACTCTGAAAGTTAGGTTAGTGTTTAGAGGCATTTTATTTTAACTATTACCTCCTTACTAATAAACGTTGGGTAACGGTGGTATAGCTATACAATGTTTTGTCCTTATCTGTCATTGTGACATTTGGTTGACAGATAAGGACAAAACATTGTATAGCTATACCACCGTTACTCAACGTTTATTAGTAAGGAGGTAAATATATATTAACCTGCGAAATAATGACGGCACACTTTCAGAACTAATATTAAAGGACCAAAGCGTTTTCGTGAAATGTATCTGACACCCGTATTCACAAAAAAATATAGTAAACAAAGAAAAACATCGGTAAATAAAGTAGATAATCTATATATATAAAAGGCTAAACTGACTGACTGACATATCAACGCACAGCCCAAACTACTGTACCTAGAAACTTGAAATTTGGTACAGGGGTTCCTTTCACGATGTAAGTGAGCACTAAGAAAGGATTTTCCGAAAATCGACCCCCAACGGGAAGAAATGGGGGGAGTAGCGGGAAACTAATTCTACGCGTACGAAGTCGCGGGCGTCCTCTAGTTATTAATAAACGAGTTTTGCAATAAACAAGGTAATTTAATTATACACATTTTTATTCAACAACACTAATTAAAAATAGTTTAAACACAAAGAAATGAATCGGTTAAAGTACCAATTGAAATATATTCAATTAAAAAGTACAAATAAACATTCCAGCTACCTAATAAAATCCCAAACACATTTTCCTTTATACCAGGTAACTCCATCATTGATTCACGTTTATTTTGGTTTGTTTCAGGTAAGTCAATCGCTCCATGGCGGCTTTATTCGAGATTTGATGAATGGGCAGCTCTATCACTGTGAGTATACAGTACGTCAATGGTTTAACGTTTTTATGCCACTGACGTATTAATTTTGTGGACATAACGTGTCGGTGTTTTTTTTAGCAAATATTACGTTCATAGGAGATGGTAGGTAGGATTAGATGGTTATTTTAGATGATAAGTGATTTTGAGCGTTATGTTTTGGGTTAGAAGGGATATCAAGATGAAAGCTATGGTAAAAAATATTGAATTGAGACAAAACTGGAATTTGCATTTGTTAGTGTGTTTTAACTCGTTTTTAACCTTAGTTGTTACCAGTTTTATAGAGTTCTACATAAGTTAAACTCTGTAAAATGTGTTTCATCTTAGTTTTGAGAGAAGTTTTTTCTATTAGAAATTACAATAGTAGTTTACGTGACGGTTGCGTAATGCCAATTACGCAGAGTCGCGTACAATAATATATCTACACACATATTATAAGTACTCTAAGAGGGGTTCAGAAGCCGAAAGGCAAATGACCAGCATTACCTGTGGTAGTAGGTGACAGCGATGACAGCTGTAACGTAATTTCATAACGTCATCAAATATTGTAAGGTAATGAGATCCAAATTTGGAACAGCTTCCAAAATTAACAGCTGTCATCGCCGTCACCTACTACCACAGGTAATGCTGGTCATTGCCTACGGGTTTTGAACGCATAATAGAGGACTTATGATATGTGTGTAGATAAAACAATTATTTTGCTTGAATTTGATGGCCTACAATGTGAATCGTGATGTTATAAAAACAATCAATTTATTTTGTTAGTAAGCCATTGTTTAAACAATACGATCGATCACAAAGACATGGTAATCACTATTGCACCTTACTCCATTGAAATAAGGTGCAAAAGTGGATACTTTTATTTGTGGTCAAATGAACGATTTTTAACTTTATAATACCCAAAAAAAGTTTATCCTCCCCATTAATGGCTTTCCCGACCCTAAATTCTCATTAAAATCTAAACCTTAACCTTAACATACCCTATTAAATGCCAGTGACACACCTGTCGCATTCAAATCCCCTACAATATTAAGTTGGCGGCATTGAACGCGTTAACTGCGATACAAACCGTCGGATAACCGTTTAAATAACGCTCAAGCGGGGTTAACCGCGGAGAGACCGTAAATTCTAGTTCTCGGGTAATGGAGTATCGTTACTACTGTTCAGGGCTACTATGATACCTCGATTCCATTTCACTCAACTACTTGACATTCTAGTTAAGGGTCATACACACTCGAAACAAAAGTTATCTCTCCTGTGGACCCTGTGGTCAATATAGTTAAGTTGTGTGCATATAAGTTAGGCCTGGTTCCCACTATGCCGGATTCGGCAATTTTGCCGGATCCGGTAAGGGTAGTGGCTGTACAATTTATATGAAGCTGTTCACATTATGCCGTGTGAACAGCGTCATAAGCCACTAGCCTTACCGGCATCCGGCAAATTCGCCGGTCCGGCATAGTGGGAACGGGGCCTTAAGTTTTTATTTGATAGGACTAAAGATCTGACGCCGTTAACGCGTTTATGAGGATGTGGTTTCAGCCAGAAAATTAGGCCTTAAAAACGTTAACTTCGGGTATGTCCACAGGAAAGACAGTAACCTAAATCAGGGGTCCTATTATATTAGGCCGCCTTCGCGGTGGATAAAGCATCCGTCACTCTCGCACTTACCTACTGGTCAGAAGGTGACAGATGTTTTATCGACGTCTATCCACATAGATAAACACGACCATTATATTAATTTACCAGGCGGACCTGTCAAATGTTTAAGATAATGTGCTTACTACGAGAAACTTTACTGTTTCTAAAGTTTCTCGATCCAAACTCACTTTAAATAGATAGGTAATGAATATTAAGTTATGACGTACCTACACGTATGTAGACGCTAACGTTGAAGTTTTAATCTTATGGAACAAGTTTTACTACTTCCTATGGGGATATTGCCAGTAATTCGGCACAACGCCAACAAGTTTTAAAATAGTTTTTATTTTGTTTCAGGTATTATTTTTTAAATTTTGCCATCTTATGTTATGTCAACTAGAGTTATTGCATTCTTAAAGTTTCTAACCAGGGTTACTATTTTTTTATGGCAAAGATAAGACACACAAGCACACAGGATACCAGATATTTGAATTCTCAAGTCTACATTCCTAAGACTCGTGTCCAACCCTAGGAATAAGATGGAATGCCTATAAACTAGTAATTTCACCGGTTGTCTTATCCCCATACCGAAACACAATAATGCAAACACTGCTACTTGGCGGTACGTTATAAGATAACATGGTGATTCTCTTAAACAACTCATTTTTCGATTCGACGTCGGAGTATAAACCGGCTAACTAACGTTGCGGCCCGTGCTCGTTTGCCAATTCTTACGAAACAAAAGCGATTTTAAAAATACAAAATATGGTGTTTTGTTTTTTATTTAAATAAAGATTTATAATATTTAATACTAAATCGATTAAATAATAATGTTATTTATTATTTCAATCCCTATCACCCCCTCATCTTGATCTCACGACTCACTCGACAACCTTATAAAGTTCGAGTTTCCATAGTACCACTGTATTTTATGATATAATTTGACTATAAACCAGCGCGGACTGTACAATGATGGTGGAAGCGCATCTACAGGGTGAGTCGTTACGGGGTTATGGAATTTTTATGGCCCCAATTTCGTAGATCTTGATAAAGAGATATTTATTTTACGTTCAGTCTATTGTTTGACGTTTTCTTATTTGAATAAATTTAATTTATTAGGTTTTTTTAAATAAATATACTTTTTATGGTTTTGATTAGATTGTGAAAGGGTTTATGCTTGTTTTCTTAGTTTTAACTTCTTATAATCTTTAGTGGATTTGTAAATAAACTTGTCCAGTGAGAATCAGGCTCTTGTAACGTGTTTTTGTTTATTAAAATCAGTATCACAAAAAAAACAAGTAAGAAAAAGTACACCTAGACTTCCATATGTCAATAATTTCGCTTCTAACAAGTCTTGTGTGATTCTTATCTGTGTATGTATTTATTTGTTAACGTTTATAATCCATTCGTTTATTATTATTTGCTTAAAGAAACACTTAAAATCCAATTAAAACATCTTTCTTTCATCCCTAGGGTAAATATCAGATTGTTTACCTGCTAAGGGATCAAAGGGTACAGACGGAGATGTAATCCATCCATTTCTGTATAAACATCCATTTTGGATCAGTAATGGATTGAGATCGAGTTTCTTTGGCGAATCGTATACAATTAGCCGTCTAGTCTGTTTATTGTATTAACTGCTTTATCTGACTGTACTTACCTACTGAAATAGATATACAGCCTGATATAAATAAACTGAGTTGATGAATTGAAATGAAATTGAATGAGAGTCTGTTTAGAACGTGTACAAATTGTTGTTGTTTTGTCATTTTTTTTAACGGTATTCCGCTCATATTTTAGAAGAATTTTCGATACATTACATTAAAAAAACTGATTTACAGTGAGAAGTTATCATTTTAATACTAATCAGATTAATTGCATAGAACCTTTAGAATTATTTTAAAAAAGAGAGAAAGAAAAAAAAACATTTATTTCAGGCGTTGCCCATAGAGTGTTAATAACATTGGTCTTATAACTATAGTAAATTGAAATTTAAAATTGGATTAAATGTACGTTAGACAGTTATTGCGTATCTTTTGAGAGATGGACACGATAACACTGTATTTATTGATTGCAAGCAATGCTAATCTAAACTTATCATTTAAACGACATCTGAGTTTGGGCTCAATCAGAAGGTGTATAACAACTAAAAAGACCATTTAATCTTTTTGGTATGTTATTTAAAAAATAATACAATCCTTATGAGGCGCTCAATTCTAATTCCCGCGTTTCATGCAATCCTTGTTTGGGCAGTTAAGCGTGTTTATCCACTTTGTTTCGCTTTGTTAGGGACCTACACGTTTTACCCCTTTTAATGTGTTTTGAACTGAATGTTTATTTTCGTGACTCATTTGTAATTTGTTTCTACCGGGCCTTTACCTATTTCCACAAGTTTGTTTTTCTGAACAGAGTTGTTACCTACTGACTTAACTTTTTTATACAATCATTTTTTATTTGAACAGCCATTCCGTCCTAAACAAAGTTAAATATGCTACGCAATAATTATGAATACCTCAAAACAGGGAGGTAATTTACATTATTAGATTAACGCATTATACCTTTACAGATAAATCGTCATCGCATGACGTCCAAGCCTTAACACCATCATAAATCGGGCCCAACCACCCTGTGGTTAATTTAGAACGATTTTGTTCGAATTCCGACGCTCACAATAAAAATCGTATTTATTTTACTACACCCTGTTTACTGGACTGACGGGCACGAAAGTGTTTTGGGTAGGGAAATTAAACTAATAAAATACATTGCGTAAATTTGATTAAATGTTGTGAGTTGTAACATGGATTTTGTTTTTGGATTCTGCCGTAAACAATGATCTCGTTTTTCAATGAATAAATAAGCAATTTAAAACAAAAACCTTCCGTGAGAATCAGACATATTAAGGAGGGGGAGGGGTCGAGCGTTTTTCGACAATATTTACGTGCGTAACCCGGTGTGATTTCCTTAATATGAATTAACAAGCAGTTTACAAAAAAGGCAGTGTCATAGCTCTATATTCGTCCTGCTCTAACCAATATCATCTAGCGTGCATTCATAGTACATCGCGATTTATCTCCCGAGCCGATGGCGAAGGCGATGAATATGCTATCTGAAGATTTATGTATTACTGCCCGTGGTGTGTAAAAAAAAGTATGATTTTCCGCTGCTGTAAATCCTACATGACGCCATGGTGGCAAGGGATAAAATAAACACAGCTACGGGTTGCTCCCACTCTCCTAATAAAGGATTTCTAACGTAATGAGTACCTAGAATGTCGCGCCTCTACAACGCTCTTGCTAGGCGATCGGAAAACCTAGACATTTACCACGACAGCTTCTATACGTTTAAGAGAAAATTTGTAGATAACTGTTGATGCACCTTCTAGACCTTTAAACCCATTTAATTAATTGTGTATTGTTTATTATTTTTATTTTTATTCTTTTTAAATTCTAAATTGTTTTAATTGTATTTAAAACTTTAATTTTAATTTTAATTCTAATAGTATTATAGGTAGCTAAACTGCCTGTTACTTGATACCAACGCATGCTGTGTTCACCTGTAATTAGTGGTACAATTATTATATTAACTAATTTGTTACATTTTAACTAGCTTTAAGAAAATTGTATCTGCTGTTGGTGATCCTATTAAATAAATAAATAAATAAATGAAACATGAGAGGCCTTTTTTTTCAATTAATTCTACCAATTTTTTTTAGGTGGTATGTTAACTATGCAGGTTTAGGTAAAAAAGTCAAGTCATTCCATTCCAGAATGATAATTTACTTTTGCGCATTTATCATGATATGAATCGGTCACTTTACACAGTGGAGGAAGTATTCCAAGAAGAACTTCATTCATCTCATATTTTATTTATAAACAATCTACCAAAAACACATTTTTTTAACCAGTATCCGTCATAAACTTAACCACCATTTTATTTTATATCCTCCATTTGTCCTCGATAAGAGAGCAATAAAATAATGTCATAGAAAACACTTTTGCCCCTGGCTGCACCAATTTCGGTGCGGTTGTAAAATGAATGATACGATAATAAAACTCGCTTGATATATTACTTGGTCCAGTTTGGTAACAATAAAAACGTACAGAATTACGCAAGGGGATAAAAATGTTTGCAACGCATACAATCGTTGGGTAGCGTTCATAATATATGTTATATAGTAACGGTAGCGGGAATCTACCGCTATTTTTTGCAGTGTTTTATTTACTAATAAAATTAAATATTTTTTTCAATAAACGGGCCACATCCGGGCTCTTTTTACAAGTCGGTAATAAAGAGTGAATTTACTAGCGCTTCGAACAAGACTATCATTGCAGAGAAGAAGCGCCGCAAGAAACTGTGGCAGATGGTAATTTTTTAACCATTTAAATACAACAACACTTAAAAGTAAGTAGCTTTACAAGGTTTTTTTATTTACACTCTATTAATTTTGAAAGTAACATACAGCCACGGTGGTGGCTTAGGGTCTCCCCAGATCTATCGACGCGGAATCGGCTTGAACCGGTAAGAAAAAGTTTTATCTGCAATAAGAGCGAAAACGACGTCGCTCGGCTCGGCTCGGCTCGCTTCGGCGTTGCGAACGGAATGAAGTTGTTGTCGCTCTTATTGCATGAACATAAAACGTTTTCTTACCGGCTCAAGCCGATTTCACGTCGATATGTTTGCGGAGACCCTTATGGTCGACTTCATAAAAAGCGGTCTAAACAGACGTAAGCAATCCCAGGCGATTCCTTTCAGGAGATAACCTCTTTAACTTGTCACTTTTAAAATTATATCAAGTCATTAGGGCTAAGAAAACCGTGTATAGCGGTTGATTCGTTTTTTTAAAGTACAACAGTGATAAACTTTGCAAACGGACTGTACTACTCGATTCTAGCGAAGGTTAGCTTAGGCAGCTAAGCAGCCATTAGGTGCTCCAATTAAAACGATTAAGTCTAATTGAAGCACCATGTATGGTTGTAAAATAGTGCTTTTGTATAGAAAAGTAAACTGCGACATTGTATCTATTTTTTTAGGAATGTTTGTTCTCTTACTATGACATGAATAATTTTGTAATGTATAATAACACTCGCGACCCGCCCTCGCTTCGCTTCGGTTTATTTGAGTTTTCTGTAACACGCGTACAATAAACCATTTTATTATACATAAAATCTTCCTCTTGAATCACTCTATCTATTAAAAAAAACCGCATTAAAATCCGTTGCTTAGTTTTCAAGATATAAGCATACACAGGGACAGACAGACAGACAGCGGGAAGCGACTTTGTTTTATACTATGTATTGATAATACTTATCATATAATACTTACATAACTTATTGAGCCTATCGTTATAAGGGAGTATTTATCCGGTCTCACTAGTTACCGAAACTGATCCCCTAATTTATGTTCGTTCGTGTAAGTAAGGAATGTGAACATACGGCCTATAAGTATAGCAAATAATAAAAAAACCGGTTTAATATATATTTAATCTCGTTTCCCGCTTTTCCTATTGCAAACTTTTTTTTTCTAGATTCGGAAAAAAAGTTAAAATACACATACTGCCAACATTAGAAAAGTGTAATCGAGTTGGTCACGACCAAGGAGCTTATATACAAAACTAGAGGTTGAAAGCCGAACAAAGAAGTTTGACCTATTTACGTATATAAATATTCCATCTCTTTCTTTCACATGTCACAAACGACTTCCATCTCATTCTTACCCTAACTAAAGAAAGAGATGGAATATATTCGTGACGTAATAAAGGTTAAAATTCTTGTTTCGAACGGATGTTCGGCGTTCAACCTCCAGTGTTGTATACAAGCTCCTTGGTCGTGAGTCGTGACCAACTCGATTAAACTTTTCTAATGTTGGCAGTATGTGTATTTTCTAGATGACCATACCGAAACGTGAAAAAAAAGTGTCATGCTATGCTATCAATGGCATAATGGCGGGCAGCAGAATAGAGGAATAATTTTAAACATTGATTTTCTGCAATTGCGAAAAAAATAGACCATTCGTAAAATGTTTTTAATATGAACCTATCTAGATCTTAATAAATACGTCATTTTAACGTAAAGCCGAGTTTAGACATATGAAAAGCTTTTATTTTAATAATATGATTTAGCTTAATTATCTTAGACTCCGTGGCCAATCGTAACTATTAAAAAAAAATACTTTCCACCCTAGAGGTGAAAACGCAATTTTCCACCCGGCTATCTACCCATTCAAATTAAACTTTCCGAACAGGAGAGATGAAAAAGATTTTTCTCAATTGTTTCTCGCACAAATCAGCTTTTATTGAAGCGGTGAAAAAAATCTATTTAAAACTAATAGTTCGCCATCGTTCACGTCCGTATGTACGTCAGAAACAAGCACAAATTTACGCGACGTAATTAATTCAGTATAGGTGCCACGTATAGTTATTTTCGGCTAATAGGCACCGACAGGATGGAAACTGTGTTACAGACCGCGTCAATCCATATAACGCGTGTGGAAGAGGGAATCGGTTTCTATTCTATTTGTTGATTTGGAATTAAATAGATAAAGATTTTGTCCCGTGTGGTTGCCGGGTTAGAATAGTGCCACTCCATGTCTTCCCGTGGATGTCGTAAGAGACCACTAAGGGAATATAGGCTTGTAGATAGTAGATGGGCTTGCAACCTGTCACTAATACGCTGGTAAACATCTTAGCCTAATTGTGCAACTAAATACACTCACAAAAATCATAAACAAGAATCATTTTCTGTTAATTGACATAAAATGGATACAATAGTTATGATATTAGTTATGTCAACCAAAGCTGATACTCGTAGTAAAAACAGCAATTTTTTTTGTGATTCATCTAAAATCTTAGTGGTATCTAACGTCTTGTTAGGCTCGTATGGAATCAAGACAATGCAGAACAATCACAATATTTTTAGAAGCGATCATTTTGTTTTAGTGTAAGATGAAATGCCTCAATGAAATGCGAGTATATCTGCTTGGCAATATGTTGCAGGTAAGATGGTGGTCGCGATCCGGACGAACCCTGCACAAGGTCGTACCAGAGGGCCCTGCCAAGATGAAGTACGCTAACTAACGTTTCTATTCGTTTCGTTTTTAACCAATCGCGTCACTGGTAGATCACGTGACTTTTCGTATCTCGTCATCTACTAGTGACGCGATTGGTTTACAAACGAAACGAATAGAAACGCTAGTTAGCGTGGTGCATCTTGGCAGGGCTCTCTGATGACTGTACGACCTTGTGCAGGGTTACGACCTCAGCAATAATATATTATCCCACATTGGGCGCAAAAATACCTGACACTATCTTATACCTTTAGTAATAAAGACGTATCAGATATTTTTGCGCCCAATGTAGGATAATTATATTATTGCTAGTGACTGTACAACCACTAATATACCTATCATGGCTTTATTTTAATTAATATAATTTAAATTCAGCGTTATATAAATATTAATGAGGGTAATTGGAAAGGATTCGTTAGTCTTCTTTGCTGTGTAACTTACTTAATTAGATTTAGACATTTTGCGACTGAAATTCAAATACTCAAACGTTGATAACGTAATTTATAACTGTTCTATATTAATTTAAACTAAATTAACTTTAATTAAAGTTGGATTGAGCTGGGGAAACTGGGGTATGAGACGTTGTGTGCCCAGACTAAAGTGTATCTAGGATACAAGTTGTGGCACTGATTGTAACGCTTGCTTGCTGTATTTGAATTATTGAATAATGTATAATGTTTCGCAGGATACTGGAAACTAAGGAATTATCTAGGTTGAAGTATTCCTTTGCTTTAAGGTATAGTTTAGCCCCCTTATCTGATAAACGTGGAATATATATAAAATATTTTATAATTATGATTTACTACCTGTCCGTGCCCGGTGCCACCGTTGTTTTTTTTCATTGAAAACTTGTTCTGATAATTACGAACACACAAGATAAATTATTCAAATCAGTCCATCCATTTTTGAGCGTGAACAGGGATTCATTTTACATTATTTCTTTGAATCTTCTTCTTAGAATGACCCTCGCGGCATTGTACCAAAGATGGTGGCAGCATTTCCTCGTTTAATGGCTAAACTAATTTGAGCGAGGAACCTGCCAGCTCTTCGGTCTCCATTGACGTTAATAAGTCAGCACCTTTGGTACAATACTGCAAGGACCATTCTTAAATTTTATCCGGAAAATCTGTCAGTTCCGTAGGGAATATCGATGTACGAATTCTACACGTCGCAAAAAGCTAACACTCAGTATTAGGATATTCAACAAACTTGTTTGTATGGAAATACAAATCGAGTGGTTCAATATATTGTTTTAATCCATTTTCCTAGATAAACAAGCGCGGCGAACGATAAACCGACGCCAACAAAGCATTTGCCGCGATCAAACAAACAATGTTATTACTCCGCTAGTTTTATTGTCGATACTAATATGTTATGTTACATAGACATACATACAGCAGGAATGGTTTTGAAATGTTTAAAGATAATATACCAACAGAACCTGCAGGTTAGGTTAGGTTAGTTTTATAACAATTCAGGAAAGTTATATGGTTTCAGAGAAAAATATTTTTCGGACAAATGAAAATTTAGGACAAGCGAAACATACAATAATTTGGTATCTAGAAGCTGATCTGATAATAGCGGCCTGCACACGTAAAGTTTGTACCGCGGTTCCAAACCGTGCATTTTTTACTGCTTTACCTACTATTATAGTTGCATTTACGCGTACGGTTCGGAATAGGGAATGCAAACCGGATTTTTTTTGTAAAGGAGTTACCGCGGTAACAAAGTTTATTTTTAAATTTTTAATTAATTATGTACAGGACTGAAATTTTTCAGCCTACCTATTCGCCATACATCTTAACATATTAAATTTGATATCATATTAAAATATTTTTTATCGAATAAACAGCCCGGGGAAGGTCGTCTCCTATTCGGATCCCCTACTATATGCCTTCTGTAATTGTTTCGTTTACTTCTTATATCGCCGTGCACAAATTAATGAATTTATTGTGTGTTTTGAAATTTATGGACGTCGCCGGAATGAAATCTCTATCAATAAAAACTTGTTTATTGAAATATTGAGTCCTTACCTATGAAATTGGCGTTATTTTAACGTGTTTTATTTTGTACGGAATTTATTCATTTCAATTTTAACTTGCAAATTATTTTTAAATTTCATTAATACAGTATGTTACAAAGGTTTTAGATACAAATAATATGGTTCAATTTCTTACTTAGTGATTAAAATTAAAGTGTTAACTCAACTCTTTTCATGTGCTGTGAGTTCAAGTGTTTCAATTACGCAGAGTTTTATGAAGCTAACTATTTTTAAGTAATTAAGATATGTATAATATAGCTTAGAAGTGTCCAATATTCCTAACAGAATTTTGTTTGGTTTGCATTTGACGTTACTAAATAATCCGCAAAATTAAATGTATGAAAACCACCGTTTTCATAAAATTCTCCATATAAAACGCCAATTTCATAGGTAATGACCTAATATATCGTCAGGTTTTCTCACTACTAATAAGAAGGGAGTAATCGTACTTAAAAATTAAAAGTATGATTTCAAGCTACACTTTTCTTAGCTCCTTAAAACGCATTTTTGGAAGAAATAATTGCAGGTGACTGTTTTATAACTCACTCGCTCCTACCCGTGACTTCGTCCGCGTACAACTAGTAATTCGCTACACCTCTTATTTTGTTGCTTATCCCACGGGAATAGAGATTGTTTTCGGAATAAAAGGTAGCCTCTGTGTTAATTCAGGATATGCCTTAATTTTAAATTTCATCCAAATCTGTCTTACCGAGGCCGTATTCTACTAAGTAAAACGATATTGCCGTTGACATAATGTATTGTTTTTAACTCGGCCGCCATTACTGTTGTGACACTACGACTTTACTCTTAGTCGTCTGTGTCTCTCACAAATATTAAGTCTAAGGATGAAGCGTAGATAAGTAGAATAACAGATAGAGGTAGTGTAAACATAGCGGCTTTTTCTTAGTTGTCTGTCCCTTTCATAAGTAAGCAAAACTTTTACCATAGGTATATTTACAAAGGATAAATTTAGGCTGAAATAAAAAGCTAGAAGAAATAAAACCAAGAATTTTGAAATATTTAAATTTTAGAATGTTTCTGGATTTGTAGCATCGTAAGTCAAAAACGTCGGAAGATTTTTAGGTATATAATGGATGCACGGAGAAGACTTCAGGTCTTTCGTAATGGCTCTCGGAGCGTCGTGACGATAAATCTTTTATTCTAATTTTGGGGTGGGTAAGCTTTGCTTTTATTTTGTCATTTTTCCTTAACAAAAGGGAATTATTGAGAAAATACTAAATTCATTTCTAAATTTAAAATAAACAATTTAGAAGTACGTTATAAAGAACATGCTACTAAATTAAGTGGGAAATTCGATTTAAAAGAACTAGTGCCTTTTGGAAAGTAAATTTTGCCAAAGATTATCGTTTTACAGCGTGAGTGCGCTGGCAGAGTTGGAAAGCGCCTAACGGTGCCAACTCACTCTGTTAAAACCCTCACGGGTTAAGCCTGCTTCCTGTGCAAGAAGTAGCCACCTTTAAAGGCTGCTGCAGTGTTGTAGCGGCTTGGGTGTTGATTTGCACCTGGTTTCTCCTGATTCGCTACCAACGCAATGGGTCTTGCCCTCTTTAGGGTACTGGCACGAGGCGTGGATTCGTCAACCATTGCCTGATAGAAAATCAATGATCTCAGTCCTGATGCTTACCCTCATTTCCTATTCCCGAGAGAGTCTCATCCCAGGCTTCGGCCGAGGCTTTCTCACCAACACATATGGCTTAGGGCGTTAGGCACACACGAGACGCCATCTCAGTCCTATAGTTTAGCTAGATGAGGATACGAGTTTAACGTAAATGTGAGGTCGGACCTCTAGTTTGATTGGGGAGGGTTTTAGAAGAATACTTGGGTTCTCAGAGTTAGATAGGAGTAAAATATATGATCCGCGTAAAATCTAAAAAATAATAAAATATATTTAATCCGAATAACATATAAACTAAATTTAGAAGGTCAGTCAATATAGTTTAGAGATCTAAATCTACAATTTTAAAATGTTTCGAATCAAATTCTGTATTATTCTAATAACAAATACTTATAGATTTTTCTAGTAAAATTCTAAAAAACAATTTTTATTTAAAAGTTGCTTACTTAAATGAAAAGAAATAATTATTTAATTCTCATTGAATATATAAATTTTATTTCAGCTAAAAAAACAGGGATATCCAGTTGTCATAACCTAGAAATGTAATTTATTATTAGCTGCTAGGTATAGAATATTGTTGAATTCTAAGAGTCTATTTAAGGTATTTAAGCTATGATAACTATTTACCATTCTGAGGATTTTATTAAGATATTTATAATATTTCTTTTCAGAGTCCTTGAGCTATTTGCAGTCATGAAGTTTCCTGCAAATTCTTAAACTGAAAGATTTGCATAAATAATTTCTCTTGGATATAATAAGAGTCTTTGAGAGTCATAGTCTGGACACTGGATGATGCTCCAGAGTTCAATAGTAGATCAAGGTCTCTTTGAACGCTGTCCGTAGGCAATGAATCTCATAACTTATTCCCATGGGAATCTACAAACATATGAAATGATCTCCATATTACTTATATAAATTGATTACAAGAGAATTGTATTTATGAGATGAATATGCTGACAAATGGTTGAAGGGACTACAGAAAGAAATATTATTTTATCTGAACCTCGGATCTGAATTTAAGCTTTTATCCTTTCATCTTTCATCAATTTCCTTATCTTTCTACGACACGATTTAGCAAAATTTGGGATTAGAATAAGTAAATTTATATCACAATACGGAGAGTTTAGTCAAAATTTAATTCAAAAGATTATATAATATCCACTCTCCTTTGGTGATCCCTCTTGTCCATTTCCTAAGAATACTGACTGAACTACCAAGACATAGAGTCAAACGTCTTGTTGCAATCATTTTAGAAGCAGAAAATAGCTGGGGCGCTGTCCAGTCTGGGTCGAGGCGCACAATCTATGAGGGTACTCAGGGCTGTATAGCACAGCCTAGGGCGGGGAGTGAGCCCGGATCTTGGCTAAAATTATTATATTTTTAAATTCTGAACTTTGCATACATCATTCATCAGGTTCTCATCATAAAAGAAAATGGGTTATTTCACGGCTTCTAATGTAGGTTCTTTAATCCCTAGACAGATCAATTGGCCATATTTAAGCGTATTTACTATAAACAAGATCAATTTTCAATAGGTTATTATTTAGGGAATAGTGTGTGCATAGGGTAGGGAACATTTCGGTACACGTTGACCAAGTTTTGGGAAACGTAAAGCCTTGGTTAGGTAGTTTGGTACAATTTGGTGCCGTGACCAGGATGTTACAATTTGTCGCTGCGACCAGGATGGTACTGTGCCGGTATATCTTTGTTGCTAGGTTCGTCGCGATTAGAAAAGTTTCCTTGAAAATTGATCTGGTTTCAAGTAAAACGAAGGGTGTCTTAGGACACCAATTTGTTGTCGTGAGAGCGGAATGATGTGGTTACCTGATGTATGAATGATTATTGGAGATAAAATGCGGAAATAGTTGGATATTTTTAATTTTCATTTTACAATGGTTTACTATAAAACAGTTTCAAGGAAATATGCACTTTAGTCTTAGGTTCACTAAAGATGCACTTTTTTTCACAAATAGGTAGGTTCACTTTCACTGTTTCACTTTCACTGGGTTTTACGTTACAATTATTTTTTACGTAGGAAATATTTTTATTTATCACTCGATTTCTTTTGACACGTAAAAAAATTCATTTATTTTTCTTTGAGTTGTCAAAATTTGAAATATTTCAGAGTTAGAAAATTCTTACGAGGAAAGAAGTTTGAGGTTGATGGTCAGTTTTGACAAACAGGGAAATTATTGGCATTAAGGCATTTACACACGGTAATCAGATAAACGCCGCGGTTTTTTTATCATTAAAATATTTAAAATAGAAATAGTTTCAGAAATTTATTTGGATTGGGGGTTGATTATGTTTGTTAGGATACGTTTTAAAAAAGATATAGTCTAAGAAATTTATTTGGATTGGGGGTTGGTTATGTTTGTTAGGATACCTACGTTCATTCTGTTAACTGTTTTACGGCTTTGCTCTGCTTTGCTTTGGTTGTTGATTTAGATTATTTGTTTATAATTTCTAAATCTGACGGTCGCTTTTATTATTTTACGTTTATGGTAATCGGCGTTTTACCGGACTCGTGTGTAAAGGCTTTATTGCAAGGTAGGTACTTAACGTTCCTAGTATGTCTGTTGGACCATTGAACTGTTTAGACGTTACTAGCGAACAGTCAAACAGACACTTTAAAAAAAATGATTATGTAAGGAAATTTAGTAGGAGAAATAAGTAGGAGCATTCTTTAATGAAATAAGGTTTATTCTTTAATCATAGGATAATTGAATTACGAATGAATATATATTTGAAAAATTCACATTTCTTGGTCAACTAGATTGCTTGTTGTTCTTTGCTGCAGTCTGCTACTTTCCTTGCATTACGAATGAATATATATTTGAAAGATTCACATTTCTTGGTCAACTAGATTGGTTGTTGTTCTTTGCTGCAGTCTGTTACTTTCCTTGCGAGCCTGAAACAATTCAATGTACAGTTCAGGAATAGGAATAGTGGTTATAGAGTCATTATAGGTTGATCACACATAAGCGGTTTGTCCTGTTTACTTACGTTTTAAAGTTCTTCAATAAGCTTGTTCGTGGTTTTGTGCTGGAGCGACTTCGGTGTAATATTTTTGGCTTGCGTATAATAATGAGCCCGTTCGCATGTAGGGATCGTTGTTTTCGTCTATTTTTAAGATAATTTAAGGATTGAGTGAAAATTTATAGGAGAGAGTAGGGCGGGCCATGTTCGAGTTTGAATTGAGATATTTACATAGTTGCGATGCAATCAATGTGGTTTAGCGGCATAATACTATCGTCGTTACGACTATTTGTTTCAAGTTTAGTTCTTTGATATTATTTACTTTAACGTAATTTATCTTTTTCGCTTTGACGTTTGTGTCATGTGTGAGTCATAGACTTTTAAGAAATTTAGTTTTTTTTTTCCCTCGCAAACAAGGTTACATTTCGCAGTAGATGTTCAGGAGGTTAAAATTTGAAATAGTTTATTCGACATAAAGGTTTTAAAAAAAATCTATCACGTCATGTCTTTTTTGTTGAAGAGTGAGAGAGACTGAGATAGGGTTTGTTTCCTTTTCTTACATCGTTAAAACTATCTCTATCTGGCCTTAGTAAGTTGGTTTATCGTGTTGTTTTGATGTTTCTTCCTAACAAATTTTCCGAAGAAGAGAGATAGATAGATCATCGGTTGTCTCTTACTAGCTTAGTTGTTATAAAGAGAGTCGGATGATAGGACATCGGAAACTTGGCGCGAATAACAGGATAGTTTCATCTTAGGAGTAGGGTTTGGATTGCTAGAATATTTTATTAAGTAGGTTGAATTCTAATTAAGAGATACGTAATAAAAATAATTTTTGTAGTCTCTACTTTGAAGTTATAGCTATACTTACCTTTTTAGTCGCGGCATCTGTCGAAGAGAGTATCAAATAGGTAACTCTTAAAGAATATAGGTACAGGGCCAAACTGGGCATATAGCGTAGTTTCTTCAAAATGTAATAGATGGCGCGGTTCTTTTGTTTGAGCTTTTATAAGTTAAACAAAGTTGCTGAAGGTTGACGTAGTTTATTAAAATCTTAATAGATGTCGTTACTTTTAGGGTAGAGTGTTTGTTATATGTCTGAAAGATGAAGATAGTTGTGGTAATGGATTCTTAATATTTATTTTCTTGATATTATTTCTTGATTACTTTTAAATATTCGGAAGAACGGTGATTAATTAATTGCCTTATTGCAGCTTATATAAATTCGCGAAAAGTTGCCAAGGAAATTTATTTATTAAGGATTAGGAATGTCTTCACGGAAGCGAAAGCAAACCAAAACTGTTAGAGGGCAGGAAGAGGCCAATATGGAAGGAATGGATTTAGAAGGAGTGACGTTGGAAGAGCGAAGCGCAGAAGAGCCAATTCAAGCAAAGCGTAGGAAAACTAAACAAAGTTCGCGGACCACAGATGCAGGCATGGGCTTATTGTATCGAATGCTAAGACGTACTGTAGGATCGTTGACGTCAAAAATTACCGAATTGAGTGAGGAAGTAAAGAATACTAAGTTGGCTATGAGTGCTATAGGCAAGGAGTCAACCAATAATAACGAAGGTACGCCTACTAACGAAGGAAATTCGAATAAAAGAGTTTGTAGCACCGAGCAGGCATTGGATAAGATTACTGAGGAGTTTACCGAAACTCGGGAAGAACACCTGAGTAATGAAGAGTACAAAAATGTTATTTATAATGTAAGGAATTTGAATTTGGAAAAGCCCAAATTTGGAGAGAACTCTAATTATCATCCTGTAACCTTCCTAGAGGACTTAGAAAGTTATTTGAAAAAAACACCAAAAGCTGGTAGGGAACTGGATTTGATTCAGGAATGTTTAATAGGAGATTCGAGGGATTGGGCTCGAATTTATAAAGACAGATGGAGGAGTGTAGAAGATTTTAGGGTGGATTTTTTAGCAACTTATTGGGGGGAAAATGAGCAGAACAGGTTGCGAAGAAAGATCGTACAAGGCGTTTGGGAAAGAAATAAAACTCCAAGCATGTTAAATTACTTTCTTAGATTGGTGGGAAAAGCTAAAATGTTAACTTATACAATTCCGGAAAAACAATTGGTCGGGGATATAATTAAACATTACCCACGGTATTTACAACAAGCATGGATTACAGCGAGAAAGGAAACTATTATCGAAACTGCCGAATTCTTAAGGGGTATGGACGACATAAATAAACAGGATTTTGCGCCTAGCACAACTACCAGGCAGTCAAATTTCTATGAAAGGAAAAGGAATGAAGCTCAACAAGGCTATAGAACATGGAAGAAACCTGAGGGAGTTTCGAAGAAAGCAACTCAGATTCAGGAGATTTCTCTGGTGGAAGAGGAGAAGAACGTAGAAGATCTACATGACGTTTTAAACTAGAGGAGGCTGAGTGTGAGGTCCCCGAATCAGCTTCAATCTTAGGGGACAAAGTTTTGAATATGATGTTTAGGATGAATTGGCGGCCTGGTCAATTATTAGGGAAGAATGGGAATGGTATTAGAAATCCAGTACTAGCTTGTAAAGGTAGTCGGAGAAATAGGGAGGGCATAGGATTTAAATCAGAAGAGATTAGGGAAGAGCAAATTGCAAAGCAATTAATAGGAATTTTCAAAACAAAAATAGAGCAGCCTTATTTACAGGTTAAATTAAACGAATCGGTATCATCAGTCTTTGAGGAAGGCCAAGCTAAAGTTGTAGAGCAAAGAGGTTTTAAAGCCGAAATCAAAGCACGAATTTACGACTTTGAAGTTATCGCGCTGGTAGATACAGGGAGTGATATTACATGTATCTCTGAGGAGTTCTGGCAAGATTTGAAGAGTTTTAAACAGGATATTCCAATTATGCCAATTAAGCCCATTCAAATTAAAACCGCGGTAGGTCACAAAACCGTAGAGATTCGTAGCATGGTATTGATTCCTATTAAATTTGACGATATAGTAATCGATTTGGGAGTACTTATAGTACCAGGTTTAATTAGTCCTTTAATTTTGGGGTTCAATTGGTTGAGGGAAAATAAGATCATAATTTCCTTAAAACCCCCCGAAAAGGGAATTTTAATTGAAAAAGAAGGAAAGGTTCAGTTAGTGAAATTTCTTATTCAAGAAGATTTTATGTGTGAGGGAGATAATTTTGCGATAGAAAAACAAACGAATGATAACTTTTCTGAAACTTTGCAGGGGTTGAAAACCGGAGTAAAATTAATTCAAGATGAGCAGGTCAAGTTAGAAAATTTATTAAGGAAATATGAAACTATGTTTTCATCTAATTTGGGAAGAGTAAATTGTTATGAACATGAAATTAAAATGGAAAAGCATGTGCCTGTTATTAAGAAAACATACCCAGTGCCATACGCTTATCGAGGGAAAGTAGAGGACAAACTGAGAGAAATGGAGGGTTTAGGGATTATTAGTAGGGCCTCAACTCCTTATTGTAGTCCTTTAACTTTCACCTTAAAAAAAGATGGGTCTATTCGAGTTTTATTAGATGCCCGTGAGATTAACAAATATATGATTGCCGAAACTGAAAAACCACCTTTACAGTTAGATGTCATGAATTCGTTTCATGGGGCAAATTTTATAAGTATTGTTGATTTAAATAATGCTTATTTCCAAGTTCCTATAACGGAATCTAGTAAAATTTATACGGGATTTTCCTTTAATGGTAAATCTTATGTTTATAATGTTTTGCCCCAAGGGTTGAAAACATCTGTTGGTAGTTTCAGTCGAGCTATGGATAAGATTTTAGGGCATGAGGTTCGTGATTTTTGCGTAAATTATCTAGATGATTTAGCTATCATAACTACGGGATCTTTAGATCAGCATCTGGAACATTTGGATTTGGTGTTAGGCAGACTTAGGAAGGCAGGAATAACTTGTAATTTCAAAAAGTGCGAGTTCTTGTGTAAGGAGGTAAAAATGTTAGGATATATTATATCAACCAGCGGATTGAAAACTGATCCTGAAAAGGTGAAAGCTATCCAGGATTTCCCTACTCCAAAGAAATTGAAGCAAGTTAGGGCATTTTTAGGTCTATGTAACTTTTATCGTAGGTTTATTCCGCGGTTCAATATCCACGCACAGATTTTATGTGATTTAACGAAAAAGAATGTTAGTTGGAGGTGGGGTAAAACAGAACAGGAAGCTTTCGAAAAAATAAAATCTTTGTTTGTGAAAACGATAACATTGCATCATCCTGATTTTAGTAAACCTTATTATTTGCAAACTGACAGTTCAGGAATAGGGATAGCTGGGGTTTTATACCAACAGGAAGAAGGGGAAGAAATGAAGGTGTTAGGTTTTTATAGTAAAGCGTTGAGGGGGGCTCAATTAAACTGGACAGTTACTGAACAGGAATTTTATTCTGTTATTTGTTGCTTAGAGAAGTTCGAGACATATTTAAGAGGTTCTAAAGTAATAATTCGTACGGATCATAAAGCGTTAATTTTTGTGAAAAATTGGAAGCTATATAATGCTAGAGTCAGTCGATGGATTAACTATTTAGAACACTTCCAATATGAGGTGCAGCACATTAAAGGAAGGGATAATTTAGTACCAGATATTTTGTCTAGATATTTACCTGAGGGAGATTTGTTGCAAGAAGAGAAAGTTAGATTACCGGAAATTTTGTATATGGAGTCTAGTACAAATAAGGAATTGTTAAGGAGATTTAAGGATATGCCTAAGTTGCAGTTAGAAGATTTGAAAATTAAGAAAATAATAAGTATAATTAAAGGAGAAGTTAGGGCTATCGGAAATTTACAGCGAGTTATAGAAAGATGTGTGATTGAAAACGAAATTTTGTATATTAAACAAGGGGAGTTTCGAAAGGTTGTATTTCTGCCGGAAAGTTTGAGAAATGACGTTATTAATCAAGTCCATTTAGAGATGGGACATCAGGGCGTTTTTAAAGTAGTAAAGTACATTAAAGACCGATTCTATTGGAGGGGAATAGTTAAATCAGTCAAGCAAGTCATTAGAGCGTGTCATATTTGTCAGGTATCTAAAAGTAATGTAGTAAATTGCGTGGGACCTTGTCGCTCTATAGTAACTAAGGAAATAGGAGAGTTAGTGATGGTAGATTTATATGGTCCATTACCAAAGGGAAAATTTGGTATGAGCTATATATTGGTAATTCAGGATTCATTTAGCAAATTTGTAAAGTTCTATGAACTCAGGAAGGCTACAGCTAGGTCAGTTGTAGGGAGGATTAAGAAGTTTTTTGAAATAATAAAGCCTAAAGCAATAATGTCAGACAATGGTTCTCAATTTACTAGTAAATTGTGGAGGGAAACTTTGGAACAAGCTGGAGTAAGATTAATTTATACAACTATTCGAAATCCGAGACCAAATACAACAGAGCGGGTAAATAAAGAGTTAGGTCGATTATTTAGGACCTATTGCAGCACTAATCATAAAAGCTGGGTGTCTTTGTTACCAAAAATAGAGATTTTGTATAATAATACTTTCCATTTGAGTACTGGTTTCACACCTTGTGAAATTATGTATGGGGAATCAATGCAGTTATCCTTGGATAAAGAGTTAAGGAAAAATCAAAGATTAGATTTAGAACAAATAAGGGAGCAAGCTAAAATTAACTTATTGGAAGCTAGTAAGAAGAGGTGTTTAAAATTTGATTTGAAAAAACATTTAGTTCAATTTCAAATAGGAGATTTAGTGAAAATTAGGAAGCTAAATAAGTCTGATGCGGGTCAAAATTTAACTAAGAAGTTTCAGACTTTATACGAAGGTCCTTATACGGTTGCTGCAAGCCCATATAAGAATGTTTACATTTTAGTGGACCCGAAAACTAATAAAATTAGGGGAAAGTTTAATGTTATTCATTTGTCTAGGTATTATTTGTAGGAAATAACAAAGTTAGGCTGGTGTAAGGTTGAAGCTGATTAGGGATCGAGAAGTTATGATTTTAAGTTAAAAGATATCTTTTGTTATTTTGGGTTGATTTATTTAGTAGGTTGATGTTTAAATGAAGAAACAGTTAGTTAAGAATGGATGTAAATATATAATAAGGATTTTCGTTTATATAGAATCGGTTAAATGAATACTTAAATAAAGTTTTAGTATTATATAGAATCAGTTGGGCAACGGGAAGGGCTCATTTATATTTATCGGAAATTGAATATTGGACTTGGTACATAAAACGCTGATATGATATGATAATGATAAATATGGATGGAGGGGAGTGTGGAGGCCTTTTCAAAAAAAATGAATGAAGTAAATAGTAATTTTGAATCTTTAGTTAAATGATGAATCTATAATAGTTAATTAGGATTTTAACTGAAGCATAACGTACGTTAGAGATTGTCGGTTTCGCGATTTCATGATTACAGTTATATAGTCAGGGGGTTGGGTTCGATTTCAGACAAAGCTAAACTTTGGTTGTTTTTTAACTGCTTGTGCAAGTTCATTTTGGTTTAGATATTCATAAATTTATGCTAGATTCTGTCTGACATTTAATTTTGTTATAGGAGAAAAAAAAAAGATCAACAAAGAACAGAATGCTTTATTGATTTGGATTGTTTTTTTTTTTGTCTCGTTTATTTTTCAAATTTTTTAAAAAAATATCTTAGAGTTTTCTTGACTTATAAAAGTGTGTTTTATTCTAAATAGTTAAAACATACAAATTAAGTTGTCACTTGAAAATATTCTACTATTAATGTTTCGGTGAGTTTTAAAAAAACATAGTGATTTATTGTGCGCGATATTATTTATTTACAGTTGCTTTTATTGTTTTGATATGTTCATAGAATCATTTTGTTTTACATAAGAAAACGGTTAATATTTAGTAAAAGTTATAATGCGGGTGTCACTTCTGATTATTCTTAGTCTTTTGTCAAAACAGTTTCATACAGATAACGATAGTGGATTTGTTTGAGTGTCGAGCATGAAACGAAAATCTTGAGTATTCATTATGTTTTAATTAGACAAAAATACGAATTTTTCAGGAAATTTTGAGGGGAGACTGAAGTTTTATTTATTTATTACTCAGTTATTTTATTTGTTAGTGCATGTTGTTAGACAACAAACTAGTTATTAGTCTAATAATGAAAGCATAGATTATGTTTCATTTTCGTTTGCTTTTAAGTAAGGATAGATGTAAGTAAATCATTTATTTATTTATAACATTTAAATTTTGTTTGTTTTGACAAGGACTTTCAATTTTTCTATGGGATGGGTTTTAAAATAAAGTATTAAATGCTACTTTAATAGATGTTTAATTGGAGAGTCATTAAATATAACGAAACGTTTTTTTAATTATATTAAATTAATTATGAGGTTATTTTAAATAAAATTCCATTTTATTTGGTCTAGTGTTTTGTTTGGGGGGATGTTTGATGTGTTTGAGTCGGCCTTGTTTGAAGGAAGTTGTGTTGATATCTTGTAAGTGAGGAGTTGTAAGTTGATTATGGAAATGAGTGTGATCTAATATAGGTTGGGATGAACTTAAACAATTCAATAGTTCCAATGAAATGGAAACGCTTTATTGATGTTTGATCCCAAAGCATTACTCGGTACAAAAGGGCTTCTGTAGTGTTTGGAGTTAGGTTAGGTCAGCTGACAGTTTCTGCAGAGTTTAAGCTGCCCTACAGAAGTGCTAAACTATACAAGAAGCTAAGGCTATGATGATAATTCGTCGGTGACTCTACATGCTCCAAGAGTTTTTGATTTTATTTTGGGGTGCAGTTCACAATTTGAGTAGTTTAGTAACTGCCCACTTGACGTCTTTATCTATTAAAGTTAATTCGTTTTGCGAAGGGACCTGAAGACCTTCTGGACCTGGCGGAGGAACCCGTACAGACAACCGGCGGGCTATCAGGTTACGACTAGCGTTGACAGGCCTCACAACCCTGTTCCTTTTGTGAAATTGGTTATCCTTGATGAGATATAACTTGTTCATTATTAAACTATTATATAAGTTGGGAGTCTTCACTCTGAGTTTAATCAAACTTCTTTTGGTTGAAAGACACACTTCATTAAAAAAAAACATTTGGGTTAAAATATTAATAAAATGCCAGTTTATATTTGTGTATTAGATTTTCTTTGGCTCTTCGATTATGCACCTTCTTAAATCTTCAGGTCTAATGGTTCAATTGATTTGTTAATGCTACAACTCAACGCAACTCTTAACAATTGTGTTATCTGTGAATAAGAGTCAGTTTAGATCAGATAGTCGAAATTTATGGTAATTCTGAATTCACAGAAAACACATACTCATCCGGCCGTCAGCAATGGTTAGTGTCAATTTATCGGCAACTGCACATGCTCCAAAGGATAGATGTTGATAATAGAGAGTGACTTTAAATTTGGATATGCTGATTATTGGGCTGTTAGCATTTTAGCTATTAAAGGCATCCGGTTTTTAGAGGGGGGATTTTGCCAGTTCACTTATGGCTTGGGCAATGTAAGTCAAATTCACAGACCGAGCAATGTGGTCGCCGAATTGTTGTGAAGGGACAAGATTCTACTACTAGAGTTGATTTGGATTGACAACCCAAGTTCCTCTTGGTGAGACCAGGTGTTCCTTGCGAAGAGTGATGATAGTTCATGATTGGATATCGACAGGTTAAGAGTTAACCTCTAAAATCAATTTCTATTCGGTTGGTTTCAATACACACCACACCATTATTTTAATGGCTTTTACAATTGAGAAATAGTGTTAACAAATTAGTGGTTCATAATATTTGTGAAATTAATGAGTTTGAAAATTTATCTCCGGTGAACTAATTATTTCACCTGTGTAAATTTTGGGGGTTGGCTGTGACACTACGACTTTACTCTTAGTCGTCTGTGTCTCTCACAAATATTAAGTCTAAGGATGAAGCGTAGATAAGTAGAATAACAGATAGAGGTAGTGTAAACATAGCGGCTTTTTCTTAGTTGTCTGTCCCTTTCATAAGTAAGCAAAACTTTTACCATAGGTATATTTACAAAGGATAAATTTAGGCTGAAATAAAAAGCTAGAAGAAATAAAACCAAGAATTTTGAAATATTTAAATTTTAGAATGTTTCTGGATTTGTAGCATCGTAAGTCAAAAACGTCGGAAGATTTTTAGGTATATAATGGATGCACGGAGAAGACTTCAGGTCTTTCGTAATGGCTCTCGGAGCGTCGTGACGATAAATCTTTTATTCTAATTTTGGGGTGGGTAAGCTTTGCTTTTATTTTGTCATTTTTCCTTAACAAAAGGGAATTATTGAGAAAATACTAAATTCATTTCTAAATTTAAAATAAACAATTTAGAAGTACATTATAAAGAACATGCTACTAAATTAAGTGGGAAATTCGATTTAAAAGAACTAGTGCCTTTTGGAAAGTAAATTTTGCCAAAGATTATCGTTTTACAGCGTGAGTGCGCTGGCAGAGTTGGAAAGCGCCTAACGGTGCCAACTCACTCTGTTAAAACCCTCACGGGTTAAGCCTGCTTCCTGTGCAAGAAGTAGCCACCTTTAAAGGCTGCTGCAGTGTTGTAGCGGCTTGGGTGTTGATTTGCACCTGGTTTCTCCTGATTCGCTACCAACGCAATGGGTCTTGCCCTCTTTAGGGTACTGGCACGAGGCGTGGATTCGTCAACCATTGCCTGATAGAAAATCAATGATCTCAGTCCTGATGCTTACCCTCATTTCCTATTCCCGAGAGAGTCTCATCCCAGGCTTCGGCCGAGGCTTTCTCACCAACACATATGGCTTAGGGCGTTAGGCACACACGAGACGCCATCTCAGTCCTATAGTTTAGCTAGATGAGGATACGAGTTTAACGTAAATGTGAGGTCGGACCTCTAGTTTGATTGGGGAGGGTTTTAGAAGAATACTTGGGTTCTCAGAGTTAGATAGGAGTAAAATATATGATCCGCGTAAAATCTAAAAAATAATAAAATATATTTAATCCGAATAACATATAAACTAAATTTAGAAGGTCAGTCAATATAGTTTAGAGATCTAAATCTACAATTTTAAAATGTTTCGAATCAAATTCTGTATTATTCTAATAACAAATACTTATAGATTTTTCTAGTAAAATTCTAAAAAACAATTTTTATTTAAAAGTTGCTTACTTAAATGAAAAGAAATAATTATTTAATTCTCATTGAATATATAAATTTTATTTCAGCTAAAAAAACAGGGATATCCAGTTGTCATAACCTAGAAATGTAATTTATTATTAGCTGCTAGGTATAGAATATTGTTGAATTCTAAGAGTCTATTTAAGGTATTTAAGCTATGATAACTATTTACCATTCTGAGGATTTTATTAAGATATTTATAATATTTCTTTTCAGAGTCCTTGAGCTATTTGCAGTCATGAAGTTTCCTGCAAATTCTTAAACTGAAAGATTTGCATAAATAATTTCTCTTGGATATAATAAGAGTCTTTGAGAGTCATAGTCTGGACACTGGATGATGCTCCAGAGTTCAATAGTAGATCAAGGTCTCTTTGAACGCTGTCCGTAGGCAATGAATCTCATAACTTATTCCCATGGGAATCTACAAACATATGAAATGATCTCCATATTACTTATATAAATTGATTACAAGAGAATTGTATTTATGAGATGAATATGCTGACAAATGGTTGAAGGGACTACAGAAAGAAATATTATTTTATCTGAACCTCGGATCTGAATTTAAGCTTTTATCCTTTCATCTTTCATCAATTTCCTTATCTTTCTACGACACGATTTAGCAAAATTTGGGATTAGAATAAGTAAATTTATATCACAATACGGAGAGTTTAGTCAAAATTTAATTCAAAAGATTATATAATATCCACTCTCCTTTGGTGATCCCTCTTGTCCATTTCCTAAGAATACTGACTGAACTACCAAGACATAGAGTCAAACGTCTTGTTGCAATCATTTTAGAAGCAGAAAATAGCTGGGGCGCTGTCCAGTCTGGGTCGAGGCGCACAATCTATGAGGGTACTCAGGGCTGTATAGCACAGCCTAGGGCGGGGAGTGAGCCCGGATCTTGGCTAAAATTATTATATTTTTAAATTCTGAACTTTGCATACATCATTCATCAGGTTCTCATCATAAAAGAAAATGGGTTATTTCACGGCTTCTAATGTAGGTTCTTTAATCCCTAGACAGATCAATTGGCCATATTTAAGCGTATTTACTATAAACAAGATCAATTTTCAATAGGTTATTATTTAGGGAATAGTGTGTGCATAGGGTAGGGAACATTTCGGTACACGTTGACCAAGTTTTGGGAAACGTAAAGCCTTGGTTAGGTAGTTTGGTACACTGTCAAGTAAATAACAACTATCGTAAAGTCAATATGTTACAAGACCAAATCATCCCTTTGCTTCCTCAAGCTCGTATCGGATCGAATAGTTAGATAGGAAAGTAGTCTTTGTTCTTTATGGAACATGAATGCTTTTACTATCAAACTATTCGATCAGATACGAGGTTGAGAAAGTAAAACATACGACACAAGTAACGAAATGTTACATACGGTTTTTGACTAAAAATGTAAGTGTAACCCTAGTATCAAACAAACAGGGTGCTCCGGACAGGCTTTTATTGTACAAGCATGTTGCTTGCATTCGTTCCTGTTTGAACAATGCGAAAATGTATTGCTCTTTATTCAGCTGGTGAAGTAGAAAGTGGAGTCGTGATTAAAGTTCCGTATTCTCTGTAAGATAAATTAACTATGGTATAATGACCTGTTGACTATGTAACTATTTTTTTTGTAAATACTATCTTTGTTCAAAATATAAAAGTCAAATTGTTAAGTAAATTGACCTCATGAGGGCTTTACACGTTGGTGAATGAATTTGAATCTACTAGCGCTTCGGACAAGACCATCATTGCGAAGGAGCGGTTTTTTCAATCATAAAACACAATAAAACTTTAAAGTAAGTTGCATTATCAGGTAACAGAGTAATTAATAAAAGTTATTAAAACTAGCTCAAATAAAATTACAAATGTACGGTCAACATGAAAATAAAAATCATGACTAGAAGAACAACACGACGAGGTACGTCTCCACTAAACGTCAAAAGCCATACTAACTAGAATAATTAACTGAACAACAAGTCCTTGCTATAACTATAACTTGCTATGTGGTGTTTAATAGAGTTTTTGTACAGTATTGTATAGTATTTGTTAATTAAAACAACAATTATGTAAGTATCTATAATACAAGCTTTAAGCTTAATTTGGGTTCTGATGTTATTTTGTGACCGTTCCATACTTAGTAAAAATAAATAAAAAAGGGTTGATGGTATTTTATTACATATATCGTTTTTTTTCTAGGCTATTTGTAGCAAAACTAGCTGAATGCAGTTTCTAGGTATCCAGCAATTTCGGAGTGCTGTTTTTTTTTTAATACTGTTGCTCCGGTATTGTTAAGCCTGATATAGTGAATATTGAAATTACGGCGATTCATTTATTTTTGTTTCTGTAATAAAATAATCTATATATATAAAAGGCAAACCTGACTGACTGACATATCAACGCACAGCCGAAACTACTGTACCTAGAAACTTGAAATTTGGTACAGGGGTTCCTTTCATGATGTAAGTGAGCACTAAGAAAGGATTTTCCGAAAATCGACCCCCAACGGGAAGAAATGGGGGGAGTAGCGGGAAACTAATTCTACGCGTACGAAGTCGCGGGCGTCCTCTAGTTATTTATATTATTGTTGCGATAAATATTACGTGAGAAGTAATTGCGGGCAATAAACAAGCTCTAGAAATGAAATACCATTATTTTTTATGCCGATGGATACGATTTACGGGGAACATTATTTCATTTCTGTAATTACGGATAGTAAAAGTACCAACGAGATAAGTGAAAATATTTTTTTATGCTCTTTATCTTATCTAAATTCAATTCTATTTAAGTATTTCTCCGTTTAAGGTATTTTTTTATACAATTATGTCTATAATCGTTCTATTAAAATACTAAAATCAAATCCGGAACTAGTACTGTAATTCCGGAATTAGAAACCAACTACCAAACGTGATTCAGAACATGAAAATAAAACAATCCGAATAAGAAAATTCGTATTTTATGTAGAGACAAGAAATGTACATAACTACATAACATACATACATACCGTCACGCGTACAGAGTAAGGTAGGCAGAGCTACAGAATTACCAACAACTCGAACAACTTTTTGTTAATTCTATAACCATATTTTGCACAAACTGGCTAAATACCCTTGTAGGTAGGTGTACCTACTTATTAAAAAAATGTTATTGTGTGTTTCTTACTAACAATTGAAAAGTACTCGCAAAATACAGAAAATAGGTCCATTCTTACTGTAACAGTTGTTTGATAACAATGGCGCCTCGGCCACAAAACAAGTTCTGAGATGCAGGATACAATGCGGGGCATTATTGCATTTTGTTTTTAGCCCATTATGATCTTATGTCGCAATCATATTATAGTTCTTACATACATATATATATATATTAAATCACGCCTGTTTCCCATAGGGGTAGGCAGAGACCAATTCTTTCCACCTGCTACGATCCTGACAAATCTCTTTCGCTTCTACCACATTCATACATCGAGTCATGCATGCACGTCGGTTTCGGGTACTTTAGATTTGGCCTTTTTCCAGTATTTCTCCGATTTGATTCGAAAGTATGCCAAAGGCGGCCCCTTCTGACCCTCCCACTCATTTTCGCTCTGTATTCTTTCACCTGTCCTTTCCAAATAACCGAACCATCGAAGCATGCCCTTTTCAATCTTAGTCGCTACATCTTCTTTTAGTCCACATTTCTCTCTGACTTCTTAATTCCTTACTCTATCAATCACACATACTACGCAAAGAGCGCATTTCAACTGCATTTATACGACTTTCATGCTTGTCCTGCCACACCCAACATTCACTACCATGCATCAGAGAAGTATTGTACTTATATTATTATATCATAAGTAAATAAAGGTACTATCAGCCCAATGGAACCCTGACCCACCATGGAACGGTGTCACAGTGACATTATAAAACAATTTGTTTGACACTTCTTATAACTTGAATCATAACGTCTCTGTGACACAGTTCTATGGTGGGTCAAGGTTCCAATGGTCTGATAGTACATACAATAACAGCTCGGATATTTAAAAAGCGGCCAAGTGTCGCAAACGAAGGGTTCCGTACCATTATCTATAGAACATTAGCAAAAAACGCCAAATAAAATCACGTTTGTTGTATGGGAACCCTTAAATATTTATTTATTCTGTTTTCAGTATTTATTGTTATAGCGGCAACAGAAATACATCATCTGTGAAAATTTCAACTGTCTAGCTATCACTGTTCATGAGATACAGCCTGGTGACAGCAGACAGACGGACGGACAGTAATGTCTTAGTAATAGGGTCCCGTATATAACCCTGAAAACCAGCCAAGTGTGAATCGAACTCGCACACGAAGGGTTCCGTACCATCGTACAATATTAAGGCCTAGAAAAAGAAGCCATGTTTTTTTTTGTTATAGCGGCAATATAAACAAGAGAAAATTTCAACTGTCTATTATTACGGTTCATGAGATACAGCACGCTGATAGAGAGAGACGGACGAATTCCACAGCGAATGCTTAGTATTAGGGTTCCGTTAGCACCCTTTGGGTACGGAACCTTAAAATAGAAATAGGCTACTAATGCATAAATAAAAGCCGTAATAGACGATCGAATTTGGTCCGGGCCGGACAGCGGATTTGGTTCGCTCCGAACCATATCTGTCCGTCTGTAGAGTAGTCTTGTGACCATAGACGGACAGATATGGTTCGGAGCGAACCAAATCCGCTGTTCGGCCGGGACCAAATTCGATCGTCTGTTACGGCTTTTAAATTGATGGATAGATTCCGGGTAGTATTGTGTCAATTCAATCGACTGTTTCGCTGTCGCTACCGTTTGGATCGACGCCGGCAGGCAATTCACCATGATTGATCTGGACATTTCTCTTCAATTGGAACAATACAGAAGCTGTTCAATAGCGTTTGTGATATATAGGAAGTTATATGGTTAGATCGATTTGGATAGACAAAGTCCTCTAGCATGTTTGATAGTAATCAGGAATTTATTTATTTAAATACAAATGGTGGACTTAATAGTGGCCTGCACACGTAAAGTTCGGACTGCGAGGCACGCCACGCGCTGGGTAGTGATTCTTTCAAAAGCAAAGGTGAGCGAACGCAGGAGTGTTGTCCAAGCGGCGAGTTTAAGTAGTCCCGTCAAAGCGAACAAAACACATTTCAGGGCGTGTATTCAATTTGGCAGCATGGCTTCTCGAACGTATAAGGCTGCCTAATTGAGAATGCACGCGCTAATATGTGTTTTGCTCGCTCTGACGGGACTACTTAAACTCGCCGCTTGGACTTCACTCCTGCATTCGCTCACCTTTGCTTTTGAGAGAATCAATACCCTGTTCCAATCTTCGTTCCGAAATGTACGTGTAAATGCAACTGTAATAGTAAAATAGTAAAAAAATACGGTTCGGAACGAAGACGACGACGCGCTGGCCTAGTTGGTAGTGACCCTGCCTACGAAGCTAGCGGTCCTGGGTTCAAATCCCGGTAAGAGCAGATATTTGTGTGATGAGCGCGAATATTTGTTTCTGAGTCATGGATGTTTTCTATGTATTTAAGTATATATTTATCTATATAAGTATGTTTATCGTTGTCTAGTACCCATAGTACAAGCCTAGAGCTTAGTTTGGGACTAAGTCAATTGGTGTGACATTGTCCCCTGATATTTATTTATTTATTTATTTAAGATTGGATCGGCACGTGGCGTTTCCCGCGGTCCGAACTATACGTGTAAAGCCCGCTATTGTCTAAAGGCATTCTCTAACAGTTAACCACACGGTTAACAGAGAATATCCGGTGCAATTGGAGATCTAAACAAAGTTGAAAACTTAGAATACCTACAACCTAGGTATAATGCTAGGTTGCTTCATATAATTTAAACAAGTTAAGGTTACCAAAGGTTAGCTAGAAGAGATTTCTTAAAGGGGTAAGCTGGCCTTAGTTCTGTTTTTTTTGTAAATACTGACTGCTACCTACTTTTTTATTTATTAATTTAATTATTTTCATACAAGTCATTATATATTTTTATCTTACACATAAGCATAGTTTCCAATGAACTTAGTGACTGCCTCGAACTCTGTACAAAGTTTGAATGAATTAATAATATTTTTTTTCATCCATTCATTCTAATATTAGAAATGCGAACGAAACTATGTCTGTCTGTTACGCTTTCTCACGGTTAAACCATTGAACCGATTTTGATGAAATTTAGTATCGAGATAGCCTAAATCCTGCTTACGACTACTTACTTACTACCCTACTTAAATGGGTACTTTTTAGCCGCGATAAACAACATCTTCGCGGACGGAGTCGCGGGCAACGGCTAGCTTACTCTAAACTAAAAAAGCAATTAACGAAACTTAGAAGTGTCATTAATAAATAGGTAGTACCTATTGTTATTTTTTAGTAAAAATAACTTGCTGTACAATCCAAATAACCTATAGTATATTCACAAATACAGCATGAGTCATCAATTCAATTAAAGGAAACCATATCGAACTATTGTTTTTCCGACCGTACACTCGTAAGACTTCGTGAGTCTTCGTGATTGATCGGGGAAGTTCGGTCCAATTGATTGCTGACGCCTCTCGTATTAATTTAAGTGTTTTATAGATACTTCCACTGTCGCTATGGAAGCGAAGAGATCTTGAGATCATTTGAGAGGATCGTTATTTCCTAGTGATTGATTATTTTTTGCTTTGATCGTGTTTTGTTGTGTATGGGTTTTTAGGGTTCCGTTGCCAAATATATTAATATATTAATATTTGCCGTGTGGTGCCGGGTTTAGAATGTTGCCACTCCATGTCTTCCCGTGGATGTCGTAAGAGACGACTAAGGGACTAAAGGCTGTGTAGTGCTGTTAAGCAATGGGTTTGCAACCTGTCACTAATACACTGGATAACATCTTAGCCTGGTTGTGCAAAATGTGGTCACAGAATTATCAACAAGTATTTGGAGTTGTTGGTGAGTCTGTGGCTCTGCCTACCCCACTCTGGGAATGAAGGCGTGAGTTTATGTGTGTGTATGTATGTATTAATAAATACTTAAATTCATTTTTACCTTAGAAACCCGGGCATAAGCATGTCAGATAGTGCTCAGTGTAGTGTTCCGACGCCGTTATACTACGAGCACATAAACTATCTCAAAAAATAACCTTTGAACTAATTTTCTATTAAAAGTTATTTGGTGCAGTCTTAGATGTTTTTTAGTAGGTATACTTTAGCCTCCTGATTTTCAAGAAACATACAATAATTTATTTAAGTTTTATCTTTTACCAGAAAATATTTATGAAAACAACATATTAGCATTCATAAAAAACTAAATGGGCGAATAATTTATATCAAAAAGATATAAAAACAAGCATTAATTAAAATTTAATACTTAATAAATAACTAAAAGTATGTCCTAAGTAAAGTACTAAGTTGTTTTAAAGACTTAATTAAAAAAAATCGGCACTTTACTAAGCCTTTTAAAGATACTAATATTCATTTAGTTTTATTCTATTATTCACCGAATTTACCTTTTTATTTATTACAAAAATAAGTAACACGCATTGAAAAACTGCAAAAAAACCGACCAAGTGCGAGTCGAACTCGCAAACGAAGGGTTATAATATTAAGACTACAATATTAAAACCGAGAAAAAACACCTACTGTTTTTTTTGTTATAACGGCAATATAAATAGGTAAGGAACACACTGTGAAAATTTTAACTGTGTCCCTATTACGGTTCATAAGATACAGCCTGCTGATAGACGGACGGACGGACGGACAGCGGAGGCTTAGTAATATAGCGTTCCCGTCACCCTTTGGATACGGAACCCTAAAAATTGAATAATAATAATTATCTTCACTAAAATTATAACGGGAAAGAGATGCTTTTGTATGTTTGTAACGCATAAACTCAAAAACTACTTTCAACATTCTTTCACCATTAGAACGCTACATTATCCCTGAGTAACATAAGCTACTTTTTATCCGGTAAAAAATGTAAGGTTCCCGCGGGATGTCAAAAATACGAATTCTAAGCGGACGAAGTTGCTGGCAGAAGCTAGTATCATATAAATTGCCTTCACCACTGGTAAAGCGCGTACAGGGTGCTAGTTATCCTGAAAGTAATTCCCCGGTCTCGTTTAATTCATATGCATTATTCATTTTGCTATAAATCAGGCGCGGCACGGGTAATGCATCATTTTCCTGGAGTGCGACCAAATTGACTTAATTTTTAACTATTAATTTAAAATAAAATCACCCTGTCGTTAAAATTTTTGCATGACACTCCTCGATATCAGCGTAATATTTTTTGTTATATGCGTGTAATATTCTAATTTGTAAGGTTCGTTTTTAATTCACTGACGCAACCAGAAGTAATCCAGAAAAAAAATAGGAAAATAAAAGTCTATCCGACTGCGGCGACAACCTTTGTTGAGGTATGTCATCTTAGTTTATTGCACAAACAATTACAAGACATATTTGCACCGATATAGATAATGGTTAACTTATCCTCCAGTTATTTCTTCCAGATAAACTTGGAACCTAGTATGAAATAAGTAAGGACAAAGAGAAATAATACTGCTTTAATAAAATACATACTTAGGGCGGATTCGACCAAACTGGAATAAGGTCTTATAACTAGATTAAACGCCAAATTTGTATGGACTAATCTCGGATTAAGTCTTATACCAGTCTTATTCCAGAATCGGCCCTTATATAGATAAGTAAATACTTACACTAATACATACCAAATACGTAAACAGCAATTAAAACCTACAAGAGAGCTAAGTATCAACACTCAGACTCATCTTGTTGATTTTGCCACCACTTCTTTATTCAGCGGGCCTAGTATGGTTGCGTTTATCGCGTGACAAAAATGTGGATAAAGCATCCGTCACTCTTGTACTTATACACGTGTCAGAAAGTGACGGATGTTTTATCCAAATTTTGTCACGCGATAAACGCAGCCATATTAGGCCCCCAGGGATGGCAATGCATTTCCAGTATTTAGCTATTTAGATTGCAAAAATCTCCTTGGGTCTAAAAGGGAACGACGACGCGTTGGTTGGCCTAATTGGTAGTGATCCTGCCTACGAAGTTAGCGGACCTGGGTTCAAATCCTGGTAAGGGCAGATATGTGATGTGCGCGAATATTTGTTCCTGAGTCATGGATGTTTTGTATGTAAGTATATAATATCGTTGTAATACCTGTAATACCAATAGTGCTATCCTAGAGCTTATAGTTTGGCACTAGGTCAAATGGTGTGACATTGTCCCTTGATGTTTATTCATTTATTTATTTATTTACTAACAAGTGACCGTGCGGATTTTCAATGCCAAAAAAAATAAAACGCAAGATCGAATCTTTGATATAATTTTCTTTGGGTTTTTTATTCGTATCGTCTAGGTTTTGGACTGTGTTGCTTGAAGCACGCGCGGCATATTAAAGCTATAAGTGTCAATAACTTGGAAACATGTATGATGCATTCGAAACACGGCCTTCCATTCCATAGTGCTATTATTTAACGCAACTGCAGTAAATTTAGGACATGAATAAAGTTATGGATTATTTAATAAGAAAAAAAAATACATTTATTCACTACACACATAAAACACACAGAAATAATAAAAAATTAAAAACAGAAAACAGCAATAAAAAGAGTAGTGAGTGTGTCTTTGCGGCAGTGAATTGGACACTGGCTCAGTATAAGTAATAAAGCGGTTTATCAACTAAAAAACATCCTGTACATCTGTCCTGTAGATTTGGCTGAGCCTGTATTACGAACCATATAAATCTGTTTACATTATTCAATAGAGACAAAAACGGAGTTTAAATACAAAATTAACAACAATCTAAAGTAAAAATATGGTTTTAAAATGTGGTTACAGAATTAGCTGATAAAATTCTATTTCTGATTTACCAACTGTGTTTTTTGGAATTCTTGACCAAAAATCTGACCCCTGTTTTATCTAACATCTACATTTTGGTGTTAATTTTTATTTAGGTATCTAAATATATAGGTATGTATATATTTTATAGATGTATGGATAGTGGAATGGCACTTTTTATTGTTCCCTAGTCTTGGTGTGATGACGAAAGTGGAAGATGCCGTTCACTTTCCATTTAAATACTCCAACCACCAACCAATAAAGTATTATAATTAACATAAACATATATATATGATCGGTTATGAAGAGAATCATAATAAACTTCTACGTGGACAAAGGCTCTTAATTTTTCATAACCATCCTGTATTACATTTTATAATTGTACTCATTTTTCATGCATATTTGACTTCTAATTCCTAACCTCTTACAAGTTCAGTTGTTGAAATAAAACATTTCGGTTGTCAAACTCATCGATATGGAATAACCCAAGAGCTTTGTCATCCCCGCGTCTGTATGTCCAATTATCCATTAGACCGATGCGATAAATCGATATGTCTGTACGTGCATCGAATCGGAATCGAGTCGGCGAGCTAGACAGTAGGGGTCGACGGGCTTAACACTGAGTCAACGGAGACAGTGTTGGAACCGGTCAAGTGGGTTTGTACTTTAAATTTAAACTTAAACTATTTTATTTTCGTCACACTTGCTCGGAAAAGGTGTTATAACATGCAGGCGTATAGGGCAGTTATAGCCGGTTTAGCTCCCGCGGGAGTTAAGAATTTTTATAATCCATATATCCACTCGTACATCATTTCAGACTAAAGAGGTGTAAAATTAGCCAAGGTTTATTTCCTATATTCAAAACTTGGCTACAAATCAATTTTACTGTATAATTAAACTTATACGTTACATTTAACTGCATTAGGTATATATTTTACCATTATTTCAGAGACATTAGAAATTATTTTATTAAATTTTATTTTTAAAATCGGTACAATCTGGCAGTATGGCCTGTCAAGTTTAAAAACTAAAGCAGTTCTAAGCATTCTCTGTGGTCTATATTATTAAAAAAATTGTCGAACTGTTTTAGCGAGTCGAGTTCATTTGTTTGATTGTCGTTTTTTTTCTCTATTTTTTTTAATTATCTCTCAAATGTGATGAAAAACATTGTGTGTATCACGGGCAGTAAGGGGATTACAAACTCGAGTCATCAAAAGCTTCTAATAGTCTCTCGTTAGCAATCCCCTTCTTACCGCCCTTGATGCACAATGTACTACTTATTGGCAACTAGTGTCTCGCTTATGCTTCACTGAGGGCTCTATTCTACCTACTCGGTAAAACAATATTGCTAGCAGTATTGACATGTCATTGTATTGTCAACGTTAAGATAGTTTTTATTTACTTTATCGTTACTACTGTAATGACGGCCCATCAGTTAAAAACAATACAACATGTCAAAGCAATATGGTTTTACAGCGAAGAAGAGAACCCCTGATCGGAAATAAATATATCTTTTGCTCTTTCTCCATTCGTTCGTCCATAATGTACTTAATGTAATGCGGGCGTAAGTGGTAGGAATGAGAAAGCATTATAGATGGATAATGTTGCTTCGACTTTTCAGACTCTACCACATTGCACGGTAAAGCAAAATTACCTTTAACATGTCATCGTTTTGTTTTAAACTCGGCTGGCGTTACTGTCGAGTAAATAAGACCTATGAGGATATTGTAACATGTCAAAGACTATATGGTTTTATCCACTAGAATGGAGGCCCTGAACATTGTCTTCCTTAGGAAGACATACTACATACATGGAGCTGAAGCAAACACACAAAGATAACTTATACATTGTATTATCCTTACTAAAGTAGATCTTTATTTAACTTCCTTGATTTGAGTTCTTGACGAGCTACCGTTTATCGTGATTTTTTATTATGACCAGTTGCGGGCTAAAATTTAACGCAACTTGTCATCGATATTTCTGTGTGACGAAAAACCAACGCAATGCGTTGAAAATGATTCTGAAAATGATGATCAATTATTTTTTAATCAAAATAATAGTTCGTCTACAAACAAAAATATTTATTCATATTTGGAACCATAACCAAAACTAGCCCCGTAAACAACTGTCGCACCTGTAATATTCAGAGCTCTATTTTATTTTAAACTTGCATAAGCATATTTGTTTCCAACCTCGCCCCGGGTTACATGAAATAAAATCTACAGAATAATAAATTTCGGTTTGAATTTATTGTAATGTTTTTTTGCATTCGAAACAAAGGCTTCGAATGCAGTGTTTTCAATAAACGAAATCCCGCCACTCCCTCCCCAATTACTTAGTTTTACGTACATTTATTGGTTTTATAAGATATTAGGTCCTTACCTATGAAATTGGCGTTTTATATGGAGAATTTTATGAAAACGGTGGTTTTCATACATTTAATTTTGCGGATTATTTAGTAACGTCAAATGCAAACCAAACAAAATTCTGTCAGGAATATTGGACACTTCTAAGCAATATTATACATATCTTAATTACTTAAAAATAGTTCGCTTCATAAAACTCTGCGTTATTGAAACACTTGAACTCACAGCACATGAAAAGAGTTGAGTTCACACTTTAATTTTAAACACTAAGTAAGGAATTGAACCATATTACTTGTATCTAAAACCTTTGTAACATACTGTATTAATGAAATTTAAAAATAATTTGGAAGTTAAAATTGAAATGAAGAAATTCCGTACAAAATAAAACACGTAAAAATAACGCCAATTTCATAGGTAAGGACCCAATAATTGCAAGTAACAATTAGCAGCGTTTTAAAGTCGGTATTTAAAACGTTATAATTGGATTGTTTTCGAGGGAAAACCGATAAACAACATTTACGCGGACAGAGTCGCATTTTTTTAAAGATACAAATAAATAGATCGTTTACGTTTATTTAGAAGCAAATTATGCAATTAATATATATTTTTTAGGTTAATTTAATTAAGGCTAGTGAGAACGTTGTAAAATAATTGATTATGTAATAAAAACAAAATTCTTATTACTCGTCTAAAGATTTAATAAATATTATTAATAATAGATCGATGTCTATTTGGTTAGTAAGGTGCTATGTCAAAATCTGACAGCAAAAAATAATAATCTT
Source organism: Acleris cristana (assembly GCA_948252455.1). Lineage (NCBI taxonomy): Eukaryota > Metazoa > Arthropoda > Insecta > Lepidoptera > Tortricidae > Acleris > Acleris cristana. The sequence continues at coordinate 6,907,817 of OX411797.1, read as the reverse complement.
AATCTGTACGAAACTGTTGATTAATTAAATATGTAAATTGTATTACAGAATACGTAATAAACTTATATCTCATTAATTGCACAGCAGAGCACAGAATTTTAAATATGTTCTTTTGTAGTAAAATCGTGAACTACTTTAAAAACGCTTTATAATTATTTAACTCACTGAGGGCAAAAAACTCTGGGTATTCCTAAAATAAATGATTTCCATACAAAATAAATGCGTTCTTAAAAGCAAGAAATGTATTTTACGTTTTAAAGGGACCTTTATTCAAAAAGTTAAACCATATTTTGCAGATAGAATAAACAGTTGCGGCGTTAGCGAAAATTTGCCTTTTAAAGTTACTAATTAATTAATGGATAATTACTTTGTATATTTCCGTAATTACTAGTAATTAATGGCCTAATTCCAACTTTATTATTGTTATAACTGGCAACAGCCTTTTGTGCTAACGATCTTACTTCTTGCTGCTTATTAAAACATGAAAAATGGGAAATTGTGTTTGTTTTTAACCTATATTAAAAATTTAACCTAATAATCTTTTTAACGCATATTTTGCTATTCCTAAATTTTTTAAAATTTCTTAATACCTATTGAAACAAAGCCGTGAAATAAAGTTTGCTAGGTTTTTTCTAACAAAAATATTGATAAAGACCCACAATTATTTTGGCTGAAGCTGGATAAATCAAGTTTTGAAAAAGGATATCATTCCTCGCTCGGCCTCATTAAGGCGCCACAAAGAATTTTATGGAAACTTAAAAGAAAAAATATTAGAACTTTCACGCAAATTAAAAGAAGATTACCACTTGACACAGTTTTACAACTCGTGAAACTTAAGTCAAAGGTTTAACCCTTTATAGGGCAAAACTAAAAATAGAACTGAATTCTAGCCTCATAAGGGTTCTCTTATTCGCACAAAATCTTTTAATAAAAAATACAAAAAGTATCAATTGTAAGTGGTCATTTTTAGTACCAGGTTTTAAAATATATAAAGGGTTAACTTTTCACGCATTACTCAGAACAAAAAAATATTGAAATCTCTATGATCTTATAGACAAATAGGCTTATAGGCTTATAGAACAAAAAAAACATTTATGTGCACACGGTAGATCATGATTACGTATTCATCATCATCATCATCAGCCGCAACATGTCCACTACTGGACAAAGGCCTTCCCCAAGGTTTTCCACAAACGGTCCTCTGCTGCTGTCATCCAGCGGTTTCCCTACGGATTACGTATTAAATTTGATATAAATTAACTTTGAAAAATGCAAAAATATGCCGTGTGGTTTAAAATGTTGCCACTCCATGTCTTTCCGTGGATGTCGTAAGAGACGACTAAGGGACTAAAGGCTGTGTAGTGCTGTTAGGCGATGGGTTTGCAACCTGTCTCTAATACACTAGATAACATCTTAGCCTGGTTGTGCAAAATGTGGTCACAGAATTATCAACAAGTTTTTGGAGTTGTTGGTGAGTCTGTGGCTCTGCCTACCCCACTCCGGGAAATGCGTGAGTTTATGATGATGATGAAATGCAAAAATACCTTTTACATAGACCATCGAGTATATACTAGATTTTGCGCACGACTCCTTTCGCTTAGAAAGTCGTTTATCGCTATTCCCTTAAGAACTGTCAGATCTATCTTTGTACCAAATTTCATCCAGATCGGTTTAGCCTTTCTGGAATAATTGAGTAACAAACATCCAAACTCGCAAAAAATATTAGCAAGAATAAGATGCTCCAGCATGTAAGACGGAGTATCGCTTGAGAACGGCTCGACCGATTTGGCTGTGTTTTTTTTGTGTTCGCATTTGTCAGCACATGGTCACACCAGCACAAACAGCTACTAACTACGTCAATATGAATCTAACAAGTATTGGATACAGGACAACCTATAAATTACGCTGAACAATCCCCGATGCATGGAATTATTCGATGCGATAATACACCGGTGCATTGCCGACGCATCACGTTCGATTAAAGCCTGCACCATGCAATGATGTGCGCGTTTTGTATTTATCATTACATAACAACAGCACGGCTAGCACTATGTTGCACTGTGTTGCGGCTAGCATGTTGTCCGCGACTGGCTTGTCGCTCGGATCTACCTTTCTTTCTAGTCTGTAACGATAGAGACGCACAGAGCGACAAGCGGGAAAATACAACTTGTGCTACCCGTGCAGCGCGTTTATCGCGTGATAAAATGTGGATAAAGCATCCGTCACTCTCGTCACTGTCTCACCGTGTCAAAAAGTGACGGATGTTTTATCCACATTTTGTCACGCGATATACGCAGCTGCTCCTTGATTAGCCTAGTTGGAAGCCTACGATACTTAAATATATCTAGGAATTATGTGACACAAATCGACCTCGTGCAAAACTAATTTATTTTATATTAATTTGTGTAATAAGCACGAATATTTAGTGTTTAACATGTTCTTTGTATGTTTGTCTTTTGTTAAGTTCGAGGTCGAAGATATGTACTCACTTTTAGAAGTTATTTCAATGGAATAAAGTGTAAAAGTATACCTATACCTATATGTATAGTATACCTATACACTGGATAACATCTTAGCTTGATTGTGCAAAATGTGGTTACAGAATTATCAACAAGTTTTTGGAGTTTTTGGTAAGTCTGTAGCTCTCCACACTCGTACGGGGGAGTTCACTTATGGTCATTACTCATTGCAATCATTCTTTATCTATGCAATTCGTAATTCGAAAAGTTGGTAGCAATGAACTTTTAGGTTAAGTTAACCGGCGCAATGTATATAATAAAGGCATATGTTAACATTTTTGCAGAGCAACGCCAATGAACCCGCTACCGAATAGTTGGTAGCCCGTTAAACACACCTTCGCCACGAGAGTCCTTTGGGAAATCGCATAAAGTGCAACTGCTATTCACACCTGAGTCAAAATAGCGCAAGTGATAATACAGCCAAAGCGAATAGGACCCCTTTTATCTGCTGATAAAGTCGCATTTGCATTAGGAAGTTTAACATCACATGTGCCCTATTTTGATTTTTAATTTTAAGGACAGCGTTGTCAAAATACAACACGATTTTGCATTTAAGAGTCGCCAGCACGCTTCGTTGCCAATAAAGTTTCGTTTTAATTTTATTAAAATATACAGTGATTTCATTGTCTGTACAAAATCGTAAAGATGCTGAATTTAATTTAATTTCTGTTGAAATTTTATAGAGAGAGCTTTGTTAATATTGGTGAACTTTCTATTGGCTTAAAATTATAAGGTTAGCAAGCGTACTGTCAATTCTTAAAATTAAACAAAAAAATACTTTAAGATGCCGATATTCTAAATATATAAACCGTACCGTGACTAGGGACTTGAAATTTGGAGGGAGAATCGCATGGGTACCCTAGGGGTGCACTAAGAAAGGATTTTCCGAAAATCGACCCCAAACGGGAAGAATTAGAGGGCGTAAAGGGAAACTAATCTACGAAGTCGCAGGCGTCTTCTTCTTTTTATACATATGTGTAAATATTCAGGTTACAATGGCTACCAATAAAACGAGACGCAATATTTGACAGTCGGAAATAACGACGTATTGTACAAAAATCCGTCGCTAGTGAAGTTTGAAATGAAGGTGGATGTAACGTTGACCGTGTTTTCGATATTATATGTTGTGAAAACTTTGAAGTGGAAAATCGTGTGAACATGTCGGGAACTTTATACGGAGTAGTTTACGAACTAAGGAAATGCTGGAACACGTATTTCTTCGACTATTTCCTTTTTCCTTTACAAACAAGGAAGTGTTGAATGAAGAGCTTGTAGTTTATTTGTGTTGCCAGCAAACTTTCAGATATCAATCTCTACTGGTATTATTAATGCGAAATGTTTGTTTGTTTCGACTTCACATTTTAATTCCTTTTAATACAGAATAATTTGTACCTATACACGTCCCTGGGGATAGTCGCTAGCGTTAGCGAGTTTCTGACAAAATGTCTCTTAATTCTTCCCGATTTCTGATTTTCCTGATCCTGATTTTCCGAAAACCTACACTTTTTTCGAAAACTCTTTTTTGCACCTCTGCATAACTGACTTAGGTAGTTAATTACCAAATGATACGTTTTTCTGTTATAATCTACGGATAATAATCTATACCGTAAAACGGGGTAAATAGAAACAAGGGGGTAAACAGGAATACAGCCTAAAATGAAGCATAATTTGTTACAAATAAGATCAAGTATTAAATGAAAATAACGTTACGTTCTATTGGAATTTATTTCAGTCTTATAATTAGTAACATATGCTTCATTTTAGGCTGTGTCCCTATTTACCCCTTAATTTCTATTCACCCCGTTTTACGGTACTTGCCCCCTTACTAATAAACGTTGAGTAACGGTTGTATAGCTTTACATTGTTTTGTCCTTATCTGTCAAATCCAAATGTCACAATGACAGATAAGGACAAAACATTGTATAGCTATACCACCGTTACTCAACGTTTATTAGTAAGGGGGATAGTATTGGGTCCTTACCTATGAAATTGGCGTTATTTTTACGTGTTTTATTTCGTACGGAATTTATTCATTTCAATTTTAACTTCCAAATTATTTTTAAATTTCATTAATACAGTATGTTACAAAGGTTTTAGATACAAATAATATGGTTCAATTTCTTACTTAGTGTTTAAAATTAAAGTGTGAACTCAACTCTTTTCATGTGCTGTGAGTTCAAGTGTTTCAATTACGCAGTTTTATGAAGCTAACTATTTTTAAGTAATTAAGATATGTATAATATAGCTTAGAAGTGTCCAATATTCCTGACAGAATTTTGTTTGGTTTTCATTTGACGTTACTAAATAAGCAAAATTAAATGTATGAAAACCACCGTTTTCATAAAATTCTCCATATAAAACGCCAATTTCATAGGTAAGGACCTAATATATAACTCAGCAACACTCGCTTCCCGCCGTCTGTCCCTCTGCATATACGCTTAGATCTTTCAAACTATGAAACGGATTAACGCGGTTTTCATCATCATTTAGATAATTTTTCACGGAAGGTTTTAATGTATAATACGTTCTGGGGGGTTATTACGACATAGGTATGCAGTTCATTTTACGGCGAGCGTAAAGGACAAAGTTAGCAGGTATATAACTATGTCCTTTTCTGACAGCGTAAACTGAAGTGTCTTGCTACGTCATAATAGGGTCCCCCTGGTCTATTTATGGGTGTTACAGAAAACTCACATAGATTGAAGCGAAGCGAGGCCCGGTCGCAAGTTTATTAAAAAAAAAGTCTATACTGTTACCCCCTTACTAATAAACGTTGAGTAACGGTGGTATAGCTATACAATGTTTTGTCCTTCTCTGTCAAATCCAAATGTCACAATGACAGATAAAAACAAAACATTGTACAGCTATACCACCCTTACTCAACGTTTATTAGTAAGGGGGCTAGTATTTTTTTTGCTGTGTGCGTGTGTATATCTCTTAAACGGATGAACCGATTTGGATGCGGTTTTTTTATTTGAAAGCAAGTTTTCTAGCGGTGGTTCTTAGCTAGGTGTCATGAAAATCGGTTGGGCCATTTAAGAGATATCAGCTCTGAAGGAAGGGATCGCCATTATATGACGCTTTTATCTATCTAATAGTTATAGACGCACTATAATTTACTGAATACTAGCACGTAATAACAGCTGATCGAGTGGACCAAGCAATTACGCGTTCTACCATTAGAAAATGATCACGGTTGATTATTAACCGCCCTAATTGGCGAGCTAATACGATTATAAATCATAGTGCAATGCGCAATAAACACACTATACTAGGAATTTGTCACAAGCTTGGTTTCTTATGTTAACTTACTTAAGAGTCCAGTTAGGTAATTGTTTTTATTTAATTGGATATCTTCTATAATCTATATATATAAAAGGCTAAACTGACTGACTGACATATCAACGCACAGCCGAAACTACTGTACCTAGAAACTTGAAATTTGGTACATGGGTTCCTTTCATGATGTAAGTGAGCACTAAGAAAGGATTTTCCGAAAATCGACCCCCAACGGGAAGAAATGGGGGGGAGTAGTGGGAAACTAATTGTACGCGTACGAAGTCGCGGGCGTCCTCTAGTATTTATTATATTTTTACTGATGACAGTAATGTAAATAACACACATTGATACTGTTACATAATTAACTAATTACTTACTTAACTTAAGTGCCTGACTTTTAATATTATGAGTTACCCTTTTATTTGTGTCTAAATTACTAGGTTCAATAGAAGATAAATTACTATTTACCGCAAACTAATAAAAGTTTTCCAATAAAATATATTAAATGTCACCCTCTCTAATTAAAGTAATTTGTCACCAAAATTATCCCCATCATTGTCACCCTACTAACACCAACGAGTTTTATATCCTAATTTTTCAACTTTATTCAGTGGTGGCTAAGGTTGTTTTTCTAATAACAAGTTTTTGATACATATGATTTAGTGGAAGTAATCAGTGGAATGGCCACCCTTTGCGTCGCGGTCAGGAATGTCCATTTATCCCGTCGTTGTAATTACGTATGGTCACTACACAATGCGGGCTTTAGCTTTATTATATTATAGTACAGTAAATGTTTGTCGTTATTGTAATATTGACGTTGGGGAGTTTGATCATTCTCACGAATAAATTGATTGTTGCAAAGCTTTTCGGTTTCATCAATAATATAATTCAAAGCGAAACGTAAACGATCAACGAAAGCTGTCAACCAACAGTGTGTACAGCTCGCTACTGAAAATGCTTTAAAACACGTCGGTAAGTAATTAATTCGTCCGAATAGGGTGACAATTTGTCAGGTTGCCACAGAGAATAACATAGCATGTCCCAAAATGATTGATACATTAAATTGTAATAACGGTGTAATAGTTAAAATTAACTCTATACTAATTGGATATCAGTTATTCAATTATATACGGCCCGATAATCCTATAGTTACATTGTCATAAATTGATTCCTCGTAATGGGGATCGTTGGGGTAATATTTGAACAGTGGGTTATTTGGTATAGTTCAAATGGTAATGATTGGTTAATTGGTTTAATTATTAGGTAGTGGTTTGTGTTTTAATTATTGAAGGTATTTTATGGCAAGGAGAAAACCAACAAGCACTAAATAATCTAAATATAAACCCCATTACTAATAAACGTTAAGTAACGGTAGTAGGTACAATGTTTTGTCCTTATCTGTCAAATCCAAATGTCACAATGACAGATATGGGCAAAACATTGTATAGCTATACCACCGTTACTCAATGTTTATTAGTAAGGGGGAAAGTATTTAGTCTACATTAGTACCTACGTTTCACTTTGCATATGACTAAGACTATGAGGTTTATTTGGAAATAGGTCAGTTTAAGAGAGTTTTTTAAAACATGAAGCATACTTGTCCAATAAGTTTCTGTAAAAAGTATCATTATTTTGAACCGGCTTTTGCAGTTGATTAATTTTTTTTTGTTAAGTCTTTTTCTGCTTATCAAGGGTCCCAACTTTTATGTTTTTACGTTAAGTACAGCGGAGACCCCGTCGCCACCTTCCGACACCATCATCAGGTCAGCTCTCCGTTACCATAATTTACGTTACAATTACAAACGGTTAAATGTTACCTACCGAAAACTTATTTGCGGTGTTGGTAAACTGACCGCGACCTATGTCGATGTATGGGGATAACAGTTTTCCAACTGCAAAGTTAAGTTTGTCCCGAGGTCTAATTTGTTTGTAGTAGCTTCGGAACCCTACACTGAGCATGGTCCGACATGCTCTTGCCCGGTTTTATTTATAAATTTATTAATTTTATCGCAGTTTTTCATTTTAATTTATGTGTCAAAGATAAACTAGTGTTGTCGGCAAACTTGAAAGTTCTAAGCTGTCGCAGCTTTTGAAAGTTGTGAATGGACTGCACTTTGGATTAAAGTTATAAGCTCACCGGTGGGAAAGTTTCGTCTCGCGGTTAGTGTTTGGGATAAGTATGAATAAGTCACAGGGAATATACAATAGGAGAGAACATGCCAAAGGAGCTAATTGTTTCAAATTAAATTAGTTTTTAAACTAAGCCGACTAACTGTTAAGTAGTTTGGCGAAGCTTTTTTTGTGTTTTTTTTTAATGTACGCATGGTTAGTTATTTTATATCTAGAAGCTACTTTATTTGTAGGTATAATTTTAGTAAACAATTTGCATCTAACTAAACTAATTCTTTTTTAATCTATATTGCAAAAAAGCACAAATGGAGACTTAATGCCGAATGTCATTCTCTACCAGTCAACCGAATAACCATACAGTAACTAACCAAAGTAGTGCACGGAAAAAAGAAAGGCAGAAAACAAAGCAAAGAACATAATTTACATGCTTTGTGAAAATAATAGTAATAAATCAATAATAGATGTAATTCAAATTCAAATTCAAATCGTTTATTGCATGTCACATTACAAGTATTAAAGATGGAATTACAAAAGGTATTCATGTGACGCCCTGCAAGGGCATAGAAACATAAGATAATGGGGCTTATTAATAACGCGTTACATCACAACTATACTCAACTTAAATATTGCACACAGAATTAACAATTACAGTTGTTAGACTTAAAATAAAAAATGTACAATCGACTACGAAGAGATGTATCCACTTTTGGACCTACAATGCAATAAGGTGATAATGTTGATACATCTCTTTGGAGTCTACTGTATATGATATATATTTATATGAATATAAATATATCAATAAGTAAAAGGGTACTTATTAAATTCACCGTGTATTAAGCAAAAAAATGCCATCAATAAAATCATTCAAGTAAGATCGATAATATTATTTTCAATACTGACACTGACACCGCATCTTACTGCCCTAATACCAAAGAAGGCCAACTGCATAGTAATAAATAAGTATTTTTAGTTTAATATAGTTGTCAATAGAGTTTAGAATGCTTCGGCTACTACATTGCGATAGCCGCCTTTTTTGGTATTACGTACTCGTATGCACCTCCGTTATGTACGATCGACCGCAGAACAAATTGCTAGCATCGGATGCCTGTCCGTGCTATTCTAGGTAATGTCTAGCTCACTGAGCTGTGAATAGTGTATGTACCTAAACTATACAATAATTATAACTGTTCTCAAAGTGTAAACGAAGCCCTGGGGCTTTAGAAACAAGGGATTTAAGGAAAACATCAACCTTTAGAACAATGTTATGTAAAGTAGGTATCTATTTTACTGAATTTCATTTAAAAACTCAAATATAACTAGGTTTTGCTTAAGTCGGGGTTCCAAATATATTTAATTTTTCGTAAGGGTTCCGTCGCCGAAAAGTTGTAGAACCGCTGCACTTTTCACCTGTCCACTACGGAAATTAATGATTTCCATATGTCAACAGTGGAATGAAAATCGAATTCTCATCCCTAGGGACGAAAGTTAGTTTGTTTATAGATTAATTTTATACAATCATTACAAAATGGGAAGAGTAAATGGGAATGCTGGAAGGGGAAGGTCAAGGCGCACGTTCCACGATCAGATCGGGGACGAATAATAAGCCCTCTGGCCCTTTCTTAATTATTAAGAAAGGGCCAGAGGGCTTATTGTCTAACGCACTCGCAATCGCAACCGGCTTCAAAGTGGAGCAATTGTTTTCATTTTGTATGCAGACAAGCCTTTGATTTTCAAAATTAAAACGATTGTGATTGCGAGTGCCTTAGACAATAAGCACTCAGATCAGGAGGAGAAGCGAGGGAAGTTTGTCTGGATCGAAGAAAGTGGAAGGAAGTGGTCTCTGCCTAACCTACGGGAAAGAGGCTTGATTTTATGTATTTACCGATGTATGTATTAGAGTTTAGAATAAAATGAAATTATCATTGTTGTATGACAAGACAGACAAGTTAATTCGGAACAATAACATGGAATGTTTTTGTTTACTTTCCTCTCAATCGAAATGAAAACTAAATGTAAAGTTGAGGGTCGAATGTCGACTCCATATCTCTCTTTAGTCTTAACGTGCTATGAAAATTTCGAATCCTGAGGGTTTATTGTCTAACGCACTCGCAATCACGAGCGTTTTCATTTTGAAAATCGACGGCTTGTTTGCAAACAAAATGAAAACAATTGCTCCACTTTGAAGCCGGTTGAGAATGCGAGTGCGTTAGACAATAAGCCCCCGGGTCATTACGCTATTGTTGCTAAATCTGCCAGATTATAGACAGTAAAAGCAGAGCTATCATATTATACTAATAACCCGTTGATGGCCTGGGACCTTCAGATTACAATCAGTAGTCGAGTGGCGTCAACCGCAAAATATCGGATTACTCGTACATGCTTTTGCAAATAAACTGTAGAATGTAGATATGTAATGAACTATCGAACGGGGTTTATACTACTTACGGAAATATTACTTACGGAATGACTCTGGCGAAACTGATTTCACTTCGAAATATAATTTCACAAGGTTATTTGTTAGATGTTTGTCCGATTATTTTATTATCTGGGCCGAGATTTTAGGCGGTAAAAAGCAAGTGAAGCTGGTTTCTATACAAAATGCGATAGCGTTTCACTCTTTAAAATGATTTTTACGATTTTTGAACATTATGTTGTGCTCGTAGATATTACGAAAAATTATGTCTGTACATTTTCCTTTTAAAGAAACCAATTAAATAAGAAAAAAACGAAAATATACAAACCTACTTTTTTATAATAATTAACTACAACATATTGAAAGATCGTGGAAATCGATTATCAACAGCTACGCGATTTAAGCATTATCGGTTCACAATCCTTGATTAACTTCAAATGTTTAACTGTGTTACCAAAGTTCTACAATTTTCCAGAAATCTATTTGGTCGAGTGTACACGCTTAAATTATGCAAGCGCAAAGCCACAGGGATTAAATTATACCTACGTAACTTTGCAGAATATTTTGCCGGTGACGTTTTACTGTACAGTCCGATCCAATTAACGCTACACGCTTGTCAACACGTCGGGCGACTAGTTGAACAACTAGTTGCAAGAATAATTGATGATATCGCTTGAAATAGATCGTTCGCGGGTGTAATCTGGACGTGTAATGTTGATACTGATGTTACAATTTTGATAAGGTATGAGGTTAGACTGAATCAAGGTTGGTGGTCATATTATTTGGAGAGATATTTTGTTTATGAGTTCATTTTTTTATGGCTTGGACAAGGCAAACAAGCACACAACAAGCCGATGATAAGTGGGATCTGTGATCCATACCACAATCTTAAGTCTGCAATCCTAAGACTGCCGGACGGATTACCAATCACCACTATCTATTGTTCTAAATAAGAAGTTGTGTTCTTAAAGGCGGTTTTTTGTTTTTTAAACATTTATTTTAGTGATCATAATACGCTGTTACGTAGTCCCACTTCTTAGTTGATATGAAACTTTAAGTTATTTCAAGCGCGCCGCAAGCAACGCTGCGTGAAAGTCGTAGTCATATTTCAACAAGTAAATATTCTTCTTTGTAGTAGCTCAACTATCTTAATCGAGATATCTGATCGCCACCCTTGAAACAGGTACCGTTGAGGAGTTCCGGTGGCCATCTGTGGTCTTCATCATCAGTTCCACTTCACCAAGTGATACTTTCTGAATGCAAATGCTAGAATGGTTACTAAAAATACCTAAATCGCTATATGTTGGCCTACAATATTTGAGGAGTTCCCTTAATTCCTCACTGATCGTCATCAGATTCAGATTTGTTGACAGTGGGACCACCTCGAAAGTTAAATCAAACCAAAAAAGAATTGTCAAAATCGGTCCACAATTGACGAAGTAATCGGTGAACGTACATTAAAAAAACATACAGTGGAACGTATAACCTCCTCCTTTTTTTAAGTCGGTTAAAAATCGAGAAAATGAGCAAACAGACCAGCACCAATATAGTAAGAGGGATGTGAAACCCATAGACATTTAATTCAGTAAGTGTTATACTTCAATTATCAACAAGTTTTTAAAGTTGTTGGTAATTCTGTAGCTCTGCCTACCCCACTCTGGGAATGAAGGCGTGAGTTTATGTATGTATGTATGTATATTTTTGGGCAATAGAGTTTACTTAAATACTTATTATTATATTTATTATATTTGAGCATTTGCCGTGTGGTGCCGGGTTTAGAATGTTGCCACTCCATGTCTTCCCGTGGATGTCGTAAGAGACAACTAAGGGACTAAAGGCTCTGTAGTGCTGTTAGGCGATGGGTTTGCAACATGTCACTAATACACTGGATAACATCTTAGCCTGGTTGTGCAAAATGTGGTCACAGAATTATCAACAAGTTTTTGGAGTTGTTGGTGAGTCTGTGGCTCTGCCTACCCCACTCTGGGAATGAAGGCGTGAGTTTATGATGATGATTATATTTTAGCAATCTCGAGACTAAAATCCTTGATTACAAATGCAACCCTGAGGACTAAGATGGAATGCCTCTTATGCTAAGTATTGTAGGCAAAGTTTTTGACCATTTTGTCCTTAAAATTGTGTTTATTGTTAGTACCTTGTGCAACTAGCAATAAATTAACTATGTTAATAGATTCAATCCATCCTACGTCCATCGTTTGGAGCCACGCCAAACGTCACAGTTAACCATAATCTGTTGATAACATGTTAATAGTCAATAAAGCAAATTGTCAGTTGAATAGAGACGTTATTAATATGTTAGTGGAGATTAATAAGATCTATCAACAAGGTTATTACCATATTCATTCCGGGGCTTAACAATCCATTTGGATATGGAAAATTGGACGCTAATGACGTTTGGATAGATACATATTAGAGATGGGCCGACTACGGATTTTGCCGACTGACCAATCGGCCGACTAAATTTTGCTAAGTTCGGGTGAACTCGGAAACGTTCGTTTCGCTTCGTCCGTCGCGCTATTTGTTACCTACCCCTGTGGATGTAACAGATTTTTGATTTGAGTTGATTTAATTGTTTCATAAGAATTTTAAATGTCATAGATTAAAAAATGGTTTAATTTATATTTCATATAAGTAGGCAATAAAGTGCCGAATATTCGGCATTTTTTGCCGACTAGTCGGCCCATCTCTAATACGTATATAAACAGATGGCAATATATCTGCCAATCGATATCAGGCAATCTCAATCTATTGCTCCACTTAAATATACGCTGATGAAGTACAGGCTTGACTCTAATCTTGTTCCTGAAGTAGGACTATAATGTCGTTCCTACTTTTCATACTTATTTTATATTTATTTATTTAGTTATGGATTTTCCTTAAAAATCCATATTTTCCTTAATAATCCAGGTTTTCCTTTTTTTATTATTTCAAAAACCACAAGCATTTTAGGGTTATCATTTGGTTAAATTACATCATACACTAGAGGAAGCCCGCGACTTCGTACGCGTAGAATTCGTTTCCCGCTACTCCCCCCTTACTTCCCGTTGGGGGTCGATTTTCGGAAAATCCTTTCTTAGTGCTCAGTTGCTCACCCTTGTACCAAATTTCAAGTTTCTAGGTACAGTAGTTTCGGCTGTGCGTTGATATATAAGTCAGTAAGTCAGGTTTGGTTTATATATATATATATATATAGATTAAACTTCGTTGTTTGATCAGTAGTTAACACAACTAATTAGAAAAAGGAATCGAAAATCTCGTATTCCAGCAAAAGAAAAACTATGTTTCACCATGCTTATCCGGCTAAAACCTTTAGATAAACAAATACTTTTTAAAAATGCAACGTTGTAAAACATTCAACCCCAAAACTGCTTTGTAACCTTTATAAAGTAATTACAGTCAAGTAGCTCGCCTCGTTACTAAACCGCCGACTCGCCCACTCCCTATTATTAACGTTTGTAAACAAATCACGTCCATTAAACGATTTCGAAAAGACGAAATTTTTTTTAAAAGACCAAATTATAAAATATAAAAGTTTATAAACCAATTTAGTAATAAAATTAATAAACGTCGCTTTTATTGAGTTTTATATTGCATTTCAAAAGTTACTTTGATGATATTGCAATGTGTTAAGTGCCACACCTCTCTGATTTAATACAAAAGTGACCCCATTGGTAGTCCATGGGACGATCAACAACACTTTTGTGTCTATACTAGTCCTCTTTAGAGGTAAGGTTTGCAGCTGGATGTGTAATGATTATATACCTAGATGTTTTTCTAGCAGGAACAACATGTGATTAGTGCTTGACATAATTATAATATCGACAAACCTGTTTTCGATTCACTCAACCATTTTAACGTCGTCCCCGCCTTTTTTATGGAAAAAGTGCAATTTACCACTGAGTTACCAAAATTCTTCAACGATAATTGAGTTATTTAGGAGTTGTTTTTTTGGAAACCGTTAAACTTGACGATTCTAAGTTTATGTTATTTATTTAGAGGCGGATTCATAATTTGGTATACTTTTTATCGGACGATATCAAAAGATATACACTGAAAAGTAGAATGGCCTAACTGCCATAGCTCTGTCCTTTACGTTCACCGTGAAATGAACTGCATATCTATGTCATAACAACCCACCTGTACCTCGAATTTTCAAGTCTCTCCATCCGCATTTCTTGATATAAAACTAAAACATTTATATCAGTGTATGTTTTTTTTAGTATTGGTCTGGTCTGTGTTGACAGAATTATGGCATTATATTGCTCTTGGTATAAAAGCAATTTTAGTGGACGTGTTGTTATGGTAATAGTTTATTTGGTATACAAAGAAATGTAAGTAACGGTTCAAGGTGTTAGTTTTTATTGGGTGTGTATGGTTTTGATATTATGATTTTTAAGTAGTATAAAAATATTTGTGGTATTGGACTATAGATCGATTCACAAGACTTGCCACGAATGGATTGAATAGAGCGATAAAAAAAATACATGTATGTATGTAAAAAATATTACAGATTTAGGAGTTTAGGACACGGTATGAACAGTAGTTCGTCTGCAAAGGTATATCGCGTTTGCATGTGTGCGTGCCTTGATCGTACGCAGCGAGCCACCACAAGCAAAGTCAACAAGGCGGATCGAGCCGGTAGGCGGAGCCACGGTGTCGCCGCGTTTACGCAGCGTATTAAGGTTGAACCGCACTAGAGCGGAGAGGCGCGGCGCGGAAAAATATTCTCAGGGAGTCAACCGTGTCGCGCGCGTGTCGCGCCGCGCCGCTTTACTGCAGTACGCTATAGTGCGTTTTATTTCATAAGAAACAGTGGCAAAAATATTTTTCTTGCCGCGCCGCTCCGCTGCTGCGACGCGCCTCTCCGCTGCAGCGCCGCTCTAGTGCGGTTCAACCTTTAGGTAGCGAACGACAGAAACTCAAAGGGCTACAAAAGTCGAGGTAGCCGTTATACAGGGTGGAAAAAACGGACGCCACATGCACGGCAACTACTTTAAATATTGGAAATAGCAAGTTCTACGCAAAGAAGGCTTACTTTTATTCTTGAAAACAAAAAATACTGCATAATTGGATTTTTTTTAAAAAAAACCTTCTTAATCGGGAATCGAACTGGTCGAATATGACAAAACAATAAAGTCTAGTTTTATGATACAGATCGAAAGGGTCATTGATAGTGATCATTAAGACATAAGTCTATAACACATACAGCTTTAAATTAAATAAAGACCGTAAAAAACCCTTGTTTATTATTTTGTCATATTCGACCAGTTCGATTCCCGGTTAAGGCAGGCAAATTTTCCATAAAAGTAGTAATAATGTTTTCAAAAATAAAAGTAACTTTGCGTAGAATTTGCTATTCCCAATATTTAAGGTAAGTTGTCATCCATGTGGCGTTCGTTTTTTCCACTTTGTATAGGAATATCTAGATATCTATCGATCTAGTCTCTTTCTGGTTATTCAAAACTATTTAATAGTTATCATTGGATCCTTTTGAGGTCTGAGAACCTTTACTTCTGTAACACAGCTTTGATAGGAAGCGTCGAAAACCTAGTTAACAAAAAGTCATTGGTACTGGGCTGGGGATCGAACTCGGTATGTAAAGATCACGAGTTACCACCCTAAACCACTAGACCACTGATGCTCTTCAAGTAGTAAGCTAAACTTACAACATATTTAACGACACCATGTGACCAATAAAACAGGGCTGCCACAAACTCGATATTTAAACTCTTACGACTTCCCTAGGCTTAAACCACGTTTAAACCGTACTTAAACCCTACTTATCCATTTACGCCAAATAGAGAAATCGTCAATTTTATAGCTCATCCGTTAATGTTTTATTGGTCAAAAGGGAATCATATTCAAAGGGGATACTTTTTTTGTACTAACGAAAAGGACAGGGTTGGGTAAAGAAATCAAATCAACAGGACAGCCTTGTGTTGTGGCGTGTGTGACAAGTCATAGGTGACATTAAACTTAAAAAAAATGGTTTAGAGTTACTTGATTTATGATGCATGACTACACTACAGGGTATTCCAGGAGTTGACGTAATTGTTATAGCAACCTCTTTTTATACTGATCCAGAATTTAGTTTTAACCTTCCAATATGTTTATTAGTTTAGAAGTTTTAAAGGTTTTAATCATACTGTTATAGAATAATTTATGATTCCAAAACTTGACATCTAATCCTCAACAACGTAGCAATATATTGAATTACACCATATTTACAAAATACAAACACATTTGAAATAAATCCATTGTTCATTATGTTTCTTCACGCTGCAACGGATGAACGGATTTGGATGAAATTTTGAATAAAGTTAGCTTATCCCCTGAATTAACTCATAAGCTACATTTTATCGCAAAAAACACTGTTTCCTATTGTCTTTGGACAAAGTCGCAGACAGAAGCTAGTATGAACATAATTATAGTATATTTAGTCGCTAAACGCCATCCGCGTGCGTCTTGATTTCCTATAAAAAATATCCTCGTAATAAAGCGACCATCCTTTACTCGCTGGAATCTTTATTAAACAGAACACATGGCTACATAATGCCCGGGTCACTTGAAAAGATAGGTTTTGTGCGGTCAGTTTAACTTTTTGTTCTAAAAGGTTTAGGTCTGGAATGCTCTAGAATTATATTTTATTAACTATACGTTGCCTTATAGTTACGTAAAGTTATATTTTCGTAATGCTTCCTGTTTTTATTCATTTGAAGATGAAGAAACACTAGCGACCCGCCCTCGCATCGCTTCGGTTTTTGTTACTTTTCTGTACATAAAACAGATATAATTATACTTAGAAACCTTTCGTAAATTACTAAATTAAATGCAAGGTTTAAAAACCCGACTGCATTTTTTGATATTGTTATTAAACCCGTTTAATAATGCTACTATATTCGTATATACTTGAGATGGTCACATTAAGACCTTTCAAATGATACCTATATTGTAATAATTAGAAGACTTTTTCTTTTGTTGACATAAATAATTGACATTTTGCCATTGTTGTTATTTCAATTTTAATAGTTTAGGTATCCTATGTCACCCGGGATGGTGAAAGGATTCTAACGATACCAAACACATTTAAATTGGCTCAGGCGTTTAGAAGTTATGGTGGAATAAATGAATCGTAAGATACATACATACATGAACCCTGAAAACATTACACTCCTGTTTTTGGGCAGTCGTGTAAAAAATATCTAACTGATGGTGAAAACCATAAATATGTAGCTTAGATTATGCCTAGGATAATTTGCGTGAGAACGCCTCGTGATATTTATTTACTGTACAAAAATATTAGATTAACCGCCTGTTTCACAATCGACAAGTAAAGCATATTTAAAAGATAAATTTAGCCCTTTCTCTGTCTTACACTTCAAAATAGACAAGAAGAAAGCCAACTTTTAATGACAGATAAATTTATTTGTCGATTGTGAAACAGGCCTTAAAGGAAAGGTTAACGTAACATAATAACTGACTGACATAAAATA
Organism: Acleris cristana; assembly: GCA_948252455.1. Lineage (NCBI taxonomy): Eukaryota > Metazoa > Arthropoda > Insecta > Lepidoptera > Tortricidae > Acleris > Acleris cristana. The sequence continues at coordinate 6,889,962 of OX411797.1, read as the reverse complement.
ACACTGACGTATACAATATCGCTTAAATGTTAACTGGAAGAGATCCCTTAAAGGGATAAGTTTGCCTTTATACATATTTCTTTAAACTTTGCCATATCTTGATTGTGTAGTGGGTGTAATCGTTAAGTGTGTCTAGCCGATTATTCCGTAACTATTACAGATATCAAAAAACTTTAAACTGATATCGAAAGTACGTTACCTAATAAGTAAAACGAGAACTTTTTTTTTTTAAATCATACTAGATGTATCCAAAATTTTGACATTAAACACTCCCATACATTTAGTACTTAGTATGATATTAGTAGAAAGGTTTTAGTTTCCTTATTTTTAAAGGTTATTTTAGCTTAGTACTGATATTAAACTAAACTGGTAACCTTAAAATGAAATAAAACTATATTTTAATTTAATAATGTTTATTTCTTAGTAAGTAGGTACAAAATTTTGTATTTACAGCAGATATTCGAAGTGACGTCCTTTCTACTAATCTCATACTAAATGTATGACAGTGTTTAATATCAAAATTTTTAATACTTCTCGTTTGATTTTTAAAAAGTTATTGATGTCATTTTACTCATTAGGTAACGTACTTTCTATATCAGTTTAAAGTTTTTTGATATCTGTAATAGTTGCGGAATAATCGCCTGGACACACTTAACGATTGCACCCTGTATATCAAACAATTTTTATAAAGCTCCTACATAATTCAAAATTTAAAACGTTTTCATCTCGATTTTAACCATCCACTACCGGTTTTTTACGGTTACACTTAACCGTAAATTACCGTTTTCAGTTATTTACGGTCCCCGAGAGGGTACTAAAGCCATTTGAGAGGGTTTTTGTCCCCCGGCATGCTTCAAATTGTCTGATCATTAAAAAACGGTATTTTTGGAAGATATTTGGTGTCTGTTACGAGATTTAATGGCAGTTTATTTTAGAAATACAGCATTTGTCGATTTACTGTCATTAGGTACAAATGAAAAATCGTCCACGTGAACCACCGTTCTGAAGTTGGGTCAAATGTAATAGTATCCAAAGTGAATTTAGTCAAAAAGTAATTGTGCTGAAAAGTATTTATAACCAAATTTATTTTCGTTGTAAATTAATTAAGTCCGAATGGAATTTTGTCCATTATAAATTATGAGCAAAATGCGAGTTTAACTAGTCCCGTCAGGGCGAGCAAAACACATTTTAGCGCGTGCATTCTCAATTAGGCAGCCTTATACGTTCGAGAAGCCTTGCTGCCAAATTGAATACACACGCTGAAATGTGTTTTGTTCGCTTTGACGGGACTACTTAAACTCGCCGTTTGGACATTCACTCCTGCGTTTGCTCACCTTTGCTTTTGAAAGAATCACTACCCAGACCTTTTTTTAAATTTAGTCCTAACGCCATAAATTCCCCCGAACTGTGTTAATCCTTGATAGATTCATTCAAAATGAACAGAACCGAATACTTCTAACAAAACCGAATATTTCTAACAAAACCGCCGAAAAAAATGAGATTCCTAACACGATTCTTTGTCGGAACGCCAATCTTTTTTTAATCGGCGTCAATGGTGTCACAGACTACGTAATGCAGTTGAATCACATTTTTTAATGTTATGAAAACGGTAAAATTTGAACGTTTCCGTGAATTAGTAACATTTAATTTATTATACTACCTACCTACTTGTGTTATTTTCTGATTGAGTTTTATTATGGGTAGCAGAAACAAATCTCTACATTTAACTTTAAAAACATACATAATTCAGATAATCCTGTATATACACCAAGTTGTACGCAATAGCAAAAGCATTGACCACACAGCAACACCAATTAAAAGTCTAAACTATTTAAAAGTACCTAAAAAGAATAAAAATAAAACGAATAAAAGTTACTAGCTAACAAAAAAGTGAAGGAAAATATTTCTTGAATTAAATAAATACTTTAATTTCGGCTTTATTAATTCAGCACTCGAACTTTTTTTAAACAAAATGATTAACTTAAACCTTTTATGTTTAAAAAATATCATTTACCTAAATCTAATTAAAAGTTAACAACTTTGTTTATTATGTAGCTAACCAAAACTTTTTCTTTTAAGCAAATAACTTCCAATATTAACATAAAACTGTGCTAAAATTAAACCTTGATTTAAGTTATTAATACTTTATTACGTACCTACTCTCTTTCAAACTATTCGTTAGAAACATTAACAACCTTAAATTTTCTAGCACAACTTAATTTTACTCGTTGTTCATTCGCTGCGTCTCGTTTTTTGTGGACAAATAAGACGAAGATAGCGTCGCAAATAAATCCCAGGCAAGTTATACTCGCCCCCTAATTAAAAAAACACGATATCGAAATAAATTAGCTCAATGTGTCAAAGTGATTCATCTGACTCGTCGTTCAGCGCGTCTCGTTGGCTATGGACAAATCAGAGGAAGACAGCGTAGCAACACTAGCAACTTCCAGGCAAGTTATGCTAGCAGCCCTCATTAAAAAAATCGAATTCTATGAGTTGAATGTGTCAAAGTGATTCATCTGCCGCCATATTCCCATAACACCTCATTATTATTCGTCCAAATAATGATTCGGCCGATTCTTGCCGATTATCTTTCCGGGAACGATCGGGCGGTAGATTACGGACCGCTTTGTTAACTCGGACGCACCTGGGTGCTAGGGATGGGGAGGTCGATAGTCTGACTATCGATACTTTAAATTGGGTTAACGTATTTTTACCGTAGGTCAATTTTATGCTTCAAATTGTAATGAGGTTAGAGTTTGTGTATTTTTTTGGTTTTTGCCAAGTAAAAGTAAAATTGATTATTTGGACACATACGCACGTAATAATTGACGGTCAAATTACGTAACTGCGAGACAACCTTTGTTGTTAACCTTTGTCTTATTTTTTTATATACTGCCTGTGGTTGGTATTTCTTTTTTTATTGTACAATAAAGAGTATACATACATATAAGTTTGCCAGCTCTTCACCCAGCACGACAAGAAAACAAAACTGTATTTACTACTCTGCCCTCCTAAATAAAAAGGACGCATGCGTAATTTGTTAGTCAAAGTAAATTTAACGCCCCATCTTAAGAAGTAAGGTCACTAATACATACGCGGTTCTATGAGACATACGCCCTTTTTTCTAAGAAGGGCAGTACTATCTATTTAAGATAAACGTCAAAATCATTAATCGTAAACAAAATAACATGATTATGGTCTAAAGTCGAAAACTCTATGTTATGTCTTTTCCAAAAATATTTCAATTTCTATATTGTTACATTATTCCTATAAGCCACCATAAACATAGCTTTTAAACACCGCCGCGTACCATTATAATAAATTGCGCTAAGAAATTGTCCTCCGTGATGGCAATTTTAATGTGCCGCCTAATCGTTTCATTAAATTACACCATTTTCCTTGTTCGGTTTTATCAAAAAATAAGGCATCATTTAATATTGCTATTTAGGAGCGTTTAATGTATTGCCGCAAATTTACGTTGATGTTTCGTGAAACGTGACTTTGAGGCTTTTACGCAATATTTGTAAATAACTCCAGTTTCGTATTTTTATTTGAGGTAGAAATGTGTTTGTTTTGATTTATTTTGACGTAGGAAAACGATATTAAATATTGTTGTAGATAAAATACCTTGTATTGATGTTATTACCATCAGCATAGTTAATTATTATTAATATTTATAAATATAGCTGGAAAAAGCCACCCTCGTTATTTTTGTTTGTGTTCTGCTTAGTACACGATATTTTCCATTATTTTGTTTTCTATCCTTATATACAATTGCAAGGAATACAAATACACGTTTACACATAATTGAACAAAAATCATTTCGAAACCTGCAGATATTTTTTTCTAAATTAAACATCGATATTTTTGTAATTATCGGCAGCTACTCAACTATCGATACCCTTTGTTGATTCCACAAAGACATTCCGAGGCGTCAATGCATGGCTCGCACATCACTATAAAACAATTAACTTGCTCTATGCTTAATTAAGAAAGAAAAGGTTTCGGATGACTCCTATTGGGTTTATTTAATAATAACAATGATAGTTCTTAAATTCTGATAAAAAAACATTTATGGAATAAAATACAATACAGAATTAAGATGGCAGAACTTTAGGTACGCATTTTTGGGCAAAAACAACATGAATGCAAGCATCTTTTGATTTATTTATTTTTTATAAAAAGATGAACAAGAAAAATTTTTTTTTATAAAAAATAGGCCGTCGATTAGGACGAAAGTTATAGTTTAATTTAACCTTGTTATCTTTCAATGTTTTTTTTTATTTTTTATTTTTTTTATTACATTTATTCACAACAATAACACACAGACAAGAAAAAAAAACAAAAAAAAAAAGAGAAAAGTAAAAGAGATGACTGTAGTGCTAGTGTTGCGAAACGGTCCCAACTCAGCATGTGCTGGCTGTGAAGCCAACGCTGGTCTTCCGTTGGGGCCGCTCGGTGAAAACACGGAAGGCCATACAGACATTAAGGTACATTTCAAACAAACAATGAAATAAAATTAAAAAATTAAAAACAACATGCATGCTTGTCGCAACTAACAGCGCTCAGTGGCCATCAGATAAACTAAACACTTCTACTATTCTATGGTTTTACATTGTTTTAGGGCTGGTTTTTCAATCCCCAGATAAAGCTATCCGGAAGATACATTTTAGCTCTGTCCTTTTCTTTCACATGACTTCAGAAAAGGATAGTAATACATTTAACTGACGGATAGTTTTATCTGGGGATTGAAAAATCAGCCTTTACTGTAAATAAATGAACATTCGAACGCAAAACTATTTAATATGTCATTTTTAATCCCCTACATTGAAAGTAACGCGCTCACAAAAGCACGCCTATGTTTTTTGTTCAACGTCGAAAATACAATAATCGATAATTCAATACCTTTCAAAAACCTTGCACAATGAATATTTTTGCTACCTCCCTAAACTCAGTATGGAAACCATTCACATTGCAATTGGCAACTTTAGACCTTGCAAATAGGGGACTAAAGTTCAAATGGCACTCGTTTCACCTTTGTTAAGTACACTCGGTCACATATGACACGTTTACTCACGGTGCGAATGAATTGCATTCTTAAACGCATTTCAAATGCAACATTACGTTGAAATATCGCGAAGGTACGACGTGGGTGTCTACCTGAATATAAAAATGGAGTTGCTGGTTCCGTACAATAAAAAGCCATAAACGGCTGATAAATTGCAAAAGAAAGGTTTCGATCGTTTTTAGGGTTCCGTAGCCAAAGTGTAAAAGCGGGACCCTATTACTAAGACTCCGCTGTCCGTCTGTCCGTCTGTCTGTCTATCCGTCTGTCCGAACCGTTATAGCTAGACAGTTGAAATTTTCACAGAAGATGTATTTCTGTTGCCGCTATAACATCAAATACAAAAATATTCTTTTTTTATTTAAGGAGGCTGCCTTAGAACAAACGTGATTTTTTTGCCGTTTTTTTGTTAATGTTGTATATATAATGGTACGGAACCCTTCGTGTGCCAGTCCGACTGAAACATGGCCGGTTTTTTTATTAACGATAACCTGATTTTTTAATGATAGCACTAAAACAATGGAACGTTTGTTAAAAATAGATAACTTAGCAGCAGATTTTGTGCAGGGGCTGTTCCGATTATGATCATCATCTTAACCGCCTATTGCTGGCATGGGAAGCAGCAGTTTTACACTGTTGTGTTCCGGTTAAACCGCTAGTGAAATGACAAGCATAGAGGCTTTATATCAGACTCATTTCTTCCCGTTGGGGGTCGATTTTCGGAAAATCCTTTCTTAGTGCTCACTTACATCATGAAAGGGACCTCTGTACCAAATTTCAAGTTTCTAGGTACAGTTTCGGCTGTGCGTTGATATATAAGTCAGTCAGGTTTGCCTTTTATATATATAGATAGATATCAATCATGTCAAGTTTTGATTTTGTACTCATATACACAGACATGTCAGCTTAGTTGGTAGTGGGGTCCCTTTTTATTGGTAATTTATTATTTATTTTGTACGGAACCCTAAGAACTTGTGAAAAGGTCGGCCGATTTGTTACCCGTTGAAAATTTACCTTAAGCTTGCTTTGTAACACTCTAACAGCGTAAAAAAACTGTTTCTGCGAACTCCTTTGCATATTTCACACTTAGTTATTTTATTTAAATGTACAAAGTCAAGACATGTTTGAAAAATTAAAAAACATATTTATTAGGTTGTAAAAAAAGTCCAATTGTTACGAATAAGTTGGCTGGGTCTTAGTATTTCTAGGTATATGTAGGTACACTAATATTATAAGTACAGAGGAAAGGTTTGTATTTTTGTATGTTTGTAACAAATTAACTCAGAAACTACTGGACCGATTTCAAAAATTAGTTTTATAGTAAACAGTAATTATTTTAATTCAAGGCTCCCGAAAACTATCTCCATCTCACGTTATTCGCGCGGAAGCACATAAAGCCATCTCTTTTGATTTTGTGGGCGGCAGCGGCGGCATAAGTATGTGGCTCTTAAGAAAATAGTTGGTATGTCGAGTCGTAGCGGTCCGGAAATACCGCGGCAATAACCTGATTCCATAAATTGTCGAGCAATGTAAAAAGTTGCGTAAAAACGCACAAGCCGGAACAATAGCAATATTAAACAGATTCTTACCCGACTGCTGAAGGAGAGGGTAATGTTTTTGACCTGATTGTATAATGTATGTATGAACTTAAAGTGAAAAAAAAATCGTCCGTCTTACGTAGTATTCGAACCTACATCTCCTCTGGCCTTATGCCACCAAGACCCTACTTAAGATCCACGAAATTAGTGATGCTTCCGCGCGAAGAATGTAAGATGGAGATAGTTCGCACGCTCATTGTACTCATGCTAATTTCAATGTAACGTGAGACATGAGTGTTGTTTGTTAATAAACAACGATAGATGACGTCACCATACCCTCCGAGTATGAAAAAGTAAGCGATCACTAATTTCGTGGATCTTAAGTAGGGTCTTGGTGGCATAAGTGGTAATGCGCCTGCATTGGCCCGGATTGCCAGAGGAGATGTAGGTTCGAATCCTGCCTCAGACCGACGATTTTCTTTCGCTTCAATATAGTTATCGCTGTTTATTTTAAAACCACAACATTTATCGAAAAAATGGTTTGCCAGGATTAAGAAGTTACATTATATACTCAACTATTGAATCGAAAATCATCGTTAAAGCCTATAGGGTTTCACAGATTCAACCAAAATCATGCAAGAAAGTTGTATGAATTCGAGTATTTTGTTTCTAATCGTGTTTTCACGTTTAACATGGTTTCCAGGTGAGGACTGAAAAACAGCTCCATAGCTGAGTTCTGCACCTGTTCACCAGCAATTTTGTCATTTTTGTTTTATTTTTTATTTGTTAATGTTTGTTTGCTTGTTGTTGGTGAATAAAGATTCTATTATTATTATTATTATTACCAAAATTAGCAAAATATATGATCAAGTTTAATATTTTTTTATTTATTTATTTATTCAAAGAACAGATACAAAGGCGTTATGGTCATTGAGATCGAGATCGCGGAAAACTACAGCGCGTCGCTGGTGACACTGGATACTTGTTTTAAAATGTAAATATGGCGAAACAAAAAATATATTTAATAAGTAAATGATAACTAACACTATCCATACAGCAGTTGGGATTTTAAAGCTTGCTGTATTTTACATTTGTTGATACCATATCTGATAGAATATAGTTTTGAAATTATCAATAAATTATTAGTTATTTTAAACTAAGTATGGCTTCCATTACACCACGATATTATCTTCACTCTGCCTTGCTAAGTTAAATAGGGGCATAACTACAAATTAAAAACTTAGGAACATTTAACTGTATGTTCTTTTAAATAACGTTCCGTACGCATTTCGATTTCTACAATAGATTTGACCTTTCTTCATAAAGCAGGTACTAATCCAAACTGAAATAAAAAACGTATTTTTATGATGTTTTAACGTACAATTTTGTTCCTTAATTACTTGAAATAAGTCACTAATTGCCATAAAAACGGTTTAATGGGTTTTGAATAAGTCATGTTTCTTGTCACGCGACCAATAAATTACCGTTTCGATATAAATCGGAACATGAAACGACAATAAGGAAAATCTTTTATCGTTTCGTATTAATACAAAGATGGCGGCTTACGGCTCAGTTTCTTTCAGTACAATACAATATACTATTGCAATATACTTATAGTTATTGTTATTATTATATACAGGGTGGGAACGAGTAACCCGCAAAATTTTAACCATCGATTCTAGAGCCTATTTGGAGTATTTAATGTGGTATAACCATGTAGTCCAATAACGCATAATTTCCGAGATTTTCATTATTTAAAAAACAATTTCATAGTTAATTTAATTTGAACTCTGTCACCTTTACCTCAAGCATTATTTAGATAGATCCATGTTGTAAGTAGTAATATCAACAACGTACATCATAAATTAATTTAATCTTTTTCATAGTAAATAAGTATATTGTATATTGTATTGACGTATTTGAATCACGGTTTTATAATAAGAAATTTCTTATTATGAAACCGCGATGGTTATTTTAGTCACCACAATCAAGCTAATGGATTTTGATCACAGACGGTCACGGGCGGTGCTTTCTGCCTCTGTTAAGAATGTAAAAGCAAAACTCAATCAAAACCTCTATTTCTTCTCCTAAAACAAACATAGTTCCTACTTTCAATGCCTGTGTAACCAATGCCTATACCGAATGCGCCAATTATCGTAGTCCTGGGCCCTGACAATGTTTCCCTACCAAACTCAATCTAATTACGACTCTGTTATCTTTTATTAGGATCCAATATTGATCTTCAATCCCGCGGGATTCGGTACAATTAAAAATTACACCCTCTGTGTGGGAAATTGAATTTTGTGGCGGGAATCCAAATTGTGATTACCCTTTGATCGATTCCGTTATAGATACGTCGTGTTATAGACGTTTTTAAACGGGCCATGATAATTGAAGTATCAACAAAAGAAGTTTAAAATAAAACCTGTAAAGGAAAAAAATGGTATCTTGTAGGTGACATGCTATAGATGTCATACAGTAAGGGCATTTTATTACACATATTGACAATTTTAATGAACACAGACTTTTATATACGAGTAAATACAACGTCCAAGTGCCTAGTATACTTACTAACAAACATATACACAATGCAGTATATAAAAACACATGTCTCTTGACAAAAAAATAAAAAGATTAACCGCCTGTTTCACAATCGACAAGTAAAGCATATTTGACAGATAAATTTAGCCCTTTCTCTGCCTTACACTTGAAAAAAGACAAGGAGAAAGCCAACTTTAAATGACAGATAAATTTACTTGTCGATTGTAAAACAGGCCCTAAATATGACGATGTAGAAATTAATATTGGTTACTAGCTTCTGCCCGCGACTTTGTCCGCGTAGATTTCGATTGTCGTTATTCCCTCAAGAACTTTTCAATTTTCCGGAATGAAAAGTACCTTATGTGTTCCAGGGTAAAAACTATCTCTATTCCAAATTGCATCCAATTCCGTCCAGCCGTTGCAGCGTGAAAGAGTAACAAACATCCATACATACATACATACAAACTTTCGCGTTTATAATATTAGTATGGAAAGGATACTTTCTTTGCGATATACACATTAACCCCTTACTTATAAACGTGGAATAACATGGGAGTAGCTATGCCATGTTTTGTCCTTATCCGTCGAATTCAAATGTCACAACGACAGGTCCAAGGACAAAACATGGTAAGGCTACTCCATTAAAAATCTCTTTAAATGATTATTATTATTATTATTTAACCAAACAATTGTCCTCGCGTGTGATATCCATGGACTTGTTTGTCTAGTAAGTCCATGGCGATTGTCTAAAACGCAATACTGGCGAAATACACCTTGTTGAAACAAGGAGTGAAAGCCATTAATAAAGAAAAAAAAACTACTCTAAGGTTATTTCACGTTTATGAGTAAGGGGGATAAAAGATATAGAGTAATAAATTTTATGAAGAGGTAAAATTCTATATTAGTTTCTATGTTCGCGGTAATGTCTGAAACTAGTCGCTAGTATTATGTAAATAAAGTCCCTAGAGCGTAAACAATTCTTGTTTGTCTTTCCTCCGTATCTACAATTTAACTCGTCTATCAGATTATCATACATATGGACGGCGTTCCAATAATTCCAATACCGATTACATTACGTACGAAACTTTGCAAATTCAGAATACAGGCGTTCTAATTGAAATATCTAGAATGTTAAAGCTAACACGTGCTGTGGATAGGTTTTGTTTAGTAATTAGTGTTTGTTCTATATTAAAACACTAGCAACCCGCCCTCGCTTCGCATCGGTTTATTTGAGTTTTCTGTAACACCCGTACAATAAACCAGCATTTATTATACATATAAACCTTCCTCTTGAATCACTCTATCTAATAAAAAAAACCGCCTCAAAATCCGTTGCGTAGTTTTTAAGATATAAGCATACATAGGGACAGACAGACAGACAGCGGGAAGCGACTTTGTTTTATACTATGTATTGATGCGCAACTTCGTCCGCGTACAAATAGGGAATATGCATGTTTTTTTTTCACAGCTTCAATAAACGCTGATTCGTGTAACAAACAAGTGAGAAAAAACATTTTTTGAATAGCTATAAAAATAACCAAGATATAAGCCTACAAAGATTTGTTCATATCTCTTTCTGGTAAAACAGAATTTTACGTGGAGTTATGGCCGAACTGCATAATGACGTCACCGGTGCACTTCGGATCTCTCTGTCCAATTTGCAGTTTAAAATGCTTGTAGGTATCATCCGTATTTCTTGACCGATTTTAATTTTAATTTCACTTTTGGTGATGTCTTTTACGGTATTTTTATGTTTTGTTGACATATGCGATTTAAAACATCCATGCATATTTCCTATTTGTAATTCATTATTATTCCCGTTTCGTTTATCATCCCACGGGCATAGTGGTTTTAATACCAACGGTTTAATTAACGGGCATAATATAATACCAACTAACTAGGGTGTATAACGTATAATGCTATAGTTTATCTCTATGATCGGCTGGTAACTGTCAATTTAGAAACCGCCTCTAAGAACTTAACTAATTACGAAACACTTTTTTCCTTTTTAATCTTGTAGAAAAAGTTATTATTGCAACGGTACATATACATATAATTAGCTCTTAAGTTTCATTAATTTCATTATGAAACAGTTACATAAATAAGCATTATCTGTCGCTGTTTCAACAACAAAATACATGAGGATTTTATAATGACTTTTACCCAAAGCCAATAAAATGGGATATTTTCGGTTGTAGGAACGAATTCAAATGGATATTGGTTTTATGCTCATTGGAGCCATTATTGGGAGCATTTGTAATACAATGGGAGGAGGTCGCGGTTTTTAATCAGAAATCAAAGGGAAATGTTAATAGGTTGGAAGTTAAAGGGTTTTGAATCCTTTGTTTGCACAGAACAGAAAAAAACAGTAGAAGTGTCAAGTGGGCGTGTAACGTGTGGCATAGTTATGCGGAGTTCCCCATAACGTACCATTCTTTTGCCGCGATCGTGATATTTCTAAAATAGGAAATAAATCCAAAAGCATGCCTTATTGTGCTATTTTGGAATGTAAAAACGATAGCCGCACCGAAAACATTTTCCATGGTGGCGTGTTGTTTTTATGATAGTTTGAGTATTGGCGACAACAGGTCTGATACTAAGCGAAGCTCATGTCACTTCCATTGTTTTTTCTATTCCATGGATACGAGTCAGTTGTAAAATTATACTTCTTTTATCTTGTATTTGCTGCAATTTTATCAATAATATGTGCACTGGCCTTTAAGACAACCAAACACTGGCAACTCAAAAAAGGTTCTCAGTCTTTGCCGGTGTTTTAGGAAAATTCTAGCTCCTTTCTTGAATGCCTTACGTCATAATTGTTTTGTCTCTATACGTATTGTTTTAAACTCGACCGCCATTCATCATCATCATCATCAGCCTATATTAGTCCACTGCTGGACACAGGCCTCTCCCATTGCACGCCAACGAGCACGATTCGTGGGCACTCTCATCCAGCTCTTGCCAGCCCCTTGCGAAGATCGTCGCTCCACCTAGTCTGACGGCGTCCGTATAGTGTACGTTTTCCGATTCGCGGTCTCCACTCAAGAATACGATAACTCCAGCGATTATCTGCCATTACTGTTATGTAAATGAAATATAAATGAAATGAAATATTTTTATTGTACAAAATGATGGGTTTACATTCGTTTTTCTACAATAGATAGGTACTTATCCCCTAGTTTAACAATTACACAATAAATGAGTTAACAATAAACTTCACACTAGGCCTAGCCTGTGTCGCGAGATTCATTTCTCTATAAACAGTTTTTACTTTTTAAATCATTATAAAACAACATGGGGGTAGGCGCAGAACGCGCTGCAAAGCGTCAAGCGCCGGGACCAAGATTAATAATACAGAGTGGACAACATATTTGCTGTCCACGCCAGTTGATGCAATTGACATACTAACTTATTTATAATTAATGAAATTGAATAATAATTACAAATTGATAATTGATAATTGGGATAAAAGCAATAAGCTAGCAATCATAACGTTGACGATACGAAAACATGACCAAAGCAATTAAGTCTAGCCCGAGTATAATAAAGACGTCTCAGGGATACCTTGTATTCGTTTGCGAGTCTCACATTAAAACATAATCCCCATCAAATCGCTAATTGGCATGATTTACTGATCGATCAATCGATATCGTTGTTTTTCGTCTTAATCTTGTTTTTTAAAAGAAAGGCATCAAACGAATTAGCAATTTAGAAACCGACGATCTGCAATATGGCACGTAATCAGCCTTGTTAAACTTTTTAGGGTTCCGTACCCAAACGTTGCCTATGGAAACCCTTTTTAAGCCTTCGTTGTCCGTCTGTCCGTTCTGACTCTACATATCTTTTGAACCGTAATAAATTGCTGTTTTTTTCAGAATGTGTTAAAAAAAAGGTTTCGCATTTTTAAAAAAAGTAGTCGTATTTTTATTTTTTTCTATCGTCAAAACGTTATCACAGTAAAACTATAGAGCCCCTAGCCAAGATGCATGACGCTAAATAGCGTTTCTATTAGTTTTGTTTTTAAACCAATCGCGTCACTGATAGATCACGTGACTCTTCGTATCACGTCATCTACCGGTGACGCGATTGGTTTTAAAATGAAACGAATAGAAACGCTATTAGCGTCATGCATCTTGGCTAGGGTCCCTGTAATAACAGTACTCGTCTTTCTATCGCTGTTCTGACAACTCTGTCAGTGTATTTGTTATGCCAAAGAGAGTGAAAAGCATTAATACTCTGGTTTTACTGTACTCGAACATATACAAGCGTCAAATTTTATGTGACTGTAAACCCTAAAAAAATATTACAAAAGCTGTCAAGTGCGAATCAGGCTGTACGGAACCCTCGGCGCGCGAGTCAGACTCGCGCTTGATCCTTTTTTTCCGCACACTCTGAAGCTTAACCCTGAATTACCATAATTCAGCCAGCATCACACCGACACCAATAATCAGGCTCAGGGGAATCTGAAAACAAAAAAAAGTTAATATATCGCCGATAAACACAGCCGGGGGACCTCAAATTACATGGCGAAAGGTTTTATTACGGCAGACGTATTCTGATGGGGGTATTATAATAATATTATATACGTGTTATATTATATGCTAACGACTTGGTGTTATAAAATGTGTTCTTAGTGAAAAAGGATGTAAGTCTTCTAAGGTTTCAGTAAAAATAGATATTAAGTCTTGTTACTTTCATACTAACCAATAACTTTTTGTTCGAAACTAAGTGAGCTTATGCCTTTTTTACTAGGATTACATAAATATGTGTGGTGCTTTGAATGTGACTCCGTTTATCGCTTAACCTTCGGGAAATATTAAGTTTTCAGAGATATAATGTATGGTATGTTTGTTTTCAGGGTTTGAACTGTTATTTGTACCAAATTCTACATTTAATAGGTTAGACACTTTAGACGTCGAACAGTGTAGAACAAACTAATAAAATATGTTTTCAAATTTTTAATATGTAGGTACTGGAAAGGATAAGAATGAGCATAAATTATATTCGATGAAGTAGTCAAAAATTATATAATCAACTGGGGCACCAGTTGGTTTAATAAATGAATTGTTGCGTCGACTCGAAAATTTTAATATTAAAAACAAATAAATAATATACAGAATGTTGTATTAATACAATTCGAAAATTTACTTATTACAATACTACCAAATTCTATATAATATACTGACTTAACCAATATCTTCAACCCTTTCTTATATCTAAATAAACTTGTTAAACGTTTCAAATAAAGAGCTATAGTTTATTGAAAATAAGACAACAAAAAAAGATTTCGCAACTCAAAACGAATAAATAATAGCTGTATTTACACTCGTATTTATTGTAACGTTATCGCGTCGTATCTCCACAGATCCTTTTCGAATAAGAACCTCGATCTCAAAGCCGATCAGTGGTTTAGTTGTCAAGATAAAATTTGTTGTTATTTTTTTATTTCAACCACCATTTTACTGTTAAATTATCGCTCTAAATTCTAGTGTTTCATGAATAATTCATGAATAATTTATTTTGTTTCTGTGAGATCGCAGTCGCATAGATAAATGTAAAGCTGAAAAAATTGGACTTGATTTGTGGTATTTTTGTGCAGTTTGATCGCGATTTAAGACTTTTCACGAGTTTTTTTTATCTAGATGTAAAAGTAAATTCACAGTAAATAAGTGATTATTTTTAAAATTATTAGTTATTGGGTAAGATAACCAGTGAAATCACTAGCATAGAGGCATTCCATCTTAGTCCTCAAGGTTGCCAACGCATTTGCGCTCTTAGGATTGCAGTCTTAAGATTGTAGTTTCGAGGATGCCAATGTCTCTGGGTCACAGATCCCACTAACCATCAGGTGGCCTATGTGCTCGTTTGCCTTCACATGCCATAAAATAGTTATTTGTGCAACAAGAGAGCAAAGTTGGTTTTTGCTGCGAGTGTTGTTTTTGAATCCCGAGTAAGCGAAGGATTCTATAAATAGAATCACGAGCGTAGCGAGTGATTCTAGGTTAGAATCCTGAGCGTAGCGAGGGATTCAAAGACACGAGATGTAAATAACTTTGGTCTCGTGTGACACATACAACTTTTCACCTCAGCAGCGAGAACATAATCAAATGGTTAGTGTGCACAGACATATATTTTTATACTTATGACGGATAAATACACGTTTGTAGCGAGAAAATTCTAGTCCGGAGCTTCATAAAAAAACTTTTTAACCTTAGATGGCAATTCGTGCCCTACCGACACATTCTGTCCAAAAATGCAATAAGTTTGGGATAGGTTTCAATGTGCACGTCAACTTTTGTCTTTATTGTGGTTTTCAACATTGCGTAAATACTCCACATTGTAGACGGTTGTTCCGTTTGTGATTGTGATAATTTAATGAAGTAAGTACGCTAACAGTACAGTGTTTGCACCCTTTGCAAGTCTCCATTGCTTAAAAATATCATACTTACGCTTTTAGATATTTTTCGCAAGACTTTTCAGGCAGGAAACTTAATTCTGCATTTTTTACACGCTCTGCTTTAATGCTTCCGGTGTTAAATAGCAGACTTCGTCACTGGACTCACTCATATTTATTTATTATTAAGTACTTTTATAATATTCAACGTGTATCGAAAGTAGATAGCGTAACAGAACTATAAACAAAAAAAAGCAATAAAAATAATCCCGCTATTTTTTAAATATGCGTTCTGATACTGCACCCGTGGTTTATGTAACAAAATTAAAGATTGTTAAAACGATAAATCATGTAGATGGGTAAATGATTAACTGCGTATTTTTTTATGAAATATTCTGTTTATTTCATTATAAAAAATATAATTCGATTATAAAAATATAATAATCACATTTAAAACTTTTAAGTTTTTAACAGATTTTTACAATTTTACGGTTAGAAGTGTATCCGAACGTTTTATTGTTTGTTTTTTTTAGGGCCTACTAGGTATGGAATTTGAAAATCGAACTTATAATCAACATGTTTCTATCTCTCGCTTTTTTCGTATCGAAGTGAAAGTGACAGAACAAAGTGAAGTTCATTTCTATCGAATGTTGTGAGTAGACCCAGCACTGCTCACGGCATTTAAAAAAAATAATTAAAAAGCTACTTTGCCTCACGCTCGCAGCAAAATTGAATTTTGCTCACTGTTTTTAAGCAGCAAAACCTGCTTGTTTGAGCTGCTGAGGTGAAAAATTATTACACTAAAGCCTGACCAGAAAAATAAAAAAACCTCTATTGCGGTCGCCACTAATACTTTTCTTATCTGTGTTTCGTGAATTGCAATAGCAAGACACTAAATAAATATCAGGGGACAATGTCACACACATTGACCTAGTCTCAAACTAAGCTCTAGGCTTGTACTAGGTATATGGGTACTAGACAACGATATAAATACGTACTTATATAGAGAAATATATACTTAAATACATAGAAATCACCCATGACTCAGGAACAAACATTAACGCTCATCACCAAATACCTGCCCTTACCGGGATTTGAACCCAGGACCGCTAGCTTCGTAGGCAGGGTCACTACCAACTACGCCAACGCGTCGTCACTCACTTCATGTAATTTTCGCAATATGACGAGGTTTTTTATTTTGCTGGTCAGCCTTTTACTCTGTAACCGCCCTTTGCCACCTACCATTTCGTCTAACCAAGTGTCACATCTCCCACTCAATAGCGTTCTTCCCTTCCACCCACCTTCCACCATAGGTACGCCATACGCAACTTAATTTTTTAACCTTCGACGCAAAAAGATGGGTTTTATAAGTTTGACCGCTATGCGTGTGTATGTCGGCACCATAGCTATTAAACGGGTGAACCGATTTGGATGTGGTTTTCCTCACTTGAAAGCAGGTTTTTTAGCGGTGGTTTTTAGCTAGATTTCATGAAAATCGGTTGGTCCGTTTAGGAGATATCAGCTCTGAAAAAAAGGTCACCATTATATCTATCTAATAGTTATTTTTCTTGTTCCAGCTGCCATAGAGTCCTTCCATGCCCCAACTGGAGGCGGGGTGGAGCTGCCATGTGACGTCACACCAGCTCTTCCCGGGGATCAGATGGGGCTGGTCATCTGGTACAAGCAGGGTCACGACGCACCTATATACTCGTAAGTATTTATATATAACTAGGGTGATGGCACTAGTGTTGGACACTTTAAGCTGACAGGGCACCAATAATGGACACTTAACTCTTAATTCAAAAATAAAAAAAAACAAAATTCGACATTTTTATTCAGTAAATTGGCCACATGAGGGCTCTTTTACACGTCGGTAATATGGAGTGAATCTACTAGCGCTTCGGCCGAGACCATCGTTGCGGAGAAGAAGCGCCGCAAGAAACTCCAGCAGAAGGTCATTTAATAATCATACAGTTGTACAACTATGCCAAATTTCAAGTTGATAGCATTTTGTAGTTGCTGAGAAACCCTGCTGTGATATACAGACAGACAGACAGACAGAACGAACGAAGTCTTACCATAAGGGTTCCTTTTTTTAACATTTTAGTACGGAACCCTAAAACGGTCCATATGTTTGGAAGCTATGATGCCACAATACACACGTGAAACTTACAAAATATAAACGTCTCTGTTTGCAAAGATGATTTATAATGACTGTAATGATGAACCCACGCCACCCCATGATGGTGACACTCGCGAGAGGTGCTAAGACAAGTAAGATAAATGTCCCAGTGGACGACAATGTCCCAACGTACAACAGCTTGGCAGTTAATTAAAAAAAAACTTGCATCGAAACAACTCCAAAACCATGTTAAATGTATACTATTAATGACATATATAATTTGGTTTAAAAATAAATGCAACATGGCGACAGTGTTTACCAAACGTGCGGTCATGTCGTTAACCAATTCGTTAAGATATTAAGTGGTTTAAGTGGACTTAGTAATTGAATTTTTGGATTTTGTATATAAGTATTAATTAAAACTATTAGATAACAATATGAGCAAGTTATTGTGTTTTTTTAATGGTGTATCTCTATTTTTTATTGTTTTGGAGATATGTCTAACATTGGTACAGATTTTAACGTTTAGTAGTGTATGACAACTCATTTCATACACTCGCTAAATCAAAAAATTTGTGAAATGTAATTCTAACTAAGTTTAAGGTACAGAACGAGAGCATATAGGTGTTCTCCGTTAGTATCAGGTTTCTATTTGTAGTTTGAGTAGTGTTTAACTTGGGTGTTCGACTGTTTTACTAAGAAGATTCATTAAGTACTTGACAGTAGTCTATTTAGGTATCAAACACTAGGTCGTAACTAATGTCATACATTTTTTCCAAGTATTTTGAAATGTGAAAAGGTCGCCACAATCCTAACGTTCCATTTTGTTTAATGATGTAACTCTTTATTAGTAATAAAAAAAATAAAATTTTTTTCGTAACTAGAGACTTTACCATGGAGTCAGAGAGTTATGAATCTTATTTAAACGCTATGTCAAATACTAGTACTCAGATCTCATTTTGTCATAGTCAAATACTAGGAAATTTGTTTTTTTTTTATTATGATAAATATCTTTTTATAGTGACTAAAATATTCAGCACAGAACCGTGTGTAGTCAGTTTAACTAGTATTTAACCGACTTCAAAAAAAAGGAGGAGGTTCTCAATTCGTCGGAATATATTTTTTTTTTTATGTATGTTCCCCGATTACTCGAAGACTACTGGACCGATTTGAAATTTTTTTTCGGTGTTCGAATGGGTATACTTTCTAGTTGGTCCCATTGTCAGCAAATCTGAATCTGATGAGGGGATCAGTGAGGAATTGAGGGAACTCCTCAAATATTGTATGCAAACATATAGCAATTTTAGTATTTTTAGTAACAAGCGTAGCATTTGCATTCAGAAAGTGTCACTTGGTGAAGCGGAACTGATGATGAAGACCACAGATGGCCACCAGAACTCCTCAACGGTACCGATTTCAAGGGTGGCGATAAAATATCTCGATTAAGATAGTTGAGCGACTACAACGAAGCACATTTAATTGTTTTAAAATGACTATGATTTTCCCGCGGCGTTGCTTGCGGCGAGCTTGAAATGTCTTAAAGTTTCATATATCAACTAAGAAGTGGGACTACATAAGCTTATTATGATCACTAAAAAGTGTAAAATAAAATAAATGTTTTAAAAAACAAAAAACCGCCTTCAAAAATGCAAAAAATAACTTCTACTACTAGGTACTTAGTAGTAGGTACCTATCCTATTAGGTTAGTCTAACTGAAGTCGGCGACCACAATATTTTCAACAAAAAGCCGACTTCAGTTGGACTAACCTAATAGGATAGGTACCTACTACTAAGTACCTAGTAGTAGAAGTTATTTTTTGCATTTTTGAAGGCGGTTTTTTGTTTTTTAAAACTTTTATTTTATTTAGCATTTTTTTTCAACAAAAAATGGGATTTTCTGTCTAAAAGCGTCGACAAATGGGACGACAAACGAGGAATGGGGTCTGTCAAATTTAAGTGGACATAAAACAAGAACGATAATTTTTATCAACACTAAGTAATACAACTTTCTGATCATCACTTATTTTTATCTCAACCTTAATTAAATTGAAACGTATGTTTTATACGTGATGTCTTACTCTATATGGTTATCTTAATATTAATTATAACCTGACATTAACAGTTAGTATGTCCGTATCTTAAAAACATGGTAAACCCGTTCTTATTAACACTACCTTAAAGGGTTTGCACCTGTCTGGCATGTTATTTTCAAACGACGTAACTCAAAAATTGTATTTTCTATTACAATTTCAGTTGCGTCTAATTTAAAGTTCCAAATCAAATAGCGCATGGTTTGTATTATATTTAAAAGTCATTTGATTTCCATAGACTTTAATAGTTGTACCACTATACAACCTTGTCATATGAAAAGCGTCAAGTCACTAGAAATAAATCACGTTGGAATCAATCACTGGCTTTCTGCGACAGGGTTCCATAGTGACTCGACAATTTAAAGTCCGTGATATGACCGGATATTAAGATACCAAATGCATTAAACCGCTTAAGTTGACGGTATTAGACTCAAATAGACCTTTGATACCCCTTTGATACAGCGCCGAGTGACGGATTATAGGCTAAGCGCCCGCCGGCGTTTCACTCACGTTGTCACATTATGAATTAATCAAAAGAACGCGTGTAATTTATTCATGGGTTTACCGCTAAGGAGCTCTTTTACTGTCTTGGGGCGTTGTTTAGGGAGACGTTTAAATTGTATTTGGAATGGTGATATGTGAAACAAGAAAGTGAAATGTGGTAAAATGTTCTTATAATAATGTAATGAAAGTACGCTTTAGTTTATTTGTTTGTTTGTATCGTTGTTGCAATTATTAAAATATGAAATAATTGATTTGTTAATTTAAGTTTAAACAATTACTACTTTACTTGATATTAATACAAACAGATTTAGTAGGTTTTATAATTGCTATTATTTGGTAAACCAGCAGGTATGTCGCCTGATGGTAAGTTTTATTAGGGGGCACCGGAACAGCATAATGCGTGCACTGCTGCTTGGCAGCAAGGTTAGTGGTCATAGTGGTCCGAACAGACAGGTCCTGCTCCTAGGTTGTATATTTTAGGTAAAAAAATTATTGAAATAAACCATTTTGGTGAAGCCTTACAATTCGTTAACGTTCGTAGAGTTCGTACCTATTGATCTAAAATAAATAATTTAATTGTTGAAATAAATTACCAAAGCTCTCTCATAATAAGCGTCTGTTTAGGAACAAAATGGTGTTATTTTAAACCTTTATTCCAACGAAAATTTGCCCCACTCACTTAACAATTTCACGGTTGTCGCCTAAACTATTCTGATTAACATATAAATTAAAGTGTTATAATCCTTTTGACCTAATTCTAGCGTTTTCGTACAGTGACACATGTTGTAAGACGAGCAAATTTTATAGGAAATTACGTCTTAATACCATTTCTTAGACGCCAAAATTGAAGTGCCTTTTGACCAGACAGGTCTTCGTTATGTTTCAAATACTGATGAAATTTTAATTTTGAATACTTTAGTTTAATTTTGCTCTATATTTGTACGGTAAGAAGGCTGCTATTGTAAAACCATAACCGTCAAAGGTATATCAATTAGTAGTCATGGTCGGCTAAGGCTAGTAACATTTTTGTTTATTAATTTATGTGTACAGTCAGACAAATTTGGGGTTTGACACTATTAGATTTTATTCCGCTTTCACGGCATAAAAAACGTCTATAAGTCGCATCTGTCATTTTGGATCATCGACATGACGACATTTTTATTTGAAAGAATGTTGTGTCAAAATTGAGAGACCAATTATTTGGCCGACTGTACTTAAGTACTTAAGTAGGATATAATCGGCCTTTATATGGATGTTTGTCCAAATTCGGAGGCGTCATATTTCGACAATGATTGGTTAATCGAAGAACATTTTGAGGATTGGCTGACTGACCCACATATAAGTGTGTCAGTATAAAATAGCCTATGTATGACGATTATTCTGACAAGTGGTTGCTTTGACATTAAACTTTGCTAAACATTAACTGGAGAGCCTTGGGGGAGGCCTATGTCCAGCAGTGGATGTATTTCGGCTGACATGATGATGATGATGCAGCATTACTATGGAGACGGGGGGAAATCTAAAACTTAAAACTATGTTTGTGAATTAAAACTGCTTGAAGATAAACAAGATCCATTGGTTTTCTATATTACTTTACATAGCGGGTTTAAAATTTCACTCATATCACTATCTAAACATATCGATCCTAAAATTAGTTATTCCACCCGACGCAAGATGTCGCCACTATCGCTTCATCAAAACTGAACTGAAACCCTCTATTTTATAGCCTTCGGTTAAATCTACATTACCCATAACACTCGTATCAAACATGCGAACGTAACTTCGCAATGGGCGTGCTCTTTATGGACTAACTTTTTTACGGCTCAGGTTTAGTTTTCAATTTGTCCGCCCCATAAAGACTTTAACTATAGCAGTATAAACTTCTTTCTTTACTATCTCTATTATTATTTTATAGAACACATTTCAATTCTTCTGAAATGCTTTCAAGCATTTTAATACCTACATTTTCTATCACACGTTTTTAAGGTCATGAAAACGCGTACGATGCGATGTATTAAAGTTACGCAGTTCCCAAGGATGCGTTCTTGGTCGCTCTCTTTATTTCATCTGTAGAAAAGGAGACCAATTTTAGTGGAGGTAATATTTGTGTATTCTTGTAGTTTTGCATTACCTTTTTACCCTTAAACTTGTTTAAAGACAGCAAAATCATTAAATAAATACAAGCCGTCTAGACCGACTGATCATTAAAATTAATAATGAATGCTATAATGATCAAATAACATGTTTTACTCACATTGTAATGCTTAATATATTTTCAATACACGTGAAAAACTTGAGTATTTTTAAGCGTTACCTTATTTTATTAATCTAGAAAACATATTTAATTAAGAGAGAGAGAGAGAGAGAGAGTTTAATGCTAGTCCAGATATTTTGTAAAAATTGTAAGAGGCATATGTCTAATTTGAGTGTTGTTTCATAATTCATGAAACTAATAATGTTTTGTTTTAATTCAGTTGTAATAAAATATTCATTATTTTACTCATTGTCTAATCAATCTAATATGTACTTTATAAATCTAGCTGTAAGTACCTTATATTTTTCTTAACACTGAATATTTTTTGGCCCTTTTTGAATTATAGAATAGTTTTCTAGATCAATTGATCTCTTTACAGCTATTTTGTGTGTTACCTTACTTTTATTACAAAGTAATTAAAACTAAAGCCATTCAAATTGAATATCGTTCGTTGTTGAAACTCATAAAATAATTTTATTGCCAATGATAAATAAAAAATGTAACATTTACAACATGCTATAAACTTTATAGTATTAAAACCGTTATTTTGGTTGTAAAGCTGTCCACACTACGCCACACATCATTTTTGTCATGTCTGCAACATAAATTAACATAAATGTGAATTAATTTTGGAAATTGTTCGCTATCCTTCAATTTCAAAACGAGCGGAATAGGATATACAATATATTAGCTCAAATTATATGCGGATCAGTTTTAGATAAATATTGTGCATTATCCTATTTTTTTTCCGCCTTCTTGACGGCAAATGAGCACAATAATCTATATCTATCTATCTATATATATAAAAGGCAATGTCCCGGGTGACATATCAACGCCCAGCCCAAACCGATAAAGATAAAAAGTTGGAATTTTGAGAGCAAGTTGGTTTTGTAATGGAGGCGTCGTTTAAGAAGGGATTTTTCGAAATTCAACCCCTAAAGGTATGAAAGGGGGTTGCAAAGTTTGTATGGGAAAAAACATTTTTATGGTCCAATTTACTTGAAACTTGGTAAAAATGCTCTTCAATGCAAATAATGAGACACGTATTTCAGCGATTACTAGAATTCAACCCCTAGAGGGATGAAAGGGGGATGCAAAGTTTGTATGGGAAAAAATACTTTTATGGTCAAATTTACTTGAAACTCGGTAAAAATGCTCTTCAATGCAACTAATGAGACGCATATTTCAGCGATTACTAAAATTCAACCCCTAGAGGGATGAAAGGGGGTTGCAAAGTTTGTCTGGGAAAAAATACTTTTATGGTCAAATTTACTTGAAACTCGGTAGAAATGCTCTTCAATGCAAATAATGAGACACATATTTCAGCGATTACTAAAATTCAACCCCTAGAGGGATAAAAGAGGGTTGCAAAGTGTGTATAGATTAAATATTTTTATAAGCAAATTTACTTGAAACTTAGTGGAAATACTCTCCAATGCAAATAATGAAACACGTATTTCAACCCCTAGAGGGATGAAAGGGGATTGCAAAATTTGAATGGAAAAAATAATTTTGTGGTCAAATTTACTTGAAACTTGGTATAAATGCTCTTTAATGCAAATAATGGGGGTCCGTTCATTTGACCGAAATACGTTTGGCCGAATGAGACGTTTGGCAACTATTTCATTTCCCAACCCGCTTATATTTCTGTAAAGGCAAATATTTCAGGATTTATTTTTGTACCATTGTGTAGAACCTATAGGTTAGGTTAGGTTAGTTTTTATAAAAAATCTGAAATATTTACAGTTACAGAAATATAAGCGGGTTGGGAAATAAAGCAATTGCCAAACGACTCATTCGGTCAAACGTATTTCGGTGAAACATTAGTGAACCCAAATAATGAGACATATATTTGAGCGATTACTAAAATTCAATCCCTAGAGGGATGAAAGGGGGTTGCAATTTGAATGGAAAAAAATACTTTTATGGACAAATTTACTTGAAACTTGGTAGAAACGCTCTTCAATGCAAATAATGAGACACGTATTTCAGCAATTACTAAAATTTTACCCCTAGAGGGATGAAAGGGGGTTGCAAAGTTTGTTTAGGAAAAAATATTTGGTATGCTCAAATGTACTTGAAACTTGGTAGAAATGCTCTTCAATGCAAATAATGTGACACGTATTTCAGCGATTACTAAAATTTAACCCCTAGGGATAAAAGGGGGTTGCAAAGTTTGTTTAGGAAAAAATATTTGGTATGCTTAAATTTACTTTAAACTTGGTAGAAATGCTTGCTCTGCAATGAAAACAATGAGTCACCTGATAACTAAAATTCCCTTGGGGGATGAAAAGGGGTTGCTAATTTTCTACAGGAACGAATAATTTTATGTTCGGATTTACTTGAAACTTGGTAGGAATGCTCGATTCAGGAAAACTACCTCTAAGGAGGTAAAACGGGGGGTAGAAAATTGTATGGTATATTTTTGAAGTGAGAAACGTGGATAAAATCTGGTAATAGTTAGTTAAGGGCAAATCCAAGAAAACTTGGGATCTAAGACGACTGTAAAGTTTGTATCGAAATTATGTAATAATAATATGCAAAGTTTCAAAATATGAAAATGGGTATTATTATTACATACAGAAAATATTCAGCTTCGGTGTTTTCGAAAATCTTCTGCTAAGTGGGTTAATTGTTTGTATAGAAATGTGGCAAATTTATCTAGAATCGTATAAAAACACGTAATGGTGAAAATAGAGGCAGTGAATTTATTTTGTATGTCAATTTTGTTGTTTTTAAGGTTAGCGCCATAAAATTAAAGCTGTTTATGTGGACTGCTTACTTAAAATTCACGCTCTAGATTTTTTTTTTTAAAAGCCTTACAATGTGATGTAAACTATAACTGTACTTTCAACAGAAGTTCTGACTCTCCGCAGACGAAGTCGCGGGCGGAAAGCTAGTATGTATATAAAATTGCAAATTAAAATTAAATTGGTCTAGCAATTTGAAAAAAATAAAGTCATATTTTACTGAGGTCATGTTAGGCTGGTTAGGTTCCTCTTGAGCTGACCTACCTCCGGTGTCACTGTGGCGTGGTACTTTTGGGACACCCTGTATATCAACACAGCCGAAACTACTGTACCTAGAAACTTGAAATTTGGTACAGGGGTTCCTTTCATGATGTAAGCGAGCACTAAGAAAGAATTTTCCGAAAATCGACCCCCAACGGGAAGAAATGGGGGGAGTAGCAGGAAACTAACTGTACGCGTACGAAGTCGCGGGCGTCCTCTAGTACGAGTATAAGAATGATGAATCGGC
Source organism: Acleris cristana (assembly GCA_948252455.1). Classification (NCBI taxonomy): domain Eukaryota; kingdom Metazoa; phylum Arthropoda; class Insecta; order Lepidoptera; family Tortricidae; genus Acleris; species Acleris cristana. Next base: position 6,864,193 of record OX411797.1, on the reverse strand, counting down.
TCTGAATCACACTGGGGTGTGATTCTCTCAACAACGACGCCCGGACGGACGAACGAGTGAATGTCCAAGCGGCGAGTTTAAGTAGTCCGTCAGAGCGAACAAAACACATTTCAGCGCGTGTATTCAATTTGGCAACAAGGCTTCTCGAACGTATAAGGCTGCCTAATTGAGAATGCACGCGCTAAGATGTGTTTTGTTCGCTCGGACGGGACTACTTGTACTCGCCGCTGCGCTTTCGCTCGTTCGTTCGACCGACCGCCGTTTTTAAGGGAATAACACCCCAGGCCACCTGATGGTTAGCGAGATTTGAAACCCATAGACTAAACATTGGCATTCTTGAGACTATATTTAGACTCCAAATTCAAATTTAAAATGTTTACTTAGTAAATAGGCCACGTGAAGGCTCTTTTACACGTCGGTATCATTGAGTGAATCTACAAGCACTTCGGACAAGACAATCATTGCGGAGAAGTGCCGGCGCAAAAAACTCCAGCAGAAGGTAATTTTTTCAATCATAAAAACATAGTAATACTTAAAAGTGAGTTACTAATAATAAATTCTTAAAACTAGCAAAAATAAAATTATTACAAATGTAAGGCCAATAATACTTAAACTAAAAATAATGACTACGAGAAAAACACGACGAGATCTCTACGTCAAAAGCCATAACTACAATCCTAACACTGCAAATGCATTGCCAATCCTAACGTCGAAGATGAAATGCCTCTGTGCCAGTAATTTAACCGGTCGTCTTATTCACCTGAGCACAAAAATGAGAACACTGCTGCCTAATAATATGGGATGCCTCAATGCTAGTCATTTCACTAGCTGTTTTATCAAGCTGGAACATAAAAATGCGGGTATACTCTTCGTTTTACAAAGAAAGAAAAGGAAATAAAGGGTATAGGAAAACGATATGTAAATCGGCTGTATTGCTTTTAGCCTTAGTTATATAAGCTGAGGTTACAACTAAGGCAGCAAGGATAATCAGAGTGTTTCCAGGCTGACGATGTTATAACGAGAAGGCGTGTTTCGGGCATGACGCTGAGATCACAGTGCAGTTAGTCAAAACCGTAAAACATTGGTTAGTTTTTATTCATCAATGTAATCTAATATATAAAATTCTCGTGTCACGGTGTTTGTAACAAAACTCCTCCGAAACGGCTTGACCGATTCTTATCCTCCTGAGGGTTCTTGTACTAAAAATAGTACAAAATACTGCCATTGAAATAAAGATCTAGTGCAAAGGAAGTAAAGTAAAATTTCTTTTGTTTTTAGAACTCGCGATCAAATAAGAAAATTGACTTTATTTCATTCGCGGTAGATTCATATTCTATTGACAAATTTCGATGTATGGTGGGTCTTAGGAGGTTAAGAAATTTTGTGTGTATATTCAGTAGGTCTGAGAATAGGACGTAAAGTTTATTTCAGGTTTGTATGAAAAAAAATGGCCCGGGCGGCGCCCGGTGCGGCTAGTAACACAATATAAATTACACTGCGTGTCAAAAAATACGAAAATACATGGAAATCGTCAACATAAATACTAATAATCAAAGAATACAAAAACAACACTCAAATAATTAAAAAAACCGGTCAAGTGCGAGTCGGACTCGCGCACCGAGGGTTCCGTATTGAAGATAATATGCTTGGTAACCGCAAAAGAAAATACTCATTTTGTTATAAGCTTTATTTTCCAGGCAATAAGGTCGATTTTGACTAGCCTAAATTTTAATACAGATTTTCTTAGTTTTTTTGTTATTTCTCAAAAACTGTAAATAATGAACACTTTATTTATTTTTCCCAGAAAATATAAGTAATTATCTATACGTCATGATTTTTTTCAGAATTTTTGATTAATAATCTTCGGAGATAAGGGGGGGGGGAACGGTCATTTTTTGTAAATATTTGGCTATAAATCAAAAAGTACATCATGGAATATTTTCAAAAAAATAGTTTTGAAATGTGCAGATTAAGACCTTTCATATGACACCCAATATGCTATAATCGAACCACTTTCATTTTTGAACCCCCCATTCTAGACCCCTTTTCAATTATTAATAAAATTAATTTCATATTTTTTTTACTACAAATAGATGCGGGCAAGCAAGTTGTACAACTATGTCAAATTTCAAGTTGATAGCATTTGTAGTTGCTGAGAAAACCTGCTGTGACATACAGACAGACAGACAGACAGACAACGAAGTCTCACCATAAGGGTTCTTTTTGTACCATTTTGGTACGGAACCCTAAAAAGGTAACAAAATAATGCGAGATATATATGAAGATACGAGTCCCTGGTTAAAACAAGTAAACGGACACATGTGTAGTGTTTCCAATTCATGAAGCCCTTCACTTAAATTGACGTTAAACGATCGCATCAATGTACGATGTACGTAAAATTAAGTAGTGGGTTGCGACTTCGTGTATTAAAAACACTTATGTATTATTACCGCTGCCTACGAATCGCAATAGGCATCTTACATTTCTTGCGGAGTTTTTACCCAGTGACCGAAAGAGTGTCTTATTATAGTAGTGCAAGAGCTTTATATTGGTTTTAAGCAACTAAGGTTGTCTGGAAGAGATCGCTATTTAGCGGTAAGACCGCCTGTTGTATACCTAACGATAGTTCAAATGTACTGTTCCGTGTTTTGTTTTTCTGGTGTTCAATAAAGAGTATTTGTATTGTATTGTGTTGTACTCAATAGGTCCACTGTTCTCTTCTATCTTTCTTATTAAATCGCCCCATTCGCATTTCGTTCACTTGCTGGTTACAGTTTTGCCCTGCTATGCCAAATGGCGACAAATCCCATAAATGAGTAACACGTTCTTATTACTAACAGAATTGGCTAAAATCTGCATTGGCTACAGAATTTGAGATATCGATGACAACTGACAAAATGTACGGAATTGACGTGTCACCTTACTATAACAATATACCTAGAATTTGTCAGTTTATAAAAATCGCTTACGTGGGCGTTTTAGGTCATGACCAAACTTTAACTTTTGGATTTTTACTAGAAGTCAGTAGCGAATGTGTAAACGTTAGTATATTTAAATAGTTCCTTACTGTTTTCCTATCGTTTACTGTTACCGTTGAGGTAACTTAGTCATGTTACGCCATGCCTGTAGGCATTTCAGCGGAACAAGCACCTTCCAATTTGTGTAGTTACAATGATACCAGCGGCTCCGAAAGGAGTCTGTTTACTATGGGAATGTAATGGTCTGGTTTACTAAATTGATTAGTTTGGGGAGTGTACGTTGCTTTATCATTATTAGTGATATAGTAGGAGATTCGAATAGGAGACGACTTTCAGCCAGCTGTTTATTCGATAAAAAGTATTTCATATCAAATTTAATATGGTAAGTAATATATGGCGAATAGGTTGACTGAAAAAATTCAGTCCAGTGCAGTCCATAATTTAAAAAGAAAGCAAAACTGAACTTTTTTTTTAAATTGCTATTGCTTGTTTAATAGACCAATTACATACTAATCGAAAGCCTGTAGAATATGCAAACGTTAAGTTGACTATTTTTTCCGAGCATAACCATTGGATAAGCAGGTAAGTCGGTCTCAATAATTTGCACTAAACCTAACGTTTGCGTATTCTTGGTTTCATATTTTCGATTTAATAGTATGTTATTGGTCCATTAAACATTAAAAAAAACACGCATTGAAATTGTAACTTTCGTTACATTATCGTGGAATTACCCAACCAGATTTTGCACATATAGGCTAAAATGTTTACCAGCGTATTAGAGACAGGTTGCAAACCCATCGCCTAACAGTACTACACAGCCTTTATTCCCTTAGTCGCCTCTTACGACATCCACGGGAAGACATGGAGTGGCACTATTCTAACCCGGACCACATTACAAGTAAATAGTTATAAATAAGTAAGTACCTATATCGATAACAAGGCTATCCTCTAAAGCATTTCGAATTAAAACGTTTACTGATCCCAATCTAATAATCCGTCAGTGCGCTCCATGCCCGGCCCCTGTCATCTTTTTTTAAGCTTATAGTCAAATCGTGGTTAAGAGATTGAATGCTCTTATAATGTCGTGTTTAAGGGGTAGCGTTTACATGCATTTTGTATAGTGCGATATTTAAAAACACCAAAATTTACTGTATAAGGTCAAGCGGGGCTATTACGTCAGAGGGGCAATTACGTCAAGTGGCTTTAACTCCCGTTCTAAAGTTCGTATCCAAAAGTGAAGTGTGTGAGTTAAGTAGAAAAAAATCTACTTGTCATTAGATGTAACTTTTCGATACGAACTTTAAAATAGAAGATAATGCCAATGTGATTACAGACATGATTTTAAGGGGTTCCGTAGGTACCCAAAGGGTAAAAACGGGACCATATTACTAAGACTCCGCTGTCCGTCTGTTTGTCACCTGGCTGTATCTCATGAACCGTGATAGCTAGACAGTTGAAATTTTCACAGAAGATATGTTTCTGTTGCCGCTATAACAACAAATACTAAAAACATAATAAAATAAATATTTTAGGGGGCTCCCATACAACAAACGTGATTTTTTACCGTTTTTTGCTCGATACTAATAACGGCATCAGGTAGACGCTGCTTGAAATGTTCACAGAATATTTAGTTGTATATTGACCTAAAAAAATAATTATTAAATTAAAATAAAGTTAATATTTAAGGTCCCATACAACAAACGTTTTTTTGCCGTGTTTTGCTAATGTTTAACATATTAAAAACCTGAAAGTAAACGATGTTTTTTAATTCGTTTCTCAAAGAGTATTTAAAGTATCGAATTATTTGGTTTTAATAATTAATTTGAATTTCATTTGTTTAGAAAAGAAGCTTGGGTGTAAAGGGTAAAAATAAATAAAAAACAATATTTACAACAAATAAAAAACTACTCTTAATCGAATTTCCGATTTCAACATTGTCACCATAATGGGTGACAAACGCAGGCGCATGTATTAAGTATCATGCTATTAACACGTTCACTGCCACCAACAAGGATCCGCATATAAATTGAACTCACATACGTGTCATCGGCATTTAACGTCTTAACGCTATTAAACCGTTTTACAGCATATTAGTGATTTTACTACCGTTTCAAATTAAACCGATGATTAGTTTATATACCGTGTTAACTTTACGTTGTAAGGCTGAATTTAGCAATAAACTGTATCATTTTACTACGGAATTTACATACGTTAATTAAGTAAGGTTATGTTGGTGTAATTAATTTACTTGTTATAGAGGAAATTCATGCATTTAATTTAACATCACAATTATTTTAGTTCAGGTTGTGCAATTATAAAGTAGGTAATAAAAATAATGTTTTATTTTAATTTGTTAACTGTTTTAACTGGGTATAACTTAAAGACGTTTTTTTTAGTAGGTACGTACGTAGACGTAATGTTACTTTAAATATTATGGACATTATGGTAAACAAAACACCGTCGGTACTCGGTAGTTATGTTTGCATAAAACTGCGTGGAAATTTGAAGACGCACTAACTTTTTAATTGCATTTTTATAATATCATAAACCGGCCACTAAAATTAACGTAATAAATATTATATTTCCTCACAGAATCAAATTTCTCAAAGTGCTTTGGTAAATGTATTCATATTGATTTAACGATAGTATGACTGCGCGTTGCGGCTTAGATTTATAATGTATGCAGTTGTACTAGAGAAAATACAGTGTATCCATTTGACTTTTGTTGGTTGCCGCTCGCAGCTGATGATCTTATCTTATCTTATCTTACAGATAGGTCTTTTCGGATACACTTTGACCCCTTTAGGATCGTTTGTGCAACTACCCTAGACATAAGCGGCCTGCACACGTAAAGTTCGGACCGCGGGAAACGCCACGCGCCGTTCTAATCTTCATTCCGAACCGTACGTGTAAATGCAACTGTAATAGTAAAATAGTAAAAAATCTACGGTTTGTTGTAGTAAAATAGTAAAAAATGTTTTTTTTAATTATTCGTTAATAAGTAGACATTTCTAACGCCTTTGATTACTTCTAATGTGGTTACAGTTCTAATTTAACCTACCCTAAAGAAGAAATTAAACTAAAATGCAATACAAAAAGAAAATTATGATGCAAATTATAAATGAGTGTTATGTTATTTGATCGTATGTCTGATAAAATTATAAAATTTGTTTTTATGCTTAGCGTTTATTATGCTTTTCGGACGTAGTTAAATGAAGTTATGCTAAATATTTTTATGCAAATTAAATGGCGCTCAACTTACGTCCTGCTGTCGCTGTCTCCACTATACAGGCGGCTCGTTTGTAACCATATACAGGGTGCTGACTAGTGAATCGTTGACTAACGAACGTTATACGCTCTCCGCGGTTATAATTCCTTGTAACGAGATTGGGTTTATCGCCCAGAAATCTGGTTTTGTTGATTGGAATAGATTTTATGTTGTTGGAGTGTCAATAATAGGTCGGAATTGCGTTTGTAATTTGTGATTGTAACGACTTTATATTTATTTTAGTCTTTTTTATATAAGTGAGATATATGCGGCATCTGTTTAAAGAACTTAATATTTTGACTCTCCCATCAATGTACATTTTGGAAGCGTGTTTATTTATAAAGGAACACCTCAACTTGTTTAGAGTAATATATAAAAAAAGGCCAAGGCAAAATCAAAACAAATTTGATGTATTCCCTGTGATCCCCGTTAGAACTAGATATTATAACAAGAGTATTTATGTAATGGCTGCAAAACTATTCAATCATCTGCCAGACCATATAAAAGAACTGAACGTGACTATCTTCAAGCGAAAATTAATAAAATTCTTAATGTGTAACATGTTCTATGAAATAGATGATTTTTTTAATAGTGTGTTCGATAATTATTAGATTATGTTTAAATTCTAGTTCATAAGATTTAAGATATTGTAAGCCGAAATGGCAAATTATAGCTGTTCCTAGAAAAAAACCGATAAAACCATGTACATACCTATAATTAACAATAAATGACTTTGACTTTGACTTTGACATCATTTTATCGAATTTCACTTCATCGATTGTATCATTTCATCGAATTTCATTTTGTCGAACGGTAGTTTCTGCTGAAACCAAGATGTTTTCAGGATACCTTAAACATTGATTACGTAGGTTAGGGTTGGTTAGAATTGTCAAAATCCAACAATCAACAAATCAAAAAATGTTTTTCACGACTGTAATAACATTTTTTTTCCAGACACTTACAATATTTACGCAATTGTGACGTAATAGTTGAGTATCAATTTGTGAGGGGAGTTTTCAACGATTGTTAGGAATGTTGGACTTTGAATCTTATTTCTGACTTTTCTCTGTGTATTTGTAGTTCTGTTTGTCGGTCTGTATGTGACATTGCAGCTCCCAAACGGATAGACCGATTTGAGTTGATTCGGAATAGTTTTTAGCTACGTTTTATGAAAATCGGTTTGGCCGTTTTAGAGATATCAGCTCTGAAATATGGGGTTTGTCTATATTAACATCAATATTTTCCCTTAACTTCGATACTTTTGTCTCATAACGTCACGTTTTATTGACTTTAATGCCAGTATTACGGTGAGTTGGGACCATTTCGTGGCTACTTTCTTTTTATACGTATTATCTGTTCTTTTTCATGTATCAAGGAATAAATATCAATGGACTATCTCGTATTTCTCAATAAATTGTGAAAATACCGTAAAAGAGATCATCAAAAGTGAAATTAAAATTAAAATCGGCCAAGAAATACGGACGGTACAAGAATTTTAAACTGCTAATTAGACAGCGATTAGACAGTGAGATCCGATATGCACTGTGACGCTAAGTACAACAGCCTTATAAACTCCATGTTAAATTCTGTTTTGCTAGAAAGATGTGGCAACAAATTGTTGTCTTTTTGAATAGCTTTAAAAATAAACAAGATATAAGACAACAAAGCTATTCAAAAAATGATTTTTCTCAACTGTTTTTTACATGAATCAGCTTTTATTGAAGCTGTGGAAATAAGTCATGAATATCCCCTATTGATCTAGTCCCAAACTAAGCTCTAGGCCATCAAGGACATTAAATGTTTATCCACCTTAGAACCTTGTCATAACGACAGCGTCAAGTGACGAGATAAAAATTACATAGGAATTAATCGTCGGTTTTATGCGCCACGGTTCTATAGTGGTTCATCAATTAAAGTCCGTGGCCGTACTATGCTATGTCACGAATAAATGTTTTTCTTCCTTTCTTTTCTATCTTTAACCCAAACCCTTGTTGTCCCCAGTCTTGACTCCCGGGAAGGCGTGACGTCACACTGGTCCGACCCGGGCACCCTGGGCAACCGGGCCACGTTCCGGAGCGACACCCGGCCTGCTGTCCTGGTGCTCACCAAGCTCAGGTAATCATTCGACTACTTGACAGTTCAACCTGTAACGAGGTTGTTAGAACCTCCTTTTTTACGTACCTGGCCACTCTTACATTTCGTTCTAAATCTTTCCAAATTCAAAATTGTTTGATCTATTCGGATATCGATCCTTAAGCTCATTCTCTAGAAAATTTCAATAGAACCAGACACGAGCTCGTGTCTGAGTACCTTACCTTCATTAAAATAATTTATTACTTATATTATTATTCAGTTATATTCTTGTAACTATATTTTCCGAAAATAAATATTAAAACACATACATTATTAAAAAGTGATTCATTTATTATCAACTACAATACTACTCCTCTGTGTGGGTCTCAGCGATACTACCCTATACCGTCAGAAACCCTCAAAGAAGTCATCATTAATATCATCCAAAAGACAACCACTGTAGGTGGTCTTCACAGTTTGGACTATTTGTATCATTTCCCGAATTTTTGAATTGTAGTTCGATTTATTTTAAAACCTGTTTTTATTTGACACAGGGCTGATTTTTCAATCTTCAGATAAAACTATCCGTTGGTTAAATGTATTACTATCCTTTTCTGAAGTCATATGAAAGAAAAGGACAGAGCTAAAATTTACCTTCTTTAGATGGCTTTATCTGGGGATTGAAAAATCAGCCCACACATGAATTCTTTCATTCATGCATTCTATCTATTCGTAATATCTTTTGAATGACTTTTACTAGTTGAATAAAGTCTGCTCGTGTCTTTTATATTGCGTCAAAAAAAAACGAATATGCTCGGATAATCCTGAGTTATATCTAGACTTTAGTAAGGCCCGCTTGCACTTAAACGTTAACCCCAGGTTAACCCTAGGTTAGCAGGTTAAGGGCCGAGTTCACCAACTAATTTAACAGACGGTTAAGTCTTAATATCAGCTGTTAGAGTGGTTGCGCACTACGTCCGATCCGAATCCGATCCGAACCTGTGAAAATACGGTCCGGCGTAGTCGTAGAACTATTTCTATGCTAGTTTACGCATTAGATCCGGCTTCCGTCATCCGATTTTATTATATATCTGCTTTAGATCCGAATTTTCACGGGTTCGGATCGGATTCGGATCGGCGTAGTGCGCAACCGCTCTTAGTCAATACATTTGACAACCGTCAAACCGCTAAATGTCGGTTAATTGTTGGTGAACTCGACCCTTAGTACTTAATTTCACCAAACGATGTTGACCACTTAACAGACGATTAGAGCGTTAAGAGCTGACAAAATGTATGAACTAACAGTCGATTAACATTGATTAAATTTAACAACGTATGGTGAAATCAGTACTTATTCGTTAAAATTGTCAGCTCTCATATGGATCTGACATTCGTTAATAATTTTACCAGAAGCCCTTGCCAAGTTGCACTACGCTAACTAGCGTTTCTATTCGTTTAGTTTTTAAACCAATCGCGTCACTGGTAGATGAATTGATACGAAAAGTCACGTGATCTACCAGTGACGCGATTGGTTTAAAAATTAAACGAATAGAAACGCTAGTTAGCGTAGTGCGTCTTGGCAAGGGCCTCTGTAGTTAACCTGGGGTTAAATTTACGTGCAAGCGGGCCTAATAGGTATATCAAAGGTAAAGTTCACAAAATTCGTTTGAAATGAAACTCGGCAAAGGGAATCGAATGTCGCTCGTTATAACGACTGGGTAAAGAAGGCGATATGGTTCGTTTTGAATTTGGCAGTTTTATTTAACTATTTTCTTTGAGGCGTTTCGCTTAGTTGGTAGTGAGTGACCCTGCTTATGAAGTTAGCGGGCCTGAGTTTGATCTCTGACTACAATATTTTTTTCACGCCACTGCTCGGAAATGTGGCGAAAGATGGTCAGTTCTTGGTCCCCAAAACAATCAATTGTTGTATATTGAATGAGCAGGCCTTCTATGAATTTAAACTGGACAACAATAACATTGTTCGTCTGTTCCATTGAGCAAGTCGACCAATCACATCGGTCCGCTGATCACTGATTCGACCAATCAGAACACGACTTGTGCGGCATATGAAATTAAATTGGCCAATGAGAAGTCGTTTTATTTTTTAATAATATTCATCCCTTCACGGATAGGCAAAGGAATCAGATTTCATACAGCCATATATGTCTGTTTTTAATGATCTGAAATATAGTTCTGTCATGGCCAGAGTCGTCAGTTTAAAAAACTCCTTTGAATGACTTTAGTGGCCAGTCATTCAAAGGAGTTTTTTCAAAGGAGAACCATATCGGTAAAAAAAGTAAAAATTGGCGGGAGAGCGTAAAATTTATTATAAGAATTGATTTTATTTCCTCGCATTAGTCGTGAAAAGCACTGTGTTAAGCCTCGGCCGAAAGAGCAGTAGATGGACTCGTCTATCTATTGCTTACTTTCTTACCTCTACAACAATGTACTATTGTAGTCAGGAGAATAGATGAGCACAAAGAGTGATGAGCACAAATATGTTTAGTTTAGTTTTCTTTGTTTTCTCATCATCATCCAACCTAACAGTTCTTGTTGGTGAAGTAATTGCCACTTTTCTCTGTTCTCTTGTTTTTCACATTCTGATTAGACACGACATTGACCTTCTGTCTTATCTGGCCGCATTATGTACCTATAGGTAAGCCTAGCAGGGCTCGGAAATCTGTTTTTTTAACCAGCTCGTCCGAAACTCCATAACTTACAAATAGAGCATTTTCATTTCGATTTCGCTCGAACAGAGTCGATATTATTTCAGTTTTGATCAGAGAGCAAAATAAAACTGTTGCTGCTCGAAATACCGGTTGTATTTCGCTCGCTAATTTGGTCGCACCGCCGCCCATGTCACAGCAAACTGTATTGTTACACTAAATTTTATGTTTTCTGATTGTATTTGTATTTTTTCTTTATGAGTTATTGTGTGGACTAGGCGCTTATGTTTCTCACCAGACAGCTATTTCACACAATATTAATTTCATGTTGTCCGGCAGCATGAGCATGTCATGCTCGCTCAAAGGTCTTTGATTATGGCAGCGTCGTTGATCGGGTCTCCACATCTAAACATATTATGATTTTGGGAGGTTTTGGCTGAGATACGCGACATACTCGTTAATGGGTGCTGTTTGAGGGCTCCGGTCTGTTCACGTTCACGTTTGCAAGGACTTGTTGTTTAATAAATTATTCTAGTTATGGCTTTTGACGTAGAGACCTCGCGTGTTCTAGTCATTAATTTTAGTTTAGCGTTAAGTATTCAGCTTAATTAAGTATTATTGTGTTTTATGACTAAAAAAAATAACTTCTGTTCTTGGTCTAAGATCCGAATAGGAGACAACCTTCACCCAGCTGTTTATTCGAAAAAAAGTATTTTATATCAATTTAATATGGTAAGTAATATATGGCGAATACGTTAACTGAAAAATTTCAGTCCAGTACAGTCCATAATAAAAAAAAGAACTTTAAAAAAAAATTGCTAGTGCTTGTTTAATAGACCAATTACATACTAATCGAAAGTATGAAGCCTATAGAATATAGAATAATTTATTTAATTGAACCCTAGCTGTACAGGCAGGACTCCTTATAACTATAACATAAATTAACTATTATAAATCGTTGAGCCACCAGAGAACTTCGTCACATTAAATATGAACCATTCAATACAATTGTAAAGTATTCATTCACCACTTAAGACAAATTAACACTACCCATCTATTCCGTCCAACGCTAACAAATCTCAGATCTATTTAGCCAGTCAGTCCCCAGTCGAGTTCAAATGACCTGAATGGTTGAAAAACTAAGTTTTTCCTGTCCATCCGGATAGTTAGCGATCTGGCGGGGATAGTTTTATCTGATTCTTAGCTCCCATTAAAACTTGTATAAAGCTTTTAAGCTCTACTCGTAGCTTTTATCGTCGCTGGATAGGAATAATTAGAGACTTTTTACACTTGGTTGTATAAGCACAGTCAACATTATAAGTAGATACGCACTTTTGTGACACAGTAAACAAGAACAGATTGTCATATATATGTTATTGCGTATAAAAATCTAAATTCAAATTATTTGGTAGCTTACTAATGTTTGACCTATAATTGTGGTATTTCCCTCCAGGTGAATATGCCAAAATTTTGTTGTGAGGTTCTGCTCATCCCCTAAGAAGTTATCATATAGTTGAGTAGATTAGATTCGAAAACGAAGTGTTATTGCAACGTTCGCGCTTGATTTGTATCACGTCTTGTTAATAACTGAAATCAGACTTTTTTCGAAAATAATTTCTGATATAATTCATCCTTATTAAATTCTCTGAGATTTTTTTAATATTATTTTTGGATTTGTGGTCGGAATGACTTAATTTTTTTCAGTCTAGCATTAGCTGTGACGTAGAAATGACCTTTTAGTTCTTTAGCCATTTTTTAGAAAGGAGAATTTTCAGATATGTATGAACACTGGCTTAGAACTCAATAACAATAAGCATCGGGCATCCTTTTTAAGATTTACTGTCATTAGGTTCAAATGGAAAATCGTCCACTTGAAATTATACGTCAGTTCAGAAAAAATACCATTTGAAATACAACAAAAAGGAAAATTGTCCATCTTGAAAAACGTCTAAAATGGAATCATGTCCCATAGTAAAATTGTACAATATGAAATTGGTCGAAAAAAAAATGTCTATTTGTATTTACGTACACTCAGAAATATGACCAATTGTAAATACGTCCTACCTGAAATTTGTACAATTTATATTATATTATTATGGTCTTATTTCATATTACACTACATTCACTTGTGCGTATTTCATTTTGGTCATAATTTATAATGGACAAAATTCCATTGGGACTTAATTAATTTACAACGAAAATAAATTTGGTTGTAAATACTTTTCAGCACAATTACATTTTGACTAAATTCACTTTGGACACTATTACTTTTGACCCATTTTCAGAATGGTTATTTCACGTGGACGATTTTCCATTTGTACCTAATGACAGTAAATCCTTTTTAATTCTATAACGATTTTGTGTAGCGGGAAACCTCAAATAACTATGAGAAAAGTTAAAAAATCTGGAACATCGGGACGCCTACATAGACGACGTTAGCCTAATAACTTTGAAACACCGTTGTCTTTGCAGGGCGATAACTTTTTTCACGCAAAGATTTCGAACTACTTGCCATAGTAAAATATTTACAAATTAGAATTACCTATCCTGTGACATATCGCTTGTCTTCGTTGGTCATATAGGCCAATTAGCCCACCCTCCTTTGTTTATTTATCTGAGAAAATGATGAACTATTTTGTGTTATGCTTTTGAGACAAACCTATAATAACCTAGTAAGGCCCACCGTACTACAAACAGCCAGTTCTTTTTCAGTGGGACTTTAAATCTACCGTCAAGACAATAAAGTTTAATTACGTTTGTTCGAAAATGCCATATTCAATTTATGAAGAAAGGAAAATAAACTTTATTCCTATTGATACAGTTCAAATTAAATTGCCTTGGTAATGTACATCCTTTTGCACACTGGGCCTAACGAGGTGCATGTTTTAACACCTTTTTAAAAAAATCTTGATGTTAATTGCAAAATCATCACCATTCTAGGGTGTTCATTTTAACGACAGGGGCACGTTTTATAAAGCTACAAGTTACAATTTTCTCAACTGGCAACACTGCTCAAAAGGCTGGTCGTCATTGGTCGAGGTTGTGTCAAATGGAAACTTGTAACCTGTAAATTGTAATTTGTAGTTTTATAAAACAGGCCCTTGGTTTGCATGGAATTTAATGTAATATTAATGGTTTCTTAATTGTTGCAGGCCTGAAGACAGCGGACAGTACCGGTGTAGGGTCGACTTCATCAAGTCACCCACCAAGAATACGAGACTCAACCTAACAGTTTTGAGTAAGTCTCTTTTTAAACGACTGCCCAAAATAGGAGTGTAATGTTTTCAGGGTTCATGTATGTATTGTATGTATGTACGATTCTTTATTCCACCATAACTTCTAAACGCCTGAGCCGATTTAGATGTGTGTGGTATCGTTAGAATCCTGTCTCCATCCCGGGTAACATAGGATACACAAACTGTAAAAATTGAAAATTATTTATGTCAAAAAAAATAAGTCTTCTAATTATTACAATATAGGCATCATTTGAAAGGACTTAATGTGACCATCTCAAATATATAAGAATATAGTAGCATTATTAAACGGGTTTCATAACAATATCAAAAAAATTAGTCGGGTTTTTAAAGCTTGCTTTTCATTACTTATTCTCCAATCTATATATATAAAAGGCAAACCTGACTGACTTATATATCAACGCACAGCCAAAACGACTGTAGCTAGAAACTTGAAATTTGGTACAGGGGTTCCTTTCATGATGAAAATTTAATTCCGGAGGGAAAAGTTATAAACGACGACCAGCGGGCCTATTATGGTTGTGTTTATCGACGTGGATAAGCGTGGATAAAACATCTGTCACTTTCTGACCAGTATGTAAGTGCGAGGGTAACGGAAGCTTTATCCACCACGATAACGGCGACTATAATACGGGCCCTGGACGAAGTCACAGGCAACAACTATATGATAAAAAGATATAAACGCTGGCAATAAAGGTACTCATTCTTTTAACCCAAACCGTGTTCTTTGCCAAGATAGTGCAATAAATACTGTTTTTACTTGTACATTTCCTAAAACTATTGCACTGCCAACATCGCTCTATCTACGTGCTGCCCTCCTTAGAAAAAAGGGCGTATGTCTCTTAGAACCGCGTATTTATTAGTGAACTTATTTCTTAAGAGAGTGGATTAAATTTACGTTGACTATCAAATTGCGCTTGCGTCCTTTTTACTTAGGAGGGCAGTGTTATATCCCGCTAACCACTCCGTAGTCCCTAACAAAGAAGACGATAGTGATCAAATGGCCTAAATAAATCTCATTGAGGCGCAAGGTCAAACAAAATACGTTCGAAGAATACTAAGACCACAGAAAGTTCTATAAGTCGATAAAAAGTCGTCAGAACTTTGGGTGTTCTGACATAAGGATAGCAGTTTTGCTTTTGTTACATTTCTTTCATTCATATCAAGACATTGGATGAGAGTGCCCACGAATCGTGCTCGTTGGCGTGCAATGGGAGAGGCCTATGTCCAGCAGTGGACAGGCTGATGATGATGATGATGATGATGATGATGATGATGATGATGATGATGATGATGATGATGATGATGATGATGATGATGATGATGATGATGATGATGATGATCAAGACATTTACCACCAAAACGTATAATTATTAGTGTCTACTGATATGAGGATGTAGGTATGTTGTATGGATAGGTATTTAAGACACTAAAAACATTTTAATAATTAACTCACATAATATCATTAAATAATCTTAGGCTAACTGCCGCACTCAGAGACGTCAATTTAATTTAATGCTTGATTAAAGTTGCTGCTGTCACTTTCTTTGCTACAGCAATAAAATAAGAGAACACGACACTAAACAAGCATTAAATTTTATTGACGTCTCTGTGTGCGGCAGTTAGTATAATAGTTATAAATATACTTAATTTTTTTATGATTTAATATATCAACCTTGAAGAGCTGCCACGTGCTCAGCTATTTTTTTTAAGTTGTTCAAAAGAAGAGTACAGCGTTCTTAACAAAATTTGCTTTCGCTGTCACAAGCTGTGTTTCAATCCGATTGTGTTTTCCTTTTCCCTCCTTAAGAGTTTCGTTTTATTTAAGGGAAGCGACTTACCCAAGTTTTCGGGTAACGGCAGCGCCTAACTAAACAGCTTTTTAACTACGCTGCCGTAATAACAAAGAAGGTGGCTAACTACATAGTAATAGTAAAAGCATTTTGAATTTAATGTGGTTACCAGCAGAGTATAGAATGCTTCGACTAATACATTTCAGCTAGCCGCCTTCTTTTGTTTTTGCGACAGTACGCCGACCTGAGGGGCTATTGTCTAACGCACTCGCAATGGCAACCGGCTTCAAAGTGAAGCAATTGTTTTCATTTAGTATGCAGACAAGCCTTCGATTTTCAAAATGAAGACGATCGTGATTGCGAGTGCGTTAGACAATAAGCCCTCTGTTTACAAGATAATTTCATTTTCAGCACACTAGGCCCGCAGGTGCCCTGTGAGGTTGTCTAAAAGTCTAACCCTTGATGGAATGCGTATTTTCACCGGTTGTATCATCAACACACTGAAAAATAAATAACATTGCTAATTGGCGGTAGGTTATAGAATAAGATGGTGGTAGCGATCCGGACGGACTCAGCATTAGCTTACCATCACTAATTGAAATTGGCAAAGATGTAAAAACAAAACAACCAAACGAACCAATTTACCATTATTACTCGATAATCACAAATATCCATACTTCCATACTAATATTATAAATGTGAAAGTGTGTCTGTCGGTCTGTCTGTCTGTCTGTTACTTCTTCACGCTTAAACCGCTGAACCGATTTAGATGAAATTTGGAATGGAGATAGCTTGAGTCCCGGGGAAGGACATAGGCTACTTTTATCCCGGAAAATTAGTCAGATCCCGGGGAGCAGCGATAGACGACTTCTACGCGGACGGAGTCCCGGGCAAAAGCTAGTAAATAATAAAATGAAAAAAAAAACGTAAAATTTAGAAATTCGCAAAAAGTTTTCCATGCCTGTCCTTATATGGCGGAATGGGCAACAGTACCTTGGTCATACATGAAGCAAACAAAGAAAACAGACATGACCTATTTTATCGAACATAAATAACACTGCTACTTGGCTGTAGGTTAAGGATATGATGGTGATCCGGACGGACTCTGCATAACCTTACCACCACTAAAAGTTTGCAGCGAGATTTGAATTTGTATTTACGGAACTAATACCGTAAACATGTTCCTTATGAGACATAAGTTGTGTCCAAGTTTTGTGTGAACTGTAGTGGTTATAAAGTTTCTATTGTCAGAGTTGAGGGAACTGCTCGCGGCTATTTTACTTGTATGTATGTCACGTAACTTCAGCAATATTCACCACCTAAATGTTTTGAGTCGGTTAACGCTCGGTACTTCGGTAATGGATTATTTACCGATCGCCTACATTTCACTGTCACTAGTAGATGACGTGATACGAAAAGTCACGTGATCTACCAGTGACGCAATTGGTTTAAAAACGAAACGAAACGCTGGTTAGCGTAATGAATCTTGTCTAGCGTCTCTGAAAGTATAGGCTGCTACTATATCAGGGGTTTTTATCGATTTTATTCTATTTTAACCATTTATTAATCGTTATTATTTCCTGTTTTTTTATGTCATAGTGAAGGCAAACACACAGGCCACCTGATGGTAAGTGGAAACTGTGACCCATAGACATTCGCATTCACAAGACTGCAATACTAAGACTGCAAATGCGTTGCCAACCCTAAGGACTAGATATACAGGGTTATTTGTAAAATACGAACAACCTCTCAGGGTTAAATTATTTACACCATAAACAACTTTTGTTCTGTGACTTTTAATACATTCTTAAATTTCGTCATATTTTACTTTCATACAAAAAATATATTAATTAAATTGATCACTCCAAATGTAAGTAACTCTACAGTAGCCAAAGAATACCGCTAGACAATAAACAAATGCAGTGCGAAATATTACAGATCTAAAAAGGTATCAGACAGTACAACAAAAACTTGAAAGTAATTTTTTGGGAAATGTATTACGTTTTGTAAAAAGTCTTCGAACAAAAGTTGTTGTTTATGATGTAAATAATTTAACCCTGAGAGGTTGTTCGTATTTTACAAATAACCCTGTATATATGTGTTACTAGATCGTTTCAAAACATTTTGATCAGCCTCCCAACAATAGCCCACCATCTCCTTTAAAGTAATAGGAGCCGATGAACTAAATGACTATTACTGAAGGGTCTTAAGTTAACGGTCGCATTTTTCTCCCCAGATCGTCTGGAAAGCTGTTTCGGGGTTACCCGATACTTTTACGCACTTCCAATTCGGGTTATTCTGGCCGTAACGGGTTTATTAGCTTTTTTATAGGTTTTGCTAAAGATAAACCTGGTTGGGATGTTATTGATACTGTACTTGGGCATTATGGGGTGGTACAGCACTGTCTCACTCGCTGACTTTCCCGCTAAGCAGGTTTCGCAGTGCCACGCTTCAATACACTTTATTTGATTATGTGTTTGTTCACAGTTCCCCCGGAGAGGCTGATCATCCTCAACCAAGATGGCAACGAGGTGCAGGGTGGCATTCTGGGGCCGTATGATGATGGCACCGAGGTCAACCTGACCTGCGTCGCTGTGGGGGGTAAGTTACCATCATTATCTAGTTCTGCTGCTTAATATAGCTAAAGGGTGCGTAACCTTTTCTACCAACGACATGAGACGAGACGAGGTCAGACGAGATGTGGCAATATTAAAATGTACTGATTGTTAAAATCATAGACCAAATAGACATGTGGCTTCAAATAGACATGTGGTTTTTAAAATACTTTGCCAAAAATGTGTTTCTATTGATTCAAATAATAATTATGTACTTCTAAATGTAATTACCTACGTTTTTTTTTTTTAAATACCTGTCTAATTTAGAAGAAATTTGTTTTGTTATAAGTAAGTTTCGTTTTAATGGATGTGTCTTTAAAGATTTTTTAAACTTACCTTTACAATGTAAAGGGGCAGGGGACAATTTTAACGATTCAGACAATCAGGAGCTCATAAATATTTTATTACATAAATATCTTAAGATTACAAACCAAAGAGATGGAAACGAAAAAATAACCATCGTGGTTGGGTACATCCTATTGTGGTTACGCGGTTGGACCTAAAAAAAGGCGTTTTCATGTACCAATTCGCTTCAAATACGGATCAACATTCAGACAGCAAGAATTATAAGGGCTCCGTTTGTATCATTTGTCTACGGCACCCGAAAAAACCTCGAAAGAATAGTACAAAATGAAACACTAGCTAATCAAAATTAATTAAGCCACGCCCGGACGCCCACGAAGGAACTAGCTAGTGTAGGTGTTCGCAATTACACGCCTATGTAAATCTTCAATTAAATGTCAAATTGGTTTGACCTTACTTGAAAGACGTACCCACACAAACACATTTTCAAAGTTTACGCCCAGATTCGTAATAATTACTTCTTGTTTCTATATTAATCTAGCGGCTCGCTAGCGGCTTCGCCCCGCTGCAAAACCGTTCCTGACAATGACGAACACAACAAAAAAGAAATCAGCCAAATCGGTTCAGCCGTTCTCGAGTTTTGAGCTTAGCAACACATTTAGCGATTCATTTTTATTATATATGGAAGATTTTATTATTTAGATACCCGCAACCGACGGGCATGATTCGATGTATGAATGTGGAAGAAGCCAAAGAGATTTGTCAGGATCGTAGCAGGTGGAAAGAAGTGGTCTCTCCCTACCCCTCTGGGAAACAGGCGTGATTTAATGTATGTATGTATGTTTCTATTTTGTAATTTGTATGTTTAAATTCGTTATACAATATGAGCTACTGTTATATAGACAAAAGCTGTAGACATTTTTTTATGACATGGTGAAGGCAAATGAGCACACATGGCAGTAACATCAGATAGTAAATGACCTTTGAAGCCTTTTTCAATCTTATAATGACAATCGCAAGACCGAGAATGCGTTGCCAACCCTGAGGACTTAGATAAAAAGCCTCTATGCTAGTCATTTCATCGGTTTTTTATACCCGCACTTAGGGTTACTATTTAGGAATTGGAAAACTCCTGACAAAAAGCCTTACATTTCGATAAAAGTCCGGACTTTTTAGTCACAAAATGGAAAAAATACTCATGGGTAGTTTGATTACTCATATTCATTCTAATTTTAAAAAAAACTGGACAAATTAAAAATCCGGACAAAGTCCGGACTAGAGCCTAAAAGTCCGGACATGTCCGGACTAATACGGACGGATGGTTACCCTACCTGCACTGAAAGACAATAGGTAGACAATAGGTACTCATAATGTGACAGCTTGTTTCATGCGTAAAATTCTTGCCAAATCAAGAATTTAAAAAAAATGCTATTGTCACGGTTCGCTGGTCAGAGTCTAGCTCTTATTTACTTGTCAGTAATGGCGACCGAGTTAAAAACAAATAAAGTAAAGTATATATGGCCTAGCGATCTCGGCTCAGCGCCTCTATTCTAGGCGATAAATCGAAATCGTATTTGACTTGTTATGGTATTGATTTTAACTCGGCCGCCAAGTAAATAAGAGCAATAAAAACGTTGACAATACGATAACAGGTTAAAAACGACATGGGTTTTTACCACCTAGAATAGAGGCGCTGTACCTAGTGTTATTTTTGTTACGTAGCAAAGGTCGCTCGTAGCGCAGGTTACGTTAGCTTGTCGTAGCCTCGGGGATGTAGCAGACAACGTGCTACGTATTCTTAGGGCATGGATAGGTCAAGTTATGTTTGTTTAACCTTGAGTAGGGTTACCACCTTGTTTTCAAATAATCTATCGTGAAGTAACAAACTAACACACACACACACACGCACGCACGCACGCACGCACGCACGCACGCACGCACGCACGCACGCACGCACGCACGCACGCACGCACGCACGCACGCACGCAGGTGGCATCCCTAACTCTGACCTCGCCTACGATTTCATCTTTACTGAGTTATAAACTGTATAATAAAGGTACCTAAAGACTGAGATTCACGCGAGCAAATTCGCGCGTAGGTTTGGACAGGGCTTTATGTCAGACTTGTCAGCTGGAATACTTATAACGGCATTACAGATAATCAGTTTATCCGAAGTTTTGTCCAACAACCACAAAAGCTAGACCCGCGTCACCGGTATAGCCGACGAGCTTTAGCGGATATAAGATCGCGTCAGCGTAATTCATAGACTGGAGCGATTATAAAAGAAATTGTACCCAATTGTATCGTAGGTATGTGCTTTTACGCAATTCAAGATTTATCTCTTCTTTCTTCTTTCTTCTCTTCTGATATATAAAATTCTCGTGTCACAGTGTTTGTAACCAAACTCCTCCGAAACGGCTCGACCGATTCTTATGAAATTTTGTGTGTATATTCAGTAGGTCTGAGAAAAGGTCGTAAACTATTTTTCATAAGGTTTGTATGACAAAAAAAAAATACACCCGGGCGACGCCCACCCGGGCGACGCCGGGCGCGGACAGCTAGTAACAGTATAAAATTGTAACTATTTGGAATTTGGTATGTTGTAAACTCTGTATTGCGCAAAAAAAATCTCTTCCAGTTAACCTTTTAGTAGAATAAGTAGATGATATAATATTGTAGACGATTGAGTTGCTTGTCAATTTCTTTACTAACCTACAGTCTATGAAAACTTAGGAGGTGCTTCGGTTTTGTACTTCTCTCTCACTTGCTCTTAATAAGAGCGTATGAGAGTGAGTCAGAGACAAGTGCAAACCCGAAACACCTTCTAAGAGCTATCGCACTTTAATCTCATAAAAACTTACTTTTTAACTTCTTATAAAGTCTAAAAATAGCACGATTTTCATTTATTAAGTATTCCAAGTCAGAGTCAGACAAAATACGCATCAATGAAATATGTTGCTTATCAGTAATATATATATATATATATATATATATAATTAGCAAGAGATGTCATTGGTGCGCGTTTTTCTACATCGCATTCTAACACGTAACTTCATCACTACGCGCGATATCCCGGCAGTTATCCTCCATCAAGCAAAACAGATTTCAGATTAAAATCTCGTTAAGGAGGATGCGTATCTTTTATAGTTTAAAATCGGGTCCCAACACGGTAAGACGTACCAAAAGGCTCGATATTTAACTTTAAAAAATAAATATAACTCATATTTGTCCAGCAATCGCTTGCTTTTTAGATTATAGATGCCGCTACAATAATGTAAATTACTTTCTAACAGACATAGGTAAAATAAAAATATACGACATACTTATTACAAATCCTTTTAAAAGACATTATAAATAAGATTCCGACAAATTGAGAACCCTATAAGAAAGAGAGAAATCTTTAAATATTTGCCACTCGCCGCCTCTCGTCGCTCGCGCCCCGCTCAGCTTTATTTGACATGGGTCCCGAACCCTTTTGTTTCACACATTTTTTTCCTCCTTCCGCTTGTTGTTTTAGCATTTCCGGTGTAATATTCCACAGTTTTTGTGCAATTTTACCGCTTTGTTAAGGCAACCTTTGGCTTTTGCTTTTTCGCGGGAAACGGTGTGTTTTTCTATTTATAAAAGGTGATCTGTGTATTTTAGCTTTATGTTATGTAAAAATCGTTTTTTATACGACCATTGTTTTTTATGGTGCATTGAACGTAATGTGCAGAAAATGAACAGAAGTTGAAGGTTTGCGAACAAACGCAGTAGTAAATTGTATTAGCGTTGTGTTGCAGTAAACTTTAATGGGCTAACGGAATTTTCTGTATATAAAGTTGTTTTTCACAACACTGCTCGGAAATATGGCCATAGATGGTCTTGTTTGGGGTCACAAAACGTCACTTATAAGGACAGACCAAGAATGTTTTTGTCGGCATGTTTGCTGATTGGTCGAGAACATTGTTGTCCAACTTTAAGAACCAATGAAAATCAATCAATCAATTTTTCTGTCAACGCTCCTTAAAATGAAAAAAAGAAATCGAACAATCAGAACACACCATTTTATGTCGTAAAATATTAGGTGTATTTTTACTAAAAGTTACACAGACTAAAAACTATGTCACTGCTTTTTTTAAATGTAATTCAAACTTGGCCCCTAATCTCGAACCACTAGAGATGAAATTACATGGGAGATATGGCGAAACAAATACAATTTTACATGGAGTTGACATCTTCATTTCGAATGTTACTTTATTAATCTCGAGTGCCACGAGAATAGGGGTCAAGATTTAAAAAAAAGTTATCTATGGTGAAATTGGCGGTGAAACAGCTTCTGTATTACATGAATTAAAATTTGAGTTTTGAATATGAATGAATTTCCTCTCAGTAGTTGTGAAAAGCACTATGTTTGCCTCGGTAGAAAGTGCAATTTGTGGACTCGTACACTAGAGTATATTCTATTAACTTCCAAAAAGCCGTGTAGGTACTTTTACGTCTATAATTACGTCAGGAAACTACATAGGGTCATAAGAAGAATCTTTTACTAAAGTTATTACGGCAAATAGCTTTCCTCCGAGTTGTTTAGCCTGAGGGATCTCTTCCCCTTGGAGACTTCACTAATAAACAGTATAATATTCTTGCGGAATAGCCGTCGGTTTCTAAATAAAGAAAGTTATGTCCCGATACTATGAGTCCAATTAGGATATTCGATGAAGAGAATGTGATCTTCATTTATTTTATTTTATCAGGGACTTACATAGAACCCGTATTGTTAATCCTTTATGAAACCTCGGTGCGAAAAGAGTCTATATATGTGTGTGAATGTCTACGGCTTTTAGCTCCTAAAGGGATGAACCGATTTGGACGCGAGTTTTATAAGATAGCAAGTAAAATAGGGATTGTTCTTAGCTAGGCTTCATGGAAATCGGTTAGGCCGTTTAGGAGATATCAGCTCCGAAAGTAGGAGATTCCATACATACCTTCACGCCTGTAATCCCAGAGTGGGATAGGCAGAGCTATAGAATTACCTACAACTTTAAAATCTTGGTGATGATTCAGTCACCATATTTTGCACAAATAGGCTAAGATGTTTACCAGCGTATTAGTGACAGGTTGCAAGCCCATCGCCTAACGTACTACAAGCCTATATTCCCTTAGTCGCCTCTTACGACATTCACGGCAAGACATAGAGTGGCACTATTCTAACACGGTAACCACACGGGGCAAATATCGGGGGTTTTTATACATTGAATGCCAGATCTACACACTCGCGCGAGTCGACGCGAGGCCGAGATACACTGCCGTCTTTAAATACGAGACGGATTGTAAAACTTTTATAATAACATCAATGTATCTCGGCCTCGCGTCGACTCGCGCGATTGTGTAGAACTGGCATAATAGTAACACCATAAAGATGGTCCTAAATATTGTATTGTTTCAGGCCGCCCCACAGCAAGAGTGTCGTGGTGGAAGGCGCACGCGCTGCTCGCTAACTCCGAGGCGAGGGCTACTGTGTCATTCCGTCTGCAACGCTCCGACCTCCTCACGGAAATTACCTGCCAGGTAACTCTTTACAATACTCCTGTAGGCGTATACTACCCTCCTAAGCCAATTGTTAGTAATAAGGTTGATATTGGTACAGGAGTTTTGTCTGAGATACTGTCTATTAGCGGCACTAGGAGGGCAGTATAGAAAACGATGAGTAAGTTTATTCCAGATTATTATTCGAAAACGCGTCCAGAGGCCCGTTTCACGAAGCTACAAGTTACAAATTACAAGCGGAAGTCCCTTACTAACTGCTTTTGCTAGAAAGAGAGTTCCGCTTGTAATTTGTAACTTGTAGCTTCGTGAAACGGGCCTCAGGAAGCCTAGTAAAGACGCTGAGCGATTTTCGAAAATTGACAAGACGTATGGAACTGTCATAGAGACGCTCTCGCAGCTTAAGTTAAGTCTATATTATATTTTCGGCAGCGATAACTTTCTCGCAATGCATTTTCTAGAGCCACTGTACCCTGAGCACGAACATTTCAATCATATGTCACGTTTTCGAAACGCGTTCTGTGAGGCTAGACAAGTTTGCTTAATGCTAGCGTAAACGATTCTCGAAAACTATCAAAATGTATGATTTTGACAAAAGCGATCGACGCAACCGGCCCGTAGCTTACGTCAATCCTATACATTTTCGATACACTAAACCTTTTTAATAGTTGCCTGGCTCATCTGAAAACCAGTTTAGGCCAAATGAAAATTCGGACTAACGACGTATTAGGACAAAATTAAATGTTGTTAGGGATTCCGAAGGACATCCGTAATGTAACTATACAATAGGAAAGCATTTCTTTTAAGTTTAGCCTGATCTACTTAAGGAAAGTAATATACTTTGTTTAAACAATGTCATTGTATTGCGGCACGCGACACACAACAGAAAAGAACTTCGTAAATGAAGACTGTAACTTCCTTGAAATTTCAAAGGATTATCATCTCTATCACATTAGCAAATAGATTACAACTGCTGTAAAGAAAAATGTCTTTACAACAGTATGATGCCGAATGCGTTGAAAACGCCATTTTTCTTTTAGTGCATTTTTTTCCTATGTCTACGGTGGTACTTATAGAGTTTATACTGGTGCAAAATAATGTTATAATTTTTAGAGTTTCGTAGATTAGCCTGAAGCGATACTGACCCTTCTAAGATCTAATACCCTTCGTCTGTCTGTCCGTCTGTCAAGACCCTTTTTCTCAGAAACGAGTAAAGTTATAATCAAGTTGGAGTTAATTTCAAATACGTAATTATATACATTTGGAAGTTAATTATAATTTGAAATGCTTGTTCTCTCCGTATAATCGAAGTATATTTAAAGACAACCGGTTAAAGTATTAGCGTAGAGGCATTCCATCTTGGTGCTCAGGGTTGGTAACGCATTTGCAGTCTTAGGATTGCAGTCTTCAGATTGTAGTCTTGAGAATACAATGTTATCAGATGGCTGGTGTGCTCGTTTGCCTTCTCGTTGAAATAAAAAACAATGTACATTACGTAGCCTTCAAGTATAGCGTTTTTACCTTACTGCGTTAGAAGGAGGGTTATGTTTTCAAGTGTATGTATGTATGTGTATGTATGTATGTATGACTATTTCTTTGGCATGCTGTGTAGGCGAAAAAACTTGATGGATTTTTGCATATGAGTTGTTGTTAGATTCTTCATGGTTATGAAAGTGACATAGGCTATAATATTTTAATCAATGTCATCAGAGTGGGTTTTTTTTTACATGTATATGCGTTAATATCAATAAATCCAGTCAGATTTTTAAAGCTTGCTACTACTAGCTTTGTTGCTAGTAAATATTCTTGTATTCAAAAAAAAACATACTCTCTTATCCATAAACGCTCAATAGCTAAAGTGTGCTTAAATACGGTTTGTCCTTATCTGTCATTGTGACATTTCCATATGACGGACAGTAACAGGGTGATTCTTCGGCGTTTTAACCGCCGTCATTGTTGTCTTCGCATATTATTCAAAATAAACTTTATAAATTTCTTGTTATTTTAAATGAAATGGATACTACCCCCGGGCCCGCTGATTTTGACATCGAAAGTTGCTGGTAGTTACAATTATTTTCGTCAATCTATTGAAGACAACAATGACGGCGGTTGAAACGCCCGAATATTCACCCAACAACGCTACTTTAACTAATGTTTAAAGTGTGTTTATGAATAAAGGGGTTTGCCTTCAAGTATAGCGTCTTTATTTTTGCTAGTAAATATTATTATTCTTATACTGTTGCTGTTTCTAGTTGTTTAAGATAAATGAGTGTTATTAACTTGGTGACGTTTTCAGGCCGTGACGGATCCGTCGATATCTCCCGTGTCGGAGACCCTATCCATTGACGTCAATCGTGAGTTATCTACACCTTTTTGTTATTTATTTTTGTCTTTTTTGGCAAGAAATATTGACCGCTGTTGACCCAATTGCCCACTGCCGCTGCTACTGAGTTACCCACTTACTAATAAACGTTGAGTAACGGTGGTATAGCTATACAATGTTTTGTCCTTATCTGTTAAATTCAAATGTCACAATGACAGATAAGGACAAAACATTGTATAGCTATACCACCGTTACTCAACGTTTATTAGTAAGGGGGTTAATGTATTTCAGGTGTCTGTATGTGTTTAGTCAACAGCATAAATAAGTGATCATTCACTTTAACGTCGTGTTTGAAATGTTATACAAAATTGTGAAACGATTGAAAGCGACGAGGTACATAAATTATCGCTTGTTTATGCTGTTGACTGTACAACATTTTTTTTATGATGAGATAGCTTATAATAGTCATATGGTGCTTATTAAAGGTTATCTGATAAGATTTCCGGGAGTTTTGAAAATTGGTCGATTTTATAAATTTTGATTTGCGTATTTATGGCTGTTGATATTATACGATATTATTGACAGTAATGGCGGCCGGAATAAAAACTATACTATTACTTATTCTATGACGATACCATAACACGTAAAAGGCAATATGATTTTGCCCAGTAGAATAGAGAACCCCTAAAACAGACTTGCGTTTTTATACATTACTAGAGGACGCCCGCGACTTCGTACGCGTAGAATTAGTTTCCCACTACTCCCCCTAATCCCGTTGGGGGTCGATTTTCGGAAAATCCTTTCTTAGTGCTCACTTACATTATGAAAGGAACCCCTGTACCAAATTTCAAGTTTCTAGGTACAGTAATTTCGGCTGTGCGTTGATATATAAGTCAGGCAGGTTTGCCTTTTATATATATAGATTAAACATTAATATATACTTCACTTTTACTACTCAATGACGATACGAAAGTAAACGTACAATACAACGTTTTAAACAATCGTCATACTCATTTTCTCGATGGCTATACACTTCCACGATAGAATGTAAAAGTACAAGTTGTACAGAATACGGAATAGGGAGCTTCAATAAACGCTGATTCATGAAACAAACAGTTGAGAAAAATCATTTTTTTGAATAGTTATAAAAATAACCAAGATATAAGCCAACAAAGATTTGTTACTATCTCTTTTTAGCAAAACAGCAATTAACATGGACTTTATATTGCCAACATGTTACGTGACGTCACACGGCGTATTGGATCTCTTTGTCTAATCACTCTCTAATTAGCAGTTTAATTTATATTCTTGTATCATCCGTATTTCTTGGCCGATTTTAATTTTAATTTCGCTTTCGCTTTTTTTTTTACGGTATTTTCATATTTTGTTGAGAAATGCGATTTAAAAAATCAATGCATATTCCCTATTTCACGAGTTATCTTTAAAAATATACTGTTCTCGATCGAACAATCGTTAATTAAGAAAATGTAACCTTAATACAACTTTACGTTGTAACATCTAGTCATACACTTATCTTCTACAAAAGCGCCGAGCTTAAAGCACTAGAAGACAATGCGATCTTAAGTCGACCATCGCAGCTTAAGAGAGCTTAATTGCTTGCACTGGCGACAAAGCTTTCGCTATACAATTAAAACTTGCGCAATTATGACAACTAAAGAAATAACAGTTCTGAGTAAAAAAGTTGCTAAGTTTATTTTGATGACGTTGTACAAATGGAAAAGTACTCATAATCTAGGAACTGCCTTAAATCCTTAAGTTAGATTCACTTAAAGGAAACATTATTTTATTTTCAAAAGGAAACAAAACTGCATTCAAAGATTTTCTAAAAAAAGTTGGCTTAGTTTTTAGTGACGCTGCCTACCAAGCTAGCGGTCCTGGGTTCAAATCCCGGCAAGGGCAGATATTTGTGTGATGAGCGCGAATATTTGTTCCTGAGTCATGGATGTTTTCTATGTATTTAAGTATATATTTCTCTATATAAGTATTTATATCGTTGTCTAGTACCCATAATACAAGCCTAGAGCTTAGTTTGGGACTAGGTCAATTGGTGTGACATTGTCCCCTGGTATTTATTTAAAACGTGTGCAAAGTAGGTATTGCAAAATTATGTATTTATTTTCTTCTAAAAAATTAAGTACACAGCGAAACCTTCAATTTCTCGCTACCCTTCGTTTGGCTTTTTTCATTTCATTTTTGGGACAAGCTTTAGTTGCCGCCTGCCATTTTTTGCAATGACATTATCTGCTTATTAAGATAAAAATAACGAGCCCAAACAAGGTAGATATCATAATACCTATTGCATTGTTATCGGGTTTATACTAAGGATTGCAAATATCCGGTTATAACCGGTTTTAACCGGTGTAATTTAACGCGCGGACCCACGTAATTTGTTAGGTTGTTTACATCTATCTCGCCGTTCGCGTGCGATTGAAAAGACGTTCGGCCGCGCTCGCCGGTCTTCGGTCTCGCTCGGCTCGCGGTCGGCTCGCGCTTCCCGCTCTCCCCGCCCGCGTTCTACAGATAGCTTCCGTCCGCGGCACGCGTCATATTTGCTGTGCAACAATTATGTTCAACAATCCACGCCTTCGTTCAATTTGTGCCTCAATTTATATTATGTTACACCAATAAACGTTTTGTGAACAGTTAATGTGTTTTAAACCATTACACCGGTTATTTTCATACAAAAACCGGTTAAATTGCATTCCCTAGTTTATACACATGTGCTCCAAATTTCAGCCCATAACGAAAACGCAAAAAGGTTCAAAATAGACTTGCTAAAACATGATAAAAGCTTGTAAAAACAACAAAGAACCCTCTTGTGCAATATCGCAAAATCCAAATCTACATACATTTACTTTATAGTGATATTTATCACTTGATATAATCCGAACTACAGACGCCATTGCTCGTTAAGGGCAATACTGTCCATTTATTTCCTATACGTGACCAAACCTACATTTACTTTAAGCTATATAAATTTGTCTCTATCTCCCTTAATACTGTTTCCATGTATGGTATTTTTATTAATGCTATGTATTCAGGATACAACGTGCGGCATGTTGCGGCTTGGA
The DNA here is from genome assembly GCA_948252455.1 of Acleris cristana. Taxonomy (NCBI): domain Eukaryota; kingdom Metazoa; phylum Arthropoda; class Insecta; order Lepidoptera; family Tortricidae; genus Acleris; species Acleris cristana. The sequence continues at coordinate 6,834,305 of OX411797.1, read as the reverse complement.
AGTTGTTGCATGCCACATTTAAATCCTGTCGTTTTTATTAATTTCTGTGTTATTATTATGGCTTAGAGAAAGCAAGCGGCGTGTTTTTATTCTGAGACATTTTATAAATTGTTATTTTTTTAAATTACAAATTCCAGTAAAAACTTAATTAGTAACTTAACATTGTAGTATGAAACCATGCTGTAAGAAAATCACTAAGAGACTCCGGGAAGGTTAAACTTTGATTAGCTTTTAACTTTTGCTGATTGGAAATATTCTAGGAATACTTTAAATATGGCAAAGAAACCTCATCAAAATGGTATGAATTTCATAAAGTTTTTTTATAAGAATTTTGTATTATGTCAAGTTTTGAAAGTTAGTAGTTATATCAAAAGATATCAAAGGTCACACAGGTTGACACTATTTAGGGTTAAAATTTGACATTTACCACATACACAATGCGTCATTTTAAGGGATGATTTTTCAATCCCCAGATAAAGCTATCCGGAAGGTAAATTTTAGCTCTGTCCTTTTCTTTTATATGAGTTCAGAAAAGGATAGAAATACATTTAACTGACGGATAGATTTATCTGGGGATTCAAAAATCAGCCCTTAGAAGAAATACTAAATCTAACCACGGTATAAATATTGGGAAAGAAACGGACATAACGACGATACTAAAATCTTACCTATAAAAACATTTGCGGCATTGCGGCACAGTATACACTCGTCTTTAACGACCTCTTGATACTGTCTCCACCTATGGTATTTTAACCATATTTCATGGTACATTCGCGCACACAAGTATGTCAACCTGTCAATTAGGGTCCTCGAGATTAACATCGACGTTATATACGGCGAGATGACATCGAAAGGGCCTAAAAAATGTGTTCGTTTTTGAGAAACGCGTAGATTTCTTTGTAGATTTATGTTTCGATGGGATTAATATTGAGTGAGTTATTTTCTTGTTATCAGTACTTTTGTTTTACGAAACCAAATCGAAATAGAGGGGTGGTATAAGTTTTCTTTTATCCATCTGACATGAGAGAGAAGGAACTATAGCTTGTTTGCTCTCTTAAATAACCCGCTTATTAACATAATTATTAACCGGCAAGCTTCAGTTGTCCCATTAGTCTTTTAGAGAGTGTATTTTTAATTAGGTCGCAGATTTCGGTTCGGCTAAAGTGGTAGGTAACCATCAGTTGTCCCATTAGTCTTTTAGAGAGTGTATTTTTAATTAGGTCGCAGATTTCGGTTCGTCTAAAGCGGTAGGTAACCAATTCAAGCTTATGTCGCTACGTGTGCGCAGAACAACTGTAGTTTGTCGGTTAGTACTTGGACGACGAATTCAAAATCGAGTTAAGAATTAATAAAAAAACTGTCTGTAAGTAAATAAGAGCTGTCATAACTTTGATAATACGACACTTGTCAAAAGCAATTGGGTTTTAATGAATAGAATACAACCCCTGGGGTTTTATTCTCTCAAATCCGCGGTCGAACGAACGAACGAGTGAATGTCGCAGCGGCGAGTTAAAATAGTCCCGTCAGAGCGAACAAAACCATTTTAGCGCGTGCATTTTCAATTTGGCAGCATGGCTTCTGTCGATGAGATCGAAAGTATAAGGCTGCCTAATTGAGAATGGACACGCTAAAATGTGTTTTGTTCGCTCTGACGGGACTACTTAAACTCGCCGCTGCGACATTCACTCGTTCGTCCGTCCGACCGCGTTTTTGAGAGAATCACCCTTGAATGGAATTTAATGTGTTTTATTTTGATTTGGTAGACAATGCTGTCTATCTAGATTATTGTTAGCTAAATTTGATGGAAAATGTTGGGCACTTTAATGAGTTACCATCTCTGCTATCAGTTCTGAAAGTCCAACTTGAAATAACATTGACAGTTATTTGAATTCAAAGTTACTTTTACAGCTCTATAAAGAACCTAATTGGCGCGACAAAAAGTTAAAGTTTCCGTCTGCTACTCTTTTTAGCTTTTGCAAATGTCGGCGTCCTCTCACGGCTATTTATTTTACTGTAAAATGGAATGGAACTGAAATTGAAGCTACTTTCGATTGGATTTTTGCATCGTTAACAAATTTTTTTTAAATGCAATAGAGACGTCATTTAAATGTGACGCTTGTTTAGTGACTATTCTATTCTATTCTATTCTATTGCTTAAAGCAAAGAAAGTGACAGCAGCTACTTTAATCAAGCATTAAATTTCTCTGAGTGCGGCAGTATATTAGTTAAAAAGCGATTAAAAAAAAGTTAAAGTTACTAATATTATAAATACGAAAGTTTGTGTGTGTGTGTGGATGAAATTTGGTGGTAGCTTATACCCTGGAATAACACATACGCTACTTCTCATCTCGGAAAGATTAAAACAAATAACGATACTCAAAATCTTCGCGGACGAAGTCGCGGGTAGAAGCTAGTAATTTAATAAAGACCGGTCATTGACTGTAGAATTAAAAAGGTAAATAAATACATACAGGGTGTCCCATAATTGACACGTAACCCTGACACCGGAGATAGCCCACCCCTAGACCTACCAAACCAGCCTAATATTGTTTTTTTATTTTTTTTTTCTAATTATTTTTTGTTTTGGTAATAATTTTCATACGAAACTAATTATGATTATTGGCAATATCTCGAAAACCGTGCAACTTTTACTGAGGTCATGTTAGGCTGGTTTGGTAGGTCTAGGGGTGGGCTATCTCCGGTGTCAGGGTTACGTGTCAATTATGGGACACCCTGTATACATATTATGACTAGACCCCTTTATCTTGTCGCACTGACGTCGCTTTTTTGCAGGGATTAAATGTTTATTCTATCGAAATGTCGATATTATAATACTTAGAGTTATATGTCATGTCACTTACTACTCGTATAAAATGAGTCAAAGACAATCACTACTAAAAATGTGATAAAAAGGCATGGGAATAAAATACGCGGGTGTTCGTTAGTAAAACTGTTCATCATAATTTTTCCACAATAATTACATCGGATTATCGTATCTCATAACTAATGAGGTTAACTACTTATTTTTAATCAAGTATTTTTAATACCTACGCTATATCGAAATTGAGCAGAGATTTTAAAGGCAAAGAATAAATCACATTGCATAAACTACAAATATCGATATAGAGACGGTCTATAAAATAAACATTCAATCCCTACAAAAAGCGATGTCACTGCGACAAGATAACGGGGTCTAATTATGATATGAAATACATAAATAATAAATAAATTTCAGGGGACAATCTCATACAAATTGACCTAGTCCCAAACTATGCTCTAGGCTTTCACTATGGGTACGAGGCAACGATAAACATACTTAGATAGAGAAATACATCATTAAATACATAGAAAACATCCAGGACTCAGAAACAAATACTCGCGCTCATCACACAAATGGTTCGCCCATACCGGGAATTGAACTCAGGGTATTGATTCTCTCAGAAGCAAAGGTGAGCGAATGCAGGAGTGAAGTCCAAGCGGCGAGTTTAAGTAGTCCCATCAGAGCGAGCAAAACACTTATTAGCGCGTGCATTCTCAATTAGGCAGCCTTATACGTTCGAGAAGCCATGCTGCCAAATTGAATACCCGCGCTGAAATGTGTTTTGTTCGCTTTGACGGGACTACTTAAACTCGCCGCTTGGACATTCACTCCTGCGTTCGCTCACCTTTGCTTTTGAAAGAATCACTACCCTGGACCGCTAGCTTCGTAAGCAGGGTCACTATCAACTTGGCCGAACTCGTCGTCGACATAAACATAAACAAATTATACAGCGTGTGTATTCCATACGATCCTATGAACATACGATAGATTTAAGCAGTATTAAGAGGTACAGTAATAAATTTTAACAACTACTCTCAATAAAGCAATGAACACAAAGTGCTTACGAAGACGACTTGGTTATTTGAATACATTGCGTGCCGATTAATTTGGATGAAAAAAATGTTTTCTTTTGCTAACTTAATGTACCAATTTACGTTAATTAGGGTCTTATCTAACTGCTTTTAAAATGTAGGATCGTATGGAATACACACGCTGATGTAATACAGCGTAGCCATGCAGGACCCTATCAGGGCTTTTTTTAAATCCTCCCTTAACGGGACGACTACGGGAAAGCGAATTTTACATGCAAAAAGTCTCGTCCATTACTGCTATAAAATATTTTACGCCTTCAAAGCAGCTGGTTTATTTTATGATAAGTGAATTTTAAGGGTTAACTTTCAAAGTTTTTACTGCCTCAGATTTAAGGTCTCAGATAATTGAGTTATCTCGAATTTTACGAACTTATCAATTATTACCTTTCTCCGTGGGACGGGCGTGCCTTGTTTCTGGAGTGGATAATTATGCCCTATCTTCATCAAAATTCTGGTAGAGGTATATACATCTGGAGTATATACACTCAGGAGCAAAAAAAACGGGTCAGAGTGCGTTTTTCATACAAACGAGGCTATTTCGAAGCCTTGGTTCCCGCCAGGGGATGTTTTTAGTGAAATCTGATGATGGATTCCCCGAGCATCGATACAGGACTTCCAGAGTGCATAGGATACCCAAGTGATTGAATCTGCGGTTAACGCCGGAATCGCGCATGTTCAGAAAAACATCTAAAATGTGTTTTGTTCGCTTTGATGGGACTACTTAAACTAGCCGCTTGGACATTCACTCCTGCGTTCGCTCACCTTTGCTTGTGAAAGAGTCACTACCCTGAATGAAATGGGCTCGATTTGGTGTCATTGAACATGTTTAGTGGTCTTTGCTAGCTTAACGGTAGCGTGGTAAAGAGATGTTGCGTCTGCAGGTTAATTTAGCTGGATTTAATTAGCGACTTCGTTTATCGTTATTTCATCTGGAACTACATTCATTTGGAAACTTTTTCCTGGATAAAAGGTATTTATAATTACGTCTTTCACCGGGGCTCATGCTAGAGCAATACTAAATGCCATCAAAAGTAATTACATTTTTGGAGTTGTTAGTAATTCTGTGGCGTTGCGTACCCAACTCTGGGAATGAAGGCGTGAAGGTACCTATGTTTGTATGTAATTTTCGTATTTAAAATATTAGTATGGTTAACCGAATCGAATCTTCGCTCTATACAATAAAAATATTGCAACCGACGTGATAAGCGTGTTTTTTTTACCCGCAATTATTATATTAAGAGTTTTTTTCTTGCAATATTTTTTTGGCGCACATCCATAATCTAATACTAGGCTCAAAATTATCTGACATGTTGCCTAGTATTAAACCTACGAGCTTGTCAGATATTTTTGAGCATAATTTTGTATAATACTCTTTTACTGGTAACTGTCACTTACATTCTAAAAAACATAATTCACAAAGAAGTGCGGGATACGTTACATGTATCTGTTTGTGTACCTATATCCACATATATGTATACATACGTAATTTTGCTTTACGATACAACGTATACTCCAATAAATAAGTTATATATTTTTGACAACATGTACTTTGACAAGCCTAAAATAACACCTTCCTTATTTTGATGGATGTTTGCTTCTAAACTGACGTATTACATCAGATATGGGTTTTACCTGTCATGTCATGTTTCTTTGGCACCCCATCATTTGAATGGGAATAAATGTTTAAAAAAACAAAAAACCGCCTTCAAAAACGCGAAAAATAACTTCTACTACTAGGTACTTAGTAGTAGGTACCTATCCTATTAGGTTAGTCCAACTGAAGTCGGCTTTTTGTTGAAAATATTGTGGTCGCCGACTTCAGTTAGACTAACCTAATAGGATAGGTACCTACTACTAAGTACCTAGTAGTAGAAGTTATTTTTCGCGTTTTTGAAGGCGGTTTTTTGTTTTTTTAAACATTTATTTTATTTTACACTTTTTAGTGATCATAATAAGCTTATGTAGTCCCACTTCTTAGTTGATATATGAAACTTTAAGACATTTTCAAGCTCGCCGCAAGCAACGCCGCGGGAAAATCATAGTCATTTTAAAACAATTAAATGTGCTTCGTTGTAGTCACTCAACTATCTTAATCGAGATATCTTATCGCCACCCTTGAAATCGGTACCGTTGAGGAGTTCCGGTGGCCATCTGTGGTCTTCATCATCAGTTCCGCTTCACCAAGTGACACTTTCTGAATGCAAATGCTACATTTGTTACTAAAAATACTAAAATCGCTATATGTTTGCCTACAATATTCGAGGAGTTCCCTTGATTTCTCCAAGATCCCATCATCAGATCGTGACGTGCTGACAATGGGACCAACTAGAAAGTATACCCATTCGAACACCGAAAAAAAATTTCAAATCGGTCCAGTAGTCTTCGAGTAATCGGGGAACATACATAAAAAAAAAAAAAAAAATATTCCGACGAATTGAGAACCTCCTCCTTTTTTTGAAGTCGGTTAAAAATAAATCGGCAGTAAGCAACGATATAATAATGTCCTTTTTTATGGCAATGGGAAAGCAGATGAGCATACAAGTCACCTGGGGTGTTATTTTCTTAAAAACGGCGGTCGGTCGGACGAACGAGTGAAATCGCAGCGGCGAGTTTAAGTAGTCCCGTCCGAGCGAACAAAACACATTTTAGCGCGTACATTCTCAATTTAGCAGCTTTATACGTTCGATCTTATTAACACAAGCCATGCTGCCAAATTACTTATAATGACTACCAAGCGAGACTGAAAAGTATAATGATTTGTTAGATAAATTTCTATAATCGTTACTTCTTATTAGCACAATTTCGACGGAGCTCCGGTTTAGCGGAGCTCCTATTTCTGCGTTCTTTGGCCCTCCGCGCCTGCTGCAAAACTAACATAACCTAAACCTACCTAACTTTTTCGACCTTGTCATAAGTTGCTTGTTAGGCATCCTGCTTGATAGTCATCTTGCTTTTTAGACGTCCTGCTCGATATGCACGTTGCTTTTTAGACGTCCAGAGGCCCGTTTCACGAAGCTACAAGTTACAAATTACAAGCGGAAGTCTCTATCTACCTCCTTTTGCTAGAAAGAGAGTTCCGCTTGTAATTTGTAACTTGTAGCTTCGTGAAACGGGCCACTGCTCGATAGGCATCTTGCTTTATACTATGTGTTCGGAAAAAGGTCTGACAAACTTCAGGGACTAACTCTGTAGGTCATTCTCATCAACTTTTATTATGGGACCAACATCCAAATCGCGAAAAAAAAAACAGCTGTTCCATACATTTCGGCTCTTTAGCTCTCAAAGTTTGTATGGAACAGCTGTTTTTTTTTTCGCGATTTGGATGTTGGTCCCATAATAAAAGTTGATGAGAATGACCTACAGAGTTAGTCCCTGAAGTTTGTCAGACGTTTTTTCCGAACACCCTGTATAGTCCTGCTCGATATGCATCTTGCATTTTAAGCACCCCGCTTATAACCCGGATTGCAGACTTAAAGTTGTAAATAATTATGGATGAGGCCCATTGCCCACTTACAATCAAGTGGCCTGTGTGCTTGTTTGTTTGACTTTGATTTTCTAAATCGACTGTCCGAGCCTAACAATTTAATCTTCATCAAAAAAGAGAAACAACTTCGTTGGATCACTATAACAATTCGATAGTGTTCAGGACTTTTACCTCTATTTACACGACGATACCGTCTAAAAAAAAGGACACAGACTAGTCCCACTGAAAAGGACACATCTGCCCTTAAATAACTTACTTTTTCAACCTTACCTACTTATCTACGAATAAGGTTTCAAATGCAATCTAACTTATCTCTTAAATAGTATTGATGACTTGCGTAAATTATAATGCGTACTCTTTTGATGTTTATCTACGACGAAACATTTACGGCCAGTGACACGCCTTGCGTATTAAAATTTGTATATATTTGCGTTTTGTTGGCACTCAACGCGTTAACAAAAGGATAACATAAAGATCCAAGGGCTCAAAACGGAGTCAGTTTTGTATCGAATTTAGAAAGTTTGGCGTCGAGTGTGTTATAATAGATGATAGTGTTTTTTTTTTCGTTTAAGTTGATGGCAGGCGTAATGGGGTGTATCTTAATAGCTTTAATGGCTCTTGTACTTACGTATTCATGTTGATTACTACAAGTTTGTGAGACTAGGCGACGCCCGCGACTTCGTGCGCTATACTTCGTTTTACGCTTTTCTCCCATTTACATTTTTTTGTGCATAGGGCGAAGAATATCCAATAACTCAATTCCAAAGCTTAGAATCTTTAACATGGGTTCCTAAAAGCAAATGTAGATGTCATTGTTGCGAGCCCGCTAAGGGATGCGTTCATCTATATATATAAAAGGCAAAACTGACTGACTGACATATCAACGCACAGCCAAATCTACTGTACCTACCTAGAAACTTGAAATTTGGTACAGGGGTTCCTTTTATGATGTAAGTGAGCACTAAGAAAGGATTTTCCGAAAATCTATATTGATATAGGGAATAACATACTTAAATACATAAATACATCCAAGACTCAGGAACAATTTCTTTTTTCTAACAAATTATCTCCGTTTAAATTTAAACCTACTTTAAAAGTTAAGATTTAATTAAGTTCTAGTCTTGTTAGTACAATTTGTTATATCTACTGTTCGGTCTAATCTATATATATAAAAGGCAAAACTGACTGACTTATATATCGACGTACAGCCGAAACTACTGTACCTAGAAACTTGAAATTTGGTACAGGGGTTCCTTTCATGATGTAAGTGAGCACTAAGAAAGGATTTTCCGAAAATCGACCCCCAACGGGAAGAAATGGGGGGAGTAGCGGGAAACTAATTCTACGCGTACGAAGTCGCGAACGTCCTCTATTAAAATATAAAATTTGAATTGTTAAAATATTAGATGGGTTTGTTACGTGTTCACATTAATATTTATTAATCAGCTTAGTTGTATGTACATTAACTAGTTAATGTATAGTTAATGTAATCTCTCCATGGCTGACCAGGGGTGAGCTCAATGTCAGCTAAGCTGTGCGCACGCTCATTTCGTTACCACAATTTTGGGGTCCTAGTGAAAACGGGTACAAGTCGACTTAACTCGTAATAAATAACCTAACCAACAAAAAGTTGGGAAACCCCCGACATTGACATTTCAAAGTTAAATACTTCAAAAACGGCTGAACCGATTTCGATATAAAATATCTAAGAACCACCGCTAGAAAAACTGCTTTCAAATAAAAAAAACCGCATCCAAATCGGTTCATCCGTTTAAGAGCTACGATGCCGCAGACAAACACACACACACACTTACACGTCAAACTTATAACACCCCTCTTTTTTGCGTCGGGGGTTAAAAAGGGTATATACATGAATGTAGTATACTAGACTTAAGCCCTTTTTCACCTGATCTTCAGACGACTTACACCCTTTTTTACTAGGACTCATTTATATAATCTTTGTACAGAAAAATTTCTAAATGAAATGAAATAAATGAATTTGATTTGATTTCTGTGTCGTGCAATAAAAAGCTCTGAAAGCTGGAAACTTTATATCGACATATCGATATCAAAAAACGATATCGAATAATTACGTTGATTTTAAAGGAAAAGTCCTGGGTAGTGATTCTCTCAAAAGCAAAGTTGAGCGAATGCAGGAGTGAATGTCCAAGCGGCGAGTTTAAGTAAGGTCGGATTTTTATTCCCACAAAAAATTTAAACAAAGTTACGTCACTGTCTGAGTGACATTTCAGGGGATCTCAAAGTTTGGGCCAGCAAGAAATATAATATTAAGTTATCATTTCGCTCGTACCGTGATATAAAAATAAATTTGAGATATAATTGAACTTAAAATCGCACAAATGAGTCACTGAAAAGCGATTACGACGGAATCACGAATTATGAAGCGAAGCGAGTGAAGTGACGTCTCACATTAATCAAGCAACCCTCAACTTGTTGACACAGGTGTATCGAGTCAATGATACCAGTGCAATGAATAAATTATGTATACAAAAACTGTTTTCTCGTTTTAAATCAATACAACAAAGAATTTATATCAAAATAAAGTATGCCATCAACAAATTAAATTCTTCAATCTTGATTACAATATATAGTTTTTTTATAGAAAGTCGATTTCTTATAAATGTGGAAAGTATAAATATTTTGAATACTGCAATGTTTTTCGTTAACGGCAATACCTTTGTTTACATTTTTTCTGTGGGAATAAAAATCCGACCTTAGTACCGTCATAGCGAGCAAAACACATTTCAGCGCGTGCATTCTCAATTAGGCAGCCTTATACGTTCAAGAAGCCATGCTGCCAAATTGAATACACGTGTGTTTTGTTCGCTTTGACGGGACTACTTAAACTCGCCGCTTGGACATTCACTCCTGCGTTCAATCACCTTTGCTTTTGAAAGAATCACTACCCAGCAGTTTAAACATTTATGGCCTTATTTGCATACCAACATAACCAGTAGGAACAAATTAATCACACTCGAAAATTAATTTTCTCCATTGATTTCACGTGAAATGTGTTTGCAATCGTAATTGGTACGCTCTGATTGGTTCGGATGAGATGTCGACGGGCCCCTATTGGTTGATTGACATCACGTGACAGTTGGGTTTTGATTACTACGAATTAATAGCAGCGTTTTATTTCGTCTGGAATAATAAAATATTTATTGTTTGAGATAGTTTCAAATAATAAATTTGCAAGCTACGAATGCCACATACCCATATATACTGCATGGTAATCACCTAAAATGAAAACTACCCTCTGTCATAAAGATTTTTTATTTAACAGAAACGTCTAATTTCGTTAAATTTTTTCGCTTTATAGTTTAGAATTTCGTAAACAGACGTTTCTGTTAAATTTGAAAATCTTTAGAATGAAGTGGCCCATTGTACTCATGCTAATTTCAATGTAACTTGAAACATGAGCGTCGTTTGTTAATAAACAACGATAGATGGCGTCACCACACCCTCCATGCATGAAAAGCTAGCGATTACTAATTTCGTGGGTCTTAAGTAGGGTCTTGGTGGCATAATTGTTAATGCCCCTGCATCGGCCCGGAGAGCCAGAGGAGATGTAGGTTCGAATCCTGCCTAAACCGACGAATTTTTTTTTTTCGCTTTAATATAGTTTACCCTCTGTCATATTATGGTGTGTAGGTAGATTCACATATTAATTTAATCATTCAGTCGTCCAGACGCCGGGAGGGCTTCCATCCGCATGTAGGCGAATTCAATGGTTCGGACGCAGCGGTTTGTCGTGTAATTTCTTATTCGCACTGCCTAGGAGTGGAATGCTCTTCCTGCGTCTGTATTCCCGGAACCGTATAACCTTGGTGTTTTCAAGGCAAGAGTGGATAGGCTTTTTTCTGGGTAATCGTGTATCACGCTCTACTCGTAACTTAACACTAGGTGAGAGTGAGGTGAAACGCATACCTATTTTGGATAAAAAACCCTTTTGAAAATAATAAATTTCAGTCATTGTTCGAACCTCATAACTTACTTTTAAGTATCATTTTGTTATTATGATTGAAAAAATGACCTTCTGCTGGAGTTTCTTGCGGCGCTTCTTCTCCGCAATGATGGTCTTGTCCGAAGCGCTGGTAGATTCACTCATGTTACCGACGTGTAAAAGAGCCCTCATGTGGCCTATTTACTGAATAAATATTTTGAATTTTGAATTTTGAATTTCATCTTTGATTTATCGTGTCCTAACAAACTTTAATTGGCGCAATCGGTAGGATCCGAACCTACGTTCCCATAGGGAATGTCTACCTGTAATCATGCATGCGTGTTTGTGGTGGGGGTTAAAAACGAATTTTATTTATAGTTCAGTTTGGATATCCCACTAATATAATAAATGCGATAGTTTGTGTGTTTGTTTGTTAGTCCTTCATACTGCAATGGCTGGACGGATTTAGATGGAGCTATAGCTTAAATACCCTGGATAACATATAGGCTACTTTTCATCATGGGAAATTTTAAAATTCTCGAGGGAATAAAAATAGTCGAAATCTACGCGGACGAGCTCGCGAGCAAATTTTTAGCAAAACGATTTTTTTTGCGGAGTGAGACATCGATGAGATGTACTTCTCTATTTACAATGATATACATACTTACATAGAGAAATAAATACATAGAAAACATCCAAGACATAAGCAAATACTCATGCTCACCACACAAATAGTTGCCCATGCCGGCAATCGAACCCAGGATCGCTCGCTTCGTAGTCAGGGTCACTACCTACTAAGCTACCGCGTAGGCAATGAAAAAGTCAATAAAAAAGCTGCCAACAGCAATCCATCAAAAGAAAAAAACGAAGTAGCAGATTGTTACAACGCGAGCAAACCCGCCGACTGAAGCCAGTCAACGATAAATGAAATATGGCGGAAGTTCACAAGTTTCCAAGATAGAGTCTGCCGGTGTACTTCCCGTATTGAACTAGACCGATTCGATATTAACATATTTTTTATGTGGTTATTAAACCAATCGTAGTAGGTAGGTATGTGATAATTAATGGGCGGCCGACGGATGCAATATGGTGACGAAAGCACAAGATGGATAAGACTTTTATTAACTTTCGAGTATTATTTATGCGTGAAAATATGTGCAGTTTTTGTTATAAATATAAAGAAAGTACTGAAGTGACTTTACGAATACGTCTCTCTTACGTCTGTAGTTATGGAGAGGTCATTGTCAATCAAATATTACCATTACTAAGTACTTTTAATCCTAAAAAAATATTATGCATAATTAAACACAATAGGAAAATATCTAATAGTCTCAGTCAAAGCCTATTTTAATTAAGCAATAATCCAATGAAAGCTAATGTTTTGTAAACGAACCATTACTGGGCATTTATTGTGATTATTGTGATCGCGACACGCTAGTATTTTTATCAGATCAACTTCCTCTATGATTGGTATTCATGCTAAGTCACTTAGTGATAATTTGTTATTGTATTGTACAAATATTATATTACCTACCGTAATAGGGTCTATATTGTCTGCCATAATTATTTATAATCGTTATGTGTTTTAGGTGATAATCATCGCAAGTCATAACGTATTTTTTTAAGAAACTGTTACTTTTTCAGGATTTTTATAAATTTAACCTAACCTAACCTAGCCTTCTCTACGCGTTAAATATTTCAGAAATGCTGAAAAGTTTACAGTAACAGCGACATTAAAAATTATGACTATCAATAATTATGTCAACTGACATTATGACCAAAAAAAATATGGGAAACAAAGGGCTCCCACCGTAATACGATTTTAGGGTTCCGTTGTCACACGAAACCTTTATAGTTTCGCCATGTCCGTCTGTCCGCTTTGACTCAGAGACGCTTAGAAATCTGAACAATATCCTAAATGAAAATACATAGAATGGAAGGAAAACTATCACGACTTAGTAGAATTGATTGTGTCTCGAGAAGCAGACGATTAAAGTGTTTATACTTACAAAAATCATCTAGGGCACCCACGGAATAGAAAAAACAGTGGAAGTGGCATGAGCTTCGCTTAGTATTAGACCTGTTGTCGCCAATACTCAAACTATCATAAAAACAACACGCCACCGTGGAAAATGTTTTTGGTGCGTCTATCGTTTTTACACTCCAAAATAGCACAATAAGTCATGCTTCTGGATTTATTTCCTATTTTATAAATATCGAAGTATTGAAATATCGAAATAAGCGATCGCGGCAAAAGTATGGCACGGTTATGCGGAGTTCCGCATAACCGTGCCACACGTTACACGCCCACTTGACACTTCTACTGTTTTTTCTGTTCTGTGAGGGCACCAATGTTGGACACTTTTAACTGAAGGCACCAATAATGGTCACTTAACTCTTAATTCTAAGATCATAACGTTGCAAATTGATTGTCTCAATATAAATGAATATCCCTTATCTTCTGTGCCATAAGAATCAAGTGTCCATCATTAGTCCTTGTTCATTACTGGATCCATTACCCTGACACCAAGTAACTTAAAATAAAAAATTAGTTCATACTTGATGTTTTTTGTTTGTAGTAAAGGCTTTGGAACCCTATATACTGGGTAGTAATTCTTTCAAAAGCAAAGGTGAGCGAACGTAGGAGTGAATGTCCAAGCGGCGAGTTTAAGAAGGCCCGTCAAAGCGAAAAAAAATTTCAGCGCGTGTATTCAATTTGGCAACAAGGCTTCTCGAACGTATAAGGATGCCTAATTGAGAATGCACGCGCTAAAATGTATTTTGCTCGCTCTGACGGGACTACTTAAACTCGCCGCTTGGACATCACTCCTGCATTCGCTCACCTTTGCTTTTGAGAGAATCACTACCCTGAGCATGGTCCGACATGTTCTTGCCTGGTTTTTTTTATACATGTTTTCAATATTTGACTTGTCAAATCGCTGTTACCTTAACGAGAGGAAACCGCAAAGAACAAGCAGATCGTAGATCATGTTCCACCCCCTAACAAGTGGCGGGTTGTTCCGAACTTTCCCCCTGTTCTTTAGAATTATAAAGCAAATTACATCCTGCGTACAGTTAGTACAAAAAGCTAGTTTATTTGACGTCGTAGATTAAAAATAGTTCTAAGCGTAGTCAGTGTCATAGGATAAAAGAATAATATTATGGTCGTTACAGTTGGACATTAACATAATTCGCATCTTCAGAACAATAGTGACTTAATTCAGAAATTTTAAATTCCGAGTTAGGTTCTCTATAATAATAAAATGACTTGAAGTTTGGTTTGAAAGCTGAAATTTTGAATTAGGTCACTATTGTTCTGAAAGTGCGATATGTAAAATATTTGATGTTTGTCACTTAAAGAATCAGGGGACTATTTGACACAAATTGACGTATAAAAATGAAATGCTTAAAATATGTAGAAAACTCATCAGAAAAATATTTGTTCTTACTGGGAATGGAATCTGGGACCTACAGCTTCCTAGGCCAACTAGGCCTATGCTAATCAAACAGTCAAGCAATCAGGAAAAAAAATAGTGCCTATAATTATTTTTTACTCTTATATTTGTAATAAATAAATAAAAGTGTTAAAGCTACCGCATAATCAATTCTACCAAATCAATTCGACACCTTTATGCTTTTAGCAATCCAACAAAAAAGTACATCCTATTCCATTGTAATAAAACCGTTTTTTGTATTAAAAACACTTAACGATCACAAAAAACATGACGCAGTTGTTCTTATTTCATTTCAACTCTATCTCAACGTAGAACAGACTAAATTTTTCTTTTACGTGCGTAACACAAGTGTGTTATAACAACGCCCTTTATCAAACCATTGTGTGACCCTTTTGATTTCAAACAAAAGGTGCAAGCTAACGAGATTTCAAAGGGTTTTTAAAACCCTACTTAAGACAATTAAGCTTGTTTTCAACCCCCATTTCTATTCCCTGACACTTGAGTTAAAAATACAAAGCATTTTTACCTATAGCGCGTTAAGTTTAGGCTTATTTTAACTTATTACGACGTTTATCGAACGTGTGAAATGAATGAAGTGTGAGATCGCACTTTGAATTTTTGGCTTTAGTTTTATTTCGCGGTGATTTTTAGGGTTCCTTACCCAAAGGGTGCTGGGACCCTTTTTGAAGTGATAACTTCTTTACGGAGGGTAAACCATTTCGTTAAGTAACGCGCGATTAATGACAGACTGTCTGGCTTCCCTTTCTCTCACGCATACGGCAGCGGTAGTACTAATTTACAATTTTTAAAATACAAAAATATGCAGGAATCGGATTTGAACCGCGGCACCGTAGCGTCATAGACTTACCTCTCAGCCGCTAGGCAAATCTTAAGTTACAAGGTATGGACGAAAATGGTAAACGGTATTTGATCTTACCTGCTGACGTCACCGTGCGTTTCTAAGCATAAATACTGTTGACAGTGAGCATATAACCTAAAACTATCACCGTTTTTGAAAGTGATTAGTTTAAGTTATCACTTCTGTCGGGCGTCCCGAGACGCACACTTTTTTTTTATCACTAATGGGTTTGCGTTTGACCTCAGTCTCACCTGGGTATTGATTCTCTCAAAAGTAGTAGAAATAGTAGTAGTCCCGTCAAAGCGAACAAAACACATTTCAGCGCGTGTATTCAATTTGGCAGCATGGCTTCTCGAACGTATAAGGCTGCCTAATTGAGAATGCACGCGCTAATATGTGTTTTGCTCTCTCTGACGGGACTACTTGAACTCGCCGGTTGGACATAACTCCTGCGTTCGCTCACCTTTGCTTTTGAAAGAATCACTACCCTGAAGTTAAGTAGCGACGAGGTCGAAGGTGGTACACGCGTACCCAGAAATTGCCTATTCACTCTTGCCTTGAAAACACCAAGGTTATATGATTCCAGAAATACAGACGCAGGGAGAGCGTTCCAATTCTTTATATAAAATACCCCCTTTATATAAAAGAACTAGCTGTCCGCGCCCGGCGCCGCCCGGGTGTAATTTTTTTTCATACAAACCTTATGAAATATACTTTACGACCTATTCTCAGACCTACTGACCATACACACAAAATTTCATAAGAACGGATCAAGCCGTTTCGAAGGATTACAAACACTGTGACACGAGAATTTTATATAATTATAGCTGTCCGCGCCCGGCGTTGCCCGGGAGTGTTTTTTTTTTTCATACAACATACAACCTTTATGAAATATAGTTTACGTCCTATTCTCAGACCTACTGAATGTACACACAAAATTTCATAAGAATCGGTCGAGCCGTTTCGGAGGAGTTTTGTTACAAACACTGAGAATTTTATATATTAGATTATATACTAGCTGTCCGCGCCCGGCGTCGCCAGGGTGTAATTTTTTTTTTTCTTACAAACCTTATGTAAAATAGTTTACGACCTATTCTCAGACCTACTGAATATACACAGAAAATTTCATAAGAATCGGTCGAGCCGTTTCGGAGGAGTTTGGTTACAAACACTGTGACACGAGAATTTTATACATTAGAAGATGATATCATAACCTATCTTCAACTGGAATAATGTTCTAAAGATTTTCAAATTTAACAGAAGCTTCAGTTCCGTGTTTTTTTCGCTTTAATATAGTTTGGAACGACGTCCTTTCAAATGCTAAAATAATGTTTTAAAATAGTGGTTCTAAATACGCACAAACTCACATATTTCGTACTTTCTCTTAATTTTAGCTTGAAACAGATAAGTAAATTTTCAGTAGCGAACTAAATTAATGACCGACATAGTCGTAACCGCATTATCGGTTAAATTAGTCATCAACACAGCATAATTAAAACAGTCTCTATTATTTGCTTTCACGTGGTTTGCGCACAGTGTATAAATTTAATTTATAAAATTGTTTACTAAACTGTGCCGCACAGTGGCATATAATTTTTGATAAAAAATTGTGAACATCAGTGTTCAGTCTGTTATGTTTTGGTGTGAGGGCAAAATGATGAATGACGAGCAAAGAAGCATTCTTAGGGCCTGTTGTTTGATCAGTAGTTAAACTAACTAATCGTTAAAAACCGTAACTAATGGTTAAATCTCAACGACCATTTCCTGTGGGCCTGTTGTTTGAACAGTAGTTAACTAATTGTAAAAATTAAAAAAAGGAATCGGATATTCGACACATTTCCTTGAGATTTAACCATTACTTATGGTTCTTAACGATTATTTGTATTTTATTTTATTTATTGGGGAAAAAAACAGATAAAGACATTACAAAATATTATAAAACAAAGGATCTCTTAAAGTTCGGTTTAGTCTATATCCTGAAACAAATCCCACTAAGACTTATATTTTAGATTAGATGATGAATGTGCAGCAAGTTTTGCGCTTTTAACTAATGAAATGAATTAAACATCATAAACTCACTTAAAACATAAATAAAAAGCACATGGTAACACAACTAAAAGTAATAATAAGTAGTTAATTACAATAAAATAAACGGTACCATTGACGCGAATGGTTTAAAAACGAAACGAATAGAAACGCTAGTGCATCTTGCGTAGGGCCTTTAGGTGCGCCGCATGCTCATCAGCTCGTCCCTATCATTAAAAAAAAAAAAACTACTGGACCAATTTCAAAAATTCTTTCACCATTAGAATGCTACATTATCCCTGAGTAACATAGGCTACGTTTTATTTTTCTGCGCGGACGGAGTCGTGGCCAACAGCTAGTATTTCTAGAAACAAACCACCCATCTAAGAATATATTTATTCCTTGACTAGTGTTAACAGGCGATAAAACCATTTCAACGATTTTAATTAGGCTTCAATGGAAACGTGTGGTCTCATTAATCTCATTATAAACATTTGCATATGAGATTAAAAATATTTTTTAATCCAATTGAAAGTTGCCGACAGTTGATAAAAATAATTAAATTAATTTAAGGATGAATTTCAAGCGCTCAGTGGAACTTCCTTTTTTGAGAGAAGCAAATGGGTTCAGGCGTTTATTTTAAACCTTATTCATTACATCGATAAGTTCATTTTGCCTCGTTCAATTTTTATGACGTCGTTCGTTCTTCAATGTACCCTAATGATTATTCGCTGATGGATTTTTGATACGCGTATGTAAATTACTCGCTTTTATTAATGTAATGTTGGGAATCGAGTATTTTTACTTGTTATTTCTACTCGGAAAATACTCATCATTTCTGTTGTGGAATTGTATGGGTTATTAATTAAAACCATCAAACACGAAAGTAGGTATAGTCACGTGTTGAATTTTACAGTTGGTTAAAAAAACTCATGACAATCCAAGGTTGAATTTCAATGCGGGTGCTGTTTGTGGGGTCCGGTCTGTTCACGTTTGCAAGGACTTATTGTTCAATTAATCATTCTACCTAGTTATGGCTTTTGACGTAGAGACCTCGTCGTGTTGTTCTCATAGTCTTTATTATTAGTTTAAGATTTATTGACCTTACATTTGTAATAATTTTATTTTTGCTAGTTTTAAGAATTTATTGTTTATTACTTTATTACCTTATTATTACTTAATGTTACTTACTTTTAAGTATTATTTTGTTATTATGCTTGAAAAATGACCTTCTGCTGGAGTTTCTTGCGGCGCTTCTCCGCAATGATGGTCTTGTCCGAAGCGCTGGTAGATTCACTCATGTTACCGACGTGTAAAAGAGCCCACATGTGGCCTATTTACTGAATAAATATATTGAATTTTGAATTTTTTGAATTTCAATTGCAAGTCATTAATATTTAAACAAAAGTCAGGCACTCTCACTATTTTCTCGCTCAAGAAACGAAGAGAAGATATAGATCCCGTGTCAATAAAAAAGACAAATATATTTATAGTTTATCGCTGGCTGTTCACATTGCTGGCGAGAACTCTTTTCACTAGTTTGTCGAGATAAAACATATAGATCCCGTGTCAATAAAAGAGACACATATATTAATTGTTGATCACTGGCTCTACTCACTTCTCGCTCGTCGTCGGTGGGACAAGTGCCTCAATAAGTTATGTCGATTCGAAGGGTCGACCTTATCGATATCATCAGTTGTTTTCTCTTTCTTTGTCCGGTGTAAGGCAAATAAGCTCAAAGACATTTGATAGGAATTGTAGCAAACTTATAGCTTTTCTGTGCTTGTGTGCACACGTTTAATCTTCTATATATATATAAAAGGCAAACCTGACTGACTTGTATATCAACGCACAGCCGAAACTACTGTACCGAGAAACTTGAAATTTGGTACAAGGGTTCCTTTTATCATGTAAGTGAGCACTAAGACAGGATTTTCCGAAAATCGACCCCCAACGGGAAGAAATGCGGGAAACTAATTCTACGCGTACGAAGTCGCGGACGTCCTCTAGTAAATTAAATATAATTTAAAGGTTTAACTGAAAGAGACCCCTAAAAGGGATAAGAACGTCCGTGTACATACCTTTTGTGTGTGTGTTTTTTTTTATTATTCTCTGTTTGTGCCTTATAGTTTTTACATACGTATATTAAATGTGTATACATACATTTTTTGGATAGTTAACTGGAAAACTGTGAGTTGTACGCGCTTATTAGGTTAAATTAAATCTTGATTTTTAGAACTTATTATTACTACCTACTAGTATTTGAACCAAGAAAGAATACCTACTTAATATTCAATTCCCCTCAAAATGTCTGATTTCATTAAAAATACATACGAATACATTAATCCTTGTCAAGATGTCCCGTACTTTTTAATTTACCAACCTGTTTTTGCCGGACGTTCTTGCTTGCACCACAATCTCTTTATTCCAAAAAAAACACATTTTAATACTAAAAGACAGACAAGCCAATTGCAGCTCTATGCCTTTATTCTTAATATATAAGTGTCTTGGCTTTTAAGTAATGACATCATGCTTTCGATACTTTTATAGCAAATGCAAACAATGGCTACCATATCTTGACCTCGAACTTCGATCAGGTGTTTGTAGTTGGGGATCAAGATATGGTGGTCATTGTGTGGCTGCACGGTAAATTAGCACTCGAGTGCCCGTCTTCCTGATTTGTATCAAAACGTGACTCGATCAGGAGTTTTTGGCCACGAGTGTAATCAATTGAAGTTATTAAGGCCTTATTCATTTATTTATTACGTTTGGTTTTTTTTTAAATATAATTAATCATTGTCCGCATTATGTTAAAGAAAAAAAAAAGATATATTTATATCAACCAACATACTTTCCTATTTTTGCTTTTAAAATAGATGACCGAGATATATTTAGAATACATTTTTTCATAACCATACTAATGTTATACTCGTAAATGTGAAAGTAAATTTGTCTATTAGTTACGCGCTTTCACGGCTAAACCAGTAAACCGATTTGTATGAAATTTGGCATAAAGATAGTTTGAACCCCGAGGAACGACATAGGAAACTTGTTATCTCGGAAAATTTGACAGTTCCCGAGGGAAGAGCGATAAAAGACTTGTACGCGGATAACAGCTAGGCAAGCCAATAAAGGCGGACCAACAGATGGGATAAAATAACAGATGGTGGCCTCTGCAGCATCAGGTCAGGACTGAGGAACTTTAACCCCACAGTCAAACTGTGCAAACGGTTTTGTGGGACATATGTTCCTATATATGATGTAATTTCATCTTTTTTTCATAATAAATAAATAATAAATAATAAATAACACGAAATTAAAGTTAACAAACTGGAATTCCGCTGTTTAGGTGACCACCGTCCTCTACAGCATCGTTATTTAAATGTTTAACTTTTTTAGAATATCGCGATTTGAAAGTTGGGAGCCATGTAATTTTGTTCGTAACTTTCGTGTAGAGGTATTTTAATAGAGAAAAATAATTATAATTAAGATTTCTATCAATAACTAAGTGATAAGTAGTTTATTGCGAACTTTACATTCGGAGATTAAAATCTCATTAAAAAGGTGACTAGACATGTTTTTCCTTGTACCCTTTAATTCTTGTAAGGTGCTTCCAGAAATTGTGATGAGCGCCAATATTAATTTCTGAGTCATGAATGTTGTCTTTTTAAGTATATATTTCTGTATTTATATCGTCGTCTAGTACCCACAGTACAAGCCTAGAGCTTAGTTCGGGACTAGCTCAATTGGTGTGACATTGTCCCCTGATATTTATTTATGTATTTTGTTTTAGTGCGACCTCTGTGGGTCCGGCTGCAAGGCGGCAAGCGCCCCCTAGTGGCGGGACAGAAGACCGAGCTGGTCTGCCAAGCCGTCGGAGCCAGGCCCAAGCCCTCCATATCCTGGTGGAAGGGAGGGACACGGCTTAAGACCATCAGGGAAACTGTGAGTATGATGAGGGAATATGTGTGTTGTAATTTTTTTTTGCTTGAGAACCAGTTTGGTGGTTTTTACCAAGATTTTAATAAAAGTCGTCAGCTGTCAGCGATTCTAAATTTCGGTAATTACATAACTTAAACACATTTCAAAGGTAGGTAGGCATTTAATTTATATTGAAAATTATAATATTGTAGGTCACATAATGAAAATAAATTCACAAATAAACACAAAAGATAAGAAGAAAATAACCAAATGTAAAAAAAATCGCAGTCAAATGTAAAAAAAGTTAAAACAAGACTTAAATATACCATAGTCTTGTTAAGTAGTACCAATCTATCTTTTTGAATGACTGTACTGTTGCTGAAGTGCAGTT
Organism: Acleris cristana; assembly: GCA_948252455.1. Taxonomy (NCBI): domain Eukaryota; kingdom Metazoa; phylum Arthropoda; class Insecta; order Lepidoptera; family Tortricidae; genus Acleris; species Acleris cristana. Next base: position 6,812,294 of record OX411797.1, on the reverse strand, counting down.
TTTACTATAAAAAAGTGTACTCGATCACACTGAAATGCATTTCAAGCTAATTAATATAATGATGCTCTCTAAAAGAGCAGTTTTTTACGAAAGCGGAAGTCAACTTTAACATTACAAAAATAAACCTCAAAATACCTTAAATTAAACTTCATAATGGCTTTAACATTTTGGTACCAACAAGCTTTACCAAAATTAACCTTAAAACGATGGAATAATGTACATAATGGCTGATTGTAATTTTATTTCGGTTCATTAAGAGTTAATGCCTTAATTATGACACCTGCGTTTTATTTAAAAGTAATAACGAAATGGGAATTTAAAATAACTTTTTCGTTTGATGTTTTTAACGATTCATTTGCTGGGCAGAATGCATTAACATTTACCCGTCGACGTTGCAAAAACACCAAAGGGATAAATTATTTATGTTTTATGTAGTTAATTACAGTAAAGGAACCATTTTTGATGACGGGATTAAAAGATAAAGAGACATTTACTCACAACTATACAAAATTACATTAAATAGATACAATACACAGAGAAATTGTTGCGAAACGGTCCCATTTCAGCATTCGCTGAGCATAGTTGGTAGAGCTGCTTGCGATGCTAGCGGTCCTGGGTTCGATTCGGTATGGGCAAATGTTTGTGTGATGAGCGCGAGTATTTGTTTATTTATTTATTTATTTAATAATTGGCACACCAACAAATGACAAGGCTATACATTTTGTAACTTAATTAATAGGGATCACATCTAGCCTGAACCTCAATAACAGGAGTGCAACAACATTCATAATATAATTAGACCGAACAGTAGATATAACAAATTGTACCTACTAACAAGACTAGAACTTAATTAAATCTTAACTATTAAAGTAGGTTTAAATTTAAACAGAGATAATTTGGTAGAAAAAGGAAATTGTTCCTGAGTCTTGGATGTTTTTTATGTATTTAAGTATTTTTTTCCCTATATCAATATATTTGTCGTTGGCTACCCGTAGTATAAACCGAAAGCTTAGTTTTAGGATCCATGGAGTCGCTGTGTCCTGATTATTATAATACATACCACATTCGGAATGACCGTAATCATGTCAATTACAATGCTATAATAATTATTATAGAACTGTTATTACCATGGCAACGCTCATTATAGAATTGTTTTCACGCTTCGGTTACGCTATAGGTTACCATTATCGATATCAATTTTAGCGGTTTATAATACGCGAGTAGAAAAAGATATTGACCTTACTTCTTACTTATTAGGTTAAATGCTTGTAGCAATCTAAATTGCCAATTTGTGTCCTGAGCCGGTTTCTTAGTAACCGTGGTTGCTAAGCGACATTATAAGCAAATTTAAAGTAATTTAGAATACCCGCTGGCTGAGTAATGGCCAATTATTTGATAAATACGAAATTGAGTTCATTTATAAGTATTATTACTGCAAAGTATGAGTACCTAATTGGTCTCCAATAATCTATATAGCTTTTATAAAAATTGATTTTTTATTGATGTCTGATAAAACCAAATTTAAAGTCATATTTTTTACTAGATATAGTTTGTTTCAATAATTGCCGTTGACTCGACAGAAGTCCGCCAGAGTAAATCTAGATATATAAAAGGCAAACCTGACTGACTTATATATCAACGCACAGCCAAAAGTACTGTACCTAGAAACTTGAAATTTGGTACAGGGGTTCCTTTCATGATGTGAGTGTAGCACTAAGAAAGGATTTTCCTAAAATCAACCCTCAACGGGAAGAAATGGGGGGAGTAGCGGGGAACTAATTCTACGCGTACGAAGTCGCGGGCGTCCTCTAGTACTCTATAACCGAACAATAGTCCTCGCGTGTGATATCCATGGACTTGTTGCTATAACTCCATGCGGTGATTGTCTAAAACTTAACACTGGCGAAATACCTACATCTTGTTTTAACAAGGAATAAAGGCCAGTAATTAAGACAAAAACAAGCCGTTGTTAATGTTAATAATATAAAAAAAATACAAGACGAAGAATATGGAGAACTGTCAGTTTACTTCGTCTTTTAAAAATATTACAACATTCACGACTAGTGTAGATAGAAAACAATAATAATTTGGCTTTTACATTTCTGTTGCAACATGAATAATAGCATATTTAAAAACCTAGCAAGATTGGTTTGCAGTTCAACGTTTACAAGTTGTTGCCGACCGTACTCTTCCATTTGGCCATGTAATTGCCCCTAATTGCGTCGATGGCCGGCACAATGACCGCACAGACAGCACAATAGGTTGCCCATTGTACTGACGCATGTTGATAGTCGATACCATTCCACAGAGTAAAAATATGGACAGTACTCGCTTACTATGACTCGGTTTGCTCGTAGCGACAGAAATTTTGACGTAGAGATAGTCTTTATTATTAGTTTAAGATTTATTGACCTTACATTTGCTATAATTTTATTTTTGCTAGTTTTTAGAATTAATTTTTTATTACTTTATTACTTAAGTAACTTACTTTTAAGTATTATTATGTTTTTATCATTGAAAAAATGACCTTCTGCTTTCTTGCGGCGGCGCTTCTTCTCTGCAATGATGGTCTTGTCCGAAGCGCTGGTAGATTCACTCATGTTACCGACGTGTAAAAGAACCCTCATGTGGCCTATTTACTGAATAAATATTTTGAATTTTGTTTTTTTTGAATTTCAATTACAAGTCATTAATATTTAAACAAAGTCAGGCACTCTGACTATTTTCTCGCTCAAGAAACGAACAGAAGATATAGATCCCGTGTCAATAAAAAAGACAAGTAGTATTGTGTGATGAGCACGAGTAGTTTTTACTGACTTTGAAATATTACATTTATTTAAGTATGTTTATCGCTATCTAGTTTCTATAGTACAGTCAAGGACTTTAATTGTTATGCCACTATGGAACCCTGTCGCATAACGTTAATCATTAATTTTGGCGTAATTTCTTTCATGTGGTTTGACGCTGTCATTATGACAGGGTTCCATAGTGGCATAACAATTAAAGTCCTTGACTGTGCAAAGCCTAGAGCTAAGTTATTTAAAAATAGTATTTCAATGTCACGTTTTTTGCCCATGATCATGTTCTTCCACAATTAAACAATTTTTATGATTTCAAAGATATTTTTGTTTAAACATAAGAAAGGTCCCAAATCAAGCGATTGATCTTTCTCATTCATATTAACGGAGTATTCATTCAAAAACCAATTTCAATCAATATTCCTCTCTTTAGAGTCTTTATATTTGTTCAAACGCTGCGTTTAACAAAGCAGTTGTAATTAAACACCCTTTAATTTTTTCTATGAAACCTATTCAATTTTAGATTTTAAATAATGACACGTGTTCGCTCTTAAAAGGGGTCACGTCACCCCTGTGCTGTTTTATTAGATTTCATTAACTTTTAATTGAAAAGGGACATGTACCTCGTCGAAAATATACCTACACATTGAGAAGGGTATTTATTACATTAAAAATTTAAAAATATTGTGAGCTTTTTTTACATCTTATTTTTAAATAGATAAATAACAACAACACAATTATTTTTCCTGTATACTGTTTGTTTCTTAATAAATAATGTACTTAACGTTAAAAAAAATGTTATGATGTTAGTACGAGATTTACAGGTAACCAATATAATTATGATAATTCTTACAACAACACTGATTTATAATTTTATGCTAAATATATATTTAACGTTTACCTTAAAAACAAAAACAAAACTAGATAAATCACAAGTGCCACTAAATAGTTAATTTCATAGTTACATACATACATACATAAACTCACGCCTTCATTCCCAGAGTGGGGTAGGCAGAGCCACAGACTCACCAACAACTCCAAAAACTTATTGATAATTCTGTGACCACATTTTGCACAACCAGGCTAAGATGTTATCCAGTGTATTAGTGACAGCTTGCAAAACCATCGCCTAACAGCACTACACAGCCTTAAATAAAAATAAATCCTTAAATTTCATAATTAAATGTAAAATAATTCACTTCGTGCAACCTCCAAATACTACCTGTTTCAAATATTCGCTTGAAGTCTTCAGGATTAACCGTCTTCAAAAATGTCTTGGCAGACAGATAGTCGCCCATCAAAGTGATCTTCTAAGAGATTCGCTGTCTGGCTGACTTGAAACGTTGAATATTTTGTTAAGTATTAAGTATATTTGGGCGGTAACTTAGGCAATATATCAGTAACTAAATTTCCATCTGCATAGTACTTGATTAAGGTTTTCCGTCGGGAACTATTAAATATTCCGGGACTCAAACTATCTTCATACCAAACTTCATTAAAATAGGTTTAACGTTTTAGCCGTGAAGGCGTAATAGACAGATAAACACATTTTCCTTATTAGTACTAAAAAAATGTCTATAAAAATGATGGTAAAAACGAATCAAAATCTACCTAAAAGTATTAGCAGTAGTATATGTACAGATAATTACGAAGGGGAAAATTAATTTGTAATATGGATCATGTATTGTCTAAACGGCAACAAACGTCCCAATAACAGAATCATAATAATTTCGTCCGGAAATCCTCTTATAAGATGTTCGCCCGAGCGAATTTGATTGCTTGCTGTAAGTCTTTTATTATCGTCATTATTAAACCGTTATCTATTGTTACGATTCTCATTCATATTTTATTTGCAAATTATATAACAGAGGCTTATTTCATTTTTAGGAGCTTTAGTGAAGTGTTCTGATAAATAGGTAAATATTATTGATGTTAATTAATTGAGTTAATCATGATCTCGCCTCTCAATTTGTCTACGTGTAATTAATAGGCTGTTAGGTAGCGCAAGTTCATATTTTAAAGTTTTTGTGAAAAAGTTTCACACCTTTTTATGTCCCAATATAAGTAGGAAGGGTTCGTAGTTCACAAGGAACCCTAAAAGTTTTGTCCGTCCCTTAGCATCAACCTTATCAGTTTTAATTTTTAATTGTTATTTATTGGTCAATTGGTTGACGGACGGGTGCTTCATGTAATTAAGTCCGTCATAGTGTATTACAATAAAATAGAATGAGACAAACAATTATGGAAGTTAGATAGAATAAACATGACGTAGGTAATAACGATTTAATAAAAAAAAAGTTTTCAAATATATATATTTTTTTGATTTACTTTTAATATTTTACTGTGTATTGATTTGATCGACACGGCCATGCTGAACACTGGACCGGCCCGCCTAGTTTCACTATGTTGGACGTAACAACCGGTTGCATCCGTGTTTTTGACTCACACATACTTTGATGATGATGATTCAGGAGATGCCTGTCTCAACATACGCCATAGTAAAGATAAGATAAGATAGATTTATTTACCATAAAGCACATACAAAAAAATTAAAGTGAAAACAATTTAAACAGCAACACAGATCTATTATGCACATTATGCTAAAAAGGGCCCCTCTCAGCATTGTGCTGCGGCAAGCCGTGACGCTGGTATTCTGAGGAAACATCAAGTCATAAAACAAATAAATAATCGATTGATTGATTGATTGAAAACTTTAAATTTTGACGTTTCCATCTTAGCCAGGATCAATTTTCAGAATTATAAGTAAAAAAATCCTTCTGTATTTTGAACCAGTTGCCACTGTCGCGTTGGATCAAAATTTACACAGTGTGTAAATGGTATACATGCGTTTATTAAAAATGTACATAGATTAAGACTCTAATAATCATAAACAGAAAGAATGATTTTGATTACGCTAACATATACACCCATTATTAATTTTTGAACATACTATCGACCCGCAATGTACATCTAATTCCATCTGTCAACTTTGAAACATCATTAATTGCGTTTAAAATTAATTGCTATTTTTGTTATACATTGCGTGTTAAATTATTTTGTAAGGTTAATTTTTTTTACTTTAATTTTAACAAAAGCTGCCTAAATGTGCTCATTAGGGGCTATACTAACCACAGTTAAATCGGATCACCCGTATACCATTTACACACTGTAGTTACCATAAACCCACCAATCAATTTTAACGCATTATGCAAAAAAGGAGCACTGTCGGCTAAAAAGAATGTCTAAAATAAAACTTGCTCATGCATAAAGTTCAACGTTGAATTAATATTCAGTCTATTCAGTGTGAATGAAAAGGACACGAGACTTTTTGCATGAAGTTATGACTTTTCTTTCAAATAGAGGCATCGATCGAGCTCTGGACAATTTAAACTAGTGTACTTTACAGTAGTTTAAATTTATAGAAAATTCTATCGCGACAGAAAATGCACGGCCTAAACCGCTGGACTTAGTGATTTTAAATATGGAAGGAATATTCCTTATGTATCCTGGGGTGCACCAAGAAAGAAAGGATTTTTCGAAAATCAACCACAACGGGAAGAAATTTGAGAAAGGTCTCTGTCCACTACACCGTACCATACCATGACCTTACTATGAAAGTATCAGGTCCGGAAGGTAATTAGTATTAAAATGTTGGTCGGTGACGGAACGATCTAGTGGGCATAGTCTCATACTTTTCAATACAAAGATTGTTTTTGCCTGACACGTTCCTATTACAGTCATGGTGTGATACGGTGTAGTGGTTAGAGACCTTTCATCATTATCAGCCCACTACCGTCCACTGCTGGACATAGGCCTCTCCCATGGCACGCCACTGTATTCGGTCCTGAGTTTTTTGTTTCCAACCATTGCCAGCCACTTTTTTATGTCATCGCTCCACCTAGCTGGAGAGCGTCCCACACTACGTTTGCCAAGCCGTGGTCCCCACTCCAGAACACGTCCAGAACACGTTAGAGACCTTTACCAGAATCTAATTCTACGCGTACAAAGTTGCGCGTGTTCTCCGTTAGTAGGTACTATAACTTTATAAACAAACATAGTTAAATCTATGCCGAACCGCATACCAACGATCGGCGAGCTATTGTCCGGCCGCTGGATTAAAAATGCAATCAACTTTTCATTCGGTGTGCACAGCGATCGTACTAGTTGGAGTCTTTGTGCCAATTGTAAACTGCCTGGACGTACCGAAATATGAAAGCCGAAAATTTAGAGAGCTGTAGACTTATTTGTGGGTTTATTAGGTTCACTCGAAAAAAATAAGACAACCAAGAGAGATAGTTTAGTTGACATGAATAGAATAGAATAGCAATGTACTATTTATAAACGAAGCTGGTAGTAACATCAGCAAATTCTACCGTGATTCAAGTAATGGTAGCCATACACGAAGCGATTTACTTGCGCCAGTTTAGACTTGCACAAGTATACTGTAACATGTATTGGAAGATACTTGCGCAAATTTCTGATTTTTCGCAAATATTTGTGCAAGTCTAAACTGGCGCAAGTAAATCGCTTCAGGTATGGCTACCATACTAATAAGTTGATGTACGTAACGTTTTTGAGCCTCGTATGGAATCAAGATGCATTAATAACCATAACGAAACCACTGCCGTGTTCCCATTGTTGCTGTTGTGCTGACAACCGGAGATTACTGGCACGGAGGCATTTCAGCTTTGTCGCCAGGATTGGCAACGCATCTGCAGTCTTGTAATGGTAGCCATACACGAAGCGATTTACTTGCGCCAGTTTAGACTTGCACAAGCATACTGTAACGTGTATTGGAAGATACTTGCGCAAATTTCTGACTATAACAATAACTTGTATTTGTGCAAGTCTAAACTGGCGCAAGTAAATCGCTTCGTGTACGGCTACCATAAAAAATGCAAATCTCTGTGGGTCTCTGATTCCACTTATCATCAGGCAGCTTATGAGCTCGTTTGCCTTCTCCTTGACATTTTTTTTTTCTTTGTTGATCTTGCAATCAGTCGAGAGACTATGAGCAGATGTGTTGAGTGTCCTTAGGCATGTTGAAGCCACTCCCCTGTAGGAGCCACTCCATCGGTAACTGGTTTTTTTAAATTTGGCTATCCAGTTCATCTATTCTTTTTCTCTTCAGACGTTTCAGGTGATCAGGGCTCCTTGACATTAAAAAATCTTTTGTTATAATTTTGCGCGCGACTTTCCGTTTGGGGTGCAGGCGTTGCCGGGGACGGAAGGGAAGCACCACGTACCGGCAGTCACCTCACCTCCCCCAACGTCTGCCACCACGCGGGAGAGTTTCGCTTAAACTTGTTTGATGAGTGAATTTGTACATAGACGTTAGTCGTAAACTAGATGTCGACCTATTTTTGTTGGTATTATAATGATGAATATGATGAATATGATGATGATGAAAATACTCGTGCAGTATTAACCATTTGTACATTTCCAGGTCTCAGCTGACGGTAACATCACCAACAGCATCCTGACCTTCGAGCCTTCCATAGAAGACGCTGGTCGTGTGCTGTCCTGCCGAGCTACCCAGCCCACCATTCCGCATTCCACTCATGAGGATGGGTGGAAGATGGAGATCCAACGTGAGTATATGAAGCAGCTTTATGTAAACGCGTGTCCACTAATAACTGTAACTTCAAATCAACTCACTTAAGTAATTGGCAAAATGCGAATAGTTCCTAGGATTTCTCTCTTCCTTTCATCTATGTCATTGTTTTTAAACCTGTGCCACTTGTATGGATATAATATTGTACTTATAGCCCTTTTAAATTGAGCATTAGGATGACGGCACCAATGTTGGACACCTTTAGCTGAAGACACTATTAATTTTCAAAGATTATATAAGGTAATAAATCGATTGTTACAAAGTAAATGTACAACCCTTAGGTATCTTATGTATTACATAAGAAGCAAGTGTCCATTATTGGTCCTTGTTCATTACTGGTTCCATCACACTAGTCAAGTCATCAAATTTAATAATTTTCTCTTTTTTTTGTGGATGCCGTTGACGCCGATCGGCGTGGGCATTGCACTAAAGATTGCAAGGAATGCTCTTTATAGCAAATCTGTTTTGAGCGTCTTTATTTGACCTTCAAAACATTCAACTGCAGTCAGTTTCGGAAAAAAACACACTCGTATTACTAAAAGAGTGACGGACGCTTTATCCAACTTTTGTCACGCAATAAACGCAACCATACCTAGGCCCGCATGGTCTATTGCAATATAGACATTAGGGTGGCTCATACTAAAGTGACTAATGGCACTTAAAATATTCACCAATTAGACCGTATCGATGATTCCGTTTGAACCAATCGCTCGTCCGGACGACGGTGACGTTTGATCAACCGAGGCTTATGGTCGACTCATGTTACAGTGTAACTTAGAAGTCAGTAGGTATGTTAATACTGGGTCATTTCATTCGTTTTTCGAAGTTATCGTTTAAAGATCACTTGTTCAAAAAATTGTAGTTTTTCAAATAATGGACACTAAAAAGTTATACGAGTATGTTTGTTAAATGAACATACCTAATTTAAAATAAGCCTGGCCAGAAAAATAAAAAAACCTCGCCATTTTCCGGAAATTATATGATCCGTCGTTTCTATTGCAATTCACGAAACACAGATTAAAAAAAAGGATTAGTGGCGACCCCATTATAGGTTTTTTTTTTCTGGTCCTATTCTTTTTTTTACTATTTGATCCTACTGAGGCTCTGCTATCTCTCCGTCCATCTGTCAGTCAGAGGGCTGTAATAATGAATAGATTTCCTCTCCTTATGAACCGTTATACAGGTAGGTTAAAAGTTTTTACAGAGTGTGTTTCTATTATCGCTATAACAATAAATTACATACATACATACATTAAATCACGCCTGTTTCCCAGAGGGGTAGGCAGAGACCACTTCTTTCCACCTGCTACGATCTCGACAAATCTCTTTCGCTTCTTCCACATTAATACGTCGAGTCATGCACGCACGTCGGTTTCCAGTATTTCTCCGATTTGATTCGAAAAAGTACGCCCCTTCCGAACCTTCCACTCACTTTCGCTCTGTATATCTCTTTCGTCAATCTTCTTTCATCCATCCAAATGACCGAAACATCGAAGCTTAGGTACCCTTTTCAATCTTAGTCACTACATCTTCTTTTAATCCACATTTCTCTCTGACTTCTTAAAAATTAAATTAAATTAAAAGGATTGGGAGGGGAATAATGGTAAGAGTACGACACGCACTTGGCTGGTTTTTTATTATTATTATGTTACACAGACTGTAGCAAAACACATAGCAAATAAAAAATATGTGTTGTATGGAGCGTAAAGTTGGGTCCATAACAAGTTTTTTAGGTTAGAGAGGAGCAAACTCAGATGTAGAGTTACTTTCAGTATTTCTTAATTCAAATTCAAATTCAAATTCAAATGTTTTTATTTGCATAAACAAGGGTACAAAAAGGTGTAACACAATAAGCAGTTCCATTCCTTGTTTTACCATAATATGGCGTACAAATATTTTATGATTAATAAATTAAGTAATGCATAGGTGCAGCTTAAAATATTTACAAAAATTAATTCAATGTCAACTAAAAATAATAATAATTTAAAAAATAGCGATTATATACAGGAATTGTAACGAAGTTAATAAATTAAATAAATAACATGATTTCACAGTACTCATAATTTACAATTTGATGAACTTATCAAAAGTTGTCTTCTCTAAGACTTATGAAAGTGCCTACAAGGCTTATTCACAGAATAAATATTTTCATTTTCATCGTTATTCTCGTGAACCTACTGTAGGTAGTTCTCTCCATTGCGTATTTCCGATTCGCCCTAATGGTTAGCACTGCCTCATGAAAGCCTAGGATTGGTCGTTTCAGAGGTAATGTCCTGCGATTGGCCAATTACCTCGGACGTACCGCAATCAATATCACGAGCGGTATCGTGATGACTTGTTTAATTAATCTCAGTAATTGTAACTTGCTATTAGCTATGATTGCGTGTACAGTCGGGCTTATAATTGGTTGCACACTTTAGTACTTCGTCAATTTAACATCGTGTTTGAACTGCAGCATATATCTCTCAGAAGCATTAAAGCGACAAGGTTCAAATATGTGTAGTTACTTAAGGGCAGATATTTGTGTGATGAGCGATTGATATATTTCTCTATATAAGTATTTATATCGTTGTCTAGTACCCATAGTACAAGCCTAAAGCTTTGTTTGGGACTAGGTCAATTGGTGTGACATTGTCTCCTGATTTATTTATTTTTAAGGCCGAGTCTTACCTTGTCACTGCTGTTGATAGATTACTGCACCAATTCAAACATGACGTTAAAGTGTTACAGACTTTCATTATAGAATCGTGTTATAATGACGGAACATTAAATGATCATGTCATGCAAAATAGATTACCTCCAAATTGTATGCTAAGCTTGAATAATCCATGAGATTAACATTTATAATAGCACGATTTATTCCTGTGATATATTGTACTCAAGGCTTTAGTTACTCGTTTCTGGTTTTTATATGTTTTAGCACTGAAAATACCTTTTCTTTCCTTTTTTTTATTTCTTATTTTCTTGACCTTAAACGGCCGAGTTAAAAACATTACCATAACAGGTCAAATACGATATGGATTTCACCGCCTAGAAGGCGCTGTTCTGGTATTTTCTAACATAGGTAACCCTTTGTTATAGATCTGCCAGTGGTCAAGTTGGAGCTGGGAGCCAACCTGGATGCAGGCAAGGTGGTGGAGGGGTCAGACGTCTACCTCGACTGCCGGGTGCGAGCGAACCCGTGGTACAACAACGTGTATTTCACTCACAACGTGAGTGTCTTGTTTTTTATCTTCATCATTAATTATTAATTACTAGACGACACTTTTTTCTTTTTTCTTACAGTTGGGGGTCGATTTTGGATTTTTTAATCTTACTGCACCCCTAAGGTTACTCAAGGAATATTCCCTCCAAATTTCAAATTTCTAGGTCTAACAACTTAAGCAGTGCGTTGTGTCAGTTAGTCAGTCACCGAAGAGTAAGTTATACATACGTATAGATATTCATATCTTGTAATATTATATATAAAAGGCTCATGTGGACTTACTATGTCAGCCAAAGCGTCTGATAAGATAGGTAAGCAAGTCTAATAATGCATTCATATTGACGTCTAAACATGTATAAAAAAAAAACTTTGAGTAAAATATATGTTACTCTCAAAATCAAGACGAATCTAACGACACCTCATATGTTAAAATCCATCAAGCCGTTTAGGCTGCAGAGCGAGCCACAAAAATATACATACATATATACAATTCACACACTGGAAAATCAATAACCCTCCTTCTGACGCAGTCGGGTAAAAACATTTTATTTTTAGTTCGCCAGCCTAAGAATTCTTTACTAACATTTTAAATCTGCAAAGCATTCTAAAACGAAGCAATCTAATTTTATTTATGTCGGTTAAACGTCAAATTAATGTTGCTTTGCATTTACACAAAGAACGTAAAAGAACCGAGGAAAAATTACAGACTGCATTACAAGAGCAAGATTGCAACCTTGTTTTGATGCGAATTCCTTGCAATCACCTACACTGCAGCATTTTGCTAAACTTAAACTGTAGTTTTTATTACAAGGTTTTAACTCTATGTGTTTGTTTGTTTACACTAACTATTTGTTTGGCTCCAATGTTGCAATTCACTTTGCAAGCAGTTTCCGTTCTTGAAACGGGCTGATTTTGGATTTGGATCACGTAATATTAATGGAAATTAATGCGATATTATGATCCGGGAAAGTGGCCAACTGGATCTCCCCTGAACTTAAACTACCGAGTTAAGACTTCTAAGTTGGATCTTCATTAGCAGATGATGATGATGATGATGACTGGGCAAGAATACTTATAGTAGTTAGTCGGCATAAAGACTTACTCAGAACTAGTAATCGCAGGCGCAAACACATGCAAAAATATCTTGCATCTTTTGGAAAATTCTGACAGCATGTACTATCAGCCCAATGGAACCCTGACCCACCATAAAACTGTGTCACGGTGATGTTATGATTCAAGTCGAAAGAAGTGTCAAATAAATTGTTGTATAATGTTACTGTGACACCGTCCTCTATGGTGGGACAGGGTTCTTTTGAGATGATGGTATGTAGAGTAGTATAGAAGGCAAAAGAGCTGACCGGCTAAGTAGTCCGGCTACCTGTTGCAAATTTCACAAATTTTAAACCCAGAGGACTTAATATAGAATGCCTCTGTCCTAGTAATTTCTTTGGTTGTAAACATTTTTATGATCTTCCCCAGGGTGTGACGGTGAAGGCCGGGGCAGGTGTACTCCTGGCTAACCAGAGCCTGGTGCTACAGAAGGTGTCCCGGAAAGCTGCCGGGGCGTATGTCTGTTCCGCGAGAAATATCCTAGGAGAGGGCTCTAGCGAGAGACTCATGCTGGATGTCAAATGTAAGTACGGTCACGAACGTTAATTTGTGACCCATTTCGAGAAAAATATGCTTGAAGTCGTCAATGTCATTAGAGATGTCAAGTCATTTGTAACTTTTAGGAAACTCAACCTTATTGTTGAAGAATGTCAGATTGACTTTGGATCTAAGGTGGGTACCAAATTTAAGTCTTTGACTTTACAGTCTATGAGCACTTAGGTGCTTAGGGTTTCTACTTCTCTCTCACTCGCTCTTAATAAGAGCGTAAGCGAGCGAGTCAGAGATAAATACAATCCCGGAGCACCTCTAAGAGCTATGGCACTGCATAATGTTTAAGCCGAACGGTGGTGAATTTTAGGATCTATCTGTATGAGGTGGTAAATTTATCAGTCTGGCCACGACCTTGGGTGACGACGGTGGCAGCAAGAGCATCGAGGAGCAATAAACAAATGTAGATGATGTATGAAGCAGAGCGTCTATTCTACATGGTCCTTACCCTCATTTTATTGTTAATGCTATGATATCTACATACACATACAAACCTTCACTCCTGTATCCCAATGCAGAGACTATGGACATCAGGTGTACTGGTCTAAACATACATCTTTCGCTTCCTCGATATTCATCACCATCAGCTACATTCCAATGTTTGCAACTAATAATCTCTCTCAAAAACATCCATATACTTTTCAGTTTTAACAAAAACCGACGTTGTTCAATAAGCGATAAAATTCGCTACTCAAAAAGACTTGTGCCTATATTGATAAAGCTGTCGAACGAACTACACCCGGATCCGGAAATGAACGAGAGGCCCAATAAACTATTTACTGCTCCGACAGCTGGGACAAGGCAATCGCCCGGAGCGGAAAGTGTTTTGTACGACTTATATTCTTTGGAATAAGTTATTCTGGGATTACACGACGATATTTTAAGCCCCGTGTAAATTATGCTAGCAAGCTATAAGTAACTTGCGTAATGTAGACAGTGTAATATCTATAACTATTAAATATATAAGCACCTCCAAAATAATGTGCGACCTTTTAAGAGCTGCGGGCTTAGTATGGCTGCGTCTATATCGCGTGTCAAATGTGGATAAAGCATCCGTCACTCTCGTACTTATTTACGTGTCAGAAGGTGACGGATGCTTATCCAAACTTGGTCACGCGATAAACGCAGCCGTATTAGGGCCCCTGATATATCTTAAGAGGATTGTGTAGATTAAAAATTCCATACAAAATGCGATAACGTATCTCTTCCCTTAATCCTAGTCAGATTTTTACGATTTTTGAATATGTTGTAGACACTCGTATTTTGAAAAACTAAGTCTGTACGTTTTTATTACCAAGAAAATATTTCTTGGAAAAAAAAACAAATAACAAAACAGAAACGTACAAAACTAGTTTTTCATAACAATTACAAAATTTAAAAATCTTTCAATTCGGTCTTGATTTAAGTGGTGACAAACGTTATCTCGGTGATAAATTTGTATGAACTTTTTTTGACAGCTATGCGATTTAAGCGTTGGTTCACAATCCTCTTAAACGGCCTACCCAAATTTTATTAAACCTACCTAAGAACCGTCCTAATTACCCTAGCTTTGTTTTAAACCGCACTTGAATTGACCCATCCGTTTGGGAGCTATACGATGCCATAAACAGAAACAAAGATACACAGACATACACTTCAATCAATTTGTTTTACACAGTCATGTTAGCCTAGTTGGTTGACCCTGCCTGCGAAGCTAGCGGTCCCGGGTTCAAATTCCGGTAAGGGTAGATATTTGTGTGATGAGCGCGACTTTTTGTTTCTGAGTCTTGGATGTTGGAAGTATTTAAGGATGAATTTCTCTATATAACTAAGTTTATCGTTGTCTAGTACCCATAGTACAGTCGAGTTCATAAATAATGTGTACACTTTAGTATCCTGTCTATTTAATGTCATGTTTAAACTGCCATATATGAATAGTCACAGCGATTAAAGTGACAAGGTACTAAAGTATATTTATACATATTTAGGAACTCGACTGTACAAGCCTAGAGCTTAGTTTCGGACTAGACTAGGTCAACTTGTGTGACATTGTCCCCCTGATATTTTATCTATTTATGTTAGTCCCCTAATATTTATTAATGTAGTGGTGTTAAATAATTATCTCCTTCACAGATACCCCTACTTGCAAAACGACCCAGCCTGCAGTGTTGCGGGCGGCGAGAGGCGAGATCATAGAGATCGAGTGTAACTTAGATGCCAACCCTAAGGTACCCACACTTCGGTTCGAAGGACCATCATAGTTTTAAATTTGAAAGTCTGCATGGTTCATTTGTAATATTTAAAAAGTGAATTTATAAATTGAAGTTATTCATTATTAATGGCATTTTTTTTAATTTTTTACGAAAAAGAGCGTCTGCAAAGACGAATCGATAAAAAACTATTTGAAATAAAATTTCAAAGTTTCTTTTGAATCCATGTTTATTGATAAAGCTAAATAAACAGAACTCAATTGTGTTTTAATAACATAAGTTCACAAAGTACACGAAAACAAGACGGAAGTACAAATAATACCAGGAATAGATTATCTCTCCAATCGTATTGTACCATTGTCATTCCAAATTAGGCAATTTTGAAGTTAAATTGGATAGAACCGGATTGTTCCTGTTAAGTAATAAACATCAATCAATATTTACCTTATTACGGGATCGTCAAAAAGTTACTCAAAAGTTTATGGGGAAAAGGACGATTTTACCTTGTAACCAACAATTAGTTACTGCTTTTTAAGTTGCAAAGTTTTTGTAACTTTGGTAATTTGGAAACAGCCAGAGTTGTTTTTAAAGGACTTTAATTAGAAATATCCGGGCGTGAAAGTTGTTTTAGGTTAGGAGTTTTAACTTTTAACTCGATAGACATTTTTTTTCTGGGCTTTGTAATTATCACAACTGTGATAGTTACAAAGTTTTAAATTCAAAATTCAAATGTATAATTATAAAAAAAAAACTTTTAAGTTTTAATGTACTCTGTAAAGCGCAAAAACTGAACTGAAGAAGTATTAACAAGAAGTAACTTGAGATTGCAAAAGTCTATAGGTCTCCGAGCGCAATAACCCTCAACCCCTTATTCTAAAAATCTGACAGCGACTGGTGACAGGTGAGAATTCGGTATACATCACAAAGTTTAAGAGTTTCTTCATGGTTGGGCTTCATGTGAGCTACCTACGCAAATTTCACCGAATTGTCTCATGAAACCTGTCAATGTATATCCTCTCCATCCACGCTTTAAAAAAAGAACTTTTCGTGTTACCAGGAGTCCATGACATACCACTGGTGGTTCAACAGTTCTGCGCACAGCAAGCACGAGCTCACTGCCGCTTCAGCTCTCAACGCTGCCCAGAGTCTACCAGGTAACAAGTTAGGATGGTAAATCACAGATGTTAAATATAAGGATTTTAACGACAATTCCGAAAATAAACACAACATGGGTATATCTACTCGTACATGAAAATATCAAAACCCAGGTAGTCGGGTTTTTAAAATTTGCTGTTTGTTTAACTTCTCTATTTTGCCTTTTTGTTACGCAAATTTAAAATCATTTAAATATATGAATATTACGTATTGTTAAAAAGTATTTCTTTTGCAGGTTCTTACTTATACATGGTGAACACATCAGCTGACTACGGCTGGGTCCAGTGCTCCGGCACAAATTCCGTGGGACGTCAGACTAAACCGTGCCTCTTCCATATCTTGCCAGCAGGTGAGGATCAATTTTTCCATAACTATATTCTTCTAACTCCTGAGTAGCAAGACAGTGTTTTAAGTCTACGAAGTCGCGTCTTATAAGGACCTTAATTTTACGTCAGCAGCAGAAGTAGCTACGCAACCGAAGAGGTAAAAATGATCTGCACTCGACTCTATTGTCAAGAGAATACGTCGAGTCTAGATCATTTTGAGCATGTTCTTCTGCTTAGCTACTTTTGATGCTGACTGTACGTCAAAGCAACGAGACAACAAGGTATCTACTGCTACTTTCTTAAGCCCTCCTGCTACTTATCTTATCTTAAAGATGGGCCCTTTCGGATACAAGTCGACCCCTTTAGGAAATCTTTTATGCAATTACCCTCTTACACACTCAACTGTTTAAATGTGCAGGTTTCCTCACGATGTTTTTCCTTCACCGTAAGAGCATCGGGTTATGTTCTTAAGGTAGAAAAACTCATTGGTACATGATGACCGCATGTACCGGTATCGCATTATATCGAATGTCACTTCATCGATTGTATCATATCATAGAATTTAAATTCATCGAATGCTATTTTCAGATCAAATTATTACAGAATATCTTTTAAGTATTTATACTTAGATTAGGTTAAGGTAGACTTTACTCACGCGGCGAGAAATGTCTTTCGATGAAATGAAATTCTGCGTAATACGTTCGTAGAAAGTTGTTTCGATAAAATTATAGGTACCCATATTAATTATGAATGGATGTTCCACTATAGCGGCTTTCCTAATTAACCGATTTTTAACTAATACAAGTTATTTCTTTGTGCACAGACAAACCGTCGGCTGTGAAAGCGTGCGAGATTACGAACGTGACTTACGACTCTTTGACGCTGAACTGCACGCCAGGGCATGATGGTGGCATAAGACAGTCTTTCCTTTTACAAGTAAGTTGGGTTATATTACAGTGCGGTATGGTTTTTTAAAGACTTGGCAACACATAAAAATATACGACCCTTTTTAGGGTTCAGTGCCCAAAGGCTGCCAAACGGGACCCTACTTATTATTGAGCCTATGCTGTCCATCGGTCCGTCCGTTCTCCCGTCTCCCCTACCTTTAAAGAGCTTCTGTATATGTGTTATAAATAACTCCCTAACAAATAGTAAGTAAAAAAAACATGATACTTACACCTTTTTTTTTTTGTTTAAACTTAATCATCAAATTTGACGTGATTATAATGAAAACCCTAAAAAAACATTATACAACAAAAACCGACCAAGGTTAAATCAGTACCGGTACGCGTATTGCACCTAACCGGTTTCTTATTTATTTATATATTTTTTTCTATAGGTGTTTGACATGGGAACAGGGCTGCTCCTCGCCAACACCAGCAGCGACGAGCCAGAGTTCCAAGTGTCAGGGTTGCCCGCCAGCAACTCCCTCTCGGTCGTCATAAAGGCGTACAACAGGAAAGGAGCGAGCGAGCCGCTAACCCTCACATCCAGCCTGCTGAAATATCCTCAGAGACACACTGGTAAAAATTTGAAAATAACAAATAAGTACAATACAATCTTACCAAATTGGGATAGACCAAAAAAAATAACTCGCTGTTTTTACATTCTAATTCGAAAGAATGGGTAAGTTTAAGAGACCAAGTTCATTAGTTTTGTATTTGACCCAATAGATTTGTTTAAATATCTTTATTTCTTTAGCAGACATTTTATGGATGACATGATTATTTTTAATTTGGGCTGGCATTTTCTAATATATTACAATAATTAAATGATATCTAATGATAAAAAGTGATTGTAATAATGTATTAAAACATACTATTTCAAGCGGTTTTCGCCTAACCCGTAAGATACACCTAGGAGGGCTTCAAGCCAAAAACAAAAGTCAAATAAAGGTTAAATATACTTTTGTCGAAATATCCGAAATAGATCAATATTTCAAAAACTTAATAATTCAGAACGGCTTTAAAACCCCATTCCTCGAAATGGTTTTCGAATTAGAGTAATTGTAAAAATATGAACAATCCCAATTGACCTAAGCTATGCCTGTAGGATAATACAATGGTTACCAGACAACGATAGCTATAAAGATATACAGGGTGGGGCCTGTAACTAAAGTAAAAAATTAAAACGTAGATTGTACTCCTCAAACTAGACAACTTTCGTTTAGCAACTTTTTAAAATCATAAAGTTTTTAGATTGTTCATTTTTCAAACAAAGTAAATAGTATTTTCAATGTACTTAAAACTCCGTCTAATTGACATCGCCTGTCAGTCTAGTCACTCTACAGACATAACCAATTTCATAGTACATTGCGTGTTCGAATTAACTTGATAATGTAATAAAATTCAAACCGCAAGTTTTTTTTCAAAGTCGTCAAACAAACGTTGTGTAGTTTGAGGAGAAGAATGTACATTTTAATTTTTTGCTTTAGTTACAGGCCCCACCGTGTAGAGAAATAAATACCCTAGATTAGAAAAAATATTGTTCATTTCACCGGAACGCAAGGCTGGCTTCGTAGGCAGAGTTGTCTTCTAAATTTGACGAAGCGCTGGATTTATTCTGAAACAAGATACTGCTGGTATACCTATACATATATGCTGTACCTAGTGTATAAGAACTGCCTCACGTTGGGTGACAGGTACTTAAAGTCGCAGCTATCAGTCGCAAGTAGGGTATGCAATTATAAATAAAATAAATAAATTTACGTAACACCTGGCCGTAATGTGAGTTTTATCGCACGCTGCGCGCACGGTAAATCTCGCATTGTGGCCAAGTGAAGACGTAAAATTGTGTACTCATCACGGGCAGTAAAAAAGAAAGCCCTCTATCGCATATTTACAACCCTCGCCTACGGCTCGGGTCTCAAATACCTGCGATTTCGGGCTTTCTTTCTTTTACAGCCCTTGTTAAGTAATATACTATTAAAACATCACCTTGATGAATGGCGTTCTTCCACCGCACCGTGCGTTTCACTACACACTAGCCGAGGCCCGTTTCACGAAGCTACAAATTACAAATTACAAGCGGAAGTCTCTTTCTAACTACTTACTTGTGTAGATAAATACATAGAAAACATCCAAGACTCAGGAACAATTATTCGCGCTCGTTACATATATAATTACCAGGGCCTCTATTCAACACGGTAAAAACAATATCGTTTTTGATCTGTTTTCGTATTGTCACCGTTTTGATAGCTCTTATGTACTTGACAGTAATGGCGTCTGACGTCATAACAATACCATAACAGGTCAACTACGATATCGTTTTTACCGTCGGGAATAGAGGCGCAGCTTACATTTTAATGGGATCTGTCAAAACAGTTAGCCGGTGAATTATTTTAATCTTGGCAAACTACGATATAGTTGCAATATATTTATAGCCTCGCGATCAGGAACTATTTACATTGGGACACGAGATTGTAATTAAAATAAATCTTAAGTGAATTTAGAAATTGAAAACGAATTACCTACAATATTATCTGTATTCGTAACATTAGTGCATCTATCAAAAATCATTGTACTTCAAAGCATTTTCAATTTATTAAAGTTACGTAAATTACCGATTTTGCTAATAAATTACAGGTTTAAGGACCCAAGATAGCCGGTTTACCCGGAAATCGGTTCATCGTTTAACCGTTTCCATTGCATAGTAATAGGCTCTAGTAGCTAGTGTATTTTGGGAATAAGTTTCTGCCATTAACTACTAATAAATGAATTTGAATTATTTTTATTGGTAAGGGTACACCAATAAAAAATATTTCAAAATCATTTATTACTAGATTCAACGACACTAATTTCACAGAACGTATCACTTCGCAGAATTTACGTTTTATTGAAAGCTATTTTCAGCTGACTTCGTGGTCCATTTTAGGTTACCTATCTTAAATTTGATTCACGATAAAATACAATATAAATATTCACGTAGGTTAGGTTAAGTAAGACTTGTAACCTTCACAAGCATAAAATAGCTTTCTATGAAACGAAAATTCTGCGAAAACGTTCTATGAAATGAGTGTCGGTGAAACAAAGGTATACCATTTTTATTAAATACATGCATTACATTAAGGTGGCAATTTTTGTGCCTAAGTTTGTTTCAATTCACACTGTACAAAATCCACCCAAATTGTCCAAATATTCAACTACCGAATTGTGTAATTATAAAATTACCGGCCATAATCGTTTCAATCCAATTGAAAATTCCTAGAATTACACAGAGTTAAATAAAGTTGGTAAATTTGACTTGGCGTTCGGAATCCTTTGTTTCGTTTCGCTTTACCGACGTACAAATGAAATTGCAGGCGCATTACCGTTTAAACTTCAATGAATAAATTACCTTGAACTGCGAAATTTTACTGCATATTTACTGTTTGGTGATAGGCTCCTGTACCTACATTTTTGATCAGGCACTGGGCCAATCGTTTGCCGTAAGCGAATTTTATGCTATTTAATTATGACCATGTTATACGATCTTAAATTTCTTAGCTTACTTACATTTTTTTCAACACCTTTCTAAATTATGTATTTAGAAATTTTACTTTTTTTGTTATATGGTCAAATTAGGTGGAGTTTGTTTATTGTTCCTGTACGACGACATATCTTGCTGGATACTAGGATGCAAATTTAGTTTTAAGTACAATAAGTAAAAACAAGAATATTACACGGTCTACAATGAGGATAACTACTTATTTCTATCTTATGCTAGCTTCTGCCCGTAACTTCGTTCGCGTGAAATTAGTCATTCTGCCATCCCTCATCGGCTACGGGAGTTTTTTATTATCATTATTCCATCGGAAATTTTTTAATTTTCTGGTATAAAAAGTAGCCAATATGATTAATCCAGGGTATAAGCTATCTCCATTTCTAATTCCATCCAAATTTATCTCTCTCTCATCATATTTATCCCATGTCGAGCTGTTGCAGCGTGATAGTAACAAACTAACACACAAACTTTCCCATTTATAATAGTATGTATGTATGTATGTAAACACTTTATTGTACAAAAGAAAAACCAATTAACAATACAATTAATATAAAAAAAAAAATTCCAAAGGCGAACTTATCCCTTTAAGGGATCTCTTCCAGCTAACCCTTGATAGATTGAGAAAAGTGAAAGGATGTGCATCGAGTAAGCAAATGTACAAATATACTTAGAAGAACATAACACATTAAACTAATTTAATAAAGCCTATAAAAATAAAATAAAAATAAATTTACATTCAAAATAAATAAATAGTGGTGGGATAGTGGGATTAGTTATCTTGGACTTTTTATGTAGTTTTTTCTGCTTTATGTATGGGTCCAATTCACTACTCCGCCGACAGCATGGGAACAGTAGCAGAATCTTGAAAGTAGTTCCGGATAGATTTGACAGTCCTCTGCCGTGGAAACTTATTAAAAGAACTAAATATGTTTAGTTAATTAAATATTGACCTAGCCTACATTACATATTAACAGTGTATTAGCATGGACCGCTTTGTTGTGTGAATAAATGTTATTGAATTTGAATTCAAAACTAACCTCGAATTTTAGACGTTGGGCATCAGCGTCCGTTTACCATGAATTAATTTATGAGAGATTAATTAATCTCACTGATAATTATTGAGTACACTCACTAGTTTTCAATGAGAAAATAAAGTCATGAGGTGATTTCGTTCATGTGTTGATATTACAGTCGTAAGAATTTTAGGCACCACCGGTGACATTGAACCAGGCTTAGGAATCAGTAACAATGAACCATTTTGGTAACTTAATGATGATGATGAGGTTGATACTGATGATGACGATAGCGATGACGGTGACGATGATGTTATGATGATGATAATGATGATGGTGATGATGATGATGGGTGGGGACGCCAGAGCAGGCGGTTGGTTGATCGGCTCTTTCCGTTATTCATTTTGATGTGCCTTATGGCTGATTTACATTGGTCCAGTAAAAGCATGCCAGTAGAAGTACATTGCGTCGTTACCATAGCTCTCGCCTCAAACGCGAAAACCAACTCTTCAATGTACTTCTACTGGCATGCTTTTACTGGATCAATGTAAATCAGCCATTAGGCACTTATACCAGTTGTACCACCGCCGGCGCGGAAGCGATTAGTTATCGACTATTTTCTCGCTCAAGAACCGAACAAAAGTAATAGATCTCGTGCATATAAAAGAGACACATATTATATTAATAGTTGATCGCTGGCTATTCACACTGCTGGCTCTTTCTCCAATAAAAACAAAATTAACAAAGTAAAACGAAAAAACGAAGAAAAAATATGATTTTATATAAAGAATATTAGTTTGATGCAGTAGCAAAAAAATATCATTTAGTTACAGTATGTTTAAAATGCTTGATAAAATTGAAAATGCCGGTTTTCTTTGCCGGTTTTTTTTGTTTATAAATAGTTAATCGTGGACGTGGGCTCTACTCGCTTCTTGCTCATCGTCGGCGGTGGGACCAGTGCCTTAGTCACGGGGTGTGATAAAAAATCGACCCCCTCATATTTGGTATGAATTTTCCCACCAGTATCACTAAATAACACCTTTGTCCACAGCCCAAGTACCAGTGAAAGTGGAGCTGACCACAGTGCTGATCATCGTGCTGATCTCAGTGGGAGCCATCGCCACCATGACCGCTGTTTCCGCGACTGTCTTCTGCTGTAAACACTGCAATAAGAAAAACAGTAAGTTTGTATCGAGTTTTAACCCTTAATAGGGCAATTATAAGATCTGAAGCCCTAGACAAGATGCTTAAAGTTATCGAAAACGATTTTCGAAAAATGACAAAGTTTATAGGACTGACATAAGTGCTTGACACGACCAGAGGGCTTATTGTCTAACGCACTCGCAATCGCAACCGGCTTCAAAGTGTAGCAATTGTTTTCATTTTGTATGCAGACAAGCCTTCGATTTTCAAAATAAATACGATCGCGATTGCGAGTGCGTTAGATAATTATTAGTAGCATCAATATCTATAAGTAATTTAACGAAAAATACACAAACCCTTTAAACTCAACAGCAGTATAAAACTATAAATACTGCTACTTTGTTTTAGAATTTCACTTTTAGCCATATTTAGTCAAAGGAGCACGCTAGTGCTAATACTTTTAATACCCTCTTGCTTGGTATACCGTCAACTGTGAGAACATTTCCTTAAGCCGGGAACACACGCCTTTAAAACGGAACAGTAGCGTGCATACTAACTGCATGTACAAGTAACTGGCACACAGAGAATATATACATTTGCAAGTTAACCTGCATGCAATTTCACCCAGGCAGGCATGCCTGTAGTTGTTGCGTTCTTTCACACGTACCATAAGCATACGGTTTGCAACCCCTGCGACTCCTTCCTCTTATAACATGCCAGTAAATCAAATTGTTGCGATCTTCTTGCTTGCCAGATACAGGCATGCCATTGAGTGTATACATATGTAGATGGCACGTGCAAGGAGCTATTATGCAAGTGTGACAGCGACAAGCATGTGTATTCCCGGCTTAACATTGGTAACTTCCCAATCGCAATAACTTGTATATACTTCGCAACTATACTCTCGAGCAAAAAAATGCGGTCACGTTTTATTGACATTCTTCACATGTCCCTTTATTATTGCTAGCCAGTGTACAATATTAACCCGTTACTACGAGTACACTCGATATTAAGACTGACGTTAGCTACGTGGGGTTGTTTTTTAGAGATTACTACACTGCCGATCAAAACAAAAAGGTAGTAGGTATATTGAAATGGTTGTCGAACGTGACAAATAAACAGTTCTCAGTTATTTATTTTCTATTTGCCCAAGACGAGGATAAATTTTAATATTATATTGGTGTAAGGTGAGGCGGGGCTATTGCATTGTAACTATTCATATTAAAACGTGTTCTACTTTTAAAATTAGTAAGTATGAAAAGTTACAATAGCCCCGCAGATGCAATAGAGCTCCGCCTCATCTTATAACTATCATAAGTATCCCTCAGATTGTTTGTGGCCTCATGTTGAAATGCGAAGTATGATGAAATTTGGTCTTTATCCAAGATATTGTCATTGCCTATATTTTTCATTAAAAGATTGTAAATGTCCTGCCTATTATTTTTACTTAAAATTTAATGGTTTGTTATTTTTTCTCTCCGTGTAAAATCATTTCATTTAATTTCGTTAATTTCATACTCTTAAACTGCCGTTTTATTTTGAACATCAGTGCAGTTGAGATTGTAAATTGAATAATTGGGATAGACCAAAAAAAAATACTCATGGTTTTTACATTCTAATTCGATAGAATAGGTAATTTTAAGGGACTAATTTCATATTTTTTTTATTTAACCCTATAGTTTTGTTTTAATATCTTTATTTATTTAACAGACATTTTATGGATGACATGATTATTTTAAATTTGAGTTGGCATTTTTTAATAAATTACAACAATTAAATGATATCTAATGTTAAAAAGTGATTGTAATAGTGTATTAAAACATACTAATTAAAGCGGTTTTCGCCTAACCCGTAAGATACACCTAGGATGGCTTCAAGCCGAAAACGAAAGTCAAACAAAGGTTAAATATACTTTTGTTTAAATATCCGAAGTAGATAAATATTTCAAAAACTTAATAATACGGAACGGCTTTAAAACCCCATTCCTCGAAATGGTTTTCGAATTAGAGTAATTGTAAAAATATGAACAATCCCAATTGGCAGGAAAATATAATAATATTGAGTTTCTATTTCAGACAAAAACGAAAAGGACAAAAGGCAACAGGACGAGACGTCGAACATGCCTCTGACTGGTACGAAAGAGTCAGATAGTGTCGACAGTTTAGGTATGCTTTATTTAGATTAAGATATACGAGCCTCAGAGCCCATTTACCACCAGGGCCTTTATTCCACTTTGTTTATATTCTCCTCTTGTTTTCGTATCGTCAGCATTATGTTAGCTCTTATTATGTAGACAGTAAAGACGGCAAAGTCTTAAACAATATATGATTGCAATAGGAGTAAAAACCCAGTGAAATAAACGCCCTGGTCATACGGATGTTTCTTTCCTTTTTTGCCAAATAAGCTCTTTTATCTGAAAGAAAAAGTATCTCTTAGATTAGCGTAGCCTGTGATATATATTTTTTATTAGTATGTTAGTCGTTTATTTATAAAAAGAATAATGTACAACTGTTAAGTAGATAATATTTACGCTTCGCAGTCTTATGACATCTTAAGCCTGACATATGCTATTCTATGCCTGCCTTGATGATATCAACAAGTTAATAGAAGCGATAATTCTTCTTATTATATTCTAGTTATTGATACGCAAAATACCAGTTATTAACTCCTTCTCATTGTAGAAATGATCACTCTTCTCAACCTTAAAATATAATCGACAGCCGACAACAGGTCTTCTTACCCTATTTTGTTCAAAATTCAGCTTTATAAAATCTTCATTCAATTCATATTTTACGGCTAAAAGTTCCATATTTTGTGTTTGGTACCTATTTGATCTGACTAGCTTTTCAGCTGGCTGGCTTACAGTATGCTTTGTAAATGAATTTTATTTCTAAGAATTTTCGTTTCGCGGAACGCAATTTTCTCTGTGGCAGTTTTATATTTTCGAAAAGTTCAAAGCATTCTTTCTATATAATAACTTAAAGTTGGCAACGTTTGAAGTAGCTATTAAATTGAGACGTTTCTTACAATTTCACTTACATAACAAAGTTCAATGTAGGTTGTTTAATGTAAAATAGTTATATACTCGTATGTGATTGGCACATAATGATAGGCATTAATACACGAGTGTGGTTTTATGAAACGAGCCGAAAGGCGGGGATGTTTTAAATTGGCGAACAATAGCAATTTAAAAAAAAGTTCATTTTTAGTTCATTTTTTTAATTATGGACTGTACTGGACTGAAATTTTCCAGTCAACCTATTCGCCATATATTACTTACCATATTAAATTTGATATAAAATACTTTTTATCGAATAAACAGCTGGGTGAAGGTTGTCTCCTATTCGGATCTCCTACTATATGTATATAGGAAATAGGGACATTTGTTATTAAAAGATTTACTAAAGCTGTGATTAATGTTTTGGTCGAATGAAAAAAGTATTTAAAATAAATTTAATATGTCACTTATTTTAATAGTGGTATGTTACCTTTATTGCAATAAATAAAAGCTCTAGAAGCTTATACATTTGCACTAAAATTCTTGCAGTGAAACTAGAATTCCGTGAATCGCGTGTTTGCTACGTCAGCCATTAGTGAATCTACGTTAGATGTTTAAGTGTTATATTTTTTAGTGCTAAGAACAAGTTCAAAAAATCCCAACGACGTGCTTCTATGATGTTATATCGTTTCACCAATTTAAAACAGCCCCACCTTTAAAACAACTCTTTGATGAAAACAATATTTATGGTATTTAGCAACTGTTTGAAATAGGAGCCTAAAAATGTAAATATAACAGATGAGGCGCTTTCAGATACAATCCTAGGTTTAGTTTTCATTACCTTCGTTTAAAAATTTGGCATTATTTATACTTTTGTGCGTATGCATCCTCCTCTTAAATTTTTCTATAAGTACTTACCTATTATAACATCAGTCATCAGTTTTTTACGGGTGCGCTTCAATCAGTCTAAAATTATTTTGTATAATTTCATTTAACTAACCACGAAAAGCATAATGAATGTTTAGCATAAAATCCAATTGTATAATTTTATCAGGCATACGATCGAATAACATAACAATCATTTATTATAACTAACATTTTCTTGTTATTATGCATTTTTAAGTCAATTTCTTCTAACTACATAGGTTAGGTTAGGTTAGAACTGTGACCACATTAATAGTAATGAAAGCCGTTAGAAATATGTATTTTTTTATTTATGAACATTATAGTTTAAGAAATTAGGCATTTTGTTTTATGCATCTTTGTTATTATATCGGTGGTTTATTATAGAGATCGAAATTATACAATTTGTGTTATGTAAAATGAAAAATTCGTATAATAGTTTTATGCAATTTATTACACACCCGGTTTTTACATCAGTAATTGTACCTATTATTTTGTTGAATTCTGCAGTAAACACTAATATTTATCTCTTATTTTCAGACAAAAACCCGGACATAATACCGCTAGACGGAAAAATCAGCGACAGCTGTTCGAACAAGTCTTCGACTACCGACTACAGTGCCATAAGGCCGTTAATCTCCAAGAACCCAGCGGAAAAATACGACTCTATACCGCCCAACTGCGATCGCTTCTACGACCACAACATTGACCCTTGCAACCACTATATACAAGTCCGTCCAATAGAATACAGGGTCCGGCCAACTTACCAACCTAACATGGCTCCCATGGCCAACCTTGGCCCCAGCATACAGAGCATTGGCCCTATGAGTAGTTTAGGCATGCCAAACGTTGGCCCCAACGATTGCCATAGGCCTCCATATGATAAGGTGTATGAGGATTGGTTGAAATATAAGAATGCATTGCCGCTGAATACTAGCGGTCTGGTAAGTAAATATTTTTCAATTAATCCTTGTGTTGAGGGTTTTGTTGTCTCACTAGGAACCCTAATTAGTTTTGCCAAGTCCCTCCATCATACGGGACCAAATCTCATAGTTTAACCATTTACAGGGCATACCACTCCTAGATAATAAATGGTCATCCATATCTCAAGTGGATACAGTTTCTAGTTGAACAAACGCCGTTCAACAGTTTAGTTTATATTTTTCTCTCACAATCACGTCTCAGTTTAACGTTCCAATTTCCTCGAGACATTTTGAAAGGGATGAGCGTCGACACGTCGTTATTATTGTTGTTTCCTGGGAAAACTGTTTGTAAACAGTGCGCGATAGATTTAATTTCCGCGGAAAGAGGCAGATTGAGCTAAGCCATATGCACAGCCGGTACAATTAAGCCTCGTTTTCACTAGAAGAAAAATGTCTTGTCGGGTCTCAGCAGCCACGTCAGACAAAATCAAGCGACTTCTCCTGACATCTTTGAGGGCCCTGCCAAGATGCACTACGCTAACTAGCGTTTCTATTCGTTTCGTTTTTAACCAATCGCGTCATTGGTAGATCACGTGACTTTTCGTATCACGTCATCTACCAGGCACGCGATTGGTTTAAAAATGAAAGGAATAGAAACGCCAGTTAGCGTAGTGCATCTTTGTAGGGCCCTCTGGTGATATTGCGCAACTACTACGACTAATGGCCGAACCCTATATTCAAACCGCGGATAGATAGGCTTACTTCGGATTAAAATTTGACACATTTTGTATGGGCAAATGTCAAATTTTAACCCGAAGTAAGCCTTATCTATTCGCGGTTTGAATATAGGGTTCGGCCGTAAGACTAATGCGCTTATTACACCTTCCTAAATTAGTCACTAACAAGAGTGTCGCAGCAATATGTTGGAACGACATGGAGATATCTCCATACGTGTCTAACGTAATGCGGCATCCCTCTTGTTAGTGACTAATTTAGGAAGGTTTAAAAACCCCTTGAGCCCCATGAATTCGCGAGACAGCTCAACAAGTCAGTGAGGCTAGATAAGTTGCTTAACGATTTTCGAAAACTGACAAAATGTATGGAATTGACGTAGACGCTCGACGCAACCGTCTGCCAGCTTATTTTGGATAGCGATAACGAACGCCGAATGCATCGCGTCTAAGGTCTGCGACGTCGCGCGACAACCTAAAACGATACGCGATATGTTACCAGACATGTTGAGCAAAGCTTGGCGACGTTGCACATCACGGCCAAGAAATATTGCGCGGTGTTGCCAGATATGTCGAGCGTAGTTTGGCAACGTTGCGCCACTTCGTCTGACGTTGCCATTTGTTCCCTAGTGAAAACAACGCTTTAAAGCGCTTTTAATTAGCAGGATTAGTTTATACCTATATTAGAACTTGAGTTAGTTCTCCATAGCTCTCACAAACACTTAATTCAATCACTATCCGACAAGATGACGTATAGTCAAAAGCATTAATCTACACAGCCATCGCGTCAAATATATACATATATAAATAGACCTAATTATTAGTAGCATAGGGGCGTGTAGATATTTCCGGCGTCTTGGGAACGTGTATATATGATTTTGACTGTACTACGTCGTTGTCAAGCTTGTCTGTGAGTAATACCAGCCAGTTTAAATCAGGGATCGTTTACCGGTATTATGTTCATATAAAAATACCGGTATTCAATTTCGGTATCTCGCTTATTATTGAATACTTTTGCTCATCAATGAATTTATATAATAGAATGGTGTTACTACCTAAATAACAGTCGAAAATATCAAGTTAATAATGCAATTTAAAGAAGATATTACAATTTTAATTAATACCGGTTTTGATCCCTAGCTTAAATTGTCCTGCATACACTTTTCCTTTTTCAAATTTATATCTTTTTCCAGCTGCCAGCAGAACAGCTAATGCCCCCCGAGCTGTACGCCTCCCCGCCCCCCTCGCTGTACAGCAACCCCCGCGCCCCGCTGGGCTTCCCCCCCGCGCCCGAGCTCGAGCGCCGCTATCACGCGGAGCCCCGGCTGGCCCACGTGGACTCGAGGAGCTGCTCCAGCTCGCCGCCGGTCAGGTTTAACACTGACAACACCGTGTTTTATAATAAGATGTTGGAGAGGAGTACCAATACGTTGCCGCATTTGAAGAGGATAAATGGTAAGTGGGAATGTTTGCTTGTTTGAGTCCACGGAATTGAAAAAACAGTGGAAGTGGCATGAGCTTCGCTTAGTATCAGACCTGTTGTCGCCCATACTCAAACTATCATAAAAACAACACGCCACCATGGAAAATGTTTTTGGTGTGGCCATCGTTTTAACATTCCAAAATGGCACAACAAGGCATGCTTCTGGATTTATTCCTATTTTAGAAATATCGAAATATCGAAATGAGCGATCGCGGCAAAAGTACCTAATGGTAGGTTATGCGGAACTCCGCATAACTATGCCACACGTTACACGCCCACTTGACACTTCTACTGTTTTTTCTGTTCTGTGGTTGAGTCAAGTTGTTAGGGGTAATTTTTATAGAAATTGAGTTAGTCCTTAACTACGCTCAAGGCTTGTGCTATGGATACTACGATATAACTACTTATATACATGAAAAAAATCCAAAGCACGGGAGAAAATTATTGTTTCATAAAATTACTTATCACACAAAGAAGCATATTCTTTTACTTGGTAAATTAAATGTAAATAAAATCACGTGACTCATGCTAGTTCATCAAGACAGACCACAGATACTGAAAATTTCCTTCATTTCGAGCGAGTCGTGATACAAGTTTTTTTTTCTAAGTTTTCACATGGCTTCAATTTTACTTATGAAACAAGCTGTCACATTACGCGTTTCTATCCAGTCGTGATGCATTTCATGTTACCAGGGGGCCTAATATGGCTGCGTTTATCAAGTGACAAAATGTGGATAAAAAATCCGTCACTCTTTAACACGTAATAAGTACGAGAGTGACGGATGCTCTATCCACATTTTGTC
This sequence comes from Acleris cristana, assembly GCA_948252455.1. Lineage (NCBI taxonomy): Eukaryota > Metazoa > Arthropoda > Insecta > Lepidoptera > Tortricidae > Acleris > Acleris cristana. Next base: position 6,780,869 of record OX411797.1, on the reverse strand, counting down.
GCTCGATAAACGCAGCCATACTAGGCCCGCAGCTAGTGATATTTAAAATCTGCCCCTTTTTTGTATCACCACTGTTTAGACTCTGTGTACAATATATTTTCTGTCTTTATTGGTTAACATTCTGAACACGTGGTTTTTTGTTTATGTTTAGTTAGCTAGATACGTTGACAAGTATAGGTTAACCACATCGTTAAATTAATGAAACTAACAGAAGGATGTGGTACAAGATATTATCAAGTATATTATCTACTAGTTAAAGTACTTAATTGGTTTACTAGTAACAATTTACTACTAAATGCTAAGAAAACTAAATGTGTTAGGTTCGCTTTGCCTAATGTTAAACCGGTAGATTCTAGTATTTTTATAAATGACGAGTGTCTGCAAATGGTAGATAAGGCAGTTTTTCTAGGCATAACAATAGATAAAAATTTGCAATGGGGTCCCCATATAGCTGTACTGGCAGGTAAACTAAGTTCGGCAGCTTATGCCGTTAGGAAAATTAGACAGCTAACTAATGTTGAAACAGCTCGCTTAGTTTATTATAGTTATTTCCATAGTGTCATGTCGTACGGTATTCTGGTTTGGGGTAAGGCAGCTGAAATACAAACTATATTTGTTTTACAAAAAAGGGCCATTCGTTCTATTTATAACTTAAATTCTCGTGACTCCTTAAGAGAACTATTTAAAGAAATTAATATTTTAACTGTAGCATCTCAATTTATTTATGAGAATATTATTTATGTTATTAAAAATTTAGATTCTTTCACCAAAAATTCTGATATACATAATTTAAATACAAGAAATAAAAATAAAATTGCTATTCGAAAATTCCGCGTACGTAAAGTATATAAATCATTTGTTGGTCAATGCATTCATTTCTATAATAAATTACCTGACGTAGTTTTAAAGTTACCCTTTTCAGCACTTAAAAATTACTTGAAAAAGTCGTTAATGTCTAAAGCGTATTATAGGGTCGAGGACTATCTAGCAGACAAAAATGCATGGCCTAAACTCGAAACTTAGTCAATAATAATTTGTTCAAATGTAAAACCTTTATCTTGTCTAGGGGACACTGTTGATGTAGGAAAACATGTCGAAACTTTGTTTATTATTAATTTTTTTGTTTTTGCCTTTTTCTCCGTCTATATCTCTCCTAATATTTTTGTCATGTTTTCCTGCTGATCTACGCATGATATTTGATATTATATTTAAATTAATATTTATAGCTTTATATAATACTAGACTAAGTTGTATCATTGTAATAGGAAATATGGTTAAAAAAATGACTGACTGCTGAGTTTCTTGCGGCGTTTCTTCTCGGCAGTGGTCTCCTCTTGGGAAGCGCTGGTAGACTCCTGACGTGTAAAGGTGCCCGTGCGGCCTACTTACTGAATAAATGACTTTTATCTTTTATCTTATCTTATCAAAAAGATGTTTGAAAGATGAGATTGTTTGGAGCTAATTGTTTGTTACAAACATATTATTTTTATTTTATTTGTGTGTTGTTACAGGTAACGCTATGAATCAAAAAGCCAGTGACTCTAAACAAATTCCCAATAAGTCAGCGGAAGGTAGTATAGAACCTGTCAAAATGGGCAGCCATGAGACGTGACTAAAGTGAAGTTAAGTGGACAAAAGTGACATGAAAAACAGTGAATTGTGAACAGTGTATAGTTTAATGTAAAAAGACAAGAATTATTAAAACTCTATTTACGTGATTAAGGTAATAATGTACACTTGTTTTTTTATTGTATTCGATTCATACTTATTTAAGTTATTTAGTAAACAATATTCTAAGCTAAAAAACAATTTCTTCTCGAATCGAACTATGGACAATTAAAAGATTTAAAAAACTATTTGGTTATACATTGATTACACCGTATGACGTAAAGAAGTGATTAAGTAATCTGATTTATTCTATTTAATTGTTTTTTTTTTCATGCTTGATTATGGTATTGTACGTTTTTTTTTCTAATTACGAATTGACCACTATGTTCATTGCTAAATAAGGCTGCAAAAATTTATTTATTATTTGGTCAAATAAATATTACAAAATGAGCGTCCAATGACGGCAAATGATTATTGTATTGAAAATTAATGATCAATAATTATAATTATAATGATTATTGTTAAGTAAGTACTATCATGATTTACATCGTTTTTACTTTGTTATTGTATTTCTTACCTAATATAACTAACTTAAATCTTAACCTTCACTCAGGTTTACATGGTTTACATATGTTTGGCCAAATTATTTTTCGTCAAATGTATCATTTTGTCAAATGTTTCATTTGGTCAAACGCTATTTTTTCCGAAAATGTTAACATTTCAGGATTTTTATAAAACTAACCTAACCTAACCTATAGGGTTCTACACGATGGTTCTGAAATAAATCCTGAAATAATAACAGTTTCGGAAAAAATAGCGTTTGACCAAATGATACATTTGACGAAAAATAATTTGGCCAAACGGCAGTACACCGATTTACATACTTAAAATATCCCAGGATGCATTTTGAAATAAAAGGTGCATTTCCACTTTAACGTAGAACGGCGATATACAGGTCAGCGAACGAGCCAGCGAACTCTATGATCTGATTGGTTGATTCTCGTCACGCAGCAGAACCTAAGTGGAAACTCATCATTTTTCTCTGTAATTCACACCCCAGGCCAAAAGTATGGAAACAAATTTATTTTTCTTAATATTTAATGTTTCCATTATACATTTACTAAAGAAAATTTTACGTATTTACTTTTAAGATGTTCTATTATCATTTTTACTCTTTTGTTTTCAAAACACTTTTTATCTTGAAAATCGCAGTTTTTCATAGTCATAAATAAGCTTGTTTTCATACTTTTGGCCTGGGGTATATACTAATGGGGTGTAGAATAATAAAATTTAGGGGTACTCGGGACTGGAAGAAACATGTCAATGACAGTTACTATGTAATTTCAGAATTTTCTTGTGTTTTTTTTTAAAGTGAAATAATTTTGTTTTTTTTAAGAGTTATATTGTCTGTAACTGAGTGTTAATTATTACTCGTTGCGAACTCTACATTTCAATATTAAAATCTCTTTTTTTAAGTGAGGACATGTTCTTTTCAGTGTACCCTTAAATTGGAATTCGTCAGAGCATTATATTAATGTAAAGTAAAGTAAATAATTCGTTGCGCAACCGCGAGCTTACCCGACGGTAAAGCTAATTAATTAAAAAAAGCACGCCCTAAAATGTTGCTTGTACGCTCTGACGGGACAACTTAAAATCGCCAGTCAATAATTCGTCCATCGGTTCATTTAAGAAAATATCATGGTTGGCGTCGTCGGCAGAATTATATTATAGCCAAGGCATTAACACGTTCGCGGCGCGTTTACACGTCCGAGTACATTGGCTAACGTGAGGCTAGCTTGAATTATTGTTGGTCTTCATTCACTTCCAAAGGGTGTAAAAGACTGAAGTAAAGTACTAAAAATAGATTCATTTGCAAGTGAATAAGCAGACTTTTATAATAAACATTACCATGATGTTACAGTGTTGGTATTTTATTTGTTGCCAGATTTGGACACTATGATTAATTCAAATTGCAGATCATGGTTATTTTGAGGTGATAAGAATGTGACTTAAGTAATCATTTTTTAAAGTGGGCAACTAAAACTGCCAGATGTGTAATTAATTTCATGTGTATTAAAGTGGATTTTGTTACGCCTGTATTGAGCAAAAACGTTAATTTATTCTTATTAAGCTTTATAAATGGCTTGGAATAATAAAATTGGAAATGAATAATGTAAATAGGTACATATGTATAAATATACTTACACACAATGAGTATGTTATACGACAAGTTGCCATAATAGTTAAAGTTTTAGAAGACATTAAGACATTAAAATATTAATATAGTTATTAGTAATATACGAGACGAGCTTTCTGTTATTAACAAAAATGTCGTAACTTAATTTATAATTAAATTAAGTTGTAAAATGACTTAGCTTTGTAAGTTTTTTTATGTTAAAAGAAGAACTGTTCTCTGATGAATAGGTAAGTTGGCATAAAATAAAATTATGCGAAAAAAAAAGTGTAATTATTTCCACTCTTACTCTAACTTAGTGGAGTTATTCAATTTTCCAAGCTTTTTTAGCTTTTATCGTGTAAAAATACTATGTCCGATATATTATCTGGTATTTTATCATTTTTTTTAATTTTATTAACTTTTTGCTGCGCTCCTCACATTAAATAACCTTATAATTAATTTGTTCCTAAAATACATAATTATACGTAGGTATAGTCACGGTAAAAAAAGGTTCGTCACTTTTCGACTCTATTTCAACGCTCTTAAGGTTCAAAAGTGACGAACCTTTTCTTACCGTGACTATACCCAATTCATCTTGTACGTTTTCCATGAAATACTTAATTAAAACTTAATGAGTAGTCAGATAACAGTTCTTAATTGATCATTAATTTAATTAATTAAATCGCTTGTAAAGTGAAACATTATTGGGGAAATATTTCGAAAATTAATATTATTCGATTGTTAAAAATAAAAAGAATTTCAAATTATTGCGGCTTCGATGCGGTGTTGTTACGTAAAATAAACATGTTGTAATAATTTATGTGATATTATAATGCCTTTGGGCTACTCTGTCATGAGATTTATTATTTAATTTAAACCATCATCGTAATAGAAAAACAATTTTAAATAATAGATACTCTTGTATTTTACTCGTGTCAAATTTCAATTTTATTCTTCAGCTTTTTATTTTAACGCAACCGTATTTTTTTGCGGTACCAGTGTCGCGTATCAATCTAATAATGTTATAAATATATGACACATTAAATATTCATTTATATTCATCTTTCATCAGCTCAGTTTACATCGGGTCTTAACACGATAAAAATAACGTTTAAAATAGTTTTGCACATACCACGTTATTCATCCAAGACCTTATTTGAAATATAACACTACGCGGAAGTTTTAAAAGGTCTTTAAATCTGTATATTTTAAGTTTAGATTTGACCAAACGCAGAAATGAAAATAAATTAATAAATGTTGCGTAGAATAGTGCTGTTCATTTTGTATTATAAATAAATGTGACAATTTGACAAATTTTGAAGATTATCCACGTTAAGCATGTCAATGTTGTTGTTTCAATAATTATTGTATTAATCACGCCAGGCAAGTGACGTTTAATATTTAATAAAGCTACAGCGACGAGCAGTAAAAAGACGACTAAAGAGCACTACACGAAAAGAGCATTCCATCTGCTCGTTTTCTTTTAACATTTTTACTCTTTTACTTTTTACTATTTGGTCGTTCGTTGTCAGTGAACTAGTTTCTTAGCAAGAATTACAAAAGGTATTTTTCTGTAAAGCTTGTAAAGTGTTTTTAGCCGTAATAAGATCGGGTAAGAGCCACTTTGCTGCATTTGAGCTCTCTATTTGAACAATAATGTAGACAGTTAGGGTCTCCCCAAACCTATCGACACGGAATCGGCTTGAGCCGGTAAGAAAAAGTTTTATGTCGATGCAATAAGAGCGAAAACGACGTCGTTCCGTTCGCAACGCCAAAGCGAGCCTAGCCGAGCCGATTGACGTTTGTTTCGCTCTTATTGCGTAGATATAAAGAGTTTTTTGATCAGCTAACGCCGATTCCGCGTCGATGGGTGTGGGGAGACCCTTACTGCGTTTTGCAAATACATTGTTATGCGTATTTGATATTTGTTCCGACGTATAGGTAATATTGTTTGTAACTGAGTGTAATGGGCGTGGATTAATGTTTTTGCTAATAATTTGTCAGATTATCGTAAACCTAGATTTTATACTATATTTGATTTTAGTAATTATAGTTGATTCGCCTAATTCGATATAATTTTTGTACCATAAAATACATAAGTGTTTATTTCATGGTGTAAAAGTTCTTTTGATGATAATAAATGTCAGTTATTATAATAGTCAATTTTGTTTTTTTTTATGGATTTACATTATCTTCCTGACCTGTGCATGGTTTTTACGAAAAAAGTAAGTATTCTTTTTATAATACAATAACAATGATAAAAGGACACGGTGAAAAATAAAGCGATAAAAGTGTAAAATTTTGAAATTTATACTAGCCAGGCTACTAAGTTTATTAGTTTCTTCAGATGCCCGAAGGGGAAACGGTCCCAGTTTTAGAGCTCCGCTCACTATCAATCACTATTACAACGCAAATTCCCGTTTTCGCAATCTACAAGATTGATAAACTTAGATTATTTTCAAACTGGGTCGCAAACTCAAATTTTGTTCTCTGTTATAGTTTCTATTAGAAGCTGTGTCGATTTGTGTTTTTATTGAGCAATAAAGATCAAATAAATAAATAACAAATAAAACATAAATATAGAGAACCTGACTGCAGCAAAGCCTTTTAGTGGTTATGTGTTCGACCTGTATGTATGTAGGGTACCTACCTATTATTTGTCGAAACACCTTTCAATGAACTTATTACGCAGAATTTTGATTTCATCGAAAGGCATTTCTCGCTGCCTGAATTTTTTTTGGTAGTCACAAATGTAACCTAACCTATCCTACGTAATTTATGTTTAAGATATCCTGAAAACACCATGGTTTCAGCAGAAAATAGCGGTCGATCAAATGAAATTCGATGAAATGGTACAATCGATGAAGTGAAATTCGATAAAGCGGATCATTTTATCGAATACTAGCAGCCCGCCAGTGGCTTCGCCCCGCTGCAAAGTCCTAACTTTCCCGGTGGATTTTTCAATTATTTTCTTTCATAAAAACCTTGTCCTGACAATGACGAACACAACATAAAAGAAATCAGCCAAATCGGTTCAGCCGTTCTCGAGTTTTGCACTTAGCAACACATTTAGCGATTCATTTTTATTATTAAGATAAGATGATGATCTTTGATGTATGTCCGCTCGTGACCACTCAATCGTTCAATCAATTGTGTTGGGATAAATTATACGTTACTACAGTGCGATAGTTCTTAGAAGATGATTCGGGTTTGTACTTGTCTCTCACTTGCTCTCATACGCTTTTATTAAGAGCGAGTGAGAGAGGAATACAACCCCGAAGCACCTTTTAAGTGCTCACAGACTGTACATTCGTTTTGATGGCGCGAGTGTCATTGGGTACATAAAATTCTTATAAAATCAAAATGGTGGATTTTATGCCCTGTATTTATGTGGACTAAAAGAAGATGTAGTGACTAAGATTGAAAAGGGCATGCTTCGATGGTTCGGTCATTTGGAAAGGATGGATGAAAGAAGATTGAGGAAAGAGATATACAGAGCGAAAGTGAGTGGAAGGGTCGGCAGGGGCCGCCCTAGGCGTACTTTTTCGAATCAAATCGGAGAAATACTGGAAAAGGGCCGAAATGTTGAGTACCCGAAACCGAAGTGCGTGTATGACTCGATGTATGAATGTGAAAGAAGCGAAAGATCAGATCGTACCTAGCAAGAAGTGGTCTCTGCCTACCCCTCTGGGAAACAGGCGTGATTTAAATGTATGTATGTATGTAACATATATTGACGACAATATAAAAAACAGGTTTTTAACCGAATTCAAAAGAGGAGGTTCTATGTTCCACTGTATATATTTTTTTTAATGTTTGCTTTTTATTTAGTTACTTATAAATATTATTTTACCCTTTGACCACGGTCGGTGAAGCTAGCCCGCATGCTTTCTACTGACTGATTCACTAATATTTACCCACTTTAAGTTTGTTTGCGCTACTCGTCGAGCTTTGTTTTTAACGTGGGAACTTACAAATGGACAAACATAATTATTTGCTTTAGCTGTTAATATAATCTTAGTATAATCAAGTAAGTACTGGGGATTTAGTTTAAAAATAGTTTTTGGTAATCATTTCGTAAATAGGCACTCATTATTATGAATGCTTGTTGGTTTCATCTTTAAAGTTAGGATTTTGGTGGCATTCCATGGTTTTAGAATCTATAGAGGCGCTATTTCCTAATTATTCACATACAACTTTGATTTTGATTTTCTGTATATTTCAAAGTTCATCCATTCCACCAATATATTAAACCAATTTATAAGAATGTTCGTATGAAGTATATCTCCGCTATGAGCGCGTAACAAACAAACAAATATAAGCAGGCATGGATAAACCAAACTATAAATGTCTAGTTTATCTCCACGCCGATCTAGTGCGGTTCAACCTTTACTCTTGTACTATGGGTACCTACTACGCAACGATAAAAATACTTAGTTTGGAGAATTACATACTTTTATACATAAAAAACACGCAACACAACAAATACTTGCACTCATCACACAAATAGTTGCCCTGACCGAGAATCGAACCGGGGACCGCTCGCTTTACTACTAGGTCATTACCAACTAGACTAACTACGTGTATTTTATTGTGTATGTATTTGAACTAATACTAAACGTTGGCAGAAAAAAAGGAACATCTTCAACCTATATATAAAAAAGGTAGGTTCTACTCGTTTGTAGCATAAAACAGAAATGACACACCTTTTTCTTCATTAAAACCATACTCTTTAAAAATATTCCGACGAATAGAGAACCTGCACCGTTTTATGAAAAAAAGCCAAGAAATGACTTTTCGCAAAAAATATCCCAGAAACATTTTACTTACAAAAACCCTTCGGCGCGGTTATTTAGAATAAGATAAGACAAGATCTGGTTATTTATAAAACCGCGCTGGAACTGGATTAATCTCGCCGACTGTACTTTCGCTCGTTAATTGTGACGGGACTGTACTTAAGAGTTAAAAAGAGAAAAAGAGTAATTTAAAGCGTTTGTTATTTGTTGCATAAAAACGAATTTAATTAGGATTTTTTTTTGCTATTATCGAAACTAAGAACAGTTTGAGATATTTTCTTATAGGTAGCTTTTTTATATACAATAAGCTATTTTTATGCTTACAGAATTCAGTTATTTACAAAACATAAAGTCGTGTATCTACATACCTTACACATTCGTCTTAATAATAATGAACATAAATCTATAATACTAGTGGCTCTGTGAGCTATAGCGCGATATATATCGCGACAAACTTAACTTTGACGTTGGAAAACTGTTATCCCCATACATCGTCATAGGCCGCGGTCAGTTTTCCAACACCGCAAATAAATTTGTAATCAGAAAAACAGGGTAATTATCGAAACTGCTCAAAAAATTTCACGAGATTCGGTTGAGAAATGCGACCTTCGAGGGGAGAACATCCGAACGAACAAACAGAGGCTCTACTTTGAAATCCGTTATTCGAACTTCGTCTATTGCTACGCGTCACTAATTCGCAAGAAAGTGACGGGGTGATCCGAAGTTCGAATTACTGATTTCAAAGTAGAGCCCAAACGCTCCCTCATATATATATATATATTTTATTTCCGTACTGTATAATACTATCGCTCTGTCGCCGCGTCACTGTCGCTGCGTTAGTGACGCCGGAGCCGCGCTGGTCGGAAGTCCACCTTAACGCACTCGCAATCGCAACCGGGTTCAATGTGGAGCACTTGTTTTCATTTTGTATGCAGACAAGCCTTCGATTTTCAAAATGAAAACGATCGTGATTGCAAGTGCGTTAGACAATAGCCTCTCAGGAGTCAGACATACAAAAGCATTTGTACCCAAGCTGAAACGGAGACGCTTCGCGCTCGCTTGGTCAATAAATATATATTTAATATTTTCCTCTGCTATGAGTTACAACACAACAGAAATCGCTTAATACTTATTTCATTAAATATCAAAACAACTCCCTTGTATTTTTTAAATCCCTTACTTTACACTTGACAGAGAACGTTGGTGTCAACAAATCCCTCTTACTTAATGACTAAAAGGTTCACGTCCACTCTAAAGTAAAATTCAGGGTTTTCAACACGAAGTGACCGTTACTCTGTTTTACCTCTCTATTTTATTTACAAAGTGGAAATAAAAGTAGAAAGTTGCTGAGTATTTTAATTGTTTGGTAATAGTTGAGGACCACTGACTTTTGCATGTAGTTGTCTAATAAACTAATATGGAATGTCAAATTACAAAACATTATACTCGTACTGTTAAACGGTCTATGTATATCTACAGATGGGTTTTAACTACATGGAAGAGGGGCTTAACCTAAGTTATTTAGGTACCTTTAGTTATCTGAAATCATATATGGAAGGGTTATTAAATATAAGATCGTTTTCACATCATATCCGATTTCAAGTTGCCAATGTGACAACGGGTTTGTCTAAAATCGAAAGAATGCTACTTAAATACTTGGACGCCGATTCTCAAATTCTGCTTCCGGAATATAAACGAATTCATTTCGTTTCATTTCAAAAAGCGGGCGTTATTTTGATTTGTTTTCAAGCCTTTGTTGTCAAGTTAGTTAGAGTAAAGTTAACAATATTATGTTAACGATATGGGTAAAGACAATGTAAAATAAGGGGCCAAGTCATATTTAACCTTAATTAGCACGGCACTGGACTATTATTTTAAAGCTCTATGTTTTCAATTAAGGCTATGAAGGAAAATAGAAATATCCTATTTCCTTAGGTTTCTCCCAGCTTCTTTAATAATACTGCGGTCATAACTTCATCTTTATAATGCCTGCAAGTTAAAAAGAAGAAGCTAAAAGTAAATACTGGGTAAATACTAGGTATTTTAAAGCAAGTATTTAACGCGAAAAAAATGCGTAAACTATGAAAGGTTAGTTTCGGATGACAGCATAAACTTACTAATACTTTAGTAAGTTTGTGTGACTTGAACTTCTACTATTATTTTATTCGTCTTAGTACCGCTCTTAAAATATTTTTTTAGACCCTATTGCTTAACTGATAATACTTTCAAGCATTCAATTTGATTATGGTATTGTAAGAAAAAGTTAAATAATTACTGAAACGACCTATGTCCAAAAGTAAGTAGGCGTGTTTGGGGTGATATTATGATGATGATATATTTACTGATACTTATCATGTAAGTATTTACAAAGTTTAAATCAAATCTGTCAACTTCCAATTTGAGATTAAGTATTTTTTACTCTACGGAATAATACTCATACTCGCGTACTAGGTAATATTGGCAGTTATAAGGGCGTCAAGCTGTTTCTTGCTGTATAAATCTAAACTTTGGATTATCGCGTCTGAGTTAGCTTCTTTATTTACTGGAAACATATTTTTCCTCATAAACTTCGAACTTTGTAACCTGTTTAAGTCTTTTGCGGGTTACGTAACATTGTAAATAAGGAAACCTCAAAAGATAACGTCTTTGTAAAAATAAGCTTGCCCGCAAAAAGAGTAGAAACTGAGTAGAAATGAGTACATAGTTTTAAAATGCTTGGAAATACGACACATTTTTAACAATCTCTAGTAATATTCTTGAATGTTTTTGACTTGCATAAGGGTGAAGCCAGACGATCTTAATTTTATGAGTTGTGAGTCGCGTATTTTTGGTCGCGTAATTTCTGCTACATTCGGTTTCCTTATTCGGATTCCGGAACCTATATTTTTTCCCATCATAACCATTGGGTAGGTAGGTGAGTCGGTACTAATAATTTGCACTTAACCTAACGTTTGCATATTCTATAGGCTTCATACTTTCGATTAGTAAGTAATTGGTCTATTAAACAAGCAATAGTAATTTATAAAAAACAACTTTTTTTTTAATTATGGACTTTTCAGTCAACCTATTCGCCATATATTACTTACCATATTAAACTTGATATAAAATATATTTTTCACGCCACTGCTCGGAAATATGGCCAAAGAAGGATCGAAATCAGAATAGAAAGTTGCTCTTAGTAGTACAACACAAAAACAGTCCAACAATGTTGAGTTGCAAAGTAAAATGGAGTGTTTTTAGACCAGTTTACTTTCTACTCTGCTATTGGTCGGTTATTTATGACATTAGTAACTCGTTCGGAAATAAATAAAAAAATGTTTGACAAATATGACATTAGAACGTTTAATTAAAAAATTAAAACGTCAAATCCGCTCAGTGAAAGTGTATTTTTGCGATTGTAAACGTGTTTTTATGTAAGTTTTTAAGGCGTACGTGAAAAACGCCTTTGCATCTTTAAATAAGGTAAAAATTAAAAAAGTTAAAAAGGCGGGAATGAAAATTACTTCTGTTCTTTTAATTGGAAACAAACGCTAAACTTTTGAACTTTTGATTGGAAATTTGTACGATATTCAACAAAAATGAGTGATACAAGTACAGATATGGATCTTACACCGCCTGAAATTCAGGATACGGCAAAGTCGGTAATTCGGAATTTACTGCCAATAAAATCCCGTCGCAAATATCAGAAAGTGTATGAAAATTTCAAAGCATGGCAAATAAATAAAAAAACGAACTCTTTCTCTGAAAGCGTAATGCTGACCTACTTTGATGAACTTTCAAATATCAATATTACTTTTAATTAAACTGTGTATTATGTCCTAACCTGTTTTATTTCCTTACATTAGGCGTGAAAAGCACATAGTATTGCCTCGGTAGAAAGTGCAATAGATGGACTCGTATCTTCGCGGTCCTCACCTGCGGCTCGGCCCGCGAACTAACTCGTCCATCTATTGCTTACTTTCTGTACCTGGGCTACAATGTACTATTACCGAATAAACAGCTGGGTGAAGGTCGTCTCCTATTCGGACCTTAGACCAAACTTAGTACAAGCCTAGAGCTTAGTTAGGGACTAGGCCAAATGGGATTGTTCATACATACATACATACATTAAATCACGCCTGTTTCCCAGAGGGGTAGGCAGAGGCCACTTCTTTCCACCTGCTACGATCTTGACAAATCTCTTTCGCTTCTTCAACATTCATACATCGAGTCATGCACGCACGTCGGTTTCGGGGTTGAGATTGTTCATATTTTTACAATTACTCTAATTCGAAAACCATTTCCAGGAATAGGGTGTTAAAGTCGTTCTGCATTATTAAGTTTTTGAAATATTTATCTATTTCGGATATTTCGACAAAAGTATACTTAACCTTTATTTGACTTTCGTTTTCGGCATGAAGCCCTCCTAGGTGTATCTTAAGGATTAGGCGAAAACCGCTTGAAAGAGTATGTTTTAATACATAAAGATTATTAAAACAAAACTATTGGGTCAAATACAAAATTAATGAAATTGGTCTCTTAAAATTACCTATTCTTTCGAATTGGAATGTAAAAACCGTGAATGTTTTTTTTGGTCTATCTCAATTTCTATATGACTGTCCCCTTATATCTAAACGCATAAAAGCCGCAATTTGCTCATTTTTTACATAAAACATGAAATATAAATAGTAACCAGTGCACACAATAAACTTACAACCGACGCAGTTATTTAACAAGAACTTTAAGAGCTTTAAAGTTCTTGTTAAAAAGCTTGGTTGTAAGTTTATGTTAACACAGGTATTCTTTTTTTATTTCACCTTTTATGTATGCGCGGGACGTAAAGCTTATAGTACCTTACTTGTACAAGAATAAAGGTCGGAGCTTGTTCGCTAGAAATAATGCACTCTGCAAGTTGTAGCAGAAACACTTACCTTCTTTCACTGCGACAGGTGAAATATATAGGAGTTTATAAATAGTTACACGGCTGTTTAATATAGTCAAGAGCAATAAAAGTGGGTCAATTTGTACAGAATTTCCATATAAAGTGACCCGTTTTCATTGCTCTCGAGCGCAGTTAGATAGAGGACGCCTGCGATTTCGAGAGAATTAGTTTCCTGCTTTACGCCCTTTTTAGGATTCCGTACCTCAAAAGGAAAAAACGGAACCCTTATAGGATCACTTTGCTGTCCGTTTGTCCGCCTGTCCGTCTGTCTGTCTATCAAGACCCTTTATCTCGTGAACGCGTGGAGGTATCGAGTTGAAATTTAAACCATATACTATGATATACTCAAGTCAACAGTCCCTTGAAGCTGTGAAAAAATCAAACTTCTAAGTTAACGTAAAACAAAGATACGGCCGTTTATGCCGCTAAAAACGTATATTTCGACACTCTCAAGGTATTTTCCGTTGACCTAGAACTATGAAATTTGGCAAGTAATACCGTCTCATACCTACTACAAATATAGGGAAAAATCTGAAAACACAACATTATTAATTAAATCACTAAAAAATCAGGGTCTTTATGCAAGGAACGGCGGCGGTGCACATTTTGAATTGAGCTAACCGTGTCATTTGCGGTGGGCGAGTCCGTCTCGCCTTGTTTTTTTTCACGTTGGAGGTCGATTTTCAAAAATAGTACTTATATTGTTAACTAAGGCCGCATGAACACAAGCGAGTGCGCCCTTCTAAATAAAAAGGACGCATGCAGAATTTAACAGTCAAACCAAATTTAACCATGGAGGTTAAGAAATAAGGTCACTAATAAATACGCGGTTTTATGAGACATACGCCCTTTTTTCTAAGGAGGACAGTGTAGTTCGAGGGTACAATTGATACTTTCGCCCAAGTTAAACACTCTACATTTTATTTCGAATGAATGTAAAGTAATGTTGTATCATATTGTCACAAACTTTGTATTTAGGCATTGTTTTACATAAATAAAAAATATTTTGACACAATTTTAAAACGAGTTAAAAAAGGCTGAGTTCTTTGTTAATTATTTATTATTACAAACTTAACTTTTTCAGTCATCCATCAGAGTATCGTAACATCACAAATTACACGCCTGAATTACAAATGTCCGCGACATGAAAAACAAGAAAGTGAAAAATAAGGTCATAACTCACCACTGTGTTGAAATGAAGGATTTCCTAACATTTAAACTTCATGAAAATGTCACGGAGAACGAGTAACTTTTGCTAACAATAAGAACAGCGCTTTCGTAAAAATATTTTTTCACTTTGTTCCCTGTGAAATGTTAAAGTGGGTCGACCTTGTTCGAATGCTTTATTATGTAGGTTACAATGTTGATTGGTTTGATGTTTTAGGGAATTTATTCCACTCGGTAAAACCATGTTGACTTTGACGTGTTATCGTATTGTCATCATGACAACATTGTGGATAAAGCATCCGTCACTCTCGTACTTACATATATACCTACGTGTCAGAAAGTCACGGATGTTTTATCCACATTTTGTCACGCGATAAACGCAGCCATATTAGGCTCCCAGGGGTTGCAAATGTGTCCATACTGGGTGCCTATGATTTTTCAACTTTTAATGTACCTAAGTGCCGACTATATTATTCAAATGTAACATTTATTTTGCATCTTTTAGATATACTCGAATCCATGCGAGTTAGGTAGTATCCTAAGGGTAGTAAAAAAATATACAGAGTTTAAAATGGTAATTTTTTCTATGAATTCTGATAATACCCAAGACTGTTATGCGTTGTTGGATAGCTGAAGAAACGTAGATGTTTGCAAGTTCTTCCGCAGTATTACTGCTTTAGACTTATTTTGAAATATACCCTATTAGAAAAAAAAACGTGAGCATTTATGTCCTTCTTTAGCTACCTATCATTCGTCTACTACGACTTAGTTTATTCAGTTAAAACGGCAATTCCGGAGTTGAGCATATTGAAACAACTTATCTACTACACATTTATTGTATATACAAATGAATTAGATGAAATGAATTCCAAAAAAGTATGACCATAAATAAAAATCGGCATTAAAAATAATATATCTTGAAAATTTAATATCTTGAAAACGGTTAAGTTTGGGATGCGGTCAGAAATAATGGAAACTACAACTATCTAGATCTAGATCTAGGTCGACTTACCCGGTAATCCTGTATAAGGGTCTATTAATGCCTACAGTACACTTGCTGGGGAACAAGAGGGGGGGGGGGGGGTGGTTTCCTGACACATTGATAAAGTAAAACGACGTCAATATTTACTCAATTTAATCAAACGAAACGCTTATAACAAAATGCATTTGGATAAATAAAAAAAGTGAAATGACATACAAAACGTTAATTACATTGTAATAATTTGCTAAAAGTGTTTTGGTTTGATGTGATCTGGGGGGTTACCATGACATACTAGTAGTTCAGTTTAGGTTGAGAGAAAGGGACAGAGCTATAGCAGTTACATAGCTCTGTCCCTTTCCCTCAACCTAAACTGAACTACTTTAGTATGTCATGGTAACCCCCTGAACAGTGTTACCATACAAAATCCTAATGTAACATTTTTGCAAAACATACATTCATAAGCCGATATTGTATTTGCATTTGTACAAACGTGCATGAAAGGGTTGATGACTGTAGAGGAAGCAACAGTTGTATGTTTAGACCGGTCCCCCCGGGAGACTGGTATGAATATAATATGTATGTATGTATGTATAAACATTCATAAAGTCATAAGGTACCTACCTACCTAGTAGTCGAACCTCAATATAATAGGTACCCGTGGTAATACTCCGCCATGAATATATTGTAGACACTAATCGTGTCCATACATTATTTTAATCTATGAAAATAATGAAACTGAGCGTAACGGTTGACTTATGACTGAAAAACTAGCAGCTTTATTCATGTTTGACGCGGTAGTGGTACGCTCCTAGCGGCCCCAGATTCGATTTCCGGTTAGTGCAAATATTTGTACGAAGAACGTGTTTTTTTTTCCTTGTTCTTGATGTTTTCTATGAATTCAAGTATGTATAGTTAGTTCTACATAAGTATGTCTGTCGTTTTCTAGTATCCAGTTTACCTACTAGCTTAAAGCGCGCTGCTTGGAACTAGTTTAATTGGTGTATTGTCCTTTAATATTATTTATTTTATTTATAATGGGGCCTTACCCGTACGTTTGGTTTTTTAGGATACCTATTAAAAATAAATATAAAAGTAAAATAACAATCCTTATACAAAAAATAAACATTACTTATAATAAAAAACTTAACCTTTGCGTGCCGCCGCCGGCAGCAGGGCAGAGCTCAAGCTACCTGTGGGTAGGGCTGCAGAGAGAAACCTCCTCACAATAGGTACGTACGTGCCGTGTCGAAGACTGCTTTTTGCATCTGACCCTTGATCAAAACTTGTTGTCAATTATGTAACTTCATTTTGCACAAACAGACTAAGATGTTTACCAGAGTTCATTAGTGACAGGTTGCAAGCCCATCACCTAAGAATACTACAAGCCCTTATTTCCTTAGTCGCCTCTTACGACTTCCACGGGAAGACATGGAGACACTATTCTAAGCCGGCAACCACACGGCATTATTTTATTTGAGTTTAATATTTAGTTCGTCAGTCGTCACCCAACCGTTCCCCGGCTCATTGCAAAGCGAGTCTGCGGCTAAGAGCCGAGTAAGCCATCGCAGAAATTTAGTGGCGTAGTTAGTAGCGTCCACGGCAGCTCCAATAGCGCAATAGTCACATCTACATATTACTCACAATATATATACACCCGTATTCACAAACTACTTAAGGGATCTTTCGCTGAGTAAACGCACTGCGTTCAATACAGCTTTGTGATTGGTCCTTTTTGATCGACCTTTTGTTTATGAGACGATTTGAACCACGCTGTGCGTTCGTGAGCACTGTGAGACCTCATAGTGACGTTTGTACCGATCGTGATATATTTAACTATTGAACGCTAGCGATTTTGTTCGCGTAAAATTGTTCCATACCCCAAAGGGTAAAAACGGGACCCTATTACTAAGACTCCACTGTCTGTCCGTGTGTCCGTCTATCTGTCTGTCTATCACCAGGCTGTACCACTGGCTAGACAGTTGAAATTTTCACAAATGATATACGAGTATTTCTGTTGCCGCTATAACAACAAATATCTACTAAAAACAGAATAAAATAAATATTTAATGGGGGTTTAACAAACGTGATTTTTTTGCCGTTTTTTGCTCAATATTAATAACGGCAACAGGGGCCTGTTTTACAACAAACCCATAATGGATAATGTACTCTGTGTCACATTCTGACAAATTCAAATGTCACAGTGACAGATAAGGAAATGTAAGATTCTAAAGGTGAAATATATTTTTTTAATCGGTCCTTTATTTTCGGAGCCTATTTAATGCAAACAAACAATGATGATGAAAATTAACCATATCACTTACTTTCGTTCACAATGAGAGAAAGTTAACGGATTTTTTTACAGTTCCCAAAGGAACAGCGATAAACGACTACTACGCCGCCCGACTACTTAGCCACCGCTAAACATAGAATCGTTTAAGCTTTATATAAATAAAGAAGCAGTTTTTAATAATGGCCTTAGAAAACCTACACGAATTCAGATCAAATAAGTAAACAAATCCGGCCTAGCATATAAATCAGAGCTGGGTCAAACACGACCTGATTTCAGATACAGACCAAGATATTTGGGGAGAAACTCATTTTCTCTTCGCCTTGGTGACAATATTAGGGGCCCGTAAGATACCTATATAAATATGTTTGATGTCTTGATTCGATTTATAATAATATTAATAAATAATGTACCGGGAGACAATCACACACAAATAGACCTAGTTCTAGGCATTAACTATGGGTAGGTAGGTACTAGGCAACGATGGGTATCGGGGTACAATTATACACAATACATACAGTTTTCTCATATAGTGGACTTGTTGCTTTAAAGGTGAGTTGCGATTGTGATACATTTGAGACATGCTAACATACACATAGCTATGCAAGCACAAAACTGAATTGTATTTCATATACTTATTAACATTTACAGGTATTGCGATGACCCAATGTGTCTTTCCTGAGAATTCCGTTCATTTGACGATCGGTACCAGTAAAAGTAGCTAGTGTACTTCTCCCTAAGAAATAAGTAGGTGTGTACCTATGTAGCTTATAAAGATTATTTAAAGGGCAATAACGATGGGCTTTATGAGAAAGCTCAAGGTCATTTAAAGGGAAAATGGAAAGGGCTATGTTTGAAATTTCTTTTCGTGATTGAATCAAAAATGAAGAGATCCGCACAACAAAAGTCACCGACATAGCCCTACGAATTGCTAGACTTGTGGCAGAAGGCGGGACATATTGCTCGCAAAAAAGATAGCCGATGGGATTGAACAGAGGGCTAATAGCCTAACGCACTCGCAATCACGATCGTTTTTATTTTGAAAATCGAAGGCTTGTCTGCATACAAAATGAAATCAATTGCTCCACTTTGAAGCCGGTTGCGATTGCGAGTGAGTTAGACAATAGCCCTCCAGTTCTCGAGTGCTGGAACGACGACGAGGCTAAGGTGGCGGGAAACCTTGTCCACCAGTCCTTGTGGCAAATCTTGAAACAGGCTTGTTAAAGCAGTGGAAGACTTTCGACGTAAATGATAAAAGGTACCTTATCATCAGGCGGCCAACTTTATAATAAGTCAATGCGGGACACCCACGTCTTTCCACAAAAAGACTGAGGATTTGTTGGAATTATTGGTGGTGTACTTAAATTAGAAACAAACAACACTACTACTGAATTGACATTTATTTTTAAAGTCATATTTTTCACATGAGTGGCATTTTTTTACTATTTCTGGGTTTCGGTTCAGAATGTCCAAAAAGTTTTTCGTCCGTATTTTTGATATGGAACACTTTTAAACAAGGAATGCGGGACATACAGGACGCCTTAGACGATTTGGGACAATGCGGGATTACAACTGTCATTACAGGACGGTCCCGCATTCTGCGTTGGCAGCCTTACCTTATCAGCCGTCAGTCTAAGACGGAACCTGTGTCACATCTGTTTCGCACTTAACTGCTTTTTTATTGGAATCTAATTTCATCCCAACAAGTGTTGAAGCTATCGACACCGGCCGGAGAGATCAGCGTTTTCACTGACAATAAAATCTATTCTTCCCACTTAAAGCGCGCATTCATGGACACGACGTTTTTCTCGGCGACAGATGGAGAGTATCTTTACAACTGGATGGCCAGATGGGCGTAATTTTTGACTACATTCACAGGCGCGCCACGCCACGCCTCAACGGTGCGACATCACGGAGCAGACTGATTAGAAAATGGCAGCCAGAGAACGCATTCATGACGACGCCATTTGGCTTGACGCGGACTCGAGGCGTGTCCTAACGTTGACTTTCGACATTCACGATAGTTCCATTCGGATTGCGCGTTGGCGCATCGCGCTTTTCGTCCATTTGGAAATCCAACGGACCACGCCAAGTACTTTTTAACGCTACAGTTTTGACATTCACGGGTCGATTTTGGCGCGGGGCTGCTCTATTCGGCTTGTTGAAGCGGTCGTGAATGCCCAGCATAAGTCCGCTCTGTTTTCTATCGGCTCTTAACGTATGGAGTTGACATAACGGGCGACACGATCTGTCATCATCAGCTTACATCAATTTTGTCGATTTTCGAAAATCGCTAACTTAGCGTTTTGTATCTTGGACTAGAACCCCAGTGTAATGCTCTTAAGTGCATCGGGGCCGAGATACATAAATATTGATGATACATGGGCGTACTTTTAGTATCAAAAACTTAATACTTTAATATCTCAGCCGATATTATTTTTAACTCATTAAATCTCACCATTATATAAAAATCATCCGTGGTCGCTGAATAAATGAAAAGTTCCTTTTTGATCATGCTGCCTAAAAAGCAAAATGTCTACGTGAAATTTAGCCTAAGGCTTATAATACCTAAGAAGCAAAATCCCTACCAGGCAATATGACTACGCAGCACTTGAACTTCATTGTATATTGACTAAGAAGCAAAATGCCTACCAGGAAATATGACAATGTAGCACTTGAACTTCTTTGTATATTGACTAAGAAGCAAAATGCCTACCAGGCAATATGACTATGCAGGATTTTAACTTCATCTTACATTGACTAAGAAGAAAACTGCCTACCAGGCAATATGACTATGCCACCTACCTACTTGTACACATGCAATTAGATACATAAATAGGATATTAGGGTATTACTAATACCCTAATACCCTATTTATATTTTAAAAAATATCACGTTTAAAGTGCCTTTGTAGCTCTTTGCTAGACATCGATTTGTGTCTCTATTCTACCAAAATGCTAAGTAGTGGCATATTTTTATAATAAGAACATAAAACAAGAAGATGGTCCTGGGATATTTATTTATTATCATTTGAGAAATATTTACAAAGTAATTTCAAAAGAAATCGGAACTCCAGTGAATTAAAAATCGAAGCGACTTATTTAGTTTAAGTAGGTAACGAACATATTATAATAACAACATTTTCTTAAGCAGGTACATAACAAAATACATATTTAACCTCATACAAAACTTCTTAAATTAAGTACTATCTTAGTCGTGTTTAAAGTAGGTAACAAACATATTATAATAACAACATTTTCTTAAGCAGGTACATAACAAAATACATATTTAACTTAACATAACTTCTTAAATTAAGTACTATCTTAGTCGTGTTTAAATATCTGTTTCCTTATTTTTATTATGGTTTTTAGAAATTCAAAGGGTGTAGTTTCATTATCTATCAGTTTTTGAAGCACCCTTTTGTATTTTTTATTAAATTCCACGTCACATTTCCTTCGATTATTGGTTTCAAATAAGGAATGGCGTATTTTCCTATCTTGCCACTGAGCTTCCATCAATAATTTTTGAAGAAATCGAATAAAAGTCGCGTTACGTGGAATGCGGCCATTTAATCTTTGGTGCCATCCTTCGAGACTATTATTCGTCCGATTTGTTTCTGAAGCACAGCTTAATATTTGTGGCAGCAGTTTAAGCCACTGCTTTTCAAAGTACTTCACAAAATCCTTTATGTTGCAATCATTATCGGTCCCAGATTGTTCTACTATAGACAACCATCCGTCTAAAACCTTTTCTGCTGGTAGCAGAGGCAAATTGGCAGTCATTGCTATTAGTAGTCGTCTTTCTTTTGTATTAGTTAAGTTCAGCTTCTCTGCCTGTTTCCAAATCGATTTACTATAGTGATAATAGCACCCTGATATTTGAATACCAGGAAATACTTTTTGTAATGCGTTAATAGGTGCTAGTTCATAATCGCATTTTAGATTTCGAAATTCAACATCCAAGTTTGTTTTTATCAGCTCAAAGAGCCTAGTATAAGTATCTTGGCTTTTGTTTGGTAGTAGGGCGTAAATAACAGGAACAATGTTCACCATTTCGTCTCCACTGGCCACATCTACATGGATCGTGTAGAGCTGGTAAAAAGGCGTCGGTGTCGACTTAAATGTACCGTCCGCATAAAATTTAATCTGACTATGGTTTTTTTTAAATAATTTTTGGATAATGTTGTGATAAAAATTAATATTTTATTATTATCATCTCCATCTTCAATCAGATTAAACGGTTTGGCAAACATTTCGGGTACCTTTACCTCATTTAAATTACCGAACTCAGTTTTCGCTGCCTTCAAAAAATTTCTCCTCGCCCGTAATAGTGTATCTTTTTTTTCTTTAAATAAGGGAAGTTTACCTTCATCATCAGATGATAAATCATTTCTCTCACTATAAACATTTTCGAAAATTTGTTGCACCGGTTTGAAACTCTTGCAAACTTTCATTTTGCACTCTTGCATCATTAGAGCGATTTTATTTTTTGTTGGATTCGGTAAACAACAATGAGTGCTTTCATTTAAAATGTGATTCTTTTTTTCGCTAAGCTTCAACGATGCACTGCATTGTGGTCTATTATTGCATCTCCATAGACTTGTTCCGTCATTATTGCATTTATTTAATGTATATTGATACCCACACCATAGCACCAAATCTCCACCTTTTTGATTTTTTATAATCTCTATTTTAGCAGAACTTTCCATGCTTATTCGTTTTATTAACCATGAATCCTAATAGACCAAATTGAAGATCATAAGTCGCAAACAAAGAACTCGTTCTTGATAATGACAGTGTCATTTATTTTATCTTCCTATTTGTACTTCAATATAAAGTGGCCAGTAAGAACCTTACCAAGTAGCTATGATAATAAACCAAGAAGTTTAATCCTACATTAATACGTCATTCTCCAGCCATTAGGTATGTTAATATCATATTCGTAAAACATGATATTCGCCAAACATCATTATTACTCGTAGCAAGACATCAATTAGACAGTGTCGACTGACCTCCGCTGCCGCGGTCCTCCTACTTCTAGGGGGTCGGGTCCCGTTGGCCTTACTTGCTTTTAGCCTTAGCGAGCAAAACGGCTCAGTAGTACACTGACCAAGTATGCAAAATGACTTGGTTATATAATTCCATAGTTACAAAATTGTCTTAGTTTCAAGAAGACTTACTTAGCAAAACGTCTAGGTCGTGAAATGCACCAGTAAGCAGAATGACTCAATTGTGTTAGGTCTTGATTGTATTATCTTGATATGTGAAGATTATCGAGACCATTTGCCTATTAGAACATTATGACATTAAGTCATTTTACAGCCAAGTCATTCCGTCTATACTATGCCTTATAGCAATGAGGGCGTTTTACAGACCAAGGCATTTTGCTACCCGGACAAAATAAAACTAAGGTGCTCTGCTCGCCAAGGCTAAATGCAAGTAAGGCCAACGGGACCCGACCCCTTCTAGGTGGTTTGCCCTCCGGGCCCGCTATAAAACTTAACTTAACCTAAACCTACCTACGATTCTATAACCTAATTCCACTATTTGTAATTATTTATTAATATGGAATCTTTATTACTTGAGAATATTGGTTAACTGGAAAAAAACGACCACATTATTTTTTGTGTTGTATATGGTAAATATAAAATCAAAGAAAGATAACGTCGTCAAACATTAAGCTAGTAAAAGCCACCAAGAAAAGAAAGATGGTTACTTTTCACATTTTGATTTTCTTTTAAAAGATACAATTAAAATACTGTAAATTCAACTAAATTATTAATGTAGTCCGAAAGAGCATCGGAGTAGTGTAAAACAAGTACATGGGAATACTATAGATAATTATGGGGTATGAGCACCTTGTATACCTAGTGTACAGCGTACAACGGACACTAATATATAATTAATTATCATGTTTTGCGAATATCGTGTTCGTGTGTTTTGCTAATGTTGTATAAATAATGGTTCTATTGCAATTTAGGCATTTTGCTAGGCAGACATTTTGATCTTTAGACGATTTACTGCTAAGGTATTATTGCAATTTAGGCATTTTGCTAGGCAGACATTTTGATCTTTAGACGATTTACTGCTAAGGTATTATTGCAATTTAGGCATTTTGCTTGGCAGACATTTTGATCATTAGACGCTTTACTGCTTAGGTATTTTGCCCCATAGACATTTTCTTTTAGTCATTTTGCTTCGTAGACGAATTGCAAGATAGGCAGTCTGATCAGGAAGGGGCCAACCTTCACGCATTTTGCGGGACCGTCCCGTAATGACAGTTGTAATCCCGCATTGCAATATTTAATAAAATAGTCCCGCAAATCATCTAAGGCGTCCCGTACGTCCCGCATTCCTCGGTTCCCATCGTCTCGCTCGCATGTGTTTGACATCAAAAATACGAACGATGAACTTTTTGTACATTCTTAACCAAAACCCAGAACTAGTAAAAAAACTCCACTCATGTGAAAAATGTGACTATAAATATTAATTCAGTAGTAGTTGTTTGATAAGTACACCACCAACAATTCCAACAAATCCTCAGTCTTGTTGTGGATAGGGGTGGATGTCCCGCATTGACTTATTATAAAGTTGGCCGCCTTAGTTAAAATCTGCGTTTCTCGACAACTCCTCAGTCTTTTCCCTTTGTCGTGTAAGGGCCTATCGCAGCACCTCGCCGATCCATCACTGTGTCCGACGGAACCAAGTCATTTAAACTTTTTGCGCTTTTTCACCGAATATACCCGGTTTTTTTGACAGCCGTCAAAAGTTAAAGTATTTGTAATTGTGTTTGTATGGAGTTGGGGTTTGTTGAGCAATTCATAATGAATTTTATTCAAGTTCGAATTTGGATACATTTTATTATTTTCGTGAATTGAATCCTTTGTGATTAGAATTTGTATACTTACGTATTTAAGGGTCAATTGTAATGGTATATAATCGTAAAAAAATAAAAGGACGGTTTTAAATAAAACCTCTACTTTACCTACTCAGCATTATTTAGAAGGGTCCTGACCTAAACCTAACTTACAATACAGATAATAGAACAATTGGACACCACAGAGCTCGTCTAAGCATTTATATATAACGAGGAAATGCTGCCATCATATGTGGTACTTTGCCACGCAACTCACTTTTTTAATATTTATTTATTATTTAAATCTTATTTAATATTTAGAGTATTTTTACTTATAACAAAAATGGTAACTACACGTCTACTTATAGGGTTTTTTAAACAAGTGTAAAAAAACGCCTTTTTATATGAAAATAAATATGGTAGTGGGTTTGATTGTTTTCCCTTATAAAGCAACTAGAGGACGCCCGCGACATCGTACGCGTAGAATTAGTTTCCCGTTACTCTCCCCATTTCTTCCCGTTGGGGGTCGATTTTCGAAAAATCCTTTATGCACTACTCACTTACATCATGAAAGGAACCCCTGTATCTACCAAATTTCAAGTTTCTAGGTACAGTAGTTCGCTGTGCTGACTGTGCGTTGATATATAAGTCAGTAAGTCAGGTTTGCCTTTTATACATATATATAGATGATCTAAGATCCAAATAGGAGACGATTTGCTCCGGGCTGTTAATAGGTAGGCTAAAAATTTCAGTCCAGTACTTATATCATTAATTTTATTTATTAAAAATGAACTTTTAAAAAAAATTGCAAATGCTTGTTTAAAAGACAAATTACATACTAATCGAAAGTATGAAGCCTATAGATTATGCAAACGTTACCTTTGCTCTTAAATGCCATTTTCAATTTTGAAACAAATAAAAATGAATTTTATATTTACTAAAATATAGTTTAACCTAAATTGTCTTTATTATGTATACCTCCTATAGCACACAGGGACTCACAAAGATAAATAAATCAATGCAACTTAAATAACGTGCACATACTTCATAAAGAGTGCATTAAAGATTTTACTATCAATAAATAAATGTCATGTTAAGTGCCCGGTGCATTTCGCCGTAAATTCTCAGCGCGATGCGGATGCATCTCAAGTTTCGTGGAACTGCAATAGAGCAAAAAGACGAGTAAGTGCGAAAGTTGAAAATAAACCACTTAAAATGTTTTGGTGGTTTACCTATGTTTGGACAAATATTTTTTCGTCAAATGTATCATTTGGTCAAACGCTATTTTTCTAAAATTGTTAATATTTCAGATTTTTTATAAAACTAACCTAACCTAACCTATAGGGTTCTACACGATGGTTCTGAAATAAATCCTGAAATATTTACAGTTTCGGAAAAAATAGCGTTTGACCAAATGAAACATTTGATGAAATGATACATTTGACGAAAAATAATTTGGCCAAACGGCAGTAGGTACACCTGAGGGCTTATTGTCTAACGCACTCGCAATCACGACCGTTTTCATTTAAAAAAATTGGCTGATTGGAAAACAATTGCTCCACTTTGAAGCTGGTTGCGATTGCGAGTACGTTAGACAATAAGCCCTTTGTTTTGGTATGTATTAGGTACCTTATAAACTTGGTTTAAAAAAATACTTTTACCCCCTTACTAATAAACGTCAAGTAACCATGGTGTAGTTAAACCATGCTTTGTCCTTATCTGTCATTGTGACATTTGAATTTGACAATAAGGACAAAGCATGGTTTGGCTATACCACCGTTACTTAAGGGTAACCTTAAGGGGGTTAATGTTTAAATTGTATACAGGGTGTTAGGCAGAAGGTTGGACAAACTTCAGGGACTAACTCTGTAGGTCATACTCATCAACTTTTATTATTGGACCAACATCCAAATCGCGAAAAAAACACGGCTATTCCATACATTTCGGCTGTTTAGCTCTCAAAGTTTGTATGGAACATTACGAGGCCTTACGAGGTTTAACCGAATTGTTGTCACTTTGAAACCGTTTCGAGGAAAATATTCTGTTATGACATATTCAATGGTTAAATTTTTCATATGATTTTTTGACAACTTATTTCTTTATTTAAACATTTAGGTATTTGACATTTCGACGATGCTACTATATCCCGAAACTAACAAATTCAATAAGTTACAAAATGTACCTTACTGATTTACTCGCTAAGGTGTATTTTATACCTTATTTAATTTGTTCATTACGAGGTATCACCGAAAATTTAGATTTGCAACAACAAAGGCACAAAGCGACTGGACCTTTCAAATTTACTCGATAAAAAAGAAAAGTGTCTGGAATTGAAAATAAAATAGTCTTTTTTTTTAATAATATTTTTCGTTAAAACTGTCTGTATTTAAGTGATTTTTAATTAGGTGTTGATTTCGATTTGCAACAACAAAGGCACTAAGCGACTGGACCTTTCAATTTACTAGATAAAAAAGAAAAGTGTCTGGAATTGAAAAATACGTCTTTTTTTTAATAATATTTTTCGTTAAAACTGTCTGTATTTATGTGATTTTTAATCAGGTGTTATCATTTCAGAAAATAATACAAATTAAGCTGTTTTGATGATCATAGCATTTAAAAAGCAAGAATCGCACTTATCTTGTAAATTCCACCAATCCTTGTAACTTGCTTAATTTGAAAGGATAACTCGGAAAAGTTTGTTGTAATGCGTTTTAAAAAACTCATTAAACTCTTTACGCAGAACGAGATGAATAAACTTGGAAACAACTTCTGAAGTAGACCAGAGCTTGGGAAAAATATGGACAAAACTTATTATAAATTACGAGGGAATAAAACTACATCTTATTTGAACTATTTTTTTTGATTTATGTGTTGACCATTAAAATGTAGTTATTTTAGTAAGCACCTTTTTTACACGACTGCCCAAAAAAAGGAGTGTAAAGTATTCAGGGTTAATTTATGTATGTACGATTCTTTATTCCACCATCACTACATAGTATAAAACAAAGTCGCTTCCCGCTATATGTCTGTCTGTCCCTATGTATGCTTAGATCTTTAAAACTACCCAACGGATTTTGATGCGGTTTTTTTTAATAGATAGAGTGATTCAAGAGGAAGGTTTTTGTGTATAATAAATGCTGGTTTATTGTACGGGTGTTACAGAAAACTCAAATGAACCGAAGCGAAGCGAGGGCGGGTCGCTAGTAACTTCTAAACGCCAGAGCCGATTTAGATGTGTGTGGTATCGTTAGAATCCTTTCACCATCCCGGTGACATAGGATACTGTTAAAATTGAAGTAAGTTGTTACTTCTATTGACGATTTCTATTAATTTTCGATATGTAAAGTCTATAAAAAAAGCTATACGTAACTAAATAAACAAGAAGCTTACTAAGTGCGTACGTAGCAAGTAGGTATCACAAGTTTTGTTGATGTCAAATAATCGATACAACTAACGGCAAGGGCTACACACATCCTTTTCCGGCCACCATTAATTTTTCCCAGATTTCGACGGGAAATCGTACCGCACCGGAAGCGCCGTAGTTCCACGGAGCGTCACTTCCGCCTGTGTTTTGATACGGGGGGTACTTGGTGAAACTGGCTTTACCATAAACAAACTAACGGGTTCCTGTTTGACAATTATGCCTGACAGGAGCTGTCGAAAAGTTTTACAAGCGAACTTGCAAAAAGCATTGGTCTCAAACAAAAGTGATTTACCTACTGAAAGTGATAAATAAAATAAAAAACGCCTTTGATATCCCCTATTTTAATTCCTTATCGACATTGTTTGATCTACTTTGCTTAACATAGGAAAACTAGACGCGTTCTCATTTGAGCTACAATTATTATCAATGATTTCTTCATCATATAAACCGGTGTTTTCCTTAATACAGCCATCTCGTTTCGGACGTTGAATGAACAACCATCTGGAAGTTAAAATTAAATGTTATTTTGGAGCTTACAATAATGACACAGAATAGAAGCATGTTCAGGCCAAAATTTGGTATTTGCGAGAACTAATTTTCTATGTGTACATTTTACTAAGAATATTGTGTTATTACGACAAATTTACAAACAAATGTAAAAAAAAATATGTGTTATGTATCGTAAAAACGGTAAACACAAGCACGAGGGTCAAATTTCGTACGATTATTACAACTATTACAAGCCCTTAAGAAAAACAACTACATACTAAAAATTGGTCAAGCGTTAGTTGTGCTCGTGCTGATTCGGTTCGAAGTCGATTTCAAATCGTGATATAATAATACGTACTGTGAACCTGTGCGGAACCCTCGGTGCGCGAGCTCGACTCGCACTTGACCGGTTTTTTCGAACTTACGCAAATATGGCTATTGGGATGGCTGACAGCGCAGCGGTGACGGAGAGCGTTGCGCCGGCGTCGACGGCGACAGTCTCCTTGTAGATCCAGGGGTACAAACTTCCCATCACCAGAGAGGCAAACATTTCTGCTAAAGTGAAAAGTGACGTCAGCTTACCTGAAAAGTGAAGAATAAATGAGTGAATTAATATCGAATAAATGAGTTAATTAGTATGTCCTGTGGGCCATGTGGGTATTATGGCGCTAACACAGCGGTTAAAAAATTAACGTTATGAAATATTTTATAACACTACAGCATTCTACTAAATCTAAGAATATTGTCGCGTTATAAAATGTTTAATAAAGTTTTTCTTCTTAGTTATTCTTAGATTTAGTAGAATGTTGTAATGTTATAAAATATTTTCATTACGTTAATTTTTTTACGCTGTTTGGGAGCGCTGTAATAGGCCCAAAGGACAATAAACGGCTTATTCACTAATCTATCAAAAGTAAATATTCTACTATACATATATAGATCTAGGATCTCCGGAGGCGTCTATGAGCCGGGATGACAGGGCCTTAATGAAACTTTTCATATCACCTGACCAGAAGGCTTATTGTCTAACGCACTCGCAGTCACAATTGTTTTCATTTTGAAAATCGAAGGCTTGTCTGCACACAAAATTAAAACAATTGCTCCACTTTGAAGCCGGTTGCGATTGCGAGTGCGTTAGACAATAAGCCATCTGGATCCCATGGTCTCCACTTCAAGCGCCACAAACTCGTAATCATTTAATAAAGATACGAATTTACGGCGGTTGAGGGTTTGGGCTTGATCTGAAAAGAAAGAAAAGAAAGAAAGAAAGAATTTAGTCCGTTATGGTACTTACCCACCTCGCTCGCACATATCTTCGAAATAATCGAGCGCAAAGCAATAAAGGTTGTCATGCTGAACATTCCTAATACAGTTCCTGAAATTAAATGGAAATCTTTATTGACTTTAAATTTATGTCATCTCGTAAAATATGACATATTAATTCAAATTAAGTTTTTGTTAGGATTAGGAATTTGTTTTTAATAATTGTACTGATTTAACTTTTATTTTTAATGTCTTTTTTTTTGACGTGTGCTTTTATGCAATAGTCATTGATTGATTGATTTGTCATTAGAAATTTGCATGATTTAATAGGATGAAAAATGGATTTAAAACTGTTCAACTATATTTTATACCAAAAACCGATCTCAGATGGACTGACATATCATTTTAAAAGAAATTATTTTTTGCCTTTTGGAAGGCGGTTTTTTGATTTTCAAACATTTAATTTATAAAATGTGTTTACTTACCAATGTACATATCCATAGACGTCTTGGCGCGGCTACTGACAGCAACGCAGATTATTTTGGATCCGGCGGAGATCATTCCCAGCACCGAGTCGTCCCATTGTAGCCAGCGGGCGCCCAGGGTTACCAACATAAAGTTACCTAAACAATATCAATGTGAACTATTAGGCCTGTTTCCCACTATGCCGGATCCAGCAATTTTGCCGGATCCGGTAAGGGTAGTGGCTGTACAATTTATATGAAGCTGTTCACATTATGCGGTGTGAACAGCGTCATAAGCCACTAGCCTTACCGGCATCCGGCAAATTCGCCGGTCCGGCATAGTGGGAACGGGGCCTTACAGTAAACAAGCAACAGTGTCAGAATTATTGTAGTCCCGTGTGGAAATAGAAAATAGAAATAGAAATAGAAAAATTTATTCGCAAGAATACTTAAGTCTAGTTACCAAAGGTTACGCCGTAAGAGGGTAATTGCACAAAAGATCCTAAGGGGTCTAAATGTATCCGAAAGGGCCCATCTGTAAGATAAGATAAGAAGATAAGATGGTGGCGCAAAATCTGTTAAGCTTACCTAATGTGTACGTCATAGTTAAGCAAGTGTTGTAAAAACTGAATTGGAGCATGTCCCAGTCCAAACGGTAGCGCGTGAAAAGATACAGGATGGTTCCTGCAACGATACAACTGCAATTTGAAATTCAAAATTATTTATTGGACCCGATTCTACAGTGGCCTCTAAACTTCCTAATATTATTTAGGTGTCGCTAAAACACTTAGCTATTCTATGAGCAGCTGTCATAATCAAATGACAGCGCTAATTTGAATCTGACGCATCTTATTTTAGGCGGTCTATATTATGGTAGTCAGCTTGACATTCTGGAATAGCACAAATTGAAAATATGCAAATTAGATTCCTAAAACTTCTTGTAAACAAAAAAACTAAAGCTAAGTGTAAAAAAGATTGTCATCAACTGTTCAAAATCTGTATAATTCTCCCAGTTAACCTTAAGCATAAATTCCTGTTAGCACTTCATCATCACGGCGCTCAAGAGCATAATCTATCCCTTGTCAATAATTATACATCGGTATCAACGTTCAAATTTCATGGCACCCGGTAAGGATAGCAAAAAAATAAATACATTCGAATATTTGATGAATAATAACGTTTATATTCTGTGTCATTTTTAAATTTATTATGCTGCAGTTAACTGTACCTATATAAATACTGTACTTATACGTAAAGAGCTTTATTATCTAAATAATGTCATATAACTTTAATACTCATTTTGCATTCGAAAAGTAATATATGCCAAATAGGAAACAAATGTCAATTTAATTGTCAAACCAAATAAATATTAGTAAGTGTGAAAAGGTCATTTGGTCATTAAAAATGGATATATTATAACAGACTTCAAATGTTGACAGAAAAATCCATGGAACAAATTTGATTAATTTATTCAAACCTGTAATACATATTTAGCGTCTTTCTTTTTATTTATAAAAAATAAAGGTTCTAAATACTAGATGTATTTGTTTGTATTTGTTTTTCTGCAAACCGTACTTTGCCATGAAAGTTGAACGTTGATACTGATGTTTAAATGCAAGCGGCACTAGGTCGGCGGCTGCAGGGAAGTACGCTGTGCCGAGGGTCAGTAACTACTTCGGTGACAGATGCCTGCAGAAACGTCTACCCTACATTGTCAATAGCTTGCCCACAGATATTAGATTAGAAGCCAATAAGGCTAAGTTTAAGAGAAGAATGTTTAATTATTTAGTTAGTATTATATAGATTTAAATTAATTTTAAGTAAAGTTATATCCTAGTTAAGAGACTCAAAGATCCCGCAGTCAAACTGTGTAAACAGTTTTGTGGGACAATGTTGTATTGATATGCTTTGTTTGTTTGGTGCCGTGTGGTGCCGGGTTTAGAATGTTGCCACTCCATGTCTTCCCGTGGATGTCGTAAGAGACGACTAATTGACTAAAGGCTGTGTAGTGCTGTTAGGCGATGGGTTTGCAACCTGTCACTAATACACTGGATAACATCTTAGCCTGGTTGTGCAAAATGTGGTCACAGAATTATCAACAAGTTTTCGGAGTTGTTGGTGAGTCTGTGGCTCTGCCTACCCCACTCTGGGAATGAAGGCGTGAGTTTATGTTGTTGTTGTTGTTGTTTTCATTAATAAATTTGAATAAATAAAATAATAAAATACTTGTTAAATTTGCCGTTTAAACTATGTCTCATAATTAGACTATTTAGTTTTAGGCTATTTAAGCGATGTGCACGTAGAATCGGGTCCATTATCTCCCTATAGAATAGTTAGTTAAGTTTCTTGTTGCATTTGTGCCTAAGTAAAATGTGCGGAATTAAATAATTCGAGATTTTAGGATGTTCCCCGGTAGCCCGCATGCTTGTAGAAATCCATTGACGGGTGCGCTTCGAATAAAGTAAAACAAACATAATTATAAATTACCGATGCTTACCTTCACTTGGTGCACAAACAAAAAATGTACAAACTAGTATCAAAACTATCTTTGTTTTCCTTTTATTTGGCCCCTTTTTGAAAGCGAAGTGAAGAACATCTTTAATAATATTTATATCTAAAAAGGATTTGATCCCAGAAGCGATGGATGTAGATCCCTGTAAAATTATTTAGAATTATTTAAGTTTGTAAGATACAGCAGTCGCTAAGCTAATAGTAATTTGGAATTTAAAAAGTTTTGCCAACGAACTTAGAACTTCCAAATTTTCCGAAAAAATGCATTTATAAATTCAGTAAATGTAACAATTGGGGCATGAACATTTGTAGTAAAGATAGGTAACCCCGAGAAATATCTAAACTCGACCCTATTTAAAGGCGTTAAAGTTTTTTCATATATTATTGAGCTAAATGGTTGAAGTGGACAACATTTGTATCTTTTTGGAAAGCCGATGAGTCGAGGAAGTATAGTTCAGGAAATATGAATTGGCCGACTGTAAATTCAAATTCAATTTCAAATGATTTATTTGTAAATATAGGTGTTATAGTTATAGGTGTTACAAATTTTGCTATAAGTATCACTATATTTTGCCGCTAGGCATACAAATATGTCAGGTCATGATAGCGCATGCACATGATGAAATTATAATAATTCGTACAATGGGTATAGGACGGCACGAAGGTAGTATTGTATTATAGTTAGGAAGTGTCAGATAAATATTCCGATAAAGAGTAGTATGCTTTTTGTCCTAAGAAATTAAATACAAATTTTTGGAACCTCACTAAGTCATCTAGGCTCGACTTCACTAAGATCTTTTTGTTAATATTAAACATAAGGTAATCGTAAAACTGCCCTCGTTCTTTAAACAGCACAGTAGGTTGAAAGGTTAAGGTTAAGGTTACGTCCGGTAAGTCTAAACGCAGAAAAAAAGATCGCAAAGTAGATAGATAACAGACAGCCAAATCATATTTCCTGAACTACAACTTCTGTAATTCTTACGTCAAGTGTCATTAATTTTTTTAGACCCCCAGTTAAATGGGGCAAAATTATTGCATTAGCTCTAGTATTACTTTTCAAGAAATAGGTCGTGTTACCCGGCATCCTGTAGGAACAAAAACAAATACTCACGCTCATTTCATAACACAACATTTTGCCTCCTACCTTATCTTCGTGTTCCTTATCAGTTCTCTTCAGATCGTGGACATAGACGAAGGCATACCAAACGTTAAGTGCATCAAGTAAAAAGCTCGGAATAAATACTCCATAATAACCCATTTTGCTAAGTAAAATGCCACTCATCGCCGCGCCGGACGCTTGACCGACTGCAACGCATACTTGCGCTACACCAATTCTAAAAGTCCTGGACTCTTCGCTAGTTATATCACTTAAATAGCAAAACACGCCCAAAAACATAGTAAAAAATCCTCCTGTTATTGCGTTCAATATGGATTCTAATAATGTAGTAACCTGCACCGACAGTTGGTCGAAGAAATACACGCTCAATATGTTACTGAAGTGCAACAAGAGACGACCAATCATTGGTAATAATATACAGATCTTCCTCTTTCCTGTTCTGTCGCTCCACGCTCCTAGAAACAAAAGCAGGGCCCAAGGAACTGCTGTCATAATAATGTGCTTCCATACTTCCAATGAAGCGATGATCTCTTGGACAGCTATTTCCTCTTTTTTGTACTCTTTGCCTTCTCTAGCAATTAAGGAGTCACAGACAGTGTTGCCGTATTTCAAATTGACTCGGCACACTTTGTCCAAATCGAGATTTTGCGCTGCAAGTTTGGTGAAAGCAAAAGAAAAAATGTAGAAGAGGAAGCATGGCTCTACCGTTATGTCATGAACTAAACACTTTAGATTTTGTTTTATTCTTTTCTTTTTTGAAAACGTTTCTGATTTTAAAGGGCTATTTTTGAGAGAATTCATTTTTGGTAAGTTAATAAAATTTGTCAATTAAAACGATCTTCGATACGGTTACGTGGAATGTTACTTCATTTAAATTTACACACACCGTTCGTTCCTTCCTCACTCATTGTGTGAAAACACCTGAGTCAAGATAAAACTGTCCATGCGTGTCATGCACACCGGTTACAGGGTTTTGTGACGCATACAAAATAAAAAAGACTTTGAAGACTGTTAATTTAGGTGATTTTATCTCTCATATAATCAATATTAATTTAATGATTAGGGCGCATAATGTCCCACTCGCAAAACGTCGCTCCAGCAAATACGTTCCATTCGCAAAACGTCTTCTCTGCAAATGGTCCCTTATGTAAAATACCCCATTCGCAAAACGTCCCTTTCTTAAAAGGCCCCACCCCTTTCGCAAAACGTTCGTGTTGCATAACGTCCCGTCTGCGAAATGACCCATTCGTAAAATGTCCCGTCTGGAAAAAAGCTTGTTTAAGTAGAGACTAGGAGTCTTCTCATGGGAAAGAACGTTTTGCAAACGGGTCATTTTGCGAAAGGGACATTTTGCAAACGGGTCATTTTGCGAACGGGACTTTATTTATATAAAGGCACGTTTTGCGAACGGGACCATTTGCAGAAGGGTCATTTTACGTAAGGGACATTAAGGAAAGGGACATTTCGCGCAAGGGACAAAAGGAACATTCTGCGAGTGGGACGTTATGCGCCCTAACCATATTAATATATTTAACTTTAAACTGTTAAGTTGTTTAGAGAATATTCATGTAAGAAGAATAAGGAATATGACATGTATTCACTACAGTATCATTCAGACCCCAGGGTGTTCATTCACTCTACCAGGGGTGTGATCCTCTCAACAACGACGAACGGACGAACGAGTGAATATCCAAACGGCGAGTTTAAGTTGTCCCGTCAGAGCGAACAAAACACATTTTAGCGCGTGTATTCAATTTTGCAGCATTGCTTCTCGAACGTATAAGGCTGCATAATTGAGAATGCACGCGCTAAAATGTGTTTTGTTCGCTTGGACGGGATTACCTACTTAACCTTTCCCGTCAAACTATTGGATAGGCAGGTATAAACAGGTAAGGCGGTACTAATAATTTGCACCAAACCTAACGTTTGCATATTTTATAGGCTTCATACTTTCGATTAGTTTGTAATTTGTCTATTAAACAAGCATTTGCAATTTAAAAAAAAAGTTCATTTTTAATATTTTTTTTAATGATATAAGTACTGGACTGAAATTTTTCAGCCAACCTATTCGCTACTATTATTTAGCGTATCAAATTTGATATAAAATACTTTTGATCGAATAAGCAGCCCGGTGCAAATCGTCTTCTATTCGGATCTTAGACCACTAGCTTCGTAGGCAGGCCCACTACCAACCAACTAGGCTGAACGCGTCATCTATCTATATATATAAAAGGCTAAACTGACTGACTGACATATCAACGCACAGCCGAAACTACTGTACCTAGAAACTTGAAATTTGGTACAGGGGTTCCTTTCATGATGTAAGTGAGCACTAAGAAAGGATTTACCGAAAATCGACCCCCAACGGGAAAAAATGGGGGGAGTAGCGGGAAACTAATTCTACGCGTACGAAGTCGCGGGCGTCCTCTAGTTAAACATATAACCGCGTGGCACTTTATTTATTGTTTATTGTACATTGTAACGAATTCAAAGGAAAACTATCTGACTAATTCTCACTGATTCTTGAGTTACAGACGACTAAAATGTTCATAGTTACCAACTGAAAATTATCCAACATAGCTCTAAATATTGGGTCCTTACCTATGAAATTGGCGTTATTTTTACGTGTTTTATTTTATACGGAATTTATTCATTTCAATTTTAACTTCCAATTTTTTTTTAATTTTCCATATTAGGTTTTAGATACAAATAATATGGTTCAATTTCTTACTTAGTGTTTAAAATTAAAGTGTGAACTCAACTCTTTTCATGTGCTGTGAGTTCAAGTGTTTCAATTACGCAGAGTTTTATGAAGCTAACTATTTTTAAGTAATTAAGATATGTATAATATAGCTTAGAAGTGTCCAATATTTTGTTTGGTTTGCATTTGACGTTCCTAAATAATCCGCAAAATTAAATGTATGAAAACCACCGTTTTCATAAAATTCTCCATATATAAAACGCCAATTTCATAGGTAAGGACCTAATATATTTATATAAAAGATTAACTACTACGTGTGGGTAAAAGAACCCTACACTGCATTTTTTCCATCTAGCGTTTGCTTCTGCAACTTTTCAATTAAAAAAAAAATCTATTTGGCAACGGAACCCTAAAAATATATAAGGCAGTGGAACTTTTTTTTGTTAATAAATAATAAATTACAGACGCTACTGTGGTTTTAATTAGCAATAATGTTATTTTTCATCGTTTCATACATGGCTTACCGTCAACAGCATAAATAAGTGATCATTTATGTACCTTGTCACTTTAACGTCGTGTTTGAAATGTTATACAAAATTGTGAACCGATTGAAATCGACAAGGTACAGAAATGATCACTTATTTATGCTGTTGACTGTACCTGCCTACCGGGCCACTATGAACCTATGTTCAAGCATACTAATACTAATTTATTTATGATATCAAATGATGATATGTCAAGTGTAACAGTTATGGGAGAACCCAACATCTCAAAAATATGTCCCAATGCACCTTATTTCAGTGTAATAATAAAGAACTTCGTAACATATTTATGTGAGGATTATTAACAACCTACACTACCTAACTATGTAGAACAAAACCAACTAGTCAAGTTTATATGACGTATTAAGATTATGAATAATTAAGATATCATAATAATTTGAAGTGATTTAGAGATAACATTCTTGGCTAAAGTGAATTTGAAGTGGGAAAAGGTAGACTGAAACTAAATAGGTACAGTGTTTACATTCCACACGACACCCCCTGCTACATCATTGAAATTGTTTCGTACCTAAAGGATTCCAACGCGACCCTATTACTACTTAAGCCTCCACTGTCCGTCCATCCGTCCGTCTGTCGGTCAGCAGGCTGTATCTCATGAACCGTAACAGGTCCACAGTTGAAATTATCACAGAGTGTATATTTGTATTGCCACAACAAATAATAAAAAGAATAAAGGGGCCATACAAGAATGGGACGAAACCCTTCGCGTACGAATCCAACTCACACTTGGCTGGTTTTTTATTCATGACGGCAACCGTGCAACGATAATTTGACTGGAGGGGCGCACCGTCGAGGATTAAAAATACTATTATACAAATGCAAGTAATAAATAGTTTTTTAATAATTACAGTAACAAAACAATCCACGGAATTATATTCAACTTGACCTCATTTTTTTATTAATTTATAACAAGGATCCTCCATCAATAGAATAGTTGGACCCAGTAATGCCCCTTGCGGCATCGCTCGCCAAAAATATAATCAGCTCTGCGACGTCTTCTACTTTCGTTTTCCTTTGCAGCGGAGAATTTGTTTTCTTGACCAATGAATCTTGAGTCTCTTTATCGATTCCTGCATGAGCAAATAGATTCGTTTCCACGTGACCTGGCATCACAGAATTAACTCTAATTCCATGAACGGACAAATCCAACGCTGCACTTTTTGTGAAGTGGTTCACTCCTGCCTTTGAAACAGGGTCCGGAAAACTGGAACTAATCTTCTTTGCGGCATAACTTGACACATTCACAACATTGCCTTTAGTTTCTTTCAAGGCTGAAGCAGCAGCATTAGTTAAAGCTACCATTGCTCTTAAGTTCACATCCATAACTCGATCGTAAGTATCCATAATATTCTCGTCAAAAATGCTTCCAATTGCGGCAATCCCAGCACAATTGACAAGCACATCTATCCTTCCATATTGTTTAAAAGTAGTTTCAACAACTCGCTTAATGTCATCGTCTTTAGACAGATCAGCTGTGATACTAAGTACTTTAGTACGGCTGATTTTTTCACAGTTTTCGACTGATTTCTTGAGAAGATCCGCTCTGATGTCTACTAAGGCCAGTCTTGCTGATCCTTTGGCAAATCTTGCGGCAGTAGCCTCTCCTATTCCAGAACCTGCACCAGTCACTATTACCACTTTGTTGAGGAAAGGCATGGTTGTTACTCAACGTTTTGGTTGTAAATGACAGAATGCTAAAGTATGTATTTTTCACCTGTTATCTAGAGATAAGATATTTTATCATAAATGGTAACTATAATCGTTAATCTTACTCATGCTAATCAATAATTGATTAGACCTTGAAGAGAACTCTTTATTGCATAACAATGTTATAATTTCATAAAGCTGTGAAGTGATTTTAAGGTAGACTTTATTGTAGCCACAACTCTGCGTGTTTAGTCAACGTCATTAGTGTAGTGTCA
This sequence comes from Acleris cristana, assembly GCA_948252455.1. NCBI lineage: Eukaryota > Metazoa > Arthropoda > Insecta > Lepidoptera > Tortricidae > Acleris > Acleris cristana. The sequence goes on along the minus strand of OX411797.1, from coordinate 6,741,623 downwards.
TTTTTGTACAGTCGTGTTCAGAAATACATATGTTTACACTTTAGTATCTTATCTATTTAGGGCCTGTTTCACAATCGACAAGTAAATTTATGTGCCAGTTAAAGTTAGCTCTCTTCTTGTTTATGTTCAAGTGTAAGAAAAGGAAAGGGCTAAATTTATGTGTCAGATATGCTTTACTTGACGATTGTGAAACAGGCCCTTCATGTCATGTTTAAACTGCCATATATGAATTGTCACAGTGATTAAACTGACAAGATACAAAAAATTATACAAATTTATGAACTCGACTGTATCTATTCGTGGCACTTGCTTCGTATGCTATTTTAAACATGAATTAAGGTGACAAAGTTTAAGTAAGTACTTATCGTGATCAATCATTGTTGTTAAATGAATGTTTAAATAGCATTTCTCAATAAAATGTTAAAATACCGTAAAAGAGATCACCAAAAGAAAAAAATATGCCTCTATGCTAGTAATTTCACCGGTTTTTTTATCACTGGGGTGTCATTCTCTTAAAAACGGCGGTCGGTCGAACGAACGAGCGAAAGCGCAGCGGCGAGTTTAAGGAGCCCCGTCCGAGGGAACAAAACACATTTTAGCGCGTGAATTCTCAATTAATGGAAAGGCCCACTGGGCAAACGCAACAAAGGGAGACCGTACGCACGCTGGGAAGATGACATCAAAAAAATAGCTGGACCAAAATGGCGACAGATAGCCGAAAACCGAGATAAATGGCAATCGTTGGAAGAGGCCTTCACCTGAGAGGGGTTCCTGATAGGAAATAAAAAATAATAAATATTAAAATTAAGCAATGTATATCAATAGTGTAAATTTACGTAAACTTGTGTAAACTTTTTTTTGTATTTTTTGTATCGGGAAATAAAGGGCTTTTTATTTTTATTTTATTATTATACGTTTGAGAAGCCATGCTGCCAAATTGAATACACGCGCTAAAATGTGTTTTGTTAGCTCTGACGGGAATACTTAAACTCGCCGCTTGGACATTCACTCGTTCGTCCGTCCGGGCGTCGTTGTTGAGAGAATCACACCCCTGCTGTTTGGCAGCAGGTTGAAGTATAAGATGGAGGATGATAGCGTTGAATAAGTCCGGAAAAAACCCGTTTTATTCCAAACAACTCGTTTTTTTCGGATTTTTATAGAAAAAACCAAAGACATTTTCTGCTGTTATTTTAATCTATATTCGGTCTTATTTGCACCTACAAAAGGGCGACATCGACCACATGAAGGCAGAAGTAATTGAAATAATGGCGAGAGTGACAGTGATTGACTATGAATAAATTGTCATTATTCATTTGTTATTTTTGCTAAAAAACCCGAAAAAAACGGAAAAAAACGATTTCATAAACTCAAGGATAAAAACATTGTTTTTTTTCCGGAATTTTCAACGCTAGGATGGACAAGGTTCTACCACTACTAGATTTACCCTCTACTCCGTAAGAATTGGCGAAAACTATACTTTAAAATAGTAGGATCAAAGGTAACCAATAACGCAGTTTTGTGGCAAACTTTCCTGTAAAATACTTTACCCTGGAGCGCAGTTTTAAAATGTCAAGGCGAATTTATCTTTCTCCGAGGCAATGTCCAGGGACCGAAATACGATTGGCTCTAACTAGAATCTATGCAAGTATAGAGAGAGACATTTTGTTACAACGGAAGGGTCAGCTCTTGTTTGTAAGAACTTTGTTGCTTGTGTGGTGACGTCCTAAAGAGTTTTCTAAGGTTACGCTAATAATAAATATTTCTAACAAAGTGTCAAAAATCTTACACAATAAGCAATTCTTTTTGTTACGGTTATATTTATCCGCTCGCCGAGCGCAATAAATCTTAAAAAAAAATCTTTTCTCATGTGTAATTTAAGAATCTCATTTCATCTAACAAAGCTCTACTCTTGTACTAGATATGGGATTAGTCAAGGACTTTAATTGTTATGCCACAATGGAACCCTGGCGTCAAACCGCATGAAAAAATGAAGCCAAAATTAATTATTAACGTTATGCGACAGGGTTCCATAGTGGCATAACAATTAAAGTCCTTGACTGTACTAGACAAGGATAAGATACTTAGAAACAGAAAGAAATACTCTAATAAATACTTCAGAACGTCCAAGACTTAATAACAACTGTGCTTCTCACACAAATTATTTGCATAGCCGTCGTAGAAAGCAACGGGTTGCATCTGACGCTTTCAGAAACCAATCAGGACCCAATCCTAGCAACTCGTTCACTCGTTTCCACCCACAAAGCAACATACTAATATATCTTTTGTACAGTCTCTCGTCGTAAGTGTTAACCTTAGCCCGTATTAAACATTCCAGAAGCGCGAGGCAGCTCGGAATTCCAATAAAACCTGGAAGCGAGGCAAGACTTTGGGTATCAGGAATTATTGGTACAGTTGGCATTGGATTCATTTACAACTAGCTTTGGCCTGCGACTTCGTCCGCGTAGAAGTTGCTCTCAGGGACTGTCTGTTTTCCCGCGATAAAAAGTACCTACCCTTAGTCCGTCTCCGGACTATGAACTACCTCTGTAGGTACCACGTCGATTGGCTGAGGTGACATATGAATGTTAGATTTGAAGTTTAGCGTGAAAACGGAACCAACAAACACTTTCCGATTATTTTATTATATTTTATAGCTACCACAAAACACTAAGAACTTTGCAAAAAGACACTCGTTAGGTACGTAAAAAAAATTGCTCGGTTTAGCCTCAACACCCTTCAGCATGTCGGCCTATTTGTATTTGTCACGAATAAATGTTTTTCATTCTTTCTTTAAAAAAAATACTGTACAAGTTTCGACGTTGCCCCAAACATGCACTAGGACTTAATGTATCCTTTGTTTATGGTGTGAGAAAGACACGTGAGGTAAGTAGGTAGTTGAAATCACGGAATAGAAAAAACAATGGAAGTGGCATGAGCTTCGCTTAGTATCAGACCTGTTGTCGCCAATACTCAAACTATCATAAAAACAACACGCCACCATGGAAAATGTTTTTGCTGCGGCTATCGTTTTTACATTCCAAAATAGCACAATAAGGCATGCTTCTGGATTTATTTCCTATTTTAGAAATATCGAATTATTGAAATATCGAAATAAGCGATCGCGGCAAAAGTATGGTAGGTTATGCGGAACTCCGCATAACCGTGCCACACATTACACGCCAACTTGACACTTCTACTGTTTTTTGTGTTCTGTGGTTGAAATATAGTTAGTCTATTTATGCGGTAATGGCGTTTAATGTCATCAACCCTTTAAGGCCTATCCCTTTGAGAAGCCGCAGAAACATGACGCTGACCTTCACAACCTTCTTTCTTTCGTTCCTCAAAATATAGATAAAAAACCCATAAACCCAATGCCTCGAATGGATAATCTGCTCGAATTGACCCCCAGCTATCTATTTCATACGTTCGCTATGCAAGATCAATATTTAGTGAAGTCATGGTGGGATCTGATTGGACCAATGGGAATTATTCAGGAGTTAGCAGACCGTTTACAGGTGTAATAACCAGGCCTAGGAATATACGGGACAAAATTAAATGACAGCTAGGGTTCGCCTATATCGATAAACTCAATTATCGATGCTTTTTCCATATAGTAGTGATCGCTCAAAGTTTTGTTTGTAAAAATATTTTTTATTGAAAGTGTGCAAATGAAACAAAATAGCAACATAATTCTGGTTATTCTTCATTTTAAAAGGATTTTTGAACCTTCACTCATCATCATATTTTTTTCCTTATTGTGTATTTCAGAATTACTGTCCCATTTATCATTGTTAAAATAAACAATCATAATTTGTTCCAAATTTTCAGACGTTAAACTTCTCCGTCTCGGCTGATGAATCCATTTCAGGTGGCTAAAACAGTTTTCAATATCTGTGGAAGTAGTAGGGGCAAAAGAAAAAAAAAATACTCGTCTTTTTATAGCGAGTTTATTCTTAGCGTTAGAAGTACATCGGCAATACATACATACATAAACTCACGCCTTCATTCCCAGAGTGGGGTAGGCAGAGCCACAGACTCACCAACAACTCCAAAAACTTGTTGATAATTCTGTGACCACATTTTGCACAACCTGGCTAAGATGTTATACATCGGCAATAATTATTCAATATTACATTTTTGAAATATCTTATTTATTATGTCGGCTGGGTATAAGTATATAATATACGAACTTTTGCCCGCGACTCCGTTCGCGTACAAATCGTTTAACAGATTCCCCGGAAGCTGTCCAATTTTCCGGAAACCTACTATTAGTCTGCCTCCGGGCTATAAATTACTTCTTTACCAATCAATTCAGTTGACGCGTTAAATAATAAAGACGGAACAAACAAACATACATACTTAAACACTTTCGCAACACACTAATATTACGTGTATAAAATTTGGAATGCGGGTAGCTTAATAAATACCCTGTTTAACTCATACGCCCTAAGACATAGTATAGTAAAGTAGTTTGTCTCTGCCTCTTTAGGAGTGTCTGTTACCTATCGGTGCTCGGGTGCTATGTTTTCGTCGATACGCATCACGAAACCAAACGCGGCGACGGCTCAGCCCCGACTGAACCGTCTCGGTCCGTCTTGTTGAGCTTGCTTGTGGAGGCTCGCGGCGCGTACGGTCGAGGCACGCACACATGCAAGCAAGCGATATACCTTTATTTGAAGACGAACTACTGTTTATACTGTGACTAAGACTGGAGTCGAAGGGCCGATTAATAAACTGATCTCAAGTCTATATTAAGCATCCACCCTCTTCCAGACTAAGTTAAAAAATCCCAAACAACTTTCTACACCGGGAACTTATTACAAACTTAGTACATTACCATTTGTCTGACCTCCTCGCGTTTGGAAAAAGTTTGAACTCGTTTGGTTCAATCTGCTATTATTTGGTAAACAATTTCTTTTTGTTTGGACTCAAATTGCCTGTAAGTTTCCTAAGCGATAATTTGTGGCGGTGAAATTTCTATTTCAAAGCGGATCTCTACGTGCTGGAGAACGGCTGTTTTAGACCATTATTTTGAATGGAAAAATAGTCAACTTTTCACCGCGGTTTCTCAAATAGATACATGTGTATTTTTCGCTCTCAAAATGTATTTTAACATTGTAAACTTCAAAACTTTAGGTACCAAATTCCAAAAAAAAATATCCGTAATCCACGCCGCTCCATGCGATGTAGGTACGTTTTTAGCAAGGCAGCGAAAATGAATTTTAAAACACAACTTTAAAACCTTAAAAAATACTATTTAAAACTACGGAATAACACCTAATCTGGGCCGGTATTCTAGCCAGTAATAACGATATCGTCTTTGAGCTGTTATCGTATTGTCACGTTTTAATAATGCCTATTTACTTGACAGTAATGGCGGCCGAGTTAAAAACAATTCCATAACAAATCAAATACGATATCGTTTTTACCGCCTAGAATAGAGGCCCAGTAACGGCACGTTTCAGTTTCCATTTCCGTTTCAGACCATACCATATACAGGGTGTTAGGCAGAAGGTTTGACAAATTTCAGGGACTAACTCTGTAGTTCATATTCATCAACTTTTTTATGTGACCAGCATCCAAATCGCGAAAAAAAAACAGCTGTTCCATACAAACTTTGAGAGCTAAAGAGCCGAAATGTATGGAACAGCTGGTTTTTTTTTCGCTATTTGGATGTTGGTCCCATGATAAAAGTTGATGAGTATGACCTACAGAGTTAGTCCCTGAAGTTTGTCCAATCTTCTGCTTAACACCCTGTATGTATTTATGTTTCGACTACGATCCTATTATCAAGTTATTTGAGGTACACAAAAAACGCTTCCGAATTGGTTTGGAACAGGGTCTTTATGTTTTTTTCCTGCTCTACTACGCATGATTTTTTTATTTTAAATTCACTGTTTTATATGATGCTAGGTTACAGAATACCGGTGATACCACTAGGTTTTTCGTATGTCCGTCTGCCTTTAAGACCCATTTTCTGTAAAACTGCTGAAGGTACAAATTAAAAGTAGTTGTATAAACCAGTGGTCCGGATAAGACTCCAATAAAAACACGGTCAAGTGCGAGTTCGACTCGCGCACCAAGGGTTCCGTATTTAAGATAATATGCTTGGTAACCGCAAACGAAAATAGTAATTTTGTTATGAACTTTATTTTCTATGCAATAAGGTTCGTGTTGACTAGCCTAAATTTGAATACAGATTACTATAAATAAAAACCTTCCGTAAAAAAAATATCTAAGTGATGGTTAGGAAACAGCATGAAAATCCGTTCAGTCGTTTTTAAGATCATCGCGAATATACAGACAGACAGACGCGGCAGGAGACTTTGTTTTAATGTAGTGTTTAGTTTAACTTAATAAAAGCTAATACATGAGCATCTGTATCTTATAAATCGTATGATACAAATAATGTTGTATAAAAAAGAAACAATGGCAAACGACCAAACACGAAAACTATCAATATGGGAAATGGCGAGCGCGATCCGGTGCCTCGTGTTACAAGACATAAGCGGCAGCGGTTTTTCTTTTCTAGAGCGGCTAGTTTATGTAACGTACGTTAAATCCTTCAGATACGATTCAAATAGCACCATTATGACGATTAAATCAAATTACTTTTAGTCTCGTAATACCCAGAGGCCTTTTTTCAAATTTCTTTTAGACTTCAAATAACAAATACCCACGTTCCAATTTTAATCCACGACATTTTAGCACCACGCGTTACGAGGATAGAGTGAACGGACTTAATTATTTTGAGTATATTTTTACGCTTCTATCTAGTACATATCTATTGTCACAAACTAGTTGGAAAGAGATATCCGAACGAACACCATCATCAATATGTCTCTCGAAATACCACGTCCAGTCAGTTGGTATAATTTTTAAATTAAATTACCCAGTGACACTTTACTACGCGCAGACAAATCTTACCTAACACCTCGATTCATCTTCGCGTTTTCTATATTCTTAATCAAAACTTGTAAGCATAGTCAATATGCCAACGCTTGTAACGTTTCTGTTTTTATCGATTCAAAATGCATGACGTTGACATAAGCAGTCGACGCAATCTGTCATAAGCTTACGTCAATCCTTTACAATACATCGATTTTTGAAAATTGCTAACTTAGCGTTTAGGTACAGTCAAATTTAAAAATAAATATGCGCGCAAACTAAAATATGTACACATAGACCTTATTGCCATAGATATAAGTTCTGTGTACCTACATATTTTTGAGAGTTTGTGGTGACCTTGACTGTACTATATTCACAGCTAAAACCTGTCATAGCTAAACCGCTATCGCTTATGAATTAGACAGTTTTATATGATCTGAACCATATGCGATAGGGATATCGGTAAATCAAAATATATTAGGTCATTTGTAGGAACAACGCAGTTGTGGACTGTTTCACAGCTTAATTGTATGAAAATATATTCAATGTTTTTCTTTTTCACCCTTTATTTTTCTCGGTATAGAAAGAGTAAGACAAAATATAGCAGCGATATGTATTATAAAGATAAAGATATAGATAAAGAGACATTTACGCTACCCATTTATTATGTTATAGAAATTGTTGAAATTAAGGCTCTATTTTATTTGAAAATATGTCTGTTTGGTAAACTGGGTCTCTATACATCTAGGTACCTAATACCATTAATTAAAAAAAACATATTTTATTTACTAAGAACAGATGCGGGCAAGCAAAAACTATGCCAAATTTCAAGTTGATAACATTTATAGTTGCTGAGAAAACCGCTGTGACATACAGACGGACAGACGGACAACGAAGTCTCACCATAAAGGTTCCTTTTTACCATTTTGGTACGGAACCCTAAAAACCAGAGCAAAAGTTAGCAAGACGGAGCTTGACATTTTCGGCATCGAACTTGCTATTATTTTGTAACAATAAAAAAACCCGATTCCCTCCCGTCAAAATTCCATTTCGCTAGCTGAAAATAATTAACGAAAATACCAACGAAATATTGTTTACCGGACCGAGCGGCAGCGAAAACACTGTTTCCGATAGAACGGGCCCCAATCCGAATGCCTGTTGGGAAAGGTACCAGTTTCCGGTGAAGTAATTAAATATGTTTTTTTCGGATCACCGGGTATTTCCGGGAAAAAACTTAGCAACGAGTTTAATTTAAAGACGTGTTTTTTTTTGCCAAGGAGTTGCCCGCCAACCGTTCCCGGAGCTACACGTGTTTGGGTCGGTCGGCCGGTCCGCAACGATCAAGCTAACTGTGAGACAAACCGGTTCGCTGTAGTACATCTCACTTAATAACGCGTTAACTATTTAGGTTCGGCCTAGCACTACGAGTATAGTTTAAGCAAAGGTGTGATTGAAGGAGTGAGTGAAGGTGTGAGTGAAAGTGTGAGTGAAAGCGTGAGTAAATGTGTGTGTGTATGCGTCTTCCTGTACACGCGTGTGTGTATGGGCCCTCCTTGCACGACCACATCAAGCCTGAGGGTGCGTGAGGGAGAGTACAGACGTCCTCCTCACATCATCACCATAGGAGCCGTGCAGCTGCCCTAAAACGGGCCTATCGAGCGACCATCCCGGTGAGACCGTTTCAATTATTATAAATGCCTAAAAGGTACCGCGAGTAGATTTTAGATATTCAGTTATTCGCATCGTATTGGCCTTCATAAACACACGAGGAGTGCTTTTTTATCGTAGAGTAAGAAACGTCTATGTTCATGCGTAGGAGTTAAACAAAGCGTCTTCATCCTTTAGTCATACCTACTTCCACCTCGTGTTCGTTTAGAGGGTGTAACGCGGTAGTAGATCGTATTCAAAGTGACATTTCGCTTCGATCTCCCCGACAACCCTTATCTAGCAGTGTGCGCGTAAAGAAAACTTTGCTGATTTTACACTTCCTAGATATCCGCTTACATTTTAGTTAAACAGAGGGCAAATAAAAATATCAGATTTGGCTCATGAACAGCAACAAGCCCAAAAAAAACCCGGCTATAAGAAGTTAAAAAAAAAAAGGGTAAATTCTTTGTTTTCAAGTGTCCGTAGGTAGTACGGCTAGTTGCCACATCTGGCAATCATTAAGTACCCAAGCGACGCAACGCAACATTTCGGAGAACAATCCACTCAAAGGGCGTCATATAAAAAGTACTAACTGCTACCTGACGTCAAGACGGAGCGCAAGCTACGCTAAATAATCATGGAAATTATCCCTATTCCCAAGGACGGTAATTGCCTATATAGGGCCATAGCGCATCAAATGCAACTAGTGTTAGATATGGACTTGGACCATCGATCCATCAGGAAGGAGCTTTCGAATCACCTTTTGTCACATAGGAACGATACCCAAATCGAACTGGCGCTGCATGGCAGTATACTGGATCTCACGGCCACTAATACGCTACAATATTCGCAACAAGTAGAGAGTTACATCCAAAATCAGGCTTTGGAAGGTATCTGGGGGGGTGAGGAAGTTATCGTAGCGGCATCTCAATATTTTACAATAAACATCTACGTTCACATGAACCACGAGCGAGCGTTACACTATAAAGCCCCAATAGCGGAATATTCGATGATGAAAAATATCCATCTATTTTACAAAGATAGCCATTACGACTCCGTTAAATTCACGTGCCCGGAGGCGGAGAATACTTTTGTTCTAAATTCCCGTAGCGAAAATGATGCCACTGAGAACAAAGGAAAGATAGAACAAATAACATATCACCGCCTGTACGACACCCCGGACGCTCAAACACACAGTCAAACCCCGCCGATTGCGAGCCTGCCAACCCCGGAAGTTAATAGTTCAATAGAAAGCGTACGCTTCGTCGATACAACCGGGCAACGACTACTGAGGGCCCCGTGCCTCCCACAACCCGCGTTGGCAAAACCTTGCGACTTAGTCACGGTAGCAACATGGAACGTTAGAGGTTGTGCCTTAGCAAAAGACAGGGCCCGAATAGACCAGGAACTAGCGGCCCGACGCGTAACCATAGCGGTACTACAAGAAACTCACCTTTCAAGAGGAGAGCTTACATCAAATAACTACCACTGGATTTTAAATGGTGGAAAAAAACCACAGGAAAAAAGAGGAGTGGCCATTCTTATTAACAAACACATAGAGCACGAACTGATTAGAACATACCGCAAGAACACTAACATCGTAGCGATTCATCTTAAGGTAATGCTAGCCGACTCCAACTTCTCTGCTGAATTTCTAATAATCAATGTGCACATGCCTGCCGGAGCATCTACCTGTCTAGCACACATTGGGACACTCCTTCGTCAATCCCCAAAAAAGGCATATCCCATTGTCTTAGGCGATTTCAATGCGCACGTAGGTTTACGAGAAGCGAAAAAAGCCGACCCGCATGTTTCTAAAAGGAATCTGTTTCACCAGGAATCCAATATCAACGGAAGCTTACTTATTAGTTTCTTGTTAGAACATAACTTAAAATTAAGATGCTCTTGGGGACGCCCATCCTGTAAAGTAACCTGGACTTCGGGAAACAGGCGCTCACAAATTGACCACATCCTGACAAGCCGAGATAGACCCATTTTTTTCCATAGCTTAAGAGGGGAATACCCTAAATCTATTAGCTCGGATCACAAAATTGTATGGGGCACAATCCAAAACACGAGTTTTCAATATAAGAAAAAACATGGTAAGGTCCGCCCCAATAACTCCACGGTTACCACGACGTTCAATTATAAAACTATCAACTACAAGTCTTTACAAAGCAAGGAAGTGGAAAATGATTTTAAAAATGAAGTTCGGCGCCTGCTCGCAGCCCGACTGGAGGCCATCAACCGAGACGAACAAAGCACTGATCTGAATCCCACTTGGAAAGACCTGAATGAGATTCTTATACAAGCTGCAAGAAAGCTCCCATCTAAAGCGATCCCACGGTCTCGAGCAGGCCGACTTGCCCTAGCTAATCTCCAGAAAGCATTATTTTTCACAAATAAGTATCCCGGGAGTAGTTCGCATATCAACAACATGAAGCACGCACGCAAGATTTGGCGCAAAGTCCAGGAAGAAGATTTCAACACTGAATGCGAGCAGTTTTTCAACAACCTGAGCAGCGCACACAGAGCTGTGCGAATGCATATTACTTACAAGTACTTACGCAGCTTTAAAAACAAACCTGCGAACAGAACGAGCACAAGCCGATTTATTCCAATGTCCAACTGGATTTCCGAACTCAAGCAAAGCGAAGGAGAACTAATTAGGACAATTGAACACAGCTCTAACACGGTACCGGAAGACAGCGGCCCAGACGCCTCCATTATTACCAAAATAATAAGCAGAATGAAATCGGGGACAGTTCCAGGTACAGACCAAATTGTGGTGGAACTGTACAAAGCAGCGCCAATCGAATTCATACAACACGTCTCTCGCATTATGCAAGAAGCATGGTCGAAAAACGTGATACCAGAGGAATGGTTAGTGACAAAACAGGTTCCAATTCCCAAAAAACCCCGTCCACAACAAGTAAATGATTTTAGAAGGATATCTATCTGCAATGTAGGTTATAGAATATACGCCAACTTCCTGCTAGCTAAACTGGATGATGAAATTGAAACTCTCGGCAACTACCAAGCAGCTTTCCTTAACAATAGGTCTACAGACGATCATCTGTTTACTCTCCGTAGAACTCTAGACGTAAACTGGAGAGCGGGAAAAAAGATATACGTAGTAGCGCTCGACATTGAGAAGGCGTTTGATAGCGTCGACCTCAACGCACTTAGAGACGTACTAGTCACACGTACCAATATACCGCTAACAAACAGAATTATCCAAGCATGTATGCGCGAACGAACTTTTATCACATGGTTCGGCCAGAACTCGGAGATTATCGACAAGGGCAAAGGCGTCAAGCAAGGGTGCCCTTTGTCCCCCAGATTATTTACGGTGTTAATGGATGATGTCTTGCGAACCCTTGAGGAAGAGGAGGACACGGTAAGACTCGACCAGGATACTGAAATTACACTTCCATTAATCCTATCTTTTGCAGATGACCTAGTCATCGTAGGCGACTGTTGTTCGGTATTCGACCGCATAGTTCAAAAAATGAAAGCACTACTTCAATCAATTGGACTTGTCATCAACGAAACTAAGACCAAGCTCGTGATAAGGGATCCATTTGGTCCCCCATCGAGAGAACAACAACCGATAAGTATTGGAGGTGTCTTGCTGAAACCCGTCCAGGAAATTCGATACTTAGGCTCATACATCACAGGTGCCCATGACAGAAAAGCCTCAATCAAATCAAGATGTGGAAAGACTACCCGAAATGCAAAAATCCTCATTAAATTTGTTAAAGACTACAAGCTTGAATGGAAGATTGCCCGACTTATATATAAAATGGTAATTGCTCCTTCGATGACGTACGGCCTAAACGTCCTGGCTCTTACCAAGGCTAATAGATCCCGCCTTAGGAAATACGAACGGCACATCTTGAAGGAAATGATTGGAGCGGCCAGAGATTCCCCAAAGCAAAAAATTTATCAACTACTGGAAGGAAAAACCATTACCAAAACTATCAAAGTACGTAGAATATCATACTACAGCCATATACTGAGACGCCCAAAACCACACCTACTGCATGCCGCGCTGGATCTGAGAGAGGTAAGGAAGAAAATTGGACGACCTATATTTACCTGGGAGGACTCCCTGTCACACGACATTCATAATTATACTGACAAGAGCCGGGCCTATTGGATATCTACAGCCTCGAATAGGAGCCTCACGAAAAAGAACGCCGAGAAAATATACAAGAATCCCGAAACGGATACGGAAAGCGAACCGGACGAAAACGAGGCATAGCACGCCAGGGAAGACACTTTCAAGACGCAGCCATAACTCCTACCTTTTATTTATTACTCACCAAGTATAATATCTATCTTATCCTTCATACGGGCAACGATGCTGGTATTCGGGTCTGTTCAATCCTTCCCAAACCTATCCCAAGCTGCAAACGCCCCTACACTCCCTGCCTGTAACTCCCGGCTCCCCGGTGTCTCGGGCAGGTCTCGGCTGACCGCGCATCTAGCGGCAGACGACGGCGAGGAGCACGAGCGGGTGCGGGTGGTCGCGGTGTCTCCACACGGGCAGCTCCCTGGCCGGATGATGTTAAGGTTCCTAAACACTTCCGTCCGACTGCTCGTGTGGTGCCAATGCGCCCTCCTGTGCCAACTGGCTGAGCCTCTTCGTCCCTCCCTCTCAGGTGTCGGACAGCGTTTCCGCGTCCTTGCAGCAGAACTGCTGGCTGGGTGTAGTCATCGGAACGGAACGGAACGGAACGGAAGACGTGTTTTTTTTTGCCAATGGTACCCCAAAGTTCTCTCTAGGTACGGTCGGCCTTATCAGAAGCTGCACTTTAGTGTTTTGTCACTTTAACGTCATTTTTGAACTGCAGCACTAATCAGTCAAAGGCGTTAAAGCGACAAGGTACAGAAGTGTGCAGCTTCTTATAAGGCCGACTGTACGTCCGTCTGACTAGGGCTGTATCTTTTGAAACGTTGTAACTATACACTTAATATTCCTATGGCTGCTATAACAGCAAAAAAAATTTTTAAAATTAACTAGGTTAACAGAAACGTGTTTTTCTTGGCTTTTTTTGCTTAAGCTTAATATTGTACGGTGGTACGGAACCTGCAAACAGCTCTCACCACGTACTACGCTTATGCGTACGCGTGGCTCAGCTACGGCGTCACGCTGTGGGGGAACAGCACTGACACGCCCATCCTGTTCACCCTCCAGAAGAAAATTGTCCGAACGCTGGTCAATATACAACAAACTGACAGCTGCAAACCCTATTTTATAAAATATAGTTTACTTACCTTGCCTTCTATATATATTTTAGAATGCTGCAAATTTGTTCGCAAACACCCGCAATTCTATACAAGGCGGGGAGACCTGCCCACAACACGTCCAATCCGTCATAAGAACATGCTTGTCGCACCGCCCCATAAACTCAAATTATTATCCTCTGGCCCTTTGTGTATGTCTATCAAAATATACAATAAAATACCTGAAACACTGAAACAAGAATCCAGCTGCACAGTGTTTATAAAGAAACTTAAAGAACTGCTGATATCAAAATCCTACTACACCATTAATGAATTTGTAAATGAAAATTAATAGTACAGTAAGTCGTCCTCTCCCATCTTTGCGGGGCCCATCAGGGTTCATAATGAGCTATTCTAGTGTTAATATCTAAGCTAGCAAGTAAGATCTATGTAAAACATTATGATTGCAATAAATGATTGAGTATTGAGTATTGAACCCTTTGTGTGAGAGTACGACTGTTACTCGGATTTTTCATGCACCTAAATGTTTTTTTTTTAATGATTGATGGTCACTGAACACCTTACTTATTCCTTATTTCAACTAGATATTTTTAACTACTCCGTTCAATAGACAGATTTTAATTGCTTAATAATTAATGTTTTAGGGTTCTGTACAAAAAATTAACAAAACGGAACCCTTATAGGATCACTCGTGCGTCTGTCTGTCTCTCCGTCCGTCTGTCACGGCCAATTTGCTCCGAATCTACTGGACCAAATCAGGTGAAATTTGGTAGGATGGTGTAATTCTATGACCAAAACAGAGATGTGCAAAGTATTTTTTTTTTAAAATATGTATCATTTTGGGGGACAAATTAGGTTTTTTTTTTTAAGTTTTACAATCCTTACCTTATATAATATTAAATGAAAGGGCTCGTTATGAGGATTTTAAAAATATTTTTGTTTTTATTGTACAATAAATAGTTTTGATTTTATTCATGAAAGAAGACAAAAATTGACCATTCCCTTACCTCCGAAACTACTGAGCCTAAAATGTTGAAAAAAATATAAAATATAGTTATATACTTGTAGATTACAGAAAAACCTATAACATACATACATACATACATTAAATCACGCCTGTTTCCCAGAGGGGTAGGCAGAGACCACTTCTTTCCACCTGCTACGATCTTGACAGATCTCTTTCGCTTCTTCCACATTCATACATCGAGTCATGCACGCACGTCGGTTTCGGGTACTTAAAATTCGGCCCTTTTCCAGTATTTCTCCGATTTGATTCGAAAAAGTACGCCTAGGGCGGCCCCTTCCGACCCTTCCACTCACTTTCGCTCTGTATATCTCTTTCGTCAATCTTCTTTCATCCATCCTTTCCAAATGACCGAACCATCGAAGCATGCCCTTTTCAATCTTAGTCACTACATCTTCTTTTAGACCACATTTCTCTCTGACTTTTTCATTCCTTACTCTATCAGTCAGTTTCACACCACACATACTACGCAAAGAGCGCATTTCAACTGCATTTATACGACTTTCATGCTTATCTTGCCACACCCAACCTTCACTACCATACATCAGAGTAGGGGCCAGCACTCCATTGTGAACAGCCAGTCTGGCTTTTTGTGAAATACCCCTTCTGCCCACAAATGAGTACAGTGCCCCATTTATTTGATTCCCCGCATTCACCCTCCTTTCGACATCCTTCTCACACTTACCATCTCTTGTAAACATACTTCCCAGGTACACAAATTCACTTACTTGCTCTACTAATACACCATTTATATTTATCACGCACTCAGTCATTTCCTCGTCCTTCTCTATCACCATAACCTTGGTCTTGGCAACATTTACTTTCATCCCCTTTTGCTTAAATCCCTCATTCATCATTGTCACCATCTCCTGCAACTCAAGTACCGATGGAGCAAGTATAACTTGATCATCGGCATATAAGAGGCATTTGATTAGCAACTCTTGCATACGCAAACCCTTATCACAATCTTTCAAATCTCGCATACAACTGTCCATGAATAGACCTAAACCTATAACAGTTCTATCAAAAAAAATACGTTTGTACGGAACCCTCTCCGCGCGAGTTCAACTCGCACTTGGCCGGTTTTTTTTATTATCTTACATTAAGATTTGACTATCCAGATCGAAACTGAACTTCATCAAAAATCTACGTTTCCTACTGTTGCTTGGTTCAGAAGCAGGACGCACATATACAGAGGCTGATTATGTTACATAATTTGATCCCTTATTTCTTCACACGTCTAACATTTCTCTCTTTCGCTCCATCAACGTTAGAAAAAGACAGATTGAGATAAACCTAGCACATCAACCTCCGAAATCCCTCTCCGTACCCCTGGCAAGGGAAATGAAATCTTATATTCATACATATATTATTCCAATTGCTGAAGCAAGAGCGCCTCTCATTTTTTACTCGCCCTCACTAAATGTACGACAGGCATAAGCATATAAGGGCTATTGCACACTACACCAAGAAGGATATTGTTTTCAAAGTTTCATACATGCGATAGAAATATTTATTTATTTAATCCTTATTCTACAAAAATACAAATTAGAGTACAAATGGTGAACTTAATGCCTAATGGCATTCTCTACCGGTTGACCTTTGAGCAAATCAGAATGTTTTTTTAGGCGGTGCAATATATAAACTTTATAATAATAAAAGTAAGCTTTAAAAACCCGACTGCATTTTTTGGTATTGTCGTCGACATAATTAATTATATGTATATAAAAAAAATAACCCAAACTTCTCTTATTTCTTTGATTAAAATATTATAGCGTCGGTGAAACTGCAAAACCGCGTAAGTAACATTTTTGATAAGGAGTAAAATGCACCTTTTTAATAAGACAGTAAGGTTTATTTTGCTCTATTATAAATTTGTTGGTTACGCGGTTTTGCAGTATAACCGATGATAGGCATTAAGTATGCCCATGTCACTTCAACAACCAAGACGAATCTAACGACACTCCAAAGGTTAAAATCAATCAAGTCATTTAGGCTGCAGTGTGTGTTAAAGAAATAAACATGCACTCGAAAAACATAACTTCAGGCGTAGTTCGGGTAAAAACATTTATTTTAAAAGAAATCTTTACAAATTTATGTGCCCCAATAAAGTACATACAAAGCGTAGATAGTATCGCGCGCGAGCAGCCCACCGCCGCTGTGGATCCATTTGCGTGGCGCGACACGAATTGGCGCCATTTGTTAGAGACTCGGCAGTGTGGCGACGTATTAATGCAAATCTCGCATTTGTAGAGGGGATAAAGCTACTTGAACTAGTGACTAGACCACGCAGTTTGTTGTTCATCTGTCATTCAGACCTGTGTAGCAGTCTTAAATTGTTTACTTGTTATAGAATAGAATAGAATAGAACAGAATAAAATATAATATGTTATGTTATGTTCCTAAAAGCCAAGATAGCCAGTCAAATTACTAACATATAGGTATTCGGAATACCGCATTCCGTATTACTCTATTGGCTAACTAATTTATAAAAGAAAAAAAAAGAAAAAGAAACACAAGTAAAAAACGCATGTAGGAATTCTTGCTATAGAAGTTCGTAATTTAGATGGAGCTTTGCAAAAATCGAGTTTTACAACAAAAACATTTTATTTTCATTAAAAAACTTCTTTATTTTTGGGAATTATAAACCACCAATTAAATGCCATTACACATCATGTATTTATTTATCGAAATAAACTCAATGTATTAGAGTTTACAGTTGAGTTTCAAACGGATGTCGATCGGAGATGCGATTACAGGGTGTTCAATTATGAAAAGGAAGGTACTTAATACATGGCCAAGATTGGTGGTTACTTCCTTGGGGTGTAATTTAAATCAATAAACTGACGATAACTATATAGGGATTAAATGTAAATGATAATTTAATGATACGTCTCAATGTAGGGTTGCCAAATCCACAAAAGTAAATAACCATATTAAACATCAATATTCATAAAGGTAACCAAACACTATTTGTTGAAGGAAATATTTTGACGAGTGTGCTTAAAAGATAAAAGAAATATATTCACTAAGTAGGCCGCACGGACACTTTTACACGTCAAGAATCTACCAGCGCTTCCCAAGAGGAGACCACTGCTGAGAAGAAACGCTGCAAGAAACTCAGCAGTCAGTCATTTTTTTAACATGTTTCATACTACAATGATACCACTTAGTCTAGCATTATATAAAGGTATAAATATTAAATTAAACACCTATAATATCAAATTTCATGCGTAGTTCAGCACACACATGTCACAAATAATACGAGAGAGATAGAGCTTTTGTTTGAACAACCAAAACCGAGCATTTTTTTATAATGATAATGAATAACAAGTCAATCATGACGCGGCTTAAAAAGTGTATGTAGGTAAATCGCGCCCATAACATAAAGTTTGTTTTTCGCGGGATTCGATCCTACAACGATACACTAAAACTTTTACATTGTTACCTACTTTGACTTTGCTTTGACAATACAAAAGTTCAACTGCAATGAAGTTATTGTTGACAACCCTATATAATGAAAGTACGGCCAAACCATAACCGCGATTGATGCCGCATTAAACTGGGAACATTAACAAGATGATGTTTGCGCCCTACAATCACACTTGATAAATAGGTACATGCGTGTGAACGCCGCTTTACATGCCTTTTTAACACATTCGCGGTTGCCAATTGGAAATTGTATGTAGTTAGTACCAACTCTGCATGCTATAGGCGAATAAAGTGTTGAAGGATGTAGCTCTATCAAAAGTATTATGTTATCAATGTAGAGGGTGTACACATTTAGTAGTTGATGTTGGAATTAGAGTTTTTTACAGTGAATTATTTTTAAACACACTAATTTTCAAGTGGAAGAATTTCTTGCCGCCTCGACGGTTCAGAATTAATTGAAGGCTACAGAACCGCTGAACGTGCAAACTTCAAAAATACACAAACCTGAAACTCTTTGAAAATAATTGTCTGCTTGAATTGAATCATCCTGTATTGTCACTTTAATGAAATTGATATTAAATACTAGACAGTTATTTAACAAATTCCTACAAATTCCATAAATCGCATTATCCATTTATAAAGGCTGTCAGAGATTCTCAACAGGCAATCTCTTCCGTTTAATATTTATCTTTACTTCACTGTTAATAAATAAATTATAAGAACGGAACAAAGATTCCTAAACCAAGCAAAAGTTTAAATTGCCTT
Organism: Acleris cristana; assembly: GCA_948252455.1. Lineage (NCBI taxonomy): Eukaryota > Metazoa > Arthropoda > Insecta > Lepidoptera > Tortricidae > Acleris > Acleris cristana. The sequence continues at coordinate 6,722,614 of OX411797.1, read as the reverse complement.
CCGATAATTTGCTTGGGAAAATCTGCATTTATTTCCCAATCTTATCCTGTCGTATTAAGATTCTGTTTAGATTGAACTTGGTTAAAAGTGAAATAAACAAAATGTATAAAGTGATTGTGGTAAAAATGTATAACTTGGTATTTATGTTGCGTAGTTTGGTCGGAAAAGTGGTCCAGTATTTGTGTTGGGAAAGGTTTGTAACATTTTATGATTCTAGTAACATTTCTACAAGGAATAAAATGAACGATATAGCTTTGTTTTGTACCGTAACCACGAAGCAACGATAAAGATTTTTCCTTTAAAGGGCGACCGTTGCAGACAACTGCACCGCACTTATTTTGTGTTTTTCCACGATAATTGCTAAAGAAGACTTTACAAACAAGGTTCTACCTACTTATGACCGTCTGAACAAGCTTGCTATAAAAAGCGATTTAGTATGCATTGGAGTAAAAAAAAACACTGATTCTTCATATAAAAAAGAAACAAACTGTATCATTTCACAACTTTTAATCTTGAAGAAAGTTCCATCGCAACCTTTTTTTGTCTTATTTTTTAACAACCTGTATATTCACATGGACCTATTACTACTATTTTACTTCGGTTTTGCTTTCACAAAATGTGTAAACATACACATAAATAAATGAGACAATCTCACACAAATTGACCTTGTCCAAAACTAAGCTCTAGGTTTGTATAATAGGTACAATTTTTTTTATTGAGAAATAAAAACTTAGAAAATCATCTAAGAATCAGTAAGAAAATAAATGCTCACACAAATGTTGGCCAAAACGTTTTCAACTTTTGTTTTATAATTTTCATCTTCACAATCCTCTTAAATGTCAATGGTCTTAGTAGGTATCAGTACCATGAGTTACAATTACCGTACTCAATAGCGAGTCGAATTCTCTGTCCCTCGCACTCTAAAAGAATACTGCGAGGTCTGCGAGGGACAGAGCATTCGACTCGCTAGCGAGTACGGTAATTATAACTCATGGTAAGGGTACTGATACAGGGTAGTGATTCTCTCAAAAGCAAAGGTGAGCGAATGCAGGAGTGAATGTCCAAGCGGCGAGTTTAAGTAGTCCCGTCAGAGCGAGCAAAACACATTTTAGCGCGTGCATTCTCATTTAGTCAGCCTAATACGTTCGAGAAGCCATGCTGCCAAATTGAATACACGCGCTGAAATGTGTTTTGTTCGCTTTGACGGGACTACTTAAACTCGTAACTACGGTAGACTCGAGTAAAATATAGCGTACAGTACACTCGGATAAAGTATAGTTTATAGGTATATATATGCGTGCAACAGCCGGCACGTACGTATCGACACTTCGCCACTTGCCTTCGACAACTGGCCGTGAATAGGGCTACCATACTTCTGGGGTTTATCGGACATTTCCGGATATTGTAGAGTTTTTTGGCGGGATTTCTTTTAGTTATGTGAAAAAAATAGAGCTCAGAGCATTGATTATTGTTTAATACCTCGCTAGTGATAAATTTATCACTTTTTTAAAGGATCGTGGTTGTTTTCTTTACGTCTAATCATAGGTCAAAAATACGTGGCATAAATTAAACTTGCTTAAGAATGAGTATGTCCCCACTTTTAACTTTACATCTTCATTTTGGCTTCTATTGTGAAGAAAAAGTAAATAGCAACTAGGTTGAGAATAGGTATTAATATTTATAATCTTATCCGAATCAGAAAATTTATTCGTAGATCAGTATGCTACTGTGACAGACGGTGAGAGTGACAAACATACAGACAAATGGACGACAAAAGAACGATCAGAGTCGCAGCATGAGCGTTAGGAATCTTAACATTTTGTTCGGGACGTCAAATACGAAAAATATAACATTGTTCACTAAGAGCACATTGTTTCAAACGAGTCCGTAAAAAACCCGGTTCAATCTAAACGTCCTGAATTTACGACGTCCGTCCGTCCGTCTTTGTCCGATGTCAGTGCTTGAATGATGGGAGTCCTATTCGTGAAATATTATACATCAATGGTTACTGCGACAAATAAATAAGGGCCTATTGCGGTCTCGGTCCAAAACGACAGAGCTCCTATTCGATATTTTTGTAAAAGATTGACCCTTTTACAAAAATTGACCAAAAAAAGATCAGAGAACTATGTTACGCAAATTATTTAATCTGACTTAGTCCTAAACTATGCTCTATCTCTCCTAAACTATGCTCTACCTTTTCTATGTAATTATCTATACTTATACTTATAGATAAATACATAGAAAATATTCAAGACTCAGGAAGAAATACACGTGTTTATCACTGAAATATTTTCCCATAATCAGGAATTGAACCTTCTTGTATCTTCGTAGGCAGGGTCATTACTAACTAGACTAACATTCAAACTTGCGCCGAATGCATTTTGTCTAGATAATTATCTACTAGCATTTGTAACCCCTGACGCAAAAAGAGGGGCGTTAGGCTTGATTCCCTCCTACGCTGACATCGGTCGCTGACGTCGATCGAGCGTACCGTCGTATGATAAATCTGCCGCAGACATCAGCGTCGCTGTGCGGTATCTCATAGAATATGATGTATATTCGTACGCTCGACCGACGTCAGCGACCGACGTCAGCGTAGGAGGAAATCAAGCCTTAGAAGTGTAACGTGTATATCTTCGGTAATACTACATTAACTCGTATCTAATTAATCCTTACTCCCTTACTAATAAACGTTGAGTAACGGGGTATAGCTATACAATGTTTTGTCCTTATCTGTCAAATCCAAATGTCACAATGACAGATAAGGACGAAACATTGTATAGCTATACCACCGTTACTCAACGTTTATTAGTAAGGGGGTTAGAATATATCCAATAAGTTGCAAAAATAACCTTACTGACTTATTGCTAAGGTATATTTTGCACCTTATTTACTTTGTTCGTTATGCGGTACTGCAGCATCACCCACGATATCTATGTATCAGTTAGTCCGTCTGTAGCATCGTTGCTCCAAATGGAATCGGACGCAGTATATTTAATAGAAAAATAGTTTAATTGGGTTGGTTGTTAGCTAGGTTTGATCAAAATCGGTTCGGTCCTTTAAGAAACGTAAACGAAAGGTTTCTTCTGATTCTATTAACCTTTTTTTTTAAGAAATGTACCTACAGAACCTATAGATTAGGTTAGATTTGTTTTATAACAATCCAAGAGAGATCAACGTTTTCAGACAAAAAATACTTACTAAGAGCCGGTACAGACGGACTGCAAAATGGTAGTTCGAGTGCAGTTCTGATGCAGTTGACGTAACCGCATCAAAACGTACGTACGTCAACTGCACTCGGACTGCCATTTTGCAGCTGGGTTGCAGTTCAAATGCTGTACCGGCCCTAATGAAAATTCAGACAAACGAAACACTTGGTAACTGAAATTCGACCTTGTAACTAGGTAACCGTTTAAGAGATAGCTTTCAAAGTAGGGTAGGCCATTATAACGAGGGTTTTTATCCATTTAATGATGTATTGTCATCGTGTCGAATCGGCGCGTGTCCTCTCCGGCATGACACCTGTCGACGCCATTACGATTCCTCGCACAGCGCTCGCCGACGCGAATGCGAGCGATATTATTTTTTTACGATATGTTACGGCAGCAAATATTGGACGCTTTTAGAATTTACACTACCTACTCGAACTGAGACTAAACAAGTAATCAAAATCTTGCTTATTCACTAATGGCGGATGCGAACAAACGAGAATAAATGGAATAAATCACCAATTAATTGAGAGTAAGTCACTTTTACATTTTACTAAAGGTAATTGTAAGAATAGTGGACCTATTCAGAATTAGTTTCTATACCACCCTTTCGCGTGGAGTAACAAAATTATACGAAGATTATTTTATTGGCGTCCATATTTTGTTTTGTTCTGTCAGTGCTGCCAATCAACTTAACACTCATTTTCTAATGACAGAACGTAAAGTAAAGTAACGTAAGATACAAACGCTGCTAACGTTTCTGTTTTCTATCGACTCGAAGTGTTTGAAGTTGACATTAGCGGCGTCGGCATTTAACGATTTTCGAAAATTGCTAATTTAGATTTAGATTAGTATGCATCTTAGCTACCTAGTCCCCACGGTTAAAATTCGAAAATAGAATCGAAACAATTGATTCAGCTCTAACAATTGGTTACGATTTTTAACCATTAGTTGAGTTAACTAGTGTTAAGTACTATAAGGCAATAAAGATCTCTTTTTGTAGGTTTACTACTCCTACAAGGATTGGAAGTACAGTTTTTTTACGATTTTTATTACTAGGTAAAATACAAAAAGCCTGCATACAAACTTTGAGAGCTAAACAGCCGAAATGTATGGAACAGCTGTTTTTTTTTCGCGATTTGGATGTTGGTCCCATAATAAAAGTTGATAAATATGACCTACAGAGTTAGTCCCTGAAGTTTGTCCAACCTTCTGCCTAACACCCTGTATATCACGCTTCTTAAAACTTGATTTGTCAAGTGGAGTTTATAAACTTTATTAAGTACTAGCTTCTGCCCGCGACTTCGTCCGCTTAGAATTAGTAATTTTGCCATCCCACGGGAACACTGTAGCCTATGTATTAATCCAGTGTATAAGCAAATTCCAAATTATATCCAACCAAATTCGTCCGTCCGTTTTAGCGAAGAAGTAACAAACTCACGCACGCATAACCATTCGCATTGATATTATATGTACGATAGGTACATCCAGCGCACACAATCGCTCCGGCCGAAATCATAGTCGATAAAAATACCCTCGGTGTGTGAGTCCGACTCGCACTTGACGGTCGGTTTTCAGTATTTGACGCTTGTGTATTTTACCGTTATAACGATACAACAAAAAAAATGGTTCGCAGTTTTTTAATCTTAATTTTGTATAGAATAATACAAACTGACAATATCCCAGAAAAAGCAAATAGGACGAAGTTTTTCGATCAATGAGCGCGAGCGGGCTTTGGGCGCTGCGAAGAACATTGTTGCTGTATATTATACTTTCATGTATAAACTAAAGTCGCACAATTTCACACTGAACAAATTTTACGATTTAGATGTTAATGCGTAATGTATATTACAGTACTTACTCCCAGTACATTATAGCTCATAGCTATTAGTTTATTTAACTTCGATACATACCTCTATCCCCCATTTCAACTACCTAGGAATATTTTTTCAAAATCGCCAAATGTATTTTTTTTAATAACACCAATTTTAACGTTTATAACTACAAAAATGACGAACTCTCATATAAAATTCTACATCCCCCTTTTATCCCTTAGGGGTAGTTTTTCCAAAATCACTGTTAGCTATAAATTTTATTTTTATTAGTATATACCAATTTTGACGTATCTAACTTCCGAAATAAATGCGTTTTTGAAGGCGGTTTTTTGTTTTTTAAAATATTTATTTTATTTTTGACTTTTTAGAGATCATAATAAGCTTATGTTCCTAGTCCCACTTCTTAGTTGACATGAAACTTTAAGACATTTCACGATCGCCGCCAGCAACACCGCGGGGAAGTCATAGTCATATTTAAACAATTAAATGTCCTTCGTTGTAGTCGCTCAACTATCTTAATCGAGATATCTTTTCACCACCCTTGAAAAAAGTATCGTTGAGGAGTTCCGGTGGCCATCTGTGTTCTTCATCATCAGTGCCATTTCACCAAATGATACTTTCTGAATGCAAATGCTAGATTTGTGACTAAAAATACTGAAATCGCTATATATGTTTGCCTACAATATTTGAAGAGTTCCCTCAATTCCTCACTGATCCCGTTAAAAATTTACCCTTTAGGGTTAATAATATGAGCAGGATTAGTAGGATACTCGTATTAGTAGGATTAGTGGATAATAGCTTCTAGTCTTCGTCCGCTTAGATTTCGATTATAGTTATTCCCTCGGGAACTTTTAAATTTTCCGGGATGAAAAGTAGCCTATATGTTATTCCAGGGTATAAGCTATCTCCATTCTAAATTTCATCCAAATCCGTCCAGCCGTTGCAGCGTGAAGAGGTAACAAACACACACACACACACACACACAAACTTTCGCATTTATAATATTAGTAGGATAGGTACCTACCGTATGAACTTGAGTTAACAGTATTGTCGCCGAAACTGGGCTTGAACTAAAACTTTACTTAACAAGCGAACAACGGACATATACTATAGTGTGTAGTGTTACTACTTTCTCGAAGTAATTTTCCTTGTACGGTGGCTGTCGCCCCCGGGGTATCGTACAGTCAGCCTCAATAAAGTTATAGTGTTACGGTTTAAAATGTTGTATCATTGACTAGAATTTTCTTGCGAGTTGTTACTTGGGAACGTTTACTGTTCTTACCTTTTAAGGTCTTAGGTATAACTTCCTTTTTCTTCCTTTTTTTACTCCGTTCAACTTGTCGTACTATAGTTTTTGAGTTTTTCACAACATTTTCACTCATATTGTTCCTGTTATGAATACGTAAACTAACAAGTACCTAAGCAACTAAAGTGCTCTTAAGAAGGCGTTCGGGTTTGTATTTCTCTCTCACTCGCTCTCATACGCTCTTGTGCGAGAATTTACCCGAACCCGAAATAGGTACCTTTTAGGTACTTATTCAATTTGCATTTTATATACTTAATTATATGTCCATGTAAAAATGTCTGATTTCTTGAATTTTCTCAAGTTCTCTGTCATCTGTGTCTGTCTGTCATTTGTGTGTTCTTTATTATTTGTGACAAGGGTGTGTAGATATTTTTGACGCCTTGGTAACGTATATATATATTTACTAGAGGACGCCCGCGACTTCGTACGCGTAGAATTAGTTTCCCGCTACTCCCCCCATTTCTTCCCTACACAATAATTAATACCTATATTTGGTTTGTACTATGCAAAATGAAAATTAGTACATTGATTTTATGCAATTTATTACACACCCTTTATGACTTTGACTGTACCTACAGCAAGTTCAGGACGTTGACTTACCGGAATTTAAATTCTTAGAAAAGTATGACATGAACTGATTCACTAACCATGTTTTCCTAACAAAGCTTTGTTTGTTATGTTAGGACGTGCCTGACTTGCCATGGACTTAAATTTATTTAGCTGATAAACAAGGGATGTTGCTTTTACTAGAAACCTATTAGTCAAAACCGGATGATTAGGCTTTTAGTGCCACAAAAACCACTGAACCAGCATGTGTATCTAAATAATATGTAAAAGTATTTACTGTGTGAGTGGCAAATGTGGCAATACATCTTTTTCTGATTCTTACGTTAGTCAAAATGTACATGAGTATTTTGACATTTTCGACCAAAACCAAACCAAACCGGGATTCAAAATAATAATAAAAAAACAAAATTCAAAATATTGATTCAGTAAATTGGCCACACGAGGGCTCTTTTACACATTAGTAATATGGAGTGAATCTACTAGCGCTTCGGGCAAGACCATCATTGAGCATAGCGGAGAAAAAGCGCCGCAAGAAAAAATATTTTTTTTCAATCGCAAAATAAATAGGCAATACTTAAAAGTAAGTTACAAAGTAATAAATATTATTTTTTTAAACTAGCACAATAATAATCATTACAAATGTAAGGGCAATAAAATTACCTACATTAAAAATATTTACTAGGATTATGTACACGACGAGGTCTCTACGTCAGGAACGATAACAGATCAAAATAATACAGAACTAACAGGAACTATATATACATACGTATACCATTACCAAGTGGTCACTGGAACTGTACACCCAAACATGAACGGCATACAAATGGTTGGAGAGATTAGTGCAAACAACCGATTGTCCAGCGGATAGGGCAGTTAAGACGGGTGGTTGAAACTGTTAGAAGTGGGTTATCTGCACTGCCGCTCATCCGGGCGTAAAGATAACTACGAATTACTGAACACACTGCCTTTAGCGATAAGAGATAATTTCGATAACGTCTTTGTAAAGGTTTTTTAATGTGGAGCCAACTGAGGCCCTAACCAAGCATTACGCTAACTAGCGTTTCTATTAGTTTTATTTTTATATGTGATATGAAGAGTCACGTGAATTACCATTGACGCGATTGGTTTAAAAACAAAACGAATAGAGACGCTAGTTAACGTAATGCATTTTGGTTAGGGCCTCTGGTCACCAAATTAAAAGTTACCCCATAGGCATTAAATGTATGTGGAAGAATATATTGTTGAGCCAATTATTAGTAAATACAAATACGTAGTAAGGATAGGCAAGAAGGAATTTCTTAGGGTTCCGAAGTCAAACTAGGAACTGTCCATCTATCCGCGGTTTAACTCAGATACTCTTGGTACTACATAGCTGTTATACGCTGCAATCGAGTAATGTGTATCATTGGATAACTGTTAAAAAATATCATTATGTAGATGTTATATTATAGATTTGGATGAAGGTTAAGGAAATATTAAACCAAATAACTTGAAGAATATGAAGCGAGGCTTGAATCGCAGAATTTCAGGAAAGAGAAACGTTATGGAAAATTTCAGGTTTACTATCCTTTTAAATGAAAAATTTGTTCATACCCACTCCAGTTGTCAGGTCTGAGGGCTTATTGTCTAACGGACTCGCAATCACGATCGTTTACGTTTGAAAATCGAAGGCATGTCTGCATACAAAATGAAAACAATTGCTCCACTTTGAAGCCGGTTGCGATTGCGAGTGCGTTAGACAATAAGCCCTCAGGTCAGAGTGATTAGTGAAAACAACCGACTGTTCAGCGAATAGGGGGGCGTCAGGAACTAGATCATCCACACAAACTTTCATATTTAAATAGGTATTTTAAAAGAAGGATAGGATTAAGTTTAGGATGTGTGTCATCCGACCGGTCAGTGTGTCAGACGGCACTGCAGTTTTCAGCCCCGGTATCATCTGCGCTATGGCCGATTGCGTTTTATTATTGCAAGCAAGGATGCAGGGAGTAAAAACGACTTTGTTGTTCACATGCATGCATTCATGGCTTTTGTACGCGTTTAAAATATGGACGTTGCGGTAAGGACATGTTTTATCTCGTATTACAAGCTTACGGGTAGGTATTTCTATTTGTTTGTTAGTAAGAAATAATAACGTCTAACTATTGCGAAACGTTGAGGGTTTACGACTGTGTACACTGGCCGCGAAAGCGAAATTGAAGCGAACTGTAGCTGATCAATTTTAATAAAATTTAACACCACCTAGCTAGGTCAGGACCGGACAGCCTTGAGAAGCTCATCATCAACGATCGTGTGGCAGGGAAGAGTCCCAAGGTCGAGCTCTAGCAGGCCTATTGCCTAACTAACGCACTCGCAATCGCAATCGACGATTATATTAAAGCGGAACAATTGTTTTATCTTTGTATGCAGACAAGCCTTCGATTTTCAAAATGAAAACGATCGTGATTGCGAGTGCGTTAGACAATAAGCCCTCAGAGGGGCTAGACAAGATGCACTACGCTAACTATCGTTTCTATTCGTTTCGTTTTTAAACCAATCATGTCACTGGTAGATCACGTGACTTTTCGTATCACGTCATCTACAAGGGACGCGATTGGTTTAAAAACGTAACGAATAGAATCGCTGGTTAGCGTAATGCATCTTGTCTAGCCCCTCTGGACTGTCAAAATAAAAACGATTGCAATTGCGAGTGCGTTAGGCAATAAGCCCTCAGGCTGGAGAGCGGTGGTGAAGCGCGCTCACCATAGTCACGTCCCTTAGAGCTTACGACAAAGAAGAAGAATGCAGTTTCAGTTTTGGTTCGGTTACGTTTCACATCCTTTTCTGTGGCCCTAGATAAGCTGCATTCTGAGAACGATATCGTTATTGAAAATGTATAGGATTGACGTTAGCTACCGGACGGTCGCGTCGCGTCAGCACTTATGTCAATTCGATACATATTGACAGGTTTCGAAAATCAATTTCCTACGTTAGCGTTTTGCACTTTGTCTAGGGCCTGTCTGGTATGCCACACATGTTTAGGTATCAGGTGTCTCGTGAAAAATATTACCAGAAGAATAAATAAAAACCCTCAAATGGGAACGGTTTACTAGTAAACCTAAAAAACTCTTAGGAACCAGCGACTTCTCTGGTTGTCCTAGTCGATGATTGCAGACAATGCAGACGCATTATCAATTGATATAATTGTACACCTTAATTAACAAGGTTTTCGGTTTTTTAAAACGTGAGATAAAAGACCAGTGTTGCGGCGTTCTTAGCAGTGGTTTTATCTTAGAAAACGCTGGTAGAAAAATTCCCGGGCAGCCTCTTACTGAATAAACATCTTTATCTTTCCTTCCCCTTGAAAACTGCAGTAACAACAGACCTTCAAACTTGTGTTTTGTTCTAGCGCGAACTCGACGTTCGCAGCCGCGGGACGACTCCGGACAAGTGCTGGCGCGGGCGGCGCCACTTACCGCGGAATCTTCTTCAACTTTATAACCAGGGCCCGTATTATGGTCGCCTTTATCGCGGTGGATAAAGCTCCCGTCACTCTCGCACTCACATACTGGTCAGAAAGTGACAGATGCTTTATCCACGCTTATCTACGTCGATAAACACGACCATAATCAGCCCGCAGGGTTGGGAATAGGTAGTGCTTATTAACCTACACTTGACGCATGTTCATTCATGCGTGAGTGAGATGGGAATACGTTATTTAATGAAGATGCATCAAGTTTAGGTTAATAAGTACTACCTATTCCAACTTCTGTTTGTAACGAATGCCGGGCACCGAACAGAGTTAATTACAACGGAGATGCTGTTGCCGCCTTGCGACTCCATCATCAGATAAGCTCCTTGATACTATAATATTTGCATCGAGGTTTAGCCCATCACAACAACGGAAAGTGGTTCAAAATTGACTAATTTGAACCGGAATGGAAGACAAACGAGACTGCAGTAACAACCAACCTTCAAACTTGTGTTTTGTTCCGGCGGTGCGATCTCGAGCACGCTCGCAGAGGGACAACTCCGTCAGACAAGTGCTGGTGCGCGCGGCGCCACTTACAGCGACATGTTTAATTGTCATACGTACCTACCGGTAAAACGGGGCTATTTGGGAATCACGAGGCTATTTGGAATCGAGTAATTATAAGTTTTTAGTTAATATATTTTTGTCATGGCAATGGTACAACTGGAAACTTCGCCTAACACCAAGTTTTACAGTTCTATCATAGCCAAATAGCCTCGTTTTACTACCTTTAGGATATGAAAGATGTTCACTGTTAGATATAAAAACTCCGTGGATAGCTATAGCTACAATGATTTTGATTAGTCAAAGATTTCTCCAAAATGATCGTACCAAAGATGCGTTATTTTACCTACTCGGATATTCTTGATAATAACTTTTGATATCGTCACAAAGATTAAAGTTTCATGAGACTGGTGTCCAGGTTTTACCGACGAACTTTTTGTAGAATGTAGGTATCATTTCCCTGAATGTCACTTCATCGAAAGTTATTTTCTGCTGAAGCCGTGCTGTTTTTAGTTTATCTTAAATATTAACAACGTAGGTTAGGTTCAGTTAGAATTGTGACTATCATAAAATGTTATCTAACCTCTACGCCTAGAAAAGCCTGCCGATGTTATAAAAATTCTTCGAAGTGATATGTTCTATAAAACGAGAGTCGACAAAACAAGGGTAGAGCGGTAAATATTCGTGAAACATGAATGGAATGAGTACTCTGACACGCTAACACTGGGGCCTCACTCAGCCGTCTCAGATCAGTAAAGCGAAGAGTGACAAAGAGTGTCTAGGACAGGACTATAACGACGTAGCTCGGTGCGTGCACGTAACGTATGTTATCTACGTAGCTCTATATACCATCTGTGTGTCTGTAGTATCATTTTTCAAACATAGATCAATTCGGATGCAGCCGCAGTCAGTTTGTTTTTAAATAAAAGATAGTTTAGCTGGATTTGATGAAAATCGGTTGGGCTGTTTAAGAGCCGCTCAAGACACGCTCACACTGGCTCCACACCTATTAATAAAGCGCAAAATGACAAAGGGAGGAGCATAAAATAAGCATTATTATTACCTTAACGTTTCGAGCGAATGCCTTTGGGTCGCATAATATTTATTGTCCTAAAACGATCAGCCCTGAGGGCCCTGCCAAGATGCACTTCGCTAACTAGCGTTTCTATTCATTTCGTTTTTAAACCAATCGCGTCACTGTTAGATGACGTGATACGAAAAGTCACGTGACCTACCAGTGACGCGGTTGGTTTAAAAACGAAACGAATAGAAACGCTACTTAGCGTAGTGCATCTTTGCAGGGCCCTCTGGATGTAAGGCATGGTACTCGTATTAAGTAGAATGAGTGCTTTGTTTTAATTTGTACTAGACCCGCTAACACTGGGGCCTCAGCCGTCTTAGATCAACAAAGCGCAGAACGACAAAGGGCGTCTAGGACGGGACTATTCACGACGTAGCTCGGTGCGTGCACGACGTATGTCGTCTACGTAGCTCTTTGCCAATTCTCTCGTAAGGAATATTTATCTGCGGAGGTGGTTGTTTGTTGACAGGATATTTTTATTTGCGTAGACATAGACGAGACATCACGAAGTTAAACATTATGAAATATTCTAGTCTATTCTATTCTTGAGATTGAATAGGCGGTAAAGTAAACAGTAGTAAGTTAATATATATTATAGGCTAGACAAGTTTTTTAACGCTAACGTAAACGATATTCGAAAACTGACAAAATATGTATGGAATGGAATCGACGTTGGCGCTCGACGCGACCGTCTGACAGCTTACGTCAATCTAATACATTTTGATAATGTCATAATATGTTTACAGTGCCATACATGACTTACAGCGATTAACGTGACAAGGTACTAAAGTGAAGACATATTTATGAACTCGACTGTAATGAATTACAGTATCCGAATTCCAGTTATCAATGGTCTATGCTCTGTAAAGACACTATTAAAGGCCCAGCCACACCGCTTGCGTGACGTGCACGTAGACGTGCGCCTTCGCTTTCCACTGCGTTGTATAGTGACATGTCGTAATGAGAATTCATACTATATAACGCAGTGGAAAGCGAAGGCGCACGTGCACGTCACGCAAGCGGTGTGGCTGGGCTTTAAGACACGGAAATATCGAGAAACATATTATATAAGTAAGCACGGTTATTCTTTGACATTAACACGCGAACGCTGCAGTTATGTTTTATTTAATTGGTTATTTGGTTTAGTTTACAAACGGTGCACAATTGATTGCCAACAACTGCTATAATTATCCATTTTCCTGCAATCTGGCGCTCATTAAGATCGGGAGCATTCACTAACGACGGCCCACATGCGATGCCGTCGTTAACTGAAAAAAACAACTGCAAACATACTGTTTAGTTACTGTGAAGAGGCACTTATGAAAATTCTATTGAATTAGGGCGAGTTAATATTTGAAGAGCGTTATGCCTGGCCATGATTGCGCGGTCGAGGTAGTGAAAAAGAACTAGTCAAGTGCTAGTCGGAATTTCGCACAGAGGGTTCCTTACCACGGCACAGTAGGTCTAAGATCCGAATAGGAGACGACCTTCACCCAGCTGTTTATTCGATATAAAGTATTTTGTATCAAATTTAATATGTTATGTAATATATGGCGAATAGGTTGACTGAAAAATTTCAGTCCAGTACGGCACAAAATAAAAAAAACTTTAAAAAAAATGCTATTGCTTGTTTGATACTAATTTGTAATATAATCATACCAGACGCTTGTATGATTTACAATTTCCACGATATAACAAAAAAATAACTTTAAAAATACTTTTCTTATATGGAGACCCATATATTTCATACTAAATTTGTTAGTAAATCCGCCTTAATAAATTCTGAAAAAAAAACCCTCTATCTATATTACGGTTCAATAGATATACAGCTCTTCAATGTTATGACGGACGGACGGACATATTAACAGGGTCCCGTTGTGCAGTTGTTTATAAATTTGACCGCTCATAGCTCTTATATTAACCGATTTGGATGCGGTTCTTTTAACTCGAAAGCTGGTTTTCTAGCGGTGTTTCTTAGCTAGGTTTCATGAAAATCTGCCGGGCCGTTTAATGGATATCAGCTTTGAAAAACCATCACCATTATATCGGGGGTTTTTATGTATGTAATATTGTAACCCATCCTTTTATCGAATTTCACTTCATCGAATTTCATTTTGTCGAAAGCTATTTTCTGCAGAAACCAAAATGTTTTCAGGAAATCTTAAACATTAATTACGTAGGTTAGGTTGGGTTACAATTGTCATTACCAAAAAAAAGCAACGCATGCGGCGAGAAATTCCTTTCGATGTAATGAAAATTCTGCGTAATGATAGGTACGTTCGTTGAAAGGTATTTCGATAAAATAATAGGTACCCATGTAATAGTTATTGTTTGTATAATAAAATGTTTACATACAACCATAACAAAACATTGCATAACCCAGGACACAAGCAGTCAACAGACGTGGAGTTGAACAGAAAAGCCGTGTGCGCAAGAGGCACTCGGCGCTGTGCGGTGCAGTATTAGCTGTCCGTAGCGCTGTCTGGACGGACGGCGGGTTAAGGGGTGCGCGGGAGCGGATATGAAACTACTAGATGGCCCATTTTTTTATTTTTTTTATCTCGGCTAGATGGACCGATGACCTGAAGAAGGCAGCTGGCAGTAACTGGATGCAAAGGGCGGGAGATCGCGCGCTGTGGCGCTCCTTGGGAGAGGCCTATGTCCAACAGTGGACTGCAACAGGCTGATATGATCGCGATTATCTTGGGAACTATCGATGTTTTAGAAAATAATAGTGTTGTAACATCTTTTTCAAAGTTTACCACCATGCTATGCTCGAAATATCGACACTCGTACATCCTCCCTTGAAAATGAAGACTTTCTGAAATAAAAGTATGTTTTGGGCTTTAACCGAGTTTAAGCTATTAAAATTTAAATTTTAAAAACAAATATTCATACCACCAATGGGTCCATTATCTTGTTAGTAAACTTAGCTAGGTCAATATTTATTAACTAATACAGACTTAGTCCTCTTAATAAGTTTCCACAGCAGAGGACTGTCAAGTCTATCTGCAAGTACTTGCAAAATACTGATACTGCTTCCACGCAGTTTGTGGAGTATAGTGATACTCGATGCAATACAGTAGCGTGGCAACCGTAACAGTTCCCTGAAAGTACTATTATCATGTCAAATTTAATAAAAATCGCCGTAACCGTGAAATTGTAGCAGTCAGACAAACAGGTAGACAGACACTAGTGTTTTTATTTTGGATTCAGAATATTTACAGACGATTTCACTTATCTAAATACAACAATTCACGAGATACAGCCCAGTGATAGACATAAAGACGCACTGACAAACAGACAGACAGACCGACAGGGTCTCTATTCTAGGCGGTAAAAACCATATCGTCTTTGACCAGTTAAATCGGCCGCTATAAATGTCACGTAAATAAGAGCTATCAAAACGTTGACAAGACGAACAAGTCAAAGACGATATGTTTTTTACCACCTAGAATAGAATCCCAGATAGACGGACAGCGGAGACGTAGTAATAATACTTTTGAAGATGGAACCCTAAATCCTGAGGTTCTACTATGAAAATAGAAGTTCAAAGTTACGTTAGCTCAATCCCTGTCACTCGCCATTCGAGACTAAATCGAGAGAAAGAGATGGACCTAACGTAACTTCGAACTTCGATTTTCAAAGTAGGGCCTCTGAGTGGACGCTCGAAGCGGGGTGGGCAGCGTCGCGGGCAAGCGTCAACCACACTTGCGGCGCGTCCACTCAGGACACCAGTATGGGTTTCATTTGTTTGACATGCACGCCGCACGCCCCGCCCCGCTGTACGCCCAACAGCGTCTACTCAAGCCTTACACTTAAACTGGTAATACTGTAATTCAGGGGTTCTCAAAGTGGTCCAGGTGGACCCCCAGGGATCCACAGGAGACTCGACGGGGGTCTACGTAATCTTTACATTTTTTGCCGAGTTTTGGGAATATGGTAGAAATGAGGTGTAGGGGGTCTACCAGAACTAGTTAACTTTTGAAAGTGGTCTATGAGTAAAAAAAGTTTAGGAGCCCCTGCTGTAAATAAATATAGCAAAATGAACATAAGTTTACATAAGTTGCAAACATTAATGAGGATTAAAATGTATGTGTGTTGTTTTAAAGATATTGTCCACCGCTCCTAGCTAGTGACTTGTCCCAACCGGCGGCGGCGTGGTGCGCGAAGCGACGCGACACTACGACGCGTTTCACGTGTTTTTACGTATTTTCTACTTGAGCCTTTACGTGGTTTTCCATTTGTTGGATACGTATTTGGTCGACACATTTTCCTTTTACAAAACTATAAAGCTGCCCTCACTGGTTCGGAATCGAGCGTACGTAGCGGACGGAAATTTTGTCTTTTAATGATTTCTATGGTAGAGCGTGCACTGGATCGGTTATCCGTATTCATAGAAATCGATACAAAGCAACAAATCTGTCCGCTCTATACGCTCCGAGTCCTACCCAGTGGACCACAGAACAGAAAAAACAGTCGAAGTGTCAAGTGGGCGTGTAACGTGTGGCACGCTTATGCGGAGTTCCGCATAACCTACCATACTTTTGCCGCGATCGCTTATTTAGATTTTTCAATATTTCGATATTTCTAAAATAGTAAATAAATCCATAAGCATGCCTTTTTGTGCTATTTTGTAATGTAAAAACGATAGCCGCACCAAAGACATTTTCCATGGTGGCGTGTTGTCTTTATGATAGTGTAAGTATTGGCGACAACAAGTCTGATACTAAGCGAAGCTCATGCCACCTCCACTCTTTTTTCTATTCCGTGCAGCGGACGCACAGCTTTATCCGTTACGTTGCTGATGTTTATGGGCAGTAGTGATAACTGCCCATCAGGTACCCCGCATATTCGTTTGCCTCCCTCTCTCATAAAAAAAAAACATTTTCAAGTTTAAGCTACATTAACACAATAGCCCCACGTTGGGCGCCATTAATGTATTAGCGTAACTACCTACTGCTGCGATATTATTTAAGCCTTTTACTTCTGCTCGCAGTATTTGCCGCCTGTAAGTTTTAACCCAGTTTCAGAAAGAGAATCGTACTGTAAAGGAAAACATCGTTTTTATGGACGATGGTGTTTTTTATGGCAAGGAGAAGGCCAACGATTACAAGACTTACATAAGCGGGATCTGTGACCCATAGACATTTGCAATGTAAAGACTGCAATCCTCTACTGATTGAGGGTAGTCATTTCACCGAAACACAAAAATGCGAACACTGCTAGTTTGAAATCCAAACCCAATTGCAGGTCGCCTTTGTACTCGTAATTTTAAATACCCTGTTATAAGTATACTTCTCATCTCTTCTTTTCGGAAAGTAATCCAGGTGAAAAAGGCATTTCCATCCATAGGCCGAAGTGATTAAAAAAAAAGCTCAAACACTGATTCATTTTTGACTGTCTAATGAAAATTTTGTATGTTTATACTCGTATCTGCCAAATTAATACAGTTTGTGATAATATCATCATGAGCATAAATAATTAAAAAATGTTTAGGTTCTTTCCTATAGTCGAAATGAAAAGTAGTAGTCGAAAGTAAGGGTGGCATATTATTTTATCGAAACACCATTCATCGAAAGTATCATTAAGCAGAATTTTCATTTCATCAAAAGGCATTTCTCGCCGCATGAGTTTTTTTTTTTTGGTTGTCAAATGTCTAACCTATCCTACGTAATTAATGTTTAAGATATCCTGAAAACATCATGGTTTCAGCAGGAAATAGCATTCTATGATGTGAAATTCGATGAAATAAATAGACAATCGATGAAGTGATATTCGATGAAATGATCGGTTACCTACGATAACTTGATATTTCGATCGAATCGATTTTTGGTATCAAAAGCAATATGATTTTACCGAGTAGAATAGAGCCCCAGGTTAAAAACGTAAGTCACATGGTATGGCATATATATCGGTAGTTGACTTAAAAAATACATTCGTGTCGACACCAGTGGCAAACGAACGTGTTTGCAATTAGTGGGGACTAGGGACGACATCGTTACTCATAAGAGGCATAAGTGCGCATTGTGTTGTGCTGCGTGTATCTTGCGATGAAGCGTGTTGCGGTGCCGTAATGAGATGGATAGAGGCACTACAGCGTTGAAGAGGGACTGTTGGCGCCTTACAAACACTACTCTTATGAGGGGCGAATGACCTTGAATAATCTTAAGCCAACAAAGGTGTTTCAATGGTGTTTTCGATCCAAGTTCCGCTACAATACTACGGTCTGAGGACATTTTTTCGAGTGAATGTACTTATTGTTCAGAACTTTTTAAATTTTTCGGGGTTGAGTAACGGTGGTATAGCTATACAATGTTTTGTCCTTATCTGTCAAATCCAAATGTCACAATGACAGATAAGGACAAAATATTTTATGGTTATACCACCGTTCTCAACGTTTATTTATTAGTAAGGGGGTACGTGTTAATCCAGGGTATAAGCTATCTCCATTTTAAATTCCATCCAAATCCGTCCAGCTTGAAGGAGTAACTAACAAAAACACACACACACACACACAAACTGGAAATAGAGATAGCTTATACCCCGGATAAACACATAGGCTACTTTTCATCTCAGAAAATTAAAAACTGCTCGAGGGTAGGTATAACCATAATCGAAATCTACGCGGAGAAAGTCGCGGGCAGAAACTTGTATAACATAAACTTAAACACATATATATTATAATAACACTAGGTCTCGTTAGTATGAAGCCCCACGTTAGAAATGTCACATGTCGATAAACATTATTAAGCACTCCTCAAGCTTTTATCGACGACTTATTCGGAAGCTTGTCACGTTTCTGGTATAATGAGCTTTCGTACGACTTTTATAAAAAAATACTTGAGGTACGTGGTATCTGGTAACAAGTATTTTTTGGATCGTACCTCACTTATCGATGCTAATAAAGTAAAATATCAGTGGACAATCTCACACAAATGAACCTAGGCCCAAACTAAACTCTAGGCTTGTACTATGGGTACTAGACAACGATACACTTACTTATATTATATTTTATAGAGAAATACATACTTCTACTTCTAGTCCTTAAAGTTGGCAAATTGGCAAAGCATTATAAGACTGTCATCATAAGATGCAAATGTCTTAGAGCTTCGGAGCCCACTTACCATAAGGTGCGATGTAAGCTTGTTTTCCTTGTCTGGGCCAAAAAAAAACTCGTAAGTGGTTAACGTTGCTGGTGGTACAATAAATACATCGCCACTTAAGGTGCCACCTATTAACGACCCAGTAAAAATCAGCACTCATTACCGTGGTAAGTATTTTTAAATATGCGTTTTATGAAAGAGTCGATTCAGCGTTAAGAAACTTGTTTAAAACGAGCAATACCCTTTTATTTTTGGCTCTTATTTTTAAAACTTCCTTAAGTACCTCGGTAATAGGCGCCTTTACCTTCTAATAATTGTGTTCAAATTAATAATTATTATCCAAGAATGGACTTGAAAATATCTAATACTTCACTAGTAGGTAGCTACTAGAGACAAAAAGAATATAAAAATAAATATATTAATATTCGCTGGTGACTGTACAAAACGTTTAGTAAAATAACAGCGTCCAGTGCACCAATTAGTTTCAGCCACGCTATAAATAACAATTATACAAATTCACAAAGCCCACGTTTCGCCATCTTTGAATCGCAGTTTGCTCGGCAAATAGACGGCGGAATAATCAGGCCGGGTTCTTTTCCGATTCGTTAGATTCTAAGGAAATAAATGTAGATCTATAGGAGTATTATTTAACTTAGAGAAATGTGTGGATGTATTTGAAACCAAGTGTTATTTTCAACACACTTAAATTAACTTTATTGATAACTTACAATTAATGTTAATCAAATCTTGAAAGTCAATACTATTAACCTATTTCTAACCGTCCGGTTACCATCAGTCCGGATTAGTCCGGACATGTCCGGACTTTTTGACTCTAGTCCGGACTTTGTCCGGATTTTTTTAATTACATGGAATATGAGTATCTCGCACCCCGCATCCTACCCCCCTCGCAATGCGAACGTCTGCTACCATGCCTACCATACCACTGTAACTAGTTAAGTGAGTAATTTTTCCATTTTGTGACTAAAAAGTCTGGACTTTTATAGAAATGTCAGGTTTTTTGTCAGGGCTTTTCAAATTCCTAAATGGTAACCCTAGTAGCAATACAATCATATTGTACCATCGAGCTGGTATGGTGATAGAGACGGAAGGGGGCCAGAGGAACTCCTCAATGGATAGTAGATCCGTCGAGTTTGGACTCATTTGACTATTCTTTTGATAGTGAGTTAATCATGGCTGACCACGGGTGAGCTCAAATTCAGCTTTGCTGTGCAAGACCAACTTGAAAGCACTATCAAAAACTAATATTACTTACTTACTTTTATATCTTACTGCCGCACTCAGAGATGTCAATTACCTATATTTAATGCTTATTTAGTGACGTGTTATCTTATTCTATTGCTATAGCAAAGAAAGTGACAGCAGCCACATTAATCAAGCATTAAATTTAATTGACGTCTCTGAGTACGGCAGTTATACATGTGCATAGGTAAATGCGTTACCGGCCAAGTGCGAGTCGTGTTGCTCACGAAGGGTTTCGTACCACTTTACAATTAAGATCGACCAAATATTTTTTTGTATGGGGTATTTTTCCCTTCAATTTTTAATTTAGTTGTTATAGTGGCAATAGAAATACACACTCAAATTTTTTGGCTATTACGTTTATGAGATACAACTCAGACAGACAGACAGACAGATGGACAGACGGACAGCGGAGGCTTAGTAATAGTGTCCCGGTGGCGTACAAGTTAGAGTTTAATAATAAACGATTTCTATTTTCTAATAAACCTCAGAGTTATTTTATCTAACATTGTGTTGTAACTACCCAGCTCTTTCTTCATACGTTCATCGCGAAACATTTTACAACCGAACATACAAAGTAAAACTAATATCGTTACAAAAATGTTACATCTAGGTAAGTACAAGTTACAAAGTTTAAAGGTTAATAGCGTGCAGTCAATTTAAAAACTCCGCGTTCGCTAAATCTGTCTGTTACTACTCAAACTAACTACATTCATAAAACATTGGTAGCCAGATAGCAACTAACTTCAATATGTACTCACTGATAAATAAACTGCACTGTTTAGAGTTTACTCTTAACTATCTGAGTCTGTTAGTACAGCGTACGAGAGCGTACGCTATCTTAAATTACAATAATACGTAGGTACTTACGTTTTAATGTCAATGCATATAATGTCCCTTGCACACTGGCCGGTATTCTAGGTAGGCAGTAAAAACCATTATCGTCTTTATTCATTATTAGCTCTTATTTACCTACTTAACAGTATCTAATGGCGGCTGAGTTCAAAATAAATTCCATAGCAGATACGATTTCCTTTTTACCGCTTAGAATATACCTAGGCCCTAAATAGTGTTTTTGTAACATGCCATGACATGGATACATTCTCTATTTCACCAACTTGAGTATTTCAGCCCCCTATTTCACTATCTTGACAATGATAGGTGACAGGTGACAATTCACTATACCTACATCCTACATTGCAATGTTAACAAGCTTCCACATCACTGGGATTCATATAAGCTGCGCTATGTACACTGAAATATCACCTGTCACCTGTCATTGTCAGGATGGTGAAGTAGGAGGCTGGTGACAGGTGTCATTTTGGTGTAAGTGGGTACATAACGCAGCTTAAATTAATCCCAGTGATGTGAAAACTTGTTAACTTTACTACGTTCTTACACCGAATTTTCACTTGTCGAATACTTAATGGCAGAATAAGAGTTTGGTTTTATAAAACAGTAATTTTGTTGGTTGAAATTCTAATGATTAACCAAGTGATATTTGATAATTCCTAAGACGCCAAGATCACACGTCACAGTAGAGATTCGCCTTAGGTACTAACATACAGTCAAGGACTTTAATTGTTATGCCACTATGGAACCCTGTTGCATAACGTTAATCATTAATTTTGGCGTAATTTATTTCATGTGGTTTGGTGTCATTATGACAAGGTGCTATAGTGGCATAACAATTAAAGTCCTTGACTGTACAAGGTACTATTGAGTAGATTTTCTATGGTACACATGGATCCCTTGCGTTAAGGGTTAATTTCCAAATTAGGTACATTTGGTCCATCAGGAGAAACACAAATTAAAACGATAATTCTGCGTGTCATGGCTTCCGTCTGACAAACCGTTAACCTCAAAACATACCTCATATCAACCAACAAATAAAAGCAATTTATCGTAATTTTTCTAGCCCTACCCTTGTAACGAGGAATACACATCGTCCCTTATAATATAATTGGGCGCGTAGGGTCCGCCACAGTAGATATTAGATACAGCAGTATCACAACATTACACATGCCTACAGACCCTGAAGGTCGATGACTAAATGCTTATCAAAATGGCCGATATTAATTGATTTCTAAGAAAATGTACTTTTTAATATGACTGATAATTGAAGTTTTCACGCCCAATTGTAAACAAGATCGTTATTATTAAAGAGTTCACAACGGTTTACTCACGTAAATAATGTCGAAGATCATGTTTCGGGCTCGTCCGGAGCCCGTAATCATAAGCGAGCGATAATCGGTGCGAGCGGCGTGAGTGGCAATTACTGTTATTCTCAAAAGTAGGGTTGCACACAACACTAATTTTATTGTACGTCACCTGTTAAAGCAGTGTCACACTTGCCACTGGAGCAGTATACAAAACCGTTTTCCAACTCAGGGGTCTTCGACATAATTTGCGTAAATAACCAGTTTTGATCTCTTTAATGATAATTTTACTCACTTATCAGCAGTGAGATTTAAAAATCAACTCCCTATCTAACATCAGGTTCTAAAACATTTGACACGCTGTTATGCTTCTAGTAATAAAGACGTGCAAGATATTTTTGCGTCCAATGTTAAAAACAAATGCCGGTGACTGTACATATCGTCCTAATTCAAAATAGCTAATAGTTATTAACTATGTTTACTTATTGATTTTTAGTATTGAAAAGCTTACTAAGTATTGCTGGGTGCAATATGGCAATGTCATTTATCTTCTCGTCAATCTTGCTAGCCCCACTGAATTAAGATTCTATAGGTTCACTTTTGACGCTTTTAGCTTAATTAGTAGTAAATCTGCCTACGAAGCTAGCGGACCTGGGTTCGATTCCCGGTATTGGCCAATACTAGTGTTATGAGGGCGGGGTACTTTATTCTCAAGTCTTGGATTTTTTCAACGTATTTAAGTGTGTACCTATTTCTCTATAATGTTCTCTAGTTCCCAAAGTAAAAGCCTAGAGCTTAGTTTACCTATTGGGTCAATTTGTGTGAGATTGTACCTTGTCATTTTTTTGGTTCCTTTTACGTATTTTTTCAATAATTTGTTAAAGACCGCACTGCTATATCAAAACAGTAGTAACTCAAAATACAACTGTATTTTAAAATCAACTTTAATACAACTTCTATGAACTTGAAACAAAACTGGAACGGATTTTGAGTTCATACCTTTTTGATCTAGCAGTGCAACATGTCTTACTGTTCAGTCAATATCCGCTGTGCTAGGCCGGTGTTAATTATAAAATAATGAATGTTTTAACGAAATTGCGTGGTATTGTTCTTTTAAATTAAGTTATTAAGGTTTTGTCGTTATTGTGTGGATTTTCCAAATGATTAATTAACTTTGTCTGTTTTGGTGCGAAATACGTTAAACTGAGACTCGTATAATGTAAATTGTCTTTAAGTACCTACCTAATTCGCGGTGTAAAAACCAGATGAACTTTTATTTTTTTACCGTTACGTCGTTTTGGCATTTCATGCAGGAGCTCATTCTGAACCTTTTTACGCAAAAAATACGTAAGAGTGATATGCAAGAATATTTTGCTCACTCTAAGGTGTAAATGCGTCCCTTACGCAGGCCCATGATCCGCCGATGTGTAAAGGGGCCTTTATAGTGAGAGTGTTTTGAATTAAGTATATGAATAGCTGCGACAAGGTACTAAAATGTACAGTTACTGCTGAGTTCGACAGTAGGTACTTAACTACTTAGGTTTTTTAAATAAAATAAAATTTCGACATAATTAATTTTATTGACAACATTACGTACTTACTTAATTAACGCTACAACTATTTTGTTAACAAAATCAGTTTTTAAATCCGAACAGTTTCGATCCAATTTCGGATTAAATTTATTTAAGGATGATACTTAAATCAAACCACAATACAACATAAAATAATCACTAAACTCTCAATGTAGTGAGTTAGAATAAATAATAGACTCCACAATAAGGTTTAAATTGACATTAAAAATTTATTTACAATTTTCTACACAAATAACAATTTTTACATTTTGTAAAATACTATAGGTACTTATTTGATGATGCTCCTAAATTATTATCACATTGAATTTCAAATTAAACTGGAAACATTGTCAATTGAGGCAAAAAAACATACACAGAGTGGCATAACAATATCATCACGGGTAAATGCCCGAGAGCACAAGAGGGACCTAACATTCGTTAAAAAAAAATACATTTTCGCCTCAGCACCTCAAAAAGGCAGATGACAGTGAGCAAAATTCGATTTTTCTGCGAGCGTGAGACTAAATAATTTAATAATAAAAAACAAGCCGAGAACGTTGGCTGGGTTAATATATAAATGTGTGGGTGAGTGTGTTACATAAATATCGTTAAATTTTTACATGTCGTTAAATTTTTACTATGTTTTATTTTTTTACCTTTGGGTATTATGTTCAAGCTGCTGAGATTTGCATCTCGTGTCTTTGCTCAGGATTATAACCAGACCCCGTACATATGGTGCCGTTGACACCTCTTCCTCGTCTAATCATGAGTAAAGCATACAAAATGGCTGTCTGTGTGCGTGCAGACGACGCACACATGTAAACTGTCACTTGTGATGTGGCTCGGCGCGTTGTCTTGCCTAGTGTATCCGTGTGCGTGCAGTAAGTCGTGTATACACGTGTGTGTGTGTGTGTGTCGTGTGTTCGTTATAACAAACGAAAGTGCCGCCCTTGCATGCTTCATACCTTTTTAGCGCAACGTTTCGTCAGTATTTTTTTTAGGTCCGTGTATACGTATTTTTTTTACCTGATGGTAAGTGGGCTGAGCACCGTTCATATTTCCAATCTCAAGATTGAAATCCTAAGACTGGATGCGTTACCGACCCTGAGGACTATCATGGAACGCCTCTCGAATTTCAACGGTTGCTTTACCACACACAGGAACATAACACAGTAAAAACTACATGGTGAAAGGGTAAGATGGTGGTAGGTATCCAGAGGGACCTTGCAGGTCCGTCCATTAATAATCTTACCTCACTTTTTAATAGAGACAGTCTTTGTTTTTTTTAAGTAATAGTTTGACACTGAAG
Organism: Acleris cristana; assembly: GCA_948252455.1. Lineage (NCBI taxonomy): Eukaryota > Metazoa > Arthropoda > Insecta > Lepidoptera > Tortricidae > Acleris > Acleris cristana. Next base: position 6,697,193 of record OX411797.1, on the reverse strand, counting down.
TCGGTCTTTTAGACGCAGAAGCCTCTTGTATGTGCAAAGTCTGTTCATGGTAAAAGTTTTCTTCAAGGGATCTAAGCTGTCCTGAAAAATTACAATAAAATAAAATTAATGTATAAACAGTTTAATGCCTTAGTAAAATTCAGAAGTAAATCAATGAACATAATGTCACCATGCTTCAGTAAAATAATATTGTCATCTATTGTACAGTCGACGAATATGTGATCTGCCACCCTAAGGTTGAATTCTGTTTGCACGTCATAAAACAATAAGGTTGATAAGATGCATCTGTTAATTTGAAACTTAACCTCCTGCGGCCCAAAGTCCTAAATTTAGGACATTTGTCAAAGTGACTTTTGACTTTAGTTGACTGATTCAAGATTCTTTTTCTAACTAATGAAATTTGACGTGGGCCGCAGGAGGATACACTTTGGAATTGACAAATTGAGAGACAACATATTTGGCTTACTGTACGAGTACATGCTTGTTTAGACATTAATTTATGGATACTACCAAAGATCTTCAATCATATTTAAGACAAGTTATATTTACTTACATTGGGAAAAAAGTCATATTCAAATATGAAAATTTCAAAGAATGTTGCAGCCACAATGACGGGTCCAGATTTCCTTTCACATACATCTAGTTGTATAGCATACTTCCCATCAGGCAACTCTCCCAAGTTTTCAAAAATCGGTTTCACAGCTCTCTTTTGGCTCGAAAGGCGGTAAAGCAGAATCTCACTGTTCCTTGTACCAATTAGGACAATATCTCTGTAAAAAAATGTAGCTGTTATCGGTGGAAAGTCTATATACAAACGGTGATATGTATTTGAGTCTATTTTGAAAAGGATCCGCGAATAGCAAATGTAATTTTTATCGTCAATTGCTTTGATATGTTTCACCTGTTTAAGCCATTCATTTGGCACATTGATCAGAGTCACCATGACTATTACATCGTCAACAATGCTGACAATTTTCCCACAGTCCGTAAAAATGTATAAAGCTTTGTTGCTATATTGTATAACTTTAATGTCATAATCGCAATGTAAGATCAACTTGGAGGCTAAATTTTCGCATAGCAAATTACATTTGTAAATGTCTCGATTGTTGTAGAAATACATGGCATTTTCAGCTAGAACAAAGTCATCAGCTTTGAAGAACGCCTCTGCCATATAGTTTGGATTTGAAATAGACCTTTGCAGAAGCAATCCAGATTTTATAAGAATGGCAGAAGCGTAGTCATTGTGAGCAACTCTAAGGCATTTTTTCTCCGGAACCACCACAGGTACGTTCCTCAAAGTATTCATATCATAGAGTATGATACCTCTAGTATCTTTGAGCGGCAAAATACCATTATCAATTTCTAGGGCATGACATTTATCATGCAACATAAACTTGTAAAATTCTTTCATGTTTTTCTTGATATTTAAAATGTTTGACCATGTTTTCAGATTTCTGTAGATGATATACCAACTAACATCTTTTCCGGCTTTCTTTCTAGCTATTTGGGAAGCGTGCTTATACTCTTTCTTGCAAAATTCGTGCCATAATAGATCTGTAGTGTCGATGATTTCTTTCCAGCTGGTACTCACTCTACGGCACAAGCCCAACGTGCCGCCGTCGGTTTTGGACAGAATTTCGATGAATGATTCTATTGGCAAGTCATTTATGTGAATCATTTTTTAATTCACTGCAGTAATTCTTTAAATTCTTCAACGAACCAATTTCACATGATCGACTGGAAATTAACGAAATGAAAGTCCCGTTATTAATAAACTATAAAAACTATTTCAAATATCTGAAATTTTCTACGTAACTACTATTTGTTGTATAAATAAGTTACCTAATTACCTAGTTTGTTTACAATTTTATCTAATCATTTTGACATTGAACACTCGTGATTTTGACGTTTTGTTTGGTAAGTTGGCAGCAATGGCAGCATCGGCAGCAGAGTTGCCATTTCCAGAAGGAGGTTTACCCCAAACTACATGTCAAAATACCCCTGAAAATCCCAAAAACAAACTAAATATTTCAAATATATACAGTGATTGATCATATCGTAACGCGGTTACAACTTCACCCGCTATTGTTTAATTGATTTCACCTCTGATTCTAGCGAATGATACATACTTTAATTGTTTTGTTACAACGGCATAAAATTTATTATCGTTGGAACTACGTGCGATATTTAAACAAAATTGCATAATTGTGGAGGAGGTTATGGACTCGGTTAACCTAGTTTTGTAATAAGCTATCTTGCATGGCCTAAAGGTCATTCAACCAGGCAATCAAATCCAAAAAAAAATTATCTTGCAATCCCAGTTTTTTTTACCCAGCCTATATGAGTGTCGCGGAGCGCGGCAAAGGCTACCTACGCCCGTTAATCTCAATGAGTTCCTATTTGGTGTCTCTTCCGACGAGTTGCTGAGGAATGCGTCCAAGTCGTCCCACCATCTCAGTTATGAACAAGTATTAGTATAAGGACAGATCACAATATTATGACCAAAGCACGGGCACGCAACTCTTTCTTCTCTTTCACTCGCGTACAGTATCGCCATGGCGCTCGCACGGGATCATGAATTGTACGTACGCCTTATGCCTAAAGCCACTCTATATTATGCCCTTTTGCGAACTTAGGTAAATAAATTAGCTCTGCCTATTCCGATCACTGATGATGTCTAGAGACCTTAGAGCCTGCTAATCATCAAGTGGCCTATGTGATCGAGGCATTCTCCATTCCATAAACAAATCTTGAGAGGGAATAAAAAAACACTAACCCAACAAATTATTTTATTCACCATTAATAAATAACACAACAATTCGATTTTATGATCAATAAAAACAATGTAACAAATTCAAACAACATGTCAATTAAGTACAAAACAAATAAAAAATATTGATTTGTCTTTTTATAATCCTATCAAAATATATGGCAACACTTTTAGCAAAAATAATCTAAAATTATTCTTCGCCAAATAAAAGAAAGGTATTTTTTATTACTAAATAGGAATTCATATTTTTATTAAATAATGCCGAGGGAATGGTTTCTTTTAATATTTTTTTAATCAAATCAATCACACAAATTAATCATAAACAAATTAAAGTTATAAACAAACCAAAATCACACATTACATAATTTTAATGGAATTATTGGCCAATAGTTAATTTGGAAATATAGGTGATAAATAAATGTCAAAATGTACCTAGGTATACCTACATAAAATGCAGTTTTACAACCCCATAGAGTTTATAACATATAGAAGGTAACAAAATATTCACAATACAATAATTTATTTCTAAACGTAGTTCAAAAATAATTAGTAACCTTATTTCGATATTTAGTCGTGATTCGCTTATAAATATAGCAATAAATAAAATAAGAAAAGTATAAAAATTAAAGCTTGCTATTCTACAAAATGCAAAATCCATAGACATTGGAATGAGGAAACTATTAATTTTTATATTACTTGAACAATTATTATACAATTGGGTAGCTAATAAGAAGTATTTAACAAACATCGTAAGCTATATCCTTTATACTCTATAGTTGTTACGCAATAGAGAGAAAAGGATACGAACGATAAGAAAAAAAAACCTTAAGCTTTCATTAATACTATTGTTAGATTCAACTTAGTTTATAAATGAACTGGGCTTCTATTTTACTATGTAAAACCTTATTTCATTTGACATGTCATCGTATTGTCAACGTTACAATAGTTCTATTTACTTGACAGCAATGGCGACCGCGTTAAAACAATACTACGCCACAAAAGCAATGTTTTATCTAGTGGAACCAGCGGGCCTAGTATGGCTGCGTCTATATCGCGCGTCAAATGTGGATAAAGCATCCGTCACTCTCGTAGTTATATAACGTGTCAGAAGGTAACGGATGCCTTATCCAAACTTTGTCACGCGATAAACGCAGCCATATTAGGGCCCCGGGGCCCGGATCTCTGTATGTTTCATAATAGCAAATAAAGACGTCATTCAAAAACGTACAATAACTAAAGTAAGCTTAAAATTTACTATGGCCTCATCTTACATTTGAACTTGAACGAAAGTGACAAAGTAAAATTTAACTAAAATACATATGTACATAGTATTTATAGTATAAGGGGTTTGAGATTATCGTCAAATTCAGCCTGGAACAGGAACGGATTTATCCGTCACTAGCGTTGAATTGTTGACGGATATATCCGTCAATAGCGTGGAAAAGGTTAACTTTTTTACGAGATTGATGTGAAGTATTGATTTCCGTTAACTTCAGTATAATATTATTAAATATTATTCTTTCAACACACACTAAAGTCCAAAATTACCACGAATTTGAATCCTATGGATACTTATTAGATTGACAAGAAAGTTGTAAGAAGTTATAATGTGTCTTGAAGGATTTATCCGTAGTTTGTGGTGAATCTGTAGTACGGATATATCCGTCAATAATAATAAATGCTTCCTGAAAGCTAAGGAAACCTAAACACGATCTACTAGCCTTTGTATAGCCAGAGCCTTTACTTTGATATATGATAGTACTCGGAAGTTAACGCTAATAATTAACATCGAATTCTTTAAGACAACTTGCGCGTATCTTATAATTGTACTAATTTATTATTATTTACATATTTCATAATAAAAACTCAAGTAAGCGAAGTATCCCGCACCTATTTTAAGAGTAACTACGCTTCGACTTTAACTCCAGAAATCCTTAATTATAGATAAAAATAAATAATATAGTGAACGACATCTACAATTGCTCACTATTACTTTCTAACAAGGGATGCGAGAAATGCTCACACATAATATTACTTTGGAAATAAACCGTTATTTACTTTTTTGCAAGAAAGTATTTTAAATACTTACTTTGAAAGTTATACTCCGACAAATACCAGGTAAATGATGGCAAAAGCTTTGATTCTTCTTAATTAAACTACTGAAATAATTTTAACATATTTAACTTACGTATAGAAACTTCTATACTAGCCCCTAGGGCTTAAAAAGAGCAGCTGATGGTATATCTTTGATTTGCCCGTGTAGTTGCCGGGTTAGAATAGTGCCACTCCATGTTTTCCCGTGGATATCGTAAGGGGCGACTAATACCCGGTTTCAATATTCAAGAAACGAATCGTTTTCCTTACGTCTCGTTAAAATTTGACATTTGCTACGTACAAAATGTTCGATTCGTTTCTTAAATATTGAAACCGGGCATAAGGGAATATAGGCTTGTAGTACTGTTAGGCGATGGGCTTGCAACCTGTCACTAATACGCTGGTAAACATCTTAGCCTATTTGTGCAAAATGTGATTACTGAATTATCAACAAGTTTTTAAAGTTGTAGGTAATTCTGTAGCTCTGCCTACCCCACTAGGCGCCTTCACGCCTATAAAGGCTATAAAGGCTATCGCTTTGATTAAATTAATTCGGCTTACCGCTTACCGGTATCAATAAGCCGCGAACGGTTACCCCTTGTTGCGCTGATTGAACCTGTCAAGATATTTTAGTTCTTACACATACCACGTCGCGTTCGGTGCGAGAAAAGAGGGGATGGAACGGGTTACCGTAACCTGAACGATAAGCGGTTACTTAGTTCGAAAACCTATCTGATTCGGTAAGCGGTTACCCGTTGTTACGGATCGGGTTACCCGGCTTGAACGGGCTATCGTAATGAACGGCTAAGCCGATGAAAGGCTTACCGAAACGTTTGGGTTATCATATGAAGGGGATATCGATTCGAACGGCTTAAGCAAACGAACGAGTTTTCCGGTCCCTGGGGACAGCTAAGTATACACTATTCTCTGAGTTGTAGTTAAATTACTGCTATGCTTAATTAAGTAATTGTTCTTAGAAAACCATGATTAAATTCAAAAGTTTACATGATTAAAGACATATCTAAAAAATGACTGTATCCACATTTCTAAAATTCCTACAAAAGTACCACTTATTTCGACACCATAAGGTCTAGTTTAGCTTATCACCTATTGAGAACTTTGGAAACGACTAGCATAGAAAAGCTACCTATCAAGAACAACATCGCGGGAATCGACGACAGCAGTTTATATCGCTCTTCTGTAAAAAAAGGAAAAATAATTATTAATTTCAAACAATACGCAGGACTTAGGCTAAGGCCTGAGTGGACGCTCGAGTCGGGCGGGCAGCGGGGCGGGGCGTGCAGCGTGCATGTTAAACAAATGAAACCCATACTGGAGTCCTGAGTGGACGCTGAACAAGTGTGGTTAAGACCCGATACACATTGGGCGCTTTCAAACGCGCGCTTTGCCAACGCGCGTTCTGAGGACCAGGAGTTCTGTTGTATACACCACAAGCGCGCGCTTGCGCCCAATGTGTATCGGGTCTGACGCTTGCCCGCGACGCTGCCCGCCCCGCCGAACGCCCCGCTTCGAGCCTCCACTCAGGCCTTACACTTAACCCCACATATCTATTCGTATATACATACTGAGGTCAAAAACTGGAGAACGAGTACTCTTGAATATTTTGTAGTTATGCATATGCAGTCAGCACCCTTTAATGCATAGCATGTCGAAAGTGAAACGCGTCTTTAAAGTTCATTTCCAAATTTGAGCTACAAAGCTACAAATCTTACTGCATAAATTATATGTTTGAAATTTACTTAAAATGTATGCTTGAAAATGAACTTTAAAATATACGATGCAAATCTACATGATAATGCATTTAAGGGTTAAGTACCATGTCGCCTTTAGATTATGTCTGACACACCACACGAATTTATGGTGGTTTAAGGTAACAGGGTACATAAGTGAGCTATGGTTCTACTGACAGTTCCTCCTCTGCCCTTACGTTCTAAAATTAAAATTGTAATTTTTGTGTCTGCAATCATAATGATAGTCTTGACCTAATATGATTTCGCAGTACTTGACTTAGTAACAAATGTATTGAAATATTACTTAAATACGCTACTATTTGTTACAATCTAATATGGTTAGGTAATATGCGGGCCTAGTATGGCTGCGTCTCTATCGCGTGTCAAAATGGATAAAGCATCTGACACTTTCGTATTTACTTAAATACGTGTCCAAATCCAAACTTTATCACGCGATTAACATAGCCATATTAGGGCCTCTGATGTTTACAAAGTAAAGACATAGTGTGCAGATTATTAAAAATATTAACTAACCCTGTAAACGCCAATGACGGATTTATCCGCAGATTATCCACTAATTGCTGCTACGACGTATTGTTTCTATGATGATGATATGATATAACGGATAATTGCTTGCAAATCAATGACATTGAAATTTACGATAATTTTCCGCTGTCACAGTATCAAATATGTATGTAATTGACGTGGCGTTGACAAAGTTAATATGAAACACATATTATGATCACAATTTAAGACAAAGTAACTTATCTGGTTTGTAAACGACGAAAAAAGTTGCAAATCAATTTTCAAAATGGCGGACACTTCACTTGTGCAAGACGCATTTCAGTCGGGAAACGAAAATGTCAGCTGAAATATCACACTAGAGTGACCGCCCCATTTCCCTCCCCTGACACACAGTCCACCCCCCCCCCTTAATTCCAAGTTCATGCCTGTCTTAAACTTAAACTAACAATTCACTTTCAAGTAATCTACTATCAGAAAAGTGGCCACATTTCTCTGATAAGTTGATTACATAAAGTGAATTAACATAATGCTGTGTAGATCCACTCATTTGACATCTAAAAGCAGTGCAAATCGGAACCTGTGTACACGTTTTTTAGATCTAATTTCGGCTGTCAACCGGGACGGATTAATCCGTCGTTGGCATTGGACCTGTGATGCGAATGAATCCGTCAATGGCATTGAACATATTAAAAATATTTTTGGTTTAAGAAATATAAGCGCGAACGAGAGACCTTTGTCAGTCGGCTTGCTTAACTTGACAAAGACTTATAGTCGTGCAGTCTTTTTTTATAACTAGGCTATAACGAAAGAGAAGCACAGATCGGTGCAAAACAAAGGTCGATTAAATATCCTCCTTACACAAACATCTCTAAATAGAGATGATTATTTGTTTTTTCACGCATGTTTTTCAATCCACAAGCACACCCCGCCGCTCAAATTTAAATTGCAGGTTGCGTTAATTTACGAAAAATTACATAGATTAAAATCACAATTTAATTAAATATTTCTAAATCATTCATGCTTGAACTTGTTTCAAGTTTAGGTAAAAAGGTATAATTGTGACCACAATGGTTAAAAATAAACCTTAGTTGCATCTTTCGAATTGAAACTTTTTAGTAAAATTACTTAAAGGCGTAGAACAAATTAAAAACGTTTAAGGATAAAATAATATTTTTATTCAGTATTCAAGTTAATAGCAGTCTTATTGTTATGTTAGTAAGGACTACATTAAGGTAAAAAATACACAATTAATGCGGAACTAACTAAAAACCAATCCTGTACGGACACACCAAATTTAACATAAATTAATCCTTATTATATATTATTATAGATAATTTAAGTTATCACAAACTCCAAAAATAACAGTTCAAATTGAGATCATATCAATTAGTTTTTTACTAAGACCATTAATAGTCAAAAAAATATCACAGAACAAAGAACTTAGTTTTATTCAAAGGACTTACTTCACCGTTATACAATTGAAACAACGAATGCCATAGATTTTTTTTCGCCAAACTATATTTCACAATATTATAATAAAAAAGATCATAGGCGTTATAAAATGGCTTAATTATATAAATTTCATATTATTTTAAATTGAAATTGACCTTCAAATTGCTATTGACATTCAAATTACTACTAACCTTGACCTTCAGATTATTTGAACATTACTAAATAGCCTCTAATAATTTAATACTTCTTCGTTTCGAAAGTAATAACAATAGCCTAGTTTCATTGCCAATATAAGTAAAATTTGACAACATGTGCCGTACAGGAAAGAATCTAATTTTCTACCACAGATAAGGCAACAACGAGATTTAAAGTAAAAAACTTTTCAAATCAAAACTAAGTACATCACAATACATCAACATAATAAATAATGTCTTTTTAACAATTTTATAATATTATTTTCTAGTCTTTTTTTAACGCGAATGTGCATTTTAATATAAAATGCCTTTTTTCATAATTTACTAACCAGATTACTTAAGGGCAAACCATCTCTAATGCCTGAAAGAGATATAAACAAAAATGTTTCAGTTCAATATAAAGCTTGCTTAGCAGATTGGTAAACTACCGGCCATTTTTATTCTAAAATATATATTTATGTTACAAAAATGAAATGACTCCAAATCTTTCATATTCATTTTGTAACTTAGATAGATCAAGAAGAATAAAATAAAATTAAAAATGTATTGTATACGTTATAAAATTCATGCTAAAAAATATTTCGTAGTATAATATAATATAGAGTATCATGATCTTGTGTCAAACTTCATACATGATTTACATGAAATACACTTCATAAATGTCCTATTACATTCGAGAAGACGCTAGTTAGACATACGGTCAATGACATCTCTATAAGTTCGCCAATAGCGACGGATAAATCGGTCACGATTGACAGCGCAGAATATAATGTAAGGATAAAATTTGCGTTGCTTTTCGGCTGTCACTGACGTGATTGCAGGGTTAGAAAAAAAACGATATTATAAATACCCGATTACTTGATATTGATATTTACCGATTTATATATATCAAATTAATATCAATGCATAATATTTTTACTATAAATGTCAAAATATCCGACATTTTGATATAAATTCTGATAGACATCGGATAAATATCATGCATAATTGAAATGAAACATGAATTTAAATTTGTAAGTACTACCTATTTGTTATGAATGTTATTCCGTGGCGATAAATTTTGAAATTCAATAAAAAGCTAAATAGAATACGGACGAAGCTAGGTGTTTCCCCGAAACTTGAGTTCGGTAACAGAAATTAAAGTGAAACATTTTATTCTAGTCTTGCCTATTTAACCATAGAAAAAAAACTGCTTTTTAAAATAAATATCCATTAATATATTATCACTATCAGCGTATATATAAATGGATAAATATCATGATATATATCGGCGAACCCTGCGTGATTTCAAAAGAGTTAGCAATTCGTAGTTGGGCACAATCGTCTCTTTTCTTTTCCTGGTTTTAACCTTCACTGGTCAGTTGTTAAAAGAAAAGACTGACTCAGCCCGCCATGTTGTTTCCGCCTCGACTTTTTTGTTGGTTGCTGTTTTTATGTCGGAAGTTTTTGACGGAATGCAAAATCAAAAAGACGCCGCTCAAAATGACAGCTGAAAATCAGCGCTTGAATTGAATCGAGAACATAGTACGATAATATCATTTGTGCGGTCAACCGTTCGAATATATCCGTCGAAGGCGTTAGATGTCATTTTTTTTATTATCTTTAGACAAAAAACAATGTTTTACTATATTGAAAATGAGAGCAAAAGGGGCGAAAAACAACCAAAAAAATCGTTTATATATATCTCACGTTCATGAAGTGTCTTAACTTTAAAAGGTATGTAGTTTAAATTAGGTACCCATTTGAAGTTTTAATAATATATCACTAGTATAATTTAAAACCCATTATATTTAAAAAGGCCTTACCTTAATCTCTTTTTTATTTGCGAGGCGTTCTACAAGATCTATTTTTTTATGCATGCCTTCATACATAAAAAAATTAAGTTAAGTTTCTTAGAATAATAATCATAAAATAAAATAAAGTAAATGTGATTAACATTTTTTTTTAATTTTTTGTTACATTTTTTTGCCTTGTTTTCTAAAAGTGTATTTTTTTAAGTTTAAAGTTATCTTTAAAAAAAACCTACGTCAAAGAAGTATTAGAAAACTTGTTGCAAATAGTTTTAAAAATGGCTGGCAGTTTTTCCAAATGCATTCTCTTTTTTAAACTAACACCGCTACCCATAAGCAAAGTGGAATCCAAATCGACCGGTGCCAATTCAAATATAGCCCCGGGCTCTTGTTTTTTAGGCTCAACTAGAATAGGGTTGTCACCATCAAAAATGATTTCTGGATCATTTTCAATGATTTCCTCAATAGATTCCCAATTGGTTTGCAACTTTTTTCCACTACGGCAACACTGACACATGCCATAATCGCACTCTTTTTTGTTTATGAAATACTCTGCATCGTCTATGATGCTTCTTTCATGTTTACGTTTGTGCGGTATGAAAATCGAGAATTTTCTTGCTTGATATTTGAGTAGGTCCTCTACAGTGCTACATTCCTCGTCGATTTCCGTGGCCTGGTCAATGTTGCCGTTGTCGAAGAGAGAGTTTTTCCTACTGCCAGTTGAGTTGGTGTCTAGGTTGGCAAGCGTCATGCTAGATTTTCGATTGGTCTGACCTGTCATTGTGATTGACTTTTTGACAGTCGCCCAGCCGAGGGACCGTTGGACGGCCATCTTCCATTTTGTGTAGCGCGCGTCGCGGTCTGTTGGAAAGATATAGAAGATTCATTTGTGTAAAATTTATAAGTTATATATTTTTGACAACATGTACTTTGACAAGCCTAAAATAACACCTTCCTTATTTTGATGGATGTTTGCTTCTAAACTGACGTATTACATCAGATATGGGTTTTACCTGTCATGTCATGTTTCTTTGGCACCCCATCATTTGAATGGGAATAAATGTTTAAAAAAACAAAAAACCGCCTTCAAAAACGCGAAAAATAACTTCTACTACTAGGTACTTAGTAGTAGGTACCTATCCTATTAGGTTAGTCCAACTGAAGTCGGCTTTTTGTTGAAAATATTGTGGTCGCCGACTTCAGTTAGACTAACCTAATAGGATAGGTACCTACTACTAAGTACCTAGTAGTAGAAGTTATTTTTCGCGTTTTTGAAGGCGGTTTTTTGTTTTTTTAAACATTTATTTTATTTTACACTTTTTAGTGATCATAATAAGCTTATGTAGTCCCACTTCTTAGTTGATATATGAAACTTTAAGACATTTTCAAGCTCGCCGCAAGCAACGCCGCGGGAAAATCATAGTCATTTTAAAACAATTAAATGTGCTTCGTTGTAGTCACTCAACTATCTTAATCGAGATATCTTATCGCCACCCTTGAAATCGGTACCGTTGAGGAGTTCCGGTGGCCATCTGTGGTCTTCATCATCAGTTCCGCTTCACCAAGTGACACTTTCTGAATGCAAATGCTACATTTGTTACTAAAAATACTAAAATCGCTATATGTTTGCCTACAATATTCGAGGAGTTCCCTTGATTTCTCCAAGATCCCATCATCAGATCGTGACGTGCTGACAATGGGACCAACTAGAAAGTATACCCATTCGAACACCGAAAAAAAATTTCAAATCGGTCCAGTAGTCTTCGAGTAATCGGGGAACATACATAAAAAAAAAAAAAAAAATATTCCGACGAATTGAGAACCTCCTCCTTTTTTTGAAGTCGGTTAAAAATGGTAAGTAAAACGTAATGCAAGTGCGATACGATAGATAATAGGAAGAGAGAGAGGGATACGGTTTTATTATTTCACGGCAGGTTCATGGAAATAATTAGAGAGAAAGGATTCTACTACTCCAAGGCAGAGTAATGGGAAGAGAAAAGAGATAGAAGGAATTGTTCTATTATTTTACCGTAAAAAGTAAACATAAAAAATATAAGTAAATAAATAATTTTATTATTTCACGGCAAATGGTAAGAAAAAAAGTTGGCTCTATTGTTCTATGGCATGTGAATAAAAAGAAGAAATGGATTGCGAAAAAAATATATTTATTCACCGCAAAGTAATAGAAAAAATCCAATCATTTTATGATGTAATGGGCAATAAACAGAAAAAGTGAGAGACCGAGAGATATTTGGCAGGATAAAATGAGAGAGAAAGAGATGGTTCTATAATTCCATGATAAATAAGAAGTTAAAACTTGAGAGAGAAAGAGATATGGCAGGAGAAAATGAGAGAGAACGATATGGATCTATTATTACAGTGCGATAGCTCTTAGAAGGTGCTTCGGGTTACTACTTATGTCTCTCACTCGTTCGCATACGCTCTTTTTAAGAGAGAGTTAGAGAGAAGTACAAACCAGAAACATCTAAGGGCTCACAGACTGTACGGTCGGCTAAGAAAGTAATCTACCAGTTTTGACAAGTTTCTGTGAGATCTAATTATCGCTAAGGTTGACACTTGTCACTGTCATAATATTATTGCAAGGGAAAAGCGAACTTGTTGTATCAAGACGTGCAAATGAACTTCAACCGTAGAGTGGTAGACCACATTTTTGGCTGTCATGAGGAACAGGAAGAGAAAAAGAGATATACAGGGTGGTACTCGATAAACTGCAATAATGAAAGGGATGAAATTTTAGGTTAATTTATCGGTAAAACATTTTTTTTTATTTTTTTTTACCCACTGGTTTTTTTTACAGATTTTTAAACTTTTTAGTAAAGCTTGGGTAGTACACTTACTTGTTACAGTGTAACTTTTGATCTAACAGCCAAAAAAAGATAAAACAAAGTATTGACATTAGTTAGGTTTATAATAATTGATAACAATATTAGACTAATTAAAAAATATAGCTGAGTAAAAATCTGTAAAAAAAAACAAAAGGGTAAAAAAATTAAAAAAAAATTATTTAACCGATAAATTGACCTAAAATTTCATCCCTTTCAATATGTACAATTATCGAATACCACCCTTTAGAACGAGAAAAATAACACAGAATGAAATGATTATATTATTCCAAGGCTTATAATGCGAGAAGGAGAGAAGAGCCGTACCCTGGTCGGTGGTGGTGGGCAGGAACCCGTCGCTGGGCGCGGCCAGCCGGCGCCACGCGTCCACGCCCCACGCGCCCGCCGCGCGCCCCGCCGCCACCGCCGCGCCCAGCGCAGACATGTCCCACGCCGCCGCGCGCACTGCAACACTCACACCTCAGGACCGAAACCGCTTACCCTTTAAGGGCCTACGCTAGCTGACGCGGACGCCCGCCGCGTGCGCACGCTCGCGGCTCCCGCTCCGGACACCCGCCGCGGGCCAGCGAGTCCGCGCCGGGCGTCCGCGCCGGGCGCACGCCTAACTTAGCGCTACCAGTATAATAACAAGTCCGCGAGCGTGTGCCCGCCGCGTGCGCGCGGAGCGGACGCCCGCCGCCCGCCGCGCGGATTGAAGTCCGTCGCACGCGCCCGCGCCAGTTAGCGGTGTTCATACCATTTCTTATTAGACGGGCGTCCGTTACGGATAATCCGCGTCAGCTAGCGTAGGCCCTAAAGGGTTTTCGTTAGGGTAATTGACTGGTTTTTAAAAACCCTAACGATGCGATAAGCATATTTTTGACTTACCCCGATGAAAAGCTATCCCATACGATACAATTAATTCGACTAAGCGCTTACTAATTCCTTAAAACCCTCGTTAGGCTTTCCCTATGAAGTGTTTATTGAACCGCTTTAATCTCAACATGCAGTCCATACAAAATATTTTTGCATTGACTTGAAACCAAAACCAATCACACGAATCTGCGAAACGGAGTCAACGGAGAGGGAGAATGGATAGGGTAACAATAAAGTAATGCTAAATGCTTAAATCGAAACCCTTACGAAACTGGTAACCTCAATGGTTGTAGTTAACTAGTTCAAAGGAGTTTCCATATCATTAGGGTAAGCCTATCGATAGGGTAAGCCTATCGATAGGGAGAGCATATTATGCAGTAGTCGATCGATAGACTTAATGAAATAAAGGAGTTTTCCGGTCCCTAGCTCAGGACCTATTGCCGCCTGATTCCACTTTGTTACCATTACAACTGGGTTTTTTTTTTCACTTGTTATCGCTGCGAACTTAGGAGAGTGATAGTTCCCAGTATATGTCAACAGTTTATTTAAATACGTGGTATTTTTTCTTCCTATTAGTACAGGTAGATTCAATGAAACTGGCACGAATGGAATGAACAAAAGTAATATCACCTATCACTGTGTGAGTGCTGTCCTTGGAACCGATGTTCGAATTTCAAACCAAAAGCCTGTTATTATTTTACACACTTGTATAGCTTCGTTCACACATTCAATCCATTCGTGCCAGCTCTTGTGAATCGACATAACTACGGTAACAAAAGGGGAAAAAATCCCAGCGGTATCCACCACTTTATTTAAGAATTTAGATACTAACAAAAATATGCATTAATATGTAGTCGGCGATAATAGAAATAGCAAAAGATGCAAACAAAACCAGACCAACCAATATGCCATTATGAACCCACTATTTGTATTTTCAATGATTAATGGCCAAACCCTATATTCAAACCGCGGACAGATAGGCTTACTTCGGATTAAAATTTGACACATTTTGTATGGGCAAATGTCAAATTTTAACCCGAAGTAAGCCTTATCTATCCGCGGTTTGAATATAGGGTTCGGCCGTTAGACGCTCAATCATCACTTTCAAAATAAATTTTAAGCACTATTTTGCCAACTGTATCGTTTCTTTGCACAATAAGGTGTTTACCGAGACTTATCTAATAAGTTCAAACTCATTAAATGTACCCTTAGTAAAGCTTACATTAATTTAAGTCTAACTGCCGCACTCAGAGACGTCAATTAAATTTAACGCTTGTTTATTGACATGTTGTCTTATTCTATTGCTATAGCAAAGAAAGTGACATCAGCTACTTTAATCAAGCATTAAATTTAATTAACGTCTCTGAGTGCGGCAGTAAGTATAACTTACAGACAGGTATCCCGATGAGGTCCGCTTGCAACTGCATGAGCAGATCGTTCGCCGTCATGTTGCCGTCGACATGCAGTTTGGACAGCGGCATGCCGCAATCTTTGTTCATCGCTTCCAGTATGTCCCTGCACACAATGCATGATAAATTTCTAAATTAAGGCGTTAATAATTACTCTAATAATTTTAATAAAGATAAAATGGGCAAGTGCGAATCGGATTTGCACACTAAGGGTTCCGTACCACCGTACAATATTAAGATCGAGCAAAAAACACCTAAAGTTTTTTTGTATGGGAATCCGTTTATTTTTTATTATACTGCCCTGCTACGGTAAAAAGGCAAATCTGCTATATGAATTGTATTGCATTTTCAACCTTATTATAACCATTGAGAGTTTAATATGGTTCTATGGATTAATTGCACTTGTGTTATTTCTCCGTATGAGGGCAGTATGTATGTATGTATACTTTTTATTGTACAAAAAAAACCCGAGAAAATCACGTTTCTTGTTTGGGGTCCTCTTTAAAATTTTATTATTATTATTTATTATAGCGGCAATAGTAATACACACTGAATTTTTTTAACTGTCTACCTTTTACTGTTCATGAGATTGCCTGCTGACAGACAGACGGACAAATTCAAATTGAAAATAATACCACATGAGGGCTCTTTTACACGTCGGTATGGACGGACAGACAGCGGAGGCTTAGTGTTAGGGTCCCGTTGGCACCCAGTGGGTACGAAATTATATCATTTATCCCCCTGACATTTATCTAAAGTCAGCGTGTGTGATGTCATCAACATACCTAGTTTGAAAGCATACAGCTTCCAAAGCTGCTCTTATGATGTGGTGCTTGGTTGTGAATGCTGTCAGTCCGCAGATTATTCTAGAAAAAAAAAACTTAATTAGAACATATTTTTTTTAATTTGCTAAGGGTTTTGTCAGGGTCGTAGCATGTGGTCTCTGCCTACCCCTCTGGGAAAAGGGGTGATTTAATGTATGCATGTATATATTATTTGGTAATTTTTTGTTGGATTGCCTCCTGTGCTAGTAATTACAACAGTTATTCTTATCGTTACTGTTCCCAACGATGCGAACACAATTTGACGGTAGGTTAAGGTAGGGTGAGACGGTAGGCATCCCTGCACAAGGTCATACCACCCCTGAAAGTTGACTGGTCACGGTCAGCTAGTGATAAAAATACCTAACTAAGAACTAAGTTCGCTTTCGTATTATTTATTTCAGTAGTCTTGCAAAGGATCAAAATTAAATTTCAGGTAAGAAATCAATTAATTTAATTTAATTTATTTATTTAAATCTTTAGAGTCATGTCCACATTATTGCGAGTAATGACGCCAACTTCTCCGATCTCAGGGGCCCTAACATAGCTGCGTTTATCGAGTGACAAAATTTGGATAAGGCGTCCGTCACCTTCTGACACGTAAGTAAGTACGAGAGTGACGGATGCTTTATCCACATTTTATCACGCGATAAACGCAGCCATAATTAGGCCCCTGTGCGGCTAGCACAAGTTGCCCGCGACTTGATTGTCGCTCGGATCTCCCTTTCTATCTAGTCAGTAGCGATAGAGACGCACCGAGCGACAAGCGAGAAAATACAACTTGTGCTACCCGTGCTGATAACTTATATATAATTTCTCACCCCCTCGCATCCTTCCTCCAGTACGGCGCATAAAGCCCACTGAAAGCGGGCACGAAGTAGACGTCTCCGGTGGAGAACACCTGGCCGGCGATCTGCTCCGTGTCTTTAGCGACGTCTTGGATCAGCTTCAGGTTGTCCCGGAGGAACTTGATAGCGCCGCCTGCTACTGCGATCGAGCCTGAAACAGTTAATAATTACATATTTACATGCCTTCATTCTCAGAGTGGGGTAGGCAGAGCTACAGAATCACTAAGGACTCTAAAAACTTTAATTCTGTGACCACATTTTGCACAAACAGGCTAAGATGTTTACCAGTGTATATTAGTGACAGATTGCAAGCCCATCACCTAACAATACCACAAGCCTTTATTCCCTTAGACTTCCTGACAGAGTCGTTTACGATTAGGGTCATTTTGAAAAATATTTTTTTGCCATACATGCAAAGGAACTTTTCACGAAAGGAACCTATGCGAGCAAACGCTCGGGTTCACCATGTCCATAAATATTCCCATTTCGTCCACATTCTCATCTCGGCCACATTCCCAATTCCTCCACATACCGATCTCAAATTGTCCACTTCCTATCTCGTCCATATCGCAACTCGTCCTCATTCCTAACTCGTTTGCAACCCAACATAGGTCTGTAGGGATGTTCGATATCAATTCTATCACTCGGCTGTCCACTAGTTGTTGGGAATGAGAACGAAATGGGAATTTGGACGTTATAAGAATTTGGACGAGATGGGAATGTGGATGAGATGGAAATGTGAACGAAATGGGAATGTGCACGAGATGGGTTTGTGGACGAGTTGGGAATGTGGCCGAGATGGGAATGAGAATATAGACAAAGTGAACCTCAGCGCGAGCAAAGTAAGGGAAACTGCAATATTTTTAGCAACCTGACGATCATTGGCACCATTTTTATTTCATGGCGTAGAGAAGGCTCTTTAGAGCACACGGGCCAGATGATGCTAGGCGGTATCTCTGACCCATAGACATTTGCATTCTCAAGACTACAATCTTAAGACTGCAGTCCTAAGACCGCAAACGCGTTACCAACCCTGCGGACTAAGATGGAATGCCTCTATGCTAGCAATTTCATCGGTTGTCTTATCTCCACACCGGAACACAACAATGCGAACATTGCTGCTTGTACGTTAAAGGATAAGATGGTGGTAGCCATTCTGACGAAAACTGCACAAGATCCTACCACCATGAAAATTATATTAAGGTAGAAGAGGCAATATTCTACAATCACTATACTCTGATTAATGATTATTCTAAGATGATGCTTGTGACGGCTCTTATAAACACTTATTTACACTTAGGGCGGATTCGACCAAACTAGAATAAGGTCTTATACCTAGATTAAACACCGAATTTGTATGGACTAATCTCAGATTAAGTCTTATTCCAGTTTGGTCGAATCGGCCCTAAGTTCTTTACCTTTACATAAATACTACATTGGTACAAACCTAGCGATGCCGTCCAGGAATCTAACTAATTAATCGATTATTTTTAAATACCTCATTTGTAAGTA
This sequence comes from Acleris cristana, assembly GCA_948252455.1. Classification (NCBI taxonomy): domain Eukaryota; kingdom Metazoa; phylum Arthropoda; class Insecta; order Lepidoptera; family Tortricidae; genus Acleris; species Acleris cristana. The sequence continues at coordinate 6,678,308 of OX411797.1, read as the reverse complement.
TAGTAAGTGATTGAAATTAAGAAATACTGCTGTCACAGGCATCATCTTAGAACAGTCAAAGTATAGGCGCCTTATTTCAAAGAATCCTCTATCAAACTACTAATGACATAATTTACCTTCCAAAGCGTATACAGTGGGCGCATTGGGCCCCATTTTGTACGCGACAGTGGTAATAAGCCCATGGGTGGACTGTACGCGCCTGGTCCCCGTGTTGTACAGTAAGAAACAGCCGCTTCTGTAAGTGTTCTTGGCTTGGCCGGCTTGCAGACAGTTTTGACCGACTAGAGCTGATTGTTGGTTGCCTAGGATCTGTAAAAAATAATGTATTTAATTTTAAAAAAAAATAGGCTTTGAAAAACTGAGCCCAATGTCTGGAGTTCTGAACTAAGGTCATAGTTATACATCGGTATCAACATTCAAATTTCATGGCACCCGGTAAGGATAGCAAAAAAATAAATACATTCGAATATTTGATGAATAATAACGTTTATATTCTGTGTTATTTTTAAATTTAATTATGCTGCAGTTAACTGTACCTATATAAATACTGTACTTATACGTAAAGAGCTTTATTATCTTAATAATGTCATATAACCTTAATACTCATTTTGCATTCGAAAACTAATACCTATATGCCAAATAGGAAACAAATGTCAATTTAATTGTCAAACCAAATAAATATTAATTAGTGTGAAAAAGTCATTTGGTCATTAAAAAATGGATATATTATAACAGACGTCAAATGTTGACAAAAAAATCCATGGAACAAATTTTAGTAATTTATTCAAACCTTTAATACATATTTAGCGTCTTTCTTTTTATTTATAAAAAATAAAGGTTCTAATTACTAGATGTATTTGTTTGTATTTGTTTTTCTGCAAACCGTACTTTGCCATGAAAGTTGAACGTTGATACCGATGTTTAGTCATAGTATAACCTTGTAAGGCCCACCGTACTACAAACAGCCAGTCTTATGTCAGTGGGACTTTGAATCTACCATCAAGGCAATAGGGTGACGGCACCTGTGTTGGACACTTTTAGCTGACAGGCAACAATAATGGACACTTAAATCTTAATTCAAATTACGTACGGTCGTAAATGGATTGTTACAATACCAATGAATAACTCTTATCTTCTGTAAAATAAGAATCAAGTGTCCATGTCCATTACTGGTTCCGTTATCCTACATTTCAATTACATTTGTTCGAAAATGCTAATTTCAATTTATTAAGAAAGGAAAATTAAACTTTATTCCTATTGCAATACAGTTCAAATTAAATTGCCTTGGTAATGTACATCCTTTTGCACACTGGGCCTTACAGGGATAAACGGTAGTTCGTCTTCAAGCAAAGGTATATCGCTCGGCTTGTGTGTTGACGTGCTTGGTTGCCACTTAATGTCCTTTTCACTTGATCTATATTTCAATGGCCGTATTATGTACATTTTTTTGTATGTATGGCCTGAGGAGGATGAATAAAACTTTTTGAGATCGACCGGAATTTATATTTAGGGTAAATGCGTCTTTTAAAATGCCAAAACTACTATTTAAGGCCACAAAAATAGTTTTAACGCGTTGTATTCTCTTAAAATATTTGTAAAGGTGCATTTACCCCATTTAGTTAGGTACTAGATAATTTGTATTTTGCAACTTTTAATTGTAAATTTTGTACTCACTCCTGATATTTGGATGCCGTCTAATATTGAAGCATCTTTGACAACGCCATATATTTCAGAACTGCTGCGAATTTGGGGCAAAGATTCTCGGTGGATGCCGAATAACCTGCAAATAAAAAAAACTTCGACATTGACTTCGTTTATGTATTGTAGAAAATAAACAAAACATTGCGTGTGATACTACACCCGTATTCACAAACGTCACTATGAGGTCTCACAGTGCTCACGAACGCATAGGGTGGTTCAAATCGTCTCATAAACAAAAGGTCGGTCAAAAAGGACCAATAACAAAGCTGTATTGAACGCAGTGCGTTTACTCAGTGAAGGATCCCTTAAGTATTGTTTGTGAATACGGGTGTAAATTAGGATGCACTTCAGTCGTTTGTCTTAAAACATTTTACATCATTTCATTTAACTACCTACACAACTAAATAATTGAGAAAGAAAGATACATACGAACTTTTCTTTACAGTTAAGTAGTGAGCCCCTTGAAACACTATAACGCCTGCACAACAATTATTTAAAACACGTACCTATATAGTACAGTACGATACTGCACATACATGTTATAATAAGCACATAAATAATGTGATTGCCGGGTTAGAATAGTGCCACTCCATGTCTTCCCGAGGATGTCGTAAGAGGCGACTAAGGGAATATAGGCTTGTAGTACTGTTACGCGATGGGCTTGTAACCTGTCTCTAATACGCTGGTTAACATCTTAGCCTATATGTGCAAAATGTGGTTACAGAATTATCAACAAGTTTTTAAAGTTGTAGGTAATTCTGTAGCTCTGCCTACCCCACTCTGGGATTACAGGCGTGAAGGTACAGTCACGAGATTTAATTTGGTACCCACCTTAGGTCCAAAGTCAATCTGACATTCTACAACAATAAGGTTGAGTTTCCTTAAAGTTACAAATGACTTGACATCTCTAATGACATTGACGGCTTCAAGCATATTTTTCTTGAAATGGGTCACAAATTAACGCTCGTGACCGTATATATGTATGTATGAATAATGTGGAGAAACTTTGAATGTATGAAGTTAGTTGTACCTTTTGAAAACCTTAAGTCAAATACAAAATGTGTGACTCACACACCAAACATGTTTGCTATGCTATGCAAATTACAACTTAATTTATACAAAATAGTCTCTTTTAGTTTTCAACTTTTATCGGCTGTGGTGTTAGCGGCGCATACACATTAGTTTTTCTAGAGATTCTAAACGAAACAAGATGATTATAGTAAAACGAGAATTGTATTGAATCTTACCTACACAGCATAGGGTCCCAATTCAAAGTTTCTAGATTCATGAGCAGCGTTCTAGACGCGTTTGTGACGTCAGTTATGTGTAAACCGCCGTGGGGACCGCCGGTCAACGTCTGAAAAAAAAACGCGATAAAAATAAGCAAGGGGAGCATTATTAGAGGGGCATTTTTTATAAAACTACAAGTAACAATTTTACAGGTCTAAACTGGCAACACTGCTCAAATGGCTGGTCGTCATTGGTCGAGGTTGTGTCAAATGGAAACTTGTAATTTGTAGCTTTATAAAACAGGCCCCTGGTTCTCCCTTCGCATAGAGGCATTTCATCTTAGTCCTTAGGCTTGTCAACGTTTTTGCAGTTTTATGATTGCGGTCTGTAGAATGCAAATGTCTAAGAGTCTTAGGTCCCACTTCCCATCAAGTGGGCTAAAAAAAGGAGGAATGTACTGTACGTTTTTCCTTACATAAATCCGATCCACCGATCGGCGTCAGCGGCACTCAGCTAAAGCTAAATACGACGCCAATAGGCGTCCGCGGTATCCAACTAAAGTTAAATTTTAGTAATAACAAAATGTGTATTTTATTGTTAACTCGACTTCAACCAGTAGTTTTGAAGGCTAAATCAAGATATAATTTCAAAATACGTTATTTTTTTACGTTAAAATGTTCTATGGAGTCGTTAGCGGAAATATGACGCCGATCGGCGTCCACGGCACTGTGTTAGGGTAAAAAAGGCGTCATCGGCAATGTATGGGTTAACTCAGCCGACATTACTGTCAAGTCAAAACTTAAAGACGTTGAAAATACGATAACATATCAGAAGCAATAAGTTTTAGCCCTAGTAGAACACAGCCCCAGTAGGGAATAGGTATGCATGGAATTGGAAAAAAAATTAAATCGCATTTCTCAATAAAATATGAAAATACCGTAAAAAGATTAACAAAAGTGAAATTAAAATTAAAATCGGCCCAGAAATACGGATGATACAAGCATTTTAAACTGCAATTTAGACAGCGATTAGACAGTGAGATCCGATATGCACTGTGACGTCATGTTACAGGTCGGCCATTTAAACTCATGTTAAATTCTGTTTTGCTAGAAGATAGAAACAAATCTTCGTTGGCTTATATCTTAGTTATTTTTATAGCTATTCAATAATTTATTTTTGGCAACTGTTTGTTACATGAATCAGCTTTTATTGATGCTGTGAAAGAAGTAATGATTATTCCCTATTCAACTCACCCAAACAATCCAAGCGTCAACAGTCCCGAACATCAGCCTCTTGTCCCTGCTGGCCCTCCGGACTGTCTTGACGTTGTCCTTCAGCCACCGCATCTTCAAAGCGCTGAAGTAAGGACTGATGGGCAGACCAGATATACTCTTCAGGTAGTTCTTGTTCTGGTCCGGGACTTTAGCTAGAATCGCGTCTACAGTCGCGTCTGTGCGGATGTCGTTCCATGCTGGAAATAATTTCAAATAATCTCAACTATATAAGCGTAAGTATTCGGAGCGTTGCCCATAATTTCCGAAAATCAAATTTTATTGTTTGTAGAATTTCCATTCCCATTTTTTCCCGATCTTACATTTTCCCAATCACATAATTTCCTATCAGAATTTCTCCCAATTTCACTTTTTTCCACTTATAATTAGGTCGAAAAAGGAAGGTAGGTTTAGGTTACGTTAGTTTTGCAGCAGGCCCGAAGGGCCAAACCGCACAGAAATAGGAGCTCCGCGACAGCGCAGCTCCGTTGACACTATCAAATTAATTTCTGGAATGGAAAAAAGACGTCAGGGAAAATCGAGCCAGTGAAAAAACACGACAGTGAAAAATTAAGATCGGGAAAAAATGGGAATAGAAATTTGATTTTCGGAAATTATGAGCCACACTCAGTATTTTTTACTGAGTCTTGGATATTTCCAAACAAATGAAAAGAAAGAAAAACAACAATAGAGGACAGATAAATATGCACGAGAAGTAGGTAGCCGCGTTCAATGTATTTAAGCATGTATTTCTTTAACCACCACATTTTGCACAATTAGGCTAAGATGTTTACCAGTGTATTAGTGACAGTTTGCAAGCCCATCACCTAACAGCACTACAAGCCTTTATTCCCTCAATGCAAAAATGTGGTTACAGGTTTTCAGAGTTGTTGGTAATTCTGTAGCTCCGCCTACCCCACTCTGGGAATGAAGGCGTGAGTTTGCGTATATGTGTGTATTTATGTGTATTTTTTTAATAAGTGTGATTATCGTTACATAGTACCTATATTCCAAGCCTACAGCCTTAATGATAAACATAAGTAGCTAAGCTAAATCATGCTTTGTCCTTATCTGTCTTTGTGACATTTGACTTCAAGAGATAAGGACAAAGCATGGCTTAGCTACTCCACCGGTTATTAATAAAGGCACTAGAGTTTAGTTTGAGATAAATCAATAAGATATTTTATTTAATTACTAATTGCAAAAAGAAAGCGTTAGAAGAAAGTAGATTTACTGTTATACTAGTTGCCAATTTACTGATAAATTATAACCCCCTTACTAATAAACATTGAGTAACGGTGGTATAGTATAGCTATACAATGTTTTGTCCTTATCTGTCGAATTCAAATGTCACAATGACAGATAAGGACAAAACATTGTGTCGCTATACCACCATTACTCAACGTTTATTAGTAAGGGGCTTGGAATATAAACTCTAATTAATTACTTATTTTACAAAATTGAATCTTCTGAACAGCCTACTTATTAGAATTTGGCCGAGCCTCCATTCACGTAGTTCGTTTATCATTTTTTCCTCGGGAATTGTCCAATTTAATAATTAATAATTCAATTAATTCAATACGGTAATTGATTTGTAATTGGCTCTACGATTTGCCACCATTAAATAGCTTATGGTAGAGTTAATAACCCGTTTCATTATAAAATTATCTGTACTTAGTATAAAACCAAATCGCTTTCCGCGTCTGTCTATCTGTCTGTATATCTGTATATACGCTTTATCCTTCTAAACCACGCATTTTGATGCGGTTTCCGCCATCAGGTTGCCAACCCCAAGAACTAAGATGGAATGCCTATGCTAGTAAATGACACCGAAAAAATACCATCACAGTATGAAGTTAACTAAATGAAACAACTAAAAATGGATGGACTTTTCATACCTATAGCTGGATGCAGAGGCTCCCCGGTGTACCTGTCCCATGCGATCGTAGTTTCCCTCTGATTTGTGATGCCCAGGGTCACGATGTCTTCTTTGGAATAACCTGAAACGAAGCAAAACCCATAATGACCACAACTCAGCGAAAATTACACTTTTCGATATCAATATTTCATTATCGTTCCCCAAAATCTAAAAATTCATAATTTACATGTACTTATCCCAAAAAAATCCTTTTTTACACGATTGCCCAAAAAAAGGAGTGTCATGTTTTCAGGGTTCATGTATGTATGTATCTACGATTCTTTATTCCACCATAACTTCTAAACGCCTGAGCCGATTTAAATGAGTGTAGTATCGTTAGAATCCTTTCACCATCCCGGGTGACATAGAATACCTTAACCGTAAAAATTGAAATAACAACAATGGCAAAAAATCAATTATTTGTCATCAAAAAAAGTCTTCTAATTATTAGAATTATAGGTATAATTTGATAGATCTTAATGTGACCATCTCAAATATATACGAATATACCTAGTAGCATTTATAAATTGGTTTATTAACAATATCAAAATGCAGTCGCGTTTTTAAAGCTTGCTTTTCATTTAGTTATTTTACAACTTTGTGGGCGTAATTTATATCTATAACTATGCAAAATTACCGCTTTGGTACAAAGAGTTTCTGAGTTTGAAAGCGGACAGACGGACATGCCGAAACTATACTTGGGAGCAAAGAAATCGAGCCACTTTCTATGGAAATTCAGTACTAAATGGCTCGATTTCTTTGCTCCCAAGTGCATAAGGGTTCCAAGTTTTACTTCAGAACTCTAAAAAAATCGTTGCTTACCTTTTTCTGCCAGCTGTTCGATGGCTTTCTCGGCGCATATCCTGATGTGATGAATGATCTCCAACGGATCCTGCTCCGACCAGCCCTCTTGCGGCTGGACCTCGGTTTTGTCCATCTGGTACGCTGCCAGCTCTTCCGAGCGTTCCGCTTCGTATATCTGAAAAAGACGGAAATATTAGTATACTAGTTGTTGCCCGCGACTCCGTCCGTGAAGAAGTCGGTTATCGATATTCCCTAAAGGGATTTTTCAATTTTCCGAGATCATAAGTATCCTATGTCCCACCTCCGGGACTGAAAATGAGATAGTTTAGTCCGGGGTGAGGAACAAAGAATATACAGGGTGTTCGGCAGAAGGACCGACAAACTTCAGGGACTAACTCTGTAAGTCATACTCATCAACATTTATTATGGGACCAACATCCAAATCGCGAAAAAAAACAGCTGTTCCATACAAACTTCGAGAGCTAAACAGCCGAAATGTCGGTCCTTCTGCCGAACACCCTGTATATGCTGAATCATATCATAATCTTAGCTAAATAGAGTGGCCACACATCTCTAGATGAGTTATATTAGTAGATTTCAATGTTTTGTTTTATTTTACGTTTGTATTTAACTGTTTGCGTGCAGATAATCATTGGAAATTACTCCGGATGTCTGGTACAAACATATATTAGCGTAAGATACTTACATTTGTGTAACGTCACAATGTAATTTTTCTAAGTATGTAGGTACAGTCAAGGGTAAAAATAAATATCCGCACAATGGTACAAAAATATGTACACAGACCTAATTGTCATGGGAACAAGGTCCATTGTACATATTTTTGAGCCTATGTGGTGTATACATATTGGTGCACTTGACTTGACAGATGTAGAGAATAAACATACGGTCTTGTACCTACTTTGTCAGATTATTTCGTATTAATCTTGCTTTCTCAATTAGCTTATTGATAGGTACTGAAGCTGACTGAGAAGCAAGATAAACACAAATTTTTAGACCAAATATCGTCACACCCATGGCAAAGTTACGAATCTGCACTTTGATTTCAAAAGACAATGACGGAAACGCCTCTTGGTAAAGCAGCGAATCTGCTATTCTGATTTTGAATCGTTAAATGCAGATTCGCAACTTTGCCATGGGTGTGATGATATGATGTCGTATGAATATTCACCACATCTGTACACTATTGAGTTGAATTAGGCAACTGCATGATCCTAGATTTAGTAGGTTTTTACTCATTACTGGTAATTTACAATAACACAATACGCGCATGATACAAAAGAACTAAACTATGATCGAAGTTTTAAGATGGAAACCACATTGCCAATCTTTATGACTAGGGTATAAAAAATAAGTAATGAATAAATATCATGGCACAATCTCACACAAATTGACCTAGCCCCAAACTTAGCTCAGAAATACACTTACATACTAAAATACATAGAAAACATCCAAGACTCAGAAACAAATACCTACTCGCGCTCATCACACAAATCGATGGTCTAGAAGACAAATGTGCTAAGTGCATTTATTTTAACATTTAAATGCCATCTGTAATAGCATGCATCTAGCCTTTGTTTTAAAATGTTAAAATAAATGCACTTAGCACATTTGTCTTCTAGACCATCGAAATATCTGCCTTTAAATAATAATAGCTGATAGAAAATAGCTAAAGCAAATAATAAGATAATATACGATAATGAAATGTCTTATCCTCACACCGCAACACAACAAAAACTGTTGCTTGGGGCAGATTAGAGGGAAGCTAATCCCACTTATTATTTTATATATTGGGTCCTTACCTATGAAATTGGCGTTATTTTTACGTGTTTTATTTCGTACGGAATTTATTTAAATAAATAAAATAAATTTCATTAATACAGTATGTTACAAAGGTTTTAGATACAAATAATATGGTTCAATTTCATACTTAGTGTTTAAAATTAAAGTGTGAACTCAACTCTTTTCATGTGCTGCGATTTCAAGTGTTTCAATTACGCAGTTTTATGAAGCTAACTATTTTTAAGTAATTAAGATATGTGTAATATAGCTTAGAAGTGTCCAATATTCCTGACAGATTTTTGTTTGGTTTGCATTTGACGTTAAGGTCGCCGTCAATAGAACTTGCGAACTATGTAAACAAAACCAAACGAACCAATTCACCATGATTACTCGATAATCACGTACTTTTAAAGATCAAGTGAGGTCTTTGCAACGATTTATACACTAAATAATTATTTTAATATTAGGTTAACGATGAAATAACTATTCATTATACGTTATTTTTAATAAAAACACGATTGGTGAATATTTCAGGTTATGTGTCAAACAGTACTAATTTGTTTACATAGTTCGCAAGTTCTATTGACGGCGACCTTACTAAATAATACGCAAAATTAAATGTATGAAAACCACCGTTTTCATAAAATTCTCCATATAAAACGCCAATTTCATAGGTAAGGACCTAATACATATACGTATTAATAACGTTGCATAAACATGAGTACAAGGTCATTGCGTATATTTTTTTAATCACCTACTCTACAGTCCAGCTAACTTGTGAAGAACGTATTTGAAAAACATAAAGGCACAGCAACAAAAAAGACTTTTAAGTCGAAATCTTATTCATATCGCTATATACTTTGTGCACGTTGGACAAGGTTTAAATTTGAAGGCGTAGTAATACAACTTATGACAATAGATATAATAAGTCGACAGAATAAACACTTGAACGCAAATTGGTTACAATGCTTGTAAGTAATACAAATAAAGCAGACACGAATATGTACAAAGTACAAATAAACGTTGTTGTCACCGCCAAACGATGTAGTCAACATTTACATAAAGTTCAAAGTTGAATCTGAGGTCTAAAGTCTAGTCTAAAGACCCCGTTGCCGTAATACCAAAGAAGTGGACTAAGAATGTAGTAGTCGAAACATTACGTACTAATGTCGATTGTGAAACAGGCCCTTATACCACTAGTTAGAATAGTGCCACTCCATGTCTTCCCGTGGATGTCGTAAGAGGCGACTAAGGGAATATAGACTTGTAGTACTATTAGGCGATTGGCTTGCAACCTGTCACTAATACGCTGGTAAACATTTTAGCCTATTTGCAAAATGTGGTTACTGAATTATCACCAAGTTTTTCAAGTTTTAGGTAATTCTGTAGCTCTGCCTACCCCACTCTGGGATTACAGGCGTGCGAAGGTATGTATGTTATGTATGTATACTATTAGTAACGACACGCCCTCGCTTCGATTCGGTTTATATAAGTTTTCTGCAACACCCGTACATAAACCAGAATTTATTATACATAAAAACCTTCCGTGAAAAATTGTCTAAACGATGGTGAAAACCGCATCAAAATCCGTTGCGTAGTTTGAAAGATCTAAGCGCACATACAAAGGGACGGACGGCAGGAAGCGATTTTTTTATAATAGTATAAAAAAGTCTTTACATAGGTAAAGACCCTGATACTTAGCCGCCTTCTTTGGTAATTACGACTGCCAAACACACAAAACATGGGTGTTACGTTATGTATTTAAGCGTTTGTTAATCTGTCTGGGTATTCCGTCTGTTATGGCCTTATACTTAGGGCCGAGTTTACCAACTAATTTAACAGATGGTTAAGTCTTAATCAGCTGTTAGTCAGTACATTTGACAACCGTCAAATCGCCCGTTTAATTGGGATAGACTAAAAAAAATAACTCACGGTTTTTACATTCTAATTCGAAAGAATAGGTAATTTTAAGAGACCAATTTCATTAATTTTGTATTTGACCCAATAGTTTTGTTTGAATATATTTATTTATTTAGCAGACATTTTATGGATGACATGATTATTTTAAATTTCGGATGGCATTTTCTAAAAATTTACTACAATTAAATGACATATCTAATGATAAAAAGTGATTGTAATAATGCTTGTATTAAAACATACTATTTCAAGCCGAAAACGAAAGTCAAACAAAGGTTAAATATATTTATGTCGAAATATCCGAAATAGATAAACATTTCAAAAACTTAATTATGCAGAACGGCTTTAAAACCCCATTCCTCGAAATTGTTTTCGAATTAGAGTAATTGTAAAAATATGAACAATCCTAATTATCGGTGAACACTGCACTTAGTTTGTTTAGTGACTTAAATAAATGTAAACAAACCAACCACTTGACTCTGTTGAACAGCCCATCAATATTGTTTAGTCGGCTGATGAACTATGACGAACTATCACGTGGTGTTGTTTGTTTACATTAAGTTGAGCACCTAAACAAATAAAGTGCCTATAGAGTATTGACCATTGAGCATTCAGTAACCGTAACTTTTTCAGGATTTTTATAAATCAAACCTAACCTAACCTAACCTAGGCTTATCTACACGTTGAATATTTAAGAGCTTCTGAAAAGTTTACGGTTCCAGCGATAGTAAAAATTATGAATATTTTATGGAAACATTATGATTATGGGCGAAAAATTATGAGAAAAAATGGGGTCGGGTCCCGTTGGCCTTACTTGCATTTAGCCTTAGCGAGCAAAACGGATCAGTAGTACACTGACCAAGTATGCAAAATGACTTGGTTATATAATTCCATGGTTACGAAATTGTCTTAGTTTCATGAAGACTTACTTAGCAAAACGTCTAGGTCGTGAAATGCGCCAGTAAGCAGAATGACTCAATTGTGTTAGGTCTTGATTGTATTATCTTGATATGTGAAGATTATCGAGACCATTTGCCTATTAGAACATTATGACATTAAGTCGTTTTACAGCCAAGTCATTCCGTCTATACTATGCCTTATAGCAATGAGGGCGTTTTACAGACCAAGGCATTTTGCTACCCGGACAAAATACAACTAAGGTGCTCTGCTCGCCAAGGTTAAATGCAAGTAAGGCCAACGGGACCCGACCCAAAAAATGCGCTTCCAAGTTAGTAAGTAAGCTGTCATCTCAGTCATACAACTTCAATGACTATCTAACTTCTTCTATTTTTTGGGTATTTTTGTAACAAGTTGTATAGTATAATATTTAATTATAAGAACCGTTTAAGAATTTTCTCAAGAAAGCGAACTAATAAAAATGCGTTTAAAAGATTAAAATACAAAGTTATCTTTTTATTGAAATTAGAAAACCAACAGCTAATATAAATACATTAGAGACATGCATACATTCAGAAAGCCAATTACAGGTTCTCGCCGATAGAAATACAGTATCAATAATACTCGCAAGTTCATCCGTTTAGTTTAAACCAATACGCGGTCGGCCCACTATCGCCTACTTCCCTGCCTTTGCAATAATGTACTATTACATCGCATAAAGCTGACTTTGGTGCATCAACTTAGGATTATCAATATGAACCAAATACAATTACTTAGCTTAGGTAATACCTACTACGGAGGAATGGTACAAAAGGGTAGGCTGGGTAGGGATTATCAATTAGAAAATTGAGAGAAGGTAAGAATAAGGGGAGGGGCACGCTCACTCGAAGTAACTCCATACAAGTAACCGAGACATGATAAATGTTGGTTCGTGGTAATACCACAAACTTACCACAAACCGAACCGTCTTGGTGCCATCGTCGATGACGCCGATCAGCAACCGCTTGGAGCCGTCCTTGACGGGCATACTGCCGCCTGCGAACAAAACAAAACAATATCAATGAAATTCAGACAATGCTGGAGGGAAGCTCACCATTTCAGCCGAATGACGTCCACTGCTGGACATAGGCTCCCCAAGGACCGGTCCTTTGACGTTCGCATCCATCGGTTTTTCCCCGCCATAAAAAATGGACCATAATCTATATTATATATATAAAAGGCTAAACTGACTGACTGATGTATCAACGCACAGCCGAAACTACTGTACCTAGAAACTTGAAATTTAGTACAGGGGTTCCTTGAGGGGTTCATGATGTAAGTGAGCACTAAGAAAGGATTTTCCGAAAATCGACCCCCAACGGGAAAAAATGGGGGGAGTAGCGGGAAACTAATTCTACGCGTACGAAGTCGCGGGCGTCCTCTAGTATACCTATTATAATTGATATTATCAGCAGGACTCTGTTACGCAAAAATATGTCAATCCACAAGTATTTAGCAACAAAGTGTCAACCCTCAGTACTATCGTTGTGGGTTGAAATTTTATTGCTAAATAATTGTGGGATGACACATTTTTGCGTAACAGCGTCCTTAATAAGATATTTAAACTATTAGACATGTGATTATTAGGTACAGTCAAGTTTGTAGGAAACAAGAAGGGGGTACAGGTAAAGCGTGTAGAGTTGAGGGGAGGGGGGCTTTGAAGCGAAACCCCCAGCATAATATACATCAATATCGTTTATAATATAAGTAGGTTTGTAAGTTTAGTTAAGCAATGTTTGTCCGTCAGTAAAAAGTCTTAGTTTAAGGCTTAGGTTTTAGACGAATTAAGTAATTTCAACACTTTATTATTTATTTAAAAACTTGTTGTGGTGGTTTAGCAAAGTTTCATCAATATCGGTTAAGTGAATCAAGAGTTATTTACTCTGAAGCATCATAATGATTTTCAAAGTTTGATTCTGCGTCGGAGGTTATTTTATAAATAAAAAGCTAGTTTTTCTGTAGTATTTCTTATCTTGGAATAATGAAAAACGGTTAAGTCGTTTAAGACTTATCACTTCTGAAAGCAATGGTCGCAATTATATCAAGTGGGTTATCTTTTAATGAAATTTCTTAGTTATCTAAAATGGTAAAGAATTTTTTAATCTCTATTATAAGCCTAAAAATATTCTCCTTTCCCGGACCGACGTAACATTCTACTAATCGATCACTTACTATACTAACGATAAACCGCTAATCTACGTCTAGACCTCACACAAAGCCTGTACAATAAGTTGTATAACTTGCACCTTATACACATTCGATTAAGATCCATTATCCGACCCCTAAATCGTAATTTTCCATTAATCGTACACCCTACAGATAACCTATCTCAGTTCCGTGATATACATTTGTAAGCCAAGAAGATCATTATTGATTTATCGTCATGTGTTGATTTATTAAGATTGAGTTTCGATTTCGCCGCAATTTCACATTTTACTTACCTAAAAAATCTGCTCTAAAACAGGTTTGTTAAAATTACACATTACTAGGTAAATCGGAAGTTGACACCAAGTTTACACGACTGCACATTAAGAGCGAGTTTACAAACGAAACGAATAGAAACGCTAGTTAGCGTAGTGCATCTTGACAGGGCCCTCTGAAATGGCGTTTTATCTGTCATACGAATAAAGAATAACGGTTTTAACCACCGCTTCCCAATCCCAAGAGGAGACTACTGTTCAGATGAAGCACCGCAATGTCTTTAAAAAAATACTTATAACAATGATAATGTTGATAATGCTTTAGCAAAACATGAAACTACACTCAGGAGCAATGAAAGATGAGTCACTTTCTATGGTGATTCAATACAAAGTGAACCGTTTTCATTGCTCTTGACTATATAAATGTTAGTAGTATAGTATATAATGATAGTTGTACATAAAAACGTACCCATCATCATTGTTATGAAACAACACGGATGGAATCGGTACGGGTGACATTCTACTATAATCACAAAGTGAATCAGACAAATAAGAAAGAAGCCCTTCAATGCCTAACGAGTAACTAGTTCTATATGTATGTACATATCCCACTGATTATGTTAATGTGAAAGCTAATAGCAAACGGTTATAATCTTTAGTATCTTTTAACTGACAAAAAAAGGCAGCACGGGGACTTTAAGACGTCAAAATCTACCAGCGCTTCCCAAGAGGAGACCTCTGCTGAGGAGGAACGCTGCAAGAAACTCAAGAGTCCGTATTTTTTTTAATATTGCTTATGGCAATGATAATACTTAACCTAGCATTATATCAAAAAATTAATATAAAATGAAAATATCATGCGTAGCTGAGCAAGAAAATGTGTCAAAACTCAGAACAACAAGAGCAAAGAAATAAACATAAATTATACTTAAGTATAGTAAGAATTTATTTAAATGTCGGAATTCACTTGGGAAGCTCCCAAGTGAATTCGACATAAAAAAAAATCTTACTATACCTATGAAGGTGCAAGACATCCACATTAAATAAAGGTACGATACGTTCTCCCACAGAAACCGTGTCGCCTAAAGATACAATGTTAACATTTTTTCATGACTAAGTTGTAATTAACTTATTTGGGTAACTATCTAGTTTAGACCATGCTTTAGATATCGTTTACACGATATATTATCATAGTCACATCAGTAAACATACATCACAGTGAACCTAGGGACTCGAAATAAGGAGGAAATATTCCTTGGGTCCTATAGGAGTAGTGCCAGTAGAAAGGTTTTTTGAAAATCGACCTCAATTGAATAAGCAGGGAAACGAATGCTACACTACAAGTGCGAATTCGCGGGCGTCTACGTAATCATTAAAACTAAAAAGTTGTTACTAACTCTAACAACTTTTATAAATAAAACACAACATAAACTCACACCTTCATTCCCAGAGTGGGATAGGCAGAGCCACAGACTCACCAACAACTCCAAAAACTTGCTGATAATTCTGTGACCACATTTTGCACAACCAGGCTAAGATGTTATCCAGTGTATTAGTGACAGGTTGCAAACCCATCGCCTAACAGCACAAATAAGTCTTTTAAAAACAGACATGAGTCATAATATAACAACCTTTGTCACACAAGAACGTCAAATCGACAAAGAAATTAACATTCTGTCTGTTCTTGCCGGTGTCATAACTTTTTAAACACAAATTTTCGTTAATATTGTGTTTCTACCTCGACAAACTTAGTAATCATGCGAAAAATCTCAATCTGTCCAATATTTCCGACGCTGCGACACGTCAGAGACCAGACAAAGACATCTTCAGGGACAACACCCCTCTTTGGTTAGAGGTCAAAAATAAATTAATATAATAAGACACACGAAAAAAATGTCGCCAATGCTCAACCGTAATGCATACACAAACACGTATTACACATCAAACATATCTAAACTACTGCTGACTTGCCAATTTTTTAGTTTAACATTAACAAAACCGAGAAACTTACCGTTGCCAAAAGCCTACACTTTGTTAAAAAATTTGGCACGGTACAATATAGGGAAGGGAAAAGATCTCTTAGAACATCGATTTCAACGCCAAGTCATAAGGCACCTACACTGTACCTACTATACTACATAACCGTTCTTCTACTTAGGAAAATAAAAAACGCGTCAAATGATGAATACGGAAAGGGATGACACAAACGTAAAAAAAAATATGACGCGTTTGTTGATTGATTTTGCATGTCTGACAACAAATTTAATAAAGAAAACTACTATCTCGATTACTCGATAGACTTACGGCCGAACCCTATATCCAAACCGCGGACAGATAAGGCTTACTTCGGGTTAAAATTTGACATTTGCCCATACAAAATGTGTCAAATATTAATCCGAAGTAAGCCTATCTATCCGCGGATTGAATATAGGGTTCGGCCATTAAATGCGCCATCGAAGGGTTTCTGCTCAAACATATTTTTAGCCCGTGTGGTGCTGGGTTTAGAATGTTGCCACTCCATGTCTTCCCGTGGATGTCGTAAGAAACGACTAAGGGACTAAAGGTTGTGTAGTGCTGTTAGGCGATGGGTTTGCAACCTGTCACTAATACACTGAATAACATCTTAGCCTGGTTGTGCAAAATGTGGTCACAGAATTATCAACAAGTTTTTGGAGTTGTTGGTGAGTCTGTGGCTCTGCCTACCCCACGCTGGGAATGAAGGCGTGAGTTTATGCTATGTTATGTGTCATATTTTTTGGTCAAAACAATAATTTTGTGTCAGCTCGTGGGACTAACCCGGTAACCGTAACGTAACATCTTATACCTTCTCACTCTATCATAAGATCAACTCTAAAACACCAAATAACATTATTATAGGGTTCACATAATACACATTCTAAACAGGAACTGTTTCAATATTTACTAAATCTACCAACAAACAAAACACGTTGTAACATAGCAAAATACGTATATCTCTTCTACGTCGCTCGTTACACATTATATGAATGGAACTACTTATACATCTAGTAAATACCTACTAGATTTCATTCAGCCTTGGCCAGTGGTTAAGGAAAATCATAAACCGCTGAGGAAATCGCCGAGTGACCGTAAGAGGGGAATTCCAGCTCTAGATCATTATAGGTAACTAGCCTTTGCCCGCGAGTTCGTTCGTGTTTAGCTCGTTTATTGTCATTCTTTAGGGAACTATCGAATGTCGAATATCAAAGTATCTACCTACAATTCATAATAAGGTCGTAAAATTCCGTTACAAAACGTTACGTACCTACGTCATCTAATCGGAAAAGATGTTTTTTATTCCTCAAAAGAGGAACCAAAGTAGGCAATCTCCGTTTTAGTTTGAATGTCGCTGCCAGCCACCAGCTCCGGCAAATGGAGGTAAAAGTTTTCGCATGGGTCGAGGGAGTGAAAAAGCAGTATGTCAGTCAGTAACCAATATATTTTCGAATTTTCCGATGTCGCTTTAGAATCCGTGGTACGCTCAAGTTCTACAAAATAATTCTTCGCTTTGCTCTCGATTCAATATACCGCGTTCGAGGGAAATGTAAAAAACAATCAAGCAATCTAAGCAATGATTTCCATCTTAGTTTTCAGTCTTCAGTCCCAACCTACTACGAAATTCACCCTTTAAGGTTTATGGCCCCCGTGTGGTTGCCGGGGTATAGTGCCACTCCATGTCTTCCCGTGGATGTCGTAAGAGGCGACTAAGGGAATATAGGCTTGTAGTACTGTTAGGCGATGGGCTTGCAACCTGTCACTAATACGCCGGTAAACATCTTAGCCTGTTTGCGGTAAATGTGATTACTGAATTATCAACAAGTTTTTAAAGTTGTAGGTAATTCTGTAGCTCTGCCTACCCCACTCAAAATAGAGTTCATGACACAGCATAACTTTTAATTTCTACATTTACGGGCGTTTTAAACACTCTTAAAACCAGAGGGGCATATAGATGTCATTTAATACTCAAAGCTGATGCAGTATCACAGTACTCTGGTAAGATAGCAAATTGCAATAAATGAACTGATGCGTCATTTTTAGGATAACGACAGATTATAAGAAGCTATTGCAGATATTGTACGAGTCTGTAATCTATATATATAAAAGGCAAACCTGACTGACTTATATATCAACGCACAGCCGAAACTACTGTACTTAGAAACTTGAAATTTGGTACAGGGGTTCCTTTCATGATGTAAGTGAGCACTAAGAAAGGATTTTCCGAAAATCGACCCCCAACGGGAAGAAATGGGAAACTAATTCTACGCGTACGAAGTCGCGGGCGTCCTCTAGTTATTATATAAATGCAAACGACGTATTTGTATCATATCGGTCATCCGAGCAACTTCGCAATATCGTTCGATAGGATTGCATAATCCATCTATCCTATTTTCTAACTGCCTTTCTAATTTTGCAGGAAAACTAATATCTAATTACATTTGATTACTTGATTAGACATATTACACCCATGAAGCCAATTATAGGTTTTTTACAGGTAGATACAAAACCATAATAAAAAACACTCCCTAAAAGAAATTTGCATTAAATTATATGAAAATTAGTACATAATAAAAATTATATGAACAAAATGTTATAAGAGGAAAGTAACAAAATGGACACAAATAATGAATTTTGTTATTTTTACCGTTTGGATTAAGGTAAAAACTAAATAATAAACGGTACCTGTGTTTTGATATTTTCGTGTAAGTAACAGTTTTTTTTTGATTCCTTAAGAATATAGAGGCTATATTACTCGAAAGTTTGTCCTTGTTCTGTGACTAGAGCGTTATTTTAGTGTCAAGAACGTGACTTTTACATAAATTTAAACTATTATCAATTTTTTCAAGTGGTAATTTAGTTTTAAAATACTTAAATAAGATTAGTTTTCTTTGGAAAAATACTTTAAAGTTGTCGTGGTTTATTGTTTAATTAGTTATTAGTGCGAGCTTATCTTGCCGATGATAAGAAGTAGGTATTATAAAACAATCCAATAAGATAGTTTGCGCCAAGATTACAATAATCCCTTTTATAGTACTGCTATAATCACAAACTACAGTCAAATAAAACAGTGAATATATTTTATAGACTCAATTAACTTACGTGCTTCGTTTTATGGCACCTATCTACATATAAATAAGCACAATATTGTACCTACGTAAAATCGTTAAAAATCCTTAATAATATAATATTACAATGTTCTTTATACATGTATATAATATATGTATATAAAAATGATCCCCTATTCCTCCTGGTCACGCTATAAATTGAGAATGGCTCTACCGATTTCATTCATATTTTTTTAAATGTTTTCTTATACTTCGTAGAAGGTTCTTACATAAAAAAGAAATAGGAAAATAGCGCAGAAAAAAAGTCGGAAATTTGCAGCGGGGCGAAGCCGCTGGCGGGCCGCTAGTAATAAAGAATTGTTTTTATTGATTCGCAATAAACTAAAACTACCGACCACACAAAGCAAAATTAAACTGTTTTATCGCTCGCTTTCACATGCTTCCAATACAACCTTCACAAATTATCCATTTGACATTTAAAAACCTACCATCATCCATTTTCACACTGGCCGAAAAATAAAAATAAATTAAAAAAGCGCGCGAATTTCAAATTGAGAACGTACGTTCCCGCGCAAACGCTCAGTCGCACTGAGGAGGCGCGACAGCTCACACCCATTCGTTATCAAGCGATGACGTATTTAATAATGAACTTTATCATAAGGGGACAGGAAGCTACAATAAATTATAGCGGTTTTGGGAATTTTGGATCATAAGTTGATTTTGAATTTTGATAACAATGTAATATATAAAAAAGTTCGTATCTTTATAGGTCGCTTATATGTGATAAAGATAAACAAAATCGTCATTTGAGATAATAATATGGTAGTAAGCAATGACCTGTTATGACCATGATATCAAACAGGTTGCCTCGGCTAGCTGTCTGCAGTGCAGTCCCAGAAATCTGGGTACTTTCCGAATATTTGCTTCTACTAGTATTACTAGCCGTATAGGTAAGAAAATAAGCAAGGGTGAGGGTGAAAGCTGAAAGGAACACATTTTTTTCTATATCTGTAAGTACGTCCCTTGATTTTGAGAATAAATGAAAAAAAAACTTTCAAACTTCGAACAAAAGATTTGTACGTTAGAAAAACTTTTTTTAGCCAAACGGCAGGATTCCAAAAATAACCGGCAGCAGTGCCAACCTTTGGGAACAGACCGGATCCGCGTATGAATGAGTAATTGTTTATTAGGTTATGTACATTCATGTTATCTACGTTTCAAATTCCAATGTCCGCTAATCGTATTAGTCTGAATCCATTGTTATTGATGAATGAACAGCAAAGTTTGTGAACAGTCAACAATTTGAGCTGCAATAGAACCCATGTCTCTTTAAACCAATAATTCATATTGAAATAAAATTCTTCTCGTGTCTTGACGGTGTCATTGTGACAAAATTAAAATCAAATGGGACCTTACGACGCGACGGCTTAAATTAAATTGACGTCTCTGAGTGCGGCAGTAAGATAACAACATTGTTGTGACGCGACTGCAACAAAAGTATTAGGGAATCCCGTAGATACCTAATCGATTTAATATTATTAGTACTTCATATTTCCTTGTAACAAACTCCGATAACATACGCGATACACAAAGGAAAAAACTGCGCATGTTAAATAATATAATAATAACACTCACAGTTTAACACGTCGTTTCTTTCTTTCTTGTTAAAATCTATAAACCCTGTTATAATGACTGCGTCAAGACACCAAAAAGAAATTGAGAGTTCTATAGTAGTCGGCCTTATAAGAAAGCTGCACACTTTTGTACCTTGTCACTTAAACGCCTGTGACAGATTAGTGCTGCAGTTCAAAAATGACGTTAAAGTGACAAAACACTAAAGTGTGCAGCTTCTTATAAGGCCGACGACCGTATAAGAGCTAGGGCTCAAGAATTAAAATTGTTGACTATAGTAGGGATGTTGCCTTTTGAAGCCTCAGGAGTTGGAACTTGAAATTTAGAGAAATCTTTGCATGATACCTTCAAGAAGAAATTAAAATTAACAAATCCTTAAAGCCGACAGTTTAAGCTGCGACCACACCGGTGCTTAAAATACGGTGACGGTACGGAATTGCAGTGACGCGTCGTATCAGCACCGTTTTTGACGCACGCTCCCCACACCGCTGCTTAAAAAACGGTGTCGTTGCTTAAACAAAAGACGGGGTCATAGTAACAACATGGCGCCGTTTTTGACGTACCGTAATATACTCACCGTTAAGCATTAGTGTGGAGGGCATGCGTCAAAAACGATGCTAATACGACGCGTCACTGCGATTCCGTACCGTCACCGTTTTTTAAGCATTGGTGTGGCCGTAACTTAAAGTTAATAGCTTTCACTCCGGTGTATTTCGCCAATGTCGAGTTATTTATAGACACTCCCATGGACTTAATAGAGATAAAAGTCAATGGATATCACAAGCGAAGATTATTATTCGGTAAAAGAGTAGGTAATTATTTTCTATATCTATAACAGAAGCAAATGCGGTCAGCTCTACGCGCTTCTGTCAAAGCCTAGTTGTTAACTCAGTACAAAATACGTGTTTGAGGCATGTTTGAGTTGATATTTTGTACTACGTGGGGAGCTGTCAAATCGAGCCTTTTAAAATGGCACGGGTATAGATCCTCACCACAGAAAACTTAACAGTCGATCGCAATATGCAGTTTATAGTTAAATATATGCTATTATCTATCGACAGATTGCCTACGTCCGTAAATTTACTGACTGACAAATTTGAGACTGCTATATAAAAGCCAGATAGATCTTCAGACAGATGGAAGAGATAGATTCAATTGGAACTGCCGTTAAGTCTTCGAAATTTCTTTACACAAAGTTAAGCCCCAAGTTACCTTTAAAAGAGCTATCTTTTACACTGTCAAATCATTACGTTAAGAAAAAAACTTAAAAGATCACGAAAAATAATTACATAACAATCAACTCACTTGCCAGCTTCCCAGCCTTTTTCCCATGATGCATTATTCACTACACCACTTTTATTTACACATTAATTAAACTAAATCAATTACAAAGCACTAAAATCTAATAGAGTATAAAATTAAGAGCGACCTATTGTTTTGTCGCGTGACACTAATGAATAATGACAAATGGTTGCAACTGTGTTTTTAAAATAGATTATGAATGGAGGTGTATAGTCTGCGCTCATATGCGCACTATATCGATTTGTCCATTTGTCCTAGACCTAGATATTTAATAATTTAAACTATTATTGACATTGACCTACAGTTTATTGGAATCTAGGATATGGCTAGGATACTACCATAATTTTATGCACATTTCGTGATATCATATTCGTATATTAAGGATGAATGATTTGATGGGCATCATGCCAATCAGTAACGTATTGAAAATCACTAAGATCTAAATATATAAACGAAGAAACTGACTGAGATATCAACGCACAGCCGAAACCGCTTGACCTAGGACCTTGGAATTTGAAGGGAGTACTCCTTGGGTACTCTAGGGGAACACTAAGAAAGGATTTTTTAAAATCGACCCCCTACCTAACGAAATAGGGAGAGTAGCGGGGAACTAATTTTAATGCGGTTTTCATCAAAATTCAAAATTCAAAATATTTATTCAGTAAATTGGCCACATGAGGGCTCTTTTACACGTCGGTAATATGGAGTGAATATACTAGCGCTTCGGACAAGACCATCATTGCGGAGAAGAAGGGCCGCAAGAAACTCCAGCAGAAGGTCATCAATAGGTAGAGTGATTCAAGAAGGTGTTTCTATATAATATAATTAATATCGTAAATCTTGAGACAAAACGTCACGAATGCGCTAAAAACCTTTATCCTCGAGGCTCTAAATATAAAAAAATCAATGCTCAACTCTTCAGGCATGCACTCACTGGTTGCTTGGTTCGAAATTTGAACGTTGTTTTTAGCACATAAAGGTTGTTTTTGCAACTCTGAAGCATTAAACAAAGTATAGTCTGGCCAAATGGCCTTGGCTTACGTTTTTCTCCGATACTTGCCAATTGTAATACGAACGCGTCGCATTGTCTTCCAGTCATTGTGCTTTATTGGCGACAAAGGTTTTGTCCCAAAGTACTAAAAGCTATTTAGCTGAATCAAGATACATGAATCAAATAGTTCATTATTAAGGGGAATCGAAGTTTATTTACTAACTTGTTTAAGCGAGATGTTATTTCCATAGAGAATCGACGCCATATCAAGTTGTTTATTGTGCCTGTGACAGATTTAAATTTTACATTTCAGGCGAACGTTGTTCCAACCAATTGAGCAGACAACCAACTTAAAAAAACCGGACAAGACGAGTCGGACTCGCCCACCGAGGGTTCCACACACGACACGGTCAACTCAATTCAAAATTTGCACCGCCGCCGTTCCTTGCATAAAGACCCTGTTATTTTTGTGATTTAACTAAAAATGTACAGATTTCCGATTTTTCCCTATACTTGTAGTAAAAGACGGTGTTACTTGCCAAATTTCATAGTTCTAGGTCAATGGAAAATACCCTATACATTTTGATTCTCTCGAGAGACAGACAAACACGTTTTTTGCGACACAAACGGCCGTATCTTATTTTTACGTAAATGTAGAAGTTTTATTTTTTCACAGCTTCAAGGGACTGTAGACCTGAGTATCTGGTTTTAATTTCAACTCGATACCTTCACGCGTTCCCGAGATAAAGGGTCTTGACATACAGACAGACGGACAGACGGACAACAAAGTGATCCTATAAGGGTTCCGTTTTTTCCCTTTTGAGGTACGGAACCCTAAAAAGAATAATTACTGTAATAATAGTCATAAAAACAAAATTAATGAAAAACTATGCACATATTTCATGGAACTAAAAACAAAATAATGTAACTACTTACTACTACTTTCTATATGCGAAACGGACCGTTAATAGTGTTTGACAATAACCTCGTTCTTCGACTAAATCGATTCGACGATACTACTTTAATAATTTAATGTCATTGCATTTTATTTAACCAAATAAAAACTTGATGATGATGATATTGATGATTACTGATTAGTATCAAGTGACAGAAGTATTTTTTTTAATTAGCTCATCAGACAAATCTTATTCATTCGTTTTTTATGTTTCACTTTTATTTGTTTTTGATCGATCAAGAAATTTGATTGTCGATCGTAATCAACTTGCACAATCGTATTGGGTCGGTCTGAGAGGGGTATATATGTATCACCATCGATATACCGGTAGACAGAGCTCAAAAAAATGTGGATATGACAATAATAGCATGGCAAAAATAGTAGCAGTTTATCAAGTGTTCTAAATTCATTTTGATGTTTAAATTCCCTCCTCGCGCATCTTTATTGAAAATGGTTTTACAATAGGTGCAAATTAAAATTTCGCGCCACCTCGTCTCGCCTGGCCTGGGGCCCGTTTCACGAAGCTACAAGTTACAAATTACAAGCTGAAGTCTTTTGTAACTCCTTTTGCTAGAAAGAGACTTCCGCTTGTAATTTGTAACTTGTAACTTCGTGAAACGGGCCTCTGGCCTCACCAATAGAAAAACAGCTTGGGATAGGACGCAAACACAATTTTATAGCCGTCCTCTTTCTGACCGTGTAACGTACTCCTCTACAGTGACGCGTGAGACACACCCACCCACGCGTACTATTTTCGCACACACTCATCACATGACATGAGCGTACGTATTGACATAACAACCGTAGGTGTACATTATTAATGGTTGTTTTTTAGCAAACAATGTTCGTAGTATGTTGGTGCAAACATCGTAACTCCTGTGGCTGAACCATTCTTAGGGTTGGCAATATTGTTGCTTAAATACAAAAGCGACACAAATCAAAATCTGTTCGTGTTGCATTTAAATAAGGAATGCTATTTACTCGAAGTTTTAAATCAAACTATATTTGTTTTAGATTTGTGGCGCTTATGTATTTAAGCAGCGATATATGCAATTAGATTGCACATATACTTACATGTTTTTACTGGATTAATGTCTTTTCTCCTTGTTATAACTAATTCAAAGAAATAAGTCCATGGATATCATACGCGAGGACAATTGTTCAGTTAAAGAGCATTTGAGTCGCTTAAAACTTCAAACTCAGATAAGTCCATGCAAGAGGACAATGGAATTAGCGTCATTTTCCAAATAAATTAAGTTTTAAATTCGTATACCAAATTTCAAGGACATATCGCATAAAACTAAACACGTTCCTGTCAAACAACCAATTTCCTAAACCTTACAGTGACAGGTGGCAAGTGACAATTCGGCATACATTACGTAGCTTAGATGAAGCCCAGTGTTGCAGGAGCTCGTGGACTTTGTAATGTATACCAAATTGTCAGATGGAAATTGAGTAAAATACGGGGTTGCTTAATTGTAAGTGGGCTTCGAGGCCCTTAGACAAAGCCATTCTAATTCCGTCTTTTAAACATATTATTATTATTACATAGTATAAAACAAAGTCATAGTATTATACGAAACTGACTATTGGGGATGCTACTAGAACAGCATTTAATTTTTGAGATTCCAGAAATTGATATGCTAGGTTCACACACATAAAATAAAGGTGGTATGTAGATAATAATTAGGAAATGGATGGAACTCCATGGATTCTAGAACCATGGTATGCCACCAATCCTAACCCTAATGATAACGACAGGAGGTTGTTCTAAATTGATTTGCAAGATTTAAACGGGAATGAAATGAAACAAGTAAAAATGTACAAAATGTGGAAAAAAAGTTAATACAGGAGGCATAACATAAATTAATGAATGGAGTCTCAGACCGTTGGATATAAGGGAGCAAAGTTCAGCCACAATTTATGTTATTTAAAAATATATGAACGAACCACAGTTAAGTTAACTATCAAAAGATCAAATTAAGGTCATCAGGCAGCGATCAAAGTACAGTAATCTACAAACAGGTATTAAAGATAAGCAACATATTTATAAAGTTACTATGCAGTATGATTTAACTTCAAGGTGTTTTAGAGTAGGTAGCTCAATAGGATTTTTGACATTTTTGACAAGACTACATAATTTTTTTAAAGATATTTGAAATTCCTCTTTGTTGTATAAAAATCATTAAGACAAAATGATTTTTAGTTTGCTCAAATATTTCGAATGTAATAAAATATACTTACTTATTTGTATTCATCTATATTGAAATTAACAATTAAGATGTTTAAAAACTTTAAAAAGTTTAAAAAAACAAAAAAACCGCCTTCAAAAAGCAAAAAATAACTTCATTTAAAATGGTAGGTAATAGGTCAGTCCAACTGAAGTCTGCTTTTGGTTAAAATATTGTTGGACGCCGACTTCAGTTGGACTGACCTATTACCTACCATTTTAAATGAAGTTATTTTTTGCTTTTTGAAGGCGGTTTTTTTGTTTTTTTAAACTTTTATTTTATTTTATACTTTTTAGTGATCATAATTATACTGTTATGTTATGTAGTCCCACTTTAATTAATAAGAATTAATAAGAAACTATAGAACATTGAAATTCAATCTCGCCGCAAGCAACGCCGTGGGAAAGTCATAGTCAAATACTTAAACATACATATGCTTCGTCATAGTCGCTCAACTATCTTAATCGAAATATCTTGTCGCCACCCTTGAAATATATACCGTTTAGGAGTTCCGGTGGCCATCTGTGGTTTTCATCATCAGTTCCACTTTACCAAATAGTGTTTTCCAAGAGCAAATACACGAGTTACAATGAAAAATACCAAAATCGCTATAGGTGTGCCTATACATTTTGAAGAGTTCCGTCGATTCCTCATAGACTCCATCATCAAATCTTCATTATGATAAGAATGGGACCAAATGGAAAGCACCAGCTTTCAATTGAGAACCTCCTCCTTTTTTGAAGTCGGTTAAAAATAGATATTGCCTGATGCCTAACTAAAAATACCTACCATACTTTAAATAAAACCGCAACGGTAACCTTGCTGTTTAAGTGCAAAGTGCAACAGTTAAGATCTCCCACAAGTTTTATTTTTAACATATAAATCAATAAAGATCAAATCTGAATTACGGTATTCTAGAAAACAATTAAATGTTTTAGGGTCTTAAATAGCAAAATAGTATAAAAATAAATAACGGAACTCAGTTTATTAAAATAATAACCGGTATTTTCAAGGTTTACTATACAAGGAAACAATATGTAACAGAATACTTGCAAATAATATCAAAAAATATTATAAAAACACTTTATACGTATGAATACAACCGTATACATACTTTACAGCGATATTCACATGAAAAATAATCCATTTATTCTTGTTTCATTCACAAAATTGCGTTCTTGAATGATGTAAGGGCCAGAAAAATAAGTGATCGCGTTCATTCAAATAATGTCAAAACATTGCTTACCTTTATAAGAAAATTCTAAGCACGAACACGGATCACTATTTAATTAATTAAACACTGAGCATGGTAGTTCTCTTTGTAATTTGGAATAAATTGGCTTTCAAAATCCAGAAAAAAATGTGACACCGTCTTCTACGATCGCAAAGAAGTCACTGACCACAGATTAGAAATAACTAAATAAGGTTATGTGACACTGAACATTTTCAGAGATGGGTAAGGGTTATTGAATTTAACAATCAAATAATTTACAACGTTGGAAAATATTAATAAAATACTATATTTTTATACTGCGTTCCAAGATATAAATTTAAGAACGGTTTGATAAAATAATAACTGTCTTGAGAATACTACTCAAAATTTCACGACCATTAGGTATCTAGTTTTACAAAACAATCTCTGAAAACGTAGCAAAGAACTGTCATCCTGATAACACTGGCTGCGTTCCACCTTTAACTCGGTTCTACGCCTTTCAACAAGTCAAATAAAATCAGGTCAAATAATAAGTACGCCATACATATGGCTCGGCGACCTTACTCACCCGTGTGTCACCCGTAAACCCCCCCCCCCTCGTGTGTGTGTGGAACTTCTAAAGGTAAACGCGGGCCAAAAAGGTCGTCCAGCTTTGAGTACACGTAGTTACTCGCCCGTCTATCTGGGACTTTACTTATATAAAATATTATCTATACCTAGTCTTGCTATAAAAGTTACTTTAAGGCTATGCGCGCACGATTACGATATAATTTCCGAGAGTATTAGTCGGTGTGGTAGGTACTTCTGTGGTCCCGTCGCAAACTACCCTGTTTTTTACGCTATGCGCGCATAAGCAACTTAGTTGCCTAGCGACAGTACATCTCTATTTTTATCACTTCGAACGTGCAAAAGAGACAGATTTACTGTCGATAGGCAACTAAGTTGCTCGTGCGCGCATATCTAGCCTTAGGACTACTAATAAAATCATAACCATCATTTTTGCTTCGCCGTATTGCTAAAGGTAGGCGAGTCGTAATCGTAAGTGGAACGTATCTGTCATTTAACATTTTTGACGTTAATTTGACGTGTAGGCGCTCAAACATCACTGCAAAAAGTGCAAAATAGCGTTTTTGTGAATTTAGTTTCTTGTAATTATTACGAAACCTAATTTAAAAAGTAGGACAGGATTTTTCTGTAAAGACTTTGTTATTGATGTAGAAAGATGACTTTCCTCGAGGATACGTTAATTATACTCATTTCTCAGGTAAACAAATAAGGGTTATGTTTTCGACTTGTAACTCTATTTTTACAACAAATATGCTACTATTTATTTGAATATTGTTAATATATAACTGTTGATAACTTCTATTTTCGTTGGTTCGCTTCCAATGTTAAAAAACTCTGAAAATATAAAGTAAAATGAGTTTTTCTTCCCAGATTGTATTTTTCGTCGGAGGATGGATATTCTTCGTGAAGCAACTGTTCCGAGACTATGAAGTGCATCACACGCTGGTGCAGTTGATTTTCTCAGTGACCTTCGCCCTGAGTTGCACCATGTTTGAACTGATCATATTTGAAATCATTGGTTATTTGGATTCCAGGTTTGTAAATTAAATGTTTATATTTAGAAATAATTTACATTTGAAGAAATGTTTAATGATTGCTCTCTACAATAACGCTTTTTGATCTTGGATAGTGTAATTACATACATACATACCTTCACGCCTGTTATCCCAGAGTGGAGTAGGCCAACCTACAGAATTACCTACAAATTTAAAAACTTGTTAATAATTCAGTAACCACATTTTGTACAAATAGGCTAAGATGTTTACCAGCGTATTATTGACAGGTTGTAAGCCCATCGCCTAACAGTACTACAAGCCTATATTACCTTAGTTGCCTCTTACAACATCCATGGACTGCCAAATTCATGGAGTGCCACTATTCTAACCCGGCAACCAACCGGGCTTGTACTTGGATAGTGTAATTTTAAAGTAATATTTCGTTCAGGATTGTGCATATTCTATTTATTGTAACTAGCAAGTTCAATGGGTTGCAAAAATAGCCTGCCATGATCACTGTTCACTACCTACCCGAAAACAGCTATTGCTCTGCCCTATTTTAATTTCTATTCATAAATATTTAATGTATGTATGTATGTAAACTCTTTATTGCACAAAAAAAAAACAATTACAAATAATTTCGTACATAAGATTCTAAGATTCTTCTTAAAATTCTTTACAAATAATTTCTTACATAAAATTAAGATTCTAAGATTCTTCTAAGGTTCTTTAATTTCCAGTTCCCGCTATTTTCATTGGAATCTCGGGTTGTACTCATTGCTGTTTATGGTGATTGCTCTCCTGCCGTTTTATATCGCCTACTTCTGTATCAGCAATGTTAGATTTGGTAAGCTGCACACTTTAGTCCTTTGTCACTTTAACGTCATGTTTGAACTGTTGCACTAATCCAGCTATACTCAACCTGCAGCCCACTGAGCTTTTACGAGTGGCCCACCTGGAGATCCTGGTATAGCTACATAAATTATCAAGTTTCAAATTTGGACGTATTGTATTTGTTTTTTGGCCCGAGGATCCATAGATATAACGTATTTTTGGCCCTTCTAACAATACGGTAGAGTATGGCTGCATTAATCTGTCAAAGGTGTTATAACAACAAGGTATTTAAGGCCGATCAAAACTATATAATATGTATAAGTAAAAACAAAATAGACACAGAAACTTAACTATTTGATGATACATTTAGCCTAGTTGAAAGTGACCCCCGCCTATGAAACTAGCCGTCCTGCGATACTTTCCCAGTATGGGCAATTTTGTGTTATGAGTGTGAGTATTTTTTTATTGCGAGTCTTCGTTTTGTGTCTATGTATTTAAGTATGAGTTTATCATTGTCAAGCGTAGAACTTAGTTTGGGACTAGGTTAAATAAGTATAAGATTTTTAAATTTAACAGAAATGTCTGTTTACGAAATTCTAAACTATATTAAAGCAAAAAAAATTCGTCGGTCTTAGGCAGGATTTGAACCTACATCTCCTCTGGCTCTCCAGGCCGATGCAGGCGCATTACCAATTATGCCACCAAGACCCTATTTAAGATCCACGAAATTAATAATCGCTTGCTTTTCATACTCGGAGGATATAGTGATGCCATCTATCGTTGTTTATTAACAAACGACACTCATGTTTGAAGTTACATTGAAATTAGCATGAGTACAATAGGCCACTTCATTCTAAAGATTTTTAAATTTAACAGAAACGTCTGTTTACGAAATTCGATCCTGATGATTGTCCCCTGATTTATATTTATTGTATACTAGCTTCTGCCCGCGACTTCGTCCGCTTAGAATTAGTAATTTTGCCATCCCACGGGAAAACTGTAGCCTATGTATTAATCCAGTGTATAAGCAAATTCCAAATTATATCCAACCAAATTCGTCCGTCCGTTTTAGCGAAGAAAGTAACAAACTCACGCACGCATAACCATTCGCATTGATATTATATGTACGATAGGATGTAAATAGGTACATCCAGCGCACACAATCGCTCCGGCCGAAATCATAGTCGATAAAAATACCCTCGGTGTGTGAGTCCGACTCGCACTTGACGGTCGGTTTTCAGTATTTGACGCTTGTGTATTTTACCGTTATAACGATACAACAAAAAAAATGGTTCGCAGTATTTTAATCTTAATTTTGTATAGAATAATACAAACTGACAATATCCCAAAAAAAGCAAATAGGACGAAGTTCTTCGATCAATGAGCGCGAGCGGGCTTTGCCGCTCCTATTTACACCCCCGGCTTCCGCGACACGCTGCGAAGAACTTTGTCGCTGCATATTATATTTTCATGTATAAACTAAAGTCGCACAATTTCACACTGAACAAATTTTACGATTTAGATGTTAATGCGTAATGTATATTACAGTAGATGTAAGTGCCCAATTAGGTTTTAATTCTAAAGTTGAATAGGTAATAAAGAAAAGTTAGGGTATTTAATTTTTTACATGTTTAATTTTCGGTACTGGGTGGTCAAGAAATAACTTAACCTTACTAAGCCTATTCGGATTCTGGATGGTCAAAAAACAAACTTTACCCTAACCTAACCAACTGTAATTACTCCCAGTACATTATAGCTCATAGCTATTAGTTTATTTAACTTCGATATATACCTCTATCCCCCATTTCAACTACTTAGGAATATTTTTTCAAAATCGCCAATTGTATTTTTTTTAATAACACCAATTTTAACGTTTATAACTATAAAATTGACGAACTCTCATATAAAATTCTACATCCCCCTTTTATCCCTTAGGGGTAGTTTTTCCAAAATCACTGTTAGCTATAAATTGTATATTTATTAGTATATACCAATTTTGACGTATCTAACTTCACAAAATAAATGCGTTTTTGAAGGCGGTTTTTTGTTTTTTTAAACATTTATTTTATTTTTGACTTTTTAGAGATCATAATAAGCTTATATTCCTAGTCCCACTTCTTAGTTGACATGAAACTTTAAGACATTTCACGATCGCCGCCAGCAACGCCGCGGGGAAGTCATAGTCATATTTAAACAATTAAATGTCCTTCGTTGTAGTCGCTCAACTATCTTAATCGAGATATCTTATCACCACCTTTGAAAAAAGTATCGTTGAGGAGTTCCGGTGGCCATCTGTGGTCTTCATCATCAGTGCCATTTCACCAAATGATACTTTCTGAATACAAATGCTAGATTTATTACTAAAAATATTGAAATCGCTATATGTTTGCCTACAATATTTGAAGAGTTCCCTCAATTCCTCACAGATCCCCTTAAAAATTTACCCTTTAGGGTTAATAATATGAGCAAGATTAGTAGGATACTCGTATTAGTAGGATTAGTGGATAATAGCTTCTAGTCTTCGTCCGCTTAGATTTCGATTATATTATTCCCTCGGGAACTTTTAAATTTCCCGGGATGAAAAGTAGCCTATGTGTTATTCCAGGGTATAAGCTATCTCCATTCTAAATTTCATCCAAATCCGTCCAGCCGTTGCAGCGTGAAGAGGTAACAAACACACACACACACACACACACACACACAAACTTTCGCATTTATAATATTAGTAGGATTCCTAAAAAGTATAAATTTAAAAAATTAGTTATTTTCCTTCAAAATATAATATATGTTTATGATTTTAGTGTCGCACAACATGATCCGGCCGCTAACAGTGTTTGTCTGGTTCATATACCTGTACTTCTTCTGGAAGATTGGAGATCCATTTCCTATATTAAGCCCAAAACAGGTGAGTTACATAATTTCAAACAAAAAATAATTTTCCAAATCGGTCCAGCAGTCTTCTAGTAATCAGGTTTCGAACTTACTGAGAACCTTCTCCTTGTTTTGACAACAACAACAACATAAACTCACGCCTTCATTCCCAGAGTGGGGAAGGCAGAGCCACAGACTCACCAACAACTCCAAAAACTTGTTGATAATTCTGTGACCACATTTTGCACAACCGGGCTAAGATGTTATCCAGTGTATTAGTGACAGGTTGCAAACCCATCGCCTAACAGCACTACACAGCCTTTAGTCCCTTAGTCGTCTCTTACGACATCCACGGGAAGACATGGAGTGGCAACATTCATTTGTTTTGAAGTTGGTTAAAATTACATTATTAATTTACTTTTCCAGGGTATTTTCTCGATAGAACAAGGAGTGTCTCGTATAGGCGTGATCGGCGTGACAGTGATGGCTCTGCTATCAGGGTTTGGCGCAGTCAACTACCCCTACACGTCCATGGCGATATTTATACGGTGAATATTCTGAACCGTAGACAGATTATTATATTACAGTAAAATACAACTGATATGGCTTACCGATGTACTTGCTCAAAAGACGAATTTTCGAAGCGCGGGACCCAATCAGCATGATCCATGCGTTGCGCGTCTGTATTCTGTGCTATTATTGGTTACTAGTGACGTCATGTTGACGCACGCTCGTGTCATTCAGTCAGCCGTGAGTGATATGGAAAAAATAGATGCAATTTAATTTGCACCTTATAACTATTACCGTAAAACTACACAACTGTGGTCCTGACCTACAACAATAGTCCAATTTTACTTATCACATTATTTTAAAAATGATATGATAGCTTTAGCTATAGCTAGAGTTTAGAGCAATCGATTTTAGGTCAAACAATACATATACCCAGCAATAATAGCAGTAAGGTATTATATTTTAGAATAATGTAACGAGGAAAATTGGACTATTGTTGCAGGCTAGGACCATAGTTGTGTAGTTTTACCGTAAAAGCCAAAAAATCCTTAATAGAAACACAACAATATATTTAGCATACGGGGAATAAAGCTTAATAATAATAATAACTATGAACCTTTTACATTGGTTTATTAGTGAATTAATTTAATAGTTGATTATCTTCTAAACGGTACGAGTTAGTACACTAATGGGAATGCTCCCTTAAAATTACTCCAAATAAAAAAAAAACACGGTGTACAGAGAGTAGAAAACGCAAATGGTACTACGGCAGCGTGGAGATTTGTAATCGCAAGACTACAGTGTGTTGTTGAGGACTGTGGTGCCCTTAAGATTTTCCATTAATATATTTTTTTTGCTTGTGTTTAACGGATCGCCAGATATAGTAAAATACTGCCTTTTACTGCCGAAAATGATCACATTGATCACCAAAAACTAACCTAACCTAATTTGGTGGTCGTTTACCAATTTTAGTGCTTATTATATTTGTTGCCCTTTTTTTCATGTCACACTGTTTTTTTTACAGGCCTGTAACCCAATCAGATGTATTATCAATAGAGAAGAAATTACTTCAAACCATGGACATGATATTAGTGAAGAAGAAAAGGATAGCGCTAGCGGAAGCCAACAATGTGGGAGGGAGACAATATGGGATGTTGGACCAAACCAACTCTAAGAACAAAGGGTTTTGGACTAATATTCTTTCAAGTGTTGGAAGCATTGCGAACCCGCTAAACTATGGGTCGGAAAGTAAGTTTTAATATCCTACTAATCAGGGTTCGAAAGGATAATTACCAATGATAATTATCGTGACAATTATCATGATAATTATCGTGATAATAACAGATGGATAATTATCAATTGATAATAACAAAAAATTGCGCTTGTAAAAGAGAACTATATTCGAAGTATTCGAACGTGTATTTCCGCAACACACTGATTTTTACTCAATCTAACTTTAATTAATGTTGATTTGTGTTGGATTAATATCAAAAAATATTAATATTGGTTTTTATTTATGTTTTGTTAGAATTTGCTATCAAACAATTAACAAATGAATTTCTTACACTGGTGATAATTATCCGATAATTATCTGATAATTATCTGGTAATTATCCGATAATTATCAAGAAGCGTAATTATCTTGATAATTTCGAACCCTGCTACTAATAGTATAAATGCAAAAGTTTGTCTGTTACGTTGTTACGCCTTCACGCTGCAACAGCTGGACAGCATTGGATGAACTTTGGAATGGAGATAGCTTATATCCTGGATTAACACATAGGGTACTTTTCATCCCGGAAACATTAAATTTCCCGAGGGAATACGATAATCGAGCCTAAGCGGACGAAGTCGCGGGCAGAAGCTAGTGAATTTTATAATTTTCTTAAAAATAATTTATCAGCTGTTTAAACTGTAGATCTTCTCCACACCGTCGGCCCACCTTGTGGAAGGAGGACGCCCGTAGTTGCCGGCCACATATTGTCGTGAAAATGTCGCTCTTATGATGATGATGATGATGATGATGACGATGATGATGACGATGACGATGACGATGACGATGATGATGATGATGATGATGATGACGATGATGATGATGATGATGATGATGATGATGATGATGATGATGATGATGATGATGATGATCAGTGGGATCGCTCGGCCGGAATAGGCGGGTCGATCGCTGTCTCGGTCATTCCGCCCTATTCCCTTGGTTGACCCGTACGTTAGTGGCCCGGTGACGTTCCCATTTGTAACTTTCCACCACTGTCATGTTACTAACTTGTTTGCCTCACAATGCATATTCTTCATCAAAGCTATTTGCCATATTAACCTGATCTTATATTATCTTAGACATAACCCAACTCCGTCAAGAGATCTCTGGTCTAGAAGAGCTCTCCCGTCAGCTGTTTCTAGAAGCGCACGACGCCAGAACTGCCAGAGAGAAGATAGACTGGTCCAATACCTTCCAGGGGAAATACTTCAACTTCCTCGGCTATTTCTTCTCGTTGTACTGCATATGGAAGATTTTTATTGTAAGTATCTGCCAGAAAGTTTTGTTAGAGATTTTTTCTATGCAAATATGGAATCCATTTACTTCACCCAAATACTTTTCAAGCATGCATAAATTTTGGGTTTCGTAGTAAGTATGATTAACTTTTTGTTGTTTTTATTCTGTCCCGTAAGACAGGAGAGGAGTTTTAGAAATAGAATATGTTTGTAATTGCCGATAAACCTGTTTTTAGTGGGAAATTATAGTTTTAAAGAGTGACCCAAGAGAGACGTTACTATGGCAAGGAGGTATAAGAAAAAGTTTTTTGACCCAGTACAGGGTCCGTCCGGTTCGCTATTACCATGTTACTCTTTAATCTGCCGCCAAAAAAATGTATTACATTGTTGATTTCCGGTGTCTTGTGTTTATACACACTGTGTAAAAAAATCAACCGTCTACTTATGAGATAGACGGACAGCAGAGGCTTTACTAAGGAGGCATAACTATACATACATAATC
The DNA here is from genome assembly GCA_948252455.1 of Acleris cristana. Classification (NCBI taxonomy): domain Eukaryota; kingdom Metazoa; phylum Arthropoda; class Insecta; order Lepidoptera; family Tortricidae; genus Acleris; species Acleris cristana. Next base: position 6,642,120 of record OX411797.1, on the reverse strand, counting down.
ATTATTTTTCCAGTCAACAATCAACATAGTGTTCGATCGCGTTGGCAAGAAGGACCCGGTGACCCGCGGCCTGGAGATCGTGGTGCACTGGCTCGGGCTGCGCATCGACGTGGCGTTCTGGTCGCAGCACGTGTCCTTCATCCTGGTCGGGGCCATCGCGCTCACCAGCATCCGCGGGCTGCTGCTCACGCTCACCAAGGTACCAATCATCATTCAATTCATCATTATCACCATCAGTATCATCAAGAGCGTCATCATCGCCCTTAACATAAATATAAAAGAAAGTTTACAAAGGTACCATCATCATGTTTATTACCCTTATCAGAATTGTCAGTATCATCAATAATATCATCTTTCGCTTCATAATAATCATCATCATAAAAATCATCTGCATCATTATGAGCATCATAATCATAAGAATCCCTACCATCAGCATCAGCATTAGTAGGGAACATCATCTTTTTGACCATCATCAGCAGAATAATTATCATTAATATTATTATCACTTCAACCAGCAATATCATCATCATCACCGTGACCTGTGGGTGAAGATCGTGGTGCACTGGCTCACCGGGAGCGTCTTAAGATGCATCTGTTAATTTGAAGTGTTGTCTTTAGTGACACTTTTATATAATTTTTAGTCGTGGTAGGATCTTGTGCAAGATCCAGATCGCTACCACCATCTTATCCATTAATCAACCGCCAAGCAGCAGTGTTTGCATTGCTGTGTTCTTGTGTGTATAAGACAACCGGTGAAACTACTAGCTTAGAGGCATTCCGTCTTAGCACTTGGATGGCTACGCCTTTGAGGTCTTAGGATTGCAGTCTGGAGATTGTAGTCTTCTCATCAGGTGGCCTTAGTGCTCGTGTGCATTTTTTATGTCAAGGAGAAGGCTCTCCTTGCCATAAAAAAATGAAGCTGTGCAAAATGGAAAGATCGTATTTGGCCCTAAGTTGGGGTTGGTTGGCTGGTCTAAACCAGTATTGTTTTTTGTTACAGTTCTTCTACAAAATATCATCATCGAAGTCGTCAAACATCATCGTGCTTATACTAGCCCAAATCATGGGTATGTATTTCTGTTCGTCCGTCCTTCTAATGCGGATGAACATGCCCCCCGAATACCGCATAATCATCACCCAAGTATTAGGAGATCTGCAGTTCAACTTCTACCATCGGTGGTTTGACGTTATTTTCCTAGTTAGTGCTTTAACTAGTATATTAACTTTATATCTAGCTCATAAGCAACCATCTGTTAGTTAGTTTTAAAATTCAATTTAGGGTTGAAGTTAATTTTGTTGTGAAGAGTGACATATGGTATGTTGGAAGAGTTTGGTCTACGGTTCAGCGCATCGCTACTTATATAATAAATGTGGCGTTATCTATGAAAAGGGACCTTATTGTCGATGGCGCTTACGCCGCACTGCGTCACGCGACGTTGTATTTATATGGGAGCATCGTTAATAATGGCGAAAGCGACATCGACAATAAGGTCCCTTTTCATAGAGAACGCCACAAATGTGAAATTGTGTCTGTCGGTCTATACGCTTGTAATTTGGTATGGAGATAGTTTAAAAGCACTATTAATGTTAAAGATACTTTTCATAATAGTTCTACGCGAACAAATTCGCGGGAGAAAGCTAGTTTGATGTTTAAATAAGTAACCGCCTTACGTAGAGACATTTTATTGCCGCACTCAGAGACGTCAATTAAATTTTACGCTTGGTTAAAGTATCTGCTGTCAATTTTTTTGCTATAGCAATAGAATAAGGCAACACATCACTAAACAAGCGTTAAATTTAATTGACGTCTCTGAGTGCGGTAGTTAGACGGTTAACTTGTTCCTTTTTCAAACTTGTACTTAGGAACGACTTCATCATTATTATTACCTGTCTCTAAGGGCCGCTACAGACGATCAGTCGAACTGACAGGCCGAGAGGGACGCGGCTATTTGATAGAATGAGAGAGTTATATACGTCTCTCATTCTAACAAATAACTGCGTCCCTCTCGGCCTTTTATTCCGACTGATCGTCTGTTGTTTTGAAGATGAACTACTGTGCTTCAGGTGATATTTGACACATTTTGTGTGTGGAAAATGGCAAAATTTAACTCCAAGTAGGAAATTAAAGTCATCCGCTGTTCGAATATAAAGATAACTCTAGTCTTAATTCCTGTTCTAAACACGGAAAACCTAACTTATGTCTAGATTTAAGATTCAATCAAGCATCTAGTTTTACATTTAGATCAAAAGATACTATTTATTGATGGCGAATAAATGAAAAAGATTGCTCGTGAGAAAAAATAAACCAGTGGAGAAATATTCTGCCCTGCTACGGAAAAAGGCACATCTGCTATATGAATTGTATTGCAATTCCACCCTTATTATTATAACCCTTGAGAGTTTAATATGCTTCTATGAATTAATTGCACTTGTACCTTTTCTCCGTATGAGGGCAGTATTATGGCCATCTTTTGTTTTTAAATTCCAAAATAGACCCAGTGATTGCCACAATAGGCATAATCACATGAAACTTTTATTATGGACGTTTATTACGTAAAAAAAAACTTTGCATCTCGAAATTGATTACCGTTAAGAGGTTTTGTGGATACTATGATTAAGTTTAAAATAAATTGGTTTTAAGACTGATGTTTATAATAAGTAATAAAATTACTAAGATGAGTCATAATTGAGATCATTGTTTCATGCATCATGTTTTTGTTCAAAATTTCTCATTTTTTTACGTTGAGTTCAATAACATGTACAATTTGAACAGGGCATAAAACGAAATATGTACAGGTGTACAAAACAAATTCATCAGTGTATTTATTTACCCCAGTATATGTTTAGGTTAAATGTTGCTGGTCAATAATATTGCAACTACCTATCCACAGCACAATCATTTTTTTTCGCATGTCATCTGGGATGGATGCCACACGAGCGTTGCCCGTGCGTTGCGTCATCGCCGCTGCGTTGTTCTACATATAAATTAGAACGACATGCCACACGGTGCGTTGAAACACTTCAGTCGCTGTGTTGAAATCAAAGAGTTGCTACGACGCAACGCACCGGCATCGCTCGTGTAGCATCAATCTCAGATGACATGCGAAAAAAAAGGCATAATGGATGGTATCACGGCGGCGTATTAATAAACTGATCTTAGTTGAGCTGCCCATCTCAGAGTAAAAATGACGGTTTTCCATATCTTGACGTTTAATTTTTGCTTACTAATTTAATTGTATTTGCTTCATTAGTCTTTACCCCACATATTTATTGCGCACGCGCACCTAACATGACCGTGTCATTATATTTGCATTAAAGAACTATATTTATATAAATTTGCCTACGAATTGTCTCTTTCCCTGATATAGTTCGTAAATAAGTATGGCAGAATACTTTAAGTACAATATACATTATTTAAGAAAATAAGGCGTTTACTGCCGCACTCAGAGACGTCAATTAAATTTAATGCTTGTTTAGTGACGTGTTGTCTTATTCTATTGCTGTAGCAAAGAAAGTGACAGCACTAACTTTAATCAAGCATTAAATATAATTGACGTCTCTGAGTGTGGCAGTTAAACTTAAAAGGAGGCTAATGACAGTTGGTGATGACGCTGTACTGTGCAGTACCACCCGTTTCATAATAGCGATCGGCAATCTTCGGTTTTCTATGAGACACGAGTAACAACTATACTGCAAGTTGCGAGTGCGAGAGTGATAGCAATAGCTAGCCGAAAGCTATTAAGAAACTGGGAGTACTGTAATTGAGTAGCTTAACTTCAAACTCGAATATGTCCTTGAAATTTGGTATACGAATTTAAAACTTCATTTGTTTGAAAAAAGACGCAAATTCCGTTGTCCTTTTGCATGGACTTTTCCGAGTTTGAAGTTAAGCGACTCAATTATTATTGTTGTTGTTTAATTTATAGTTGTTTCTTTAGCGGTTGACGTCATTACGCTTGCAAAATGTATGTGGCGATTGTGGCGAATGTCAATGTGAAGTATAAGCTGTCAGTCTTGATTTAATGTCGACTAAATGGAATCGTTTCTCTTAACGCCCCTCTGCGCGGCTAGCACGTTTCCCGCGACTTGTTTGTCGCTCGGATCTCCTGTTCTATCTAGTCAGTAACGATAGAGACGCACTGAGCGACAAGCGAGAAAATACAACTTGTGCTACCCGTGCTGTAATATGTAACTGTTATTTTTTTTGTTAGCCTTATAATTACAGGCTTTCATTTTCATTTTCACAATTAGACAGCAATTGCACAGAGAGATCCAATATGCACTGTGACGTCATGTAATAGGTCAGCCATTAAAACTATGTTAAATACTGTTTTACTAGAAAGAGATGGGAACAAATCTTTGTTGGCTTGTATCTTGGTTATTTTTATAGATATTCAAAAAATGATTTTGCTCAACTGTTTGTTACATGAATCAGCTCAATACTCATGATTATTCCCTATAGATTTTTTTTATTATTCAGAACAGCACTACCACTAGCCGCGATAAGGTCCCTTGTAACTTGTACAGTGTAGTTAAAAATATGTAATCATTTTTAACCTTATTACAAAGAGGTGCAAAATTGTGTCCATATTCTTATCTCAAGGATAAGGTATGGCACAAAACTAGTTAGCCTAATTAACTTCCTTACTCGCACAAAATTAAATTGTTAAAGGTTATTAACTTGGAACGTTATACACATCTCAATTTATGGCTAAATTGTAACCAAGATAAAAACAACCAAGGTATTTTTCGCACATGTCTGCCGGTTATGGTCGTGGATAAAACATCTGTCACTTTCTAGCTAGTACGTATGTGCAAGAGTGACGGGTGCTTTAGCCACTGCGATAAAGGCGACGATAATACGGGCCCTGGAGCTAGCACAAGTTGTCCGCGACTTGTTTGTGGCTCGGATCTCCTTTTCTAACTAGTCTGTATGTAACCATAGAGTTGCACTGAGCGACAAGCGAGAAAAACCAACTTGTGCTACCCGTACTGGTTTAAAGTCGCCGTCAATAGAACTTGTGAACGATGTAAACAAATTACTTAGTATTGTTTGACACATAACCTCAAATATTCACCAAGCGTGATTTTCCAAATCCAAATGTCACAATGACAGATAAGGACAAAACATTGTATAGCTATACCACCGTTACTCAACGTTTATTAGTAAGGGGGCTAGTGTATAAATCATTGAAAAGCCCTCACTTGGTCTTGTGAATTGGTTCGTTAGGTTTTGTTTACATCTTTTGCAAGTTCGATTGACAGCGACTTTATATATTATTATTATTATTTACCTACAGCTGTGTGTATGATTGCTTGAAGAAAATTTGTATATTGGACGATAATAAAAGAGGTGAAACATCGATTGACGACTTGTTATTTTGTTTAAAAAAAGGATGGATATTCGTTTTGGAAACCTCTTTTAAACTGTATCCTGCCTTTTGAGCAAATCATCATTTGACAAACTATATCATTTTACAAACTTTCATTTCGCACAAACGTGTTTGTGTGTAAACCATTACATATTAATATTATAAAGGTTACATGGGCTTATTAAATAAGTTAAGTTAGGTAAGACTTTTGACCACAAAACAATGCGGCGGGAAGTATCTCTTTGCGAAATTAAAGTTTGTAAAATGATATAGTTTTTCAAAAGATGATTTGGTAAACCATAAGTGAACCCTTTTAAACATTCATGTCCATATGTTTTGGTAATTTGTCGCTTTGTGAATTTTCGGAGGCAGTTAAATACATGACGTTAAAGTGACAACGTAGTAATGTTATTTTAGCGTCTAAATAAAATAAAATATTTGGCAATAAATTATCTTTATTTAATTAACATTTTATATTATCTTACATAAACTATATCGAAAAAGTTTAAAAATATTACTTGGAAAGGCCACCTTAATTATTAATTACATTTGGAAGTAAATAGAAAAACGTGATATAAACATATATTATGTTTCATTTGTCTCTAGATATTTGACGAAATTTGAACTCTTTATTTTCGAATCTAACACTCATATACAAAGATACTTTGTGCATGAAATCTGTAATTCTAAATTGATTTTAAATATTTTTCTATGTAATTGACAATTTAGTAATATTTGAAATGCACTGAAGAAGCAAAATTGTAACACCTTTCCTAACATATATCATTGGTGTTAGAATTTTGAGCAAAAGCGAAGTTTGTCGAGTGTATGTCCAGATTTGGGTATGTTTATTCCGCCATCTCCACTTCGTTCTGTTTTCTGAAGCAGTCTCCGACCGGGAAGAAATCCCAGCATCTTTGAGTGTACATGTTCCAAACATAGGTTTCTTGACCTGCAAGAAATGTTAATTTCAATATAGAACAGGATCAATGTAATGTAATCAGAATAAATAACTAGGTATGTAGTAGTACTAGTACTAAGAAAATTTAAAAAACCTCAAATGAGTGCGGTACTACAGATGTAAGGTAACGGCACCGGTCATGGACTTGATTCTTTTGGGTTAATTAATCTATTACGCAACAATCAATTTATATTACAATATTACAATTCCTGAAATATAACATCATCTATTATTACTCTTTAGAGACTTGCGATTCCATGACTGTATTTAATTTTGGTCTAGTATTTTTACTTTAACGGGGCCTTATTAAGGGTTAAATACAGACCTGTGTACTCCGTGTCCGGTTTGTTGATGAGATGCATGAGGAAGAACATGTAATTGGCCAAATTATGCTCCCTCTGCACGTGAGTGTCGAACCCGTGAGGTACCTGCAAAAAAAATACATAAGAAAATTTGCATCTTGAATTTTATTGGAGAATTTCCTCTCAAACCCCGCATTTCAGCAATATTGCAGGTACTTTAGTAATTAAAGGATAAAATATAGTGTTTCTTCTTTGATAAATATCAATAAGTGTTTGTACAATAAAGTGTTTACATACATACATACATACATACATACATTAAGCTGCGGTGGTGGTCCTGGGCTTGATTCCCGATATGGACAAAATATTGATAAGCGTGTGTTCTTGCTTCTGAGTCTTGGTTGTTTCTACGTATTAAGTATGGTTTTTGGCATGTTTATCGTTGACTAGTACCCATAGTATTGGCGCGGAAATTTAGTTTGTCACTTTTGAACCTTCATCACATAGAGTCGAAAAGTGACTAGGTTAATCTGTGTGAGATTGTCCCCGTATAATTATTATTTAATAATATCTATGCCCCCTTAAAATGATTGCATTACCAATCGCCGTGTAAACACACAAAAAAATAGTAACTGGACGGTTTTCAAAAAAAGTGTACATATTTTTTTAATATTAACTGAAACGTCTGTACGCAATTCAAACTATATTAAAGCGAAAAAAATTGTCGTTTGTTAATAAACAACGATAGATGTCGTCAGCATACCCTCCGAGTATGAAAAAGTAAGCGATCACTAATTTCGTGGTTCTTAAGAAGGGTCTTGATGGCATAATTGGTAATGCGCCTGCGCCGGATTGCCAGAGAAGATGTATGGTCGAATCCTGCCTAAGACCGACGAAATTTTTTCGCTTTAAAGTGTGCATAGTTAAGGACATAAATTAAGAAACCTTAATTTTAGTCAGGTGAGTCACGAAATATAATTATTCATTTAACTGCCCTCATAAGCCAATAGGCGGTATCTCAAATACAAAAATCGAAGCAGATTCAATCCTCACCCGTTAGTAATATGGTCGCAATTTCTACAGGAGTTTTGTCTGAGATACCACCATTTGTTTTATAATAGTATAGTTAATTTTCGTGACTCACATGACTAAAGTTACCGTTTCTTAATTTTAGTCCTTAACTATGCACACTTTTTTTGAAAACCGCCCATCTACCTTCTTGAGCTTCTGCTCTAGAGTAAAAATGTCGTGATGATACGTACCGCGTCAAAGAAGTCCTTGCCCATGCCGCATATGAAGCAGTTGGACTCCATGTCCTCCTTCACCGACTCGAGCTGATCACGAAGTTCTCCGAACGCGTCGATGATCAAACCTGCGACGATAACAAGGTTTAATTTAATTTAAATTCATATTAATTTTATCGTATCCATGGAAAATTGATTTGCCATTTGTGTTTTTTTAATGTCTCGTATAAGGATCTTAAAATATAAAAGCAGTCACCACTACTACGGGCCGAAAGCAAAAGTTCAAATTGTACAAGTCAACATTGTTCAAAGTGTACAAATCGATAACTTTTTCGTAGAAAATTGTACACTTCTAAATTGTTGGATAGGGCTTTTCGTTGGTGGTTTTTTTTAACTTTTGTAAAAAAAATCGGGAACACATTTTTAAAACTACCAACTCGTGCGACAATCCAATAAATTGCTCAATATTTCGAAGGTTATCCTCGTTCTGATCTGATCATCACAAGAACTTATCACATCAGCAGTCTCACCCTGAATGATGGCCAGCAGGATAATGATGATGAAGAAGAAGAACGAAACGTCAAATATGATCCTCCACACTTCGGAGTCATCTCCATCTGGGGGCTCTAACTCGTCGCCGATACCGCCGCCGGCTCGCACGCCCTTGTATATGTTGAAGACGAAGCACTGGAATAAAATATCATAATCATTACTAATGTATAAAGTCGAAAGCATGTTTATTTGTTTCGTCTTCAGTTTAAACTTATGTACGCCACGGACGGCTATGGCCGTCAACTGAAAGTCGCGCCACTGACGCCACGACGGCTACAGACGTCATAAGTTTAGTAATTACGTTGTAATTTGCATAGCATAGCAAACAAAGACGTTCAAAAGGCGTTCGAAACGTTAAAGTTCGCAGACAGACAGGGCCCGATGTAATAGAGATAAACAATTCCTTTGTAAATCTTCATTACCTAAGTATTGAGGATTCATTCATTATTGAATGAGGTGCAGAAGTTGCGATTAATTGAAGTTAGTTCCACATACATACACCAGTGTCTGGATATATCCCCACTACAGATTTCACCGCCTTCCGTTTATTTGTCAGCTTTTTTACGTCTGTCGTCCTTGTCATGTCACAGCCATCTTTTTATGTTGTTACGTGGCAAGAAATTCAAAATTTATACATGCTCAAAACTAGGCCAGTATTTTTACAAAAGAACTCACCGACAACATGTCGTGACAGTTCCTGTTGATCTCGTCGTCCTCTTCCTGCACGTAGAACTTGCGGAAGAAGTTGAACGCGATGACCGTGTATATGTACACGATGATAGTCAGCAGGATCACTGTTAACACCAACTGTAAACAATCAAGGTATGGGTTAGCTGTGACAGATGGTAGAGCTATTTTTTATTTATTTATTCATAGTTTACCAAATAAGCGTTTATTTTACGCATCATTCTATTCTAACTTAAGTATACTTAGTCACCATTAAACATTATTGTCTCATACATTTTTCTGACCGTCTGTACACGTTCGTCGGTTTAGTTCGTTAAAACTACACAACATATTTTTATGTACTCTGTTAACCCTAATTTAGAGGATGTATTCCATAAGGTGTACTACTATAATACATATAGATCCCGCTGGTCGCTAGTCTGAACATTGAAAGCGACGTGTCGACAAGAGCAAATAGAAATAAAACGCATTTCTTAGAGTAAACCCCACCTGTTTCCCGTTATGCGTGACGGACTGCAAGATGGTTCGGAGCGTCTTGAACCCAACGGCGACGTCGAGCAGATGCGCCGCGAAGAAGAAGTTGTTGAAGTTGCCCATCACAGAAAAGCAAAAGTACCACAGTGAGTAGAGGAACGAGTTGTCCGTGATGGTCACGCCCGCCTTCCACACCTGGTAGCGCCAGTCGATGCTCAGGATGCTGGAGGGTAGATAAATAAATTATATGTGGTTCCTATGAGCATGCGGCCGTGAAAGGCAGAATAATAGGGATAAGCGGATGACACACGAGCGTTGCCCGTGCGTTGCGTTGTACTACATATAAATTAGAAAGACATGCCACACGGTGCGTTGAAACATATGCGTCGCTCTATGTTACAATTACAGCGTTGCGACGACGCAACGCACCGGCAACGCTCGTGTGGCATCACTGTATGGAGATATTGCACTCAGATGTCATGCTTAGGGACCGCAGGCCATTGGAGATGAAGATGTATATATATACCTAAGGGAAATAGGTAGTCCTAATAAAATACTATTTTATTCACAGAAGGCTCAAATTCCATTAACAAAATTTCGTTGTATAGGCTAAAATACGAGTCATTTAGATTTAAAAGGGAACATCGCTTACTAGTCCCTTTAACAACGCTCCTTAAGCTTTACATTCTCTGGGAAAGGGCACCACAAACTGACAGTCCGTCGGCCGATGTTGGCCTGTCAGTTATATCGTATTAGTACAAAGACTATCTGTTCCTCTTAAGGTGTCATATATTTCTTCACACGTTTTGAACTGGCAGGCAGCCTGACAGACTGAGGACCAGGTAAACTAGTCTGTTGGAGCCTTTAATATTCGCCGATACTTACTAATGGTAAAAGCCCTTGTTGCCTGTCTCCTCGTGGGACGAGAACGAGGTCTTCTCCATGCCCAGCATGTTGGAGATGGAGTCGAAGTCGTACGTCTCCGAGTACTTCGCGCGGACCTTCTTCTTCACGAACTTGTCCCAGTAGTTGATGGGGAACGATCTGGAAAAGTAACAAGATTGGAGGAAAAAGGGAAACAAACCCTGAAAAACAAGGATCAATACCTACGGATGAAAGGCTAGCCTGTTTGATTTAATGTACAACTCTCACGAAAATATATTTTACGTAACACCTGGCCGTAATGTGAGTTTTATCGCACGCTGCGCGCACGGTAAATCTCGCATTGTGGCCAGGTGAAGACGTAAAATTGTGTACTCATCACGGGCAGTAAAAAAGAAAGCCCTCTATCGCATATTTACAACCCTCGCCTACGGCTCGGGTCTCAAATACCTGCGATTTCGGGCTTTCTTTCTTTTACAGCCCTTGTTAAGTACGTATACTATTTTCTCCCTTGTCACACGATCTACTATTAAAACTTACTTAGCGGAAATAACAAGCTTGTCCCAATGACTCTTGAAATCGTCATCCTCAGGTTGTTCCGCGATGTAAAGCCCGTCGAACTCGAGGCGACGCGCTATCTCTTTCTCGCGCTTGAAGATAGCCAGGGGCACCTGAGGGAAGTGGTAAGTATTAAGGCACAGCACACAGACTTATGTATCAGGCCCTCCCTCAGTGTAAAGTAGTCATGTACAAACAGGATTTTTAAATTATTTCGTCTTCCCTGAAAAAATCACTCACTCGTATTTTAAAGGTGGTGCCAAAATTAGCCGTATAACAATATTATAATGAAAAGAAGTAAATAGAAAAGTCCACATAGTTCTTCAACGAATTGTAAATCTTGCTAGTTATGAAAAAGGTCCCGTTATTCACTTCATGGATTTGGAAGGTGACAACAGGATCTTCGTACTAAAGTAGGTAATCTACACTCTTGGACTCTATAGATTGATCTTGTGAAGGAGCTGATCACTGCAAGAAAGAACTTGCCTTGAGATGGTAGTATCCAATAAGGATAGCCAACGACACGATGGAATGTAACGCTGCAGCCGCCTTGATGACGTGTTCCATGTAGAAGAAGTCCTCGTCTATGTGGACTCTCTCCAACGGGTCTTCTGGTTCTTCCACCTCGCCACTACCTGATGGGGGAAAAGCTTGTATAGGGATCAGATTCAATTCACTACTAATTTTAAGGTTACTTAAAAAAAATGGTACCTACAGTCAAGAGCATAAATATGTATACATCCCAGTCTTAAAAATATGTACACAGACCTTACTTCTATGGCAATAAGGTCTAGTGTACATATGTTTGCACCTTTGTGCGGATATTTATTTTTACCCTTGACTGTACAGTGCGATAGCTCTTAGAAGGTGCTTCTGGTTTGTACTTGTCTCTCACTCGCTCTCATACGCTCTTAATAAGAGCGAGTGAGAGAGAAGTACAAACCCGAAACACCTAAGTGCTCACAAACTACTGTTTTTCGGGTGTTCGACGTGTTATGTATGGTATTATTTTTAACTCGGCCGCCATTACTGTCAAGTAAATCAGAGCTATCTTAACGTAGCAATAGGATAACAGGCTAAAGGCAACATGGTTTTACTGAGTGGAATAGAGGCGCGATGTACTACAAAATCATACGTCATCATATTTTGTCGGAAAAGGTCGGTTTCGTCTTGCTTTTACAATTTAGATTATCGATTGGTACTTACTATAAAGCTGATTGATAAAACAAGATAAATACGAACTTGCCCAACCAAAAACAAGGTAGGTTGTGCCCCCGTTATTGGGGCACATCATACATGGGTACACGTCCTGACTGCGAAGGTGGAAAAAAATATGAAGATATAGGTATAGATGAAAAATACTGCAAGGGTATTCGGGATTTCAAAGATATATTTATTTTATTAGACTTAACGATAGTAATTCGATACGATTGGTTACTTTGACAAAATAGTCTCTTATGTTACAATGTCCTTACCATCTCCACTGCCGGAGCCAGACCCTGAGCCGGAGCCGCTGATGATGTCGCCAAGTCCTGAACCCTCGGTCTCGTTCTCGATGATAGACACCTGAACAGGTTCAGCTAGTTAGAATACATTTAGAACGAGTCCTATTGATCAATTACGAATATTATATGTGAAAGAGCGTGTGTTTATTTGTTTGTTCAGCCTTCACGGTACATTCGTGTTTTTTTAAGAAAAACTACTTTAATGAGGATGTTTATTAGCTAATGAGTATGTAAGAAGTTTAAAAGTGGCCAGTGGAAGAAAAACATGGAAAGGAATGGATTGTCATGGAATCATGTTATGAGGAGGAATGAAAGTCATGTGACGAGAAGTTTGACATATTACTGTGAAGGGCTATAGAAGAAGCCAAGGGGAAACCTAAGAAGAGATGCATGGAATGTGTGAAGAGCGATGTGTAAAATAAGGGAGTGAAAACAGAGATGACGGCTGATAGGGATATTTGGAAGAATAAGACGTGTTCACCGACCGCGAATGATTGGAATAAGAGTAAGATAATGATGATGAAGGTGATGATGGTTATAAATTATAAGCTAAGTTTGATGAAAATCGGTAGAATCGTTTAAGAACTCATAAACGATTCAATCAGCTCTGAAGTTAGGAAATTAGGGATCGCCAGTACATCAGGGATTTGTATTTACTATTTGTATCTCTTCTGTGTAGTGAATAAATGTCTTTATTCATTTTTCAAATAATTTTTACCTTGTAGAAAAGCAGCACGAAGTTAATAGCGAAAGCTAAGATGAGCGCGCAGTACTTCAGGTTGTAGAAGTTCCTTGCGAGGAACGATACAGCTCTCTTCGTGTACTGCGAGATGTCCACTTGCGACAAGGCCGACGGGGTCGGGCCCTGCACCGCCGCCTGTCAAACACGTCACAGATTATTTTCTGGATAAGACTTTCGTAATAAAATTTATAGCACGTTGAAATTGCTATTATTTTGTACTGCATTGACAGCTGTCAAATCTGGCATAGTATAACGCCGCGACTATACGTCTTAAGGTCATCGCAAACTACAACGCCCCGGCACCAGTTCAGCCTCCGCTCAAAGTGAAACATTGAAAAGTAAGCTTTGACTTGTGTTAGGAGGTACGATCCATTTTTCAAGTTAAAGTAAAAACAATTGCCTGGGCGCGGGCCTCTCGTCGTCCGCTGAAAAATGTATCGTAACAAAGACTGAGCTGAGGCGCCCGGGGCGTTGTAGTGTACGATGACGACTTATTAGTCGCAGCGTTATACTATGCCAGATTTGACAGCTGTCAATGCAGTACAAAATATAACCTCAAACTATTGCAATTTTAACGTGCTATAGAATTTTATTACTAAATTCGGTCATGGAGTGCTGATTCCAATCGCCATACGCATTTTATCGACGACATTACGTTACTCGATATAAGGAAAAAGTTCGTGCTCAGGGTACAGAAGTGTTCTTAACGCGTTCGCTGCTGTCCTGCCCAGGGCTAGCCAAGTTGCAAGCGTTTTCCTTGCTATCAAGTTGAACGTTTACGCAATCCATTCGGTTGTAAACTAGCCAAGAGGATATATAATAAGTTAATAACGAAACGTGTTTTATTCTTCCTCAGGTGTCGCATCTTTTTTGTTATACGCATCCAAAGCACTGGGTGAATAAAAGTCAGGATAACGCTTATTTGCGTAGCCGGTAGTGAATGCGCTAATTTCTCATTTAACGTATTTTTTTTTAGAATGGAAATGGCTCGAGCATACAAGTCATCTGATCGTATGGGCTCTGAGGCCCATGGACGAGACTGCAGAGCCCACTTACCATCGGTATGTCTGTTTGCCTTCTCCAAGCCATTAGAAAATAGTTGTAATGTGCACGTTTGTAAATTCTTATACTATGTAGTACTTTAGACACACATGTATGAAAGCAATCTTAAGCCGAATTACCTTTTTGCATTGAAAATATCTTCTTTCAAATCCTTGCTGCGTCAAAGCAAATAAAAATGTTACTACGCTATACTAATCTAACAATTATTGAAGCATAAATGACATCTTATATTAAAATTATCAAATTAAAAACTATTTAATCATAGGCCAAATACTTAAATAGGTTAAGTATGTATTAAAGTTAAAGGAAGATAATAAGTCTATCTTGACACCTGTCATCGCAGTTAAATTTAAAACCTGTTCTTGAGTCTGAGGTTCCAATTTGTACTGGAATGACAGCTGTCAGATTAGAAATATTATTTTCCTTTACTATAATATCTGAACTCAGCATTTCTATGCTAAAATTAGAGCTAGATGCCGCTGAAGAAGCTTGCTGACTCATTCTAGCTATTACAATCACAGGCATGATACTTACAGGTTCTAAATGAATTCTATACCACAGCAAAATCACTTGATATTTTAGTCTACTTCTACTCTTTTTAAAAGCTGAGGGTTCCTAAGCTTCAGTTTTCCGAAGGTTCCCGAATGAGGGACGAAGTTAGCCGAAGCACCAACCTTCTTGCTCTCCGCTTCGATGGCCGACATAGCGGCTTGCTGCGCGGCTTGAGCTTCCATCCTCTCTTGCGCTTGCTTCTTTGCTTGTTCTCCACTGTATGAAATGATAATAATACAATTTAGACGTGTAATAAGTAAACAATGGCGTCAACGTCAACGCCATTGTAACATTTTTGAATGTGAGGTACCTATAGGTACTTGTCATTCCGGTTCAAATAATTCAAATATTGAAAGTTAATTTTAAACCATTATTAATTTTGGAATACTTTAGAATAAACTCGAGGCAGATTCAATATTATAGTATCTAGGAGCTGATCTGATGGTGGAGTCCGAAGGTAACAACTGGTTCCCCGCAGTAAAAACATAGACCAAAAAAATCGCGATTGTCCAAAATTACGACTGTACAAAAAAGTACAATCAGCAACAAAAGCTTGACACAAAAAGTTATATTTTACAGAAACTTATTTATGGGCGTTTTCCAAAAAAAGCGCACTTACTTAGTTAAGGACTTTAATTAACAAACGGTAACTTTTTCCATCACGTCACGATAATTAGTTAAATATTTATGTACTGCCCTCATACGCCAGTAGGCCGTATCTCACATTCAATAACCGAAGCAGTTGCAATCCTCACTCGTTAGTAAAATGGTTGTATTTGCTACAGGAGTTTTGTCTGAGAACTATTTTTCTATAGAAATATAGTTAATTATTGCGACGTAATAAAAGTTACCGTTTGTTAATTGAAGGCCTTAACTACGTTCGCTTTTTTTGGAAAACGCCCTTATTCCATTTATTCTATTTACCCGAGTAGATCACTCAAAGATGGAGGCTGTTGCTCCTCAGAGTGCTCCGTGGTTTCATCGGGCGAAGCTTCCGCCTCCTCGCCGGAAGATGGCGTTGATGTACTAGGCGACTCATGCGGTTTCACTTGGATTCTTTAACAAGAGTTTAGTTGTACGTTTATGGACTAAAGGAAATGCAACGTGTAGGGTTCGCGTCGAGAGTTCCGCTTTGATTTGTTTGTATGAGTAGAAGACGCGTTTAGGTTAGTTTATAGTGACCCTGCCAACGAAGCTAGCGGTGCCTGTTTCAATTGGGATTGTTCATTTTTTTTAATTACTCTTGTTCGAAAACCATTTCGAGGAATAGGGTTTTAAAGCCGTTCTGAATAATTAAGTTTTTGAAATATTTATCTATATCGGATATTTCGACAAAAGTATATTTAACCTTTGTTTGACTTTCGTTTTCGGCTTGAAGCCCTCCTAGGTGTATCTTACGGGCTAGGTGAAAACCGCTTGAAATAGTATGTTTTGCTACACTATTACAATCACCTTTTATCATTAGATATCATTTAATTGTTGTAATTTATTAGAAAATGCCAACCCAAATTTAAAATAATTAAGTCATCCTTAAAGTGTCTGTTAAATAAATAAAGATATTAAAACAAAACTATTGGGGTCAAATACAAAATTAATGAAATTGGTCTCTTAAAATTATATATTTTTTCGAATTAGAATAAAAAACCGTGAGTAATTATTTTTTTGGCGTGTCCCAATTCCCGGTAACGCCAAATATTTGTGTGATGAGCGCGAGACTTAGATGTCTACATTAGGGTATTATTTTTCTGTATATTTATGGCAAAGATAACCACATGAACATACTAGTTTAGTAGTTCTAGTACCTACCCATAGTACAAGCCTTGTATGTGTGTGATTGTTCCTTGGTATTTATTAAGTTGTATCGTTGTCTAGTACATAAAGTATCCATAGGAATGCCAAAAAGGAATCCTAATCTGAGATTATTTTTTACTGCCTAAGATAAGGAATAAAAATAATCTGAAAGGAGGTTCGTAGATATAAGGATGTATTTAACTATATTCGTCATTCAATAGATGGCGAAAGATTTGTATTTTTGTATGTTTGTAAGGAATAAATTTAAAAACTAATACTACTGGACCGATTTCAAAAAAAAAACACCATTACACCCATGCCACGTTTTGTCCTTATCTTTCAAATTCAAATGTCACAATGACAGATAAGGACAATGCATGGTTTAGCTACCCTACGGTTATTCCACGTTTATAAGTAAGGGCATTAGAATGCTACATTATTCCTGCATATTATAGCCTACTTTTTAATTCCGGAAAAATGAACGGTTCCCGGTGGATGGCTACTTCTCAAATTGCACTAGTCACAAACTAATTTTATTCACAGAATGATCAACAAGTTTTTGGAGTTGTTGGTGAGTCTGTGGCTCTGCCTTACCCCACTCTGGGAATGAAGGCGTGAGTTTATGTTATGTTTTAATTTTAGTCTAGGGTTGTAAAATGGGTACCTGGTAACGTTAAACATTACTTGTACAATCAACATAGGAACAAATAGATACTCGCGCTCATCACACAAAATTGTCCATACCGGGACCGCTAGTTTTTTAGGCAGGGGCACTACCAACTAGGCTATTGTATCCTGCTTATCTAGATTTAGTAATACTTACTGTCCATTGTCTTCTTTAGTGATGTCCAGGCCGAAAGCTTGCACTTGTAGTTGCCCCGTGTCATCTGTTGCTGGCAAAGCTGGTAGTAACCGAGACGGACCTGATAACATAACCCGATAAAAGTGAACTTATGAGAAATAGAGATCAATCACGACATCGTACGCGTAGATATACCCCTTATTCATAAACACACCACCTATTTTAGTTAAAGTATTCTTTGTCCCTTTCTATCAAACTCAAATGTCATAATGACAAGGACAGAGAATATTTTGAGCACACTTTAGTTATTGCTCGTATATGAATAAAGAGGGTTAGGGCCTGTTTCACAATCGTTAAGTAAAGCATATCTGACACAAATTTAGCCCTTTCCTTTTCTTACACTTGAACATAGACAAGGAGAGAGCAAACAAATTCCCAGGTAGACTGTGTGCATCAGGTAGACTACCTAATAGTAAGGGGATCTGAGGCCTTTGTAATTTTAAAATTGCAATGCGTTGACACCGCTGTGGACTAAAATAGAATCAATCAATCAATCAATCATAAACTCACGCCTTCATTCCCAGAGTGGGGTAGGCCGAGCCACAGACTCACCAACAAATCCAAAAACTTGTTGATAATTCTGTGAGCACATTTTGTACAACCAGACTAAGATGTTATCCAGTGTATTAGTGACAGGTTGCAAACCCATCGCCTAACAGCACTACACAGCCTTTAGTCCCTTAGTCGTCTCTTACGACATCCACGGGAAGACATGGAGTGGCAACATTCTAAACCCGGCACCACTCGGCATCACCCAATAAAATAGAATAATGAGACTAAATATGTTACTTATTTATACTATTTATACCTTCAGTCCTGTAATGCTAAATACTAAGTGACTGGTAAGCGGGTAAAATTTAATGTCTAGTTATTATTATGACTAAGAAATAATTTTATTTACATTAACAATATAACATAAACAAATACAACATAAAATTAAAACAAAAAGGCTACCAGTTAACACCCAAAAGTAGTATATTGGTTACACAAACATGGTAATAATTGTTACAAAGTCCAATTGTGTCTCTATTTATTTTCATTTGTTATTTGCTCGAAGCGACCTCATGTCTCTTTAGTCGATTTAATAAGGAATTTTGAAGAAAATTAATGTTTGTAACAAATATCGGTTAATTTTGCATTTGGCGACTTAATACGGAGTTTAAACCTGTCCTCTGATCACAATTAATTAACTCTAGGTATGAGTAAGTCGGTTAAATCATAATAATGTACAATAGGTTTAACATAATACATAAATAGTAATATTAAAAATATTACCTGTTAACGTCCAAAAGCAGATTCATAATAGTTACACAAATATGTAGTTATTGTTATAATAGGCCGCTTTAGTAAATTGTGTTAAAAATTTGGAAGAGAATTAAAGTTTTGAGTCATTATCATATCATTCTGCGTTTGGCGGTTTAGTACGGTGTTTAAACGTTTGATCACTTTCCACACTAGACAAAGTCTAGTCCAAAATAAGAGCTAATCCCAGCAGCTCCACCACTAAAAAATATAGCTCGACGAAGGTAAACGAGCACAGAAACGCCTTAAAATTCCGTTTCTCCCAAATATTTATTTGCCTATATTTTTTTTTTTTCGAAAATTATGTTCTCCTGGAGCTATTTTATATTAAAGGCATGTAATTTAAGTACGTGTGTTAAGTTAGGTTTATTTATAAACTAGATACATGAAAAATACAGTCATCAATCAAACAAATGTGTATGGAATTATGAAAATTTTGGATTTAGTTTAATTCTGACTGACTGATTGACAAGCACACAATGCCAGCCGTGTTAGTTCTATATGTATACATTGGCAACACGAGTTGCCAACACGAGTTGCCTGTTGAGATGGAACGCCGTTAGCCGGTAAAATGGCGCAAGTAATTTAAAACTCCAAATGTTCCTCCATGTACCTAGGAGTCTCTAGGATACTGAGATTAGCTCCATAATAATGGATGCCAAAGTGACCAAACGCGAAGCATCCAAGCCATCCGTACAATAGTGTAATCCCTTACTGTGAGCCTGCAAGAGCATTTTGTGCCTCAACTGACCGATTTTCTCTTCCTCCGTGGGCTCTGGTGGGGGTTCCTCAGCTTGAGGACCTCGCATGAGACCCAGCAGTACTCCGAATATGTACCTGCGAATATACATTTGGTTCGATTCTTATTTAAACAAAGTGAAGACGCAATGACTCAACCCACAAACATTAAAGAACTTTGGCTAAAATACGGTGAGGTGACAACCAAATCCTATAAACTTGACATTTATAAAATTGAAGACGCCGACTTTGTTCGCGTACAGTAAGTTTCACTACTGCCCATGTTTCTTTCATTTGGGGGTTAATTTTCGAAAACACCTGTCTTATTGCACTCCTTAGGTACAGTCAACAGCATAAATGAGTGATCAGCGAAATAAATGTTTTCTATTCTATTCTATTCATTTATGTACCTTGTCACTTTAACGTCGTGTTTGAAATGTTATACAAAATTGTGAAACGATTGAAAGCGACAAGGTACATAAATAATCACTTATTTATGCTGTTGACTGTACCCAAGAAATATTCTCTCCAAATTTCAAGTTCATCGATTTAGGCTGTGCGTTGTCTGGTAGTCGGTCAGCCATTGAATTTTTATAATGTATAAGGAGATAGATGAACTCATTCAATACAAAAACGTTGCCATTACAGCTTTGTGATCAGAGGGCTTATTGTCTAACGCACTCGCAATCACGATCGTTTTCAATTTGAAAATCAAAGGCTTGTCTGCATACAATATGAAAACAATTGCTCCACTTTGAAGCCGGTTGCGATTGCCAGTGCGTTAGAAAATAAGCCCTCAGGTCTTTATCAACTCTGGAATTAGGTGGAGTTTATATTATAGTTCTGTTTACTTGTACATTTAATGAATTTTGGTTGTCATCCGGCCATATTGAGTAGGCAATGTAAGTATTGCTTAAATTTTGTGGGTTGATACGCTATTGCTCATTATTGTTATTTTAGGGTTCCTAGATTTGACCTAGGTAAGAATGCACGTGAAGTTGTGCACATAGATTAAGATTTAAAAAAAATAGAAGTGTTTGGGAAGCGTGTGAAAATTCATGAAAAACATTATTTTTATAAAATAATTGCGCTAAAAAGCCTATTTGTAATAGACCAATTCAACAACGCTACTTTCGCACATGTCATTGTGTCTTTTTGTGTCCAAGTATGGGACTAACAATAAAAACCATTGATCGCATAACACCTATAAAATATGAAACTGAGTTTTTAATACTGCCCTGCCTCATTATTAACTTTTAAAAGTTTACTATACCTATTCTAAAACAATCTTAAATCATCGATCAGTGCTTCTATTAAGCCGATTGTGACTAAACACTATTACTGTGTACTTTAATTGTTTGCCACTATGGAACCCTGTCGCATAACGTTAATCATTAATTTTGGCGTAATTTCTTTCATGTTATTTGACGCTGTTATGACAGGGTTCCATAGTGGCATAACAATTAAAGTCCTTGACTGTACTTCTAGCCAGTAAAATGTTAAGCATGTTTGATCCTTGTTATTATATTATTGACTTAATCGTATTTGTAATGATATGTTTTGTTTGAAGTTTTTATGACAAGGAGAAACTGCTCAAAATTTTCTTTGGAGTAATTTAACATGCATTATGTCAACTAACATCTTTGGACAATAACATTAACTATGCAGTTGTAAATACAGCACAGTGTACAGTTAACTGTACTTAAACAATGACTTAACAAGGAAGAGAAAGCATTTATCTAAAGGTTTCACGAGAGGGCTCTGTTCGGGCGTTTCAACTATCATCATTGTTTTCTTTAAAATACTTGGCAAAATAATGATAAATTGCTACTTTTTTAGGCCGGTTTTCACTTATATACCTGTGAGCCGTTAGTAATGGTTAATGTTTCTATGAACATGTCTAGACTTGTGCCCCGTTTTACGTTATTAGTATTACCCATTTCCATCCGGTTGGGGGTTAAATTTAGATAAATGGCCAGGTACAGGGGGCCTAATATGGCTGCGTTTATCGCGTGACAAAATGTGGATAAAACATCCGTCGCCTTCTGACACGTATATAATAACGAGAGTGACGGATGCTTTATCCACATTTTGTCAAGCAATAAACGCAACCATACTAGGCCCGCAGCTGTTTCGCGGTGCGTTGTCTGCAGTCTGTCAATCAGTCAGTCGTCGATTGTTTATGTATACAAATACATGTGTTTTATATGTATACAAAGAAAGATAAATAAACGAAAACAACAACAACGATGGTTGAAACGCCAAAGAATCACCCAAAAGCTGGCACGAAAACCAACTTAATATTAATCTAAACATGAATCTAACCTAGAACTTACAAGTAAAACCAAAACAAATATATACACATATTCTATACACGTATGGATCAAAGCATACCAATGGCTGTGCACCGCAACGTTGCGTGAAAACATGTAAATCCGTAAATATCATCAATGAAAAAATAATCTTATGACTTACATATAATGCCAGGTTTACACACTCGCGCGAGTCGACGCGAGGCCGAGATACACTGCCGTCTTTAAATACGAGACGGACTGTAAAACTTTAATAATAACATCAATGTATCTCGGCGGCGTCTTCCACTCCGATCAACTAAACTTTGTACAGAATGGAACTCTGGAGAAATTTATTCCTATCGAACCAACCAAATAGATCGCTTTTCCAGTCTCATAGCATAAATATGAGGTAGATTTAGGTTATGTTAGCCCGAAGGGCCAAAACACCCAGAAATAGGAGCCGCGGTAGCGGAGCTCCGTCGACTCCGTTGAATTTGATATAGTTGATCCGTTGGGAAAGAAATAGTTGACCTGTTTTAGTTGGTCAGTTTAGTTGATCGGAGTGGAAGAACAGATCTCGGCCTCGCGTCGACTCGCGCGAGTGAGTAGAATTTACATCATGCCAGACTTAATCTTACCTAACAACTACGAGGACTCCATAGCCCATGTAGTAGAATAGATAGAAGAACATTTTGAAGAAACCGACAGCCAGTTCGGCAGGTGGCATTTGCTGCATGTCTGCGACTTTGTTCTTTATGTTTGAGGGAGACAGGGAAGAGAATGCCGCGGCAATGCCGTCTTTGATTGATTGTAGGCCACGGCGGAATGGGTTCTTCTCCGCTCTAAAAAAAATGAAGGTTAGTTAGACACTTTTGGTATACTTATTTCAAATATAAATAGACGACACGTTTTTAAAAACTTTGTAAACAAAAACACATGTTAATATACACGCATCAGCTCAAAGAGTTGGTAATGTTTTATAATTAATAACGATAATAATTATAAAAAAAAAATATTAAACATCAATTAAATAACATATTAAATGTCAAAAATATGGCCCTCCTTCAATACATTGGGAGAGGGGGACAAATATTTAGGTGCAATCTCACACAAATTGACCTAGTCCCAAACTAAGCTCTAGGCTTGTATAGCAGAAGGCATTCTGGAATGATCGGACACGGGAACTATAAAGGGCGGACCGGTTGCAAGTGCATTCAGTCTTTACTTGGAAAGCGAACAGTGCGAATAAGAGCGACCCGAGCAATCATCTGAGTATTCGAAGTTTATTGTGCGATTATTTTTTTGTAACGGTTTAATAAGTGCGTTATTAAAATCTACTTTTGATTATCGGTGTATTCGTGCATTTCTATCAGTTATCTACCCCCACGTACGTAACAATACTTAAATACATAACAATACAATACCACTTAAAATAAAAATAAGTGACTTACTTCTCATCATCATCATCTCCCATGTACATATACGCTGCCTCCCTGTTCTTGGGCCCCCCCGAGGTCTCCTCTGACGCCGCCATGAGACCTGAAGCATGCGTCATTTCAAAGATGGCGTCCTCGCAGAAGTTAACAAATGCCTCTAATTTTTCTTTGTCGCCGCCTTCTGTCACTATGCTGTAGAAGAACGCGCGTTTGGATTCCTATAATAAAATTACATCATTAAAATCTACCTATAGATGAAGTTTAGTGTACCTAAATTTGAATTTGAGCCGTAAATTTCTCCAAACTTTTTAATTTTCATTACCTTGATCTGCGGCTTCTCCCATTGCTCGATGTTTTCTTCCTTTATCTCGAAGTAGACGCGCTCGATGCGCTTGGAGCCACCCATGATCTCAATGCGGCCCAAGAGCGGCTCGAAGTAATTCAGTACC
Organism: Acleris cristana; assembly: GCA_948252455.1. NCBI lineage: Eukaryota > Metazoa > Arthropoda > Insecta > Lepidoptera > Tortricidae > Acleris > Acleris cristana. The sequence continues at coordinate 6,618,355 of OX411797.1, read as the reverse complement.
GAGCCTGCTGTCTCCAGAAACCGTGCCAACCTGGGGGTAAAGCGGTAGATTGTTCAAATAACTTTATAACTTCATATATTTGGTACATATATTATTATCATTAAATAAGGTGATGTTAGTCAACAGAAGAACAAGAGTTGTCTGACTAACTATACAACCTTATTTTAATTTCAGGTGTTGGTAAATAAAAGATTCAATTTAATCAAATAAATTTAAAACAAAGACAAACTTCTATTTAAGCCCCATGCAATTGACAGACAACCACCACGGCACTCCTAGCGACTGCCTTATTTTACCTGGGCTCATTAGGCATATGCTCCGACAGATTGGTAAGAAGAACGGCCAAGTTGAAGCCGATCTCCTTGGCTGGCTCGTGGAAACGGTCGCAGAACCCGATGTAGTCCAGTTTACCGTCGTGGTTCACCTCGCAACAGGCTAGGAGGAACTCTATCTCCTCGCTGAAAGGGTACAGGTAAAATGGAGTCATTAAAGATACGCCACTAATAGAAACTGGGCCTGTATTTGATACCTGAGGATTACTTCCATAAAAGTCATATTTTTTGTGCACCCATAGTTTCTATTTTTAGCAGTAACGGGACGATTTTTTTTTGTTTTTTCCTGCTTTTACATGGCCAAGAAAGGAATACGATGAAATAGATAAAAATTAGCGACCAACGCTGGTTTTGTTGAGATTTAATATTAAATGTTTCTCAAGAAATGACCTTATTTATGGTGCATGGCCGTAGCAGCTCAAATACTGCATAGCTCCTAATTAAGAGATGATGAAAACGAAGAAAACTTACGGTGTATAACTTTTCTGCTGTTCCATCTTCTCCTTGAAGTCTTTTGGAAGCACCCATCCATCATTGTTGGCATCGATCTCCAGAAAGCTGGCAGAAGACGTCAGGTCCTTGAGCTTTAGGAACATGTCGAAGTATTTGAGGATCAGCTCCACATTGCTCGCGGACTCTACTAGGGTATCCACCATCTGTTTACCGATGGTGCCTGTTGGAGAAAATATACATTTTATATATTTATGCTAAAACCACCATTAATTGCTTGGTCTGATAACATTTTGGTAGATGGTTGAAAAACTAGATAGCCTTAGTACAATACCAGGCAGAATGGCGTGAAAATGAAGAGGTCCAGCAGTAGGCTGGATGTTACCCGAAATGATGATGATAATGAAGAAACAAGCATTTTTCCACTTCAAGTACCACTTGAGCTTCCACTAGTAATTTTCGATATTATAAATGATTGCCAAAGCAGAATAGCCCGCTACCATAGATTTGTTTTCATAATTACCGTTGACGACGTTTCCTTCCAGCATAGAAAGCATCATGGTGATCATGTCTTTCTGCAAGTTAAGGAGTTCTTTCAGCAGATCCACTTGCGACGAGTGCTTCGACAGTTTATCTTGCATGTGGGAGAAGAGGAATAGGAAACCGCCTACTGCGTCCCATAACCTGAAAGAATTTTATGATTTCATATCATTATTGTGTGAGATTTTCCCCTGAGGCCCGTTTTATGAAGCTACAAGTTACAAATTACAAGCGGAAGTCTCTTTCTAACTCCTTTTGCTAGAAAGAGACTTCCGTTTGTAATTTGTAACTTGTAGCTTCGTGAAACGGGCCACTGATATTTATTTATTTTTACTAGGGTACATTTGCATGACATGAACCCCGGTACCTAACTAAAGCCAAATATTTTTTGTACAATGAGCTGCTAATAATTCAAGAGATAACCTAGGTACTAATAATTTTATTAAAAAAACATACATTAACATTCGTGACTTAAGAACTTTGTGCTTATCACACAAATATTTTATCGTAGTCAGAAACAAACCCTGAACCACTAGCTTAGAAAGCACTACATAAGCTAACTGGTCATATTGGCATATACTGGTCATGATCATGATCCCGACCTTCAAGTGTTTCCGATAGTCTTCCGTTACCTGGAATGTGCTAGAGCTTGCTGATTCTGAGTACAGGGGCCCTGAATGACCTCAGTAAGCGTGTTGAATACTTGTGAAGCTACGCCAATGGCTTTGAAGAAGTTGGCTTTGCCCGCAGGGTCGATCAGTTCCTGTAAAAGTAGATACAAGTGAATTCCTTAGCCTTCTCCTCGGCAATAATCCAGTGCACGGATGACGCGTCATCTCAAGGCATGTGTCATACCCCGTTATGGCTGGAAGAGCCTTGCGCAACCGAGACAAGGGTGGCCTAGCTCGAAGTTGAGCGATTTTTCAAAAAAAATTGTTGTGGACCTCGAAGTAAGACGCCGTATTAAAAACAACCAACCTAAGGTGTCCTACACATATAATTCACCTCTAAAAACAAATTTGGCCTTGCCAGCTATCTACACTCCAGAGCTAGAAAACTTCGCAGTAGATGGACATATCAAAGAGAACATAATCATCGTAATCAGTTTGAAGTTTTTCTCAACAAGGCTAGTACACCAACATACAAGCTGATAACATCTAACATTGCTAACCTTGCTAGAGTAATGCCAGTAGAAGTCCATAATAGATTCCTGGAGCCGCAGCAGGTAGTCGACGGTGCAGATCACGACGTTCACGGTGGTCGTGTTGCCGGCCTGAGTTCGCAGGTAGTTCTGCCACTCTGTTTGAAACCAGATAGAGCATGAGTTAAATATAGCACCTACTACACCTACCTACTATATAAGTAGGTACAGTAAAGGAGACTTCCACGCGCCCCACGTTGGGCGCCACTTTGTGGGTAGGCAGGTGTTAGATCGACTAGTATAATAAGTTTTATGTAACGCTAGCTCAAGTTATATCATAGCTACAGGATGTATGAATTTGAAACAATAATAGTGTAATAAGACAAGGTGGACAACTGCCATCTAGCGGCGTCTTAACGCAAACAGACCGGAACATTTACCCGAAGTCGCAATAAGATAGCCTTTTCGCAAAACGGGTAAAAGTTTGAATGGAAATTGGGTGTACTTTAGCATTACAAGGGCTTTATTCCAATTTGTTTAGGCTATCTCTCTTCTATATGGTAATTTTATTGCTTACCCATGTTGTGACCTTCACAGGTCAGCTGGATGAATCGGAACAGCGCGCATGTGAACTCGGCATCGTGCATGTTCTTCTCTCCTGCCGCACCCTCTAAACCCACGCCCAAACCTAAAGAAAATACACAAATTTAATACAGGTACCGATACATTTTTTTGCTACTATAAATACCACTAAAAGTGTGTGCACAATATTATTGAGAGTAATTTTAAATTGTTATGTTGAATCAACTGGAGTTAAAAAGTGCATACAGAACGAGCAAAGCGAGCGGACCAAACCAGTTTGACAAAATATTAATATAACTACTGAGCAGGAAATTGATTTTAGATTTTGAAATAGTTTTTAAATGCACTACGAAAAAAAGCTTTGACATTTTCTTTAACTATTTGAAGTTATATTTGTGTTTGGACTTACCTTCAGCCTTAGTATTTCGTTCAAAAGCGTCCAAGTCGAGAACAGAGCAGGAGTTCATGAGGCCAGCTATAGACGTGAAGAAACCGACGTCTTTCTTGTCCTTCAGGTGGTTTAGCATGCCCTAAAACATTAGACATGAGTAATTTAAAGTACCGAGCTTATATTAATAATCCATGATGTTTTGAGGTCATTTACGCATAAACGACTATCATTTTGAGCACAAGGCCGTATCTTGGGATAAAACATTGAATCAATTTTATCCTCGGAAATTTTAGAGTTCTCGTGGGAATAACGTTAAACGAAGTTGCGGAAAAACGATAGTTATATTATTAATCATAATACTAACATACATACATACAATCACGCTTCTTTCTCGTAGGAGTAGGCATATACCATTTCCTTTCACTTGCTACGAACCAGACAAACTTCCCTCGCTTCCTCCACACTCATAAGTGAGTCGCTTAACTTCAAACTCAGATAAGTCCAAAGGACAACGGAATTTGCGTCTATTTTTCTAACAAATTAAGCTTTAAATTCGTATACCAAATTGCAAGGACATATCCGAGTTTGAAGTTAAGCGAAAGTCTCCTGACCTGGCCCTTTCTTAATACGTCCCCGATCTGACCGTGGAATGTTCGCAACCCCCTTCCAACCCACTTCCAACATTCCTATAAATATTCCTCACCATTTGAATATCAATATTGCCACCCCTGAGTATAGAAATACCCAGTTGCAGTGTTTTCATGACCATGTCACTGGGTATGCCCTTCGAGGCTGATATGTGAAGCAGAACCATCTCAGCCACGCCGCGGTCCGCTAGCCGAGCCTGGTGGAACAGCAGCTTCTGCTTCTCCATCTCTTGCTCCTGGAGAAGAGAAGGAATACGTTACCGCAAGAGGAGGAATCCAGTTATTACTAGTTATTTTGGTTTCACCCTGTGTTTTTTATCGCAGTGTATGCATGAACACCCATTAATATGTCAAAGTGATGTATTAATAATATCACAAAAGACTTTTTATATGACTTATTGCAGCGCACTTTGAAATTCAATTATCAAAAATATATTTGATTGACAAAGAAATTAAAGAATATTTTTTTGTTGTAGTGGTAATTCGAGAACGCAACGCAACGTACTCAAAAAAGCACTACAGTAAAAAAAAAACTAATAACGTGCTACCATATATGAGTTATTCTTATAAATATGTATAGTGTCTGTTATTAACATACCATCAATGTATCCATTTGGCTCTGCGTGAAACGTTATAAATATATATGTTTAAAATTACTATTTATGCACGGTGACTTCAAATCGGTAATACAAAGCACTTTATTGTGGCTCTGTTAATGACGAATAGTGTATAAATTAACTCAGTTGTTTAAATTAGCCTTCTATAATTATCGTAAATTTTCTAATAATACTTATAATTCAAGTCCTAAAGTGTGGTTACTCTACATTTCATACCTAACTGTCATACACCTGTCACTCGTTGTTATCAATCTACTTTAAACATGTCATCATGGTGGGGTAACCGCATTAAGCCAAAAAAAGTGAGATAAATTAACTTGAAAAACAAATACTTTTAATTAAATTAGCAGCATGAGACTTAGGGCTTGTTTCACAATCGACAAGTAAATTTATGTGTCAGTTGAAGTTAGCTCTCTCCTGTCTATGTTCAAGTGTAAGAAAAGGAAAGGTCTAAATTTATGTGTCAGATACGCGTTACTTGACGATTGTGAAACAGGCCCTTAGGAAACGTATTTAGTTTAGGGAATAGTGTGTAAAACATTAATTTTGTATTACCAATTTGAAGTCACACGGTAGTTATAATGACAAAGCTACAATAGTACATTACTGCAAAGACCAGTAAGTGAGCCTTCCTGGACGAGTATGAGGTAAAAGCCCGAGCCGCCAGGCGAGGGCTTTTATACATACGAGTCCAGGATGGCTCTTAATGGTCGAAGCATGTATAGTGCTTTACTCAAAAATAGAACAAGTAGAATGATTTAAAAAAAATATTTTACTCAAAAATGCTATGTAATCTTGCCATAACACCAGTAAAAAGGAGCCAGTAGGTTGACGTTCCTGGACAACTGGAAAAGTGTCCAGTAAAGTTGAGAAATTTCGAATTTGGAATCAAAAAGTGTCCAGTAAGTAAGTATGGAAATTCCATAACATATCATATTATTTGAATTTGGAACTATCTGTAAAGACTGTGAGAGCCTTCAAAAAGGCTACTTATACTACATGAAAAGCTGATCATTCAGCTCCAAAAGTACCAGGGCATCAGAAACCAAAAGCGTTATCTCGTTCAGACCAGACATCGCGCGATTTCTCTTCATTTCAGCATCGCTTGCTCCGCACCATCTCAGTTTTATGTGCGCCTAGTACATCTCGGCCGGTATGACGAGTTGGGAATCGTTAAAAAAAATGAAAAAAACCGGGTAAGCGACCGGCTAAGAGTCGGACTAGCGCCCTGAGGGTTGTGCACATGTGGTCATCAATATTTTAAATTTTTTTTTTAAATCATTCTACTTGTTCTATTTTTGAGTAAAGCACTATACATGCCTCGACCATTAAGAGCCATCCTGGACTCGTATGTATAAAAGCCCTCGCCTGGCGGCTCGGGCTTCTAAGTCATACTCGTACAGGAAGGCTCACTTACTGGTCTTTGCAGTAATGTACTATAAAATATTGATGACCACATGTGCACAACCCTCAGGGCGCTAGTCCGACTCTTAGCCGGTCGCTTACCCGGTTTTTTTAATTTTTTTTAACGATTCACAACTCGTCATACCGGCCGAGATGTACTAGGCGCACATAAAACTGAGATGGTGCGGAGCAAGCGATGCTGAAATGAAGAGAAATCGCGCGATGTCTGGTCTGAACGAGATAACGCTTTTGGTTTCTGATGCCCTGGTACTTTTGGAGCTGAATGATCAGCTTTTCATGTAGTATAAGTAGCCTTTTTGAAGGCTCTCACAGTCTTTACAGATAGTTCCAAATTCAAATAATATGATATGTTATGGAATTTCCATACTTACTTACTGGACACTTTTTGATTCCAAATTCGAAATTTCTCAACTTTACTGGACACTTTTCCAGTTGTCCAGGAACGTCAACCTACTGGCTCCTTTTTAGTGGTGTTATGGCAAGATTACATAGCATTTTTGAGTAAAATAGTATTATTTACATAAAAGTACCTTAAACCCACTTGCTAGGAATGGCTCAGAATAAATATGCACGATTTAAACTTAGCAAACACTATCTTTATTAAAAACCTGTAAAAATAAGCTCAAACTCACGTGTATACTAGCTTTTCCTTCCTCTTCCCCGCTCGGCTCAGCCTCCCCGCCTTCCTCGTCTTCCTCCCCTCCCCCCTCCTCCTCTTCCTCCCCGCAAGACTTCGCTATAATGTACGCGTAAGACATGTATAGGGGATCCTCCTGCAATTGACAAAATGGATTTAGCTTCCTGAATCAAATTATTTTAATGGAAGAGCATGACTTATAATTTTGTAGTACATCAACGCTGCTCGCAGTAGATGGGAATTTAACACAAACCCCATGTGGGATCACAAAAATTTTGGCTACTTGGGCAAAGTCTTTAGCGCCATATAGTGTGTTCGTCAATGTTTAGTCTAAACTTTTGCCAACTGATCTGAGAATTTTCTTTTTGTTTGTCAAAGCCTAATTTCAACGTTATTCCTTTCTCCTTACTTGACGCTGTCATTATGACAGAGTTCTATAACGGTTCAACAAATAACATCCTTGATGGTACCTGTAAGGCGCCCGACCGCTCAGTCATGGCCCCGCGGCAGAAGGTCGTAACCAGCTGCGTGAGAGGATCCGGCTTGCGCTCTTCTTCTACCACGTCGCTCTTTTTCAGTTCAGCGTCTTCGAATGATTGCTGAAATGTGATGCTGATTAGACTACGGTTTCTTTGAGATAATTAAATTGCGCACCGACAAAAAACAGTCGGGGTTAAAAAAAAACGAAGATTGCCGATAAATACCTACTTATTGAGAAAAAGAAAGAATAATAAAAAGTGTTGTTGTAGAGGAAACGGAAGTTGTATGTTTAGACTGGTGCACCTAGCGTTCCATGGTCTCTACCTACCCCATTGGGAGACAGCCGTTTGTAGGTACAGGTAGATTCACTAAAGCTGGCACGAATGGAATGAACAAAAGTAATGTCACCTATCACTGTGTGAGTGCCGTCCTTTGAACCGTTGGCGATGTTCGAATTTCAAACCGAAAATTATTATTTGACACTCTTGTATACTTTCGTTCACTCATTCAATCCATTCGTGCCAGCTCTTGTGAATCGACCTGTAACTATATAAAGGCCCCTCTATGGGAGTGCGTAAGGGACGAATTTATATCTTAGAGTGAGTAACATATTCTTTCATATCACTCTTACGTATTGTTCCGTCCCTTACGCACGCCCATGATCTGCCGACGTGCAGAGGGGCCATAATAGTATGTAATAAACTGGATTTTTTTGTACTAAAATATGATTCTTACCGTTAAGTCCTCTATCATGACTTCCTGGCCAATGTTCTCTTCTTCTAGCCAAAGCTCGTAGTAAGTTCTTGCAAATATGTTGCATGCGCGATGCCTGGTAAAAAAACGGTTTGTTAAATATTCAAACTAAAGATTTTACTGGTTTATAGTAATTTAATGATTAGGTATGCAAAAAAATGTTGGTATGAAAAGTTTTGTGAATAATAGTTTCGCTGTCGTCGGTACAATTTCGGTATAGTCGATAATTTATTTAGTTTTTTTTACAATTATGCAACACATTTAAGTAAATTGTATTATATTTGTAATATGATTGGTAGGTTTGTTAAATTTTAAGAATCCTTGTAAAAGGAGGACAAAAAAAATTTTTTTTTCACTAAACCCACTAATTTACTTTTACCGACACGGCGTAAACGCCTTATCATCAGTGCGTTATCGGTATGTTTGCGGTACAAGTGTCGAAACAATATGTACTTTTAATTTATTTTACTGCAATAATGATGGTAACAAGCCGCATGTACCGAGTAAACCGACCTCGCACCAAAATTATACCGACTAATCAAATACATACCGACTTATTTTATACAGATGTATGGACCGCAGACAGGCCATTGCCGCTCTCTTTCTAGCAGCGCAGAGTACTCGCTTCCAGTTGTTTAGCCGCTGGGCGGGTTTAGTCGCCTAGTTAGGTTGCAAGTCCAGTGCAGCGTGCAAGTAGTTACTGTTGTTAGGTTATAAGCCATATTTATAGGGGATTAAGGGTGTTATTTCTATACAAGTCTTATCATGGATATTTATTAAGCCTGTGGCCGGCGGCGCACGCTACGGACGCATACGTCGGTATAAATTCAACACATATGTTGTATTGTGTTCACAGCTGTCAAGTTGTTGTTTACAATGAAGGGACTACAATTTACACACGCACACACAAAGTCACTTCAAAGACTAGAGCTATGCAAAAGTTAGTATTAATGCACACAAATCAAAGCCTTATGCTTATAGGCACACGGAACCTCGTGAGCGAGTGGAGAGACAGTTGTCGGAAGCAGGCTATGACCGCGCGCTTGCGCTGTATGGAGACGCAGGAACGGTAAACGTTCTTACTCATTTGTTGAGGATGGTCGATCTAAGTAAATACATAAATATAATAAATTTAATAAATAAATGAATAAATTTAAATAACAAAGCGTTTTTTAATGGAAAACTAGGATCATATATGGTTATTTAATAGAAATTGGTTAAAATATTTAAGAGTAATCTGCTCTTAAATTAAGGGTTGCAATTACTTCAGGTTCTTTTAATTATTTAAAAAGTTTATTTTGTAACATTATCCTAAAAATGTTATTTTTTACTGTAAAACCACAGTATTACTATTATTACTGCGATATAAAATATACTGACATATTATGCCAGACAGAGTGTGGCAGCGATAGACAACCGAGTACAGTCAAAGTCATAAATTTATATAATACGTTCCCAAAACGTCAAAAATATTTATATAACACGCCACTGACAATAAGGTGTGTGTGTACCCGTACTAATATTTGAAACGATAGGTGTATAGATATTGATGCTTCTAACTGTACCTACTGTGGTTTTACCCTAACTAACGTGGCTGTTTTTAGGGTTCCGTAAGGAAAAAAACGGAACCCTTATAGGATCACTTTGTTGTCCGTCTGTCCGTGTGTCAAGACCCTATATCTCGGGAACGCGTGGAGGTATCGAGTTCAAATTTAAACCATATACTCAAATCTACAGTCCCTTGAAGCTGTGAAAAAATCGAACTTCTACATTTACGTAAAAAAAAGATACGGCCGTTTATGTCGCTAAAAACGTGTATTTCGACACTCGAGGGAATCAAAATGTAGGTATAGGGTAGGTATTTCCCATTGACCTAGAACTATGAAATTTGGCAAGTAACACCGTCTTTTACTACAAAAAATCTGAAATCTGCACATTTTTAGTTAAATCCCAAAAAAAACAGGGTCTTTATGCAAGGAGCGGCGGCGGTGCAAATTTTGAATTGAGTTGACCGTGTCATGTGCGGAACCCTCGGTGGGCGAGTCCGACTCGCACTTGACCGGTTTTTTTTTGGAAGTTGCCTTATTGCGATTTTTTTATGCTCTTCGATATGTCTATTTATAAGCTTCAAACTTACCATATGCAATCCAAACAGCACCTTGCTCATCGCCACTATCCTCTCGACCGTGTCATCGATGATCTTGGCCTTGTTTTCTGCTGTGTTCTCAGTTACCGTGGTTTTGCTCTTCGACCCTAGCTTGCTGTACAAGTAATGCTGCCAGGACATTTCGTCAGCTGGATCGATTTTGTCAGGTAGAGTCAGTTGGATCTTTGCGAATTCAGCTACGTCTTGCTCGGTCATTTTCTAAAAATAATATAAACAAAAAACATTTATAAGCAAGAACTAAAATGGAATTGGGCTGGACAAGTGCTCTTAAGCCGTAAAGAGGTTGAGATCCACAGGCATAAGTCGCTTATAAGATTAATTACCATTATATACATAGTGCCGTTTCTTTTCTTTGTAATGTTTATTTATCATCGAGCAACACGGCCTTCCTAGCGGAAATAGTTCTGTAATTTCTTGCGGGGGGAAATTTGCACACAAATGCAGCTTTGCACACCTACATACAAAAACAAAACTGTAATGATGACACTAATACATAAAAAATGGAACAATACACCGACAAAACTTGCATACCTCGAGCAATTCGTTCCTTAAATGCAAACCGGACACATTCCAAAATCAGTCAGTGTTGCATTTTAAAATTAGAAGCTGTTCATATAAGATTTTCAATGAAAGGGCAAATTATTTTGGAATGTGTCCGTTTTGTATTCAATGAGCGAATTATTGTGTAGGTACAAACGAGTTACAATTCACACATTGACACGATCGGCCTTTCATCTCTTTTGTCGGCGAGAAGTCAGATTTGTTGCACAGATCCGAAAACAGAGCAATTCGGCATTTTAAGTGTAGGTAACGTTCACTCGCGCGACTGGACTCTGTCTAGTTGACAATCCGAGTGACAACTAGTTTTATTAGATGCGCATGCCCGCTTGGGCTTGTACTATAAGCCCAATGGAACCCTGACCCACCATAGAACTGTGTCGCAGTGACGTTTTGATTCAAGTTCTAAAGAAGTGTCAAACAAATTGTTTTATATTGTCATTGTGACATCGTTCTATGGTGGGTCAGGGTTCCATTGGGCTGATAGTACTTTGACAGAAGGGAAATGGTGCGATTGCCTACTCCCTTCCGTGTTGCTCGATGTTTTTTATACTTACACTTAAGTTTCTTTACCTAAAGGAAGTTTTTTTGAATGATGCACTATCTCCAGCTTTCTTCTCGCAAGGATCATACATAACAAACCATCCTTCTAAGAAGACCATTTCTGTCAAAATAATTTCCTCACCTTAAGGAACCGGTCTTTGCAATGCTGCACCAACTCCTGTTCTCTTCCCGCGAAGAGATTGAGACCCACAGGTAGTAGACGTTTTAGACAGGCCACCATCAGCGAAGCCTGGACTTCCTTGTCTTTGTCGCGCTTCTTGTGACCGTGTTTCTTCTTTTTCTACAACATTAATATTTTGGTGTTTTGGAGGTGACATTCATACAGTTTCTATGTAAAAAGGGGACAAATGAGATAACAAAACATAAGTATTGCTATCTTAGAAAATCACAGCGTTGCTGATCTTTAAGCAATACTTTGAAAAACAAGGGGGTGGTTATGGTTAAGGTAGGGAAAACCTTGAAAGGTCATCATCAATGAAAACATGATCAATCGCACAAAAATACATAAAAATAAAAATAATAACGATTCGATTTTTGTTATACATAGGATTCAAAATAGCATTTTCTTTAGAAAAGTCGTTGTGAAGTTACCTTGCCACCACCTTGGGGTGCGCCGTCCACCACTGTTGTTACTCTTCTAGTTGCTGTAGGCATGATAAGTACCTACAAAATATATAAAAAACGTACAAATATCTTTTTATTAAATAAATATGTAGAGTCTAAAAATTGGCCTAGAGATGAAGTGAATTTATGTACTTATCCTATTTAATATTATAAATGCGAAAGTTTGTGTGTGTGTGTGTTTGTTACTTCTTCACGCTGCAACGGCTGGACGGATTTGTATGAAATTTGGAATGAAAATAGCTTATATCCTGGATTAACACATAGGCTACTTTTCATCCCTTTTCATCCCGAGGGAATAAATATAATCGAAATCTACGTGGACGAAGTCGCGGGCAGAAGCTAGTAGGGAATATTCTGAAAAATAACTTTAAGGCTACTGACCTTGACCTTAGTATTTATTATTTATTTATCATACGGCTTCATTCTCGACTATTTTTTTTAACGAATTAAAAGAGTTTTAAATTCCACCGCTTGCCCGCTAAATTTGGTGAGAGGACACTCGAAAATGATATAGTGGACTGGACTATCTGGTCTGGATAGTTACACTCACCACCCCCATTTATGCCACAGTGACGAACAGTTGTCAACCCCTATCCTGATTCGGTTCAGCAGGCACCAAATTCGTCTAGAATAAAATAAATGAAAACCATTAAATTAAGCTTACCATGTTGTCGATTTCATTAGCCGAAATGAAGTTCTGTTCTTCCTTCAAGAAGTACTGACTCTTGGACCAAATGTTGAATATTTCTGCAACATGGTTGTACAACTCCTCCGCCTCTGTAGACAAACAATAGTTTGAATTATAAAAATGCTCCCATAGGGTTGATGATGCCGTAATTCTAAACAAGGTAGTTAACTGCAATGTAGAAGTCAAAGCATTCTATACTCTATTGATCTTCTTCTTCTGATAGTGCCTTTCCAACTAGTGAAGGTTGGCAGTCAGCTCCGTATATTTCTCTCGGTTTTTGGCGATGTTGAAAAGCTCCGCAGCACTTGTGACTCCAGTCCATTCCCAGCTACGATTTCTTCCTGCACCCGACATGTCTTCTTCCAGCCACTTTGCCCATGATTAGTTGCAGAAGTTTGTATCTTGAGTGCCTAAGCACATGACATGGCCTAGATGGGTCATTATTTTGGGCGTTTGTTCCGTATCACTTTCGTGGTCACATTTTTGTAGAAGTGGCTGCAGATTTCGATTTCGTTTCTGGTTAGGTATCTAAGTTTACCGGACATCTAACAAATATCCAAGAACCGCATCAAAGTATACGCCCAATTCTAAAAAGATTTGTCCACAATAGTAAGGCGGTTGAAACGCTCGAACAATGACCCAGATAGGATATTGATAAACTCATTAAATTTAAAATGCTTATACTACTATTTACTATGCACTTAGCCGCTCTAGGTCTCAGGCACTTGAGACAGGACGCAAAAGCTTCCAGCACCACCAAGACTGTAATAAGTAGGTGAAAAGACCGAGAACTGGTCTACTGTACCGCTGACGTTGTTCCGGAGCCAGTGGTTCCTCTGCAGATCCACGTACTTGATGAGCAGCGGGTAGAACGAGTAGATGTCACGCACCAGTAGCTGCCAGTCTTCCTGGATCTGCGACTCCACTTGCGACGTGTCATCGGTTGAAGACTGCACAATAAATCAGAAAAGGTGTTTTTATATTCCCCTATTTCCAAAAATCCCTTCTTAGTCACCCCTAAGATATCCAAGGAATAGTCCCTGCTAATTTCAAGTCCCTAGGTCCAGTACTTTCAGCAGTGCGTTGATTGATCAGCCATCTAGCCTGTCAGTTCCTTCTTTATACATATAGATAAATGTCTGTCAGAATATTAGAAATTGACTGTAGCTTAATCTGAATAATCATGGGTCATGAAAGTGGTGAGACTTTGAACTTGAAGCGTCAGGTATAGACTAGTGGCCTAAGGAGGCAACTCATAATCGCAAATGGACGTCGCTTATTATTGTGTAAGGCCAGGGTCGTTTTCACCCGCCGCCCGCGGCGTCTGTATGGTATGATCGGGAATGCTCGGGAGTGGTCGTTTTTGCCCGCCGCGTGGGGGGACGCCGCAGCATTCCCGATCATACCATTCAGACGCCGCCGCGGGCGGCGGGCCGCTGTCGGCCGCGGGCGGCGGATGAAAACGACCCTGGCCTAACTTGAGTACACTACCTTTTTTAACGCTCAGGCCACCTGATGGTAAGTTGAATATGAGACCCATGGACATGTCAATGTACGCATACCTAAGCGTATTAAACCCATGGAGATAAGTTTGTAATACCAATACTAAAAGTCCGATTCAGCTATTGCGATTTATGACTCGAAGTCGATAGTTGAAATTTTAAATAGGTCAATATAATACTAAAGGTGCGAAATGCGTGCTAGAGCAATGTTTTATCCACATTTATCCACAGTGAAGATAATAAAGCCCTCTAATCTTGAAAACAAAGTCGTGCAATGTAGTCTGTAGTAGTTGTTTGTAGGTAAGACTCACCTTAATAAAGCCTCTCAAACTCTCCTCCTTATGGAACATAGTATCAGTCCTCTTGCGGACCCTCTCAGCGAGAGGCAGGAAGGAGTCCCTCAGCAACTCCTCAGAGCTATTGATGATGATCTGCTGGGTGTACGTGGCTATCCTGGTCATCCAGGGGGCGCTCTCATTGCCGATGTTCTTCTTGATCAGTTTGAGGACGTTCTTGAGGAGTTGGTTCATGTGATCAGCCGTTACCATAGTTACATGGTTCCTGGTGGGGAATAGTAAATAGGGATACAGCCCAACACGAAAATATTTTTAATACCGAGTGACTCATATTGCTTTTCATTAAGTATATTTAGGTGTAATGAAACTTTTCACCAGGTCAATTTAAAACTATTCCAAATAAGCAATGATAAACATTTTACCGTGGATGAGTAAGTGAGAAATTTAGGTAATTTACATAGATCTGCCTATTCACTGGTTATTTAACAAAGACACTCATGTTTTAAGCCTAATATAATGTAATTCCCATGACTTCGAGAGAAACGTATATAAAGAAAAAAACAATTATTTTACAGGCATTGTAGTCGAACAAGTTTATATGCGACTGTTCTGCGGGGTTGCCGGACGCTGGGGGAGGCGAGGTAACTGCTACTATATTCTAGCGTATGTGTTTTCCTTCCCCGCGGCCCCGCCCTCACTAACACCTGAATGCCTCGTCCCCGCCAACGTCTGTCCTCCAGTAAGGCAATCGCGAACTTGCTCGACTATAATGCCTACAATCGTTCGACTATTCTTTTATTACATAAATACACTCAGCGGCAAAAATAACCGCCCACAACTATTTTATTCATAAAAGTGTTAACAAATATAAATCTTCTCAAATCAGATAATATCCTCAAGAATAATTAACCAAATTCACTTCAGCTTGTTTTGTTTTCCAGAAAAATAATGGTGCACAAAATGGCGTACCAATAATAATCATAAAAGAAGCAGTTTTCAAAATTACACTCAAAAGTCACTAGAAAGACGTATCAAACAAAACCCAATAATTTACTATGGACGGGTGATTCGTGGATCCTTTGTTATTTCTTTGGGAAAATTCACGATAGTCAAGAAGATTATTTGTACGCCATTTTAAACCTGGGTTATTTAGCTGAAAAATAAAACAAGATGAATCAAATCGGTTGAGTATTCTTGACGTTATTGTCTAATTTAAAAACTAACATTTGTTAACACTTGTATGAACAAAAGACGGGTGGGCGGTTATTTTTGCCGCTAAGTGTAGTTCGACTATATAAAATACATACCCGCCAGTAGGAGTAACGTTGTCCGGCCCTTGCGCCCACCAGAAAGGTAGATACGAGCAGAGAAGAGGTAGAACCACGTCGATGATATGAGGAGCCTCGTTGTAAGTCTTGTCTGACTCCACGAACTGATCCACTTCTCCCAGGATCGTCTCCAGAGTTGGCATCGACTGTTCCATCTTAGCCATTATGTCTGTGAAGTACAGTAAAGTAGGGGATAGGTTAGAAATGATATTTGGTAGTCGTTAGTTTTTGACGGGGGTTTTTTATGAAACTATAAATTGCCATAGAATCATTCCAAGTAATTTATACGAAAAAAAGCTTTTAAGCTGTACCATTGGATAAGTAGGCTGTAATGCGTTGTTGGGTATTAATTTATTTAACCTTATTTGTATTTTTTATTACTTTTTTGAGCAGGTTTCACGGCGGTTAAATGTGAGACAGGCGTGTCTCACTTCTAAATTTTGTATCGTAGAAATAAAATCTTGATATGAACACATGCTGAAACATTTGCAATGGTCAGTGCAGCATTCATTGTGTCGGTAGTTGTTCATATCGATTTGAATAATTAGGTGAAACGGCACCTGATTATAAATGTAACATATGGTTAAACGGTTAAACCCTCAAAGAATTTCCGACGAGAGCTCTGGCGCGACAGCTAGTCGTCATTGGCGTTCAACAGGATAAGACCCGATTGGCAACGTTTTGCTGCTAGTAAGGTTGGTGCAGCGCAGACAACCCCTTGGCACCGGAATAGCTCAAAGTGAGACATTAAAAAGTGAGCTTTGATTTGTGTTAGTTTGATACATTTTTCAGTACACGACGCGAGGCTCGCGCCCAGCTATTGTTTTCACTTTAACTTTTAAAAATGTATCGTACTAACACAAATCAAAATCTCACTTTACAATGTCTCACTTTGAGCGAATCCGGTGCCGAGCCGTTATGTCTGCGCCAACTTTTACGGTTAATTATTATTATTCATTTGTTACCTTGAGCTTCTAGCGAGTGATCAGCGATTCTGTTAAGCAGCGAGAACTGGTTGTGCTTGTTGAGATGTGGCTCCAAGAACGCCACCGGGAATGTGGAGCTGAAGGCACCCAGGCAGGAGCCCTGAAGAGGAATGTCATAGTTGCAACAACATAGCTAAACTTCAAGGGTGTGGGAGGTGAGGATTAATATAGAGCGCGTTTTAAAAACCCACCTGCATTATAATAATGTCGTCTACATACATACCTACATTCCTGTAGGCCTAGCACGCTACCAAGCGTTTTCGTTTCATCGCTTAAGCGATTCTAATCTGTACTAAACGTTCTTGGCTAGCTGAACAACACGAGGATGGAGTGGAAAATCGAAACGCCTTTTCTTTTCGTTTTTCCCGTTATGTTGGCATTAATTGTCTATGCTTTGCTCTAACAGAAACGTCAACGAAAGAAATGACATACAATCTGGGGCTCTACTTTGAAATCAGTAATTCGAACTTCAGATCGCCCCATCACTTTCTTGCAAATTAGTTACGCGTCGAGATCAAAAAGGATAGCAATAGACGAAGTTGTCATTGCATACATTTCATGTTGATCGAATGGAAAACGCTAAGTGGCACTTGGCTCGCCATATGTATGGGTTTGACATTTGTGACAGCACAGATCGCTACTTTGGGCGTTTCAATATTCCACAGGCGATCGTACGTGAGGGTTGTTGACTAGCAATTTTGTGATAAACCACGTGACCGCTTGTCATCCCATACATTTCAAGCCGATGGAATGGAAAATGGCTAACACCGATTGGTTCTTGGCTGACCCCACTGACTCCCAATGGGGTAGGCAGAGACTATGGAACGCCAAGTGCACCGGTTTAAACATACAACTTTCGCTTCCTCTACATTCATCAACCTCTTCATGTACGTACGTCGGTTTCGGATGCTTTTGATTTGGCCCTAATTGCATGTGCGTCCCCTACCGACATCTCCACTCACTATACTTCACCATGCCTCTTTAGTAATTCTTCTTTCATCCATTCTTTCTAAATGTCCAAACCATCTTAGCATTCCCTTTTCGATTTTTCGAATGTCGTCTATATAAAGGATAATCTGTGACCTGCTGATAGAAGGCACTAAGGCCGTTCCGAATAATTAACTTTAACCACTCGCTTATTTAAGGACGTGCATTCTGAGCTAACCCGCGTTACCCGTTCAGTGAGTGAGCTCACTCGATTGACAGAGAGTTTTTAAGAGAGTAACACCTCTGGAATGGAGCCTATATAAAAAAACCAGTTCAAGGTTGCTCATGATGGTTGACGAATACTCACCAGAGCAGGCTTGTGCCTCTCGATCTCCGTCTTGAGATATTTCCTGTCGTGTGTGAGGCTGACGTCAGTGCCGAGGGTGAACATGGAACCCAGGATCTTGTATGATGCCACTTGGATCTCATCCACTAAAGACAACATATCAGCAATTAATAATAATAATACCAAGCCCAGGCATGAGGGGATTCACTAATATGTTGCATAAAATTTATTGTCATAATTTCGTTTCTCATAGCGACCCTTAGCAGAATCATCATATCGCTGAATTACTTTTCCGCAGAATAGTACATTGGCATAACGCTGATTAAGCCTATTTTATTATACCTACTAAATATGAATATATTTAGTAGGTATAAAGTTATAAAGCAGAATAATATTTTACTAATCCTTGATTGTAATTATGTTAAAGTAATTAATTAGAAAGCTTTTAATCTAATTCATCCTACTCCACCAATTGCAATTCGCTCGTGGCGCTGTTATTGTCGCAGTTCCTACCTAACCTAACCTTGCCTACTTTACTGGTAGCAGTTCGTTACTAACATTATGCTATGGTACAATTATGCCATAATAAATTCGGCGGAAGTTATATTCTGTTAATTCTGCGAAATTAAAGTCGGCGATATTAGCATGCAAAATTCGATATTCTGTTAAATTAATGTTATGCGTTATAACAGTTATGCTAAGTATACTATTATGCTAAAGTATCATTCGGCTAAAAATGTTTTTGCGATAACTGTTATTTATGCGAAGTCCATTTCGGACAATTGATATTTTGCAAGATAAAGGGAACGCACATGAGGGGTATAGGCATAGTGGAATCCCTAATAGTCATTTGTCCTAATGCATAGTTACCTACTCCAAATTTTTGATTATCCTAAAGCCATTTCTGCCTGAATTTTGTTATTTTTAGTGGTGTTATAATACAACCCTAACATAACCTAACCTAACCTATTTTTGGAAAACTTAAAAAGTTATCTGACTCAGCTAAAACCAGTGCATGACAAATGCACTGGTCACACATTCGGACAAACGATACGTTGAAAAAAACATTATTATGGATTCCAAAAGACACCCATATGAGATGGGGTGCATGCAACTCATGTTACATGCTCCCTATTCCATAAAACCGCTGGGTGAAAACACGGAAGGTAATACATTTAAAACAAACAATGAAATAAATTAAAAATAACAATAGTACCTATGTCGCAACAGACAGCACCTAGGTCGCAACCAGATAAAATAACACGTGTATCTACTTCTCAAATGGAAATGTACAATTTTGTCAATTTCATTCTTAATTTTCTTGGTCATGCTTACATAATTATCGAATGTGTGTATGTTTGTCGAATGTGTTATATTCGAAAACTGAAGAGGTTACACATAAGAATTTCTTAAAAATATGTAACGTGTTGTCATTCTAACTAGGTTAGGTTTAAACATAAAACTTCCGTGAGACTCAGACATATTAAGGAGATCACACCGGGTTAGTCACGTAATGGTGTTGTGTCACGGGATGTGTTCGTCGTGCTGCGGCCGCGTCTGCTCATGAATAGGGACTCGAGCGTGTTTTACGTGAGTAACCCGGTGTCATCTCCTTAGGTTAGGTTTTTAAATATACTTACCGAAAAAACAACTTGGGTTTTGGGATATTTATGATTCAAAATACATTATCATTATCACTAAAAAAAAAATATAATTAAAGAAAAAATAGACCCAACTTAACACTTTATTAGTGATAATAAGGATTTCGAAATGAAATACGCCCTTTCTAGCGCTTTTTTCTTTTCTATCGCTCAAAATGTATGGGATGACATTCTCGAGCGTTACGATAACCACGGGGTCATCGTCATCGAAAAGAAAAACGTTAGTAGCGTAGCGTTTGAATCATAGCTAGGGTTCCAGATATTATAATGTGGTAAAACGAAAACTTCATGTGTGTGAAATAAAACTACACGACTAATTTCCTTTTCATCTCACTAGCTCGGAAAGCCCTTTTTGTTTGTTTGATATCTATTGAGAAAATAGCTTTTTATCCACATGTGAAGAAAGAGTTTTGACATTTGAAGGCAGCTTAAGTGATATTTGACAGCTAACAAACCGTAAATGTCGGTATTGGAGTAGTTCCATAAAGGCTGGATATGCTTAGGCTATTTTGCATTATTTTTGATTTTACCAATACTTCTATACATCATAATTATTGTATTGACAAAGAGGTAAATAAATAATAATTGATAGGGTACTAACCCTTTTTCTTATTTTCCGTCTCGGTGTTGAAACGCTACGCTCAGAATTCTATTTTCGAACCACTCGCTTTGCTCGTCGTCAATCATAGAATCCTTTCGCTAGCTCGTGTTTCAAATGAACACTCGCAGGTAAAATACAACTTTCCCCCCTTGTATAACAAATAACTATTTTTGCTATCGTACCAAATCACATCACATTAAATTCCCCTTAATGGCATAAAACCAGTTTCAATAAGCAGTAAAAAGCCAGTAGAAACTTTTTTAAATAAATAAAAATACTTGACCATGCTATGACCGAACGAAAAAAAACCTTAGTCTTAATGTCTTTAACTAAAATTAGTATCGAATTCTTACTAGGTTTTTGTTTAATTTCGGTAAGTAAATTAATAATTGTAATGCAGATTATGATTTAATAAATCTTTAGGGACAATTTTAAACTGTTTGCTGTTTTCTGCTGCAGCTGTTCTGGGACCCAAACATAATATCCATAGGTAATTTAAAAAAAAGCTAGACCCTAAATCTCAAAAGAAACATATTTTGTGATATACCTAATGTTATGTTCTAAAGTGCATCTGAGCCGAGATAATCAAATACTGGGCGTACGTTTAGTACCAGAAACTTAAAGTCATATTAAATATCTCGGCTCCGATATTATTTAAATTATATAATGTTCATGTGTATTTGAGATTCTTTAAACCACTTTAAGGAAATCATCCGCTTCTGCAGAAAAAACCAGACAATTTCATACAAAATTTCCCAATGCCCAAATGTTAATACATATAAACAAAAACATTAAACCTCATTAACAAATACTCATGCTCGTATTTGTTCCTATCGGAAATAAACTCCAAACTCAGCTTGGAGCTTTATATTATAGGCAAGCATTAAGTATTAACTTAGCTAATTAATGAAACGTAATAAACCAATTGAGATTATTTTTTTCAGCTAGTTAATAATGTCGAAATCAAAAAACCTGCTGTACACCTAGACCCGGCGATTGGAGAAATTGTCAATAACATTACTAAAGTGAACATTTTACTACAAGACTTGATTAAAAACTACGAAAAATTAAGGAAAATGTCAGAACCAGAACCTATAGAAACTTATGAAGATACAGTGATACATGATTTGTTTAACGATGATTCCGAGAAAAAAAGGAAAAGCAACAGTAAACCAACTCCTGCTGCGATAACTATTAGAATTCAAGGTACTGCTATGGAAGTTTCCGATGAGAAAAAATATGACACAGTTTCAACAAAACCCAAAAGAAGGGAAAGAAAACGATATAATAAAAAAAAAGAGGAACAACATCGATCCCAAAAAGACAATAAAAAGTCAGGCGAAGAAACTTCATGGAAAAAAGAAAATCACCGTGACGTAAATTCTAAGCAATCGACATCTTCAAAGGAACTTCCTGCTCAGTTAAAAGAAATGGCTAATAAATGGTTTTCACGTCAGCTAGACGAAAGCCAAGAAACAACAGAAAAAAGCCATCCTTCGACTACAACAAAGAGCACTGACGGAACCACAACAACCGAAGCAATAAAAAGAAAAAGGAAAGACTCAGACATAGAGCTAAGATTCAGACATAGACCAGGCCTGCCATTTAAAAACAATGAGCAAAAGGAAAGGCACCCTATTTATATTCAAAAAAGCAGGAAGCCCTTATATCGTGTAGCTTCTACTCCTACGTACAAAAAGGTAATGATTGGAATAATTTTTGAACACTTAAGTATTATTCTTATGAAAATGAGACTGCCCTAAACCTGATTTTCAGTCTTCTGATCTGAACTCATTTGAGCCTTAAAGCGCGCTACACTTTTATTAACCTTATTTGTGTATCTACGTAAACAATTCTGGGAAGTATAATGTCTCAACTACCTTTTCCGTGTATTGATGTAATGATTTAAAACTTTGCAAGTATCAGTATTACGATCATGACGGAAGGAAATACTCAACGGCTAATGTAGGATCATTGAGTCAGGACTCGTTTGACTGTTCTTTTAATTGTGAGTGAATTAACATCGATACACGAACTATTTTTTTAAACTTATTGTATGTCTATTATGTCACAACTGACAGACCATTATCATCCATATCTCAAACGTTTGGTATTTCAGAAACTAGAGCCTGTGATACAACTATCTGACATTGACTCCACAGAAGAGAGTAAAGTTATCCAGAATGAGGAATACAAGACCAATGTGTTGAGACAGGCGTACGGCGATGCTTGCCTAAAACTTGTCGTTAGGAAATGCTACATGGTAATAAATAAGAGTAAGGGGACTAGAAAAACAATCATCATCATTATCATTATCATCATCACCATCATCAGCATCATCATCATCATCATCATCATCATTATCATCATCACCAGTATCATATCGTCATTTTTAATCCTATCCAAAGAATACGTCTTGATCGAACCTTTACCAAGTCATCGTCTACCTTGAGGAAGACCTACACAATACTAACTAACTATGCAGTCTAACATTTCTATCTCTGTGTCTCTCTCTTAATTTAAGAGCTTTGCTCTTGTCGGTGGAGTAATTTCCAATCTTCTCTGCTCTCTGCCAGCTCCTTGACCTCTTTATACAACACGACATATACGACTACTAAAATTACATTAAATTAAACTTGTAACATTTGAAACCGCTAAGTGTACCCATAATGTTTTTGAATAAGTAAAGTTCCTGTATAGATAAGACACCCTTTTAAGAAGCTTGTAGTGTCAGAGCTATGAAGTATTATATAGAAGTAGACGTTAAGGCAGGAGAATTCATTCTTCCACTTAAGATCGGATTAAAACTACCAGCAGGCCTGGTATGGTTGCATTTATCGCGTGTCAAAAAACGGATGTTTTATCTACTTTTTTTCACGCGATAAACGCAGCTATTAGGCCCCCTGGGTGGTGTAAACGTTTACAACATCTCAAATAACGTTTCCTTTCCAGGCTTGCAAGTCTGTGTTTAAAGAGGTTTGTCGCACCAACCACAAATGCTCTAACGAATTCAAGCAGAGCTTCAAGAAACACGCTATAACCGGCTGCGATTCCGCTTTCTACAATAACTCTTTCGAAACCAGCGGAAATCGCATAAGACATGATAAAGGTTTCCGTAACTTTCATTTTATGATTATAAGTTTTTTACAAGCTTTTCAGATAGCTAGGGAATACTAACACGATCTAATTTAATGTGTTGATTTTTTTTTGTGTTACTCCCAGATATGACAAGAGAAGGATATTTATCCATGGCTTGTGGACCAATCAGTTCTAGTCAGGTAAGAAACAATTGAATTGTATTCCTGATAACGGACTATAAGTAATTAAGTATACAGTTGTATTTACATACACTTATGCCACATTTATTTAGACAATGCTTTTCAATTACAATATAATAAATGAAAAGCTTTGATCGTGAAAAGAAAAAAAACCGTCATAAGAAAGAGATGATAAATGATAATGCATGATGAGAAAATAATGTCCCCTGCAGAACCGTGCAAGAATCTATGCATTTTACTTTTTTTATACAGAATAGTTTTGCGTTTGATGTCAGTCTCACCTGATGGTAAGTGACGATGAGGTCGAGGGTGGTAGGTACATTTACCGCTTATCCAGAAAAAAGCCAAATACTTTTTAACCCTACTAGCTTCCACGACCAATTTATTTATTTATTTATTGCCCGTGTAGTTACCGGGTTAGAATGGTGCCACTCCATGCCTTCCCTTGGATGTAGTAAGAGACGACTAAGGGAATAAAGGCTGTGTAGTGCTGTTAGGCGATGGGTTTGCAACCTGTCACTAATACACTGGATAACATTTTAGCCTGGTTGTGCAAAATGTGGTTACCGAATTTTCAACAAGTTTTTAGAGTTGTTTGTAAGTCTGTAGCTTTGCCTACCCCACTTTGGGAATGATGGCGTGAGTGTATGTATGTATGTATGTATACTCACTAACAGCGAATACAACTATCTGAAATGCGATAACGTTTCTCTCCCCTTAAACAAGGTCCGATTTTTAAGGAGAAAGGAGCGAAATGCACCTATTTATAAGACAGTAAGGTTTATTTGGCTCTTTCATAAAGTTGATAGTTACGCGGAATTGCCGTATCACCGACGACTTTGCACTTGGCACACTTCACGCGAGAAACATTTGACAGATACCGTTACAGCTTAAGGTGTTTTCCAGGTAATAAACCCACCTAAACCCGTCAGGCGTAAAACTGGAAAAAAACCAAGATACGTAGGACTTATTTCAAACGGTGCAATGAATCCACCAATTTTCCGCCAAGAAACGGTAAGTTAATGTTTTCTAACCTTAACCTAAACCTAGACCGATTTTTACGATTTTTAGGGTTCCGTACCTAAGGGCTGATTTTTCAATCCCCAGATAAAACTATCCGTCAGTTAAATGTATTACTATCCTTTTCTGAAGTCATATGAAAGAAAAGGACAGAGCTAAAATTTACCTTCCGGATAGCTTTATCTGGGGATTGAAAAATCAGCCCTCAATGGTAAAAAAGGAACCCTTATGGTGAGACTTCGTTGTCTGTCTGTCTGTATGTCACAGCAGGTTTTAATTATCAGCAACTACAAATGCTATCAACTTGATATTTGGCATAGTTGTACAACTTGCTTGCCCGCATTAGTTTTTAGTAAAAAAATAAGAAATTAATTTTATAAATAATTGAAAAGGGGTCTAGAATGGGGGGTTGAAAAATGAAAGTGGTTCGAATATAGCAAATGGGGTGTCAAATAAAAGGTCTTATTCTGCAGAGTTAAAAACTATTTAAAAAAACTGTTACTTATGTACTTTTTGATTTATAGCCAAAAATGTACAAAAAATGACCGTTCCCTCTTATCTCCGAAGTTTATTATTCAAAAAATCTGAAAAAGTCCTGACGTATAGATAATTACTTATATTATAGGAAAAATAAAATGAAGTGTCCATTATTTACAGTTTTTGAGAAATAACAAAAAAACTAAGAAAATCTGTATCAAAATTTTGGCTAGTTTATCTTGCCAAATTGTTTTAAATTAGAAATTCTTTATTTTTTCTAAAATCGTTTAACTTCTAAGAGTTGCTATAAATCAAACCTATCATTAATTTATCATTAAGTGAGTAATCTTTTCAAAAACCAACATAGTCTCGAATATGAATTGACGCGGGGACTTAGCTTTAGACAGTAGAAGTATGTTTGTCTAACAAAAATAGCTTCTTGAAATGGAATTATTGGAGAACCATTTTTTAAGGTCCTCATTTAATTATGTCAGTATACCTTTATACAGGGTACATTAAAAGAACTCCTTAAGTACTAACCACATAATAATATAAACTATAAGTGTAGGTACCTCGGGGCTCTATATTAGGTCCTTTCTTATTTTTGGTTAATGGCTTACCTTCCACAGTAGATAAAGTTTTTGATTATTATGCTATTTGCTGATGACGATTTTTAATTTTAAAGCTAGACTAAAAATGCGTCGGTTAGTTAGAGTAGGATAAACGTCACGCTAGGGGTCAAGTACTTAATTACAACTCAATGCAATGAAAACCGGCAGAATCTAGAACTTTTTGAAATGACGCTTATTTAGGTATGGTTGACAAGGCATTTTTCTTAGGCATAATATAGACAATAATAGTCTCCACATCTTTTATATTTTTAATAGCCTAGCCACTTTGCCTCTCAACAAATTTTAAATATTTAAATTTTCAGGATTTACGCAGTAGACCGCACGAGATATCAACAGAAATCAAATCCATGAAACAAATACTCCGCGCTGACAAATATGAGTTAGCTTGCCAGCAGGCTTCGAGGATGAAATGCAACAAAGCTTGCAAATATGCGGCCACGGAAGCTTGTAAGGAAGAAAAGTGCTTCGAGGAAAAAAAGGCAGCTTTAGACAAGGCCTGCAAGAGCCATTGCAAACAAAGCTATGGTGGTAAGGATTCAGATGATGATTCAGACAGTGAAGACTCAGGATCCGAGTCTGAAGAAGTAAAGAAAGAACCAGAACATGAGTGGAGATTATAGTATGGAGAATAACCAAGTTCCAACAACGCAGTACGGAATAAAGCTTAAATTCATTATGAATTAACTTACCTATTTGTAGAATAACATTTTAATAAATAGTTCCATTTGTTTATACAAAATATATTATTATTATGACTGTTTATTGTAAAACAGACAAGACCGACTTGTTACAATACATACCTATTAGAAATAAAAAAAGATTAAAAATCTGTATCTTGACGCGATAAAAACTACCCGACAGATACACAAACTTTGTTGTTAATCCAACGTTACAACGATGATACAGTAAAGTTTAAAAATATGGGATAACGCAACGCAACATATCAAAAATATGTCCCAATGCGCCTTATTTCACTTTCATAAGAACTTCGTAACATATTTATGAGTGGATTCTTTCGCTGCGTTTTTTGCACTTGACTGTTACCATACAATACAATGCAATACTCTTTATTGTACACCACAGAAAGTTACAATTGGAGCAAATAATAATAATTCAATAATGATACGTAGTAAATATATAAAGTAAAAAAAAAAGAAGTTGCAGTCAAAGCCAAACGAAACTTACGGCGTTGACTCATCATCGACAGTTACCGAGTTTTGAACCTATGCTGTCCTCATCGTCGAAAGTTAACGATCCAGAGGGCCCTGCCAAGATGCACTACGCTAACTAGCGTTTCTATTCGTTTCTTGTTTAAACCAATCACGTCACTGGTAGATGACGTGATACGAAAAGTCACGTGATCTACCAGTGACGTGATTGGTTTAAAAACGAAACGAATAGAAACGCTCGTTAGCGTATTGCATATTGTCTAGCGCCTCAGTTCAAAAATCTCCTACTAATAGAATTGAAAACGAATGGTGTGGACAACTCGCTTTTAAATTTTCTATCGCTCGTAATTCCGAAAATACGGTTTAACCGTTATTGCTCACTTTTGAGTGAAACTTTTTAGCGCTCGTAAGTAAAAACACGTCAGAACACGTCTTTGATTACTAAAGTCGATTCTAAAACGTCACGTATGATTATAGTGCTATATTGCACACCATAAAGTAAGATCGTTACCTATATGATAAGTAAATTATTTTACACGGAAAAAATACCGTCATAAAAATACTTACATAGTAAATCGGCTCCGTATTCGCAGTTGGCCAGGTGGTCAAACATGGCGGTCAGGACTGGAAGGATCACTCCGTTGATGTAACCCAGTGACGTGGACGTTTTGAGATGCGTGCCTCGGAGGTGCGCGTATTTACCCTGTCGAAAAAATACTGCTCAGGAAACTCCAAATCAAAACTGACAGTCAGTGTTTTACTACAATGATAGGTACTGACAGACCTCGGCTGGCAGACTGTTAAGCTACATTCATATTTTTTGTATATATTTGTTTCATATATGTATATACGTTTGTATGAAATTTGAAATGGAGATAGTAACATACTTTACACTTGCTTACAAGTATTCCCCTATTCACCCTCGCCGAAGGTGAAACGGTCAAAAACTTGGAAACATGCAATGGTTTCGACACACATGCAACAAGGTAGCAATTGCTCAATAAAAATACATATGATTTTCATGCTACTATTTGTTG
The DNA here is from genome assembly GCA_948252455.1 of Acleris cristana. Taxonomy (NCBI): domain Eukaryota; kingdom Metazoa; phylum Arthropoda; class Insecta; order Lepidoptera; family Tortricidae; genus Acleris; species Acleris cristana. The sequence continues at coordinate 6,590,499 of OX411797.1, read as the reverse complement.
GGTACGTCTATCTGTAGCTTTAATATGTGATGCCTTTATGCATAAATCAGGTTCTGAACCACACTTACATCCTGCAAATTGAGTATGGTATGTCCAAGATCATCAGCCACGTTGTTGAAGAAGGTCAACATGGATGTCCTGATGAACTCGGGGCAGTTCTTCACCAGCGACTTGGCGTCGATTCCCTTCACGAGGACTTGGAGGCACCGGACTGTTATCCGCACATCTGGGCCAAAAGCTGCCAATCTGAGGGAGTGAGATTTTTTAAGCCGGTTACACATGGTACAAATACAGAAGTATCCGGTGGATTCCCAAAGTCCCACCAATAACAAGAAGATGGTGAATACATCAATATAGTCATGATAGTAGACTCCTTCGATTATCTACAAAAATACAGTAAAATGAGCTTCTAGGTAGTCCTAGCACAAAAAATAAAGCAACGTGAGTGATCATACTGATCATAAAAAATAAACATTGCTACGGCTTACTCACGTATGAATGTCAGGAAAGGGTCCGACATGATTTCAGACTCATTACCTAATCCGTTGCCGGCGGAAGTATGTTCAGGCGTCGTTGTCTCTGTATACGGTATACCGTACGGTAGCAGTGTAGGCGCTCTCGTTCCTTTACATACGTTTGATTCGACCGGCTGAGTTCGGACGACGACGCCCGAACATACTTCGGCCGACAACGGATTAGGTGGACGCCTACCGTTAGGAGTCTCTTTAATCTTCCCTGATGGGATGTTATTGCGGGCGCCGTCTTCCAGACATCGACCCGTTTCCTGACATTAATATGTGAGTGCCAGCAATGTTTATTTGACTCGTACACTTCGCATTTTTCTGTTGTTAGTCTATTTTGTGCTAAAGAATATATTTTGGGTAGGCGGAGTTTTCAAACCTCGATTGTTGTAAATCTTCCGTTCCGCTGTCATAAAAAAATGTGTGGGAAATAGTCAAAAAAAGGATTTTAAAATAGTACCGAGGTTTGTATGATTAAAACTTTAAAAAAGGCATACCTGGACCGAAGCAAACTTGCAAGCTTGCAGAACAGAGCTGCAACCATTTCTTTCTCTTTCAGACTCGCAGCTCCGACGTTATTGGTTGCCGTGGCAACGGCTATGAAATAATTTCGATGGGTCGAAAAGTATTTCTCCATTAGTGGCAGGACAACCTAAGATAACATTTTTTTATTAGAAAATTAATGATAACAAATTACAACTTTGAAATAATGTATCCATGATAAGGTTGTTTATGTAACTATAGTGAAAAGCAAATAAGAAGTCAATTCTGACAGCTGTGAACGCAGTAGGTACAATTTATAACCTATTCGTAGTATTGGGATGAGAGATGTCAGGATTTACTTCTTATCTGCCTTCTACTATAGATATAGGTGGTGGGTATTTAAGTACCCATTAAGTATTTACTCCGGGTAAATGTCTCCGTATAAAAAAATCTTTTCATATACGTATATGAAGTAAATAAGTAGAAAACTCTATTAAATTTGTAAGTATGACCTACCCTAAATATCATGGTAATCAAAAATATCTGGTGTACACATATTTCATATTTTTGAAAATGCATTTAATGGTGGGAGATTCAGTTTCTAACGGCCAAACCCTATATTCAATCCGCGGATTAAAATTTGACACTTGCCCATACAAAATGTGTCAAATTTTAATCCGAAGTAAGCCTATCTATCCGCGGTTTGAATATAGGGTTCGGCCATAAGACAACAATATCTGATCGGAATCGGAAAATCTTCATACTTTAGATGAGATTGAAAATGTTGGCACTTTTGATGACTAAAATTATTGTTCAGCGAAATATGAATATTATTCAACAATAAATTATTCAAAAATAATTTTAATTATTACGTTTCGTTTAATTATAATGGTGTCGGATCGAAGACAGAGATTTTTGCAATGTGATGTGGGTATGGTATGGATAATGCTGAAAATGGCATGTCAATACATAAAGGCACAACCGTACCTTTTTTAAATACTTTTGTTCCGACTTGTTTCGCTTGTAATAAATTAGAAACATATAAAAAGAGACATCACAATCTAAACAAATAAATAGAAGATACAGATTGAAACGAAATATCGCTAGAAGTCACTAGAAACTACAACAACAAATAAATGGCCACAAACCATTAGAATTATTTTCATCCCAATGCAATACTTTTGTTCACATTTTTGAATCTCAAAGAATAGAGAATCCATTTTTGAATGATCGAAATTGACGTTTCGATATTCTATGGCCTGTTTTTAAAAGCGACACCTAGCGATTTTCGTCTGAAGCTTTTCACAAACTCACCTTAGAAAAGAACTTAATATCTCTCGTGCTAGTCTTAAAACTGGTTCTTCTACTGAATGTAGTAGAAGGTTTAAACAGTTTCATGTTAATAGTAGCTCTATCTATATACTGTATTAGTTTTTCTAGCAGCGAGTATGCGAATCTGAGTTCTATTGCTACGCCGGTAGTGGTCTGTTCTGTGTCACTCTGGGCTGCTTTGCTGGGCCTGTGCAGCTTGTATCCTTGGTACTGTAGGTATTTGAGGAACTCTTGGGAACGTTCTCTATCCTTCTTCTTTTCTTTGTCGGTGAGGAGATCGTAAGGGACGAGCTGTGGGTGGATTCCGCCTGAAAAAAAAAACAAATATTTAAGTAAATTTACTGAAGCCTATAGAATATGCAAACGTTAACTAGGTAGGTTGACTATTTTTTCCCAGCATAACCATTGGGTAGGTAGGTAAGTCGGTACTATTCATTTGCACTAAACCTAACGTTTGCATATTCTATAGGCGTCATACTTTCGATTAGTATGTTATTAGTCTATTAAACAAGCAATAGCAATAAATAAAAAAGTTCATTTCAGTTTTTTTTTTAAATTATATACTGTACTGGACTGAAATTTTTCAGTCAACCTATTCGCCATTACTTACCATATTAAATTTGATATAAAATACTTTTTATCGAATAAACAGCTGGGTGAAGGTGAAGTCTCCTATTTGGATCTTAGACCAGTAATACTGTTCTCTGGTTTGGTAGTCAATAGGTACCCACCTCCGTTGGTGGTGAGTTCTTCCTTCTTCTTCTTGGCCCAGATGTCATGCGCGTTCTCCGCGAGCCGCTCAGCCATGTTCTGCATCTCTCGGGACAGCGTCAGGTTCGTCATGTCCACTGGGTGCGGGTTGTAGTTGAACGGTGTTGCTGAGTCCGTCTGGATGAGGAAGAAGATTCGGTGAGAGCAATTACATTTGCGGGTGCTGAAGCAAGAGCGAAAAGAAGAATGCGGAAGAATAGAGCGTAGGGATTTAAACGACACCAAGCAAGAGGAAATATTTTTGATTTTCCATGACGGTCGATCAGAGACGCCGACACCTGAGACTTGACTGATCGTTGCAAACACGTCCCAAAAACATAAATCCTAAGCCTTAGGATAGTGGTAAATAAAAATAACATTGTAGGGTCATTAAAAGTAGGCATAAATCTTTGTTTCAATTGGCAGATCAGTTTCAACAGCCAAGGAACGGCATTTTATATTATTACTAGAGGACGCCCGCGACTTCGTACGCGTAGAATTAGTTTCCCGCTACTCCCCCCCATTTCTTTCCGTTGGGGGTCGATTTTCGGAAAATCCTTTCTTAGTGCTCACTTACATCATGAATGGAACCCATGTACCAAATTTCAAGTTTCTAGGTACAGTAGTTTCGGCTGTGCGTTGATATGTCAGTCAGTCAGTTTTGCCTTTTATATATATAGATTAAGATTATTGGGGGGTTGAGATGGGCCTTGTGTGCCGCTTCGATCATTGCTAGTCTATTGTGGCAGCACTTTGTTTAGAGCTCACCGCAAAGACCCCTTGCGTTGAGGTATTCCAGATGCTTTGGGCAGTGTGTTTTTTTATATCAAAGAGAGGTAAATGAGCATGCGTGCTGCCTGACAAGGCGAGCCATGATACCGGCAACTCAAGAAAAGTTGTCTGGTTGTTTTAGAAAAATAAAAGCTCTTTTGTTATGGCCACCATGTCATAGCTGTTGTTGTTATAAAACAACCACCTGGATTCTGACTTAGGCCAGTGAAAACGTTCTGCCAATTGAGCTATATTAGTTGGTTGGTATGTATAACATAGGTAGTTACATTACTTCCAGCTTCTTAATAACGTTCGCATGACTTTTGCTATTACACTTCCACTCGCAGCTTTAGTTAGAGCACGAATAGGTATTTCAATCAAACGTCATGTTTTCGAATTAACTTTACTATTATTCGAAAACATGTTTTGAACTTATGTAGTACGAACCCCTACTCGATGACGATACGAAGGTAAGCGTCAACGTCAACATGCTATAAAATTTAAGTATTAAATACTTACTAGAGGGCGCTGATATCAATTGCAAAACATTTTCTCGATGACTTTACGTTAACGTTAATCGATAGAAGATATAGAATAGAGATAGAGCTTGTGCTTGGGATACTGCTTATAACTCGTGTTTCATATTAAAACTAAGATTTCCGATAACTATTAAGAAACTGGTAGTACTGTACGTAGGTAAGGATAGTCGACTTACCACGAGGTCTGGGGCGCGCTGCAAACGGGATATGGAAAACAACATACAAGTTAACACAGGGGTTGAGTGCTGGGTTGAAGGGTTCGGTAGCTACCACAGATGCTATACTGAAAAGACGAACTAAGTGCGGAAAATAAACATCTCTCCTGATATGAGGGGCTAGACAAGATGCATTACGCTAACCAGCGTTTCTATTCGTTTCGTTTGTAAACCAATCGCGTCACTGGTAGATCACATGACTTTTCGTATCACGTCATCTACAAGTGACGCGATTGGTTTAAAAACGTAACGAATAGAAACGCTAGCTAGCGTAATGCACCTTGTCTAGCCCCTCTGTACTAAACTTATTAAAGCCAAAAACTGTCTGTTCGTAGAGCCCTTTGACTAAATCGCTTGATACCCAAGGAAGGACATACAATAATATAATACGAGAAGGTACTTCTCATCCTTGAAAATTCGACAGTTGCCATAGGAGTAACGATAATCATGTTTCTTTTTCTATTTAAGATTTGATTATAGATCTGTGGTAGCCACACGAGAGCGGTAACTAGAGCTACTTAAATAATTTGAAATAGTTCGTTCCATCGAAAACATGGTAGCTCCAGCTACCAAAAACACTAATGGTAAGATGCTACATTTAAGCATGGGTATAAAAAAGATAGAGGTTGTGACAGGTAGCACAGTTACGTACAGTCACCAGCAATAATATATTATACAAAATTGGGCGCAAAAATAACTGACACGCTCTTATACCTCTAGTAATAAAGACGTGTCAGATATTTTTGAGCCCAATGTTGGATAATATATTGTTGCTGGTGACTGTACCTACTTATTGGTTGAATGTGCCTTATAAATACTTTGATTAGCGATTGAGTAGGTAACCTACCATAGTCCAGTAAACTTTTAAGTGTGAATGAGGATCTCCATCAAAATAAATGGTGCCAGTCCTCAAAATAAGTATGACAACAAAACGAAGTGCAAAACGTTAAGCATCAAAGTGGAATTGAAAAAGGGGGTAACAACCATGCATACGATATTATGACAGTGCTGTAAAGAAAATAAGTACCGTTGGCTTTTCTTTTTCAGTTTCTTCTTCCTGACAGCGTGATTTAATAAAAACTTATTAACTGGTGTTTTGCACCGGATGGTAAGTGGTACCTGAGACTCATAGCAATCTCAAGACAGAAATCTTTCACCGTACCTAGAGTAACCATGAGTATTTTGTAGAGCAAGAGCAACCTCATACGATATTACTGTAGACTCTAGTCTAGAACTGTATTGACACCAAGAACTATTTTAAATGTGTTCTGAAAAAATCATACTTATTCATTGTTGCTTTTTTTTATTCATTGTTGACTGACAATGAGAAAAAAATGAAAAAATCTGCTAACGGCTAAAGGGCTTAAGCGCCACATGGTCTTTCCTACATCACAGCTAAATGTTAGACTTAAAAAACAAAACCCTGTTACAATCAAAATGACGTCATTCCGACCACTATAACCAAAGCTGGGGAAACAAACACTGATAACATATTATTAAAAAAATATATACAAAAAAAATATTTACTCTTCTGAGACAAATCTCTATAAGCACGATTTTTATTAGAACACCTTTTAAAAAAGCCACAAGTGCAATTATTTCATAGAAGCATATTAAACTCTCAAGGGTCTCAATAAGGTTGGAAGTGCAATACAACATTTAGTAGATGGGCCTTTTTTCCGTAGGAGGGCAGAATTGTATTGTAGGATAAAGTCTAGAGGTGGTGATAGGCTGGTATTCAATAAAGTGTTTTGTATTGTTATGTTGTAGGTATTTAAGGTAGAAATGTTGATTAAAATGTAACTGATGTACTTAGGGTCCCTCTGAATACCAGCGCCGCAGCTTGCTGCGGCACAAAGCTGAGCTGGCCCTTTTCAACGCCAAGTTAAATGTTTTGTTTTGCTTGTCATTTGTTTTATGCGTGTTTGCGTTAAATGTATTTTTCTATTCTATTCTATTCTACTTACGCCTCCCGTCTTGGACTGCCGCCTCATCGAGCTCCGGTTGGTGCTAGGGATGTCCACTTCAGAGTGTTCCACTGACCAGCCGATGGCTAACAATGCTTTTAGCGATTCGCGTACGGGCTCCTTGTAGCGCTCTTTTTCCTGTAAATAATAGATTGTTTTAGCCTCATGAGACCCGGGTCCCTAAAATATTACTTGTCATAAAGACCTAACTTACTATCTATAGCACAAAATGGCAACCATCATTAAGTCCTGACAATTCAAAAATAAATTATATCATTATGACCGAACATGACCGATGTTGTTATTAAAAGAACAAAATCGAGTACTTATTTTAAATTTACCGCAAATTTTTAGAAGAAACAGCATTATCTCCATCGTCATATATTTGTCTCTATCCCACGCGCCGAATCAAGCGAAAGAAAGACGCCATATTTATTCTTAGTAGCCAGCAACAGGTGATAATGGCGGCACAAGTATAAAACAGTAAAAAATCTGTGTTTAAGGTTCACGACTCAGTGACAATATTGTTTTTGTTCCTTTTGAAGAACACTCGGTTATAATGCCATCTTATATGTAGTAATACCCAGGACTCAATGGTGAACGCCATTTTGTTCTTTTAAACGACACCTGGGACTCAGGAGGATAAACATAGTGGGCAACATTCAATCAAAATCTTGGCTTTGGCGTGGATAAGACAAATGAGTACAGTCGAGTAGATAGATAGTGTACACTTTATTACCTTGTCACTTTAAACGCTGTGACAATTCGTGTATGGCAGGCAGTTTAGACATAACAATATTAGACAAGGTGCTAAAGAATACACATATTAATGAACTCGACTGTACACTGACCACCTGATGGTAAGTGGTTTCAAAAGCGTGTCGCGGCAGTTGGGCAAGATGGTGGCAGCAATCCAGCCGGACTGAAAATGGTCTTACCACCCAATTTCGACGATGTAAGAAAAAGCTGTAAATTCCGAGTCGGACTCGCTCACGAAGGGTTCTGTACCATTATTGTACGGGAGCCCAATTAAATTTGTATCATTTGTTGAGCGACAATAGAAATACACACTCTATGAAAATTTCAACTGTCTACCTATTAGGATTTATGAGGTACAGCCCTCTGATAGACAGACGGAAAGACGGATGGACAGCGGAGGCTTAGCAATAGGGTCCAGTTGGCAGCATCCTTTGGGCTACATACATACATACATACAATCAGGATTCTTTTTCGTATAGGTAGGCAGAGACCACTTCCTTCCACTTGCTATAATCCAGACAAACTTCCCTCGCTTTCTCCACACTCTCTCTCTTCTCTTCTTCATACACATGTGTCGGTACGGAACCCAAAAAACCGGACAAGGCGAGTCAGACTCGCCCACCGAGGGTTCCGCACATGACACGGTCAACTCAATTCAAAATTTCCTTTCAAAACCGCCGCCGTTCCTTGCATAAAGACCCTGTTTTTTTGGTGATTTAACTAAAAACGTACAGATTTCAGATTTTTTCCTATATTTGTAGTAAAAGACGGTTATACTTGCCAAATTTCATAGTTCTACCCTATACATTTTGATTCCCTCGAGAGTGTCGAAATACACGTTTTTTGCGACATAAACGGCCGTATCTGTTTTTTACGTAAATGTAGAAGTTTGATTTTTTCACAGCTTCAAGGGACTGTCAGTTTGAGTATATGGTTTAAATTTCAACCCGATACCTCCACGCGTTCCCGAGATAAAGGGTCTTGACACACAGACAGACGGACAGACGGACAACAAAGTGATCCAATAAGGGTTCCGTTTTTTCCTTTTGAGGTACGGAACCCTAAAAAGGTTAGAAAGTAACTTACATAGTCATTGAGCATGTTATACGGCTTTAACCGAGGGTGAGCCTTTTGCCCTTCCGATCTGGATTCGGCGTACACCCAACCGTTCTCGATTTTCCTGTAAAAAACATAAAATGACCATTTGAAGACTACCGACATAGTTGCCCTGTTATAATCTTGTTTTACTCGTATAGTGAATTAAAAATATTGTTAAAATCATTCGGTAAACAACTAAATATGCCACAGACGTCACGGTATCTGTTACATTTACGGTACCCTCGGTACGCGGTGCCGAATCAAACTTGACTGGTGTTTTATTTGTGGGTGCTTTTGTTTTGTGGCTTGGTTTTTAACCCCTCACGTAAAAAGAGGTATCTATATATCCGTCCGTATCATTGTAGTTCCCAAAGGTATAAACCGCTTCAGACGCGATCGTTTTCAAAAGAAAGCCTGTTTTATCGGTCTGGTTTTAAACTAGCTTTTATTAAAATCGGTTAGGTAGTTTAAAAAATACTATGAAAGTGGGGTCACCATTATATCACGGGTTTTACCTATTTAGCACTCCCCTCTAAATAAAAAAGGATGCTTAAGCATTTTGATGGTCAAAACAAATTTAACTCCCTATCTTAAGAAATAAGGTCACTTATACGTACGCGGTTCTATGAGACATGCGCCCTTTTTTCAGAGGGCAGAATAGTTAAAAGTAGTTTTTGCTCTAGACTTAAAGTAGCAAAGCATTGTGCCAGATATCAGGCTGTTAAAATATTTAATAAATTGCCTACTCAGCTAAAAATGATCACGAACCTTGAATTATTTAAAAATAAAATAAAAGCCTTCCTGTTAAGAGGTTGTTTTTATAGTGTTGATGAAATATTTGAACAGTGTCATTAGTATAAATTGTAAACCTTTCCAGTGTTATTTATGTAGGTATATTATCTATATTGTAAATTTTGTTGAGTCAAATATGTTGTTAGTGATTACGTATAAGTTACAATATTAAAGTCATCGTAGTATTTTAAGGAGTGTATATCATAGTTTCGACTACGTACCCTCGGAATATCATGCTATCGAATGTTCGTTGGCTCGACTGTTACTGGATCGAATATTCGCTGGGTCGAAAAGCGTAGAAACAATAAATCGTCAAATCGAAATTGAGATTTCGATTGTCATCCCATAGAAAATCTCAGACACGAATGTTCATTGGCTCGACTGTTACTGGATCGAATATTCGCTGGGTACGAAAAGCGTAGAAACGATAAATCGTCAAATCGAAATTGAGGTTTAATAACCATAACCATATAATTCTAGATTACGTCTTGTCGATTGTACATATTTCGGCCACAAGTATTTCGATCCAGCGAATATTAATTACAATAACAGTCGAGCCAATGAATTTTCGGTACACCACTGATCGAAACTATACAATTCTAGATTACGTTTTGTCGATTGTACATGTTTCGGCCACAAGTATTTCGATCTAGCGAATATTCATTACAATAACAGTCGAGCCAACGAACATTCGATAGTATGATATTCCGAGAGTACGTAGTCGAAACTATGATATACACTCTATTTTAAGCACCTCATATAATTGTATATTTCAAACACAATCCTGTATTGTTCATCTATACATATAATAAAGTTGTAGAAGGGAAAAAATCTGTACATTCAAGATATTTACTCAAAAATACTATAGGGGCCCTCAGAATGAGCAGCAGAACACGTTTCTACAATTTTTAGAGTTGGTGTCTGTTTGTCTGTTTGTCTGTTTGTCTGTTTGTCTGTTTGTCTGTTTGTCTGTTTGTCTGTTTGTCTGCTTAATTTTGTTTCTCCTCGCATCAATTGAAAACCACTGAACCAATTTTAATGCGGTTTTCACTAAAACATTTCAGTAAACGATGACCAGGTTTATATTTAATAAAAAATTAAGATATGACAATCAAAGTGGGGGAAAAGAGGGGTTAAAGTTAGTATGGAAAAAAGTTACCGGATTGAGCTGGTTACTTGAAACTTTGTATAATTACTCTTCGTAACAAATTAAACAATACCTGTTTCAGGATTTCTCGATTAAAGTTTAAACAACTAGGAAATTATCAAATTAGGCCAATTACATGTATTTCTTTAAAACCCTATTCGAGGGCCGTCGATCACTTTACGTGATTACAAATATCAACATTTTATTCTCCGTTTATTACATAGAAACTAAATTCAAGGATTTTTTATAATTCAATGTACAAAATGTTATAAAAAGACAAAATAAATTATTCCAATACGTTGTTGTAACAAATGAGACGCCATGATGACGTGAATCAAAGAAAAGGACAACCATATCCCTCCCATAACTGGAGAGATCAAGACAGAAAAGCACGCGATCATAGATAAACGTTATAGAAGCGAAGTTGTGATTGAAATTTACATTGTCGCGTTGATACTTGAAAACATTGTTTTAATGCGTAATAACGACAGATCAAGTTCGAATACATATTTAAGACAATATTTGGACAACCAAACTCCTATTTTTAACCGCCGGAAAAAAAGGAGGAGATTATACGTTCCACTGTATGTAAAATTTTTTATGTATGTTCAACGATTTCTCCGTCAATTATGGTCCGATTTCAAAAATTCTTTTTTGCTTATAGAATATACTTCCGAAGTGGTCTCAATGTCACCAAATTGTAATCTGATGAGGGGATCCATGAGGAATTGAGGGAACTCCTCAAATATTATAGGTAGTATTTTTACTAACAAGTCCAGCATTTGCATTCAGATAATATCATTTGGTGAACTGAAACTGATGATGAAGACCACAGATGGTCAACGGGACTCCTCAATGGTACCTATTTCAAGGGTGGCGATAGTTAAGATATCTCGATTAAGATAGTTGAGCGACTATAACGTAGAACATTTAATTGTTGAAATATGACTATGACTTTCCCGTGGACTTGCGGTGAACTTGAAATGTCTTAAAGTTTCATATCAACTAAAAAGTGGGACTACATGACAGCTTACTATGATCACTAAAAAGTATAAAATAAAATAAACGTTTTAAAAAACACAAAACCACGTTCAAAAACGCATAAAACATATTTTTTTTAAATGGTAGGTAACTTATAGGTCAGTGACTTACAATATTTTTAACCAAAAGCCGACTTCAGTTTGACTGACCTATATGTACCTACCATTTTAAAAGAAGTTATTTTTTGCGTTTTTGAAGGTGGTTTTTTTATTAACTTAGCTTGGGTTTAACAATTTCGATCATTAATTATTCTCTTCTTTGGGTTCCGCAGCATTATAGCAAAAAGAGAAACCGTACAATTTCGTCATGTTCATGTTTATCTAAAACATATAATATGTCACATATACCTACATTTTTTTGGTTATAAACATTAGTAGTATATCAATCAGATTATGAAATAAAAAAATAATTTCGTTAGTAGTAAAAAAACAGTACCTACTGAATAAACTAACTCTAATAGCGCAAACTTGCAATGCATTTATTTCAGGATCATAGAGTTCCATAGATTATTAGTAACATTAAATCTTATTCTCTATTAGTAATTATTTGTCAAAAATGTACAATTGATTAACTTATTTTCTCCTATGGCTTCTGCCACCCAGTGTGACAACCCGTGTTGTACATTCTGTTTTGTTAGTCTATGTCAAAATGAGCGATGTCAGATTGACGTTGACATATCCGGATTTTATAATTTTTTCCGCCATTTTCAAAACTTCGTCTCCTGACATTGGTGGAATCATCGATAGTATCGATGGAGCTACAAACGAAAAATTGAATTGAAAATTGTCCGGACTTCGTCAAGGCTTCTCAATATTACCATTTTTACAGTACTCCTTCTTCTTAGTAGCTCTGGGCCGGTTATGGCTATCACACTTGCACTCGCATCTGACAATATGTTTGTCACTTTTTTTTATAGAAAAACGAAGATTGCCGAGTGCTATTAAGAAACTGGTCGCACTGTACAGTTGTTATTTAAATATTAGGGCGGTTAATATGATCATTTGATTTTTTTACGGGTAGTCACATAATTTTTGGCGGTTGATTAACTACTGTGCTACTATGAAAAATATGAGGGTAGTTTTGCGTGCGGAAATTAGCGTTAGTTTTAGTTATAGGTTTAAACGATTACACGTTGTAAAATCAAGTTTTAAGGAAACGAGCCAGGGGTGCGGGGCCAAAGTGATAAATAGGGGGCTCGGAGGCGCAGCCCCCGCCTTAAAGAAAGGACCTTACCGACCTCCTTAATAATATAGATAGGTAAGTTTTTTAGTTTTCATGTTTCCTCTAGAGCAGATAATAGGAGCTCTGATGATTTTTCGTTCATTTCGTTTTGCGTGCGGAAATCAGCGTTAATTTGAGTTAAGTATTCGAGTCTAAACGATTAGATATTACATTAGGCATTGTGAATATTAGGTAAAGTCAAGGCAAAGGTTTACACAGGAGGGGCTCGAGGCCGTAGCCCCCTCCTTTAGAAATACACCGTACCGACATATTTATATGTTACTAGAGGACGCCCGCGACTTCGTATTCGTAGAATTAGTTTCCCACTACTCCCCCCATTTATTCCCGTTGGGGGTCGATTTTCGGGAAATCCTTTCTTAGTGCTCACTTACATCGTGAAAGGAACCCCTGTACCAAATTTCAAGTTTCTAGGTACAGTAGTTTCGGCTGTGCGTTGATATATAAGTCAGTCAGGTTTGCCTTTTATATATATAGATAGATAGATAGAAGATAGATAAGATAGGTAAATTTGAGCTTTCTTTTGTCTTTCAAAGTAGAAAATAGGAGTTCCGTTGAGTTGTCTTTAGAACACTTAATTGGGCCGGGTTTGACGGATCTTACCATAATATTATAAACTGGCCAGAACCACGACTTCGTCTGCGTTGATTTCGATTAACGTTATTCCCTCGGGAACTTTTAAATTTTCCGGGATAAAAAGTAGCCTATGTTTTAATCCATTGTATAAGCCATCTCCATTTCAAATTTCATCCAATTCGGTCTAGCTGTTGCAAGAGTGCATAATGTACACATACTTACTATGAATTTTGCGCTTATAATTATTAGTAAGGATGAGAAAGTTTGGAAGTTTGTTAATTACGCTTCAACCACTGAACGTATCCAGATTAAACTTGGCACGCATATAGGTTAGGTTCTGGAATAGGACTTAGGATAGTTTTTATCCAATAAAACGTCTCATTCCTACGGGAAATCAAATTAATCGTTAAAAGATGTGAATTTGCGCACAAAGTTTACATGGACGAGTATAAAAATTAAAAAGGTGAAATCTCAGGTAGCCATGTGTGAGTAGTGTGTTTTTATTTCTGTTTACGTTTGTCATCCTGTTATCCTTTCAGTTGTATCCACTGATGTGTGCGTACACGGAAGTTACTAAAGAAACACACTTTTAGTGTATAGATACGAACTAGATGGCGCTATTGTTGCTCTGGTGTGGTCAAAGTCGCTGAAAGGGGTGGTTGAGCGATTTTCCCTATACAGCGCAATTATAAGCTTTATGGTTAGGCTAAATTTTATTATTCATCCTGGTAACATCAAATTCTGAAGTCCACGCAGACGAAGTCGCGGGCAGAAGCTAGTGAATAAATAAGAATAATAATAATAATATGTGTTATGTTACCTGGAAGCCCAAGCATCGTGGTAATGCTCCGAGAACTTCTGCACGATGGTGTTCAGGTCGTTGTTGAGAGCGACGGACGTGGTGTTGATGGGCTGCGGATCGTACTGGGGATTGTCGGGCCCACCTGTACAACAAAAAATTATAGCGAGTGAGGCACATGATAGGCTTCCCTATGATAATAAGCTCCCTTTAAGAGGGACCAGAGGCCCTAGACAAGATGAATTACGCTAACAAGTGTTTCTATTTATTTCGTTTTTAAACCAATCGCGTCACTTGTAGATGACGTGATACGAAATGTCACGTTATCTAGCAGTGAAGCGATTGGTTTAATAACGAAACGAATAGAAACGCTAGTTAGCGTAATGCACCTTGTCTAGGGCCTCAGGGGTAACGTCCCCATCCGTTTCTGTTAACCCTCCCTCCTGTCGCTCTCTTCTGACAGGCTTCACAGACTTCACTCTTCTCTACGCCGGACGCCATTACGGTTGTGAGAGCTCGGAAAGTTGTGATTTAATTATAAACCTATAACCATTTACTAAATACCTAGCTGCCTGTTGGTGCAGGGTGTGGTTACGGGTTTTTGGAGTTGTTGGAGATTCTATAGCTCTGCCTACCCTGTTCTGGGAATAGGAGCGTGAAGATGTGTATGTGTGTAAATACCTAGCTTACTCGAACCCTGAAAACCTTATTTGATCACCGCCCAGCTCTACGTACTTCATGTTCTAATTAAGCGTCATAATTATTTTATTTATCATTATTACTTTAGCCTAAAGGTTAACTGGTAACAGCAGCGACCACTACATCAATATTGGCAAATATGGACTATGTTGTCCTGTTAAGTTAATTCTTTTTTAAATCCTTACCTGAACTTTGGTGTTCTTTTCCATAGAACTCGTCATCGTAGTTCTTTACAAGGGAGTAGTCAGGAGGCAGCGCGCAACCTGCAACACAACCACACGATTAACTAAGGGGGGGTAAGGTGACCTTGACCTTGACCTTGAAATTAGTCTAAGAACAAGTGATGTGATGGAAAGCGCATGTTTTTTTCCCAAAATCTAACGACATCGTATTTTCTTTGGTTGTGGTCGTATTCATCTTGCTCTCTCTGTTGGGTTCGATGGGTCCTAAAGCTAACTAGCTGAGCCAGCAAGATAAATACGGAACTTTATGAGAAAATACGATACCATTTGTGCTGTTTTTGACGTGCCTTAGTATTCAATCCTGTTTACACTTACATTCAAATATTCGAATACCTACAATTGAATATCAAGGCAGCATATTATTATTTAGTAGCTTCGTTCAATTACCGATAGCGATGAGGCAGGGAAGAGCCTTCCCGAACAGCTCAGGCTCGTACTCCATCTGGCTGAGGGAGTCGAAGATGTTGCTGAAGAGCATCATGGTCAGCCGCTTCTCCTCGTCCGAGGAACCGCCGGCGCCGGAGCTGCCGTAGTACTTCGCGCAGCGCTCGTAGTGGAGAGTCAAAAGCTGAGGAAATTGAAGGTACGTATGTAAAGTTTCTGTGGTACGATAAGAAATAGTTTCAGGTGTGGTAGGGATGCAGAAATCCTCAAAAAATAACTTTCAATGCGTAAGGCCATAAAAATTAAGTAACCTTTTAGTGGAATTATTCCTCGAGCACTGGTTTAGCTGAATCGCACAGCTTTAATGAAAAAGTAGCCTAACTCACTTAAGGAGGTGGTGGAAGTAGTGGGCATCGCACACCAAAAATAATGAATAACGCATTTAGCATTTACTATATACTTGATTATGAGGTGACTTCAAATTTATATGCATTATTTTTTCCTCTCACCACGACTTTATGCTTAAAGCTGTGCACAACGCATAGACAGGCGGTAATGCTTTCATTATTATCAGCCTATATTAGTCTACCAAGCACGATCTAAGCTATTGTCATCCAGCTTTGGCCAGTCACCTATGCTAAAGGGCTCTTACACTGCATTGCCGATCCGCAGTCGCCACTAAAGTTTCCTACTCACCCTCAAAGCAACAGTAGTGTACTCCGACAGCCGCGACACGTCGACGGTGAGCTTGCGCAGTAGTTTGAGCAACATGGACGGCTGCATGGCTGATGTCAAAGCGACCAGGAAGTCTGACACCGCTTCACGTTGGCCCTTGGTGAGCATGCGGTTCTTGGATAATCTGGAATTGGAGATGGACCATAAGAGCGTTGGAGCATACTGTGCGACAAGTTAATGCGCGACTGTTTTGCAGAGTATCAGAGGTTAGGGTTCTGCTGCTACGTAGTATATAGTTGTGCAGATGCTTCGTCCCCATCAAATTCTGGCACTCCGCAGGACGTTAGAAAATGAACTTGTCGAACTATAGAAGGGGGTCGAATAGAGATCTTGAGGAGCCGAATGTGAAAACTAGTACAGTACTTATACATTTTTTCAAACGATGACCCCTTAAAATACGGTTTATTAACCAAATTTTTACAAGAAACAGCTAATTATATTTTAGCTTTGAACAAAAATCATCATCATATCAGAAGAAAAACATCCACTTCTAGACATAGTCTCCCAAAGATAGCCACAATAGTTCGTTACAGTCGCCTGTACCCAACAGATACTAACCGGTACACAGTGTGCAGAGTGGCGTCAAGAAGACTGGCGTAGTTCTCTGCCTCATTGTAGAAGTTAGCGTGCTTGATCAACAGCGGCAGTATGGAGTTGCCGATGTAGCGGTTCATGGACAGAGCCATGTCCGACTCACAGCCGTCGTTCTACAAATAAATAAATATCAGGAGATGATCTCAACCAATTCGAATTCCTAGTCCTAAAGTAAGCTCCAGGCTAGGCATTGAACAACGATACTCCAAAGATAAATGCTTTAATTCAAAAAGAACCAAAACAAAAGTCTTATAAGAATTAAAACTGGGATTGCTAATTTCTTAACCATCGATACACCAACTACGTTAACCGCGTTCTCAAGCACGTAGTCAAGATACCTGAGTTATATAATTTCAACGTCAATTTTGGATTAAGAATCTTTGTTTTACGCTTGACTGAATTGTGATGAGTAGCCAGTCATGCATATCTACATGACAACGCAATCACAATATTTGCTACTGATATTCAATTCTTCGTTTCTTTCTTTCTATTAACAAATCAAGCGATTCTTACCCTGTCTAGCATAGTAGCAGCCCTCAGGTCCGGCAAGAAAGCTTCTTCTAGAAGTCTGTAGAACAACTCCTGAGTCTCGATACCGTAGACTCGCTCCAGGAAGAGCACAACGCTCTGCTTATGACCCGGAATGAGGCCAGAAGGCATGTCTATAAAAAACAATATGTAAAATTAAGATACTTTACGTTTTGCAAAAGAAAAATAAGATTGTTGCAATTGGAAATTTTCGGCACGTTGGTCAGTTTTACAATTAATTATGTTGACGATTCTATAATATGTAAGGGGTCAACTGTTAAATTATTACTTTAATACGTCGCTATATGCTATAAATAATAGGATAAAATATTATAATATCATTCGATTAACGGTAAAGTTTTAAATTAACGAATGATGTAGTATATAAATTCATTAATGCAGTCAAGCAGCCATACCATTTAAAGCTATAAGCATAAGCAGAGCAAAATTGCCTAAACTTGAAGCATGTTCATTCATGCGTGAGTGAGATGGGAATACATTATTGACTGAACATGCATCAAGTTTAGGCAAATTATCTACCTATTCCGATCTCTGGCTATAAGTCACCGACGCACCTAAAGTGGATAAGCATGTTTTATTTTGCGTGAAAGGAGTAAGTACTCATCATGTTTACAGCCGGGCCGAATCAAACTGGTTGCACACCCGGCTGTCCTGGTAATGTTGCTCAGTAGCCTTTTATCTTGGGACGCAATGTCGATATTGTTCATATCTCACCAGACTTGGGTCTCTCTTCCCCAGCCGCTGGGTTGTTGAGGGTGAATCGCAAGCTCAGCACTCCCTGCAGGTCTTCCAATGGCACAAGGGAGCGCAAGATGGCGCGAGCTCGTAGTGACTCGTTCTTGCCCTGGAAGTTGTAAGGATAAAGCATCACTAAACAATATTACTGTGCTATGAGAGGACCATAATGTTGTGGAGTACTAGGATTTATGTCCAGCAGTGACCGTCGTTTGATGAATATAGTGCTATCATCATCTTTCCATCTTTCCTGCATAAAAGCATTCTATCCTTAGTCTTCAAGGTTGGCAATGACAGCACAGGGCTCCCTGACCATTTCTATGGTGGCTTGTGTTATGGTTCCTCATGCCACAGGATAAATGAATGTTCCTCATGAGTACGCGAGTGTCTGAAGATTAGATTCGTAAGAAAAAGAACCAACTTTAACACAACACAGTCAGTGAAGACCATTTTAACTAAATCTCGACTTACCAGAGCAATAACCCCAGCGTCGGGCGCGCACCGCCCCAACAGGTCAACGAGGGTACAGTAGAAATTCAAAATGGCTGCGCCGGTATCGATGTAGTCCTCGTCTTCATCTGACTCCGGCAGCGGGTGGCTGAACTGTGGACAAATCAGTGTGATCACTTTTGATAGGATCGAAAGATAGTAGGTATACGGGATACTAAGGTAATAGGTTCCATGCCTTTGGCTTTAATGTACTCCAAACATTTAGTACTATTCCATCTAAGCCCGCGGAGTTAGCAACGCATTAACAGTTTATATTGCAAATGTCCAGGATCCTTAAAGCTCAGGTGACATGCGTTCGTTTGCCTTCATCATGCCATGAAAGACCTAACCAGTAGAATCATCTAGTGGACGTAATGTCTAACTTACCAATAAAGTTTAGTTGCAAGGGGAAGCGAAGTGAAGCGCTTTATTTCATTAGGCTAGGTAGGGCCCAGGTGAATTGAGCAAATAAAATGACAGATATTCAAAAATATTTCTATTTGGCAACTCGGAACGATCAGTTACACATAGTATGTCAGCTTCTAAGCAATTATTGCGAAAAATCTAAGAAAATTGTACATGACATGACTCGCTTTCTAAATAAGTCCCCATCTAACTTAGTTTTCTTTGTTAACACTTGTATCTTCAGTTGCCCTAATTTTCTTTACAGCGTGAAAGGAGGAAGGTGAATGGCGGTCCCCTTTCATAACTATATTGTTATCTTTAAACATACCACATATTTCCGAAACAATTTACTCACGGTATTATCTCCCTCTAGCTCCATCTCCCTCAGTTTCCTCCTGTCAGCGATGCGCTCGCTCATTTTGTTGGCGTCCACGATCGCCTTCAACAGACCCTCACCCTCGCCCCTAAGGGCTGGCCCCAGGCACTCTGGCCGGCGGATAAGCAGACGGATGACAAGGTTGGCATTTTCTTCTACGCTTTCACCGTTGACCTGGAGAAATAGATGGTCTAAGATGTCTAAATAGTCAACAGACAAAACATAAGGAATTAGCTATTTTTAGCCGTACGAAACCTGGAAACGTAATGATACCATGTAACGCTAGTATATATAGGTATATGCTAATTAACTGATCAAAATGGTATTTTTTGAATTAGGCAAAAATTCATGCAATAGTTTGGTTTAGGTTTCCCGGAACTAAATAAAATTAAGAGAAGGCAACGCAGCCTCGCAATCTTCATTTACTTTTTTGGGCTACTAATTATTTAATAAAATCTACGTCTTTATACTAATACTTGTCAGCCCTACATAAAGAGAGTGCCAACCTCCAGGCCCTCAAAATGCCGCAAAAATACTCGTAAGTATTTAATGATACGTAAGAATATGACACCCTATTCATAGTGTTCCTGTACGGAATTCAGATACGTACCCAAACGCAGAACCGCAGGAAGTCAAGGTAGCGCTCGCCCTCAACAGGATCCCAGCCCAGGTCAGGGTAGCCCTTCTCCACCAGCTCGGAGTTACTCTGCAGCCCGCACCGAGAGAGGTAGATTGCAATCTTCTCCAGGTAGTGTTCTCTATAAGGAACAGCATCAAGGGTTTGGTAAACATAAATTCAAAACGTCGACGGTTTCTCAACGTATATGAAACCGTGGAGCTCCTTCGAATTTCCAAAATTAAACAGACCCCTTTAGGACTGTACGAAGAAGATATTTTTCTAAAGCAGGTTTAAAGTTCTTTTATGAATAAGGGGGAATGATGTCAAAATATCGAAGGACTGTAGATATAAATAAACTGATCTTAATTACAATGTCAGACACAATTTTCATTGACTTGAAGTCTACTTTGACATGTCTTGAAATGGGAACAGGACATCTCTTGAAGACTAGTTTATTATTACGGTGCCTACCTGAGAGCCAAAGCAAGCTCTGTATTTTCCATAAGACTGGAGTACGCTACGTCCAGCGGTGTGGAACCTCGCAGGGAAGGCCTGGACAGTAGAATGTTGGAGTTTTCTAGCAGGAAGTCGAAATGGTCGAACATGGCTTTTTGGTTTTGGCGGCCGGTTCGGCAGAAGTAGCAGAGGAATCGGCAGCAAGCCACCACCATCTCGTGGGATGTGTCCTGAAACGTAAAAAGCGTGATAAAGTTCTTATATCATGTAAGAAAAACGGAAAATAACGGTTTTCTAATAAAATAGAAGAGCATAGACTGTAACTGATCTTTTTCGGTCACCTCGTAAGGCCCACGTCAAATTGCGCTAGTTCAAAAAAGAATATTGTGTCAGTAGACTAAAGTTAAAAATCACTCTGAAAAATGTCCTAAACTGAGGCCGTAGAACTGTCATAGCTCTGTCCCAAAAGCTATGAGAACCCTAGAGTGAGGTTTAGCGTGACGTAGCTAGGTAGGTAGGTAGGCATTTATTTCATATTGAAAATTACATTATTCATGTCACATAATCATAATGAATTCACAATAAGATCGTCAAAATGTAAATAATAATAATAATAATAATAATGCAATAAAATAAACAAACGCAGTCAAAATGTAAAAATAAGAATTAAGTTAAACAAAATAAAAATATAGCTAATTAGCTACAGTCACAAAATGTCAAAAAAGTATAATGAATAAAAATAACAGATCAATAATAAATAAAACAAAAACAACAAATCAATTCAACCTACTTATCACTATACTCTTTTACGGAATATAGTGATTGCGTCAATAGAAGATCTTTAAGTCGGCAACTAAATATTCCATCCGAAGATTCGTTTTTTAGGTCTGCGGGTAGACGCTCATAGAAAGCGGGCCCTATCACGCGCGGGTTTTTGTCGAGCAGCGCCAACCGCCGCGGCACTCGCTGGAGGCGGCCCGCTATCCAACCTCCTGCACCGTATACTAGTTCTGTTATGCTAAATATGTCATATTCATTTTTGAGTCACGTTATTGACATCTAATAGAACAAAGTAGAGAGCGAAAGAGAGATTGGCTTCCACGTTGGTTACCTTCTCCTTGTCTTCGGGGGACGGGGGGGTGGCGGGGGCGGCGTCTGACTGCGCTTGTGCACGTCGGCCCAACGTGTTCATCATTACTGCCATCACGTTCTCGTGAACGCGGAGCACCCTGTGAAACATGTGATGGAAGATAAGAACATTTTGGGTTTGAGGTTTTTTTTGTACTACAATGACAAGGTGTCAGGATTGATTTTCCTTTTACTATAATGCTGCAGTGCAGCATACAAATTATAGGATAACTGGGTATTTGACCAATAAACTGTTGAAGTATAAAGGAAGGAGCTCAAAGAAAAGACGGTTAAGGTTTCTAATGATTCTAAATTTAACTCTTCTAATTTTGTATACCTCTAAGTTAAACCGAAAAACAAGTTTTTTTTATCTCTTCAAATTATAGATAATTAAAATGGATAATATGCGGTGATTAAAGTTGATTAGATGTGAGATTACCACAAAATCTGACCATTTCAAATAAAATGTGTGTGAAATAAATGCTTAGTTACTTGCTAGCTAACACTAACCGAGAGTAATTAACCTAAAACAGCTCAATTCTTTCAGTATAATATTCTTTACTATTATTATTTCCATGTAAAAGCACTTACCGGATCAAATCAGGATGTTGGAAGAACGTGTGATTGTTGACAAGTTTCCTGTTGACAAAAAAAGCCCAGAAGTTTTCAAACATTAATACTTTCTAAGGACGATAACATAAATTTTCCTAAAATTAAGTAGTAGGGCAAGTCTTTGTGGATTGAAAACACTTAGTACCTATACCATGTTTGCGTTGTAGTAATTGCCAGTATCAAAACATCACACAGCAAGCTCTTGTCAAAAAATCTTTTTTCATTAAATGAAACGCATTTGCAAATCTGGAAACCTCTTCTTTAAATACAAGCAACCAGATTCTTTGGTTGAGGTCTTACCAGAGCCGTTTCCTCATCAGTTCCTCCTCCTCCTGGCTCATCTGTACCGGCAGCAGCGCGCGGATCTGGCTGAGCCCCACCCACATCTCCGCTACGTCTAGCTTGGTCTTCGCGTTGATCACGTAGGTCTTCTCCAGGGCACGGATCAGCTCGCCCACTGAGTCGTACTGGCGGACTAGGAGACTGGAATTACAAAAATAGTTTTCACTTCACCGAGGAAAACATGATTTAGACTCCTCAAAAGATGAATGAAACTGAATAAATAGTTTTTATAACGCCACGAGTCTGCAGCTGCAACGGTCAAAGAGCCGGAGGGGTTGGAGATTTTCTTCATAGGAGTAGACATTTATCTTGCGGGCCTGTTATGGTCGTGTTAATCGATGTGGGTGAGCGCGGATAAAATATCTGTCACTTTCTGACTTATATGTAAGTGCGAAAGTAATGGAAGCTTTATGCACTGCGATTAAGGAGACCATTTACACGGGCCCAGGACGGTGTGATACATCACTTCGCTCTAGATTTAATATGTCACCTTCCGCGGAAGTTAATAATTTTGCTCCATTGTAACATAATCTACTAATCAATCTCCGACTGCATTTTGTCCTAACAGAGTTTGTATTCCTTGGGTCCACCGAATTTCGAGAACAAAACAACGTTTTATAACATTTCTTTTTTTTATCTACCCATCTAATGAAAACGATCTCGGAAAAAGATTATATATTATGGGTTTTTTTACTCACATAAAAAGAGCGCTTATGACAATTCCATACATTTTGACAAATTTCGAAAATCGTTTAACACATCTTGTCTAGCCTCACAGAACCGATATTACGTAGATAGGAAATTATCGTAAGAGGACTTTGAAAGAGATGGAATCCTTTAGTACTAAGCAACCAGTTACCTGAACATCTCTCGGACGAGTTTCGGCGTCTCAATCTGTGACTCCTCAGCCCAGGACACGATGGTTTGCTTTAGCACCTTGCGGAACTTCTCTTCTGGAGACTTGCGCGGAGGTATTTCAATCGGCTGAGAAACAATCAAGACTTTAAAACACTCTGTATCTAAACTTTGTGAATATTACAACAGAGAAAAGATAGCAGCAGAAAAGATAAGTAGCAATGTCTAACGAGTTCCTGCTAATACTCATTAATCGATTGAACGTGAAACAATCCTTGTAGTTTCGAAAATTATAGAAGTGTCAGTTCTTGTATTCAAACTCACTCTATATGAAATGACAAATGAATTTAGCGAATGGGAAAGATCTCGATATAATGAAATACAATTTATATTCATGAAAAAGTAACAAGTGTATCGCATTTTACCTTCCCAAAAATCGTAAAAGAACAGAAAGAAAGAAGAAGTGTTGCCTGTACCTTAGGATCTTCTTCAAGCTCCTTGACAGTGTTGATGATGTTATAAATTTTGCCGATGGCACCCTTTTTGATGGCTGGTTCTGTTGATTCCTACAACAAAAAAACTCATCGTTTACTTATCGTAAATGATAGGGCACTTTACAATATGATATAAGGGAAATTTATACTGAAGAAGTACCTATAGAAGTTAGGAGTACTGAATATAACTGTCGCTTACTAATTTATAACAACTCATCAAATTTCCTCCTATTTTAGCAAGTACGAATGATAAAGAGAAGGAGATAAAGGGAGCGTTGTAGAGATAATACAACCGATGGCTATTAAAAAAGGACTTGCTATAAAATTGTTTAGAAGTTTAGTTGGATGAAGTCGTTGACATAATATCCATTTTAATCGTATCGCGAACAACCATAAAGGCCTAACGCCACTAGAAAACCGTATTCAAACACCGTTTTAAATTGATATGTGTGAGCGAGACGACAATAATTAGTGATGGTAGAACCTTGTGCAGAGTCCATCCGGATCGCTACTACCACCTTAACCAAACACACAAACAGTGAAACAGTGTTCGCAAAGTTGTGTTGAAATTACTAGCATAGATACATTCCATCTTAGTCCTCATGGTTGGCAATGCATTTGTAGACTTAGGATTGTATCATGAAGACTTTAGCTTTGAGAATGCAAATGTCTATGGGTTTCATATCCCATTTACCATCAGGTGGCCTGTCTGTTCATGTGCCTTCTCTATGCCAAAAAATCTCACCTCTGCCTCTGGCTCTTGCAAGGCACTAAGAGACACGTGCGTCATCAGACCCTCGTGGAACTCATTCATGCGAGAGATCAGGTCCTCGCCGCACGGGCAGTTATCCTTGTCTTCAGTGTCTTCCAAGTGCTTGAAACCTGGAGACAGACAGATATTGGTTATTGCCTTTTAACAGCAGTAACAGCTAAATAAACATTTGAGATGAAAGTTGCGTTTCAATAAATGTTGGATTGAACTTGTAAATAATAAACAAGAAAATTCTCACAAAAATACATGTGGATGGCACATAAACCTTTTGAATAGACAGTGTTTTTTTTTTAAACTGGCATCCACATTAACTTGAAAATTTACTCAATGTTTAATTAATGGTAACTAATATAACTAAGTGGCGCACAAACTTGGGGCTACCCGTAAATACGAAACCTATATCATCTACCATAATGCTAATCGGAGAACTTATTTGAATTACAATTAATTCAAATAATCTAAGTCACTGAGCAAGAACAGGTCTAAAGTAGACTAGAACGTTATTATACTTAGGTACTAAGTGGCGTCCAAACGTGGGGCCATCTGAAAATATTTTTTTTGAATGAAAAAAATAAATAAAAGAAAAATTGTTTTAGTATTTAGGTAGCTACCACCTAAAAAACAAATTTGCTCTATTCTTGCTTTATGGTACTGTGTCTGGTGAGTTAGTGTGTATTTGTAAAATAAATGTTAAGTTTGAGTTTCAACTTAAGTGGCGCCCAAGCGTGGGGCTACTACCCGAAGACACAAAAGTTATTATAATTATCCATTTTAATACAGTTAATATAATTATAAAAGTATACGTACTGAGAATAGCGTTCATCTGTTCCCGGGGTGGACAACGGAATTCCCTGGTCTTCTTAGCAGCGACGGCGCTGGGCAAATCTGACTGCTTAATTTCTTGGTAACGTCTAGAAAAAAACAAACGATACCTATAAATCATGCCTTGCCATTATAAAATAGTAAGAATACCAAGACGGACACGGCCAGAAACTGTTGTCCATTATTTGAATTGCCAATAAACAACTCAAAATGCACAATTAATAAGGAGATTACGAAAGTGCAAGAAAAGTACTGATGACAACAAAACCTTGTCTCAGAATTGTTATTTGTCGACAAAAGCCTATTGCTGAACTACACACTGCACACATCAAAAAAGTCTTGGGATACTCAGTATCCCTAGACAAATTTGATGTTTTGACTCAGTAGTAATATGCCTATATTGAAATGTTCAATACTGTCTAGGTATAGAAAATATCCCTGGGCACTTTTGATGTGTGTAGGTTATGATCATTATACATACTTGTACTAACAAATGTTGTGTCTTACCTCAACTGATCACCCTGCAAATCACCCACGAAGTCGTGAGCGAATGCGATGATGGACTCAACTCGATGTCGTAGCTGAATGTCGTTGAGGTGATGCAGGAGATAACACATCTGGAGCTTTGCACCTTCTGCCATCTTCATGTGGAGCAGCCCCTTGCGGTGCTCGTCTTTGCCTTCTGCAAATTTGAGGAATTTAAATCAGTGGGTAATCTTAAGTAACTTGATCAAGTTCCAAATAAAGTTCTATGCTCAATTTATTTAGGTAGGTACTTAATAAAAC
Organism: Acleris cristana; assembly: GCA_948252455.1. Lineage (NCBI taxonomy): Eukaryota > Metazoa > Arthropoda > Insecta > Lepidoptera > Tortricidae > Acleris > Acleris cristana. Next base: position 6,564,376 of record OX411797.1, on the reverse strand, counting down.
GTCATCAAACTAGATCACAAGGCTCTGTTCACCAGTCAATCAAAACTGTTTTATCGAACTTTAAAATATCAGCGTTCTTCTTATATCGGCTAACGAAAAATATCACATGGTTTTCTTGTTTACATTTAGTTAGCAACCACTAACTAGACTAACCCTGTCGTCAAGACACATAGCGAACAACATTCAGGTAAAAATATTTATGCATTAAGAGCAGACTTGTTACATTATTATGAATAACTTTACCTTTATCAAAAGTAGAATCCCAGGTTTCAGGGTTGATCATGATAAGAAGTTTCTCTACGTCTTCATCACGCATCATCCCCACCAGAAGCAGTCGGTCTACCAGCTTGATCAGGGGCCTGAGACCAGAAAAAAAAACAATTTGTAAAAGGCTCGTTTGCTTCCTCTAGCATTAAAAAAAGCGGCCAAGTGCGAGTCGGACTCGCCCATGAAGGGTTCCGTGAAAGGTAAATTGCGGTTTACGATTTATGACGTATTAAAAAAAAACTACTTACTAGATCTCGTTCAAACCAATTTTCGGTGGAAGTTTGCATGGTAATGTACATCATATTATTATTTTTACATTTATCATTCCCTTATTTTAGAAGTTACGGGGGGGGGGACACACATTTTACCACTTTGGAAGCGTCTCTCGCGCAAACTATTCAGTTTAGAAAAAAATTATATTAGAAACCTCAATATCATTTTTGAAGACCTATCCATAGATACCCCACACGTATGGGGTTGATGAAAAAAAAAAATTTGAGTTTCAGTTCTAAGTATGGGGAACCCCAAAAATTTATTGTTTTTTTTCTATTTTTGTATGAAAATCTTAATGCGGTTCACCGAATACATCTACTTACAAAGTTTCCATAGTATAGCTCTTATAGTTACGGAAAAAAGTGGCTGTGACATACGGACGGACAGACGGACGGACAGACATGACGAATCTATAAGGGTTCCGTTTTTTGCCATTTGGCTACGGAACCCTAAAAAGAAAAATAACTTACAGGAACAAGTTCTCGTTGCTCCCTCCGACCGGGTCCCTGTTGTGAACCTGGTTGGTCTCCACGGCCTCCGCTAGCGCCTGCATTACAAATTCGCGCACCACGTCCAGTGGGAAGTTGGGGGAGTACAGATTGCTGATTTCTGATATGTTTTCACTGGAAACAGGGTTCTAATAAGCATCGAGGTTTGAGGGATTATTACGTACCTGCTACCGTACTTTAAGGGTAACTGCTAGGAGTGCTAGGTACAGTACTCCAACGAAAATGTTAAGCACTTTAGTGCGTTGTCATAGTAAACTTCAAACAAAACATCAAATGACACTCATGACAAGGACAATAACAAAGTTCTAAGTATGCTCAACATTTTTATTGGGTAACTGTACAGGCTTTATGATTTAATAAGTTTCTTCTAGTAGGGATTGGGTTAACCGAGGGTTACAGGATCTCCGTTAGACGGGCGCGTTATTTTTCTCCAGGGCATGCGATCTCGGGATTAGCTTGTGTGTTCTGTTCAACCAGTTTTGATACTGCATACAAACTAATCCCGGTACAGCATGTTCTAGTCTTGTCTCATTACGCCTATTATTTTTATTTAAAAAGTTGGCAACAGCAATTCATCTAAAAAAAAATTTTTAAATTCCTCAAAAATATTATATTAAGATTTAGCTGGATCTATAGGGCGATTCACTTAGCGATATAGCGAATGATACTCACGCAATATCCGTCATCTTCATCTGTGGCCTTACGCTCTCGCACTGCAGTGAGCGCAGGCTGTGCCCCATGTCTGGTTCCTCGTACAATGACTTCAGCTCCGGGCCCAGCGGGATCACAAACTCGTTCTTACACGTTTCCCTGGAAGAATATTTACGGTCTCACTAATATTTTGATAAAGAAATTGTTTTTAAAGCACTAGGTATGTTGCTTTCAGATATAAAATGCTTATATTAAAACTTTGAATATTCTAAAAGTAATGTGAAGACGTTAATCTTATGAAAAATCTTGGTTTTCTTGGACGCTATAAAAGTCCTTTATTTCTTATAACAGAACATTCATGGTCATTGTTATCAACATTTAAATAGTCATCTTATACAACAGACTAGCCTACGTTTATTTCCAAATATTGTACATAGTATGCGAGTTGAACGTTAAACATAATCCGTCATAATCCGTTCTACTTTAGAAAAAACTCGTACCTCTGATATTTTGAGATGTATGAGTTTGAACTTAATTCTGTTCAATTTTAAGTTCAAAATTGTACGTCACGAAATATGAGATAAGGGGTTTTTTCAAAGCAATGACGTAATGTAGAACGCAATATACTCGATTAACACGTACATTACCACAAACCCTTGAGACCCTCATAATTGCCATTCAAATGTGAACTTACATGGTAGTAGCATGCGATTCCAAATGCAACGCAATAAGCAGGTCATAGAACCCTTGTCGAAGTGGCCCCGACATGTATTGCGACTGGATCGCGTACAACAGCTGCTTCTGGTCGACGTGCTGGCATAGCGCGTGGGCTGCCCTGAAACAGGAAATAGAACGCTGTGTACACTTCAGGGTATATATTTAATTGACTGTATAATAAGGTCATCCTCTAGAAAGAGCGCATAGGTTATTTTTATAGCAAGGAGAAGGTAAACCAGCATACAGGGGCCTTATTCTAGTTTTTCCCCACACGTATTGTTATCGTATTGTTTTTACTCAGCCACCGTTACTATAAAGGAAATAAGAGCTATCATAACGATGACAATACGATAACATGTCAAAAGCAATTAGGTTTAGCCAGAGTAGAATAGCGCCCCGGGCCACTAGATGGTAAGTGAGGTCTGAGCAATATACATTTGGATTGTTAAGCCTATAATCTCAAACCTAAGACTGCAAATGCGTTGCTGGCCTTGAGGATCAAGATATAATGCTTCTATGTATGATAACAATGCGAACGCTGCTGCGGTAGGTTAAGGGATAAGATGGTGGAGCAATCCAGACGGACTCTGCACAAGGTCCTATCACAAGTCAAACTTTGTATTTGTATGACATTACTCGTATAGTTGAATGTTATGTAACACTGGCTTGATATGTCCAACATGGATCATGTGGAATATAATTGGGTCCAACGTTGACACAAACATTGGCAGTTGTATTTAACAATTAATTAAGTTACCAACATTAGTAAGAGCGTTGAGACTAAGGTCGTGTAAGCAAATAACGAAATAACTTACCTATAGTTACTCTGGTAACACAGCGCAGCGTAAAGCGTAAGGGTATGAGAGTGGAAACTCAGCAGTTTATCCATCTCAATGAGCTCCAGGATGTCGATGCAACGATCTTCCTCTGGAAGAAGAGAGGATCTTATTAGAAAGAGTGAAGCCATATGAAGTGTTGATAAGGGAAAAGAAGAGTCACAGGACGTGCCACGGCTGCCACGAATCATAATGTCAATAAATTATTAAGATACATTCATACGTACATACATAAGCATATTATAAGGCCAAATATGTGTGGGACGGTGATGGAGGTAAATAGTCATGGCTCTGAAACATTAGAGAGTTGAAGATTTGTCAACACTGTGACAACTTACTAACTTCAAATACTATCTCATGCAAGTAAAGGCAAACTATCAAAAGAAAATGGCGATTAGAATCGGGGACCTAATTTAGTCATCGAGATTCAACAAAAGCGTGGGAAAATCTCTAACAGACGTATCTAGCTTTAAATAAATGTTCATATAACTCACCAGGTATGTGTAGAGCTAGCATGGAGACAGCGTCTTCGCACAGCATAGACCAACCGCGAATGTCTGAGAGCTTGAGGGCATGTACTTGAAGAGACTGGTTTGGTACCTGAGAAGTAAATACAATAGTCATAATTCTAAGGCACATGTAATAAATACTACCTATAATATGGTTTGGGTGTCTATTGCAATGTCATTGCGGAGAAGGCAGACAAATCATATTTTTAGAACCATTAACAGTGTTACTTAAGCACGATATTAGCCTTGCATTTTCATTGTTTAATGTAGACATTGGAAATTGCATAAACATATTACTTACATTATATGAAAAATATGCAAATCTAAGGAAATTTTGAGCTCTTTAGTGCCATGTCATATGAAACATGCTAAAAACATAGAATTTGCAAGCATAACTTACAAATACAATAGATGATCTTGACTCACCCTAGCCCATTGATGCGGCTTTAAACACTGTATCTTCAACCTCGGTGGGAACTGAGGAATAACGTGTTTGTCGCTGGTGGGCAGCACGGCAGCACTGAGCGGGAGGCTGGTGGAAGACCGCCCCAGTTCTATCTGCAGGATCTCCTTTGAAGTTGCTTCCACGAAGATCGCTGGGAACAGCTTTATTTCTGGCTCCATCTGAAGAAGTTGAATTAAGCTACAGCAAGACCATATTATTAGCAAACAACGATCAACTGCAAATCAAACCCTCGCACCGAGGGTTTAGTAAGTACTTAAGATTCAAACCGTGAATAACTTGCCGTTGATATTGATCTAACGAAAAGGTAAGTCATCAGGACAAACATAACAGAACTTTACAGTGGTAAACAAAGTTCACAAATATGTCAGTGTAGAACCGAGGCAGTTTAATTAACTAATATGAAATAGACCTAAGATTATATTGTACACTTCTGTGAGATATTTAGGATATATAAACTAATAAAATATTTATAAGAACCTCTGTAAAACCCATTACCAAGCTAGTCCTTATTAACTTCTACTCGTATTTTGATGAGTGAGTGAGTTTGCGAGAAAGAGAGTTTGCTGTTCTCTAAAACGTAACCTTCTCGCCTTCAAATCTTACCTTAAACTTAAAGCTGGTCTCCTTCCCCTCGCAAGTGAAGGAAACGATGCCGGTAGAACAGTCGACGGAACAGCCGATGAACATGCCCTGAGAGGCTCCCTTAGCACCAGCGGCCTCCGCCATGACTTCATTGTACAGCTCATCAGCTCGTACAACGTAGCAGGAGTGGCGGTCCACACTGTTTAAAGGACAAGGCATGTATGATATATTTATGATATGAGTCGTACACTCTACTGCAAAACTGGCTACGTAAACTATTCATGGGTCCAGCAGAATCAGACGGTATAGCCTAAATCAGCCAGGATAACGTAATGATGATAAGTGTTCTTTATTAATAGACTCTCTTTCGTATCTGACAATCTGCCACTTGTTTCTCTAAGAAACATTTCTTAAGTGAAGCTAGTAGAGAGGCGGTGTTCTTACAAGCCTTAATAAGGGAACTGTTGACGATATCTACTTGTGAGATTGTGTTGTATTGTGATAATCAGTCTGCTATTCAACTTGCTGTTAATAAGGTATAACACAAAAGAAGCAAGCATATCGAAATCAGGTACCATTATGTAAGAGACATGGTTGATAGATTCAATGTGAAAATTGTGTACATTTCGACAGATGCAATGATAGCAGATGTGTTTACCAAACCGCTGGGTTGCCTTAAACATGGGGAGTTTACTTGGCAGTTAGGTGTAGCATAAGTGCTTAGGCCCACGTTATGGGGGGACTGTTGAAGTATCGCCCACGTTATGGGGGGACTGTTGAAGTATACTTTGGCGTTTTGCAGAGATGGCTCCGCTGATCCTTTCAGTGCTTTTCACGACAGACTAATTAACTACGAACGACTAGGTATTATTATTTATTTGCAATTATTTGATATGCATGAACTTGTTTTGGGTAATGATATTATACTTGTATTGTGATACAACAAAAAAACCAAAAACATAAAAATCTGACCATTGTCATAGAAAAAAGTTGCGAGAAAAAAGTAGTTTAACTACGTGAATGTCATACCGATTCCGATACTTAAAGTTACCATGAATGAGTACAAGTGGTTAACAGTAAAAGTCATACCTCTCAATGACTCTGTCATAGTCATCCGTGATGATGACAGAGGACTTCATCACTTTGCTCATGTTGAACTCCTTGGAATGTAAGTGGTACTGGGTCGTCACCCAGCCGACGTAGACGTGTGTTGGGTCCTGACCGGGGTAAACCCTAAAAACAAAAACAAAATAGGTAACGTAATCTACTACAGTTTGTTTCCAAAGGTCTTTTCTTCCTCGTAGGTATCTACCTTAAAAATATGGAATGAAATTCCCTCCACGGTGTTCGCTCAGCACTATGACATGTTCTCCTTTAAACGCGGCTTATAAAATCTATTTACTGAAAGGCAATAACTTCGTTGTGCCCTGGCATTGCTGACGTTTATAGGCGATGAATAAATCACTTTTTGCCTTTGACTTTGACGGTGACTGAAAACTTTTAGTCTAATAATATTAGTGTTTCGTCTCATTTTGTTCTTTTATTTACGAGACAAAACACTAGTATTATTAGACTAATACGCTTTGAGAAATGGGCCCCAGGTGGCCCGTCTGCTCTTTTGCTTTTTATGGCTACACGGGTAAAAGATTGCTGGGTAGTGGTTTTTTTTTTGGACGAATCTCATGTTATGCTACCAATAATTAACCGATTTAGGTAAAACCGTCCAAATCGAAAATAGTTTTGCTTCCAAGTGAGATAAACATTTTTTTTACTCCAGCTATACCAATGGATAAAAACAATGCTTCGAATTATACTACGTATTATGAACTATCAAAACCTGTCGAGTTATATGTAGGCCGTGAAGGGGACAGAGTTTTAGCAGTCATATAGCTCTCTCCGTATACATATTCTGCAATAAGCTTATAAGTCACTAAAGAAAGAAACTAACCTGACACCGTAAAAGTACTCGTTGATTAATTTCAAGCACTCTCCATCGAAGATTTCGTTGCCGACGGTCTCCGTGGCGGCGGCGGACAGGGTGCTCGTCGTCATTTGTTTCCGGTCCTGCTGCGGTGTCGGCGCTTGCAGGTTTGTGATGTTTGTGAGGTTGGTCTAAGGGAAATTATAAGGTTAATATCATAATTGGGATTGTTCATATTTTTACAATAACTCTAATTTGAAAACCATTTCGAGGAATGGGGTTTTAAAGCCGTTCTGCATTATTAAGTTTTTGAAATGTTTATCTATTTCGGATATTTCGACAAGAGTATATTTAACCTTTGTTTGACTTTCGTTTTTGGCTTGAAGCCCTCATAGATGTATCTTACGGGTTAGGCGAAAACCGCTTGAATTAGTATGTTTTAATACATTATTACAATCACTTTTTATCATTAGATATCATTTAATTGTTGTAATATATTAGAAAATGCCAGCCCAAATTAAAAATAATCATGTCATCCATAAAATGTCTGCTAAATAAATAAAGATATTCAAACAAAACTATTGGGTCAAATACAAAATTAATGAACTCGTTCTCTTAAAATTACCCATTCTTTCGAATTAGAATGTAAAAACAGTGAGTTATTTTTTTTGGTCTATCCCAATTTATTTTGCTGGACTGAGAGACGGATCTTTTATCCACATATTGCCACGCGATAGACGCAGCCATATTAGACCCCTAGTTCCTTGTTTGATATATAATATGAAATACAATAACAAGTTAAGATCATTATGTTAAATCTGATCTCCCAGCGTCATGGGAAGTCTTATGAATTGCTAAGTACATCGTCTTTACAGTTCGACTGACTGTGGGCTGCCTCAGACGATCTCAGTCGAAATGAAAGGCCGAGAGGGACGCGGTTATTTGATAGAATGAGAAAGTTAAATACGTCTCTCATTCTAACAAATAGCTGCGTCCCTCTCGGCCTGTCAGTCCGACTGATCGTCTGTGGCAGCCCTGAGGTAAAGTTTGGTAAAAAGATAGTTTCGATAGCCGGAGACGGATATACCTATGGTAATTTTACACAGGAAAATTTAGCAGTTCCCGGGGGAATAGCGACCAACTACGTTAAAAGAAAAACAAACTATGTTAGTAGACAGAAAAGAAGGCATTAAGGATTGGGCACTTACGTTCATTTGGTCATACAAGTACGGCTTGCTTGACCGGCCGTATGAGGCGTCATACCTTTGATTCGCCTTGGGATTAAAACAAAATTAAAAACCACTCAAAGAAACAAAACATTAAAAAAATCGGGGATGTAGGCACAGTAACACAGTAAAAGAGGTGGTAAAAATGTCTCAAAACATTATTGTTAAATACTTCTGTAATTATGTTTTTATTTAAAATAACCATGGAAGTAAAAACTACAGAAAGGCATTTCATACAAGCCCTCATGGGCTCTACCTACTTTACTCCGACTAAACCTAATTGCTTTTGTCATGTTAGCGTATTGTCAACATTATGGTAACTATTATTTACTACTTCAATGTCCATTCCTACTTTAAAGTTACCATTGTATTTGTGCTCGATTGCTCGATTTCTTTCTCTGTCATACAAAGAATTACTATTAATAACTTTAGGCAATTCCATGTTTTTGCACGTTTACCTCGAAACTTGGTTTTGGACCACCTTTTCCACTTCGTTACTTTAAAACAAACAATGACTGTTTTTTATTGAGAATTTTTGATGAGATAATTACAAAGAACGGGATTTTAACAAAAACTTTCAAAACCAAAAAGCTAAATTTTTGATCAAAATATAATCGTAACTCACTCAAAAACGTCAAACCAAAAGCAACCTTCGCTTCATACGATCAAGGCTATTTACCTGCGACACTCGTATTTGAGGGTTGGGCCTTCTCATACCAGACCGCTCGGGAGAGATGTCTCCTTCGCCGAAAGGGTCTGGCGTTTTGGACTTGCCGGACTTGGCTCGGTCGCTGCTTTCACCGCGCTTGCTTTTGAAGAACCTTAGGAGTAGTCGAGGAGAGTTGAAAATTGAATGCCCTGAATTACTCAACTGCTATAAATGGCAAGCATACATACAGTGCTACAATTTCTAATTGACTTATGGTTTGGGGTAATATCGGATAGACTCGCATATGAGTGTATGGGAGTGAACTACAGAGAACTTACTGAGCCATAAGTCCCTGTAACTTGTATACACTGTCATAGTTATTTAGAAATGTACAGAATATAATCATAAAATTATTTCAATTTTAGAGAGTGAAAAAATGTTACTGACGAGTACTCCAATTGGTACTAAGGGAGAAAAGTGTTTAAGTATTTTTCTCATTTACCGGAAAATCAGAGTAGCCAAGACCCAAACGCAACTTTCTGTTTTCTATCGACTTGAATTGACATAGGCGGTCGAGCGATCTGTCTTCAGCGGGCCTAATTTGGTTGCGTTTATCGCGTGACAAAATTTTGATAAAGCATCCGTCACTCTCGTACGTACATAGGTACGGGTCAGAAAGTGACCAATGTTTTATCCACATTTTGTCGTGCGATAAACGCAGCCATATTAGCTTACGTCAATCCTATAAAAAATGACGATTTTCGTTTTGCGGTATGCATCTTGACTAGGCTCTCTGTATAATACAAGTTAAATTAATACATAGACTAAACAGCAATAATTAATTATTTAGTGTGATAAAAGGAGGTTTTAGAAGACTTACTTGAAAGGCGACCGTCCTCTTTTATCTTTCTTGTCATCAGGTAGACTCTGAACTCCGAGCTCATATTTAGACATCTCCGCTTCGCTAGTAGTCCGCTGCATCCCATTCACTTGACCTAGACAAAACTAGACATTAGGTAAATCGTTTTAAAGTTCAAATTTCATAGGTGGATTACGTGAAAACGACTTGAAAGTTAGAATAGATTTAAATAGCGTGAAGTTTGTGGAGATCGCTAGATGTCACTGTAACTAAAAATATCATGAAATTGATTACTTGAATTTTATTTATTAATCAGTTTGTAGTCAGATGCGTGGGTAATATTTTTATTTAAAAAAACGAATAAAATAAAAAAGCATGTCTTCTTGCACAGTCGGATTAATCAAAAGGTGAAAAAAAACATGACATGTAAGTATTATAATTTAAACACTTTTATAAAGAACTGACATCTAGCGACAATCAACCACAACTTTCAGAGAATAGATATTAGTATGAGTGTTCGCGCAATGTCTTATTATTGTAAGAATATCTGCAAGTCACTACACAAAATGACTTATGACTGAATATGCAATAAACTTGATGTAGCCATGTTTTTTGTATGGATTGGAGACGGTTTTGTATTAATGTAACTTATTAGTTAAATGATTTTACAATAAATAAATAATCATCATCATCGTCATCATCAACATCTTGCCCTTAAAGTAAAAAATAAAAATCTTACATAAAATTGCTATGTACTTTTTCAAATCAATTACTAAAGGGAGTGATTAAACCTTTTAATTCTTAAATAAAACTATAGCTTCGTGTGTAAAGCTTTTTTCCTAATAAATGTATTTGTCACCTTAAAAATGTTGACAAATATTTTTGTCCTTTTTTTAGCCATTTTGTATCAGCGAAGAGTCTTTCATGGACTAATAAATCTAGTCAGTATAACCCTTTTTCAATGTTCAAACACGTCTCCAGTCTTAAAATCGTTAACTTTTTCATGAAGAATGCTTTTATTTTTGACTCCAACAATACACACAAACACTCAAACATTTTAAAGTCCTGGGGGGTTATTACGAGATGGCAATGCCGTTCAGTTTACGCTGAGAGAAAAGGACAGAGCTATACAACTGCTATAGTTCTATCCTTTACGCTCGCCGTAAAATGAACTGCATAGCTATGTCATAATAACCCCCCTGTTCTAACTAACGCATCCACGAGTTTGTTGTTCGAATCACAATGGTATGGACCATCTGGTCACAATAGAGCTATTTGGTTTAAAAAATATGTGCATTGATTTGACTACGAAAAGCTAAAAAGCCTAAATTTAGGACACAAATACAATTTCAAATTTGACTGTGACAGGGTCATTCAACCCTGTAATTATATTCTGCTTAGCCCAAAGGTCAGCTGGTAGAGAATGCCATTAGGCATTAAGTCCACCTTTTATAACAAATATAAAATAAATCAATATTTAATGACAACCTTACGGGGTAATGCTTTTGTTTCTGTTAGAGCCACAAATGGGTTATAAAAATATAACTTATTTTATGTACCTAATATTATACTTTAAGAAGTCAAATATTCGCACAAACTTAAACTTTACACAGATTCGAACACCTAGTAGATGCATTGGCTTAGACATGGCATAAACCTGGTTGTAAATTGTAATTCTGAATAGTGACGTTGCGACCGATGGATCCCTTACGCGGGGGGCGAGAGGGCTGACGCTTCATTTTCGGCTCTTCATTTTCATCGTAGTGTAGACCTTAAGGGTAGGTAAAAAGGGTAGCAAATTAAAAGGGGTCACACTTGCAGGGAGGAGGGGTTACTTGGGTAGACACAATTTGCTAGTGACTTTAGTTCAATTTTTGACAGTTTATGGGGGCTACAAAAAGGACGCTGAAGTCGCATACATGGCTATTGCATTTTTGTAGGTAACATTATTATATTTCAATATTAAGCCGTGTTTTGCATTAGACACGACGAAATTGAAAAGGAATTGAAAGCATGGTAAAACAGATCAGCAACCAGTGCATTCGGGGGTAAGCATATAGGTAGAACAAAAACACATTTTCATATTATAGCAAAAAGAAAACAAAACTAGGAAAGGGACATAACATTTTACAAAAACAACTTTATGACTTCTTATTTAATCCATATTGGGCTTATAAATACAGAATTTTTAAGAAGTGAAGTTGATTCTAGCTTCAATTAACAACAAAAAATTTGCAATAATATCAAACGTTTTCAGTCAAACCTCTAAATTGCTGAACCAAAGTCACCCTGTGAAAGTTCTTAAACGAATTGACCTTTGTGCCACGTAGCTTTAACCAACCTTTAATATCGTTCATAGTGAACCCACTGCGCATGATCTGGTCGATGTGCGCGGGCATCTGCGCGTCGGCAGCATTCTTCATCAGCATCTGCTGGCGGTCCTTGATCTCCACCCAACGACGGGCTTTCTCCTGCTCACTGACAACAAAAACATCATCATTAATCTAACTAAGATATTTTTTCACTCTGACCAAGTTAACTGTTTTTCAATATCTTTCAGACTGCGACTTCCTTAGCATATTGTAATATTTTGCGGCTCTCTTATAAATGAAGATGCCCGCGTGATCTTTGCATAACATAACATTTCGCAACGCACAGTTACAGAACTTGTAGCTTGACTGATTTTTACTAACATTATTCAGCAACTTAATCATTAATAATTCGCAAATGGTTTTTGTTTACATCAGTTGGATACTTACTCTATGAACTGTGAATGACATATGACAGGAAGTGAAAGTCTCAAGAACTCCCAGTTGGCTTTTTCCATGGTCTCGAAGGTGTTGTGTGATATTTTTAAGCATGGTGGTGTATCTGAGAAGGAGAATATGTATTAAAACTATAAAAATGATTTTGGAAATAGTTTTTGCAAGCACGCTTGTCAAATCTTATTTATGGGTTCTGGATGTTGGGTCTGCCTCGATTCTGCAGCGCATCTGGAATGTTTTCTGACGCTACATGGTTCCCAAGCCATAATGCGGAAAAGAGTTGCCTCTCTGAAGCGGCAAGTGCGACGAATTTCCAGTAGCCTACTGAATTAGATTTTTGACATGGTAGACTGTCCACCGACACTGGAACTCCATTCGCGTGGAGTTCAGAGGGCAATGTGGTCCTATCATATTTTAAAGATTAATATGTTACTAACGATCTATGGATGTTCAATGAAAGACCCAATAAATGAAACGTCCATAATTTGAAATTAAAAATAACATAAAATCAGTATTTTTCACTAAAATAGTACTGAGTTTGTCTAGGTATATTTAAATATTTGCTGCAAATCTTTTTTGATCATGTTTTCTTTACCTGATCCAGCTGGTATTCTGGTGACGTCGATTCTGGTGTCGATCATTTCATCAGTGTTTTCGAAAATCGGCTGGTCTTTAGTGTACCAGTGAGTTACATCCCTCTTCATATTACTACGGAGTAAAATATTTTTTACAGTTAATGAAACAGGAGAAACCACGTACTATGGTTGTATTTGGTCTTCTAAGTGGTCTAGGCAATAATAGATTATTACACTTTCATAAGGTCCAAATGCCTACATTTAGGACGTTTAGTAAGGTCTTCAACATTATTTGTTTAGCATAAAGCTTCAATTTCAACTTACGAAATTTGACATGAGCCTTAATAGGTTACGTTACATACTTTTTTTATAAGTATATTCAAAAATTAAGGCTAAGAACGAACTAACACGGTATGAAAAGTATTGTAAATAAATGATTTATAAGTTTACTTACACACAGAAAGGTTCATAACCTTCTTGGAGACCGCACGTCGTGAAAAACTTTAGAGAATTGACATCCTGGCCATACGTTAACCTGGAAACAAAGCAATAAAACTGAAATTCAAGATTAGAGCAATCTTTCATTTGGTAGACGTAGGTGTGTGAAACTTATGAAATCTAGTTATATACATATTTATTACAAAGATGTATAGATTATGAATAATACTAAACATAGTTGCAGTAAATCAAGCAATTAGTGTACCCAATATAATAAAAACCACAGAGTAGTTTCTGACCAGCTTAAATATAAATATTAATTTGAGCGGAAATCTTTGAGTTACACGGAATCTCCCACATCACACAGTATACACATACTAATTTTTATCTATATATAAAGCATATTTAATTTACCCATACAATGTATTGCCTAAATATAGAACAGAGTTCAATTTTAACTGAAATAAAGGTAGGCCCATATAGCTGTTACAATTTATTTATCTGGCATAGGCCCTACGACATGTGAAACCGAATATCTATTACATCGGGATCCCCTTCTTTTATAGACACTAATTTCATAGACACTATCACTTCACAGAATTTTCGTTTCATAGAAAACTATTTTCTGCTGAACCGACGTTGATCTTAAATATAATTCACGTAGGTTAGGTTAGACTTGTGACCATCACAAGATAAACTGAAATCAACATGGGTTCAGCAGAAAATAGTTTTATATGAAACGAAAATTCTGTGAAGTGATAGTGTCTATGAAATTAGTGTCTATAAAACAAGGGTAAACTCTATTACTTCATTGTTACCTGGCTTTTTGTCCCACTCCAAGTGTGCAAGCAGGTACAAAGTTGTCACCTTGAACGTCGGCAAACGTAGTTTCTCCACCCAGGGCGTCCATCAAAAGTTCTCCGTTCAGGGAAAAACCTGTTTCAGTAAAAAAAATGTTTTGTCTCTATGATTCATTTACATGAGCTCCAAAAACAAAATAAGTATGGTCTACTTTATGAAATGACAAACACATAATGGTGTCGGAAATATATGCTCGGTACAAATACAAATATTATAAAGTTGGATAGGTACTCCAAAAGGCAAGAGTTTAACTATGGCTCTATAACGGAAAAGTACTCAGCTTTATTAAGGCAAGAAATACATGACAATATATTCTGAAACACAATTTTTAATAGTAAAAAAAATATAAACAGTTTTTTCTAACTGTATTTAATCGAATAAATTTCGTCGGTCTTAGGCAGGATTCGAACCTACATCTCCTCTGGCAATCCGGGCCAATGCAGGCGCATTACCACTTATGCCACCAAGACCTTACTTAAGATCCACGAAATTAGTGATCGCTTGCTTGCGTGACAGTTTTTTCTGTTTCAAACAATATCAAATCATTATACGGTATAGTTAATAAGTTAGAAAACATCTCAAACGGGACCAGAAAGCCTTTAGTACTGTTACTGAAATAACACGCAGTGATAGTATTAGTTTGTTAGTATGATTATGTCTCGAAGTATGTCAACGGGTCGCAAAATGTGCCAAATTTTGTACAAATATCACAATTAAATAAAAATGTGTTTGAATTTTTCTTTAAGTACTATATTTAGCACACAATACGTTACGCATTTAAATTAAATAAAAATATGACTATATTTAAGGACTTCATTACAAAAATAAAAAGAGGCAATAGAATTTCCCAAAAATTAAAAATAATATGGTCGTTTTAAGACTTGTATTTTAATATTTAATTTTTTCTACGCTAAGTATATCCACAGAACACTGTTTTATTAGTGGTTCGGAAATAACTCTACTTGTGCTATGAGATAATTTGAGTATCTACATGATTCTATGTACTTGTGAAATATAATCCCTGTTACTGCAAGCAAAGCAATGCGGTGACATAGTAATTATAAATAACAATGGCATTGTAAATGACACTATAGAACAAACCCGCTTGACGTTACTATAGTCCGACAAGTTTATCGATAACCGCCTCGCAAAGTGACAGACGTTAGCGAGACGAGGCACCTAAGTGTTAGCGAGATGAACTCAGGAGATCGCACAAAGTGACATTTTGTAGCGATGCAGTTGCGCCTTTTCTGATCGCGCGACTGTGTCGCAATATGGAGCCACTTGTCGCATTTGCAACTTGAAACGATACTGTCGCTTCGTATCGATACAAACGCGCGACTGTATACATAGAGCGGAGGAAGTTGGCATGACTGTATTGATATTGTGTCGCGGCAGTATCGATGCAGAATCGTATTTACGTATGCGAGCGTACACGACCAGATACATCATGGTGCATGAGCAATGCGCATGAATCACTGCACTGCAGTCGCTGAGTGCCATCTCCTTCAGCACCACATACTAGTTCAGGCGTCTCGCCTCCCTAACCTCTGTCGCTCCACCAGACAATCGCACTGAAACTTGTTTCACTATAATTTAGTGCGAACTATGAAAGCGTGACTGTATTTTAACCATTAATGGCCAGATTTTTATAAAAGTCATTCAATGTTATAATTATTTAATGATCCATGATAGTGGTATTTATAAGAATAAGCGAAATCTGAAAATTAAATTTGGAAGCTTTTTGGAAACTGGCATGGCCACGGAGTTTAGTGGGAAAATTTGTAAAATTTTGTTTATTTTTTTTAATAAATTATTACCTTTACCACGCCGAAAATATCAAATGTTTACTGACACCTTATTATAAATATAAGTTGTTTAATTATTAAAAGTAATAATGTTGAATACTTCAAAACTCAAGTAATCATTGAACCTTACATGTAGTCAAATTGATATAAACGCGTATGTACTTTATAAAGGACACCTGTTATCTTAAACACGTTCCCACCAAACCCATGTTACACCACTAAAACTGTAAAAAACGCATTTACTTATCGTTTTATCGATCAGATCTAGGAACACTCCAACTACGTCCCCCACTGCCCATTGCTTGCCGAAAGACTCTGTACTACCGCTGTACACTTTTTCCTCCTTGAAATAACAAATAACATTATATAATATGATATTCACTACTTTACTCCACAGAGGTGGGAAATTCTGGAAACCTAGGTTCCACTTTAGAAAAGGACCGAACAACATTTAAAGGCACGGAAAAAATATATTTGAATTTTCCTTGTAAATGATCAAAGGGCTTGGATTATAGATCTAAAATAATGGGTTTTTTTTCACTTAACTAACCTAAAGGAACTAAGTTTACTAAACTTTATAGGAACTAAATAGAAGGATATTCATTATTATATTGAAAGAGGACAGAAAACGACACATAATACATTTAATCACAGCAGGGATGTCTTAAAAACTTTATTAAATACGAGTATTATTGTTACCACAAGTTAAACATTAAATATTTGTAGATGCTTCTCTGACAAACACCTAATAATTTCAACCATGTCCTTTATATAGGACATTTCGCCTAAATAATCCAATGTTTCCCTATGTATCGCATTTTTGCTGACGCATCACACGTTGTTTATTTTTTAATCAGAGAAGCATCAGCGCCCCCTTTTGTGGCAACTCACTAATCGTCTGGTCGATAACATCTAGGAAGCAGCCAACAATATCGCCGATCTTGAACAGGCTGCCGAAGCTGTCATTCGACGCGCCATGTACTTTAACGCACTGCGTTTAACAAAATCATTACTTAAACGTAGACTGGATGTCCTTGTTAAAAACTATTATTTGTGTAGTCCGACATTTCTTCAAAACATCGTTTAGTTGCATTTTAAAAACACAACGTAAGATTCCTTTAATATTGTTTAGGGCCTAAATTTAGGACATTCGTAAAAATTTATTTAATTTCATTGACATGTTTTTTTTTAACAACTCGAAATGGGGTTTATTTTAAACAGCAATAAAGGGATATACAGTCAAGAAAAAATTACACCAATTTACTCAAGTAGGTACTTCATTGTATTCTGAAAATACTGTGGATTTAATTCAGCTGCTGATTATTCATGAAAAACCGAACCGGTTCTCCTTTTATTCACACTTCCTGAATCGCGATATTTGTCTTTTTTGGTTCATATAGAAATTATAACAATAAAAAAGTAGACTTACATTGTAGCCGTCAAAAGCCCAAGAGTTCTCGTCTTGTCCCAGCATCATGCCCGGGGCCATGTCAGCGTGAGCCCATCCAACCTGTTTAGAACATTTTCATTAAGCCATATTATTAAGTAAAACATAACGCAATCTTAAAAAAAATAACTTTATGTTATAGATAAATTACTTACCTATCCCCTTATTCATAAACGCACTATAAACTGATTTTAGTAAAAGTACACTTTGTCCCTTTCTGTCGAATTCAGATGTCATAATGACAGATAAGGACGAAGCATATTTCAAGCAGACTTTAGCTATTGCCCGTTTATGAATAAGAGGGATAATCTTTGCTTTTTGCATCGACTGTACAATTACTTGGGTTTACCCCAACCCTTTAAGATTGTTCAAGTTAAATACCTAAACAGAATTAAATACGGTATGGAAATCTAAAAAATGAAACGTATCTCTTTGGCTTTTTTAATATTTGATAATGTTATTTGGCGCAGTCGGTAGGACCTTTAATACAAATGTGTCAAATATGTGCCTATAAATATCACAAAAATATCTATTGCCAGCAGTGAAAGTGTTAAGTGTAATTTTAACCTTATAGCTATCAGACTATCAGGCATAATATGTATAGTTGACGAAATATAATTTGCACCGATTCTACGTAGCGCTTCTTAGACGAATCGGTGGTAATTATATTTCGTCAACCATACCTACGTTTTCGTTACTTGCAATATCTCAACGAGCGAGCTGTTATTAGATTGATTTAATCATCGCCGAAATGGCTGAATAAACTTAATAATAATGTCACGGTCGTATTTTCAAAGTTTGTTTTAATGGCTTACCCGCATGGGTCCGGCGGTGAGTATCTCAAATTCGAAGTACCATTTTCCGGAACTAACAGCGTAATTCTTTTCCGCACGGTATGTCCGGAAATCGGCCTGCTTCTGCTTCGACGCTTCGAGAAGCAATGCTGTTGCAAAGAGACAACAATTTAAGCTTCAATGGATGTAGAATTTACAAGAGAAGTTATATTGAAAAGTAAATCGATCAACGATTGATTCCTTTTCATCGGTATTTTAATGTTATATTAAACAACACGCTGCCGTAATACGTAGAGGACCAAAGATTGCATAGCCATAATGTAAGCAATTTTTTAATGTGGTTATCAATACAGTACAGAATTTTTTGACTACAACATTGCACTTAGCGGCCTTCTTCGGCAATGCGGACTTCTACGCTTATTTTTTTTTTAATTTAAAATTAGTAACTTTATTGATTTTAATACATTTATAATAAACATTTCTGGGCAAGACAAAACGTGTCCAAACAAGAATATGCCGAAATAATATGGCGAAAAAGGAATCAGTGAGGCTAGACAAGTAGCTTAACGTTGACGTAAACGATTTTCGAAAACTGACAAAATGTATGGAGTAGACGTGGCTGCTAGACGCGACCGTCTGATAGCTTACGTCAATTCTATACATTTTGGATAACAATAACGAACGCCTAATGCAAAATGCAGTCTAGGGCTTGTGATCAATTAACTGTAGCTATGTGGACGACGTGTTAGGCAAAACATAAATTGTTAACTTTGCTTGAGAGATAACATTACCTTCGTGCTGCTCTCCCGTCGGTGGGTCCAAGTTGTATCCATACACTAGAAGAGTACGAACAGTTTCCGACGCCGTGTCTCGGTTGGCTTTCTTGATGGCGTCATCCACTTTTGGGTACGGCACCAAGTGAGGTGACCGGTGCATATCAGGGTCCTGTCCGTCAGGGTACGTTTTATTAATGACAATTATTGTAAACTGATTGTAATATTATTATTTTAATAATAATTTTTGATAATATGAATATATCTAATACCTTTAAACGAGCAATTCTTGTATGTATAATTTGAATCTCGGAAACAGCTCCAACGATTTTCATGAAATTTAATATGCAGGGGGTTTCGGGGGCGATAAATCGATCTAGCTAGGTTTCATTTTTAGAAACTTACCAAAGAAAAAGCATCATCCAGGTACCTATTAATAATAAACGTAGTTGCATATAGGTAGGAAGTTTTCGTTTTCCTTTCCGAGAAAATATTTCTTGGAAAGAAACAAAAAAAACAGAAACCCACAAACCTAATTTTTCATAACAACTACAACATATTCAAAAATCGTAGACATCTGGCTAGATTTAAGGGGGAGAAATGTAATGCCCGGAGCTAAATTTTCGACAGCTAGGTACACGATACCTCGTGAGGGCCACGTCAAATTTCGTTAGTTCGAAAAAGAATTTTGTGTCAATCAACTAAAGTCAAAAGTCGCTTTGACAAATGTCCTAAATTTAGGACGTTGGGCTTGGGCCTCACGAGGTTAAGCGACGGCGACGGTTTATAATGCTCTTAAGTATTTTTGTAGTAAAACATTTCTAAAAATTGGATTGATGGTATTCCTAATTAATTTTCTTATTGTGTTTACAAATAAAATAATAGCATCAAAAAGTCAATAGTGAAATAAATATCATCGAGAACCTTCTTTAAAATCTTCTGTCTTCTTCCGTCGAGTGCCTTAACGCAATGTGCTGTGACCCTCACACCTAATAATACTCGGTCAATACTAAGTGTGAGAGTCCCAGCCAATGAGTTTAGGATATCCTGTTGCTGTCTTCTTTTTGCTTCCAGAAAAAAGCTGAATATCTAGATAAATAGGGGATAATCTCACACAAATCGACCTAGTCCCAAACTAAGCTCAATGTTTGTACTAGGGTTACTAGACAACGATAAACATACTTATCTTTGTAATAAAAATGAATCGCTAAATGTGTTGCTAAGCGCAAAACTTGAGAACGGCTGAACCGATTTGGCTGATTTCTTTTTTGTTGTGTTCGTCATTGTCAGGACAAGGTTTTTATGAAAGAAAATAATTGAAAAATCCACCGGGAATGTCAGAACTTTGCAGCGGGGCGAAGCCGCTAGTAAGTTATAAATGAGGGCCGCCATTAATAAAAAAGAAGAAGTTATAAATAATACTTAACAAACATACATTTAAAAAAAGGATAATGCAATTCAAATAGTTTAACCATTTGCAAATGAAGCACTAATTTTCTTAGGGCCGATTCGACCAAACTGGAATAAGACTTAATCTGAGATTAGTCCATACAAATTCGGCGTTTAATCTAGGTAGGTATAAGACCTTATTTCAGTTTGGTCGAATGCGGCCTTAAACAATCTATGCCCCATTACGCGAAATAAGAGCATGACAGATTATTAAAACAAGTCAAGTCAACCTATCTGTTGAAAGCAATAATAGTACATTACTTAACAAGGGCTGTAAAAGAAAGAAAGCCCGAAATCGCAGGTATTTGAGACCCGAGCCGTAGGCGAGGGTTGTAAATATGCGATAGAGGGCTTTCTTTTTTACTGCCCGTGATGAGTACACAATTTTACGTCTTCACCTGGCCACAATGCGAGTCTTACCGTGCGCGCAGCGTGCGATAAAACTCACATCATGGCCAGGTGTTACGTAAATATTTTTAAAATTCATTTGCTTTTAGATAAACACCAAAAAAAAATATGGGTAAATACCTCGTTGAGTCCATAGGTCCAGCCCTGCTGGATGCGCTCCCTGGCCCACAGGTTGTGGGTGTTCTCCGCGAGCTGGTCGACCAGTTCGTCCATCTTCGGTGTCAGGGTGACAGCGCTCAGGTCTAATGGTGCTGGTTTGTAGCCGTTGGACTGGACAAAAAAGAAACTCCTGAATATAAGAGCTAGTCAATAACAGAACTATCAGATAGAGCAAAGCCCCGGATATAACGGCGACCTGAATTTTCACAGCTTGAAACGGGTCTCACGCAAGTTCAGTTTTTTTATGGCAAAATGCAGGCAAACGACGACATGGGCCACCTATAAGTGAACTGCCAAGCGCGTAGACATTTTCTATCTTACGATGACAATCTCAAGGCTGCAAATGAGTTGGTTGGATGCGAAAAGCAAGTCTGAGTGGAGAGCCTTGGGGGAGGCCTATGTCCAGCAGTGGACTTCTTTCGGCTGACATGATGATGATGAAATGAGTTGTGTTGAAGACTAAGATAAAATACAATAATTTCACCAGTCGTCTTATCCCCATATCAAAACACAGCAATGCAAACAATGGTGGTGGCAGGTTAAAGGATAAGATGGTGGTATGGTTCTAAGAGTGGACAAGTTGGTACCTGCATGAAAGGCTCGTTCGGCAGCCGGACGTTGCGGATGCGCGCCGGCGGCTTGTCCAGGCTGATGTAGTACCCGAGAGCCAGGATCGTCCTGCAAAATTCAAAATTCAAAATATTTATTCAGTAAATAGGCCACATGAGGGCTCTTTTACACGTCGGTAACATTGAGTGAATCTATCAGCGCTTCGGACAAGACCATCATTGCGGAGAAGAAGAAGAAGCAAGCAAGTTATCGGCTGAATACGTCAATTTCTCCAAGTTAGCATCCAAAGCTGCAAGTATCACGATTTGCCTCTCTGGGTGTGACTTATGCAATAGGGAAGCAAACGTTTATGCGATAGGGAAGCGCGGAGTAGGAACGTTCGACATACGATGTTCTCTTGTTTTACCCGATATTTTTTCCATCGAATGTAGAGGTATCATATCACCGAATTTCGCTACATCGAAATCTATTTCTGCAGAATCCGTGTTCAGGTTATCATAATAATTAGGTCGGTTAGGTGTTTAGGCTTGTGATTATGACGAAATGTTAACCCCTGCATCTGAAAAAGCTTGTCGATGAAATGAAAATTGTTCGAAGTGATATGTTCTATGAAATTATTGTCGACGAAGCAAGAGTAAACCTCGACCTACCTTAAATTGTACTCTAAAATTGTACTAATTTAAATGTATATTCTGTATCTTGAGTGAGATCTCCGTTTCACGCGTCTGTATTTACATTACAGTTTTCAATAACAACGTATTTTAATTCATTTCTTTGACGTGCTTTGAGACGAACATCTCAATCATGTAATTAATACTTAAATCTTTCTTCAAATTAACATACTTGAGCGTCTGCACTGCAAGCTGAATGTCATATCGTTTCTCCGCGGCCGGTAGCCTTTCGAAGGGAACCAAACACGGGTGGATCTTGTGCAAGTCTTCACGTTGGTCCCCGTACAACCATCCCGCTTCAATCTGAGAAGTAACACGATTTAAATAACCATGCAGGACAATTTGTACTGTTATTATGAAATCTACTCAAAGGGGCCTTGTCGGGATGCGTAACGTTAAATTAGCGATTTCAGAAAATCTACAAAATCGATTGACGTAAGTTGATGACAGATTAGTCAATTTCCGAAAGTAGCTAACTTAGCGATATGCTTCTTGACTAGGCCTTCTTTCACTTACAGCAAAGCACAACACAGAGACTTTTTCACTCACAAAGCATTATCATCTATGGAAGTGTTGAAATAAGATAGAAATTAAATAACACTAGACTCGATCTTATTCCTTTGATAATAGAATCGTGATTGGATGATTAATTTTCAGCTCTTCAACTGTCCATCTACTTCTGCTGCTGACTGATACTTTACCTTGTTCATTGCCCACATCTCGTGAATGTTCTCAGCTAACTTGTCTCTGATTTGTTCCACGTAAGACGGCAAGGTGATCTGAAAATATAGTCTAATCAATTGCAGTAGATAGTAGGACAGTTAAAATGTTCAGCATACTTAGAACCTTGTCATTCTGACTGTCGTTTCCTTATTACGGTTGTCATTTTATATTAAAAATGAAGGTTTCACTGATCCGTCGAATTATGAACAGCGATCTAATTATTATCGCTGTGGATAAATGTGGAAAATTATGCATCACTCTCGCACTTAGATACTAGTCAGAGAGCGACGAATGTTTTATCCACAGCAATAAAAGTGGCCTTTTGGGCCTCTATTCTACTTGGAAAATCCATCTTGCTTTGGACATGTACCTATATAAAATTAGCCGCTATTACAAGTAAATAGGAGCTATCATAACCCTGGAAATACGACAACATGGTTGGCATGTCAAGAGCAATATGGTTTTACCGAGTAGAATAGAGCCCCTACACAATAAAAGCGGTTTAGATTACTTCGCTCTTATGTATGTATGTATATGTATGTAAACTCTTTATTGTATAAAACACATAAATTCGAATACAAGTATATCACTAGATGGCGTTGCTTACTCACCAGCGTAGTGTCAACCGGAGTGGGCACGAAAGCTGTGTCATCCTGCAACAGAGGCGGCCCCGCGAGCGCGCGCTTGGCCAGGTTGCCGAAGTAGAAGCACGGCTCCAGACTTAGGACTTGCTGAGGGTTGAGGGACTCCACTAGGGGAGAGTAGCCTTCTGGCGCCGCGTAGCGGAGACGACCGTGCTCACCGCCCAGGAGGAAACGGCAACTGGACGATGCGAAAAACTAGTCAAATGCGTGTAAAAAGTACCCAATAAAATAGGACTAATACATATATAGGTATATACAGAATAAACTGGTAACAAGGGTGGACCAACGCTAACTTATCCATTTAAGGGATCTTACCTCAGTTTGCTCGAACAGCTGATAACTGGGAAGAACATGCCTTCCAAATTAAAGTTGGTAAATGACCCAGTGACCCTAATGCCGTTGAACATAAAGTTGATAATCGGAACGGTGAGATCCAACGCGCAGCCGATGACGTCACCTGAAACAAAGAAACATGTGTTAATAGGTAGTAAAGCGTATCGAATCTATAGCCTAGCCCATGTTCTCTTTCAGAAAAATCGACTTGCCATTGCATTTGCATATGTACAAGCAAGAAAAAAAACAATCGCAAATTCCATGCATATGAAGGGACAAACTACATACATATCTATAACTAATTTCATCATAATCGGGTAGTCAGTTTTGACCCTTTAGGCGTAACACACAAACAGAATCGCATTAGATAGAAGAGATAGATAACCATTTTAGTAAAGTTAGGTGGCATGGAGTCGTTTGGAGCGGAAGTCAAAAGTGGCGACCACGTACCAGATGAGGCAATTGTCAACATTGCCCCATCTGGTACGTGATCGCAAGGTTGGTCATAATGTGGTAAGACTTGCGGGTAACAGCCGAATGATAATAGTATATTTGGGGATAATGTTCAGCAGAACGTGTTTAGATTGACATGATCGAGTAGACACCGACGGGAGTTAAACAACAGCCAAGGTCACGCACTAAACTAGTCATTACCTTTTCTAATATATGGTTCATCGGCGTAATTCTTGTTGACGGCGATCTTTCTTCCTCCAGACCAGAGATGCGCGCCGTCGAACCCAAACGAGTAGAGGTCATCTCCCACTCCGTTGCCTCCCCATTTCTCTCCACCGCCGGGGTAAGGCACGTAACTGCAAAAAAGAATCACTTACATCTACTGCTTTGTACCTAATTAGACAAAGCTATGTGATTGCTGTAGCTCATTTATTATTTTTGGATTTGTAGTGTGACTTTAACATTTAATTGACAACATAAGATATTTTTGACCGCAAACAGAAGATCCGTCTTTTTTTATAGAGAACAAACATTAAAGTAGCTTTTTATCGATTCAATATTAAAATAAACATCGTACAACCGCACAAGGTTCTCATTTGGACTTCATAAATAAGTTATTAGTTTTTTTCTTTGATTATTGTCAGCTATCCCGTTGTTAGTTCTAAGTTGTTAAGAAGAAGGGTTTTATTTACCCAGCAGTGTTAGCCCATCCGATGCGGAGATGCGGCATCATGTGCGTGGTCTTCTCGATGTGGTCCATCGTCACTTCGAAGTACCACTTCTGGTACACCGCAGAGCCTTCCACGCGACCCACGAAAATATTTGGACGGACGCTGCGATAAGAGAAATAAATATACATTTCAAGGCATCTTAAAGCCGTCGATTTTTAGATATGGGACACAGGCGTCCTTTCATTTATTATGTAAATGTTTGCAAATGCATTGCCAAGCCTAAGGATTAAGAGGGAATGCCTCTTAACTAGTAATTTTACCGGCTATCTTGAGCCTGGTCTGGTCATTTCTACGCCCCTACAGGAACTGCCCCCTGTGTCTGGGAATCGCTGGCACCCTAGTTACGGCACCTGGTTGTATGGTGGTAGAGATCCAGACGGATTCTGCTGCTTGCTATTAGAGTCAGTCGAAAAAAGCGAGGAACTCCTCAACTTACCTAGAAACATGATCCACTAAAGCAGTCTGCAGCAGCAGATTCTTGCCTGGCAGCAGATAGTCGCAGATGTTGTTCTGCGAGGAGCGCACGGCGACTCCGTTACCGACGCACAGAGAACACAGCACGTCCAGGACCTTGGGGTCGCGGCCGTGCTTCTCCAGGAGAGAGATTATTACTTTGATGTGCTCGTCCTGGGAAATTCAAGATTATTCATCATGTTTATTAGCAAATGCAATGGTTTCATGTGAATGTGTTAGTC
Organism: Acleris cristana; assembly: GCA_948252455.1. Classification (NCBI taxonomy): domain Eukaryota; kingdom Metazoa; phylum Arthropoda; class Insecta; order Lepidoptera; family Tortricidae; genus Acleris; species Acleris cristana. The sequence goes on along the minus strand of OX411797.1, from coordinate 6,538,614 downwards.
TTGTTGCCAATTGATTTCTGAATCGCTCTATTTTATGCAGCTCTTGCTTTGTCAAGATTAGGAAATAAAATGAGACACGTGTATCAAAATGGAAATGGTTAGACAACAATATTGTGCAATTTAGAATAGAGTATCTGATAATAATGGTCAAAAGTCAGACGTTCAAGCGTAAATACTTTTTCTATGGTTAAAAGATTTCAAATTTGATATTGTCTAAACAGACATAGTCACCAATGGATAGAATAGAACATATTATCCACTACTTACCCTCATCATATTCAGCGCCTCAGGTGAGTCAATAAGCACGCAATGTAACACATCCAGCATGCCGGTTCCCTCGCCAGAAGCCTGCGAGCCAAGTCGCGAGAACAGCCAGTTTAGACGGTTCGAGTTTGCAAACTGAGCGCAGTTGGTGTGGTTGCCCTTGATGATGGCCGCTGAGAAGACAAAAAAACAATGATGTATATGTTTAATGAAGTCTAAATGCCAACTTGCGGGGCTCATTACAGATGGAACTGAGGGATAATGGGGATAAGCAGTTGTTAAATAGTGACTACTTACTGGGAAACGTTGCGTGGATAGGCCCTGAACAAGGAGGTGCAACAAATTGGTGAAGGTTGCAGGAATTCAGGTGAGATAAGATCCATCATTGTGGCAGTTCTAGGAGGAGGCTTACGTCTAGTAGTGGACGTATTTCGGTAAGTATGATGATGATTATTTATAAGTAATCAACTAGTTCTTGCTCACAATTCCGTCCAAGGAGGTTACCATGACATACTACAGCAGTTCAGTTTAGGTTGAGAGACAGGGACAGAGCTGTATAACTACTATAGCTCTATCCCTCTCTGTCAAACTAAACTGAACTGCTTAAGTATGTCATGATAACCCGACAGAAGTTATGACCTCTATTATAAATGCTAATAGTTTTAATAATTGCAAAAATTTGGCAAAGGCACTGTGGAACAGTGGGCTTCCAAATAAAATGTTGCAAAAAATAGAAGAACAGAACACTCACCCAACAACTGATACAAATAGCCCGAGATCATCTCCCAGCTCTGTCCCGACTCGTCTCCCGCCAGGAACCCGGCCAGGAACCCCTGCGACGTGATGACATTGATCTTGTCGATGGCCTCCAGGATCAGGTTGAGGATGCCTTCCTCTTGGAACAAGTCCTGCCGGTTGCGAAGGGCACGGAACTTGTTCTGTTTCTCTTCGTGTTCTGGGAAAATAATTCATTTTATGATGTGAGGAAAGCACACGAATCCATCTTGGTAAATGAATCTCAGGCCATGGACATGTCTTCTTCATGGATTAAGATAGTATGCCTTTATGCTAAACATTTCACTCGTTGAAATATTATACTAGTAAGTTTAGTTTAAATTATTTATTCATTCCATCTTAGTCCTCAGGATTGGCAACATATTTGAGATTGAAGTTTTGCTCTTGAGAGTGAAAATCTCTGTGTGTAGATCACACTTACCATCAGGTGGATTGTGTGAATTAAGGTATGTAGCATTTTTCGAGACCTATTTTTCGAGACCTTTTGCAAACTCAGGAGTAAGACTATTAGTTATTGTGTACTAAAAAGATGGCATACCCATGTCTTCATCAGGCTGTGCGAAGTAGTTAATCAGATCCTCGAGACACATCACCATTTCTCCAAGGTTGACCGATGCGAAGAACATGGAGTGTCGCCGGTTGCCTTGCAGCGTTTCAAGGCCACTGAAATAGAGTTTTTTTTTCAATATTTTATAAAACTTAAGGTGGTGAAATAATTTTTGTCTTTTTTTGTTAGTTCAGTAAAATAAAAAAGGAGCTTTTAAAATTTCACGTGGAAATATTTTCCAGGCGTAGGTGTGTTTTATAATAATTATAGTCGTTAAAGAAGAAGGCAGTAGGCTAACAAAAAGACAAATTACAAAGTTATTTAATAAGGGGTTCCGTTTTTTAGTATTGAGATCCAAACTCACTTGATAAACTTAGTGAACAGCGACGAGCACTTCCTGATGACCCTGGCTGTTCTGGACTCCTCCTCCTGAGACCTGGAGAAGTCCAACCCGTCGTCCATCTTTCCTTCTTCGTGGAGAATGGCTTGCTTCTCTTCCACTTTGCCGACACCCTTTTTCTTAGTTTCATATGACTGGATAGTGATAAAATAATTACGAGTAAGTAATTAAGAATACACTTTAGGGCATTTGTATTTATTTAAGCATAATGCACAGAAAGACAGGCAGTTAATCAGGCAGGCATAGCGAAAGTATAAGAGTTCTGTAGTCACATGAGGAGCTTAGTAAGTACACGTGGGCTTTAAAAAATCATTATTTATATTTGGGATGCATAATATTTTTTTACAGGTAAGTACCTATTCAACAATACCTTAATCAGTGTTGTAAGATAAATGTATAAAATAAACACGGTTTTTTCTGGATGTAATTGGATGTTCGAGAAATAATATCTCTATTTGGCCAAGTAAGTATAAGAGTATGAATCAAAAATCATTCATTTTCAGGTTATAGTGTCGACTAGCATTACTAACTAACATTCATACAAATGAAACCAATACATCATTATGAAAATCATTATTGAACTAGCTTCTACCCGTGACTTCGTCTTCGTAGATTTCGACTATGGCTATTCCCTCGGAAACTTTAAACTTTTATTATTTTTGGAAAATAATTTGGGAAACTTTTGGAAAATAAACAGCGTAGCATTGGTGCATCATTTAGGTATGGTTTGGATAAGATACTTTAAATATAGAACCCAAAAAATAAATCCCAAATCACCTTATACGACAGCCAAAGGCCAGTTTCCGAATGCTGCACGATGACGGTGGAGTCGCCGTACTTGATGATGGGCGACCCGATCACCTCCAGGTCCTTGTCTTCGAGAACCGCCTTCTGGTCATCCTTCTCTTGACGCAGGCAGAATGCACAAGATGCCGTGGTCGCTTCGTCTCTGTTTAGTTTAAAAATAAAATTATTCAAAATTTAAGTCGACGGGGCACGCATGTTGGAAAATGTATAAAAACTTTATTAGTTTATGAAACATGACTTGATAACATAGTTTTTTACTATCAAGCAAAATGGAGTGTTACGTAAGTTTAACTCCTATGTCTGTCTGTCAGTGAGTCTGTTTGAGGTTTCATAACGCCCAAATTGATCAAACCACTTTCTGGAAATTGGAAGGAAATACCATTAGTTACTACGTTATGAAACAAATATAACCCTAGGGATACAATGCTCATGCTAATGGAGTAATGCTCTTTAAATAAATATCTCGCCTTGTAGTCTCAATTTTTTAATCTACCCTTCTCTGTGACTTGCCATTTCAGTCAATTTGTTGATCTTTAACTATCTCTGAATCAACTAAAGCTACGCATCATCCATTGACCATGAATCCTTACAAGTGCTCATGCTTACCTGTTGATTAGGTACAGCTCGTTCTGGTCGTTGACTCCAAGGTACCGTCCGGTGGTGATGTGCCGAATTCTCATGGGGTGGAGCCAGTTGATGAAGCCACCAGCCCATTTGGTGCGCGCCAGTTCCAGGCGCCACAGCGAGCGGGCTTGGGACATCACCGACCCGCCTTCGTAAACTACGATACTGTGAATAAAACAAGGAATGAATAAACATAACATAAACTCACGCCTTCATTCCCAGAGTGGGGTAGGCAGAGCCACAGACTCACCAACAACTCCAAAAACTTGTTGATAATTCTGTGACCACATTTTGCACAACCAGGCTAAGATGTTAAGGAATGAATAAAACTGTGATATAAATAAATAAATACCAAATTACCAATGGATGGTTTAATCATACTAGGATCACCAAAAACTGCACAGTTATGATCGCCTGAATTCATCAACATTGGCCAAATATTTACGGTTGGCTTAGAAAACGTTTATTTACACACTTTCCTATCCGTCAAATTGAAATTTCGATACGGTTAATTCTCTGAACACTCATCTTGCCAATCTTTGTGTTAAATGGAAATTTTGCAAGCGAAATTCAACCTAAGGGTGACTTTATACACTCTACTATATTCAGTTGCGTTTTACACAAGCTTACGATTGTACCCCCTTTTTAATAAACGTTGAGTACTTAAATGATAAAATGTTTTGTCCTTATCTGTCAACTTCAAATGTCACAATGACAGATAAGGACAAAACATTGTATAGCTATACCACCGTTACTCAACGTTTATTAGTAAGGGGGTAAAAATCTATTAGAGTTCACGGGAGCTTACGTCAATCCAATTTTAATTCCTTCATTTCTGCCCACGTAAATAGTAAGGCCTCGTTCCCTCTATTCAAGCTCTTTTTGGAGCTCCAAAGTCCTTTGGGTTAGGTTGGGTAAGGTTTGGTTAGCCTCAGTGCCCACCTTTTTACCCACCTGCCGGAGGTTATTGTGTTTCACAGCCTATATTTATATGTATGTTTGTTCCTTTGTGGCGTTCTAGAAACTAAACGCGTGGGCCGATTTTGATGATTCTTATGGCAATCGATTTGTCTTAATCTCGTGAGTGTCACTAAAGATATGAAGGTAATTAAAATTCAATATGGCGGCAACTAGACGCCATGTTGTAAAAAAGGAAAAAAAAGTCGACGATCTATGAATTGATGATCATATTGAATATTTTTAATCATTTTTCATTTTGAACGATCATTTGGGATTTATAACAATTTAAAGTTGGTTAGCAACAACGGTCGGGTTTTTTAAAACTTGTTTTTTTTTGTTATTTATGACATGGAGATACCAAATGAGTACATAGACCACCTGATGGTAAGTGGGATCTGTCACATTTACATTCTCTAGACTACAATCTATAAACTACAATCTTGAGACCCCAAATACGTTGCCAACCATAAGGACTACTATTGAATCCCTCTATTCTAATAGTTTCACCGGTTGTCTTATCCCCACACCGGTACGAGGGAATGCAAATAACCGGTTATTACCGGTTTTAACCGGTTATTTTCATACAAAAACGGTTAATAACCGGTTAAATTGCATTTCCTAACCGGTACACAGTAATGCGGACACTTACCACCAAGTCTATCTCGTTAATATTCACCAACTAAACGTAATGTAGTAGTTTAGTACCTAGTTTAGCAACTATGACTCACTTCATCCCCCCCTCCGTGCTCCACGTGCTAGGTATCGTGAGGCACTCGTCGCCGCCGTGGAAGAACCGCAGCACGTCGCCGCCGAACACATAGCCGACGTACTTCATGCGCGAGATGCCCGTGCCGTACGGCTGCACCGACCAGTGCGTCACGTGGAACGACGCGTTCACGATCGACACCTCGTTCTCTTTTGTCGTGTGCTGTAAAAATAATTCAAATAAAATTGCAGGCGAGGGCAAGTTGTTTGATCAGTAGTTATAGTTACCTAACTGAACTAACGGTTAAAATTCTAAAAAAGAAATCGGGTAATGGAACCGGTTATGGACAAGGCACCAACACTGGACACTTGATTCTTGTTTTACAGTAGATAAGGGTTATTAATTTGTTTTGCAACAATCAATTTAGGACCGTATGAAATTTGAATTTAAAGTGAAGTGTCCATTACTGGTGCCTGTCAGATAAGAGTGTCCATCATTGGTGCCGTCACCCTGAAGCTGGGTCCACATTTTTATCATTTCGTCGTATCGTATCTCCGTCGCGTTGCAACGACGCGTATCAATATCGCTAGTGTGGACGCACAAACAGCGCGATCATGCGGCGCGCCGTATCTGATCGCTCGGGATCGATGTTGATTCGCGTTTATTATATACCCCGCACACTCGCGATCGGATACGCGTATCAAGATCGGTAAGTATGGACGTGTTTTGATACTGTATCACGATACACCGTGATCGCTCTCGAGGCGATTTTAACACTTAATGATATATGGCGTTATGATACGATACGCTGCTACGCTACGGTTAATATGGACGCATTTTTTCACATGACGATGGTAGTGATACGGTGTGCCCAAAGTGAGCGTCCATACTTAGGATACACGAGCTCGCGTGATCGTGATCGGCAAAATGATACAAATGTAGACCCAGCTAAAGAAGATGACTTAACAAATATCAGGGGACAATCTCACACAAATTGATCTAGTCCCAAACTAAGCTCATCTTGTACTAAGGGTACTAGACAACGATAAACATACTTAAATAGAGAAATGAAATACATAGAAAACATCCAAGACTCAGAAACATTTACTCGTGCTCATCACACAAATATTTGCCCATACCGGGAATCCAACCCGGGACTGCTACCTTCGTAGGCAGGGTCACTACCAACTTGGCTAACACGAAACATCTGGTTCAGATTTAACAATAAGACCGCCTGTTGTTTACCATTTAAATTTTTACGCGCAATAAAGAGTTGTGTTTTAAATCTGAACAAAATTTTCGGTTCTGTTTTCGAATTTTAATATTTCTTCCAACCAACGGTGCTTGCAGTCGGTGTGCAGTCGAAAGGACTGCAAACCAACTGCAAGCGGACTGCAATGCAGTTTTGATGCCGTTACGTCAAATGCATCAGAACTGCCCTCGAACTGCCATTTTGCAGCTGGGTTGTAGTTCGAATGCTGTCCGTCTGAACCGGCCCTTATCTTTATCTTAGTCGACTTACGTCCATTTTCACTCGAGCTACAGAAATGTAGTAATACAACAACTTACCAAATATCTCTCGGTGGCCACCGACACGAGGATGAGGTCGTCGCCGACGCGCACCTTCTCGCCCTCGGATCTACGAGTTTATTCAAATACGCCATTACAAAGTATAATACGTAAATGGGACGAAATATATACGCAACGTAGGCAATTTACCAAGCGATTGCGATGAAATATAGGAAAAAAGTTGAATGATACGTGCCTAAGTTAAACAAAGCTATTCAAATTGGTCTCTTTATGTAGAAATACTATTATACAGTCAAGTTCACCAATATGTATACACCACAAAGTCTCAAAAATATGTACACAGACCTTATTACTATGGCAATAAGGTCTATGTGTACATATTTTTGCAACTTTGTGCGGATATTTATTTTTAACCTTGACTGTACAAAAGTTTTTTTAATATAAAAAATGGATAAGCACAACTTAGCATAGTTTTTTAAAAGAGTACAGTACCTACAGTCAGAAGCACGATACCAATCGCGCCAAGTAGGTATATGCATAAATGGACCTTACTATCAGAAGCATAGGGACGTATAGATATTTCTGGCGCCTTGGGAACCTGTAGTATATATATATATATATATATATATATATATATATATATGACTTCGACTATAGTCGCGGTATGAAAAGATTCTTCACTTTTGGACCTTAATTCCATTGGAATAGAGACGAAAAGTGACGAACCTAATTAGAGCCCCTGACCAATATTCAGCCATGCGAACGGCATTGCTACTGGCGGTGTTATAAAAATCCTGTCGCATCCATTTTTAAACTATATTAAAGCGAAAAAAATCGTCGGTCTTAGGCAGGATTCGAACCTACATCTCCCCTGGCTCTCCGGGCCGATGCAGGCGCATTACCACTTATGCCACCGAGACCCTACTTAAAATCCACGAAATTAGTAATCGCTTGCTTTTCATACTCCATTTTTTTCCATTTATGATTCTAGCAAGGATTTATGCATGCATACGTGTGTGATTTAAAGGCAAATAATGTTGCTATACCTCTGCTTGCTGGCAGGATGCAGGGTCCACCAGCACGCCTCTCCCTGGGAATGCTCCTGGAGACCCACGTCAAATGCCAATTTATCCTGGGACGACGATGTGGACAGGCAGGCCAGGTACTGAAATCAAGGCGAAAACCATTTTTAGTAACGATTTAAGTAATTGTAGTGTATTTCAATAAGCTTAATGGGTAAGGGAGTATAAACTGCGTGACAGTGTCTGTTTCAACCTTGATTGTATTTCGAAATAACACTGCCAACGTCGTAGGTACTTTAGTCTGCATAATGCCTACGAGACTATGCCAAAGTGGCGTGATACTAGTACATACCGCCGTGCGATCCTTACCCTCTTAGGTACGGGTCAAAATTTCTTCGTCGTTCTAAAAATTACAACTCATGCCAAAAATTAAGGTAAGTAAAATATTAATTTTAACAACGTACCATATCGCTGTTGAGATGTCTGAGCAATATAGCATTGCCATAAAGCAGCGTTCTGTGTCCAGAACCAGTGCCTTTACCCTGAAAAAGAAGACAATTATATTCAATTCGTTTATAATTTTCATACGTGACAGTTCATATTAAGAGTTCAGTTTAAAAGTGCCAGGCATGTAACAACATATTACTCATGTTATTTTCTGTACGTAAATAACGTAAGCGCCTGATATTTTTATTTGGGCGGTCACGTAATATGACAAAAAATCCTAAAGTTATTCATTTAAGAAAAAATACAATAAGGATTAAATTGCCAAATAAACAGACAAGATTATCAAGCGAGACTATTTAAGACAACAATAGTTACTTTTCTCAAGTAGGTAAGAAGTAGTTCTATGTGAAGTATAAAAAATAAACCAAGAAAGAAACATAACATCTAAATAAAGATATAAATATTTATAAAGATCAAGGCGGTTATGATATTTAATGTTATGTTAGAATACACTAACTGCCTAAAAATATGTAGATCAGAGACGCAAAGAAAACTTACCAATTAATTAAAAATGGTATCACTTAAGTACCAATTTAACCTTACTCCCTAATGTTGGCAACTAAGGCACATTATACTATAAAAATTAAATTTTTAAAATCATTTCCGTCACCCTTAGCAAGAAAAATGTTAAACATTATTTTCATGGCAGTCAGTGCTCATCAGAAAGTGTTTAAAAATGATAATTATTAATAATTAATAACGTTTGTAAAACTAAAATCGAAGATGATTTTTAGGCGGGTAAATTCAGGCGTAGAAGTGAGTATATGTTTCTACAGTAAAGTTTGAGAGAAACAATGTTTCAGGTAAAATTTTGCATTATGAAGATTAGTTTTGCAAGAATAATAAATGGTACTACCGCATAGGCTGAGTATTTTGAATTAAAATATACCGATAAAATAAAAGAAAGAGATTTGAAAGAGCGATAGCTACATAGTGCGTGGGTTAAGCCAGTCGATTGTATGCAGAAGCATTCGTTAGCTTAATGCATAGTTATCTTAACCCTGTCTTTTATGAGTCGGTACCATGCATGCAGTAAAATATAGAATCGTTAAGAGTCGCTAGGCAACTTCCAATCAATACGCGACGATCATACAGATAGCGTATTTTGCCGTATTTGAAAAAATATTGCAGTTTATCTCCCTAATGCCTTAATGTATCTTTAACCAGTTTATGTACCTATTAGCGGCCTTTACACGTAAAGTTCGGACCGCGGGAAACGCCACGCGCCGTTCCTATCTTCCGAACCGTATATTTTTTACTATTTTACTATTACAGTTGCATTTACACGTACGGTTCGGAACGAAGATTGGAACGGCGCGTGGCGTTTCCCGCGGTCCGAACTTAACGTGTGCAGGCCGCTATTTAGTTTATGCGTCAGTTATTTATGTAAATCGTTTAAAATTTTTGTAGAGTCTAGTCAACTCTCCTATTACACACTATTAAGCATTGGCTTAGCATTGGCTTATTTTTAAATAATGCTCCTGTGTTTAGCAGGGCAGTATAAAACGTTTAAAAATTGTGTAATAACAACCCTAAACGGTAGTACGTTTTTATTAAACTCGAAATTAAAACATGGAATTTTGAAAATTAAACTTATAATATGAATTTATTAAAACGATATGTCACTGTCAAAAAGATGTAAACGCCAATTGTATTTTTTTTACGTTCGCATGCAATTTTACCAACAAGTGATACTCACTAAGTTCTCTTTGCCCTGCAATCCAAACACGACAACGATATGTAAGAGAATATTATTCACAAGAGACTGTTAAGCACATAATAATAAACGGACTGATTCATACAAAAGATTTGCTACTTAAAATCCTTTACGGACATGGTTATGAGATAATTTAATGTAATAGACAAGACATAACAATTATGAATAATACTGATATAAGAACGAATACTTCTATTGTGGTTTTAGGGTTTTTTTTTAAAATAACTAGTCAATAGTGCTCATTGCTACCAGTGACTGAATGAAAACGGTACGGGTTATCAAAAAAACCCCGTTATGTTACGATTAAAAAAAATGGAATCGTTACTTTAAATAGGTAACACAATTACCGCCCTAGATTACGGTATACGAATATAAAAAAAATCATTATTTTAAAGTCTACCGGTACTTTAAAAAAAGCGTCATCTTTGGTATAAATAGGGCAGCATTAATTATTTGACTTAATATATTGCTGGCTATTTTATTTGTTTTTTTGTTATCTTTTATTGCAATATATTTTTAATCAGAAAAAGTGATACAAATCTACTACCTCAAATTAGGTACTTGAAATTTTATTGTTAAACAGCTATTATTTTTTAATTTTTCACTCTTATTATCTCTTTTATGTAACCAATACCTCGAAAGTACCTGCTCTCTACATTATTCATAATCCTTATGCCAATGTTTAGTTTAGTGGAACATTTATTGAAAATTATTTAAAGGTGGATAGTACATTTCAGAACAAGTTAATCGAACAGGTTTTATAAACCATGAATAAATTTACATACAGGGTTCAAAATATACAATATGAATACTCACGGTTTCTGAACCAGCCGCCGTCACTAACTCTTGCAGCGCTCGGACGGACAAAGCCTGGGGAACAAACATATATTTCAGCGAAAACATCTCTCTGGTTTATTAGACAGACACAGTATGGAAAACGCCTATATTTAAAAAAAAACATACAAAATGCGATAAAGGTTTTCTAGTCCAATTTTTACGATTTTTGAATATATATGTTTTAGATATGTGTTATGAATTATGATATTACTATGGTGTATGCTTATTTGTGCAAAATGTGGTTATTGAATTATCAACAAGTTTTTAAAGTTGTAGGTAATTTTGTAGCTCTGCCTGCCCCACTCTGGCATTACAGGCGTGAATGCGTATGTATTATGTAAAATTAAGTAGTTTTTTATTCCAAGGAAATAAAAAAATTAAAACTTACGTACAAACCCAGTTTTCATAATAACTACAACATATTTAAAAAATCGTGGAAATCGGACTTGATTTAGGGGGTGGAAAACGTTATCACCCGGAGCTAAATGAATATGAATTTTTTTGACAGCTTTTTTACGTTTCGGATCACAATCAACTTACTTAACCAATCATACAATACAATTTTGTAAAGCAAGTAGGTACATTATTTTTGAAGTAAAAATAAAAACAAAATATCTCGTATAAGTGAAGAAGTATGGTACATTTTCGTTACACAATAAAACATTTAACTTCTTCTTAATCTCATCTTGAAGACTACGAAAAATTAATTGTTCTCAACTCTCCAATAAGATGCATCATTAAATTATACAGGGTGTCCCATAATTGACACGTAACACTGACACCGGAGATAGCCCACCCCTAGACCTACCAAACCATCCTAACATGACCTCAGTAAAAGTTGCACGGTTTTCGAGATATTGCCAATAATGATAATTAGTTTCGTATGAAAATTATTACCAAAACAAAAAATAATTAGAAAAAAAATAATAGGCTGGTTTGGTAGGTCTAGGGGTGGGCTACCTCCTGTGTCACAGTTACGTGTCAATTATGGGACACCCTGTATTCATTATCATTACCTGTTCAATGACGAACACGCACTGCGACAGGTCGGGCGGTATGTTCTTGTCGGCGATGTTCTCGAGGAAGCAGTGCCGGTTGCCGAAGCCCTCGGCCGCCAGACACACTCGCTCGCCTGTGGCCGTGCACGACAGGCACACCATGTCTTCCTGTAACAGGCAACATGGTTTGGGTTATTCCCACCTGTTACCACCAACTTGTTACCACTGGTAACACAGCTGGGAATATTTTTCTTATCTTTTACCACTAAAGTACTCGGTGGTAACAACTGGGAATATTTTTCCCATTAGTTACCACCAAAATATTTGGTGATAACTACTGGGAAAAAAAATCCCAGTACTTAGTAGTAACAGGTGGGAATTTTTATTCCCATTAGTTACCACTGGTAAAAGATGAGAAAAAAATTCCCAGCTGTTACCAGTGGTAACAAATTGGTGGCAACAGATGGGAATAACCCCATGGTTTTAACACTAGGTTAGCGACAAAGGGTGATGGGCAATTTTGTATGGACCCTGTCCCCACCCTCCAACAGTAACTGGATGCATGTCTATATGTTCATTAGGACCCAAAAAAAGACAAAATATCTATTTTAGTAGCAAAATCGATGGGATTTTTTTAATGAAAAAAAACCTTTCACGAGCCAAGCAAGGCAAATCATCCATATATCTATGTATTCATTTTCATACAAATTCCATACGATACGATTATGATTTTCCAAGAAAACCCCATACATATGGCGATCGTCGCCATAGTAAAAATACATCATGAGGCCAAGATCTATAAACTGGCACATGTATCATCTCTGTTGGTGGGTGGGGACATTTTTGCCCATCGTCCTATAGCCTAGTATAGGTTGTCATGTTTTTTAAAGTCTAAAATTGATAATTTTGAACTGATTTTACTAAAAATATGGCAATTCCCTCATGATGATAAGAGGATCCATCAATATCATCAGGTTAAAATGTGTAAATTTTGTACTAGTGCCCCAGCGGCTTACAAAGTGCGCCCCCACTAATACTTGAGCCCCTAATTGTCCTATATCATCCATGAACCTATTTGTTAAAATCTGCCCTTTAAATAAATAAATAAATGAATAAAAATAAATATCAGGGGATTATCTCACACAAATTGACCTGAGGGCTTATTGTCTAACGCACTCGCAATCACGATCGTTTTCATTTTGAAAATCGAAGGCTTGTCTGCATACAAAATGAAAACAATTGCTCCACTTTGAAGCTGGTTGCGATTGCGAGTACGTTAGAGAAAGCCCTCTGGTCCCAAACTAAGCTCTAGGCTTGTACTATGGCTACTAGACAACGATACACATACTTATTTAGAGAAATACATACTTAAATACATAGAAAACATCCAAGACTCAGGAACAATTACTCGCGCTCATCTCACAAAATATCAACCCTTACCGGGATTCGAACCCAGGACCGCCAGCTTCGTAGGCAGGGTCGCTACAAACTAGCTAGGCCAATGTGTCGTCTACACAGCAATGTAAGTGTTACGAGTATATCTGGTTTTTTCGTCTAATACATACATACATACATAGTATGTTAAACTGAATACCCTAGTTTTGATTTCGCGCAGCTCGGCTGAGTACTTATAACTAGCGAAAAAGATCATTAGTTATGTTTTCACTTTGAAAAGGTTTTAAGATCCTTAACTAAACCCACTTATTATGCAATCTATTTTGAATAATATGTTTATAACAATAAGGTCTACACTGAAAAGACCCTCCAATTTGCAGTCGCACAAAAGTGGGAACGCCGGGGCGCCAATTCTATTTCACTTCAAAAGATGATTTTCTTCTATTGTTAGGGTTGTCAGTTTAATAAATTTGTGACCAAATCAAAAGAGACCTTACTGAATAGCGTAAACGACATCTGGTATAAATGGCGGTTACACTATTTATTAAGACTAGACAAGATGCTTTCTGCAAAAGTAAGCGACTGATAAGATAATCAAAATGGTTCCATGACCGATTTATTAATTGATTGACCAATAAAATTATTACGACGTCTACAAAAAAATGTGCTTTGCTCAGAACACAACTGGTAGAGAATGCACTGCAATTAAGATTTAATAAACAAATTCTTGGGCTAGTATGAAACTTTGCAAAGTGACAATAGAGCAATGCAAATAGAGCAAGACTAACTAAGTTTGGACTTATTTATATGATCAATTTTATTTCGCTAAGTTATGACAAAGATGGCAGAACTTTACAAAATTAAGCCCTCGCACCAAAAGAATAGCTTTATTTATGGTATAGTTGGCTGCATGGAATAGTCAGACTTTAACCAAGTTAAACGGTTTACCCCAGATTAAAAATTACACGTAAACAAAAGTAAAGCTCTTTCAATACACCCACTTACTATTCATTCAAATAGGTGTTTATGACATCATGTGGCCCTAGTATTATTTTCTGAAAAGCACTTGAAAATTTTAGTAACACGTATCTTTTATAGTTTTTCATTACTTTTTTCTAACGTTGTCAACCCTATCGCAGCCGGCATCCAATTACCGTTCTATTCAGTGAGCAACCGCTTTCCTTTAAACCTTTCAGGGCCAAGTTCTCCCAATCCCATGCAAAATTGACCTAATATTGAATTATGGGCATGGAATGTGTCCAGGCCAGCCTTTTTTTGTTGAAAATACTATTGAAATGGGAGTATTATAGTTATAAGCCTGTTTATTGTTTTCCGTATGTATAGGTTATGGGCGAATAAATTTGAAATATGGGTTATTTTAAATCATTACGGGTCACTGTTACTTTTTAAATACAACTTTAACTATGTTATTCCTTTTTAAATTACAATGTAAAATACTCTTAATCATTATTGTCCTTTCGCTTTTTTTTCAACTAGTGTATTAGTAGCTTTTTTGGCATCATACTTATTTGGATATAGCAAAGCTTGATTTGGCAGCGGCGACGGCGTAGGGTAATTGCTTGATTAACTAACAAGATACTCGTCTTGGCCCTTATTCTATCTATATCTGGGGCCCTACTCAAGGTGCATAACTCTACCTTATCGATTTTCGAATCGAAAACATGTATAGGATTGACATTACGTCAACCGCGTATCTCAACTCTACACATATCGAATTGATAGAAAATAGAAAGGTTAGCAGCGTTTGCGTCTTGGTTTGGACTACTGGTGGCGTTTTGCACTCTAAAAACTCTTATACTGTAAAATCAAAGAATAAGTATAAAATTGACGTAAACTGTCGTTCATTCGCCTGTACACTTCGTGCATTTCATGAATTATGACAAATTTGAACATTTGTCATCTTTTATAGAATGCAACTTGGCTAGCCTTGCTGCTGTACAATGTTAGAGCAACATTCCAAAATACACGACGCTACATAATTGCATCGTAACACTTTCGAAGACAAATTTCTAACCGTCTAAATTTAGCAACGCAATCAAATGTCAAACGAAAGCGAGAGTCAGGCATAGAGATAGATAGACAGGCATTCTACAATCGGTGCAATCAAATGTCAAACGAGGCCAGCATTTGGCTACAATCGGTTGTCGTTTCCTGACGGACAAGATATTTGGGGCAGTCGCATTCGGATCCTCTTAAATGTCACTGAGACTTGCCAAAACCCTGGCTGATAATTATAGTAGCTATTGTCATCGGCTCTTAAAGTTAGTAAGGTATATATTATCTAAGAGCACGCCCGAGATTTGGTACGCGTAGAATTAGCTTCCTACTACCCGTGTGTACCTATTTTAAATTCCAGTCCATTTTTACACGGTTATTGATGTATAATTATTGGTAATGTCACTTCACTTTGTTAATTTGATACATAAGATCCGTGTCCAATTTGTTTCGTAAGAAATTTACACAGTGCTGGTGAAAAATATGAGAATTGAGAACTCAATCATACGGTTTTAAGTTCAATAACTTAGTTAAATTGTTAACAAAATGTAGGTAACACTTACCGTACGCAAGAATGAAACATCATCTTGCTCACTCGCTCCTCCTTCCGCTTCCGCCATCTTGTTTTTTGTTTACGTCACTCAACTGTCAGAATTGTCGAAGCATTTCCCTCGGTACATATCTGTAAAGAGAAAATTAAACACTTTAAAAGAGAACACCTTTATACAAATACTAAAAACAGTTTACTTGGTACAGTAAAGTTACTGCTCATGGATAGTAATATTTTAATAACAGTTGTGTCAATCGTTAAAAAATACGATAGCTTGTCTATTAATAAATCATACCAAAAACATAAATTGTAAAAAATAGGCCAAGTTCTCATGTGCCACCAAAAGTAGTGATATCTAAAAAGGAGCCACGTTTGGCACTAGATGCATGTAAAACCGTAACTTGGCAGTTTTTTATATAATATCATAGATATAAAATATGATTGTAATTTTATTGTATTTAAGAAAACTGACAGGTTAGGGTTCAAAATACATTTAGCAAATTGTAAAACAACAATTGTGTCACAAGTGTAAAAAAAAAACAGGTTCCTAGCTACACTGGGAAAAACGGTATGAGGGTAATAGGGCCTGAATGGGTTAGAGTAAAAAATGTACACACTGCAAGCTCGCTCGGTTTTTTCTTCGAACTTGTCCGGACGTTTATCTAGATACTAAGAAATGTATTGGAACAGGGTTGTTTATTGGAGTTTTGCTAGCATTCTCTGTTAATTTTCACCAAAATAACGAACTGTCAATTTACTTTGTCTATCAAAGAAATTTTCTTTAAATACTTTAACACACTATTAAAAAAAACACCGACTGTTCTCAAAATTAAAACTTAATAGCGCGTAACGTATAACATAATTATTATACATTATTATTCCTATTTTAAACTATTAAGGTGGATGTACACATCGCGCGACCGCGCGTTGCTCACGCGTCGGCCCCGCTGTGACTGCGCGATTACGTCTAGACACTACTAGTGTGGCTCCACACCTAGTATACCTTTTGTCGACGCATTTAAAACCTCAGGTCGATCACCTAGCAAAACCGCCCTGGGTTCTTTTCTACTTGATAAAACCTGCCTTTGACATGTTATCGTCAACTTTACGTAAGGCCGGATTTACACTTTGCGAAGTGCAAGTGCGAAGTTCATACATTTGCTACTTACCACTAGTAAGTAGTAAGTATATGATCTTTGCACTTGCACTTCGCAAAGTGTAAATCAAGCAATAGCTCTTAGGGCCTGTTGTTTGATCAGTAGGAAAAAGGAATCGAAAATATGACACATTTCCTTGAGATTTAACCATTAGTTACGATTTTTAAGTTTAACAACTGACAACAGGCCCTTATTTACTTGACAGTAATGGTTGCCGAGATTAAAACAATATAATAACATGTCAAAGGTAATATGGTATAACCCAGTAAAATAGAGGCCCAGGTAGAACGTTGATTTTCTTAAACATTTAGAAAATTTAGAATTAGTTTTCTACAAGCTCTACCTATCCCGCATTTAGCCATAAATCAGAGTTAGGAACTAGGAGAAGATTTAAGGTTTTTTGCAAGTTAGTTAATTACTTGACAATCTATAATTGACGAGGGTTTTTCCAAACCGTCACCATATTATGGAGTTTCTGTGGTATGACAAAATAACAAACAAGATTACAAAAGTCTCGTCTTGTCTGTCGTGATTAAAAGAATCCACAATAATTTAAGAGAAAGTGTAAACCTTTAATACAGTGCAATACTTATATCATATAAAAAGTAAGAAAATAAAGTAATAAAAATAATGAACAAATTATACTAATATGCCACGGTGAATTTTATTGCCACACTTTGTCCGCGTAGCAGTCTTTTGCATTTATCGATGATGTTCGCGATTCGCTATTAATATGCATACGTTTTCTCTTTAATTTTATCGTCAAATAACCATGTCAAAAATAATAATATAACCACAATGCTGAATAATGTCATATTTTAACTATAGGTTAGTTTCCCTCGTCTCCCCCTTTTTCGTCCCGTTGGTTGGGGGTCGATTTTTGAGCTCTTTTGCCTTCACCGTGCCATAAATAAATAAGGATTATTTCTAATAATAAGTACAAAGCGTGTTTGTTGGTTTACCATTCCTTCATGATCTTTTGCAGTTCCCGCGGCTCTTATGAAAAGCTTTATTAAGGCACTTGTCCCACCGCCGACGAGTAAGCGATGAACTATCGGCGATTTTCTCGCCCAAGAAACGAACAAAAGATAATCGCTCCGGTGTAAAGAAAAGAGAGAGATATATTTATAGTTCATCGCTGGCTGTTCACACTACCGGCGAGGACTCTCTCTACTAGTTTAGCGAAACAAAAGATATAGATCCCGTGTCAATAAAAGAGACACATATATTAATAGTTGATCGCTGGCTGTACTCGCTTCCCGCTCATCGCCCGCGGTGGGACAAGTGCCTAAGGCCCTGTCATCCCGGCTCATAGATACCTCCGGAAATCATAGAGCTGGTGCTTACCTCTCCCAATGTATTGGGCTAGCTATCTAGACGTACCTAATGCAGCCAGTATCATAGGGACCATGCCGCGAGCAGGGGGGTTTTCTTTTTATAGTAGTGATTATTATTTACAGTTTTAATATTTGAGTAGCTTACTTTTATCGTTGAATGTATTCTAAGCGATCAGTACCGCTGGCAAAGTTAGAAGGTACTAACACAAATAATAATATACAAAGTTTTATTATCGGAAAAGATCATAAGCGAGAAAACACACAAGCAAAAAGCAGAGGTAGTAGCTTGTAATTAGGTTTGTAATTGGGTTTACGACTATAAGTGCTCAGCGCGACGCGCTGGGTACGCCTACTGTGTAAAGGTTCTGGCACACATATCAACTTGTCATCGCCTCGCTTCAAGATTTAGCATTCTTATTTAGAAAGAAAGAAAAAATATTTATCCGTAACAGACAAATAAAAAGGAACAAAATACGGCCAAAACTTGATCCTTAAATAATACTATGCTTTTATTTATACATCACATCACACTAATAATTCAGACTTTAGAAACTTAAGTTTATTCTAAGCGTCATTTTGAAAGAAAAAGTAACAAACAATAAACAGGAAACCAACGTCCTATAACAAGCAATTATCTTTCTATTTAACGGTGCTTTTGGTTTTAGAGTTGTATGATTTAAAAACATGATGTTGCAACTCTCATGAAATTAGACTCTATGTTTACTTAATAAGCATTTTTGGTAGGTACTATCAGACCATTGGAACCTTGACCCACCATAGAACTGTGTCACAGAGACGTTATGATTCAAGTCATAAGAAGTGTCAAACAAATTGTTTTATAATGTCACTGTGACACCGTTCTATGGTGGGTCAGGGTTCCATTGGGCTGATAGTACACATTTGAAAGATATAAGAAGCGAGGCGATGCCGATTCTACCCGACACGACCTTAACCTCGACACAGTAACTACAACCGAGCCTAAAATTCTTTGATGTCACGCAACACCCGTGAAAGACATGATTTAATTATTTAATTGTCCTTGGCTAGTAAGGTCAAAAAAAACCTTCAAATAGCACGTAGCATAATAATTTAAAAAACCATTGTTTGTAAAACTCTTCATTAAACAAATTTTATTAATGAAATTGCCGTCTTCGTAAGGCCCGATGCACAGTCAGTCTTATAAGTAGCTACACACTATAGTACCTTGTCGCATTAATGCCTTTGACAGATTAGGTGCAGCAGTTCAAACATGACGTTAAAGTGACAAAGCACTAAAGTGTGCAGCTACTTATAAATCCGACCTTACAATCGACTTTGATCCCTGTACTACTTACCATGGAACTAGGTCAAAGCTATATCGTGGTATGAAACGTTTCGTCGCTTTTCATCTCTATTTCAATTGCATTAAAGTTTAAAAGCCTTCCTTACCCGTGGTCCACCTGCTTAGTTCACCTGTGCATTTTAGCAGACCTTAATGAAGTCGACGGAGCTCCTCTATCGCGGAGCTCCTATTTCTAGGTTATTTTGGCCCTCTGAAGAACTAACATAACCTAAACCTACCTATTAATTTTAGCCAGTCTACTCTCCGTAATCTACATAGGTGGACAACGGGTAACTTTTAAAAGTGTCGATTTTCATACCGCGACTATTAAAAATATACCACGACTTTATATTAAATAAATGAATATCAAAGGACAATCTTACAGAAATTTACTTAGTCCCAAACTAATGTTTAGGCATGTACTGTGGGTACTAGACTTACATAGGAAAAGTACACAGAACACATCAAAGACTTTGTCTAAACTTTTTGCCTGGACGGATTTAAGGTAGAGCAAGCGGGGCAACTGCCCGGGGCCTCCACTAGAGAGGGCCCCCCACATAAATAGTAGGTAACCTATTTGAAAAAGGATGATATTAAGTATTTAAACGCGCATAAAAAAACCTAGAACCTAAAAGAATTGAACAGGACGAAAAAAAACTATATTTATTAAAAGCGTAGTTTGGTGTGCGTTTAGTTTTTTCGTGGCCCGGTTTTTATTTTTAGCTGTGCATCTTTGAAAAATAATTAGGGGCCTCCACTTCTTTGTTGCTCCGGGGCCTCTTCACCTCTAAATTCGGCCCTGCCTTTTGCAATCAACAATGGCAAATATTATGATCTTGTTTGTATTTGTATAGAGCATAATTTTTGAGAAACTTTCTAACTCATTAAAATATTATTAAGTCTACTTTAAATACAATTGCATATTTATAAGCTTAGCTACTCTGTGACTGGCGAGTTACTTCGTAAATGTTTGGCACAACTTATAACAAAAGAAACATCTAGTACCTACTTAGTCTATAATTTAAAAAAAATTCTTTTACTGTTACCTCAGCAAAAATGTTGAGCACTATTATAACTTCAAACTGAATACCAAAAGACAAACATGAGAAGGACAATGACAATCACATTGACAAGGTTGTATGTATGCTTATTGATTTTACTGGGTAACTGTACAGTAAACTATCTTAAAACGAAAAAAATCGTCGGTTTGTACAGTACATGTGTGAGTTGAATTTATTTAATGCTTCTTTTGATACACAGTTTAAAAAAAAAACTTTCTATTATGTTACTGACGTTAGGGTAACGAAAACGAGGGTCGGTCTCAGTCTCAGCGGAAGACCAGCGCTGGCTTAACAGCCGGCACATACTGAGTTGGGACCGTTTCGCAACAACTATCCAACTTTGTGTAGCTTTACTTATTTATTTTTACTTTAATTGTGTGATGTTGTGAATAAATATTTTTATTATTATTATTATTATTATTAAAAGGCTTTTCCGAACATCAAGTACCTAACGTTGATCGGAATACATCTCTAACGGACGCACTATCGCACTAACTGCCGCACTTAGAGACGTCAATTAAATTTAATGCTTGTTTAGTGACGTGTTTTTTTATTCTATTGCTGTAGCAATAAAAGTGACAGCAGCAACTTTAATCAAGTATTAAATTAAATTGACGTCTCTAAGTGCGGCAATAAGTCAGCTAACGTCGAATAAGTCATTCCTTAGTGACAATTATTCGTACAAAAGTTTTAAAAAGGAACACGTTAGGCCTGGTTCCCACTATGCCGGATCCGGTAAGGGTAGTGGCTGTACAATTTATATGAAGCTGTTCACATTATTCCGTGTGAACAGCGTCATAAGCCACTAGCCTTACCGGCATCCGGCAAATTCGCCGGTCCGGCATAGTGGGAACGTGGCCTTAGTTGTCTTTGATTGAAAAGTCTCGCTCGAAGTACGGTGGTAAGTAATTAATAATTTATTAAAATACAAAGTAACTAACTATTTATGTTACTCTGTTTGTGACCTTATGTATTATTAAACTTCACAAGATTTTCATGAGCCAAAACACAATGTTTAGATAATGATCTGAAGATTTTGGTATAATTTAAAGATCGCAAAACATATTTAAGATTCATGGTCCAAGCAGAGGGTGTATACAGGCCGTTCATATTCATTACTTCTTAATGAGAACAGATTGCGTCACAGGTAACAAAGGAAATACTTAGCAAAGGTAACGTTATGCGGAAATGTATTCTTAAAATAATAAGCATAATAAACAAGTACCTATGTAATTTAAAAATTAGTAGGTACAGCTTAATGAATTGCTTATGTTACTGCAGAAAAACAAATAAAAATATGATTTAAGTAACGTGGGAGGTGAAGTGTTGGCAACCCTAATATTCAAGCAATCCGATGGTTATCTTTAACGTCAAAAATGTGAATGAGTAATTCGGGATTTCACTGAAGAAATAATTGTTCGATTGTAACAAGATTGTGATTGTTGTGCATAAGCGTCTTGATTTCATACGAGCCTGACAAGACGATAGATAAATCAACTAAGATGTTAGTTGAATCACTAAAGAAATTGCTGTTGTTACTATCAGCTTTGGTTGATACAACTAATATCTTAACTATTGAAATCTCTCTATTGAAAACTGGTATAATAATTATAAAATGCTTTTAAAAAGGGTTTTATTATTGTACTTGTAGGTATATTAAATAACGAATACTAGTTAGAGGCCCGCGTATTTATTATAAACTTCAATATATTTACAAGTTCTAAGTGCTAAAAACCGTATCGTCTTTGACCTGTTATGGTATGGTTTTTAACGCGGCTGCCATCACTGTCAAGTAAATAAGAGCTATCAAAACGTTAACAATAATAAGTACAATGACAGGGCCGAAATTCAAGACGGTAAAAACTATATCGTCTTTGACTTGTTATGATATTTTCAACGAAATTGCGGTCGATTTAAAAACAACTGTTTGACTACAAAGATAAAATATGATTTTTACTGCCTAAAATCTTGGCCCAGGCTAAATAGACTAGGTACACAAAGCGACTACTTTATTAAATAATACCCTTTTATAGGGTTCCGTCTGTCCGTCAGTCTATCAAGACCCTTTTTCCTCAAAACGGCTAAAATGGAATGAAATTTAGAACATGATTGTAAAAAAATACCTACCTACTAATTTTACATCCCATGAGCAAAAAGGTTTGTTATTGATGATAAAATCTACAAAATGTCAATTACAATGCTTGCCACACGTGGTCGTGGAGTCAATCAATCATATTGATAACAATCAACTACCTAAATTAGTATGAATGTGCCGGAGTGGAATGCGACAGAATATAATTTCTTTTCGAGTAGGGTAGAAGTACCGTTTATGGCCACTGTACCCTTTTTGGCTATTTAAGGTTGAAATGAGCATCAAAAATACTGTAAAATTAACAATAATATTCATAAATATCTAGTTAAGACTGAAGATTAATTTAATGATAAAAATGTTTGTAATTTCATAATGCTTTAGTTAAAATTTAGAGTGGCCAATAACGGTGTAAAGATGGCCAAAAACCGGGACTTCTACCCTAATTAAGGCAGTATACAGATATAATTAATTAACTATCTGTTGCCAGCGACTCCGTGTGAACTTTATCCGGGAATTGTGTAATTTTCATAGATAAACAGCACGATATCCTGTTCCAAGCTTCAAGCTATCTCTTAACGAAATTTCAGTAAGATCAATTTAGCGGGTTTGCTGTGATTGCATTACAAACATACAGTTACTTTTGCATTGATAGTATGGTTGGATGTTTTCACTTTATAATTTCTCTAAGGTTTAAATAACAGCAAAATATCGGAGAAGAACTATAATCTAGAATGTTGAATGAAACCAGGCAATGCAAACAAAAAAGGTCCATAATTTTTTGAAAGATTGGTCACATTCAAAGGCTTTACAAATCCATAATACCAAATTAGTAAACATGGCTGGCCTTTATTCAACTCTATTAACCCATATTGCTTTCGACGTCTTATGGTATCGTTTTTAACTAGGCCACCATTACTGTCAAGTAAATAAGAGGACCTTTCTTAAGTCCGAAAAACTTTAGTCCGCTCTGTTTCGTTTCTCCGAATTTTCATTTATCCGATTATTTTTTTTCGGAAACCAACTTTCCTGTTTAACCTAAACCTACCGGTTACTACCTACAGGTTAAACATTTTGAAAAGTGCGTGGGTTCAGAGAAAAATGATTTTCGAACCTAGGAAAATTCGGACAAACGAAATAGCGGAGTAAAGTTTTTCGAAACATCGATAGCTAACAAAATAAGAGCTATCAAAATGTTGTCAATACGATAACACGTCAAAAGGCCCCTCTACACGTCGGCGGACCATGGGCGTGCGTAAGGGACGTAGCAATACGCAAGAGTGATATGCAAGAATATTTTTCTCACTCTAATGTGTAAATGCGTCCCTTACGCACGCTCATGATCCGCCGACGTGCAGAGGGGCCAAAATGGTTTTTACCCGGTCTACTATCTATAGGGGGGTCTATGGCTGGCTGTCATTCTGAAACATCTGTCCAATTTTTTTTTTGTGTAAATTACTGTATCGTTGATTTTGTTTCACAAATCCAGAGCAGTTTTGTGGGACAACTTGTAACATTGATGAAGAACTTGCATTTAATAAAATAACAGTGAAAAGATGGTTCCAAAAGAGTAAGCGGTCAAGATCACACCAAGCCATTGAAGTGGATGCTCGCCATCTTCAAGGGTCATCGACTATGACTGGAAGACTTCGACGACAGGACAGGTGAGGATTCACCGTACAACGTTGCTTATATATACTTGACATTGGCAAAATTACGTTATTGTTAAGTAGACGCCATTAAATAAATAAATAAATAATAAATACTACCTATAGGGGCCGTTCGTATGTGCCGCCAATATTTTGTATCATAGCATTCATGGCAAGTTTATTCTGATAAATGGAAATACACACAAATAGTCCGCTATTTCGAATTGGTAATAAAATTTAAAAAAAACATTAAAGTCGGTCGCCTGAAAGATTTATGTGAAGCGATTTATTCCGCTCAAACTTTTTGCCAGGATAAAATATGGGTAATCCGTGACTAGCATACAATTTAACTTAAGTTGGAGTTTTAAATGTAACTTTGATTCCATATTTTTTGGATAAAATAAATAAGTAAATAGTAAAGTATTTACTTAGAGTGGTTAAATCCGGAGCCTGCCGTTTGGCAAAAATATGTTTGCCAAATATATCGTTTCCCAACTTTTTCATTTGCCATACCGGTTTTTTTCTTGGAACTGTAAATATATCAGGATTTATTTCAGTACCATCGTGTAGAACCCTATAGGTTAGGTTAGGTTAGTTTTTATAAAATCCTGAAATATTTACGGTTACAGAAAACAAAGCGGGTTTGTAAATGAAATAGTTGGGAAACGATACATTTGGCAAACATATTTCCCCGAAACAAAGGTAACTCGTCGAAAGTATAGTTACGATATAGAAGCGAAATGAGCTAAATCAAAGTAGAATGAAAGCTCTAGCGCTATTCTACTTGTTAAAATCTTGTTGCTTTTGTTTGACATTATAAACTGTCAATTAAATAAGAGCTATCATAACGTCGACAATACGATAACATATCATAAACAATATGGCTTTACTGAGTAGAATATTGCCCCTGTTCATTACATTGTACAGTCAGTAGCAGAAGTAGATGGACAAACGAACAGCTCAAAATTATGTAATCAAGTATAGATAATTTTGAGCTCTTCGACTGTCCACCTACTTTTGCCGCTGACTGTACCTATATAACGTGTCTAGGTAAAAAGCCCGATTTACATTGGTCAGGGGACAGTGGACAGTGGACAGTGACAGTGGATAGTACAGTAGTGTAAACCGGTCGGACATAGCGAGTCAAGTTGAATTGCCAGTGGATCTAAATAGAATCGCTTTTTATTTTTCCACTCCACTGTGTCCTTGCCACTGTACTTGCCACTATCCTTGACCAATATAAATCGGGCTTAAGAGACAAAACATGAAACACCTGAGCCCCGTTTCACGAAGCTACAAGTTACAAATTACAAGCGGAACTCTTTTTCTAGCAAAAGGAGTTAGAAAGAGATTTTCGCTTGTAATTTGTAACTCGTAGCTTCGTGAAACGGGCCACTGAACACCAAAACATAGAAAGCCATCAAGTCGATTGGAGTCAGCGGAAATGAGAAATCCTGTGTATGCGCCGAAAGCAATCTACATCTGCCGCCCTAAGGCAGTAACTCAGATAAATCCCCAGTACCAATATGAACCTTATTACTAAGACGTTAGAATTAAAACTGCTTTGGAAATTGAACTTGTGATATTGCTTCTTGGCTTAGGAGGGCAGACTTGCTTTCAGGGCCTCTATTCAAGACGGTAAAAAAGACGGTTTTTGTCAAATCAAATCAAATCAAATCAAATCAAAAAACCCGACTGCAATAAAAAGTAACTGAAAAGCGAAAAACAAGCTCTATAATTTATAGAAAAGCAATGAATTACAAATCCTACTTCTTGATATAATTTAATATTTGGACTTGCTTGTCCCCGCCTGCAATGCCTTTTCCAATATTCAAGTTGAATTTAAATTGTTATAAATATCAATAAGTACATTGCTCTTATAATTTTCTATAAATTATAGAGCTTGTTTCTGCTTTTCAGTTACTTTTTATTGCAGTCGGGTTTTTTGTTTTTTAAATAATTAAATTTATTTCACTCTTTTTAGTTTTATTAATAAAAAAAAGAACGGGACGTTTTCCCGGGATAAAATGTAGCCTATGACACTCTCGCTGCGAAGACGAATCCAATGATACCTCATTTGTCAAAATCGTCCAAGCTGTTTTTGCTGTAGCGGGGAACATAGAACTGGACATACATACATACATGACGGTGAAAAACATAACCCTCCTTTTGGGCTCCGCCGCAGTCGGGTAAAAAATTGAAAATCCATCGTGTAGAACCCTGTCCTGTTATCGTATTGTCAACGTTTTAATAGCTCTTATTTTCTTGACAGTAATTACGGCTGACGTCATAACAATACCTTAACAAGTAAACTACGATATCGTTTATACCGCCTAGAATAGTTAGAGGCGCAGGAAGTTAATGATGGGAAGTTGTCACCGGAGTTGTGCCGGAGGCGTCACCAATGCGTTGCCGGTCTCGAAGTTTAATGAATACTCTTTTTGAAAAGTTGTTTTGTCCTTTTGTTACATGTCTTACTAAACATGTTTTTCTTTCTTTTTTCAAATTTCTATAAAGATTTTTAAATTTAACAGAAACGTCTGCTTACGAAATTCTAAAGCATATTAAAGCCAAAAAAAATCGTCGGTCTTAGGCAGGATTCGAACCTACATCGCCTCTGGCTCTCCGAGCCGATGCCGGCGCATTACCACTTATGCCACCAAGACCCTTCACCCTATTTTATTTTTTTAAACCAACCTAATGAAATATACTTTACGATTTATTCAAAACACACAAAATTTCATAAGAATCGGTCAAACCGTTTCGGAGTTTTGTTAAAAACACCGTGACACGAGATTTTTAAATACATAGATGTACATAAACCCCAAAAAACAAAGCTCTGTCCGTATGAGTTTTATTGGAACCGTTCGTTCCCTAGAGCTTGCTGTCCCGCAAAAGCTCTATCGACCGAGATAGCAGAGCTTTGCACCGGAGCGAGAGGTCACTGCGTCAGTATACCTTTTATCGTATTGCTGTTTAAAAACAAACGTTATACTGCGGGCCGATTATGGTCGTGTTTATCGACGTAGATAAGCGTAGATAAACACTCACTCAGATCTGTCACTTTCTGACCAGTATGTAAGTGCGAGAGCGACGGAAGCTTTATCCGCCGCGATAAAGGCGACCATAATACGGGCCCTGATGTTATGTATGTATGTATGTATGTAAACACTTTATTGTACAAACAAAAGAGATAACAATTATAAAATAGACAAAAATATAACAGGGATGTACAAAGGCGAACTTATCCCTTTAAGGGATCTCTTCCAGTTAACCTTTATATTATATTAGAAGAAGTTGTACAGAAAAAGGAGTGAAGTGCGAGTCGGACTCCCGTAACGATGGTTCCGTTTTTGAGGCAGAAAATTAAAAGATGGAAATACCTAGTTCAAGTTGTAAGAACTTTATTTTTCATGGTCACGTGATGGTTAGTGGAGTCTGAGAATCATAGACATCAGGAAATTGAAGATTGCAAAGCGTTGCCAACCCTGAATACTATACGAATATATAATACGAAGATGCAATACCTCTATGCTAGTGATTTCACCGGTTGTCAGACTGTTAAGTTGTCTACCCACAGAAGGTGGAGGCGGGCATATTGCGGTATACATTTCGCTCTGTGAGCAGGCCTATCGGAGATTGCGTTACATTACGAGCAATGTAACGATAATACGCTCGCCTCCGCCTTCTGTGTGTGGACAACTTTAGGGTACCCACCAGAGCTGTGCGAAGTAGCGGAGCGGTGAGCGAGGAAAAAACTATGAATGGATTTATTTTATTTCCTTGCTGTGTTGTGAAAAGCATTATTTTCGGCCCTCTACATAATTGGTCCGTGTATTTGTTCCTGAGTTTTGGAATGTTTTTAATGTATTTCAGTACCTATGTATTTATCTATATAAGTATGTTTATCGTTGTTTAGTATGAATAGAATAAGCCTAGAGCTCAGCGGGCCTAGTATGGCTGCGTCTATATCGCGCGTCAGATGTTGATAAAGCATCCGTCACTCTCGTACTTATTTACGTGTCAGAAGGTGACGGATGCCTTATCCAAACTTTGTCACGCAATAAACGCAGCCATATTAGGGCGCCAGTTTGGGACTAGGACAATATGTGTGAGATGGTCCTCTGATATTTATTTCATTTAAAGCATACCGTTCCGCCTTTGCAACAGTTTTATATGTATATTGTATAGTAGCTGTTCCCGTGCCCACTTAGTTGGGCAATTTTTTTTGGGTTAATATTTATTTAGCCTATGAAGCTCACAAATAACGTGGCTTTATATTATGGTATAAGATTTTTTAAAATCGGTTCTGTAGATCCAGAGATTACCCCCTACAACGTCACAAACTTATATACTCGAAAATCTACTTCAGAACCAAACATCCTAACCTCAACGGGCGCACATTCGCTGTGATTACTGTATTTTAGTTTAAGCGTAGGTATTTTTATCAATAAAACTTACCCTAATATTACTGCTTACACGAGTTCTCATTCATGTTTTTATTAATAAATGTTAAAATAACTAAATAATCAAGATGGGAACTGTCAGATTTTGGTCTTGAATTAGATTTTCGAGTATAGATGTATCATCCGCTAGAATGTTAATTACAAATGAACGCTCACGTTTACCAAAGGCATTAGCGGCCTTTACACGTAAAGTCCGGGACGCGGGAAACGCCACGCGCCGTTCCAATCTTCGTTCCGAACCGTACGTGTAAATGCAACTGTAATAGTAAAATAGTAAAAAAAATACGATTCGGAACGAAGATGGGAACGGCGCGTGGCGTTTCCCGCGGTCCGAACTTTACGTGTAAAGGCCGCTAATAGGCTCGTATTTGCACGTGACTGTCTGTCGGTCAACTCAGAGCCGCAAATCAGCCGCACATCGGCGGTCAGCGACGGCTGAAGCTCACCTACATGACGTTTCGCTGCTAATCAACCGTAAAATTGCCGCAAACTATAATGACGAACGTTTATTTGATTAGCTTTTACCCGCAGTTTCGCTCGTGTAATTAAAAGGGGTTCTACTCAACTACCACAATTATATTTATAGCACAAGCATAAATATATGTCGGACCGTTCCGGTTTTTAGGGTTCCGTAGTCAAACTAGGAACCGTTATAGTATCGCCATGTCCGTCCGTCCGTCCAACTGTCCGCAGTCTAGCTCAGAGACTCTTAGTACTAAAAATAGCCTAGGTATATGTTAATCCAGGCTATAAGCTATCTCCATTTCAAATTTCATCCAAATCCATCTAGCTCACACACACACACACACACAGAGACACAAAGTTTTGCATTTATAATGTTGGTAGGATGTTTAAAACGAAGGTTTTTTCTTTTCTTTTATGGCATGGGGAAGGCAAACCATTACACAACCACCTTCAACTTCAAGGCTTTCCTTACAACTAAAGTAAAATGACTCTACGATAATTATATGACCAGCTGTCTTAATTCTACTCCAAGACAACCCAGTACGAACATTGTTGATTTGTAGTAAGGTAGCAGGGGGCTTAGTATGCTACGTGAGATTTACTGTCATATTTTACGTCATTCCTATGAAAGTAAGAAATTATGACATAACGTCTAAAGGACTCAATTCACACAAAATACACTTTTATTTAAAACCTTAAATGTTTACCCTTACACAATATGGAAATACAGAATATGGAATAGACATATTTGACACTAAATCGCGTTTGACGAGGTTTGACGTATTCTCCTCGGCTCGCATGCTAAGCCCACAGGTAAGGCTGGAATGAAATTGGTACCATAATTCTAGATGTTTCATGTATTTATTATGTCTCTGTAGCATTGTTAAAATAGTCACGACGAAAGAGTATTCTAAATTATAACTTAAGTTCAAAGGACAGGCGGGCAGAGTATGGTTGCGTTTATCGCGTGACAAAATGTGGATAAAGCATCCGTCACTCTCGTACTTATACATGTGTCAGAAAGTGACGGATGTTTTATCTACATTTTGGGACGCGATAAACGCAGCCATATTAGGCATCCTGCCCCCTATTTCACCATCTTGACAATGACAGGTGACAGGTGACAGATGACAATTCAGTATACATTGCAAAGTTAACACGCTGATACATCACTGGGTTACATATAAGCTGCGCCATGTACACTGAAATGTCACCTGTCACCTGTCATCATCAGAATGGTGAAAGAGGGGGCTGGTCTTTCTAGAATAATTTCTCTAACTTCTTTTTTGACTGTAAGGCTTGCAAGCTCTTATTGACTAGAATAGATATAATTACACTCAGAATAAAACCAACCATAACCACCGAATTTCACCTCTAAATAAAAAATAACTGAGTCGACAACCATAATACGAATCAGGTGAAAAATAGAGATACGTACATAATTAAAGTAATGTTGCGGGCATTTATCAAAATGTTGTAACTGCCCAAACGTCTGCAGTTCACGCAACTTTATAATAGAGTCGGAAGGTCGAATTTTCTTTAGCTATAGGGATCAGGGCCTTAGCTTGTAAGTAATGTGCTTGCCTTGACCCAACCCCGCGTGTCAGCCAAACGCTAGGGTTGCCAAAACGCTTTGAAAGGTCGCTTTATGTTGGCCAAATCTAGAGTAACAGAAGAATTTTCAGTAGATCACTTGCAAACAATGAGGGGAGGTATTTGCACAGCAGTGGGACAGACAAAATGGAACGACATTCAAATTAAGTTTTTACTGATTGGACTAAAATTAAACTTACCATGTTTGAGTTAGTTTAACTTACTCTTTTTAAGAAGGCAAACTTATGGTTTTGTTTTGTCTATGGTGGTATTATTTGTTCCTAATTTGGGATCAAAATGGGGCAACAAATAAGATAAGTACTGTCAGAGAGAGATACAAATGTTTTTTTTATTAAATCTTTCTTTGCACAAAAATACTAATTTGAGTACAAAAGCGTTCTCTACCAGTTTAACTTTTTTAATATCTAAACATATACCCTCTTACTAATAAACGTTGAGTAACGGTGGTATAGCCATACAATATTTTGTCCTTATCTGTCATTGTAACATTTGGATTTGACAGATAAGGACAAAACATTGTATAACTATACCACCGTTACTCAACATTTATTAGTACCTAAGGGGTTAATGTTTCCTTAAGTCACAGCAAAATAACAGATTTTAACATTTGAGGTGACGTTAGTTCCCTCTTAGTTTTGGGAATGACATAGGCTATAATATTATAATAAAAATAATGATGTGGATTTTACATCACAACAACAATATATCAAACTAGAGGACGCCCGCGACTTCGTACGCGTAGAATTAGTTTCCCGCTACTCCCCCCATTTTTTCCCGTTGGGAGTCGATTTTCAGAAAATCCTTTCTTAGTGCTCACTTACATCATGAAAGGAACCAATGTACCAAATTTCAAGTTTCTATGTACAGTAGTTTCGGCTGTGCGTTGATACATCAGTCAGTCAGTTTAGCCTTTTATATATATAGATAAACAACAATATATCAAAAAATGCAGTCGCATCCTTAAAGCTTGCTTTAAATTACACTTTTTACCTTTATGATAGAAAATTACTACCTGATAAACAAACCCGCAGCAATTCATTTACACCCGAGTCTAGGGAGTTACGTGGGTTCAGCGCATGAAATCCTAGTTTGGGCTGCAATCATCCATTATTCATGGTCCGCGTAGATAAAGCTAGCACCATACATCATGGTTTATCGTGCTATAAATCAGAGCGAGATATGCGTATACGCATAACCTGCTCCTATAGGCAGTTTGCCCAAATCAATATATTTTTGATAAATGACCCATTGTGCAATTTTATACTGATGATACGATTTTGTATCTTATTTTTTATATTTTAGCAGAGTGGTTTCATAAACGCGCTGTTGTCCGCGTCTTCGTCCGCGTAGAAGATCGTTTTTTCCTCTTTATTCATTTTTTTTCCTCGGTAACTGTCTAATTTTCCTAGATGAAATAAAAAGTACCTACCCTATTACCGTCTCCGAACGGAGGGCTTATTGTCTAACGCACTTGCAATCGCAACCGGCTTCAAAGTGGAGCAATTGTTTTCATTTTGTATGCAGACAAGCCTTCGATTTTCAAAATGAAAATGAAAACGGCCGTGATTGCGAGTGCGTTAGACAATAAGCCCTCGAGCTATAAACTATCTAATGTACCAAAAGGGTTTGGGTAAGTGTTGTCATTTGTAAGTTTTTTTTTTAGGTGAGCGGCCATTTGTTTGTTATATAATTAGTGGTAGATAAACTCAAAATAAAAATATTTTGGTAAGTAATATAATATATGGATGGGTATTAATACATGGATGTAGGATACTTTTGTGGATGTCGTAAGAGGCGACTACAAGCCTTTATTCCCTTGAATAAAGGCTTGTAGTACTGTTAGGCGACGGGTTTGCAACCTGTTACTAATACGCTGGTCAACATCTTAGCCTACCTACTTGTGCAAAATGTGGTAACAGAATTATCAACAAAGTTTTAGAGTTGTTGGTAATTCTGTAGCTCTGCCTACCCCACTCTGGGAATGAAGGCGTGAGTTTATGTAAGCTTATGTACTTATAAAAATATAACATCTATAAATATGTTAAAATTCATCAAGTCATTTAGGCTGCAGAGCATGCTATGAAATTAGAAGTTTGTTTAACCAGTGTGAAGTGTGCTGAAGACATAGACATACATACACTCGGAAAACATGTCTCCTTTTGACGCAGTCAGGTCAAAAACAGAATATTGTTTGATTTTTCGCAACATCTGTGATATCTGCTTATACATATATATCTTCTTTTTCGTTAAACGAGCGACACACTATGAGGGCATATATGAATATTTTGGCCAGCGTCCAACAGTACAATCACGTTGCGGCTAACATATACACACGTATCTCAATCAAGCGTAACATTGCAAAAGCAACAGTAACTATATTAGCACATGGCTTACATTTCAACCTTACATATTAAAGGGTTACGACCTTTGGAACTCGTAAACGTTTTTCAGGGCAATAGTCGACTGGGAATATCGTAACCGCAGTACAGAGGTCGTATTATAAACTTAAACTATTAAACATCCAGACAGAAAAGGACAGTTATGGTATTTAAAGCCCCTTTCCTTTCATTATCTACATTTAAGATACTAATAAGTTATTATAAGACTTCAAACAACAAATTTCGTTGCTAAATTCGTTTAACACACATCTCGTTTGACCCGTGCGCTCGTAGGCATTGTGGAGAGTAAAAACTGAATCCATTATCCGACGAATCATTTTGACAACTCGAAATGAAGAGATATTGAGGGCTTAAAAAAATTTGAATTAATGACATGATAAAACAGAATGCTTACTATAATATTAATGAGTTTATGGTAGAATAAGAAATTGTCAGAATTTGTTTAAAATTGATAATAAGATCCCTGTGTGCCCGTGTGGTGCCGGGTTTAGAATGTTGCCACTCCATGTCTTCCCGTGGATGTCATAAGAGACGACTAAGGGACTAAAGACTTATTTGTGCTGTTAGGCGATGGGTTTGCAACCTGTCACTAATACACTGGATAATATCTTAGCCTGGTTGTGCAAAATGTGGTCACAGAATTATCAACAAGTTTTTGGAGTTGTTGGTGAGTCTGTGGCTCTGCCTACCCCCCTCTGGGAATGAAGGCGTGAGTTTATGTATGTATGTATGGTAATAAGATATGCATAATTAACTAAATATTACATGCCAGACCCTGGCGAATTGTGACGCGTGATTTTTCTTACTCACAATTAAGCAATAAAATGTGTTCATGCAAATTCACCTGCCTTTCATTTGTTTGTATGATTGTGTATGCAAATAGGTTGTGCTGTGTGAAGCCGCCTTATGACCATAGACATAGACCTAATCTAGTTAGTCATAGACTCAGAGCTGTCAACGCTTAGAGGTTAGATCACTTTCACTTCTACTCGACTTCTGTTCAAATCCTGTCAACGGATAACGTGCTTTTATTCATGCTAATTGTCTTTTCGTGTTTTACTGTTCAACTTGGATTAAATACTAGTAGAAAAGCACCAGTGTTCACATTTCAACGTCATCACCACAATCCCTGGGAGCCTGCACGATTCGAACCCGCGCCAGACTCCGGGGACAGACCTTCATCAATTTCATCAACCATCACGAGATCGGTAATACAACCCAGCCGCCAGGATCAGGCGGCTACTATTATCGTTCATTTTTGGTGGAACCCATGAGGGGAGAAACCATAATTAAACCCAGGACGGGATAATCAAGATTTACTGGGCACGCGGTAGCCTTCAAGGTCAGTACCGGCCTACTCGCGACCCAGGAATCAATCTCAGAACTAAGCGCGGAGCGCGAGTTCATAAGTCATACAGTCAAGGGATCGGCGCACGCAAGGTCACGCAGGACACGCCGCCCGCATACAGGTACTTCGATTGCATCGATCGGCACGGAAGATCTCAGTGCTACATAGAATCAGTGTCTTATTAGCTTCAGTGCCGTATATTTGTGCCCGAATTCAGTGTGTGAATCGCGTAACGCGAACATTTCGTCGGTTCTCATAGTCGATTCTTATCGGAGATAAGATACGCCATCCATTTTGTCTCGATAACGGGACTCTGCACCAAGACGCCTCCAACTCCGACGTCAGAGGGCGCATGCATCACATCATATTCAAACTCGCCGGTCATCACGTCATGCAAGTGTCACTTGTCAGGTTGGCACCTGTCACCGGTACGTCAAACGTCAAATATTACTTTAAGGACATTTAATTTGCATCTATTTTATTTGCTTGTCAACTGTCAATGTCAACTTGAGGTTGACAATTATAATAGGTTTTCATAGATCGATCTGATCAATATTTGTATTTAGTCTGTGCTAAACTATGCACTTATCATCTATCTGTTGTGTCAAATGTCATATCAATTATAATGTTTGTTTGCATTGATTTATCTAAAGTTATTTAGTGTTTTAACAAATAATGTCAAGTGTTATTGTTTGTTAAGTGAACTATTAGTGCTTACGTGTGGTAATATCAAGTATTACTGTTCATTAGGACGTTAACTAATAGGTATTAATAGATCGCCGGTATCAGTGTTTGTAGATAAACAAACATTAGTTTGATATCATTCATCATAAATCGGTGATCAAATAACTTTGCAAGTATATTCTGTATATTAAGTGTGTATTGAGTATTCAAAATGTCCGTGCGAAAGGCTCGAACGCAATTCAGTTCTAAATATCAAATGTTGCTTGATTTCTCAGCAACAATAAGTGCCTCAACAAGTTCAATTGCCGCCGCAGTCACTAGGCGACATTTCAATCAATATTATGTTTTGTTTGTTGAAGCCTATGAGTTACTGGTGGGGGCCAGTGATGAAGTGTCCGAGGAGGACATGGCTTCATATAGGGTTAAGTTTACTGAAGTAAATAAGTTGCTACTCAAAATTGAGGCGCTATGTGAAACTGACGCGTCGACTTCGTCTCGCACAAAGCTGCCTTCACAAACAATAGCCAAGTTGCCGGCTATTGAGTTGCCTAAGTTTTCAGGTAACTTAATGGAGTGGGTTTCATTCTTTGATCTTTTTCAATCCCTCGTTCACAATAGGGATATGTCGGATGCTGAGCGACATTACTATTTAAGGTCATCACTTTCAGGTGAAGCGCTTCATATTGTACGTCAGTTACCGGTGGATGACAAAAATTATTCCGTCGCCATTAACTTGTTAAAATCTAGGTATCAAAATACTAGATTGCTGCTTGACGCTTACATCAGTAGGATCATCAACTTGCCTATGATCATGTCAATTGGTCAGCTGCGCTCAGAGTTTTCTGACCCTCTTCAGGAGGCAATTCAGGCTTTAGAAAAACTAAAGCAACCTGTCAAAGAGTGGTCATACTTTGTGCTATACTTATGTTTACAGAAGCTACCTATCAAGTTGCGCTCATTGTTTGAAGAGCACTATGGCAAGGACCCGGACACCCTGCCCACCATCACGCAACTGCTGGAGTTGTTGGATGAGCAGTGCCGACTGCAACTGTCAGTTGCATCGGAGCCGGAGCCTGTCAGAAAACCACAACGTGTGTCACCACCGCCTGTGCGTTCATCAGCACAACGGTCACCTCAACACCGAGTGGCGTCTGGCAAGACTCATCAGTACAATCAGGTGATGTCATCATCGACCGACCAAGGATCATCATCAGCTCATCAGGTGAGGCCTCCATGCTCTTATTGTAGTGTCCAGGGACACACACTGTATAGGTGCTCCCGTTTTCAACAACTGTCACGGTCTAACCGCCGGTCATGGGCGACTAAGACAGGTCATTGTTATAGATGCTTGAGGAAGCACTATGCCAATGAGTGCACTCACACAAACTGGTGTTCTCATTGTGGGTCCCCAGCGCATAATTCATTGATTTGCAATGCCGATGCGAACACAAGTGCTCATCAGCAGCCGGATCAACCTGCCACTCGTGTGGTCACGCGGCATGTAGGTGGTCGAGATACGCCAACTTCTACAAAAGCGCGTCATGTCTCACCAGTGCATGGCCCATCATCAGCAGTTCACTATCAAGGGGCACCCCCTGTGCAGTCTATGGCGCATCATCAGCCTAAACCACCAATTGGAGCCAGAGCACATCAAGCTCAAATCAAGTTTAATTCTCTCAGGTTTGGGTCTCGGACGAGTCCTGACAAACTATGAGATAAGGTCACTGTTGGCGCATCTCAGGGTCCATCACTCCCTGTAACCATCTGCCCTACTGCAATGGTTATGGTCAGGTCAGGTGATGGTACATACGTCAAGGTCAGGGCACTGTTGGATACAGGAGCCGCTGTTTCAATCATCAAACAATCATTAGTTCATAATTTAAATTTGCACCAACAGTGTAACAGTAATTCACTTTATGGTATAGGCCATGAACCGGTTAATACACCCGGCACTATGGTCAAATTGGTTATCAAACCTGTAGGTACTCAATTACCCGTTGTAGGTACCATGGCAGTGGTAATGTACACATTAACGGGAAATATTCCTTCATATGACATTCAATTTAAAGGTCAATTATTATCATCAAATATCATACTTGCTGATAGCAATTTTCATAAATCCAGAGACGTTGATATCATATTAGGTACAGATATACTTAATTATGTGCTTGATGGTTCTAAGATACCCACAAACATTCCAGGGATAACAGCTTACGGATCATATTTTGGTCACGTCATCATGGGCGCAGTGCCTACGCCACGGTCACCATCGACGGTCGCGGCGCCGCACCAGTCAGCCGGTACTTCAGTCGAAGACTATGGACTTCATGCAGTCAAGCTGGAGGAA
Source organism: Acleris cristana (assembly GCA_948252455.1). Taxonomy (NCBI): domain Eukaryota; kingdom Metazoa; phylum Arthropoda; class Insecta; order Lepidoptera; family Tortricidae; genus Acleris; species Acleris cristana. The sequence continues at coordinate 6,501,002 of OX411797.1, read as the reverse complement.
GTATTGGAGAGGTTTTGGAAGGTGGAGGAGCCCCCTTCAAAGCCAGCTGTTCATCCGGATCACTTGGAATGTGAAAGGTTGTATGAATCCACTACTCAGCGTACGCCAGATGGCAAGTACATGGTTAGGTTACCACTAATGTCAACAAGACCGCCATTGGGTGAATCAAAGACCCTAGCTATTCAAAGGTTGCGATCGTTAGAAAGAAAGATGGCCAGAAATTCAGTATTTGCTGGTAAATACAAAGAGTTCATGAAGGAGTATGAAACTCTTGGTCATATGTCAAAATCAAATTTTCAGTTCAATTCAGAACATTTTATAATACCTCATCATGGTATCTTCAAGAAGGGTACGGATAAGATCCGTGTAGTATTTGATGGAAGTGGACGTACGTCCACGGGCCCATCTCTTAATCAATGCCTTCATACAGGCCAACCACTTCAAAACGATATTACAAAAATATTGTTAAATTTCAGACGACATCAAATAGTCTTCACGACCGACATCAAGCAGATGTTCAGAATGACCTGGATACACCCTGAAGACAGGAGGTATCAGCTCATCTTGTGGCGAGAGGAGCCGTCTGAACCAATTCAGGTATACGAGTTAAATACTAATACCTACGGGCTAAGGTCAAGTCCATTCGTTTCAATCCGGACGTTATTACGTCTAGCCGATGATTGGGAGGCTGATCATCACGAATCACTAGCTTCAGACGTCATCAGACGAGATATCTTCGTCGACGATATTCTCACGGGCGCAGAATCACTGTCAGATGCGCAACAATTAAAATCGGAACTCACCGCGCTTATGAAAAGCGCCGGATACGAGCTTCGGAAATGGTCATCGAATTGCGGTGAACTACTGCAAGATTTGCCGCAGGAACACTGCGAAACACCACGACAGTTTGATACTGACGATAAAACCTTCATTAAAGTATTAGGTATACAATGGGATCCAATATCAGACTCAATGTCGTATCAAATCAATGTACCATTGGGTCAACCAATCACTAAACGTCATATCCTTAGTACTATAGCACGACTATATGACCCGTGTGGTTATTGTGCGCCTATTGTGTTCAGATTCAAAGTGTTCCTACAGTCACTATTTTCAGACGGATTATCGTGGGATGAACCCGTCAGTCAAAATCAATGTCATCAGTGGGACGAACTTATTCAGGATCTAAACTATTTATCAAATTTGCAGATCCCTAGATGTGTCGCACTACCACAGGCTGTATCATATTCACTTCATGGATTCGGAGACGCCTCGGAGGCCGGATTTGCTGCGAGCGTCTACCTGAGGACAGTGGATAAGTCTGGGAGCGTCATGGTACGTTTGCTTTTGGCTAAATCACGAGTAGCTTCTAAGAAATCACGACAAACGATACCAAAGCTAGAACTCAGCGCCGCACATCTAGTGTACAAGCTATTAAATCACGTAGCTGAGTCATATGAGCTTTCCATTCATTTTGACAGCATTAATGCTTGGTCAGACAGCACCATCGTGTTGTCGTGGTTAAATACGAAACCTCACATGCTGCAAACATTCGAATGCAACCGAGTTCAGGATATTCAAACCTCCAAACGTGTCATGACATGGCGCCATATTAGGTCCGAATTAAATCCCGCAGATGTCGCTTCAAGGGGTCTGTCAGCTAAAGAACTACTTGGATTTAATTTATGGTGGTCACCAGACTGGTTACTGAGGGAACAGTCACAATGGCCTTCACTGCCAGTCATAATGCCTCATGACTTACCTGGATTTAAAAAATTAGTCCATTTTGTTACCTCTGTCGAGCCATGGGAGGACACGCTATTGTCACGCGTTAGTTCATTCAGTACACTAATCAATGTTACATCATTTGTACTCAGATTTTGCCGGAATGCCAGATTACCAAAGGAAAAACGGAATCTTACGTCATCATTATCACTAGACGAGACTCGTGAGGCTACAAAACATTGGATTAGGAAAATTCAATACGATTCATATAAGGATGAAATTGTGCTAATCAAGCAAGGAAAATTGGTCTGTAAATCGCTACAGAAATTAAGTGTGTTCGTGGATGACGAACACTTTATCAGAGTCGGCGGACGACTCCGCAAATCATCATTGCCTTACGGAGCAAGGCATCCATATCTGATACCTAAGGATCATAGGTGGGGTCAACTACTCATCGAATATTATCACAAGGCATACTGTCACGCTGCGACAAACGCGCTCATGTCCATACTCAGGCGGGAGTATTGGATAACTTCAGCCAGGCGACAAGTGTCAAGGGTTATTCGAAACTGCTTAACTTGTTTCAGATTTAATGCTTCATCGCTGCCACCTTTCATGGCAGACCTGCCCGCTGATAGAGTCACAGCCGCACGACCATTTTCAGGCGTAGCGACTGACTTTGCTGGGCCGTTCTTAGTCAAAAGCAGTTTATTAAGAAACGCTAAATCACTCAAGGCTTACCTGTGTGTCTTTGTATGTTTAGGTACAAAAGCTGTTCATTTGGAGGTTGTCTCCGCGCTGAGCGTCGAGGCCTTCATTGCAGCATTCACCAGGTTTGTCAGCCGTCGCGGGCTGCCTTCGCTAATCAGATCGGACCGAGGTACAAATTTCATTGGTTCTAACAACTACCTTAGGGAGATTAATCAGTTCTTGTTGGACAACGAGATAATCCTCAAGGAGGAATTCAGAAAACAGAGTATTCGCTGGGAGTTCAATCCTCCTGCATCGCCCCACATGGGGGGCCTATTCGAGGCTGCCGTCAAGAGCGCCAAAAATCTCCTTAAGAGAGAGGTTGGCGATACCATTTTGACATTCGAAGAGTTATCTACTCTATTTTCTAAAATAGAGTCGATACTTAATTCCAGGCCACTAGTATCCATGTCGGAGGACCCTTGCGATCTCGAAGTCCTTTCACCCGGTCATTTCATCATTGGTCAACCCCTAGTAGCCTTGCCAGAATCTCACTGGAAGGACACTAAAATGTCGCGATTATCACGCTTTCAAGTCATTCAGAAAATGTATCAGTCAATTTGGTCACGATGGCATATTGAATACCTCAATACACTACAGTCACGTAATAAATGGTATAGTCATACTAACAACATAGAGCTCAATGATTTAGTGCTTGTTATGGATGAAAACTCAACGCCCCTTCAGTGGCGAAGAGGTAGAGTTATAGAATTGTTCAAAGGTTCGGATAATGTTGTTAGGTCAGTTAAACTCAAGACTCAATCTGGTGAGCTTGTAAGACCAGTGGTCAAGTTATGTAAACTACCTATGGAAGGTAACTTAAATTAACCATTTATGTGTCTGTTCATATAGGGTTAAACCTGTGTACTTTTAAGTATTCTGTATGTCTGTTTAGCTATAATGTTTCAACTTATGTTAAAATATGTTCATGTCTCAATATCATGTGTCACTATACTATAAGTAGAGTTCATTAGGGACTTCAAGTGTTCAGTTCATTTTTCCCCTGGCGGCCCAGGAAATGTTCATGCAAATTCACCTGCCTTTCATTTGTTTGTATGATTGTGTATGCAAATAGGTTGTGCTGTGTGAAGCCGCCTTATGACCATAGACATAGACCTAATCTAGTTAGTCATAGACTCAGAGCTGTCAACGCTTAGAGGTTAGATCACTTTCACTTCTACTCGACTTCTGTTCAAATCCTGTCAACGGATAACGTGCTTTTATTCATGCTAATTGTCTTTTCGTGTTTTACTGTTCAACTTGGATTAAATACTAGTAGAAAAGCACCAGTGTTCACATTTCAACGTCATCACCACAATCCCTGGGAGCCTGCACGATTCGAACCCGCGCCAGACTCCGGGGACAGACCTTCATCAATTTCATCAACCATCACGAGATCGGTAATACAACCCAGCCGCCAGGATCAGGCGGCTACTATTATCGTTCAAAATGATCTTTGACTTTGTCTTGACTTGACTTGATAAATTTTGCCACAGTATGGGTAAGTGTTCGTACTAATATTCAAAAAAGTTCAGGGCTTAGTACCTTTTTTACTTACTAAGATTATAAATATGCAAAAGTGTATGACTGTTACTCTTTCACAGCTAATCCGTAAATATTCATAAGGAGGTAGCTTGAAGCTTGGACGGATATATACTATTCATCCTAAGAATCAACGTCTTGTAGTAGTAGGTAGTAGAGAGATAGAGTTATATGAAAACCAGCCAAATGTGAGTTGGACTCGCACAAGAATGGTTTCGTACCATTATTGTATGAAGCCGCCTTTAGTTTTAAATTTAATCTAATTTTATAATTTGTTGTTTTATAGAGGCAATAGAAATACATACTTTGTGAAAATTTCAACTATAACGGTTCATGGGATACAGCCCGTTGACAGATAGACAGACGGACAGACACCCTTTGGTTACGGAACCCTAAAAAGATTTAGTAAATAAGAGGACAACTTCAAAAATGCTTCCTAACAAATTCCAGAAATCCCCTCTATGTAAAAGAAAAGAAACGTAACCAATTTCCAACTAGATGTCCTTTTTTTATTCACGGAAACATTCCACTCGGAAAGTTCTCGGCTGATTTACAGACAATTTTACGTCATTTGATCCCTTTTCTTATATCTCGGGTAGTCATAAAACTCGGTCGTGTCGGAAATATCTAAGGTTTCGTATAAACATACTTTATTGTTGCTCAGGCAGCTCCCTCTCTTATTAGTTTGTAGAGAATGAGACGCAATGAGTGACAAGCTAGTAATAGTTATTTCTTGTTTTTTTTTCTGAACGCTCTGCATGCTTCGGGATCGTAAAACTTTTTTAATTCTGTGTATTTTTCCTTGTAGGTAAACAACTAAGAAACTATGAGATTGCAGTTTTTTATTTTATTCAAGAAAGCTTTGAATTAGAAACTCCGAGAACAATAATTAAAAATACAAAGATTGTTGGTTTTTTATTTAATTTTAACGACTGTTGGTAGATTGCTGTATTTATCTCAAAATGTCGACAGTTGCGGAGAGAAAAGCAGAAAATGTAAGTTTTAATACATCGAGGTTGTTTTGTCCCTTTCTAAAGTGACCAAACAATGCAAGTAAGTGAGAATACTCAAGTCTCGAAGCCCTTTGTTTCCGAGCTACGTAAAAGACAGAGATACATAAAATGCGACTCGGTATCGACAGGGTGTCCTCTTTTGCTCGTTTTTTTTAGAATCAACTTTTTAAGTAATGACATAAATAGTTTTTTTCCATACAAACTGAAGGCAAACACTGGGACACCTAGTATGGAGAAACAAACTTTATGTCAGTACTTAAAAAGATGATTATAAAAAAACGAGTAAAAGATTTCAAAAACTTCGCTGATTCGTAATGATTCTAATAATGATGTAATGATTGTACGAGTGATTACTTTAAACTTTCCAAATAATCCCGTTATTATATACACGTATATAGAACATGCAACTTTATTATTTTAGCTTCCTAATTTTAACTTGGTTTTATTATAACAATTATTCATTCTTATCTGAAAAGAACGAAGCATACTCCAAACCACAATTCACAAAAGAGAATGGAAACCGCGCAATTTCCTCAAAGAATGTAATATCCTTTCGAGTATTAAAATATTAGGAATTCTTCTAACTCCCTGCTAACACTTCGCGAGATTCTTATATATAATATATATAATAGCCCGAGGGTTGCTTGGAGCATGTGGAACGTAAGTGTTACAAATATGCCAACATGTCGCCTAGACTAAGTGCAGAGTTCACTAACAATAAAATAGATGTTTAAGCGAAAGATAACTGTTTATGGTTGTCCAAATGTGCCAGAAAACGATGGATTTCGTACAAGTTAAATGGCAACTCTTGATTTCATCGAATTTCACTCAATAGATTGTATCATTTCATCGAATGCTATTTTCTCCTGAAACTATGATGTTATCAGGATAAGTATCTTAAACATGAATTACGGTTAGGCCCTCTACAGACCTACAAAATGTTTTCGCAATCATATTTTTGTACAATCAGATTGAAAAGGTTTTGCCCTTACACGTGTCAATCATGAGTCAATCATTAATCATTATGATGTAAGACTGTCAACATGGACTTATCACACGTGAGGACAAATTGTTACGTATTGTTTTTGACTCGGCCGGTATACTGAATAAGAGCTAATGTTTAACAGTACATAATAGCGCTCTAAGTAGAATAAGTATTATGTGCTGGGGCCCGCCTCTATTCCCGGCGGTAAAAACCATATCGTATTTGACCAGTTTCGGTATTGTTTTGACGTCAGTCACCATTACTGTCAAGGAAATAAGAGCTATCAAAACGTTGACAATACGATAACAGATCAAAGACGATATCGCATTGCTAGGGTTTTTAGCGCCTAGAATACCGGCCCTGGGGCTCTACTTTGAAATCAGTAATTCGAACTTCGGATCGCCCCGTCCCTTTCTTGCGTGACGCGTCGAGAGCAAAAGGGATAGCAATAGACGAAGTTCGAATTACGGATTTCAAAGTAGAGCCCCTGTTGTGTTTCTCCGCTAGACATAATGTTTAGTATCTCAGTTTTCCTAAACATTTGTTTTCCACATACGCAACTAACAAACTATTCACTAAAAATTATTGAGAATTGCTCTTACCAAATAAATTACACAACGTTACTTGTGTTATTATTAAATCTGTGTACCCATGCAACCGCAAACAGCGGGACATACATATATCTTGTATGATCGGTGTATTTGGCGAGGTCGACGGCCGAGACGGTTTCCCAAATTAGATCCGTCTCGTTCCAACTCTGAGATGGCGACACTTTAGAAGCAAATCTTATGCCAATACTCATACTCAATTGGGATAGATAAAAAAAAAACTCTCGGTTTTTACATTCTAATTCGAAAGAATACATTGATTGATTGATTTTTTTATCGATATATAAAACAATCACAAACAGTTACAAAGCGGTCAAACTTTAAAACACCCCTCTTTTTGCGTCGGAATAAGGCTCTAGGGGGTTACTATGAATGGCTATGCAATTCATTTTACGGCGAGCATAAAGGACAGAGCTTAAGCAGTTATATACCTGTATCTTTTTCTCTCAGCGTAAACTGAACAGCATAGCTGTCATAATAAGCATTCCATGTCTCCTTTTAACACGTGTAGCTAGACTGTTAGTGTTATGAAGGAGAACTATAAGTAAATAAATAAATAAATAAATAACCCCCTAGTTGGCAAAACTTTACACATTTACAACACAGACACATTATGTAACTTAACGTTACATTCAACTTAGTTGCAAATAAAAAGATAGGTTAATAAACAAACAGTGTCATTCGATCTGTGAAAGCTTTTAATCCAAGTTCGCTTCGCTGTCAAATAAGGGAGCTTTCGTCTCGAATTGCAAATGGTGACGAATGTGAAGCTTCGAAGTTCGGTCACACCGAATGATAAATGTATATATTTTTGTTGTATAAACATTATTTTCATTAATGCTACAAGCATTCTAAACCAGTCAACCTGTGGGCTTAGCATGCGAGGCGAGGAGAATACGACAAGCCTCGTCAAACGCGATTTAGTGTCAAATATGTCTGTTCCATATTCTAACGTACTTACTTTGATTAAAATACTACAACTTATCCTACAATCAAGATGAATCTAACATCTCATATGTTAAAATTCATCAAGTCGTTTAGGCTGCTTAGTGTAGTAAACGCTAGTAAACGCTAGTTAGTGTCAAATATGTCTATTCCATATTCTAACGTAAGGGTAAACATTTAAGGTTTTAAATAAAAGTGTATTTTGTGTGAATTGAGTCCTTTTATTACTAAGCATCTTAAAGTGTGACGTTATGTCATATTTTCTTATTTCCATATGAATGACGAAAATATGACAGTAAATCTCGCGTAGCATATTAAGCCCCCTGAAGGTGAAACAGAAATTAAAACGTGGCAAGAGCATGTCTGGCCATGCTCAGTGCAGGGTTCCGAAGCCGTACCGTACCGACATTCCAAGTTAAACATTGTCTCTCAGAAAATTAAGAAAATTAACTCGCTCTGCAACTTGAGCGTTTAGGGACCCGTAACACCTCAGTGCAGATAAACATTGAACAAGCAACTTTGAATTTTAACTCCAGAGCTTAGAGTTTGAATTGAAATAACAGCAAGGTGAGGTCACGGTATAAAGGATTTGAATAGTCAATTTGAAATTGTGGAGGAGTTTGAAGAATTGCTTTTGAAAGTTGAATGGAATTATATTTTTGTTTTACTAACTAAACTGTGATATTTAAACGCGCATCAAAAAAGCCTTAAACCTAAAATAAAACTAAATGTTCATTTAAAACGTACAGTGCGTTTATTTTTTATTAAGCAGTTCGCTATTTGGGTCATATTCGAGCCTCACTTTTGTGGTCATATTTTTGAAGAATTGGGCGTATATTTGATGCCGTTTTTGGATATTTGATAGATGTCCGGTAATCTTACCATACCTAACCAGAAACGAAATCGAAATCTGCAGCCACTTCTACAAAATTGTGACCACGAAAGTCCTTCGGAGCAAACGGCCTAATAATGACCCGTTTATGCGACTAAATTACTTAATTTAAAATAATATTACTGTTCGTGTTATGCTATGGAATGTTGACTGTTCCTTTAACAAGTTTTAAACTCTTGCGCCACCATTTAATAGAAGTGAGAAGAGTTAGGTAAGTTTGACGGCTCGCTGGCCTAGTTGGTAGTGGGGAATGCAAATAACCGGTTATAACCGCTTTTAACCGGTTATTTTCATACAAAAACGGTTAATAACCGGTTAAATTGCATTCCCTAGTTGGTAGTGACCCTGCCTTCGAAGCTAGCGGTCCTGGGTTTAAATCCCGTTAAGGGCAGATATTTGTGTGATGTGCGCGAATATTTGTTCCTGAGTCATGGATGTTTTCTACGTATTTGATTATATATTTCTCTATACAAGTATTTATATCGTTGTCTAGTACCCACAGTACAAGCCTAGAGCTTAGTTTGGGACTAGGTCAATTGGTGTGACATTGTCCCCTTAACTCTGTCACCTTAACTTAAAGCAGTATTTACTAAGAAATTGATTATATTAATGTATTAGTTCAAATTAAATTAACTATGGAATTGTTTTTTAAATAATAAAAATCTCGGAAATTATGCGATATTTGATTCTAGACCCTATTTGGAGTATATAATGTGGTATAACATGTAGTCCACATGTTATACCACATTATATACTCCAAATAGGGTCTAGAATCAATGGTTAAAATCCTTCGGGTACGTCCCGGGCACGGTGTATATTATAATATGGTATTTTTATCGCCGTAATCAATGTCGAACTATCGTATAAAAATGGCAATTTCGAGAACGATGCAAAATAAAACATTTTTTCCTCCGTTTTTATTCTGACATTTCAATCAATCGAATCAACGTTAATTAAGCGAATCAGGGACATTCGGGCTTCGCAAATTGAATGAATGTGTAATATATTAACGTCGGTAACATGTTACGTTACTTTACATATGCTCCCGTATTAACGAAGCCAAATTTAAGTTAGCATATATGATACGTGTATTTTGCTTTATTTTACATGTGCGTCACTGGGTAATGAAAGCCGTAGAATAAAGGCAAAGTTCGAGTAGTTGACTTAAGGTTCCGTACAAACTAACTAATGGACATAACGTACGTTTTTTAGGGTTCCGTACCGAATATTGAAAAACGGAACCCTTATAAGATGACCTTGTTGTCCGTCCGTTCGAATATATTTATGTAGCATTTGGCATTCTAAACGGGGTGCGCTTCAATCAGTATAAAAACATTTTGCATAATTTCATTTAACTAACCACGAAAAGCATAATGAACGTTTAGCATAAAAACCAATTGTATAATTTTAACTGGCATACGATCGAATAACATAACACTCATTTAGCATAACTGTTATTTTCTTGTTATTATGCATTTTAAGTCAATTTCTTCTAACTAGGTTAGGTTAGGTTAGAACTGTGACCACATTAATAGTAATGAAAGCAGTTAGAAATATTTATTTTTCAATTTATAAACATTATAGTTTTTGAAATTATGCATTTCGTTTTATGCATCATGACTATTATATCGATGGTTTATTATGCAGATTGAAATTATGCAATTAGTGTTATGCAAAATGATCATTAGACCATTTGTTTTTATGCTAAACATTACACACCCTTCCAAACGGACTCGACAGAAATGCGTGGATCTAACCCCATATGCTTCACCAGTGTAGTCCACCAGAGTACAGAGCTCTTTAACCGAACACTTCCTCGCATGTGATATCCATGGACATTTTTCTCTAATAAGTTCATAGTGACTGGCTAAAACTCGACATTGGCGAAATTCACCCACAAGGAGTGAAAGCATAGATATAAATACACATAGATAAGCTAACACCTCAATCTGTATGAAAACCACAGATATATAATACACATAGATAACTCAAATGCATCTACTTCGCATGTCCATCCGGACTTAAACCCCGACAAAGCGTCGGGGTTGGCCGTCGCTATTGACGTTCCGCGCGCCTGTTTTTGCAGCAGTCCCAGTTGGTAGCAAAAAGTGACACGGTTGGTTTTCATACAGATTGAGGTGTTTACGTTATCTAATGTGTATTTATATCTGTGATGAAAACCAACCGTGTCACTTTTTGTTACCAACTGGGATACACAAAGAGAAGAGAATTTTCCGTTTTCCGCGCAAAATCGATTCAAACTCGTCGCTTTTTTGGGCTGTTGCAGTTTATTATCACGCAACGAGGCATTTTCTTAATTTTCACGGCCGACTGGCTGCAACAACAGGCGCGCGGAACGTCAGTAGCGACGGACAAGCCCGAAGTTAGTATAGTGCTTTTTTTTCTTTTTGTGATAGTTTATAGTATAAGTTCATCCTCGTTTTTGTTTAATTTTATTTGTAATCTTATACCATGGCCGAATATTTTTTTCCTTTCTTTCAGTTGGATAAAAAACCCAATATTATTCACTACTTCCGGAACTCGTTATGTTACAAAATAGTCAATTAAAAAACTAATCGAAAAAACAGTTGTTCACAAAAACTTGTGTCAGACAATCAATATGTACAGGGTGTCCCAAAAGTACCACGCCACAGTGACACCGGAGGTAGGTCAGCTCAAGAGGAACCTAACCAGCCTAACATGACCTCAGTAAAATATGACTTTATTTTTTTCAAATTGCTAGGCCCAATTGCAGATTAAAATTAAATTGGTCTAGCAATTTGAAAAAAATAAAGTCATATTTTACTGAGGTCATGTTAGGCTGGTTAGGTTCCTCTTGAGCTGACCTACCTCCGGTGTCACTGTGGCGTGGTACTTTTGGGACACCCTGTATACAGACGGACAGACAAACCCCTAAATTACATTAGTCAACTAATGTTACTACGTAACCCCATAAACGACCGGACGTCATCAACAGACATATTAATAATTCGAAGGTGTAATTTGAGCTATTTGTTGACTTTGCCTTGTTCTATTATTTAGAGGTAATAGGTTTAACTATGTTGTTACTTGAACACAGCTATTTTTAAACTTGGTCTTCAATAAAGGAATAATTTAAAAGGTAGTCTTGAGAGTGCAAATGTCTTCTGTCTCTGTCTCACAATACAATACAAAACAATACAATACAATACAATACAATACAATACAATACAATACTCGGAAACTCCATGGACTTCTTATCGGCCTGGTGTTTTAACCAAACTATCAACAAGGCGATCACCGAACGCTACCGCAATTGGGATAGACCAAAAAAATAACTCACGGTTTTTACATTCTAATTCGAAAGAATAGGTAATTTTAAGAGACCAATTTCATTAATTTTGTTATTGACCCAATAGTTTTGTTTTAATATATTTATTTATTTAGCAAACATTATATGGATGACATGATTATTTTAAATTTGGGTTGGCATTTTCTAATAAATTACAACAATTAAATGATATCTATTGACAAAAAGTGATTGTCATAGTGTATTAAAACATACTATTTCAAGCGGTTTTCGCCTAACCCGTAAGAGGTCTTCAAGCCGAAAACGAAAGTCAACCAAAAGTTAAATATACTTATATCGAAATATCCGAAAAAGATAAATATTTCAAAAACTTGATAATGCTGAACGGCTTTAAAAACCTATTCCTCAAAATGGTTTTCGAATTAGAGTAATTGTAAAAATATGAACAATCCCAATTCGCTCGCTTTGCTCGCTTGCAATTGTAAGTGAACTTAACGCTCCTCCGTGCCACGGTTGTCGTCACACCTAACTTGTGTCTCCTACAGTACAAAAACAAGCCGGAAGTTACCGACTCATACACTTAAGACGTTTGTACCACAAAAACTTCGGTGTGGATGCACCATAAGGATGAACCACTAAAATTGATTAACTTTTAACTATGCAAGAGCTTAACTGAAGCAACAAGAGTATAGGTAAATCTTATATACAACAGTATAAGGTTTAGATTTGATTGTTCTGGCCTCAGTGGAATATTGCAGAGGCTGCTAGGGTTAGCTCATAAATCTCTCACTATTCAACCTCCCCTCTTCCTCCCTTTCAGTACATCCGTATTAATAACAGAATAAGCAGATTGCGTACAAATGAAGACTTTGTTACAGATGCTTAAAGTTCAAAATAGTGATGTCATGTATGGTGCTGATGGCCACCTTTCAGTATAGATAGAACCTATATTATGAACTATGAAACGTTGACAGGGATCGGTCAACATATCAAACGAAGTAAGCCTAAGACATAAGAAATTATCGTATAAAAGATAACTTTATTTGCGTAACTCTTAGGGCCTGTTGTTTGCTAAACTAACACACAAACTTCCGCATTTATAATATTAGTAGGATTATTATATATTGGGTCCTTACCTATGAAATTGGCGTTAATTTTACGTGTTTTATTTCGTACGGAATTTATTCATTCCAATTTTAACTTCCAAATTATTTTAAAATTTCATTAATACAGTATGTTACAAAGGTTTTAGATACAAATAATATGGTTCAATTTCTTACTTAGTGTTTAAAATTAAAGTGTGAACTCAACTCTTTTCATGTGCTGTGAGTTCAAGTGTTTCAATTACGCAGAGTTTTTTGAAGCTAACTATTTTTAAGTAATTAAGATATGTATAATACAGCTTAGAAGTGTCCAATATTCCTGACAGAATTTTGTTTGGTTAGCATTTGACGTTACTAAATAATCCGCAAAATTTAATGTATGAAAACCACCGTTTTCATAAATTTCTTCATATAAAACGCCAATTTCATAGGTAAGGACCTAATAGTAGGTTGCTTTATTAAATACCCTAGGTATTATTAAAAAATATTATTGCAGATTATGCTAAATGGTCACGCATAATGCGTAAGGCTTTAAAGGTCTTTAACATCGTCCAATTTATTTAAACTAAAAAATAATTTAAAAACCTTTAATATCTTATCTTATCTTACAAATGGGCCCTTTCGGATACACTTCGACCCTTTAGGATCTTTTGTGCCATTACCCTCTTACACATTCAGCTGTTCGAATGTGCAGGTTTCCTCACGATGTTTTTCCTTCACCGTAAGAGCATTGGGTAATGGACTTAAGTTAGAAGAACTCATTGGTACATGGTGACCGCGGGGGTTTGAACTGGGTACTTTACGATCACGAGTCGAACCCCTAAATCACTAGGCCACCGACGCTCTCTAAAATAGTTATTTATGTAACTGGTACATAATGAAGGTTCTTAAGGTACGAGCGCCGAGGTTAGAGCGCGAGCTTGCGAGCGCTCTAATTATAGGCACGAGTACCTTAAGAGCTAATTATGTACCGTTGCATACATAACTTTTTCTACAAGCTTAGAATGATAATGACAAAAATAAACAATCGCTAACTTTTCTCGTATACTTCACTCGATTTTTCTGCTAACAAATTACTTGTTAGCAAAGTCATTTTCAATATTCCGATTGGCGTTAATAGTTTGTAAATTTTATTGCTAAATGTTTACAAATTTCATGCAATTTTTAATATTTAGGTACTAAAACAGTTCTGAAAATTTATCATAGAAGTTGTAATGCCAAACAAAACGCCATTTTGTTGATATCCATATTGAACGTAACCATGGTAACCAAATAACAAATCGATGGATATTACTCATCTATTTTTAGTAACTTAATAAAAATGTAATTCTAAACACATATTTAGTCTCAAAATTAATTTTACTTTTAATATAGGTAATTTTAATTGGTGTTAAATGTTTTTAGCGGCTTATTATACAAATTATTAGGATGTCAAGTGTTAACTAAACGCCAAGACTGATATCCGGAATGACCGTTACCATGGTAATAACAATGCTATAATAAATTATAGAACTGTTATTACCATGGCAACGCTAATTATAGAATTGTTTTTACTCTTCGGTTACGCTATAGGTGGTATTCTGACACCATTAACGATATCAATATTAGCGGTTTATAGTACGCGAGTAGAAAAAAACCTTTAATAACTAACACATTAAACTTTTCCATGTAAAAATACTATTCCCTAGTGTAAAACAAAGTTATTACGCACGAGTAAAACAGCCGTAATAACCCGTTTTCGACAAAAGCCCATAAGCCTAAAGGCCGCCATTTTGTTTATGACGTTATTCATAAGCACGGGTAAGTGTTTATTACCTCGCGACGAGGCTAAAGATCCTAAATACACACTGGTGGGAGTAAAAAGACTTATTATAACAATATAAAATTGGTCAAGTGCGATTGGAACTCGATGTTATTATACACAGGTTAGAAAGCTCGACTTTTAATTGTTTTAAGTACCTACCATCAAGGACTTCAAATGTTGATCCACCATACACCCTTGTCATAATGACAGCGTCAAGTGAGAAGACAGAAATTACATAGGAATTACTCGTTGGTTTTATGCGACAAGGTTCTATAGTGGTTCATCAATTAAAGTCCGTACTGCGCTCTATCTACAAACTTGTGCCTCTATTTACTTGTTTTTTTTTTATATTTTCTTTATTGTTTACTTTTGTTTTAAGCTTTTAGTACCAATTTGTACTACTTTTTTATTTTAATTTAATTCCTGTTAAATTGAAGTGTTTACAAATTAAATGGGAGGGCAGGGTATATAGCAATAATAATCGGTTTTAAAATTTTGATTATAATTAGTCTATCTATCTTCTAAATAAATAAAAAATAAATGGGGTTCGTTGGTAAGCGCATCACACACTTTGTAAGTTCGTATTCTGTTTGTCTGAATAAGGCTTTTAGGGGAAAAATTAAAAAAGACGCCAAAAAAATAGAAAAATGTCTGTGGGATTAGTCAGTTTAAAAAATAAAATCTTAACCAATTATCTATTGCTTGTCAATTTGTATGGTTGGTTTCTTAATTCGTAGTATTTCATCGCGGATATTGAATAAAATTAAATGATATTTTTAAAAGGTGTTTCAGAAAAATCTTGATTTTAGAGGTTTGTCTCAAAAGTAAATAGCTTTTTTTTTGTTAATTATTTACTGAGAAAATAAATCAACAAATTTCTGCTAATAGCTAAAGATCTTAAACGCCACATGGTCTTTTCTACGTCACAGCTAGTGCTAGACTTAAAAAAAACGCTGTTGCAAATGAGGTCATTCCAACCACTATACTCTGATTATTCTAAGGAGATGCCAGTGACAGCTCATATAATACACTTAATACACTTAGGGCCTGTTTCACAATCGTCAAGTAAAGCATATCTGCCACATAAATTTAGCCCTTTCCCTTTCTTACACTTGAACATAGACAAGGAGAGGGCTAAGTTTAACTGGCACATAAATTTACTTGTCGATTGTGAAACAGGCTGCTCTTTAACTTTACATAAATACTAAATCGGTACAAACCTAGCGATCCCGTACAGGAATTTAAAAAATGAATCGCCTATTTTTAATCACTTATCTTGTGAGTATAGTAAGTGATTGAAATTACGAAATACGGCTGTCACAGGCATCATCTTAGAATAATCAGAGTATAGTCCAAATATTTGTTTTTTTCTTAGTAAATAATAATGAAATAGAGGAATGCTTTTCAGACAAATCTCTACAAGCATGTATTTTTTTAGAATACAGTTAAAAAACGTTCCTTTAGTAAACTTCTGACATTAAAAAAACCAATGAACAACCAAAACAAATATTCCGTGAAACGTAAACCATGTCTTTTCCAGCGCCAAGTAAGTAAATACACGTAGCACGTTTAACGAGCAAGCCGTGAAGATAAGGTTCAGTGTCGTTTGCCAAGGTTTATGGGTTTTAAGCCGTTTCCGTTTATGGCTTCACACTTGCCTTCACGGGAAACACGCCCTTGCTGTTATTTATGGAGAGTCGTCGAGCTAAATATGTCTGCCATTTGTCACAAACATACGGAATCTAGACACAAGGCAGAGTATCAAGCCAAGTTCCGAAACGAAATGGAGACAGACCAATCGTGCGTAACACCCGTATTCAAAAACGTCACTATGAGGTCTCACAGTGCTCACGAACGCACAGGGTGGTTCAAATCGTTTCATAAACGTCGGTAAAAAAGGACCAATCACAAAGCTGTATCGAACGCAGTGCGTTTACTCAGTGAAGGATCCCTTAAGTATTGTTTGTGAATACGGGTGTAAGTATATTAAAACGAATCATTTTGACCTAAAGAACCTCATAACCAGTGATCGGAATTGGCTGAGCTAAGGTTACCTTAAGTTCGCAAAAAGACAATAATCCTGGGGTCCTAGTGAAAAAGGGTATAAGTCTTCCGAAGATCAAGTGAAAAAGGGTTTAAGTCTTCCGAAGATCAAGTGAAAAAGGGTTTAAGTCTAGTATACTCCGTTCATGTACCTATATACCCTTTTTATTACGAGTTAAGTGGACTTGTACCCTTTTTTACTAGGACTCCAGAATTATGAATGTATTAGGTCCTTACCTATGAAATTGGCGTTTTATATGGAGAATTTTATGAAAACGGTGGTTTTCATACATTTAATTTTGCGGATTATTTAGTAACGTCAAATGCAAACCAAACAAAATTCTGTCAGGAATATTGGACACTTCTAAGTTATATTATACATATCTTGATTACCTACTTAAAATAGTTAGCTTCATAAAACTCTGCGTAATTGAAACACTTGAACTCACAGCACATGAAAAGAGTTGAGTTCACACTTTAATTTTAAACACTAAGAAAGAAATTGAACCATATTATTTGTATCTAAAACCTTTGTAACATACTGTATTAATGAAATTTAAAAATAATTTGGAAGTTAAAATTGAAATGAATAAATTCCGTACGAAATAAAACACGTAAAAAAAACGCCAGTTTCATAGGTAAGGACCCAATATTTTTATGGAATTCCAGATTAAAATTATTCATTTTATTTCTAGAGAATGTGGTGAAGTGTCGAGTGTCGGAGGAAGATGCTTCTGTGATTGTATTGTAAAAGATAAAATAATTTTAAACAGCTGTGTCAAAATAACACCCGTTTGACAAAAGAAATGAGTTACAGACCGTTTTTAAAGAACTGGACTCGATTTCACTTAGCATTTATTTTATTAGCGAAATTGATATTTCTTTGCTTTTTTGTACCGAACTTGGCCTCTTTTTATCCTATAATATGTTTTCGGTATTGTAGAAACTATTTAAAATCACGATTTGCACTTGAGAACTTATCTGCGATGAATAAAAATAGTAAAAGTCAAAACAAATACAAAGTACATAAAAAAAAAAATCAATCCCCAGTGTGATGTGTGATGGCTAAAAAAAGTTAAATAAAGGGCGTCTGAAATTTCAATCGAAATATGAATCGTCACGTTATCGATTCAGATTCATCGTAACGACGGATCGTTTCGTATCTGGGGCCCTTTACGGCTATCTCAACACGGTTTCAGAAACTCAAATACAACTCTATAATCTTCATCAAACTGTCTTCTCTCTTCAGTAAGACCTCAACTTGGCACACCGTCTGGATTATTCAAATCCCTGAATGATAACTTTGTTTGTTTCAAAACTCATTAGAGCTAGTTTTCATTTGCCATTCCTATTGTCGGTTTCTGTAACGACGGAACTTTCTTAATCTGAAAGTTATTAAAATAGATTTAAAGTCTAGAATGAGGCTGTTTTAAACAGCTTTTGGACAACATTTGGACCTTATTAGAAGGCAATAAGGTAAACAAGTGGATACATCTCTTTGTAATCGACTGTACTTACAACAGGTTTTCGTTAGCAATTATTTATTGAGTTTCTTTGATATGATAAGTAAGATTTCAATCAAGGAAAAGGGTGTTTAGTATATTTTAAATGATAGAAATCTATAATTTTACGTACTGTATATAAGATGTGTTTAAGTTTGTGAAGGAAAGTTACAAGTTACAACCAATTAATTTTATACTAGTTGTTATTGTTTGATTGTTTGATGTCGTTAAATATAAGTTCTCCAAATAAATTCAGAACTAGATAAATAAGTGTTAAGTGTTTAAATTTAGAATATGAAATCATATGTTCAAAAGTGTTATTTACTTTAAAAATTATATTTGAAATTGTCAATTTCCGTTTTGATTAAAGAGCTCGCGAGTTGGCAGCCAAAATCTTTTATTTATTAACCGCATAGCTCTGCGCCCGAGTTACAACACGTGAGTCAAATGCAGCTGAGCTGTATTGTATACTTCGTTCGTTCAAATAGTTTGCATGCTTTAATGTGCCGCCACAATGGATACAGTCAAGGTCACCAATGTATACACCACAAAGTCTCAAAAATGTGAACACAGATGTTATTACTAAGGCAATAAGGCCTATGTGTAAATATTTTTGCAACTTTGTGCGGATATTTATTTTTAACCTTAACTCACCAGCAATCTTATATTATCCAACATTGGACGCAAAAATATCTGACAAGGCTTTATTACTAGAGGTATAAGAGCGTGTCAGATATTTTTGCGCCCAATCTAGTATAATACATTATTGCTGGTGACTGTACAAAGAAGCCACCGCGGCGCGCACGAAGCATTGTCGCCGAATTCAATCAAAGCGTTGAAATGCACACTATTTGAACGAACGAACTATTATCTACTCGGTAAAGCGATAGTGCTTTTGGCATGTTATCGTATTGTGAACGTTACGATATTATTTACTTGGCGGTCGACTTAAACACAATACGATAACAATGTTAATAGCAATATGGTTTTACCTAGTGGGATAGAGCGCCTGTAAGTACCAAATTGTATAAATGAGTTTAGAGGTATGGCTGTGATAGCGTAACAAGCAAACACACAAAGTTACATTGAAATTAATATTTCATTAATAGTAAACTGTGACTTTAAAGTCAGTCGTTGTGAATTTATTTTCTTGAGCGGAAGTGTTTGTTTTTTTTTAATTAAAAAATAAATTAAGCTTTTAAAACGACAATTTAATTAAAACGCTTCGTTATTATTTCAAGTCGATCAAAACTTCTAATAAATACACACAATAACATATTTAAAACTCTGATATTCGCATTGATAGTTTGTCAGATGTCCAAATGGTTTGTCATTTTACTGTATTTTAATTCTTCCACTTTTTTAAATTTCGTGTTTGCGCCATTTTGGTAATGAATAAACATAATTAACATACTTCACTGCACGTAACTGCAAAAAACCTATTTAGTTTGCACTGCATTTCTCCTCGCAGACTTCTACGAATCCGTACCTCGCTACGGCGTAGAGGCTCTACGAGCGAAGTACTTCAAGCCTTTAGCAAATCAAGCAATTCTTTTGAAATGTAGATTGAAAAGTGGAATTGTTTATATTTTTACAATGACTCTAATTCGAAAACCATTTCGAGGAATAGGGCATTAAAGCCGTTCTGCATTAAGTATTGAGTTTTCAAATATTTATTTATTTCGGATATTTCGACAAAAGTCTATTTAACCTTTATTTGACTTTCGTTATCGACTTGAAGCCCTCCTAGGTGTATTTTATGGGTTAGGCGAAAACCGTTTGAAATAGTACTTTTTAAAACACAATTACAATCACTTTTTATCATAAGATATCATTGAATTGATGTAATATATTAGAAAATGCCATCCCAAATTTAAAATAATCAAGTCATCCAGAAAATGTCTGCTAAATAAATAAAGATATTAAAACAAAACTATGAAGTCAAATACAAAGTTAATGAAAGTGGTCTTTTAAAATTATCTATTCTTTTGAATTAGAAAGTAAAAACCGTGGGTTACTTTTGTCTATTCCAATTGTAGCGTTTTATAATTAGTAGGAGATCCGAATAGGAGACTTTTGTACAACAAAAGTAAAAAAAGAACCGAATTCCCGAGTGACGTTAAAATTTCAAGTCGATCTGTTAGCGATTGCTAGCTGCCTATCGCTCGTTTGAAGCTAGAGTGGACCGACCTACTTCCCAGTTAAAAATAAACATTTGAAGCTGCAACAATTCTTGCTTGAGTAACATGTGGCCGCGAGTTTTATTGCTTTGCCGACGAGCAGAGTAATGGGTCACTTTCTACTGAAATTATTAAGGTATTGAGTCATAATCTTTGCCGTATAAGGTCAATAATCTACCGGTGAAAAGTAAGGATAAATCGTAATGCTTTGTTGTATTTTGAGATGAAAAATAACTTTTGTGACCTTATTATCGTTTATTTATCTAAATATAAACTATATGGTCTAAGATCTGAATAGGAGACGATTTGCACAGGGTTGTTTATTCGATGAAAAGTATTTTATATCAAATTTAATAAGCTAAATAATATGTGGCGAATAGGTAGGCTGAAAAATTACAGTCCAGTACTGATAGGAAACTATTCTTTATAGGAAACTTTTTTAAATCAATGTTAAGTTGCAATCTTGCATTAACATTTGTGTCAATTAGTACATTGACACAAATTCTCGAATGTAGTATGATCTGACAATACACGCATACACCTATTACACTAAAATTCCTTTCCTTATAATATTTAAACCGTAACTTCTATTAGTTTTTAATTAAACTAACAAAACACCGAGCACGGTAAGGACGTTATTTGCATTCCAATTAGTTCATTAGCTACATGCACGCGGAGGCAAACATACATGCACTTAACTAATTAGCTATTGCATAAGCTATTAATTGTAGCCAATTTATTGACTATTTCAGGGTAAATAATTTATGTTCGTAGAGTTAAAATTTATGTAAAGAGGAATCTCCGGAACTAGGTACTGTTTAGATTCAGAAATTAATTTTACTGATAAAAATCTAAATGGTGGCGTTATCTATGAAAAGGGACCTTATTGTCGATGGCGCTTACGCCGTACTGCGTCACGCGACATTGTATTTATATCGGAGCATCGTGAATAATGGCGGAAGCGCCATCGACAATAAGGTCCCTTTTCATAGATAACGCCACAAATTGCTCTGTGGTGACATAGGAAAAGTCACGGAACAAAAGTTAGTTTGAGAAAAAAACAAATGTTTATTGCTATTCAGAACATAAATTTATCAAGCGTGTTTAGTATACAGCATGTAGTTATGTACACTCAAGAGCAATGAAAACGGGTCACTTTCTATGGAAATTCTATACAAAGTGACCCGTTTTCATCGCTCTTGACTATAGTTTAGAAATGGTAGCACTCGTAATATTATTTTATCTATTTATTTTACTGCTTCGTTTTATGATTTATTTGGAAGACCAATCGTATTCGTCGTCAAAACAAGGTTTAACTAACATGTCAACCTAGAGTACCTAGACAGATCAATATCTTTCCCATGAACAAACTTGTTATCTTTATAAAAATCATAAGAGCAGTTAGTTTAAATATATTTCATATAATTTAATAGGTTTGACCTGAAACAAACTTGTACAGTCACTGAGCATTTATTTTGTGCTTACTTGTGACCTGCTTTAGGCATCGCGACACTTAAATCCGTACCTGAGAAGCATAACACTGCAAGTCCACTTTTTAAGATTTTGCGTTTTTTAATGTATCATACATAACTTTTTTAGCTCTATCGAACCATAAAACTGCATTTGCAGAAGTCGTTACAGTTTCGGAGTTTCTTAAATGTATTTTGATGTAAGAACATTAGTCACTTCGAAGCATTTCAATCTAAGTGAAGTGTAATAATGTATGTATAAACTGCATTTTATCGTATGTCCGGAGTTACAGTGTTATGAATGATCAAAGTGGTGTCACTGTATCATGTTATCAGGCATTTCAATGTAAGATCGGACTTACAGTATTGTGCTCCATATATTAGCTAGGCGGTTGTAAATTACGTACTTGAGAAGAATAACACTGCAAGTGCCATTTCCGTCCATAACTTTACAGGAGAATCTATTTTGTTTAAAAAAATCAGCGACAATGAGGAAGGTTTAAAATAAAACGGTCAGATTTAAATTACAAATACTTTAATTAATCAAAAGTGTTGTTTTTTGAGATTAAGATTTGTTACATTCGGAATTTTTTTTTTTAATCTAAAATATATTTACATTAAAAAATAATGGTGCACATACAAAGTTCTGCTTTTTAAAAGAAAAAAGAAAATTTCAGAGTTACTTACTTCGATAATTATACCCTTAGTAAATCGAAATCAACATTTAAAATTGTATTATTTGTATTTTACAATGTACACTATAATAATTGTAAACAGGAACATAAATTTTGCTGCCATACATACAAGAGACTTATTTATTATTATATAAAAACAACATTTAGTAATATTATACCGTTTCGAATATTGTTTTAGAGTTACTAAGGGTATAATTATTGTGGTAACTCTCAAGTTTTAATTTTTTGTTAAGAAGCAGAACACTGTATGTGGGCTACTTTTTTTAATTTTATTATAATAAGTATATCTTACATTAAGAAATTGATCTCAGAATATAACAAATATAGATCTCAAATAGCCATCCTTTTGATTGATAAAAGTCTTTGTTATTTAAATCTGACCAGTTTTAGTACAAACCTTACTAAATGTCGTGTATGCTGCATTTTGACACAAAATCGCTTCTCCTGTAAAATTACGAAAATGGCACTTGCAGTGTTATGCTTCTCAGGTACGGAAATATAATATTTAATATTAGTCATAAAGGAGAGTGCATCATTAACTTTCGTGTAATTAATTAGCATGAAGAGAAAGGAATAACCAAACTTAATACTATTATGTATCTAATTAACTTGTATAAACTACTTCAAGATAACTCAAAAAAAAACTCTCTCTACACTCTTGGAACTACCCAGCATCACCTATCATCAATACAGTGTACAGATCTAACTGAACTGTACAAAACTATAAAACTTCACGTGAGCTAGCGTTTAATTCAGAGCTTCATGATAGATTTTTAAGTCTAGAAAATCCTTTTATAGCTTTAACTAACTAAATAACTTGCAAATAACTAAATAACTCACTCTAGAATCATTATTTTGAACAACGACAGACGTGATATTGTTCTTCTATACCAAGAAATACAATATCACGCTTGTCGTTGTTTAAAACAATGTCTAGCGAGATATTGAAGTCAGTTGCAATAACCAGATAGTTGCAATTACACGACTCCATCTTACAAATAAAAAAACATCATGTAAATCGGTTTACTATTTTAGGCCCTCGATGAAAACAGACAGACCGACACTTCAAACACATCCCTACCCTATTTTATGATAAGGGTTTAAAACGAAATAAGATAAGACAGAAATAACTTAAATAATTATGAAAATGAAAAAATACGACTAATAAAATATATGAATTAAATTGTTTTTGGTTTCATATTCAATTATTACATTGTTTAAATTTTCAAATCACTGACTTGTAAATCAATCGGAAAAATAGTACCGAAAAAACAAAAAACAAGCAGTCAAAAACAGAAAAGAACGCGAGCAAACAAAAACTGACCTAACATGAAACACATTTTATACTTAATCCAAGAGTCCAAAAAAATACCTGTAAAGAAACAAAGGACTTTCTAACACAAAGAACCTAATGCCGCTCTCCAGTGCAACGCTACAGCTACTTACAATAATTATTCGCAAAAAACTAAAAATTTACGAGTTGAAAACTTTCAAAACATGATTAACTGATATAACACACGCAACAAAAACAAACCTTCGAACAATCCATTCACGGAACACTATAACAATATCATCACTTAAACACACCAAAACCACCACACAACACAAATAATAATAGGTTAATTAAATTATTTTAATGGTCACACTTGATTAAATTTTGAAATTAGAACAAATAAAAACGCGCGCGAAGGCGGCATCCGGCTTTGAAATGCCGCAGGCGACTGAAGCGGCACTGCAAGGCTATAAAGCTTTTGGGGAATGTTGCCAGCGAGGGCGAAAATAACCCGGAATCTCGGGAATTTTCGTGACGGTCAGGGAATTATGTTATTAATTTGGGGTTTTTAAATACCTAGGTTAACTTTTTTAATAATTTGAGAAACTAGACCTAAGGAGGAGGAGCTTAGAGCATTCTGAAGTTAAGATTGATTCATTGATAGTTATTTATTAGGGGTAGATCTTGACCTTTCATCGTTGCCCTGCAGCTGTGCAGCAGTGTTTGAATTGTTATTTCCGGTGTCAGGGTAAAAAAGACAGCCGGTGAAATGACTAGTGCAGAGGCATTTCATCTTGGTAACGCATTTGCCATCTTAAGATTTAAAACGTCTATAGGCCCAATAAGCATTGGCTAATAGTTCAAGATACACTACACTAACCAAGAAATAAAGCTTTCGCAAAGAGACTTAAAACCGACGCAAACGTTATAGCAATGGCACAGAATAGATAATACGAGTAGTACAGTCAGCTGCAGAGAAATGTAAGGAAACTGGTATGCAGGGGTGGTTGCTTTTATCTGCAGCTGACTGTACAAGTACGTTTTTTAATTAAACAAAAACTAAGGATTAAAAATACCATAAGACGTCAAAGGCAATATGGATTTACTCAGTAGAAAAGAGTCTCTACACCTATTGTTTTTAACTCTGCCACCATTACTGCTAAGTAAATAAGAGCTATGGTAAAGTTGGCAATACAGTAACATGTCAAAAGCAATGAGGTTTAGCCCAAATAGAATAGAGCCCCTGGGGCCTTATTTTACTGTCTTGTTTTTATTGCTGTCGTATTGTTTCTAACTCGATTGCCATTAAAAGAATTGCATGCATGTATTGTAAGTATGAGTGTTTAATTATGTTGATATATACACTATTTTTTTTTTTATATAATGTCTCTGTTATCAGTTATTATTTACTTATTCATAATTCTAGGTCTCAAATTTAGTTCGCGCAGTTTCTTTAAACTTTGTTTTTGTACCTACTCTACTTCTACTCGCAACTCATCTACTTGCAATTTTTTGCTTTTCTTAATGACTCTAAGGTTATCATATCAGCACGACTAGCACAAGTTGCCCACGACTTGTTTGTCGCTTAGATCTCCCTCTCTATCTAGTCAGTAACGATAGAGACGCACTGAGCGACAAGCGAGAAAATACAACTTGTGCTACCCGTGCTGGAAGAGATCCCATAAATATTGTATTTGAATTTCCGTGTTTTTACAATAAAGTGTTTACACACATACGCACAATAGGTGTAAAGTCAATCTAGAATAAGGCTACATGTGTGCATGCCAGCCTTCTCAGTGCTTTTTTATTGCAATTAATTATATTAGCCTATTAACTTATCCCACTGCTAGGCTAGGCTAAAGATATAAAAAATACTATTTTTAACATAGAATGAGTATGCTTTGCGCACAATCTTTCTAACTCAATAGGGTGTATGTCAAGCACACAGTTAAAAAAGATTCAACCCTATACAAATAGCAATAAGGTTTCATATGTAATAGCTTTTTTTATGGGATAAGCCTTCTTTTCTTAAAGAGGGCATAATTACCAGCACCGCTGACCACGCATAGAAACTGCCCTTAATGAACATAGGACAAGAGTACGCGACGATATTTCTACATAAAAAGGTGGGTTGTTTTCGTTGGTGTTTTTATTAAGCGTTTAAAAGTAATATATACTTTTTAAAGGGTGTGTAATGTTTAGCATAAAAACAAATGGTCTAATGATCATTTTGCATAACTCTAATTGCATAATTTCATAATAAACCATCGATATAATAGTAACGATGCATAAAACGAAATGCATAATTTCAAAAACTATAATGTTTATAAATTGAAAAATAAATATTTCTAACTGCTTTCATTACTATTAATGTGGTCACAGTTCTAACCTATCCTAACCTAGTTAGAAGAAATTGACTTAAAATGCATAATAACAAGAAAATAACAGTTATGCTAAATGAGTGTTATGTTATTTAATCGTTTACCAGTTAAAATTATACAATTGGTTTTTATGCTAAACGTTAATTATGCTTTTCGTGGTTAGTTAAATGAAATTATGCAAAACGTTTTTATACTGATTGAAGCGCACCCCTTTTATTAAAATATCATCTTCCTTATGGTCATATATTAATACGATATTTATATAAACTTTTTTTTGCAAGCGTTGGTAAACCTTTCATTAATAGGGTACAAGTACTAAACTCGCTACCAGTAAAATAATAATTTCGGTTAAAGTTAAATTTTAAAAAAAATGCAGTTTTAACTTTTGGAATCGATCACTTTAAAATCCGGTTAAAATCGGTTTTTCAGTTTCAAATAAAACCGATTTATTACGGTTAGCGGTTTTTGGCTCTTGTACTATTTTATCCAACTCATTATAATTACTAATTACGTATAAGGGTTGTTGTGTTTCAATTTCAAAGCGGTTACTTTTCTTTTAAAGGGGACCTTTGGCGTTGACAAAGGCTTAGTCGAGTAAAAAGAGTACTACAGCAAGACACAATTAATAAGGCGCGCGGATTAGGCAATAATAGACTCTTGGTCCACGGCGTAAAAGCTTTGACGCACGCTATATCAATTGTGTCCTGCTACCTCAAAGTTAAATTTAGCTTGCTATAGATGCATACTATTGCATACAGTATCAAACATGATATAAGGCTTTTTTTTGTACCAACAACTATTTACACTTCATTGTTGTTTTTCCATTTTGTTAGAATATATTTTGTACTACTTTTCGCATGTTGTATCAAAAATGAGTTATAAAAAAAAACAAAAAAAAAACGATTATGACAACCCGCAAATTTTTTTTTCTCATAGGATCATAAAGAAGGTTTCATTAATCTGATGTTAATAAAATAACCAAAATTTGATAAAACGTCTGAGTCAATTCGAAGTATGAACTCTTAAATATCCCCCAACCCCTGACACCCCGCGGGACAGTCGCGCACGAATTTGATTGACTGTAGCTATGAGTAGTCTTGTATAAATAAATTGTGTAGCATGACGTCACTGTACGAAATATGTTGTGCATACATTTTAACATTAATAAAATTACATTTTGGCACGATGACAGTAATGGCCATGAATAATATTTTGTTATGAATACGCTTCCAAATAACTATTCTCGTTGTATTTACCAACGCTTTTTAAAAACATTATATTTTGTATCGAAGAGCCCTGTGCA